>OY294058.1:63016737-64409691 GCA_958510865.1 Myrrha octodecimguttata
GACCGAAGTGGTATACAATTTATACAATATAATCTTCCTTCTATATCTTACGATAGCAAGGTCGAAGCGACTTTCAAATGAGAAATTACGATTTTTACAATACAAAAATGAACGTATAAGTCTTGTTTGTAAATTCGAAAGCAAATTGTAGTTTACTATACAACGGTCAAATGAAGAGTGTCTAAAAACTAACTAAACCCAACTTAAGAAAATTCCCTTCTTCACATTTTAGAGGGAGAATATGAATATTGATTGGTTTTTTGAATTAAGCGACGCCCTTCTAAAATCCCAAGAAACACCTCGGATTGGGTGGTGTGAAAGAGAGAGCACAAATGTGTGAAGAGAATTTCCCTTAATGGTCTAGGACGATAAATTCTATAAACTGTCACATGTGATGTCTCGATTCTTTGAATAACCGAAGTATACCACTCATCAAGCTCCGATTCCTGGAATGCTGAGAACATGAATTTTATCTGAGTGTTTTCTGTCATGCAAAATTATACTTTATTGTTGGCTTGCTCTTAAAGCCGTTTTCAATTGATTCAAACCAAAAAATATTGAATTTCGGGCATATTCAGACTCCGACGTTGGAAAATCAAGAAAAGACAATATATCATAAAATGCTGGGTCCAGGATAAGGGATACAACAAATACGCTTTTTCCATTTGAATTCTGCAATATAACGATCTTTCCGCGAAAGCCTACTACGAGCTGAGTTCCCTAAATTATCACATTCACGAAATGGTGCTCATTATTCTTTCTGTTCAGGAGCATAGATTTAGGGTCTTTTTATAGAAATCTGTAGTACCTGTTACGAAAATGGAACGAGCATGAAATTTTTTTTGGACGTAACTTCATCATTCTGCAGGGGTGGTGTTAGGGTGCAAATAAATATTGTGAGTTTAAAGATGCAATTTGGGTTCGCTAAAATTGCAAGTAGCACTATTTGGAAATTACGTCAGGTTTTCATGTTAATTATCATTTCAATTTAATTATCTGAATAGGATGCGTGTTTTCTATTTTATCTCAAACAGATTCAGATTTGATAAAGTTGTGTGTTTAACTTCAGATATTTCAATCAAGTACATGGGGTAAATTGACCGTGAGTTCTAGATATCAATTCGACCCAACCTCTATTTGTGAAAATATTGGGAAAAATAAAATTTTGAATGGGTATATCCACAGAATCAACTGGCGGATTTTATCTATTCCGGAATTCGACATTCGTATTCAAGTCCCAAAACTACGTTTCTAAGTCCTTTCTCTCGAAAATATTTTGTGTTTGAGGTCCTTAGCGCGATGAACTTTGAAAGAAAGAAATTAAGAAATCGATATTTGTAGAGTAGGTTAGGAGCTTATTTACGAAGGTAGAACTCGTGAATGGATAAAATCCGCCCTATGATTCCGTGGATATACCCATTCGAAACTATTTTTCCAATTTCCCCCAAATAACAGGTTGAATCGAATTGAAATCCAGTAACTGATTGAAATGACAGTTTAAAGGTTTTGCAGAATTTCGGGAGGAAAATATGATTGGAACATAGTAGAACACAGACACGACCAATACGAAAATGTGCACAACGTAGTACATAAGTATTTTCCAACTAGATACCAGGTAATATCATGATTGGTTCAGTATTTTTCGAGTAATTTCGGAAATAACAATGATACAGAGAAAATTTCCACGAAATTCGACATATCTTTTCGAAATCAAACTGGGATTTCGTATAATGTTATGAAATAAAGAGTTGAAGATCTGCGTAGGAGTTCTCTGAAAAATGATGAATGGTTTTTCGAAAAAAATTTTTCATGAAAAATTCAAAATTTTTTTTTCAATATACTAACCAAACGATCCAAAAAATTGCGCGTCGGTACGCTACAACTTACTATTAAGCTTCGATCCGATTGAATAAGAAGTTAGTGAAATATTGAGAAAATAACTTCAAAAATCACTTGGCACTTTTAGCACATTAACTTAACCGGCGCATGCTGATGATACACCTACCTTGAAAGATATCAGCCGCTAGCTCGTTCCTTTCGACTGATATTCTGTTTTCGGCCGGACAGAGTAGTTTTTTCGTTCATTTCGTTATAATGTCTGTAAGTTTCGAATTTTGAGGCTAAATTGGTATTAAAAGATTGGGTTGAGCACCCTCATGAAGAATTCGTGGTCAAATTCAATTCTGTCCGTCCGTCCCTTCGTCCGCCCGTTCGGCCATCCGTAGGTGAGCTAACTTTGAAAGGAGAAGACCTAGCGACTTAAAATGTCAGGTTAGTTATGTATTCCAAATATCTCGGTAAAGTTTGGTTACGGGTGTAATCTGTCGAATAGTTTCGGAGTTGAGGTTAATTCCTCGATATCTCATGAAGTACTGAATCGATCAGATCGAGAATTTATGAACAGTCTTGGGATACTAATGCGCAACTTAGGTCTAGATTTCGACTAGTTTCAGTTGTCAGAAAATTAAAAAAAAAGTTATTCGAAAATTTTCCAAATTTTGGATGAAAAAGTTTTTTCTCTGAAAATATCTATAAGATTTGAACAAAACTTGGCACGAACCCTAAATTCAGTATCAAACTACAATGTTCCAGACTTCAATCCGATCCGATATTTCTTTTCTGAGATATAAGGAAAAAATATGTCATTTTCGTAGTTTATTCCACAATATCTCAAGAAGTTCAACTGCAATTAGATTGAAACTTCGTGATCAGGTGGAGAATAAGAACACGCAACTAGGTGCAAAATTTTGTGTTGATTTTATCGTTAGAATTCGAAGAAGCTCCTGACCTCACGGCAGTGCTTTTCAAGAACTTTGGTCATTGGTCATCAGCGAGTCCAACCTGGCCGTTGAAGACCATGCTAGGAAATAAATCCAAAATTCATGAAGACAAAACGACAACACGCTTTCCCAGAACATGCGCGCAAAAAATTACACGAAACGATTATTTTTTTCAATCGCACTGAAGCCAACTTGAACACCTCCTGGGAAAGTAATTCGCGAAGTCAACCTCTTAGCACGATTGGTCTTCCAGGAACGAAGTTCAAATTGAATTTCTGATTAAAAAATAAATTCTCGGGGGCACAAAATGAGTAAAAAATCGGATAAACTGCGAAGTGGAGACGGGTAGACGTCTCTCTGAGTTAATTTAATATTTCGTCAGCTTATTGCTGATTAACGAGTACGCAATAACGTGGCTCTTCGTTTGCAAGGTGCGGGGGAGAATTTAATCCAAACCAACGTATTATTACGACTCCTTGCACGATCGCTGCTTCATTTAGCGAAATCCCGAGGGAACGACACTCTGAGAAAGAGGAATGAGAACGTTTTAAATGCTCGGTTCATTTTTCTGATTCGATCAGTCTAATTTGAACTGAACTGAGAACTAAGAGATGTTTCACAACGCGCTCCATCTAAAGGGTTTTCCACTATAGAAATCTGTATACAGGGTGTCAATTTGAAAACTTTCCACTCCTATTATCTCAAAACGGATTAGGTTTTTATAAAATTGGTAGGACACGTCAATTTTATTATCGAGGGGGAACAATTTTTATGTGGGAACCACTTTGCCCTTTCAACCCCCTACCGCCCAGAACCTCCCTCTCGAAAATCTTAAATGGCAATAGGGATTGAGTGATACCTCATTTAAAATAACTGTTTATTCCCTACATTTTGGCAACTTAATTTTTAAATTTGAGTGCTGCGTTGCCAAGTTATTTGAACATACCAAATTACTTATTATTAGACATTGTTCCTGTAAGTGTTTTAATCACGTCAAAGCTAAGATTATTTATCCAAACATGTCTTCTCAGGTTAATATTATTTTATTAAACTTTTGCATAGTCGTTACAATATGACTGAATAAGTTGTTTTAATAATGGTCATTACAAAAACAAGCTTGAAATTTATTTTTTTAACACGTTTACTTTATGAGGTGTTCAAAGTGTTCTCGATTGTTCTCAAAACGAAAATGAAGTCTTTCCTCAAATTCTTCCTGAACATTTGGAAATACCATTTCAGGAAGAGCCCTACATGCCCTAGTTATTCTTCTTTTTGCGCGCATGTTCTAGGGGAACAGCGTGCTATCGATTTGTCCAGATGTCTGTAGTTTTGGATGGTTGAGCCGAAAATGGTCTCAATCGACTAGGTTGGACTCGCTGATGACGAATCCGGTGTCAAAATCGATTCTGTCCGGCCGGCCGGCCGAGGACACGATAACTGTCGACAGAAGCAAGCTAGCAACTTGAAACTTCGAGAGTAGGCCACGCACGAGAATGCCGCGGTTAAGTTTGTTAATGGGCCAAATCGGTCGAATAGTTTCGGAGTTATAGGCACTTGAAATTTTGAAGTTATTTATTTTTATTTCAGAAACTACTTGAGCGATTGGATTCAAACTTAGCAGTTAGGTGGAGTATAACGACGCGCAATTCTGAGCCAAATTACGTCCGGACCGTATTGTCAATAAATTGAAAAAAATTTTTTTTTCGAAATTTTTTTCCAACAAATTTTTTTTCCGGAAACTATTCATCATATCCAAAAAAATTTCACTCACACTTTGAGCTTCATATTTCACAGCAGTGTACCAAATTTCAGTTCGATACCGTCATAAGTTTTGGAGATATCGGGAAAAAATATGTCAAATTTCGAGGTTTTCATCTCGATATCGTTGTTTTTTCCGGTATAACTCGAGAAATACTGATTCAGTCCTGATAAAACTTCGCAGCTAGTTTGAAGATGCTGATAGACAACTATATGCAAAATTTCGTGATAATCGTGTCATTAGAACAATTTGAAAAAAAAAAATTCTATGATTTTCTTATCATATCATCCTCATTAAATTCTGTATGAACCTTCGAACTGTAATTTTTCGATGAAGTACTGGATTTCAATTCGATCTGATCTGTATTTTCGGAAATATTGGAAAAATAAAATTTTGAATGGGTATATCTGCGGAATCATTGGGTGGATGTTACCCATTCATGAATTCGGCCTTCGTAATTAAGGTCCAAACCTTCTCTACAAATAGCGAGTTTCTAAGTCGTTTCTTCCGGAAGTTATTGTGTTAACGCAGTCGGTCGTTAGGCTGACCGTAATAAACAATAACTTCCGGAAGAAACGACTTGGAAACTCGATATTTGTAGAGTAGGTTTGGGGCTTAATTACGAAGGTGAAGAAGAAATTGTTCAATTCTTTTTCGAATATTCAATATTCTATCATCTTCTGATGACAATATCCTTATGAAACTTTGTATGAACCTGACCGATAGTTTGAAGTTTCATACGGAATAGACGACTTCGGCCCAAGTTGCCAACCCACAATTTTCTTCACAAATTTACTATCACTGGGAAACGAAAATTTCAGGACAAATTCGACATGAAAAGGTTCGCGTTATTCATAAATATCCGTAAAAGATGCCTCGGCTCTTCAAACCAGATAATTCCTTTAAAATATTCGCAACTACTGCTAAGCGATACGCCCTCTGGCGATAGAAATTCGAAGTTGGGATTCCTGATTTCATGTTAATATAGTGTTTGAAAAGGATATGTTCCGCAAATAGACTTGGTTATTTCGGTTGCAGGTTTTCCGTTCTGTAAATATGAAATATTCGGTTGGTTCCAGTAAAAAAGGTTAATTACGGAATTTGATTGATGAAAGAGCAATCTTTCTGTCACCAGAACATAGACATATTAAGTCTAAGCACCAGAACGACAATCCTTAATCGATTTCAAGCGATGGACCAAAAGCTCCGGTTATAGTTGCGGTTATCCAAACTGACATATAGGCAAAGGATCATCTGTCAATATGGATAACCGTAACTATAACCGGAGATTTTGGTTCATCGCTTGAAATTGATTAATGTTTCATGGTAACATATCCATAGCATAGAACAATCTTTATTAACCTTATGATCCATAGACCATACCTAGTAATTTTTCTATCGTTGATTGTTGTCTCTTCTATGTTATATGGATCATAAAGTAAATAAAGATTATTCTATGCTATGGATATAGTACCATAAAACATTGACTATCGTTCTGGTGACAGAAAGAACTTTTTTTTCATCAATCAAATTCCGTAATTAACCTTTTTTTCAGGACCCAACCGAAAATTTCAAGTTTACGGAATGGAAAACCGACAACTGAAATAACCAAGTTGATTTGCGGAACATATTCTATATAAATTTGACACTATTAACCTGAAATCAGGAATCCCAACTTAAATTTCAGCCAATCAAAGATGATCCCAACAAAACCTTATATTTGGAAGGAATTATCTTGTTTGAGGAGCCGAGGCATCTTTAACGGATATTTATAAATAACGTGAACCTAATCATGTCGAATTTGTCCTGAAATTCTCGTTTCCCAGTAATAGTAAATTTGTGAAGAAAATTGTGAGTTGGCAACTTGGGCCGAAGTCGTCTATTCCATGAGGATAATATAATCACAAGATCAAAGAATATTGAATATTCGAAAAAAAATGACATATTTTTTTGAATTGTTCTAATGACACGTTCATCACGCAATTCCGCATAAAATTGTCCATCAGCATTTTCAGACTAGCCGCCAAGTTTCTTCATGATTAAATCAGTATTTTTCGAGTTATTCCGAAAAAACAATGATATCGAGAAAAAAACCACGAAATTTTACATATTTTTTACCATTATCTTCGAAAATAATAACCGTATCGAATTGAAACTTGGTACAAAGCTGTGAAATATAGAGTCCAAGGTGTGAGCGAATTGTTTTTCGAATATGATGTATAGTTTCGAAAAAAAGAAATATACGCCAGTAAAATGCCCTCGGGCAACCGTTTCTAAGGTGAAATAAACAGATAATACACAAGTGAACAATAAAACAATTTCATTTAATTTTCAATAGTTCTGTTTCAGATGAAGTGGAAACCCAGAAAAAAAACCTAAAAAAAAATGATGCAAAATCCTCCCAAAATATTCTTTAATCGATACTTAATTTTCTTTTGATCGGCATTGAAATCGGAACCATCCTGTATATTACATAGAGCGCAAAACGAAGGCATAGTAAATGCATCAGAATAACCTTTATCTTCTCGAAATCACCTTCTACCCACCAGCACAATAGAAATAAAATGTTTCCGATGCACGTAGAGCAGGAGTGCATGTTTGAAATGAATTTAATTTTCAATTAACTAATCTCGCCAACGCTCAGGATAGTCCTGAGGTGTCACATAATAGAGAAACCATAGGAGGGAGATAAGTCTGGTGACTTGTTTATGCGAAAGATAGGCTAATTTGAGTCGGACGCATGATTAGTGTTTTATCCTTTCTCAATCCCGCGATAACAGATGGAGCGCGTAAATACAGCCGCTCTGAACACGGGAAATGCATGAACTCAGCCTCGTTCGGAACATCACAATTTAAACGGTCGAGGGGGTTAAAATATCGCCCGGCCGGCTATAGCGCCCGCTGCCTGGGGCCGGGCGAATATGAGATTTTTGTAATGTTGAATCGGCGTGTAAATGACAAAATAATTGAGTTATTCCGGCGACGGAACTAACAAGTTATGAAAATTAAAATGTTCCTGCGTCTGCTCTGGTATAATTTGAATTTTCCTGCTTAATTTCGAGTGTATCCTATGAGGGTTGTCTATGTGGAGTTAAATGGATGTAGATGCAACAGAGGAATACTAATATAAGAGTGGGTACGGGGTGTTCAATGAAGGCTGGATAAAACTTATGATTTTCATACATTTTCGAAAGTCGTACCGGGAAACGGCCAACGAAATACAAAAAATGGGGGTCGATGTGGGGTTATCTATGATTAAGATGAATAAAATAATGGTGATTACACTTTCATTTGTTTTCCTACTAAATCATCAGATCAAATTGGGGGATACCAGTTGAATTTTATACTGTTGCCACCGATAAAGACGCCACCCATCAACCAATCAGAGCGCATAACACTTTTAATGGTAATCTGCCGATGTTCATTCTGCTTCTTAAAAGATTTGTTCGTTGTACCAGCATGAACTAGACTAACTACACTGATACTAACTTGCACTCTGTTCGTTGCGGAAATTTTGGGAGTTGGTGTAGTCACAGATTACGTGTGCAATGCACAGAGTGAGGCTATCTTCTGTCACAAAATAGAGAAGTACATACTTCTCTATTCTGTGCTTCTGTGGTGGTTGTGCGTGAATATAATTCATAATCATAGACATCTGTTGTTGTCTGTGGTTCCTGGTTGAACGTGTTTGTTCTGTACATGATGTGAGTAAAACATAAATCGATTTCATGCGATGGACCAAAAGCTCTGGTCATAGTTGTGGTTATCCAAACTGATATATAGACAAAGGGTAATCTGTCAATTTGGATAACCGTAACTATAACCGGAGATTTTGGTCTATCGCTTGAAATCGATTATAGTGTTCTCATCTGCTCATCTGTGATCGTATGTACAAATGATGACGCGAGGCCTACGTGATAGGTTACGTAGGCTACGGATGACGTATGAAACTACATGCAAATTCAAAGCACAGAATATATATTTCCTTGTATTTTAATCTTGCTGACGTCGCTTTTTTTGGCAGATGAGCACACCATGTTTTAACAACATAGTTCTGTATGTGTGGTTATTTTTCAGACATTAATTTCCATCATATCGTTATTCTAAATGTATTTTTTTCCGTGACGACTTTCGAAAAACTTCACGACAAATCAACAACACCTCGAAATGGTAGCGAAAACAAAAGAAGCATAGAATTCAGTCATCTTGGATTTACGTAAAATCATCTATCATAGATTTGAATTATGTGAGAATCATAGAACAGTTTGAACTACTCTTACTCCACTCATTCTGGTATCTGCGACTATAGGCAACTTCACTCAGCTGCAATGAGAATTGGAAGTCAGTGGAGTTAGTGTAGTTCATGTAGGTAAAACGAACAAACATAATGAATTTTAGAATGTCAATTCAGACAGGCAAATGCCACGACAGTGGAAAAAACGAATTCCAGCGATATCCTCGACATTGGCGAAACAAAAGTGTATCTTAGAATTCACCTCATTTCTATGCATCTTCTATATGATATATGTAGGTATAAAAGAATATGCTATCGGAAGAGTTTCTGTTGTTGTATTTTCAGGTCCGTTTTTCCAACATGAAAACAGTATCTCTCTTCTTATATATAGTTCACAAATGGTCTTTGAAGTTCGACTTTGGCAACATCACCTTTTCTTCGCTTGTGAACCTTTTACGACAGAAGAGTATTTGCCGGCGGGAAATATGAAATGGTGGACAGCTGAAGAGTACGATTGTTAGCGAACTGTTTCTGCACTGAAGAAGGGGCTATTATAAGTAAAAACCTTGAGAATATCTCTTAATGGTTTCTCTTCCAAAATCGAATTTCTGTGATATTTTAAACTATCTTTTTTGAGTTTAGTTATAGCATAGGCGATAGAAGGAATTGTGCGAACACTTTTTGACATATTTGGGTCAGAAAAGCGGTATAAATATTGCCAAAATAGAGAGTTATTGCTCTACATATATTCGTCCATGTGTCTTGTTTGATTATATTATTGGAACGGAGTTCTCTTTTCTCCATGAACCATTCCTCATTCTGTAAGGTAGGTTTGAGGCTTAATGACAAGGGTCAAATTGGTGAATAGGTAAAATCCACCAAATGATTCCTGTTGCTTCTGCAACGTGGAAGTCTGAATTCTTTGGTTTCCAGCAATATGCCCGAAATTCAATATTTTTTGGTTTAAATCAATTGACACCGGCTTTAAGAGCATTTTATCTCAAGCCAACAATAATTTTGCATGACAGAAAACACGCAGATGAAATTCAAGCTCTTAGCATTCCAGGAATCGGAGCTTTGTGGGTGGTATACTTCGGTACTCAAAGAATCCAGACATCACATGTGACAGTTTATAGAATTTATCTTATTAGACCATTTACGGAAATTTCCTTCACACATTTGTGCTCTCTCTTTCGCACCAGCCAATCCGAGGTGTTTTTTCGGATCTTAGAAGGGCGTCGCTTAATTCAAAAAAACCAATCAAAATTTATATTCTCCCTCTACGATGTGAAGAAGGGAATTTTCTTAATTTGGGTTTCGTTAGTTTTTAGACACTATTCATTTGACCGTTGTACAGTAAATAACAATTCGCTTTCGAATTTACAAACAAGACTTTACGTTAATTTTTGTATTGTAAAAATAGTAATTTCTCATTCGAAAGTCGCTTCGACCTTGCTTTCGAATAAAATATAGAAGGAAGATTCTATTGTGCAAATCACTTGTATACCATTTCGGTCTTGTTATCTAATGCAGATACAAGAAAATACATTTTTGTTAAAGTGTTAAAAGTGCGTTTTTAATAAACCTCAACACCATTTTCGGATCATTGGTGCAAATATTGATCAACTGGTCAATAAGTTCTTCAATTATCTGCTTATTTTAGAAGCATCAACATTTCTGATAAAGATCAGAAAATATTCGTCGTACGTGTCTAATCAAGTGCGATTAATTCATCCACACGGAGTCTACTATTGAAACTCCAAAACACCTGAATAACCCAATTCAGGTAAAAACAATTCCCATTCAAATTTGAAGTTTTTCAATACTTCCAAAAATAAAGATTGGATAAAAAGAGATCTAGTACTTCATTCAGAAATAACAGTTTGAAGGTTCATGCAGAACGTGAGGATAATATCGCCAAATCTTTACATCAGGAAGTAAAGGTGCTTCTGCCCTAGAATTTTTATACAAACGTGAAAGATTAATGCTCATAGTGCTCACCTGAATTGAGATTACGAACTACATTCTTTCGTTCCAACAACTTTTCAATAAGTTTCCATTTAAGATGAGAAGTCTTCAGAAACGGGCCATTCCAATTCAGAAAGCGCAATATTCCCAAAAATAAATCAGCAACTCCTGAAAGTCCGTTGGCGTAAATCACTCCAGTTATTTCACCTAGAACAACCGAGGGGCCCGTGGCACGAATATACCTAGTAATAATAATTCTCAAACGGCCACTTTTTGGGAACGTGAGGAATCTTGCACGGACCGTAAGCGGAATTCCCAGAGGAGGTCTTCGGGTAAGGGCCTGTGCTTCATCTCCGGATACCAGCATAAGACATTAACATGATCAATCTCCTTATCATATTTCATTATCAATTATGCGGCGAACACTTTATACGTGTCTAATACGTTATATATAATTGAGATATTTTGAATAATGGTGCGTCAACTTTTAGTTCTTTGCCTACTAAATCATTTGACAGTACTGGAGACAAATTTTGCTGAAAGTCATAATTCAACATTGGAAGAAATTACTATCGGAAACTTTAGATTTGCTGAGACATCGGTGTATGAAAATTCTACATTATGTTCAATATATTATGGGCAGATATTTCCCAGTTCTCGGTGGATCAGGGGGTGTCTTCGAATTGGTGAAAATATCGAATTGGTTCGGAAGGGAATGCTGTGGATACATGATAAGGAGTTAAAGCCACGATGCCGACCCATTTTGTATTAATTTATCAGTGCGTTTTCGTTTTGTCATCTCAAATATTTACCTGTTTCAATTCAAGTCTTGATAGTGAAGTTATCCATTCGTGCGTGAATACTTTTAGTGTTTATGTACATACTAAACCTAATACTATTATATTAGCGAACGAAGATAAGCGCTACTCCCTCTGGTGGCTATCGGAGTAACCCGAGGTACAGCGATCATTGTTGACTTCTGAATAAAGAACATAAGGAAGGGGCATAATGCCTCACAAAGTGGGTCTGGGATGGATGTTGCATATGGCCGACTTCCCTTTACCTTTGAAGAGAGCACAACTTGTTCCGTGACTTCTTTGTCTGAAGAAACTAACTAACATGAGTCATACTTGGAGGTTCAATATGGGCGCCTATGTCCCATTTTTATACGAAGTAGAAAAGTGTTAGGCTTCTTCCTGTGTTCTTTATTCAAAGTTGTGGACAAGACAATGTTTCTCAGGAGGAATCTGGTGATAATAATCTTTGCTCCAAGTGCTTCTGCCGATGAAATCGAAGCAGTACAACGCTTATTTATTACAGCTTTTTCAAGACCAATTATATGAGTGTTGGAAGAATTTATTCGTCAATCCATAATGAATAAGTCTTACGGTAAAAGTAGTATTAGTTTTATATGAATGTATTCATTTTATTCAAAATATATTGTGTAAATTCAGTCCTTCCCTATATAAATAGAAAAGTTATGAGTATTTGTCTAATATTCTTAAAAGTATGTTTCACAATACTATCTCTTTTTCAACCTTTTTGAGCAGTAGATCTGAGGGGTTATTTGATCGATAACATTGAGTATTAATACTCAATATCAATAATCAAGTTGGGTAGGTAAAAAAAATTGACAGTTTTTTAGTTTTGCATTATAATATCACATGCCTTTTCCTGAACACTTCTTCTGTGCCTTTAAGTTACTCCAAATAATTTGAAATTAATCTTGCCAATTAGAGTTGAAATGAATAGATACTAAAATACTGATATTAGCATTGCTACTCTGAATAAGAATAGATGATACATAACTTTTTCATAAAATTGAAATATGTATACACAGAATCACTTCTGTTAACTGAAAAAATCTTTGAACAAATTTTAAAATCGAATTATAATCAATCAAACATACAAGCAAACACTTGAAAACACTGCTCCTATCCCTCTACCGAATGTTCTCAAACTGGCCACCGTGGCGCTGAAATCTTAAATTCAGACGCCATTGAAGGCCAACGCTCACTTATCGGCAACAGCCCGGAGCCCGGCAAATTGAATAAACAAAAATATTTTCCTTCATATGCTATGAAATGTGAAAGATTTTTCGTACTTTTCTGTGGTGATACCACAAAAAACAATAGAAATATGCAAAATTACTTACTAAATATACACCTGTCGGCGCATTTTCCCATCAACCGCTCTCTTACCACTGGTACCCTCTGGTCTAACATCACACTTATTGCTCATTTCTGGCTATAAAAAAGAAATGTTCGACACCTGAAATTCTGTGCATGTCGAATTGAAACAATTTAGAATAACCATTGCTTTGATTTGTTATGCGCTCGACATGTTGAAGTTGCTGGCAAAAACTTGAACTAATGCCTCTGCAGCGTTGCCGAACCTACCGATTTTCGATAATTCTACCGATTTACAGAAAGCTGGCAATAGACGACTTCGGCCCAAATTGCCAACCCACAATGTTCTTAACAAATTTACTATAACTGGGGAACGAGAATTTCAGTTCAAATTCGACATGATAAGTTTTGCGTTATTTATAAATATCTGTAAAAGCTGCCTCGGCTCCTCAGACAAGATAATTCCTTCCAATTATAGGGTTTTGTCAAGATCATCTCTAATTGGTTAAAATTTGAGTTGGGATTCCTGATTTCATGTTAATATAGCCTAACAAAAATCTATATTTGGAAGGAATCATCTTGTTTGAGGATCCAAGGACCTTTCGCGGATATTTATAAACCTTATCATGTAGAATTTTTCTGAAATTCCCGTTCCCCAGTAGTCGTAAATTTGTGAAGAAAATTGCGGGTTGGCAACTTGGGCCGAAGTCGTCTATTCAATGCTTATTTCTCGAATTCCCTAGAAATTCTCGCGATTTTGAATTAAGAAAATTCTCATCGAAAAATAGAAATTCAATCGAACTGAAACTGACTCATTGTAAGTGAAATGCCAGGAAGTTTTTGCTGTTAATCGTCTTTGGACACCAGCAAAAGACATTATCATGATCCTCTCATTATATTTCATTATCAGTTAGGCAGCGACCACTTTATAGTGTCTCCATAAGGTTATAATCAATATGCATAAAATACATCAGGTGTCGACACTTACCTACTATTACCTTCTAAAATTTTGGGTCCAAAACGAGGTCCTAGAATTGTCAAATATTATCCTACTTAGCTCTGTAAACGATGAGGGCGCTTAGGTCGCTTTGCAGTGTTCATACAATTAATTCCGCTGAATAAAAATGAATTGAACTATAATTCGCTTGATCTGATGAAATTACCTCCCGAAAAAATTAATCAGATATTTGAAATTATGGATTCTTACTAATATATATGAATAGTTTAACAAATCTGGAACATCTACTCATTTATAATATGAAATATAGGAATAAGGAGCAATATGAGGTTTATTGTAAGAACACTTTCATGGATGGACACGAGAAGTCATTCCGAAGCCAAAACATCGATGAAAACGGAACATGAGATTGATATTACTAATCGATTTTATTGGATAGTTTGGGTCTCCTTTCATAAAATATGGTTCATAAATTTTGTATGTACCTATTAATAACTTTTCCGTTCAAAAGTTATGAATTTTGTTACGTACTTATGAAAATATTTGGAAGGAATGTTCATATTTATTATTATTGAAATTGATATATGAATTTTTACTTTGCTGTTTATGAGAATTTATCAGTCGAATTTCAAACCAGACAAATTAATTGTAGTACCTATCTTTCGTTTCAAATGATTTCTTGTGGTATTTTTGAAAACGCGAATCTGGAAGACTTTCTTTCCATGAAGTAAATACTGAGATAATAAATACCCCTTGTAATGAAAACTTATTCAAAAATATCAAGTTTCAGACTTGTGTATTCAGAGATGAAGGAAACCTTTATACATATTATCGCCATTCTGACTGAGTGAAATGAATAATCATAATTTTAATTCGTCAAAATGAATTTCTTCTCGGAAATTCTTGAGAATAATGTATGTTCCAACTCGGAAAATCCGAAAGAAGTTCTGATTTGACTAGTTTCGATATGACAGGTCGGTAACTTCAGATTTTATATGGCAGATTTTCCTATGCCGGCATCTATCGGCGAAAACTGAAGTAGGACAACAAAGTCGTATTTTGACAACATTTGGACCTCATTTTGGACCCGAAATATGTCAAAAAGGATCCGCACCATATGTATTCTATGCATCTATGCATAAACTATGAAAGCCTAACGGCCGGTTTCACAAAACTTTAATTCTCCGATCAAGGGCTTGATTGTTAGTCAATAGTGAATTCTGTGTTCGATTTCAGCTCATTTTCTACCCAACCATCGAATGCAAACCTTAATCAACTAATTGATCGGACGTCAAAAGTTTTGGGAAACCGACGGTAGGGGCCGTATTTATAGTTGCTCCTTGAGGCTTCCTTACTCAAGGCCTCCTTGAATTCGCTTTTCTATGCTTTTCTATGCAAACAAATACAAGTTTGTTTGCATAGAAAAGCGAATTCAAGGCGGCCTTCAGTAAGGAAGCCTCAAGGAACAACTATAAATACGGCCCTAGAATTCAGTTATCTTGGATTCGTGCAAAACCATAAAACAGATCACACTTCATTGACTATCCTTATGTTTTCTATGCATCTATGGCTAAACCAACATTCATTCCCACCACAGAATACCTCAGATATTTTTAGGGCCGTATTTATAGTTGTTCCTTGAGTCTTCCTTGAACTGAAGGCCGCCTTGAATTTGCGTTTCTATGGAAACAAATACAAGTTTGTTTGTATAGAAACATAGAACAGCAAATTCAAGGCGGCCTTCAGTTCAAGGAAGACTCAAGGAACAACTATAAATACGGCCCATAAATGGGTCGCTTTTGTATTTTGTTTGGACAGTGCAGATGTAAATGGAAATAAGTGTTCAAATGAAGAGAGAATCATATTTATGGAAGTTATAAACTTCATGAAACTCAGCTGCTTATCATTCTTTTCACAGTTGTCTTTCAATCATTTTCACTAAACGAGGATCAGTTATCAAACCCAAATTAAGCATATTATTTTCCAATGTGTTGTATTTTTCTTGGTTCTTTACTGAATATACATGAATTGTTTAACAATACTCATTTACTTGAAACTGAAATTCACTAATATATGCTACTATCAAGTGCTACTTACTAGAAAACCTCAAGTTTTCAACTCTGATGAAATAAAATTAACCATTGAATAAAACACTTGTTCTCCAATTGGAAATCTTATGAATTTAAATGGAAAAGAACTCAAATTGAACTGGCCTATTCGATGAGTTTTTAATCTTTCTGAAACTTCAACTCTTGATAGGTTTCAGTCTGACTTGAAGTAAGGATGATGCTTGTTCTGTATCAACTATCATAAACTTCCTGCCGCTTTACCAGATTCCTTTGTATATGTGCACAATCAATCAAATGATATAGATGTATCAGTACATTCTGTAGAAAAATTTCACATTGCTTACCTAATAATTTCATTCCTCACTTGCTATAATATGGGAAAACATCGAATGATAGTGTATATTAGCCAAAAATTACAATGCATATTGAATTCTTAGAATATATCCCACTGAAAGTTATGCAAAACATAATATGGCAGAAATTCATTCATCCGGATATTTTTTACCTCATATATTGTCTGATATAATTTCAGTTCTGACAGACAGTTGCCTTGACGATTGGTCGTAATTTCCAAATAGCGCCACCTTCAGTGGAAAAAACCAATTCTGCCGAATTCCCCAACATTGGCGAAAAAAAAGCGCATCTTCGAATACACCTTATCTTCTGTGCATCCTATCCGCACCTTATGTATTCTATGCATCCACGTTATAATCATTCCTGTCGGCTTTCTTGACAGAATTATATTTCATGGTACAGGCCGCCGCAATTAGATCTATGTCTACCTGTTTATCTAACACGACAACTGCGCATTTGAATCATGGCTTCTATCGTAAACTGTGATCACTGCTCCAGTCACATCTAGGTAGTATTTGTAGATTATGATAACGCCTGTCTGATTGAAATCGTGTTTGTTCACCGAAACTAGCAGCAGAGTTAGATACTCTGATGTGTGAACTGGGAAAGGAACGTTGAGGTGGATGTCTTGGGGTGGTTTAATGTTATGGCCTTTCGACGCGATAATTTTAACCATCGGAGCACATAAAGATGAAAAGACATGATATCTGAGATGTTTCCCTTTATGCGCGCATGTTCTAGGGGAACAGCGTGCTATCGTTTTGTCCAAATGTCTGTAATTTTCGATGATTGAGTCGAAGATGGTCTCAAGTTTGGACTCACTGATGACGAATCCGGTGTCGAAATCGATTCTGTCCGGCTGGCCGTCCGTATGCACGGTTACGGTCGTACGGAGAATCATATCAACCTGAAACTTTCAGGATAAGTTACATTTCAGAATGCGACAGTTGACTTCGTCAATTGGCGAATGAAGATAAGCGCCACTCCCTCTGGTGGCTATTCGAGTAACCCGAGGTACAGACATTATCATTGAAAACTATAAAGAAATGTTAAAAAAATGAGTAAGATTATGCATTTTTCTTGGTGTTTGTGTGATTTTACAAGTGCTTCTATTGAGGAAAAGCAAACTCAAATGTCCCTTTCCATAGATTTCCACACCCCGGTGAAGAATTTCGGATTAGGGTGAAAGAAACTTCCTTTAACAAGTCGGGCATGAAAGTGTTGGGGAATCGATAAAAACCAACAAACAAGATTTATGAGAGTCTGTCACCTGCATCTTACCGATGATGATCATTTTTATAGAGGTAAGCACGAAATGCTCATGAAATATCAGATCACATTCATGAAGACAATTTTTGTCCGGGTCCCTAATCCAAGCAGAGAAATTGACTTAAGAGGAATGCTCTGCCTTCCAAAAATCTGCCTGTTGAACTGATCATTAGGGAACAACGTAAATGTTTTAGTGATAGAACTGACTATTGAGAAAAAAAGAGTATCAACAAAGAAATATCTGGTGATGAATACTGTTCTCTCAAAGTGCTTCTGTCGATGAAAGCAAAGTTGTACAAGGCTTATTTATTACAGCTTTTTCAAGACCAATCATATGAGTGTTGGAAAATTTATTTGTCAATCCATCATGAATAAGACTTACGATACAAGTAGCATTAGTTTTATGTGAATGTATTCATTTTATTCACAATATATCGAGTATTTAGTCCTTCGCTATAAAAATAGTAAAGTTATGAGTATTTGTCTATTATTTCAAAAAGTATGTTTTACAATACTATCTGTTTTTCAACTCTCAAGACAACCTAATCCACAATCCACAAAAGTCAATCTTGACATTTGGATCTGAAAATAAATAATATTAAAATACTGTCTAACCTTGGAGATATCCCCGTAATTTTAGAGTTGCTACTCTCAATTAGATTGAAGGATGATACATACCTACTATACATATAAGAATGGAATATGTACTCCTAGTAATACTCTCGTCAACTATAAAAGTCTAAAAAGTCAATTAGATTGAAGGATAATACATACCTACTATACATATAAGAATGGAATATGTACTCCTAGTAATACTCTCGTCAACTATAAAAGTCTAAAAAGTCTTTGAATAAATCGTGAAATCAAAAATTATCAAACCAAACACTAACAAGCAGTACAAAATCGAGTATCAAAACAAAATCTATGTCTGTATCTAAGGTTCCAAAACTGGCCACCGTGGCGCTGCAATCTTAAATTCAGACGCCAATAGACAAAATTGGCCTGACGTTTTCGGAGTTGAAGCCTTTTGAAATTTGAAGATATTTCCTTGATAATTCGGGAACTACAAAACAATTGCATTGAAACTTTGTAGGTAGTTGGAGTATCACGATGCGCTATTTTTCACAAAATGAAGTTGAGATCGTACTGTCAAAGTAGATTTGAAAAGAATCTATTTTCAAAATCTTTTTCGAAAAAATGTTTTTTTCAGAAAATATTTACTATATTTTACAGAAAGTTATGCTCAGACTGAGAGCTCCATATTTCACAGCATTGTGTCAAATTTTAGTTTGATGCGATCATAGTTTTCGGAGATATTGGGAATAAATATTTCAAATTTCGTGGGTTTTTATCGGTATCGTTGTTTTTTTCCATAATAACTCGAGGAAAACCTACAAAAGTACTGACGTGAAGTCAGTAGCGCGCATGCTCAAAGGATATCATCAAAAGTGAACATGCGCGCAAAAGCTGCTGGCTTCACGTCAGTCCTTTTCTAGGTTTTTCATTAAGTCAGAAATTCATCAGTTCTCCCTGAAACCGAGGTACAAGCAACGAAGAATCACATAGCACCACGTCTGAGATGATCAGGATCATCGTGCGAAAGAGATTTGTGGAGAAATCGAAAAAAGAAAATTGAATATATTAAAATACAACATGTGAAGATTTGAATTTTGCGCGAATATTCGGAAAATCGAAAGATTTTTCTCATATTTCGGTATATTGGGAGATATCCTGAAAATCGGCAGAAATATCGAAAATGGGTTGTATTGGCAACTCTGCAGAGACATAAGTAAAAGTTCGAATTTTAACCTCCGACGCTACCACATCAAGCGCTCGACAGATTAATGGCAATTTCCCTCTTGAATCTTCTCTATGGAAGAAATAACCAATGAGCTATAACATGTACATTCCTGCAGTTTCTGGGTATTTTTAAAAAATTCTCAAAATCTACCAGTAAATAAATATATCTAGCCCCTTCGCCATTTTGCAATCCACAAGAATAGTAGAAATGGATAGATTTGAAGGCCTACACTAGTTTGAAATCCAAAATAGTTTCAATTGTAAGAATTCTTCCTGTGATATCATCTGATTAAGGCTTTTGGTCACTGGATTGGAGAAGAGGATTTTCGAAACCCTTCAAAAATCATTCGCTGAATGACAATCCACGACAGTAAGTCATATCATATGTGTTTTGAGAATTATACGAAATATCAGATTATGAGAATGTGAACGAAAAAATCAGGAATGAATGAATGTATCTACAAAGGATTCGAACCTTTTCTTCTGGAAGAAAAATATTTCGACAGTGAATTGAGGCTTGAGAGTATTCTGAACTCTACTTTCACATTTTCCACAGAAGCATACATTTTTCGATAAACCCGAGATTTTTTCTGAAACAGACATTACTTTTGTTCCAAGATATGGGGCAAAAACCGAAATTTTCATTCTTCCCCCATCTAACTCCGAGTTTCTCCAATCTTGTCCGAAATTTCAGAAATTAATCTTCATTAAAAAACCCCCCTTGCCAAATTTTTTTCACGAATTTCCTTGAAAATTATGAATGATCAAATCCGAATGCCTTGAATTTCTTGTCACTTGAAACAGCTCAGAAGAAGAGCTTTCCTGTAACTCATTTTATGTATTCTTTATGCATTTGCTCCAACAAACTGCCAAGTTTAAATTAAATCGCTACAGCAGTTCCTGAAATATCAGGGTGATAATCTAAAAATTTCAGATGGCTATAACTCTGAAACCGTTAGGCCGATTCTGCCCATTAACGAACTTAACAATGACATTCTGATGCGCAACCTATCCTCAAAGTTTCAAGTCACTAGCTTGCTCCGTTCGACAGTTATAGTGCCCTCGGAGTGACAGCCGGCCGGACAGAATCGATTTTG
This sequence comes from Myrrha octodecimguttata, assembly GCA_958510865.1. Lineage (NCBI taxonomy): Eukaryota > Metazoa > Arthropoda > Insecta > Coleoptera > Coccinellidae > Myrrha > Myrrha octodecimguttata. The sequence goes on from OY294058.1 coordinate 63,037,155, forward strand.
ACACCGAATTCGCCATCAGTGAGTTGGCTCAAAATTCGAAAATTATAGACATTTGGACAAAACGATAGCCCGCTGTTCCCCAGAACATGAGCGAAAAAAGGGATTGAGAGACGTTAAGTAGAACGAACGAGGAGGACCGGTAACATGACCACCGGAGTTGTCAGCAAATTAATATTGCAATAAATTGGTGGTTACGCGCGATGTATGGCAATTTGCGCCGTCTTGTAGGAAACAAATTTCGTCGATGTTTGGCTGATTGATTTTTCGAAAACATAAATCAGTTATCATGGCTAGATGACGATTTTCGACGTTTTATTCAACACTTCTCTCTAAAGCAACTCCATAGGTTGAGAAAAAAAACAAAATTTTCCAATTTGTTGTTCCCCAAAATGGGTTGTTCGGAAAAAGTACGATATTCCCCGTAATCAGAATTTAAAATGAGAATACAGAATAAAAACCTAGAAAAGCACTGACGTGAGGTCAGGAGCTTTTACGCACTTGTTCCGTTGCCAAAGCGGCCATCTATACAAGTATTGACCCTGCCAAACGCAGATGTTTTCTTCATAAGGTCCTCACAAAATTCTGCATGAACTTCAAGCTATAATTTTCGATCAGGTAGTAGATCGCAATTCGATCCAAAATTTTGAATGGGTATAACTTACATAAAGAATAATTGGCGAATTCAGCCCATTTAAGCATTCGACCTTCTTAATTGAACTGAAAACCTACTCTACAAATACATTCCCTATGTCGATTTTTCCTAAAGTTAATGTGTTTACCACTGATAGTGAACAAAATAACTCCTAATAAGAATCTGCTCAGTAGCTTGATAATTGTAATGTTTGGAGTTTAATTAGGAAGGCCGAATTGGCGAATTAGTAAAAACTATCGAATGATTCCGCAGATATACCCTTCAAAAATTTCAGTTTCCCGATATTTCCAAAACATCGAATCGCCCTTCAATGAAAAATGGCACCCTGAAGTTGGTATTGGCGAATGAAGATAAGCGCTACTCCCTCTGGTGACTATCCGAGTAACCCGAGGTACAGACATTATCATTGATAAGTTAAAAGAAATGTTAAGAAAATGAGATAGTTTATGCATTTTTCTTGGCGTTTGTGTGATTTTACTAGTGATTTCACGGAGGAAAACCAAACTCAAATGTCCCTTCCCATAGATTTCTACAGCCCGGTAAAAAATTTGTTGTCAGGGTGAAAGAAACTTCTTTCAAGAAGTCGGGCCTGAGAGTGTTGAAGAATCGATAAAAACCAATAAACAAGATTTATGAAAGTCTGTTACCTGCATTTTACCGATAATGATCACTTTTATAGAGGTAAGCACGAATTGCTCATGAAATATTAGATCACATTCATGAAGACAATTGTTTTCCAGGCCCCTAATCCAAGCAGAGAAAGTAACTTATGAGGGATGCTATGCCTTCCAGAAATCTGCCTGTTGAACTGATCACTAAGGAACAACGTAAATGTTCTAGTGATAGAACTGACTATTGAAAAAAAGAGTCTCAACAAGGAAATATTTGGTGATGAATACTCTTCGCTCAAAGTGCTTCTGCCGATGAAAGCACATTTGTACAAGGCTCATTTATTACACCTTTTTCAAGACCAATCATATAATTGTTGGAAAATTCATTTGTAAATCCATAATGAAAAAGGCTAACGCTAGAATTAGTATAAGTTTCATGTGAATGTATTCATTTTATTCACAATATATTGAGTATTTAGTTACGTTATGAGTATTTGTCTATTATTCCAAAAAGTATGTTTTACAATACTATCTGTTTTTCAACTTTCAAGACAGCCTAAGGAATCCACCAAAGTCAATCTTGCCATTTGGATCTGAAAATAAATAATATTAAAATACTGTCTAACCTTGGAGATATTCCCGTTATTTTAGAGTTGCTACACTCAATTAGATTGAGGGATGATACATACCTTCTTTATAAGAATGGAAAATGTACTATCAGTAATACTCTCGTCAACTATAAAAGTCTTTGAATGAATCGTGAAATCAAAAATTATCAAACCAAACACTAACAAACAGTACAAAATCGACTATCAAAACAAAATCTATGTCTGTATGCAAGGTTCTAAAACTGGCCACCGTAGCGCAGCAATTTTAAATTCAGACGCCAATAGACGACGGAACAAACGCGTAAAAGCTCCTGACCTCACGTCAGTGCTTTTCTAAGTATTTCTAGTTCTGTATTAGGTTGGTAAATTGAGTATAGAGAACTCTTAAATGCAGTGGAATGATTGCAAATATAGGATACCATTATACTTTGAACTCTGTTTCGCCCAATATTCATTATCAGTACAAATTTCCTTGAATTTTTGTCTCTCAGTTCTAGAAACAACTCGGTAGATATTTAGGTAGATTTGGAATTTTCTCCAGCCGATATTCGGTAGATTTTGGTATTTTGCGAGTAGATTCCTTGAAAAAATGCGGTAACGCTGTCATGAAGTGTAGAGTGTAAACAAATCCACTGACGCTGCTGACCTGCATATTGTCACTGTAGGACCCAGTAAATGCTTGCACTATTCACCAGTAGATGCCATGAAAGGTCGATAGGAACAAATATTTTGAAATTATTATTAGGAAAATTCAAAGAATACATATTTGATTGGTATGAAACAAAGTCTTCGAGCTTCCGGTGTCGATTAGAATGAAATTTAAACGGAATCAGAGATATGCTTTTTGAATTATATACATTTTTGGGATGAATTCACTGGATTTCTTTCTTGATTTGTTCCTAAGAAAAATCGAGGAATCTGATTGGGCTGAACTAAAGTACTCGGTTATGAAGTGGCGGTTTGGAGATTTCAGTGAAATCCAAATGAAATATGGAAATTTTCGGGAGAAAAATTTTTTTTTTAAATGTTTCCGTAGATAATTCTTCATTCTGCTACTGTTCATTTACCAATCAAGTTTCATTTCGTACAGATGAATATTTTTCGAGTTACTGAAAAATCAAAATTTCAATTGGCTGTAGCACAAAAACCATTCGGCAGATTTGGCCCATTAACGAACTTAACCTAAATATTCAGGATCTCAACCTAACCTGAGAATTTTAACACTCTAGGTTCTTTCTTTCGAAAGTTATAGCGCACACGGCTGGACAGATGGACGGACATAATCAATTTTGAACACGGATTCTTCATCAGTGAGTCGTTTGAGACCAATTTCGGCTCGAAATTCGAAAATTACAGACATCATGACGAAATAATAACGCGCTGTTCCCGAGGACAAGCGCGTAAAAATAACCAAATTCCCCAATTCCTTGTTTCCCAAAATAGGTTGTTCGAAAAAAGTACAACCCCGTTTTCAAAAGTTCAAAATGAAAATACAGTAGAAGGAGCAATTCAAACTGCTCCAAACGAGTTCACGAAGTATCATCAAATATTATCTTTCGGAATAACTTCTTGCTTCATCGAAAAAGGCCCTCCAGAACGTTCTAATCGACTTTTCAATCGACGCAGTCGAAAACAAGGAATTAATTAGGGTTCAGCGATACCAGCGAAGGTCCTCGAAGTTATTCATTGGACAAAAACCCCACTAATTAAATAATCTTATTACTTGTTATAAATTTCATTCCAATCACAGGTTTAAGGACGTCGATCGTGCCCTTCCGCCATCTCTCGTGGAAATCCGTCCGGAGTTTTCAGTGGACGCGATTTAATCTTGCAGTTCGTGTAACGCTCCTTTACTGACTGCTCAGCTTTTTTGCGCTCTCTGTGCGACATTCCGTGCGACTTTGTGTGTTCCTTTCGCGATTTGTGAGAAGGATTGAGTGACTCTGGCTTCATCTGTGGGACTTACGGTTTTATGATTAATTTTTGGGAGCTCGAGGTGAGTTTTTTGTGGGTTGTTTGGGACTTTTTAAGAAAAAGGGAGCTTACCGTGGTGTACTTTTGATGGAATGTTCTAAGACAAGGAAAATACTTGTAGATTTTGGTTGATAAGTTCTTGAAAGATGCGATCATCAAAATTGAAAATTATCTTGTAAGTGATGATTTGGGAGTCAAAGACTCTTGAATTTTGATGAAAATTATTTTAATGCGGCAAGGAGTTTTCATTTTGATGTACAGGGTGATTCAGAAATAGATCGCCAAATTTTTGGAGGTGATTTTTCGGTTAAAAATAAGACAATTTTCTTAAAAACAATATTTACAATTCTCGACCTAAACGCTAAAAAAGCACATGATTCCATCGATTTCTTTATTTTTCTCAGGAACGAATTGTCGAAACTTTTTTCAGTTTACATGTGAAAAATCTACATATAGGTAAAACCACGTAAAGATGCCTCGGCTCCTCAAACAAGATAAATCCTTCCAAATACAGGTTTTTGTTGAGATCATCTCTTATTGGCTGAAATTCAAGTTGGAATTCCTGATTTCATGTTAATAGTGACTAGTTTATATAGGATATGTTCCGCAAATCAACTTGGATATTTCAGTTGCCAGTTTTCCGTCCCGTGAATCTGAAATATTCGGTTGGTTCCTGAAAAAAAGGTTAGTTACGGAATTTGATTGATGAGAAAACGTTTTTTTGTCGCCAGAATGACAGTCAATGTTCTATGGTAACATATCCATAGCATAGAATAATCTTTATTTACTTTATGATCCATAGAAGATAGACGAGACAACAATCAACAATGAAAAATTTACTGAGTATTGGCGAATGAAGATAAGCGCTACTCCCTCTGGTGGCTATCCGAGTAACCCGAGGTACAGACATTATCAATTGACAAGTTAAAAGAAAGGTCGAGAAAATGGGAAAGTTTATGCATTCTTCTTGGCGTTTGTGTGATTTTACTAATGCTTTCACTGAGGAAAACCAAACTCAAATGTCCCTTCCCATAGATTTCTACAGCCCGGTAAAAAATTTGGTGTTTGGGTGAAAGAAACTTCTTTCAAGAAGTCGGGCCTGAAAGAGTTGAAGAATCGATAAAAACCAACAAACAAGATTTATGAGAGTCTGTTACCTTAATTTTTACGATGATAATCATTTTCAAAGAGGAAAGCACGAATTGCTTATGAAATATTAGATCACATTCATGAAGACAATTTTTTTCCAAGCCCCTAATCCAAGCAGAGAAATTTACCTAAGAAGAATGCTTTGCCTTCCAGAAATCTGCCTGTTGAACTGATCATTAAGCAACAATGTAAATGTTTCAATGATAGAACTAACTATTGAAAAAAGAAAGTCTCAACAAGGAAATATCTGGTGATGAATACTGTTCTCTCAAAGTGCTTCTGTCGATGAAAGCAAAGTTGTACAAGGCTTATTTATTACAGCTTTTTCAAGACCAATCATATGAGTGCTGGAAAATTTAGTTGTCAATCCATAATGAATAAGACTTACGATACAAGTAGCATTAGTTTTATGTGAATCATTCATTTTATTCACAATATATTGAGTATTTAGTCCTTCGCTATAAAAATAGTAAAGTTATGAGTATTTGTCTATTATCCCGAAAAGTATGTTTTACAATACTGTTTTCCAACTTTCAAGACAGCCTAAGAAATTCAACAAAGTCAATCTTGCCATTCGAATCTGAAAATAAATAATATTAAAATACTAACCTTGCAGATATCCCCGTAATTTTAGAGTTGCTACACTCAATAAGATTGAAGAATGATACATATCTACTTTATAAGAATGGAATATGTACTCCCAGTAATACTCTCGTCAACTATAAAAGTCTAAAAAGTCTTCGAATAAATCGTGAAATCAAAAATTATCAAACCAAACAATAACAAACAGTACAAAATCGATTATCAAAACAAAATTCAGACGCCAATGGTCTAGGGATCATAAGGTAATGAACAATTTTTTCAGGAACCAACCGAATCTTTCATATTTACGGAACGGAAAACTGGCAACCGAAATAACCAAGTTGATTTGCGGAACATATCCTATATATACTTGACACTATTAACATGAAATCAGGAATCTCAACTTAAATTTCAGCCAATCAGAGAGGATCTTAACAAAAACCTATATTTGGAAGGAATTATCTTGTTTGAGGAGCCGATGTATCTTTTAAGGATATTTATAAATAACGCGAACCCTATCATGCCTAATTTGTTCTGAATTCTCCTTCCCCAGTGATAGTGAATTTGGAAGAAATCTGTGGGTTGGCAACTTGGTCCGAAGTCGTCTATTGGTATATAACAGTACTATTTGATTTTGCGTCCCAATATTTTTTGTAATATGTTATTTGTAATTCCAAAATAATATTGAGCGTTGTGTTCGACTTTGAGGTTTTTTCGTGTTCCCTAATTTGCAAGAAAATACAGGTTTTTCTTTAAAAAAAAAAAACAAATTGTTTGAAATGAAATTTCTTCTTTGATGACGTAAATATTAATTTTTCATTTCTATCCCCAAAAAATGTGTGCAAAAAAATCTCCTAGGGGATTTATAACTGAAAAAAAAATTATTCGACAAAATGGTCCTTCTTACGCGTTTCTCCTGGGAAACAGCGCGTTATCGTTTCGTCACAATGTCTGTAATGTTCGAATTTTGAGCTGAAGTCGGTCTCAAACGACTAGGTTGGACTCACTGAATATGAATACGTGGCCAAATTTGATTCTGCCCGGCTCGCCGTCCGTCCGTGTGTGCTCTCTTTCGAAAGAAGGACCTAGAATCTTGAAATTTTCTGGTTAGGTTTTGATCCTGAATATCTTGGTTCAGATCTTTAATGGACCGAATCTGCCGAATGGTTTTCGTTTTACAGCCATTTGAAATTTTGATTTTCAATAACTCGAAAAACATTCGATCGAAATGAAACTTGGTTGGAAGATGGACAGTGTCAATAAAACGAATTATCCATGCAAAAATTTGAAAAAAAACAGTTTTTTCTGAAAATTATCGACTTTCATTTAAGTTTTACTGAAATTTCCAAGTCACCATTTCGCAATGAGAACAAGCCCGTAAAAGCTGCTGACTTCACGACAGTGTTTTTCTAGGTTTTTTGGTGAACAATTTGTTCTTAAGATGTCGGGGTTCGTTTCTGAATCATTCCGTATTCAGTATAGCGATTTCAACCACATTGATTTGAATATCATGAAACTTGAGATTAAGTGTTATTTATCATCCAGCCAAAATAATAATAGTCAAGTCAGGTCAAGTAATTAATTGGTTCATCATTTTTGTTGCGAAAGCTAATTTTGAATTTTAACTGTAGGTACAGAGTGACATATGTTAAAAGAATTAGTAATATTTTCGTATTTGTCCATTTGTGACACATGAAATGAATATAATTGGAATACGATGATATATTCGAATTTTTTGGAATGGACTATTGAAATACCAATCAAATGGAAATAAAATACCCAGCAAACAATTATTGAAATTACACAAAAACTCTGATGGAATGATGAATAAACGATATTGATGGGGGTTGAAGGGATTTTCATGGACACTTCTTCGGTGAAATCAGAATGAAAATTCGATGACACTGTCATTAACAAATTTATTCGAGTTTACTCATGATATTTTTCCAAGAACTGATTTAGTTCGTAGCTGCGGAAGATTTCTATTTATCTGTCCTATGCCACTGTGATTTTGGGGGAGTTGGGGACGTTCTGAGAATGGGGGAACTTACTTACTGTCCTCTTTATGGAATAATCTAAGGTAAGGAAACGAGGTAGTGTTTTTATTGATCAGTTGTTGCTTGAGAGATGAGATCATCAGAATTGAAAGTAATCTTATAAGTGATATTTTGGGACTCAAACAATTTTTTTTCTTAGATTCTAATACATAAATACATATGATTCAGTGGAGGTTAAATTGCCCAATTTGATGTACAGAGTGATTCAGAAATAGTTCGTCAAATTTTTGAAAAATTCCTCGGACAGAAATAAGATAATTTTCCGGAAAATATTTTCTACAATTCTTAACCCTTACCCGCTCAAATAGCAATAAATTTTCAGCAGTTTCTTTCGTTGAATGTTATTTGAATTTTTAAAATATCACCGAGCGGTGTATTCAACTCAGAGGTTTTTTCGTGTTTCCCAATTTATTAGAGAATAAAGTTTTTTTCGGGAAGAATGAAGGAAACAAAATATTCTCCAAATATTAAAGGGTCTTTGATGACTAAAATATTCATTTTCTACTTCGACCTCCTACAGGTTTATGCCGAACATGTCTGCTGGGATTGGAAAAAAAATCATTGGAGAAAATGGTTTCATTTTGTCTCAAGTATCTGTTCCTAAAATTTAGTACTTAATTTTTGAATAACCATGTATTCATAGTGATCATGGTGATTTCAATTGTTGTTAAACCTTGTCTAATCAAAGGAAGGTAAACGAAATATATTGATTGAGAAATTCTATTCGAATTCGCCACTAAAAATTTTATTCATTTTTTTCATTCGTGATGGGAGAATGACTGATCTTCATAGATTTATTTGCTTGGATTGAACGTTCCTAAGAATGAAGACAATATTGAAGACATAAGAAAACTCTTCTTGATACATTTCTGATGTAACCTCTCTGTTCCATGACCACTAACTTTAAACTGTACTTAAGACAGAAATATGTTCAACGAAACATAAAATCTTTGAAATAAAGCCAAAAATTGTATAGTTTCATGAAATTGTGTTGTTACAAAATGGCGAATGCTCGGGTTGGCGATAGGTCTTAAAAAATAATAATAATGTTTATTCAAAACTCAAAAAGCACAAGTTTTTATCAGAAGAAACTCAATTCACTATAAAAAAACATAAATTCCACACTAAAATCAAATTTGAATCTAGTTTCTTATGCATATAATAATGGGTGCTTCAGATTGCGCGTTTTTTTTGAGAATGAATAAAACATAGATGGCGCACCGAATTCGTCTGGGTATTTCGACATTTGTGAAGTGTGATGTATGACATTTATAAAAATGGCTTCGTACACGATACAACAACGCGTTCAAATTGTTGAATTATTTTATGAAAATCAGCGTTCTGTGAAGAGTGTTCTTAGATAATTTTATGGTTTACATAATCATAATCGTCCATCTCAAAGCACTATTGGTCGAATTATTAAAAAAGTTTCAAGAGACCGGTTCGGTGGAAGATCAAATAAGTGTAGCAGTGGTTCACAAGAAAATATTGATTTGGTTCATGAAAGTATTGCTGAATACCCTGGAATGTCCATTAGACAACATTCACAACAAGTTGTACTTAGTGGGTCCACAACATGGCGTATTTTACACAAAGACTTAGCTCTGAAGGCATATAACGTTCAAATAACACAGGTACTCAAGCCATTAGATCGTTTAATACGTCGTTAATTTGTCAATTTCATCAATGAACAGGATTTTTCTCAAAAAATCAAGTTTTCCGATGGGGCACATTTTCAACTCTGTGGCCTTGTTAATGCAAAAGATTGTCGTATCTGGGGTGAGGAAAATCCACTAATTATTCATGAGAAATCATGCGTCCTAAACGAGTCACTGTTTGGTGTGAATTATGGTCAGGTGTAATAGGAGCTTACTTCTCTGAAAATGCTGCTGATGGTGAAGCTGTAACTGTCAATGGTGATCGATACCATCGGCTGATAATCGAAATTTTGTGGCCTGAATTAATGAATATTGATCTATAGGACATTTGGTTTCAACGGGATGGCGCTACACCTCACTTTGCAAATGACACAATTATTTAATTGAGACAAAATTTCCTGGACGAATAATCTCCGGAAACGGTGATGTCAATTGGCCCCCAAAATCAGGTGATTTGACACCGATGGACTATTTTCTTTGAGCTTATGTGAAAAGCCAGGTCTATAAGAATAATCCATAATCGATTCCTGAACTAAGGGATGATATTATTCGTGTCATTAGTGAGATAAGCTTCAATTATGTCAAAATGTGATTGAAAATTTTAACAAAAGAGTGGACGTCTGTAGAGCTGCAAGAGGAGGCCATTTGACAGATATTATTTTTCGTATATAAATGTCATAACTGATACTTCAAATACCAATACAAAGTTTTTGAAAATGAATGCAAATTATGTGTTTTATTTTTTCTTAAAGAAATGCGCAGTTTGAAACACCTTTTAGTTGAAACTTCTGACAGAACGAAAACTGATACTGAAGAAATGAAGTGACAGGAGACTCTGGAACTATAGTTACAACGCCACGTGACTTTGGCCCATCTCGTTGGTCTCGTGAGTATGACTAATTAAAATTTCCAATCTAATAATATCTGGGGTAATTTTCCTCCCTTCCCCATTCATCTTCATCTCAATTAATCCAGGAAAATCTTTCTCATATCGACAGATCTCATAACGAGAAATTCGAAGAACAATAAAAATTTTCATTACCTACATTTAGAGAGTTCAGCTAGCGTATCGCTGAAGGAATCCCAACTGTGAAATCTAAACAATGGAGAATAATTTTCTTCCTCGGAATTATTTCATGAACCAGGCCCACATTTATAAACATTCCATTCCAACTATTTGAATGGGTTCATCTGCCTGTGAAAATATGCGAACAGAAAGTATTTTCCGTGAAAATAGGATGTGGATATAAGTAAGCTACTTCCATACAGCCCGCTCCGAATTCTGATTTAAAGCATGGTTGTCACGAGTCGAGGTAATTTATAATTTCTCATTCATTCCGGGAGAGTTTCCCGCGAGAATTATATTCCACACATCGAATATTTGAATTATATGTCTGATCGACATTGACATTAGTGTTGATGCTGGAAATGGATATGCATTCCTGATTATTTTCATTTTTTGTGCTTCTTCTAGGGCAAAGAGCTTTATTATCCATTCCAGATGTCTGTTGTTTGCGAAATTTTCAGTCCAAAATTGTCTTGAATTATTAAGCCCACTGATCAGGATCAAGGTCACGAGCAGTTTTGACAGTTGAGGAGTTGAGAGAGACTGGAGGACCAACAATAACCTAAAATGCATTGTTTACCATGAATTTCTCTCGTGATTTCGTATTCAGTTGGAAATTTTGAAGAGATATATTCACTTTTTTTCGATAAGGATAAATTGAATTTGGTGTACTTAATATGAAATTAGTCACTGATTTCATAAACTGGCGAATAAACAGTCCTTTTGTTTGTTAAGTTGGCCGTCTTTCTGCCTTGTAGTTTATTTTATAGGCACCTGTTTACTTTCATATTGAGGTAAAATATTGCAGAAGTATTTTGTGATATCATCGTACTAACAACTCTTTCTTTCATAGAAACGGCCAGGTGTTCCTGGCCATCGACAAGAATAGTGTATTGACCTCGGTATTGACCCGGTAAATGGTTTTTGTTTCTAAAATATGAGTCAAGGGTGATGGAATTTGGCTAGAATGCCAATGATTTAGATCTTTTATTTTTAAGAACAAACAGGAATGCTCATCAAAAACTGACAATTCTCCGAAAATTCTTTACCTGTGACCAATTGGCAAACCCAAACAAAACATTGTTGTTAATAATACTGCATAAAACGTGAAAATCAGCTAAAATTTGACTGAATTGAATCCGTGAATGAAAATATTTTAAATGAATTCTGCTTTGTTCAAGTAATGAAGAAATGCTTATTGAGAACTTATGATTTGTCGGTTTTCCCTACCAAAACATTGTTCATGATGTCAATCAACTGAATATAGAAATCAGCTCAAAATTTGATTTTATTGCACACCTGATTGTCATTGTTATATATCTAGTTAAAGTTTTAGTGATTTTGGAGCCCAATCTCTATCCTATGTTCTTTACCGAGGTAAGTTGGAAAGTAACATTTATTCTGTTGATTTTCCAGTTTTCAGACATAGTTATGTATTGAACGGATAAGAACCAATAAAATTTTATCAATCATCTCTTTTGAGTTGATTTCCTCCCCATATCCGGATAGAACCTTTCGAATGAAAATACTTCAACAACTCATTGGTAGTTTTCATTGATTTGATGTTGATTATTTAAGCTTGAATATCTTGATTTACTCAGAAATATTAGGTTTTGAATTAAATCTCCTGCCTTACTAAACCCAGCAACTTGCAAAAATGCATCAACTAGCAAGAATAGTTATTCATTCGAAAAATTCCATATGTTGAGTAAAGTTCTTACTGTAACAAGATATTAAATAGTTTGGACATATAGTTCCCAGATGATGCAATAGTTAATTTTTCAGTCCAAAATATCCCAATTAATGCAAAATCACAAGCCAAATCGCTTTTTTCCATAGCAAACAACATTTTAGGTTATTGTTGGTCCTCCAGTCTCTCTAAACTGTCAAAGCTGCTCGTGACCTATAGTTAGGTTACTTCAACCTAAATAATCATTCAAGATGTGGAAAACAGTTTGTTGACAGAGAATATGTTATCTGATAGAAGACCTCGTGTTATTGTTGATGTCTGTAGAAGATATAACACTCTGAATTGTGGACCACAAGGATCAGTTTCATCTCCATTTATATTCAAACTATACTTATATATATGACATTCCCGAAAATTTCTCGGAGACAAATTGATACAGATAATATGGTTCTTGCTTGGACAATATCTCTATACGTAAGGTATATTAGGACTAATATACCTTACCTAATTATTATTAGAATAGATAATATAGAATAGAAAGTACCGAGATATGAGTAAGCTTCCGCCATACAGTTGGGATAATTTATAATTTCTCATCAATTCTGGGAGAAATATATTCCAGCAAGATCATGGAATTCGGTTCCAATAATAAATTGAAAACAAGACCTGCATGTGCGGATTTTTTCGCAGTTTGCAATATGGTATGGAAAGATGAATTTTCAATTTATATAATCATTCGAAATATGGGAAAAATTCGTTTGATAAAGAATATGCTTTCACGTAGAAGCCTTCGTGTTATTTTAGATTATGTTGGTAGGGGTTATAAAACTTCAACTGATTAACTTCGACAAGTATCAGTTTTATCTCCGCTTCTATTCAATCTATATTTTTATGAATCCCATCAATTTTTCTTGAGAAATCAATTCATGCACATGATATTGCTCTTTTAGATTCTGTAATTATTGAAAATAGGATGTGGATCTGTAAAACTCATTCCCATATTGGCCTCTGAATTTAAGATTGCAGCGCCACGGTGGACAGTTTTAGAACTTTACATACAGACATAGATTTTGTTCTGATAGTCGATTTTGTTTGTTAGGGTTTGGTTTGATAATTTTTGATTTCACGATTTATTCAAAGACTTTTTAGACTTTTATAGTTGACGAGAGTATTACTGGGAGTACATATTCCATTCTAATAAAGTAGGTATGTATCATCCTTCAATCTAATTGAGTGTAGCAACTCTAAAGTTACGGGAATATCTCCAAGGTTAGACAGTATTTTAATATTATTTATTTTTAGATCCAAATGGAAAGATTGACTTTGGTGGATTTCTCAGGCTGTCTTGAAAGTTGAAAAATAGATAGTATTGTTAAACATACTTTTTGGAATAATAGACAAATACTCATAACTAAACTAAATAGTCAATATATTGTGAATAAAATGAAAACATTCACATGAAATTAATGCTACTTCTACCGTAAGCCTTATTCATTATGGATTGACAAATAAATTTTCCAACACTCATATAATTGGTCTTGAAAAAGCTGTAATAAATAAGCCTTGTACAACTTTGCTTCCATCGGCAGAAGCACTTTGAGCGAACAGTATTCATCACCAGATATTTCCTTGTTGAGACTCTTTTTTTTTCAATAGTCAGTTCTATCACTAGAACATTTACGTTGTTCCTTAATGATCAGTTCAACAGGCAGATTTCTGGAAGGTATAGCCAACCTCTTAAGTAAATTTCTCTGCTTTGATTATGCGCCTGGAAAAAAATTGTCTTCATGAATGTGATCTGATATTTCATGCGCAATTCGTGCTTACCTTTATGAAAATGACCATAATCGGTAGAATGCAGGTAACAGACTATCATGAATCTTGTTTGTTGGTTTTTATCGATTCTTCAACACTTTCAGGCCCGACTTCTTAAAGGAAGTTTCTTTCAACCTTACTCCAAATTTTTTACCGGGCTGTAGAAATCTATAGAATGGGACATTTGGGTTTGCTTTTCCTCAGTTAAAGCACTTGTGAAATGACACAAACGCCAAAAATATGCATAAACTTTCTCATTACCTTAACATTTCTTTTGACTTTTCAATGATAATGTCTGTACCTCGGGTTACTCGGATAGTCACCAGAGGGAGTAGCGCTTATCTTATTCGCCAATAGTCTACTCCAAATTCTGACTTATGGTTGTCACAAGTCGGGGTGATTTATAATTTCTCATTTATTCTGGGATATTTACCCGCGAGAAAACATACATCGAATACTTGAATAATATGGCTTATTGAGAGTAATGTGAGTGTTAATGATGGAAATGGCGATGCATCAATGATCATTTTTGCACATTGCACATTTCTAGTGAACAAGAGAGTCATTATTCATTTAGAATTTGCGTTGGTTTGGAATTTCGAGTCTGATATGAGGTTAGACTCACTGAGGTTCTCAGGGCAAATATTTCGATCAGATACTTCCATAAATCAGGTTCGAATAATAAATTGGAAAGAGGACCTTTTTTACCTGTTTACGATACGGTATGGAGAATCGACTGATTTGATAGAGAATATCTTATCTGATAGAAGACTTCGTGTTATAGTTGGTGGTACCAGTAATAAAACTTTGGATGATGGACTTCCACAAGGATCAGTTCTATCTGCACTTCTCTTCAATCTATATTTGCATGAATCCCCGTAACTGTCTCGGAGAAGTTCATTCCTGCAGAAGATATTGATCTTGCTTATCCTCATGTAGGTTTCCTGATTGTTGAAGATGGGGTGTGGATTGAAGTGGGCTCTTTTCATACAGTCCACTCCAAATTCGGATTTCAAATATGGTTGTCACGAGTCGGAATAATTAATTATTATATTTCATTTATTCTGGGAGAGTTTCCCGCGAGGAATATATTCCAGACATCAAATATCTGAATTATATGCCTGATTGAGATTGATGTGGATGTTCATGATGGATATGATGATGCATTCATGATTATTTTCAGTTTTGTTTGCTTTTTCTATGGCACAAGAGCGTTATTATTCATTCTCGCTGTGTGTAGTTTCAGAATTTTTATTCTGAGTTTGTCCCGAATGATGAGTTGAGACTGTGATCAGGGAAGTTCCAGCAAAAATGGAAAATGTTTCAGTAAGATAGTTTCATTGAGTCAGGTACTAATTATGGTATGAAACGAGATCTAGAGGTTTTATTTTATACAGGGTGATCCTTAGTTGAAGGTTCAATTGAAGAGAAACGATTCCTTATATGCTTTTAATGAATAAAGTTGCATGAACATGGAACCGAAAACGTTCTGCTTTCGAGATACAGGGTGTTGAAGTTTGAACTCTCATCAAATTTTTTTCTCATAATATCTGCAGTCTACAAGATATTCAACTGAAATTTGGCATAGATGTTATGATTCAGAGTTTACATGCCAATTTAGATTGCTAATCTACAGGGTGGTCCCATGTCCCCTTGTTTTCCTCCAGAATTTTTATTTGATGAGGTACTGTTACTTTTAGAAATCGTAAAAGTAAACTTTGTTATGAGAGAGAAGAATATTAAAAGATTCTCTCGAAACCCTCACCACAATCCAAATTATCATCGAAATCTAGTAAAGAACCCGCGGTGAATAAATTTATTATTTTCTCTGAATTTTCTCTGAATATTCGACTGATCTGTAGCAATGATTCCGATAAACTCGTATAATTATCATGTGAAAATACTATGAGAAAAAAACTTGAATGAATTAAAACTTCAACACCCTTTATCAAAAACAAAACGTTGGAAGTTCCATATTGATGGGGTTTTTATCTTAAAGCCTTGCAAGTAATTTCCCCTCTCCTTTTTTACCTCCAATTATTCGGAGATATTGTTTATTTCTCATCCTCTCTGTTAGAGTTTTCCATGAGAATTATATTCCAGAGATCAGATATTCGTATTATATGCCTGATTGAGATTGAAGTGAGTTTTCATGATGGAATGGCTATACATCCATGATTATTCTCATTTCTGTATGCTTTTTTCTATGGAACAAAAACGATATCATTTATCACAGATGTGAGTTGTTTTTGAGTTTTGAATCTGAAGTGTACTTAAATAATTAAAATGGATTCACAGTTCAAGAATCGCCAAGAAAGTTGCAGGAAAAAATAAAACTAGATTCGATCGGTAGATGAGAGTATATTGAATCAGGACCTGTATTCATGGATTTTTTAATAGTTGGAAAGAAGCATTAATGTTCAAGCTTCATAACCATTTGAAATGTGGAAACAGTTCGTTCGATATAGGATATGTTATCTGATAGGAGACTTTGTGTTATTGTTTATGATGTGGTTCCAAAGATTTTGAAGAATGAACTTTCTCAATATATATTTACATGATGATATTGCTCTTGATTTAACATATTAAGATTAAGATTTATTGGAGAATATTTGAAGCATTTGAAAATTCAATTGGTTGCTTTTTTTCACAATCAATCATTTAACATGTGCTCTAGATATTCTAGGTCGGCAGTTACCATAATTGGGATCTTTTGAAACTATTTCATTCAATCTATTTTCTGGAGAACACAGCAATTAGTGTAGACGTAATAGGTAATCTTTTTGTATGAAGCAGGCTTTTTTATCAATTCTTACTGGTTATTTGCTCAATTATGTTGAAGTTGATTCGTGAATTGATTTTCAATATTACATGTTTCCACAAATATTTCTGGGTAATCATTTCTTTTTTGACAGCAATTTCAGGTTATTAGGTTTGCATCGCTATAGTCGACAAATAGCCAGTAATCAGTTCACAATAATATTTGTACATAAGCTGCAATGGTCTTTATTGACTCGGTGATTCAGTTTTTTTCCGAATAATAGGATTTTTATGAACCATGAATAATTGTACAGTAGAGTAGGAAACAATAGAATAATTGCCTTCACGATGGCTTCAACCATTCCATTCACATTTCCAAATCGAGAAAGTGAATAATGGCGGAAAATATTGAAGTTGTTTTCATCCTTGAGTAAAATGCTTTCGATTTCATATAGGAAGGATTTTTCAGATGGATGCGAAAACGACGATTTCTATCATACACGGTTAAACTCTGGGTAAAGTACAACAAATTTGAAAAAATTGGATTTTTTAGCGGAACAAAACTGAATTTTTACCGATTGTATCAAGATCCTTCAACCACTAAAGCCTTACTCTACAGGATGCGTAAAATGGATTCTGTTTTTCCAATTTAAGATAATAAGAACACAATTAATTTAAAATCACAGTTGCCTTTGAACAAGTTTCAATTTCTTATGCTTGAAAGTTGATTCTTCACATGCAAATACCGTGAATTTTGGGTGGTAAGTACTGGGTGTAGGAAGGTCGCTTCTCTGAGAATTGCCCCGAATGAGAGACACCACAGAGGGCGCCAGATTGGAGCCAAATGTTATATCTGAGGCAGATTTCAGGGGTGATAGCCGCCCTCAATTCGGCAATATCCTGAGAACATCCTGTTCTGCATGCGAAATATGATAGATGGTGCCTGACAAAATATCATGTGGAGGAATTGTATATGTCAACCACACAAGCTTAAAAATTTGTTAACCTTTAATAATGCATAAGAAACTGTAACAAAATACAAAGATAACATTGCAGGTAAAAAGTGAAATGAGCCAGGAAATTTATCTTCTCTATGTGGATCTCAAAAAAGTATATGATAGTATACCCCAACAAAAACTATGGGAAGCCTTGAAAAAAAATAATATAAGTATAACTCTCATCAAGGCGTTACAAGAGATATACAGTGCGCGTCAAAATTATGGAACAAATTCATTTTCTCAGAAGAAAAATATTTGGCAACAAAATCCTGAAGCAGGTCAATTTTTGTTTCACTTCACTTTGTCATGGCTCATTTATTTTGAGACAATGGTACCTGATGAAATTTGTCACCGAATGAAAGTCGACCATTCCAGTTTTGTTCATGCACAACTTTCAATCCCTTTCAACCCCCTCACGTGAAATTTTTTTTTCTCTATTAGGGGATTCGTAGGGGTTGGAAGTTGTGCATGAACAAAACTGTAATGGTCGACTTTCATTCGGTGACAAATTTCATCAGGTACCATTGTCTCAAAGTAAATGAGCTATGACTAAGTGCACATACTGAAAACCTCTTTGAACTTACTAAAAAAAAATATATTTTTTCTTGAAAATTTCTGCATGCCTGTAAAGATGATACAATGACCTTGCCAAAAAAGTACCACATGACCTACTTTCCATATTTAAGAAATGTAGAGGTTTGATAGGGATGGCACAGGGTGCAAATTTGGTAGAAGTGAAACAAAAATTTACCTGTTTCAGGATTTTGTTGCCAAATATTTTTCTTCTGAGAAAATGAATTTGTTCCATAATTTTGACGCGCACGGTATATATCTTGTAACGCCTCGATGAGAGTTACACTTATATTATTTTTTTTTCAAGGCTTCCCATAGTTTTTGTTGGGGTATACTATCATATACTTTTTTGAGATCCACATAGAGAAGATAAATTTAAATATTTCTCAATGTGTTAATACACACCTGCACTTTCTTTGCAAGTTCGCCACAGATATAACTTACTGTGATCTCTTTGGCAGAATAACCAATCCAATGTTTGGAATTAAAAAAAAGATGAAAATTCATTTTCTCACCTAATTCTTCTTAACGATTCGGTACTTTTTGCGATATTATCGCAAGGCAAACATTTCACTACACTGGACTATTGAAACAGTGATTTTCCACTCGATATTCTTTAGATGTTTTATTTCATTCCACTATAAAATTATACACAATTACATCCTCGCCCACTCTCATATTTAAAACAACATAATTATTTTCATTTTCATCAAACTTTTACATGAATTTATTATAAGGAATCAATAAACTAACCTAAACACATTAATTGAACTCTATGGAAATTCAGGTTCATAGACATGAAGACCTAGCGTTCATATCTGTGGTCTGATCACGAAATAGCATAGACCTAATATAAGTACATTAGTTCTATGCGAAATAGATGAATATTTCTGTGTATTGTATTGTTCCGATAGGTGTAGACGGAATTTAATTTACCGCCATCACTAGATCAGGGACGGATCCATAAAAAGAAATAATTTCTCTAATTTTTATCAGATTTTATTCAACAATGTCTCCAAAACGGTGCGTTTAAGGAAAAATTATAAAGAATAATTAAGTATTCTGAAATAATTGAAGATCCTTATTTTGACATAAGATAAACTTCATCTGCAATCTTCATCCTAATTTCATATAGTTTTATGAATCGTTGAGTTTATAACTCGGGAACTGTTTGAAGTAGAATGAACGTGATTACTGCAGAATTTCGTTTATAGAAAACTTCACACCAGAATTCATTTCATTCAGAGTCACCATATCAAAGCTTAAAAAGAAAAAAAACTCATTTCTTTTGAAATTTTAAAAGCCTGTATCTTTTTACTGGAGCCGAATTTGAAAAAAATGGTGAATTAAGAAAGATATTTGATGAGAGGAATCTCCAGTTGAAATTAATGTACAAGTCAAAGACTCACCCTGTATATTCATGAATTTCACTACTATAAAGTGGTATCTGGCAGTAATAAGAAAAGTATTCAGCTGTGAAGAAATATCTTCTATTTTAGCTGCAATTTACATCTCATTAGATCACCAAAGAACTGCAGAACCATTCCTGAAAAAATATTCGATTCCGGTACCAAATTTCATGCAATTCCTGCAAGAATCCCCGTAGGAAAGCTACGAATGATACTTTATACTCTCAATAAAAAATTCGTTAATCTCAAATAATGCATAAAAAACTGTCTCAAATTACGAAGATAAAATTTCACTGCTAC
This sequence comes from Myrrha octodecimguttata, assembly GCA_958510865.1. NCBI lineage: Eukaryota > Metazoa > Arthropoda > Insecta > Coleoptera > Coccinellidae > Myrrha > Myrrha octodecimguttata. The sequence continues at coordinate 63,057,057 of OY294058.1, forward strand.
AAAGTGGTATCTGGAGAAATGCAGAATATAAAAGCTGGAATTGGTCGACTGCGTGTTATAAACTTCATCATAGCAGTCCAGGAAAACAGCAGCCGGCCAATTTACAGTTTGATAGTCCATAATTCGTGGATTAATGATCCAGCTTTGCATGAATTGAGCCATTCTTTGCGGAGGGCTTCATACTGGTGCTTAATGGATTTTAATCATAATGCATTCCGCTGTACACTCCATGATCGTGGTTTCATCGAAACAATGATGGTACTACACTTTGCTCTTACTTTCATCAGCGATAAACGTATTTTCGTATCAGGCAAGATTAGTCATTAGGGATGTGGAGTTTTTACTCACGCTGACGGTTTTGAATGGGTTGAAACAATAGCTCTGGGCGAGATGCATGGAATATATCAGGTGCCGACACTTTCCCACTACAGTACAATCGCCTTAGGGCCGGTATTCTAAAACTTAACGGGAAGTTAACTTTAACTTTAACTGAAAATTAAGTAGTAATTTCCAGTTAAAGTTTGATTTGCAGGATTATCTTTATCTAGTGGTTTGGGTATCAATTATAGTTAAAGTAAAAGTTAAATCGTTTTTTTCCACAGATTCTCTGTCTTTTCGGATGACATAAGGGGAATATAACCTCGATTTGTTTGTTGTTATGATATTTTCGGAAACATGGTATATTCACTTCATATTTAAAGGACTTTTAATTCACGATGACGAAGATGACATGAATATTGTTGAACATCCTCGTTGAGAGATATTCACTTCATTTTTGAAGAACTTTTAAGTGACTATGACGCCATGAAAATTGTTGAATATCCTTGTTCAGAAAGGATATTTAGAAATCGGCTGAACCATTTGAACTTATGGGAAGAAACGGAATTCAAAAACCGATTTCGCTTATCTGGACACTGTACGCCTGTAATGGAATACATATTCTTAGAAATCGTGATGCAGATGTGTTGCTACACGCAGAGTTTATGCATCTTGTTCTTTCTTGATAGTTGCTGGAGATTTTAGGGGTTTTCACAAATCAGCTATACTGACTGTATTATCAGAAATGTCCCATGGAAAATTGCATACTTATTATCTATTTACATCACAATGCGTGGTATAAACCTCACTCGAGTAAGAATTCAATCTCGAGTGTTCATCATGGCATATTATTGATATGAAAATATCAGCTACTCTTTCTTTCTGTTCAACTATTATAAGATGTAAATGAAAAAAAAATCATTGGCATTTATTCTTTTCGGTGCCTAATATAACAGAGAAAAGTTGTAAAGGCGTAATGAAGCATAATAATTTATACACATTATTTAACTTTTAAGATGAAAGGAAATCATCACAATTGCAATGGACACTTTTCCTATAATAATAGCCAATCTGGTAGCCGTGCACAAATTCTAGATATCAGGGCTCGATAACCCGGAGCCACACAAAACATTACCATATTTTTTAATTGAATGACAATTTTTGCAAATTTAGTGTTGAGATTATTACCACTCCCAGTGTCAGTTGAAAGTACTTGCCCGTTAGTGAAGAGTGAAGTATTTGTAAAAAAAATTCTGTACCCAATTTAAATTGGACAAATTTTATTGTAATTGTTCAATAATTCCTGAATTGAATATATCTCATTATTGCCAAAGTTTTTCCTTTTAAGCTTTCATTTCCGATATATTCATTAGTGGAAGTAGTTTTTTCAGTTAGGTTACCGAATAAATACCCAAACATCCCTTGCATATTTCAAAAAATATAAGAATTCAAAATTGATCATTGCAACTCTCCCTCAAATCAGTAATTCTATTTTTATGGAAACCACAATCCATTAAGCTCCCTGATACATAGTGCGAATATTTGTCAATAAAGGATTTGTTTATTCCTATCCTATTTTGAAAGGGGGTATTTTTCCAAAATCCAGCTTTTACAACCCAGAAATTGGTGCTTAATTAGATTTATTACAGAATCTTAAATTATTTCCTTTTCATAGAAATCATCACAGTATTTCTTGTCTATGATAGAAATGAGACTTTTATAATTCCGACATTTTTGAGCAAAAGTTTAACTGTCAGTTAAAGTTAAAGATAACTTTCCGTTAAGTTTTATAATACCGGCCCTCAGTATTATTAACACGCGATCGTATGAACCACTCCGTAATATGAACAACGAATTTTTTGTATTGACTTCTCTGTAATATAAACCAAGCAGAATCTCACTAGTATGACACTTGTTGTAACTTATCTGTTTTATTCGAAGGAATTAATTCGTTTTCACGGTTTATCGTCAGTTATCTATTTCCCGTTCGCCCTTTCACAAGTTGCCTCACATTGTTATTCCACGAGTATACTATAAACTATAACCAAGAAAATGGTGAGTCGAAAATTAAGATGTTGATTTTGCATGAGAAAGCCCAAGTTCTAGAAGACATCAATAAAGGACTTAGTGTTACCTGGCCTTAGTGGCAAAGAAATATAAAATTGCTGAACCAACGGTTTGTTCCAGAAAAAATTTCAAAAAGCACTGCCGTGAAGGCAGCAACTCTTGCGAGCATGTTCAATGTAGATGGCCGCTTCAGCAACGAATTTGAACATGCGGAATCATTGGGCGGATTCTACCCATTCACGAATTCGACCTTCGTAATCAAGCCCCAAACCTACTCTACAAATATCGAGTTTCTAAGTCATTCTTCCGGAAGTTATTGTGTAAACAGTCGGTCTAACGGCAGACAGCGTAAACACAATAACTTCCGAAAGAAACAACTTAGAAACTCGATATTTGTAGAGAAGGTTTGAGGATGATATGATAAGAAAATCATAGAAATTTTTTTTTTCAAATTGTTCTTATTACACGATTATCACGAAATTTTGCATAAAGTTGTCTTTTAGCATCTCAAAACTAGCTGTGAAGATTTATCAGGACTGAATCAGTATTTCTCGAGTTATACCGAAAAAATCAGTCAGAAATACAATCTAGAAACATGCCAAATAATTATTTATCTTGACCTTCAGAAATATGAACAGCCCCTATACAATGAACAAGCCAGAATTTTTTGTGTTCATATTAACGCGATTGTACTGTATTACCCACTGAAATTTTGGGTCCAAAACGCGGTCCTAGGATTGTCAAATATTGTTCTCTCTGTGAACGATGATGGCGCTAAGATCGCTTTGTCAAGTACATACAATTCATTCCATTGAATGAAATGAATTGAACTATAATCTGATTGATCTGATGAAACTATTTCCCAAAAAATGAATAAGAAATTTGAAATAATGGATTCTCACTTATATATAATAGGAGTCTAACAAATTTGGAACATCTACTCATTAATAATGTGAAATATGTATAAGAGAATGAGGAGCAATAGAGGTTAATGGTTCCACTTTCATGGAAGGATACAAGAAGTAGGCTCGAAGCCAAAACAACGGTGAAACCGGAATGGGAGATTGATATTACTTATGGATTTTATTGGATAGTTTAGATCCCCTTTGATGAAAATATATTCGTGTTCTGCATGTGAAAATGGTATTCAGTTATACAAGAGTATTTATTGAGATTTTAATAATTCAAATGAATTTTTTCATGACATTGGTTTTTGTGTGGTGAAAAACCAATGAATTATGAATAATTTATAAGTAGTATTTAAGATACGAATAAACTTCATGAAGACATTTGATCTTAAATCTCGTAATCTACAGGATGGTTTCTATGAATAATATAATTTTTATTCGATTTTTAGTAGTTATGTTTCAGATTTTGAATGCGAAAACTATTAATTAATTGATTCGAACTACTTACAATTACGAAATTGTTAAGAATATCGATGACGCGTTTGCACTTTGTGTTTATAAAATAATGAACGAATCCGTTTAAATGTGTCGATATGTGTTGAAAATGTGTTAATCAATCTTTTCATCTACCTACTTTTAGATATATAATTCTGGATGAGAAGTCAACCAATTATTCCACTATCCTAGAACCGAAAGCAATGAATGATTCACGGGATAATTGAAAATTTGAAGCGTATTTTTTTTATTAGTTCATTCAAATCTTTATACTTCAAAATGTTAGGTTTGTTCGTTGTACCTGCATGAACTACACTAACTCTACTGACTTCCAATTGTCAGTCCAGCTAAGTGTAGTCATAGATAACTGAATGAGTGGACTTAGTGTAGTTCAATCTGTTCTATGATTCTCACAGAATACCAATATATGATAGATGATTTTACGCAAACCAAAGATGACAGAATTCTATGCTTCTTTTGTTTTCGCTACCACTTCGAGGTGATGTAGATTTGTCGTAAAGTTTCTCTAAAGACGTCTCGAACAAAAATTCCATTTCAAATAACGATATGATGAAAATTAATTTCGTCCAAAAATAACCACACATATAAAACAAAACACGTCCAACCAGAAAGCAGTGACAACCACAGATGTCTATGATTATGAATAATATTTACGCATAACCACCACAGAAGATAATCTCACTCTGTGCACGTAATCTGTACACGTAATCTGTGCCTACACTGACTCCCAATATTTCTGCAACGAACGGAGTGCAAGTTTACAACAAAACACACCGAACAGAATCAGTGGAGTGTTATTAGTGTAGTTCATGTAGGTTCAACGAACTAACCTGTTAACTGTAAAATTTTCAGGGGGGGTTATTTTTTTTCTTGTCGATCACTAAAGTTTATTATTTGATTTTATGAAATAATAAACCAAAATGAAATCAGATCGTGACTACCCGTGCAATGTAACAAGGGCTCTGAAATTTGCTTCAAACAAAAGCATGTGTATTGAGCTAGATGAAAAATATTTTGAGAATTATAAATAAGCATTTGATTCATTCTTGTCTGTCCTATTACCAATTGTAGAAATTGAACAGATGTGAACCTACCATATCCAATTCAATTTCATGTGAACACAGACAAAGATATTAAATCCAACGGAAAAACTCATGCATCGTATAATTGTGAGCAATTGGGTCATAGCTACGAGACAGAAAAACCATTAAAAACCACCATTCACGATAGCAACTGGAAATTCAAGTGATACGTTGCGCCAACCGAAAAAATACGAAACGTATGAAAAATTTACACGCCACAGACTCGATAGATTCTGTTGTAATTGGATTTTCGGTTGTAATTATCCACATCCAATTGAAACGCCCTAAAAACGCGGTTTCCATTTGTGCTGTAAGAAATTGAATCATCATTTGATATCGAAAATCGTTCGCGTTACAGAATGCCGAATGCGCTGGTTGATGAAATCTCAATCTTTCTCTCTCCTTATTTAAAGCGTTTCATTACTATTGTTCAGAATTGATGAACAAGATTGAAATTCGATAATGGCACTGACTTGAGATCATGAGGTTGTTCGAGTTCAAAAACAGAGCGATAACTCATCCATGTACTGACCCTAGCAAATCCTGCTTGACTTCCAGATATAACAAATGTTATATGAACTTCTGACCAGGTGATTTCCACGGAACTTTTCACGAACCTTCTAACAGTCATTTTCTAACCGATTATTTCTGTTATTTTAATATGAAGTGTTCTATAAATGTGTTTCATAAGAAATCAAAGGAAAACCATATTTTCTTTTACTGATTAGCAATTTACATTCCCGCAATTCCAGATACCCACAAATTACCAGTTTACCGATTTCCCAAAGTGCCAAGCGAATTTCGTATTCTTCAAGAGACCATCATCGAAGATTTCCACCAAAGTAATGATTTGATAAGGAAATGCTCAGTTCGCTGCACATTCCACTTCACAAAGACGCTGTTCTGGTTTAGCAATCAGCGATTGCAGGTAAAGAGAAATTTTATGTATCAAAATATATTTCCTTCCGAGCAACTTCATTGGCTGAGCTGAGGTTCACGTCTCGTTTAACATATATTTGCTTCAACGAGTATATGATTCGAAGTCTATATAATATTGAAGGTTTCTCTTCTCTCTCCTCCTCTCTGGCTTGTTCCAGATTTGTGACAGTTATTTGGTTCTGTGAACTACGTAGACTACGGCAGTGTTCCCACTTGACAAAATTATTCGTAGTGAGATATCTCTCGAGATATGTAGGCAAGGATTACTTGATGAATTCCTCCTAATTTTGTCGCTCCAATTCCCTGTGGAATGTCGTATTCCATGGAATACAATTTCGATAATATCACTGGAGAGGTATGTTAATTTGCTTGGGAAAACATATCAAAACGTAGTCAGGATTTGCTGATAAGGTGTGAAGTTTCGAAGATATCCATGCGTGCTAACTATATGTATATTCATTTGAGAATGAGCATTACATTCTTTGGTATATTACAGTGTTAGCAGAGGAAATGTAAACGAGGTACCATACATTTTTCCGTACGATACAAGAGCACAGATAAAAACCTAAGCAAAAACTCTGTTCCCCCGTATAAGTGCTGTAATTTATCTATTTATGTCATCCTGACATAATACATGTCACAAGTTTTTCACTTTATTCCCGATATTTTATTAGATTTCTAGTTCGAAATGAACAATTATGGATCTATGGGAGATGATTCCCCAATAAAGGGGCCTGTAGCGTTCTTCGTTTATCTGAGGATCTAAAAATCATCGCTTGGAGGACTGAACCTGGTCGAAAGACCCTCTCGGTCATGAGCAAATGTAGGTGATATTATTTACTGCTTCCTTCTGGTTTTCTGTCCCTCTTTCTGTTTCAGATATTATGTCAAGATATTTTGTCGAAATGAATTCAAGATGACGAAAAAATTATTTTCAAATGAAAAAGATGCCATCCATCTTCTATAAACAAATTACTACACTTATACGGGGAGACAGAATTTTTCCTGAGGTTTTTATCTGTGCTCTTGTATCATACGCAAATATGTATGGTACCCCGTTTACATTTCCTCTGCTAACACTGTGATATATCTTAGAATTGTAATGCTCGTTCTCAAAAGAATATATATATATATATAATTTGTTTGAAGAACATGGATGGCATATTTTTCATTGGAAAATAATTTTTTATCGTCATCTCGAACTTATTTCGATAAAATATCTCGACATGATATCTGAAACAGAAAGGGGGATAGAAAACCAGCAGGATGCAGTAAATAAAATGACCTACATTTGCTCTCTGACCGGGAGAGTCTTTCGACCAGGTCCGTTCCTCCAAGCGATGATATTTCAGGTCCTCAGATAAATGAAGAACGCTAGAGGCCAATTATATTTGGGAATCATCTCCCATAGCTCCATAATTGGATATTTTACACTAGAAATCTGGAAATATCGGGAAATAAATTGTCTCTATAAAACTCTAACACATATACTCCCTTCATGTTCATAGAATTAGTCGATAGGTCTTGAAATAGGTTCCTCGATAATTGGAAAATAATATCATAATATGTTTTGATATTGATATCTCACAATAAACCTTTATTGTCTTCAATGTACTACATTTGAATGACAATTTAATTATCATATCAAGTGACATTTGATTGACGTAAAAGACTTGAGAAAATGGTAACATAATAAAACACGATATAGACATGATACTTGACACAGTGTTCCATCTTCTTTCTTTCTATTTCGAATTTTCAGTAGCATCTATTCTTAATTAGATGTCCAAATCTTACGACGTGTATTCACCAACAATAACAAACGTACTCAGCTGATTTAGAACCTCTGACAAGGTTGTCAGATGCGAATATTTGTGCATAAAACAATTTAGACAACAAGTTCTACACAATCTCCTTCCTGTGATAAATGAAATGTAGTTAACATCACTTTCAAAAATCTCTACAACTTCAAAAATTACATTATAGTATAAACTTAGTCTGATACTTTGCCAGAAGTTCTAAATCAGCAGAGTCTTTAATCAGGTGTTAGTGAATACACGTGGTAAGATTTGCACAGATAATATAGAATTTATGCTACTGAGGATTCTGAATAGAAAGATAGGAAATGAAAAACTGTGTCTTATGTTATTTTCGTATTGTATTTTATTATTTTACCTACTTTTTGGGTCTGCTGACTCATGTCTTATTGTTGTTAGCTGAACGTCGCTAAAGAAATTTCGTCGATAAAATTGGAATGAGCGAATAATTCAACATGAAACTGTACAGTGGCACTTACAATGAGTTAATGTTCGTTGATATGACAACGAACTATTTCCTTCAAATCATGGTACCGGTTCAAAAAAGTTTTTATTCGAAACATTAACCCCTTATGAGGTTAGAAGAATTCTCTCAAATATCATCAAGAAGATTCACAATGTCGAATTCAACAAGCCAGAATCAAAACGATCAGCGCAAAGTAACCATTTGCAAACTTTTATTATCAGAGATTCAATATTAAATGTTGCAGTTATGATGAATTTGATCCAGATTTATTGCATCGAATATCCTATTCCATTCGCCATATCGCAGAAAGTACTATTTAGGAATATGAATTTATACTTCCTTCAGAGCCAGTTCTGGAGCTCAATTTCGACGGATATATGCCAGGCATTTTCCCGTCATAAATCCCACTAAACTTCAGATATCCTTACGAATAGTGAGCCGGGAATTTTACGAGTATTCAAAATGTGGATCAAGTTATCTGAAATCTGAACTCCGCTACGAACTCCGGGGATTTGTATTTATTTCCCACCTCCAGTAAATCCCCTGTATAGAAGGATATCAAATTTTCCGGCAACTATCGGCGTATTCATCTCTCATCACTATACTTTTCGGAACTTGCCCGAGGCTAGCTATGAGAATAGGAGTGTTTTATGAGTAGGTACGCGTAGGGAATCAAACCCACTTAGAAATAGATTCTTCCCTTTCGAATTATCCATATGGAAAGTGTGTATTACATAGGAAGAGATTGGCACAGGCTTGATATCCCAGGGTCGCAAAATGGCGAACGCGCAGGTAGTGTTATTGGTTCGGATAGCTCCAGGTGTGCACTATTTCTGGATGTTCGGTTGACCCTTTGTGAAGTGTGGATCATCGAATCTAATACTACTAGCAATAGGTTAGCCTTTTTGACATCTGTTTAGGTAGTGAGTAGGATGCACAGAAGATACGGTGAATTCAAAGATGCGCTTCTGTTTCGCCAATGTTGGGGAATTCAGCAGAATTCGTTTTTTCCACTAAAGGTGGCGCTATTTGGAAATTACGACAGGTCGTCAAGGCAATTGTCTTGTCAGAACTGAATTGACATCAGACAACATATGAGGTGGAAAATACCTAGATGAATGAATTTCTACCATATTGTGTTCTGCATATCATTCAGTGGAATATATTCTGAGACTTCAATTTAATTTTTGGCTAATACACTATCTCACGATGTTTTACTATAATATAGTAAGCGAGGAGTGAAATTATTAGGTAAGCAATGTGAAATTTTTTTGCAGAATCTACAGATAGATACATCGATATCATGCGATAGCTTGTTCAAATATATTCATATTTTTCCACATTTTGCACAAATACAACAGAATGTGGTAAAGCGGCGGGAAGTTCATGGAAGTTGATACAGAACGAGCATCATCCTTACTTTAAGTCAGACCGAGACCTTTCAAGAGTTGGAGTTTCACAGAGAATAAAAACTCATTGAATAGGACATATTATTAAACCAGTTGAATTTGAGTTCTTTTCCATTTAAATTCATAAGGTCCGCACTTAGAAAACAGGAGTTTTATTCAATGGCTAATCTTATTTCATCGGATTTGAAAACTGACTTTTTCCAGTAGCACTTGATAGTAGCATATAGTGGTAAATTTCAATTTCAAGTAAATGGATATTGTTAAATAATTCATGTAGGTATATTCAATAAAGAACCAAGAAAAAGAGAACACATTCAATGGTGAAAATAATATGCATAATTATTGGAAGTTAATAACTATATCCTCGATTAGTGAAAATGATTGAATTAAAATCATTAAATGAATGATATGCTGCTGAGTATCATGAAGTTTATACCTTCTATAAATAGCATTCTTTCTTATTATTGTTAAATAATTCATGTAGGTATATTCAATAAAGAACCAAGAAAAAGAGAACACATTCAATGGTGAAAATAATATGCATAATTATTGGAAGTTAATAACTATATCCTCGATTAGTGAAAATGATTGAATTAAAATCATTAAATGAATGATATGCTGCTGAGTATCATGAAGTTTATACCTTCTATAAATAGCATTCTTTCTTCATTTGAACACCTATTTCCATATACATGCACTGTCCAAATAAAATATAAAAGGGACCTATTTAAAAGTATCTGAGGATCTACACATTCCTTCAAAACTAACACAAAAAGATTTCACGCACTTATCAATAACTAAATAATAATCTGAAAAAACATAAATAAATTCAAAATGACAATTGCCGAATTCCTATTCATAGTGTCATGCGCTCTGATTGGTGGCGTTTGTGTCGGTGGCGAGAGTATTAAATACAACCAGTTTCCTCAGTTTGGTCTGAAGATTTAGTAGGAAAACAAATGAAAATAAGAGCAACATTTTTCTTTGCATCCTAGTAGTGAGAAAGGATCTGTAGAGACAGATTGTATTCAGATTTTTTAACGTTACAAAATGGCGAACGATAAAGAAATGATCTCCTACTGGATCGATCTCAGACAAATATTGGAAATCATCATTCTGTTAGAATTCTCAAACGACTAGGTTGTTGTCCTCAAATTTTATTCTGTTGCCACCATATCTTTTGAACAGAACAAGCTAATAATCTGAAATGTTCAGGGTAAGTCATAAATCCAGATTCAACAGCTGATTTTGTTACTGGGCAAAACTATGGAACAGTTTTGGATTTATATCCAATTCAACTTTAAGGTATTTCCTCATATCTCAAATATAACTGATGGGCTCTGACCGAATTTTGGTAATTATTTGAAGAATGCCAAAAAGCAACCTTCTCCAGTTTGAGGAAAGAAACTTAATAATTACCTTGTAAGATGCTGTTGTTAAAATTATTGCAATTTCGTGACAATATTGTCATTAGAAAATCCCCAAAAACTAAATTTTTTTTCAGTCATAATTGAAATTTCTCATTTCATTTCCAAAGGAAATGTATTTTACAGGACTCGATAAATTTCAACTCGATTGCTTCTGTTGTTTCGTGAATATCTAATATTTTGAAGGTATCGTGAGGATGATTTTTCGTGATTTTTTGAAATTGGTAATACATAAAACCTAAAAAAACACTGAGATGAAGTAAGAAGCTGTTCTGCGCATATTCGAAGGAGATGAACATTTTGGCAACGCATTTGAACATGCGCGCAAAAGCTGCTGACTTCGCGCGAGTGCTTTTCTATTTTTTTAATGCGTTCTAATAACAGAATCATCACGAAATTCTGCACAGAGTAGTTCAGGTTCATAATGATTGAATCCAAATTTTGACTTATTTCTTCCTGATTATCTCCAAAAATTATAATCGAATCAGACCGAAAGTAGGTTCAAGGATGTGAAATATGAAGCTTAAGGTCTGAGCGAAATTTTTCTTGAAATATGATGAATTGTTCTCGAAAAAAATTTTTTTCAAATTCACCAACAGGACGATCTCAGCAACATACTGCTTAAAGTTTTGCGTCATTATGCTCCAAATAACCGCCAAGTTTCCATCCAATCACTCTAGTAGTTCCTCAATATCAGGGAAATAATCTCAAAATTTCAAATGATTAAAACTCGAAAACTGTTCGGCCAATTTTGCCCATTAACGATCTCAAAGCTTGCTCCGTTCGACAGTTATCGTGTCTTCGGGTGGACTGCCGGGCAGAAGGCCGGCGGGACAGAATCGATTTTGACATGGGATTCGTCATACGTGAGTCCAACCTAGTCGTTCGAAACTGTGTGTATACAGTGCGCGTCAAAATTATGGAACAAATTAATTTTCTCAGAAGAAAAATATTTGGAAAAAAAATCAAAACAAAAAACTGGTCAATTTTTGTTTCACCTTTACCAAATATATATGCATTTTTGTAGGATTTTTGTTGCATCCTGTGCTGTCCCAATCAAACCTCTGAATTTTGGAATAGGGAAAGTAGGTCCTGTGGTACTTTTCTGGCAAGGTCTTTGTATTTTTTTACAGGCGTGCAGGAGTTTAAAAAAAAAAAATTTGTCTTGAAATTTTCTGCATGCCTGCAAAGAAGATACAAAGACCTTGCCAAAAAAGTACCACACGATCTACTTTCCATATTCAAAAAATTTAGAGGGTTGATGGGGATGGCACAGGGTGCAACAAAAATCCTACAAAAATGCATATAAATTTGGTAAAAGTGAAACAAAAACTGACCTGTTTTTTTGTTTTGATTTTGTTTCCAAATATTTTTCTTCTGAGAAAATGGATTTGTTCCATAATTTTGACGCGCACTGTATACACACAGTTTCAAACGACTAGGTTGGACTCATTAAAAAACGGAATCGGTCGAATAGTTTCAGATTTAGGCTCATTCGAAATTTTCAGGTTAATTTAATAATAATAATAATAATAATAATAATAGTTTATTCGCTACAATATAATACACTAAGTCAATGAGATATATATTCTCTATAATAGCAAATAAACCCAGACCACCCCAAGGAAGCAAATCCGCGCGGGGTAATTGGCCAGTGTTTATTTATACCTTAATATTAGATGTGTAAATCATTACCTCACAAAATAAAACACACACTTCCAAACCACCAAAACCGTCCACACAAAATAACCCCAATGTACAAAGAAAAAAAAAGAAATGCAATACTGTATAAACTTTTCCATATTTTAACCAATATCACTAATCCCCCATCTCCACCAGCCCATCAATTTCCTGCTTCGTCCGACCTGCAATCCATTTTCTCGTTTTCGACTTCCACATTTTGAACGAGTTTATGGACTTTAATTCACCCGGCAGCATGTTGAATATTCTAGCGCTTAGATATCGAAAGCTTCTCTGTCCAACACTTTTGTGGGCCCTTGGAACGTACACTGATCCTTGTCTATATCTGGTGTTGTACCTGTGTTCTATATTCTGGATGTTTCTGTCTCTGAACGTCTGGACCATCATAGCATGACAGTACAATTGTCTCACTCTAAAAAATCCACTCTCTTCAAACAATCGATCAGATGGATATCTCATTTTTCGGTTGAAAATGATCTTCATTATCCATTTCTGTGTTACTTCAATCTGTCGTAAGTAATTGTTTCTCACTGCTCCCCAAGCAACTATTCCGTAAGTTAGCTGACTCTGAACCAGTGCAAAATATAATATTTTCAACTGGCTAATATTACAAAATCTCTGACAAATAGTAAACTTAGGTATCAGGCTTCTGATTCTCCCAGATAAAACCTTCGCATGAACACCCCAATTGAGATGGCAGTCAATGTATACACCCAGGTATTTTATTTCCGTTTTAGATTTAATTTCTATTGTCACATTAGTAGCTGCTATATTTAATGTCTCGAACCTAGGCATATTACTGGAGTAGCTTGTATACGCCATGAAGTGAGTTTTGGCCCTGTTCACGGTAAGTAGTTTATTATTAAAGAAGTCTATTATCATGCCGAAATCATTTTCCACTTTTCTTTTCAGTGAACTCCACGAAGTATCCTCGTAAAAAACAGCCGTATCATCGGCAAAGCTGATTATATCACCGCATGTAGGTAAGTTGAAAATATCGTTAATGTATATTGAAAACAATAATGGTCCCAAGACTGTCCCCTGTGGCACACCACACTTTACCTGCCTTGGCATACTCAATCTTTCGTCAACTCGAACATATTGGATTCTTTCATTCAGATAGCTCTCCAACAAATTTTTACAGTTTCCCCTTATGCCGACTCTCTCTAGGGATTCCAATAGCTCAGGATGACTGACCGTGTCAAAGGCTTTTGCCAAGTCAACGAATACGCAGATTGCTGGCTTTTTTTCATCTATTGCGTTATATATTTTAGCTGTTAAGTAAGCAACAGCATCCTGTGCTGATCTAGCCTTTCTGAAGCCGTATTGCTTATCTGATAAGATATTATAACGATCTAGATATGAGGTTAGTCTGTCCTTAATTACCTTTTCAAAGATTTTCGAAAGCACCGTCATTAAGGAGATAGGCCTATAGTTGCCTGGATCTAAACTATCTCCTGACTTGAAGACTGGTTTTATCACCGCCTCTTTCAATGATTTTGGGAAGTAACCTATTTGTAAGCAATTATTGATAATAAAACATAGAGGGGCGACTATGAACTCAGCAGTTTCCTTCAATATTTCAGATGTTAAACCGTCAATTCCAGGAGCTTTATTATTCTTCAAGGAGCCTATAATAGTTTTCAATTCAGATTCAGAAGTCGGAACCATTAGCAGTGAATTGGCAACTCGACGGAATCCATGCTCTAATGGCTTCTTTTTAATCTTTTTTGCTAAATTATTGCCCGCATCTGAGAAGAAATCTGACAAGACTTCCGCCACTGCACCTGGTTCTGATATTACATGCCCAACTGGATTTCTTATACCTTGGACTTTAACGTCTTTTTTATACTTGTGTCCCAGCTCCCTCATAGTTTTCCATAGCAATATTGGGCTATTTGGATGTTTATTTATCTTATCACGGAAATAATCGTTTTTAGCCTTCTCCTTCAAATAATTCAACTTCTTGTTATACTCACTGAATTCTCTTTTGAGTATCAGGTTGCTTGGTTCTCTCTTCATTTTCTTGTACAGTATATTCTTCACCAGTGTCGACTTTATCAATCCGTCCGTTATCCAATCTTTTCTCTTAATCTCATTCCTTTTAAGTTTAAACGTACTAGTAGAGTCATTTACATATTTTTGCAGCCTCGCTTTAAACGAGTCAATCGCATCGTCCATATCCGTAGCTTCGTAGACATTATTCCACAGTTCTTTACATAGATGCCTTTTAAGTTGGTTGAAATCAATTTTTCTTATGTGTTTGACCGCTTTGTTCTCAAATTGTTTACTTTCAGGGAAAACTGTCTGCAGAAATACAGGAGAGTGATCTGTTATTTGATCTTCTACAACTGCTGAGAAAAATGTTTCCATCTCTAGATCGCTCTTTATCATTATGTGGTCCAGGCAAGCAGTCTCTCTAGTTGGCTTGTTGATACCAGGTAAGTAGCCATGTTCGCTCAAAATATTTAAATAATCAATTGCAAAATTAGTATCTTCTAGAATATTAATATTGATATCCCCTACAAGGAGATTTACCGTACACTCTTGTTTGTAGGTTTGCAGAAAATTGTTCAGGTCATCATTAAACTTCAGTGGACAGAGTGATGGAGATCTATAAATGGCTGTTATACCGATGTTCACATTATCCAATTTTAAAATGAGACTAATTGAATGAATTTCGCCGATCTTTATAATATTGGAAGTGCTAGCAATACAATCTTTTACATATATAATTGTGCCATCATTTTTATTCACATCCCCTGAATTATATATCAGGTTATAGCCAGGAATCTGGTATAAATCAGCATCCGGAATCCTAAAAGTCTCCGTCAGAACAATACAATCAAGCCTTTGTTGGTACTCCCCCAAAAATATTCTCAATTCATCGAAGTTCCTAGCTATACTTCTAATATTGGTGTGTAGTAGACTGAAAGACTTTTTACTGCAGGACTCTAAAACATTCTTGAGTTGTCTTCCATCAATAATCTCAGTCTGGAACTCTTCCGCCCTGAAATCTCTAATGTATTGATCCACTTTACAGGACTCAAGATTGAGCGAAACAACGGAGACAAGGTAGAATTCACAGAGATCGAGGAAGTACACGAAGCAAAATAAAAAAAAAAAAAAAACTACTATGCTATTCAATCACCAAATTTAAGATTAAATTTAAACCACAAAGCTATATTCGGACAAAACAACAAAAACCAACAGAACCGAAAGTGTAACCTGCAATCTACGGTTGACGGTTCGACCTTAAACGTGTTTTAGGTGGACGTTGTGTCAGTTGTTCGACAGGTCTCAAAGTCTTTCTTACTGCTCCAGTTGAATGTGGTGTTGTTGTTACCTCCAGGGCGATCTTGGGAGGTTCCAAATACTCTTCCTGTGCAAGGTATAACGGCTCTTGAGTGGGGGTGGCCGGTGCACTATTAGATCTTCTGGGCTCACTCTGTTGATTTATTTCCAACTGTAACAGCTGACTTATGGATAATTCGATATCATCCACCATCAGTTTATTTCTTCTTATGTAACACTTTTTCCCCTCTTGACGCGCGTGGAGCAAATGTCTTCTTAATATACGCTGTTCATCCTGTTGGATTCGAGTGAGATCATGTGCAATATATATACCAGTTCCCTTGAGATTACTCACGTTTTGAAATGTTTCCTTCTTAGTGAGATAAGAAACAAACTCGGCTTTCACTGGACAATTTTTTCCCCTTCCCAAGCAATGGATGTTATTTATATGATGCCTTTTTAGGTCTACTTTCAAAGATTTATTTAGCTCCTCGAGGACTATTTCCTCTGTTATTTCCTGCGGTCTTTTATCCAATCCAAAAATTACAACGTTGTTCGCTCTACGATGTCTCTCCAATGACTCCACCCTATTTTTCAAACCCTCATTTTCCGCCTCCAATAAAGTAATCTTGCACTTCAAATTTTCAATCTCAACCAGCAACCTTGTCTCACTAGCTATTATTGTGTTTTTCAACTCTTCCTTATTTTTGTTCATTTCCTGCAGTATCCTTTCTAATGTTATTTCACTCATAGTTATTTAAATTGAATAAGTATAATGTTCAAAATCGGTAAAGGACACTGTGACAATATGGTAGGAATGTAAGGAAAAGGAACACTCGCTTCACTCAAACGGGCCCATGTAAGAGACTTTCCAGACAAACACAGGTAGGCCGCGGAATCACAAAAGGAAAATCGAAACAAGTGGTAAAACAAACGGAATCCCGAAATATCTAGTCTGACTCACAGACAATGTTAATTATCTTATTGTTATCAAAATTGACCTGCTTATCGTATGTATGTGGAGACAGATGTTCTATGTTTAACGAATTTGTATTCCGTTGGAGATATTTATACCGACAATGTAATAAATATAACAATTATTCAAATTAGAATATTATGCAATTTGTCAACCAGCTCACGCCAATCCTGAATTGAAGCACCACTGGAGCCCACTTTGAGAAAATTGTGCTCAATTAAACACAATATACAACACCCTTTAATCACTGCTCAATGCAAATACATCTACACACCTGCACTCGAAAAATGCCAGTGATATCTCCGAAATCTCCGAAATCTCCGATATCTCATGAAATACTGAATCAATCAGATTGAAACTTTTTAAACAGTTTTGCAATGCCAACGCGCAATTTATTGCAGAATTTTGTGTGGATCCAGTCGTCATAAAATTTAAAAAAATATTCATTCGGAAAATATTCGAATTTTTGATGACAAAGTTTTTCCTCTGGAAATATCGGTAGAATTTCAACGAAACTTCGCACAAACCTTAGAATCAGTATTTAACAACAATATTCGGAATTTCAATTCGATTCGATATATACTTTCGGAGATTTGAGGGTAAAATATGCCAGATTTCGTTGACATTCGGAGTTTTGAAATTATTTCCGCGATATCTCAAGAAGTACGAACGCAATCAGATTGAAACTTCGCAACCAGCAGAAGAATACCAACGCTCAACTAGGTGCGAAATTTCGTGTTGATCCCATACTTAGAATTTGAACAAGCGCGTAAAAGCTCCTAACCTCACGTCAGTGCTTTTCTAGATTTTTTCACTCTCTTTTCTTCAGTTCAGAATGATGAGAAAAGGAATAGAATTAGAATATAATATTGAGGTTATTATTAAGTGTTAAAGACTCAATACATTTACATAATAACTTTCCTACTAGATATTTTACGATAAATACTTTTATTGTATTCAACACACCTCATACCACGTCTTGAATGACAAATTTAGTTTTCATATCAAATAGCATTCAATGATAGAAGTCTACCACGGTACCACAACAGGGGAACCTGTATCATTCAATGATTATATTATTTTAATAGTCTTCATCAAGTACACTATTGCATTGTTAGATGTTTGAATTCTTCATCATGATAAACCTTCTCATTCCTCAATTTTCTTTACTCGATCTCCAGAAGTTCCAACAACATTTTCAAGCAAGACCATCGAACTATGGTAGGCGTAAAATCCGAAAGTTCATGGCAGCGAACTAATATATCTTTCATTTATCTTCCTACTTCAGCCATTTTCCATTGTGATACCGGTCAATTTACACCCCTGCAAGCGGGGTTGCCACGCACTTACATCTATAATTCAGGGAACTTTCAAAAAGTTCGTGCCAAGAAAACATCGGGAGAGAGGTGAGTGCGTGGTGTGACATGAACCTTTACCCTCCTTCCGACACAGTGGCAGCTCGTGAAATGGGAATATCATTATTTAGTTAAGCACTCTAGACATCTCTATTTCACTGAGGAAGAAGGGATTGTGGAGACTTGTGTTTTATGTAGTTCAAAGTTTTTTGGACGTGGATTTAGTAATCTGCAGTTTTGTATCCAACATATTAGCGGAAATCCATGAATGTGCGTCTAGCAGTGTTGCAGTTTGATATGAAAATCTGTGCATTCAAATATTAATGTTTTGGGGAGAGGAACTGTGAATTCCGAGGTCTGAGCAAAATGTTTTTCAAATATGATGAATGTTTTCCGGGAAATGTTTTAATTTCAATTTACTAACAAGATTCTACGAAAATTATGATCCAACTAACTACCATGTTTCAATCCAATAGACGACTTCGGCCCAAGTTACCAACCCACAATTTTCTTCGCAAATTTACTATCACTGGGGAACGGGAATTTCAGGACAAATTCGACATGATAAGGTTCGCGTTATTCAAGAATATCCCTAAAAGATGCCTCGGCTCCTCAAACAAGGTAATTCCTTCCAAATATAGGTTTTTGTTAGGCTAAAATTCAAGTTGGGATTCCTGATTTCATGTTAATAGTGTCAAGTTTATAAAGGATATGTTCCGCAAATCAACTCGGTTATTTCGGTTGCCGGTTTTCCATTCCATAAATATGAAATATTCGGTTGGTTTCTGAAGAAAAGGTTGATTTCGGAATTTGATTGATAAACAAGCAATCTTTCTGTCATCAGAACATAGATATATCAAGTCTATGCACCAGAACGACAATCAATGTTCTATGGTAACATATCCATAGCATAGAACAATTTTTATTTACCTTATGATCCATAGACCATACTTAGTAATTTTTCCATTGTTGATTGTTGTGTCTTCTATGTTCTATGGATCATAAAGTAATTACAGATTGTTCTATGCTATGGATATTTTACCATAGAACATTGATTATCGTTCTGGTGACAGAAAGAACGTTTTTCCATCAATCAAATTGCGTAATTAACCTTTTTTTTAGGAACCAACCGAATACTTTATATTTACGGAACGGAAAACCGGTAACCGAAGTAACCAAGTTGATTTTCGGAACATATCCTATATAAACTTGACAATATTAACATAAAATCAGGAATCCCAACTTGAATTTCAGCCAATCAGAGATGATCTTAACAAAACCCTATATTAGGAAGGAATTATATTGTTTGAGGAGCCGAGGCATCTTTTACGGATATTTATAAATAACGCGAACCTTATCATGTCGAATGTGTCTTGAAATTCCCGTTCCCCAGTGATAGTAAATTAGTGAAGAAAATTGTGGGTTGGCAACTTCGGCCGAAGTCGTCTATTGCCCAAGAGCGCTATTCTTGAATCCTGATAAGGCAGCAAACGGGAAAAAACCTAGAAAAGCACTGGCGTGGACGCAGCAGCTTTTGTGCGCATGTTCAATCGAGATGATCGCTTTGGCAACGAATTTGAACATGCGTGCAAAAGCTGCTGACTTCACGGCAGTGCTTTTCTAGGTTTTTTCGATAAACTACTTGATTTCAATTCAGTCTATTCTGTATTTTTGGGAATAATGGAAAAAAAAAGTTTGAATTGTTATATCTACGGAATCATTGGGCAGATTTTACGGATAACTACCAACACGTTCCCGAAAGGGACCGAGGGGCTAGAAGAACCCACCCTTCTCTTCTCGCATCTGGTGCTATCCTATGCACGGAAAGTGCTTGTCTACATGGCGTAAGAAAAACGGCTGACCGTGAACACAATAACTTCCGAAAGAAATAACTTAGTAACTCGGTATAGGTAGAGTAGGGTTGCAGGGTTTTTCAAATTGTTCTAATGACACGATCATCACGAAATTTTGCATTAAATTGCTCACCAGTATTCACAAACTTCAATTCAATCGCATAAGTAGTTCCTGAAATATCAAGAAATTAATCTCAAAATTTCAGATGACCATACTTCCAAAACCATTCGACAGTTTTGTCCCATTAACGAATTTAACCGCCGTATTCCAATGCGCGACCTAATCTGAAAGTTTCAAGTTTCTAGCTTGCTTCTTTCGAACGTTATCGTGTCGTCAGTCAGCCGAACGAACCGAATCGATTTTGTCACCGGATTCGTCATCACTCAGTCCAACCTAGTCGATTGAGACCATTTTCGGGAAGAAATTAGAAAATGACTGAAGTTTTGACCAAACGATAGCACGCTGTTCCCCAGAACATGAGCGCGAAAAGGGGAGTTCGACGCTATGCATTTGAGATGGAACGATAGAGAAAGTTCATACCATCGCAGTCAAGAAAAGGACCCAGGTATTTCCTGAAATACTCCAAACTTTCCAATGACCATAGCTTATGCCTGTACGCATAGTCGATACTCCGTACTTGAGAACGTCCATCCCATATTGGTTACTTGACAGCCGAGCACTACTTCGCCAGACGAGAGGATAGTCAGCCCAAGGAAATCCAATGTTGCCAAATGTATGCATAGAGATGAATACTAAACTCTAGCGGTCGCCCTGCCATGGGTGAACACATGCGCGTTAACTGACCTAACCAAGTACCTTAACAACTCAGAACACGAAATTCAAGGCACAATCCTGAATTAAATATCCGTTTCTGATTCAAACTGGCACTGTCCTAAATTAAACTAACCTAACCAAACCAGACAACAAAATTAAACTCAACCATACTCTATTTTATGGACGGTGTTCGATTTTTGATCGGTTTTCAAATATATTCAGTGGGGAACGCGCATGTGTTCACCCATGGCAGGGCGACCTCTAGAGTTTAGTATTCATCTCTATGCGTACATTTGGCAACATTGGATTTCCTTGGGCTGACTATCCTCTCGTCTTCGCCGGTGCTTGGTGGCATGCTTGCTCGAGTCTACGAAGGACCTACCTTGAGGCGTACTCAAGCAAGACATCATCACAAAATAGCGAAGATTATTCGCCTTCTGTGACTTTTCACAACCCAGCGTTGCTGTTTGTATTATAATCTTGGTGTTTTGTACTATGTACGATACCGCATGTACGATGATATCGTTCTCTGCGATAATTTCGGAAAACCTACCATTTAAAAATTCAATTCATCGAAAGGGTCCGAAGATACGAAAGTGTTTAATGAAACTGCTAAAATGATTTTCGATAAACAGATTGCTCTCAGGTAATGAAAATGATTTTCTACGAATTTATCATAGTAATTGCAGAACTTAATACATAGTGGCCCTGTTCTAAATGACCATCATGCTTGTAGGCACACCCCTTTTTCGGAAGCAACGCAGATACCATAAATCATACACTCTGTCGGCATGTTATATAACCGAATTACGGTTCGTTTCATGGGGCGGCTTCTTTGACACCTTGAAGAGATACTGTCATATTATAGCAAATTTTCAGTGCGACAAACATGAAAACGTGAAAACATTCTAGATTTCACCGATTTCCATGAACGTCGCCGAGAATTGTCGAAGGTTTGTTTAATGCCCTTGCTAAGCATGAGTCAATACTTGAGCTTGTCTCAGCGGAGAATTTCCCAGGTAGGAGTTCTAGATCGGATTATGAGTACGGGCATCAATAATCTTTTGGCTGATTAGGCCTAAAAAAACTTAACCTAATGGAGTATATGTATATTTCTATCTCACAACACCAACATCCGGAAATCATCCAAACGACTAGTGACTTCCAATCGATACAAATTCTTCCAGACATCTATCGAATGTAAAAACTCGGATCTTCGAAAGGGAACATCGGTTGCCTCGTGCCGAAATGAATTCCTTCAAAATTTATTCTGTCTGAAGTAATGAATCAAGTGCTATATATTGCGGGCACCAGCTGTTATTTGAGTTCAGCCTCCACCTTGACACGTGTTTCAGATTGCCTTTCTCGTACGAGAAATATATTCGGGAAAGGTGGGACAAGTTTTAGAACCCCTGCATATGCTTGATACCTTCAGATTGCCTACTATGATGCGATATGGATGCCATCATCCTACACTAGGGTGCGTCTGAAGAGGTATTCTCATTTTTTCCGTGATATATTTCTATGGAATTTTCATTTGTCTAGACGAAGTGGCGTATGTATATTCCATTCACAGGTTGCAGTGATAAAGTCTTGGGATAAATATCATTGATTTCCGAATTTATTCCCAATCATGTCTTATAT
This sequence comes from Myrrha octodecimguttata, assembly GCA_958510865.1. Lineage (NCBI taxonomy): Eukaryota > Metazoa > Arthropoda > Insecta > Coleoptera > Coccinellidae > Myrrha > Myrrha octodecimguttata. Next base: position 63,079,604 of record OY294058.1, read on the forward strand.
TCCGAATTTTAAAATTGCTAGATTGAAATCTCTTGAACCTTTATGGATTAACGATTTTCTTTACACCAATAAAAGTGACAAAGAAGTTTGGCGTTCGAGATGGAATTCGTGCAATGTTTTCAACAAAGGTTTGATCAGCGATCCTTCAGAAAAAGTTCATGGTTTCAATCTGCCTAGGAAAATTTGGTGCATTTTGAATCGAGTTAGAACCGGTCATGGTCGCTGTAATAGTTTCCTCTTCAAATGGAATTCGGTCGAAAGTCCAAGGTGCGAGTGCGGAGAAGAAGAGGAAACAATAGAACATTTAGTTAATGGTTGTCCAATTTATAAATTTGACGATGGTTTCGAGGCAATTCATTCTGTGTCTGATTCTTTTTTGAGATGAATCGTGAACTTCAAATTGATTAAATCAGTATACTAAATCATTTACTAGTTCATATTAGTTTTTTCGTCTCCTTTTTTGTTTTCAGGTGTGATTCCAAGATTCCAACTTGAATCGCATAGGAAAGAAGAAATTTTGTCGATGAAAAAGAAGCCCTTCAATAAAAAACAACAATTTCATTACACTTATACGGGGAGACAGAGTTTTTCCTGAGGTTTTATCTGTGCTCTTGTAACATACGTAAAAATGTATGGTACCCCGTTTACATTTCCTCTGCTTATACTGTTATGACACAAATTGTTTGATATAAAAAAATGTACTGCTCATCTCAAAAGAATATATATTCACTTTTATAAACTACCCCGGTTGGCTATGATTTAGGTCTATCAAGTTCTTCCACTTAAAACTGACGCAGGTTGGCACTCGTGAAATATCGGCAATGTCAAAATAATTGTCAGTGACGTTGCCGAATGCCTATGCCAATTTCTACTCTCAATCTCAACATAATTATCACGCTCGGAAACTGAAATGCCGAAGGCAGTTTGGAAGAAGCAGAGACAAAGTATCGGGAAGTGCAATGTAGAATTGACATCTGATTTTTCTGATAGTAACAGTGACAGTTTGGAATCAATAATTTATCACAAGCTATCCAACATTTTCGACGTATGTGAGAAAAACCCAATTCAGTGTATAGTTCACATAGATTTCCAAGAACTTTGTGAATTGAGTTAGTTCTTTCGAGGTGACACATGTTTTGTAGTATTACTACATTTTCAAACTGGAGTATTTCAAGTTATGCAACAAGGTATGTCTTCTGTAGACTTATTTCTTGAGAATTTCGAGAAGAAGGGAATTCCATAGTTTGGTCCATTCGGTCCGTCGGGTCATTTGGGTACTTTTATTGTTGTTTTGAATGAACTATCATAAAGTAACGGACTATTGTATCCAATATCTTTCAGTAAAACACTCGATTCTTGATTTTCGAACAAGAATAATAGCATAACTGAATCTTTCAACCATGTTTATATACGTGGAATATTTCCAGTATCAACAGAGAAAAAAGTTTCTTCAACATTCGCCAGTTCTTTGGAATTATTGAATTCACATAATATTCTCTCAAATTCATTTTTTTCCAAAAGTAAATTCAAATTTTGAAAAATTCGTTATCACTACGAGCTCTATGTAGAGCGAACAACGTTGTGTAGTTATCTGACAGGAAAATGACTATAACCTAACATTTTCAAAATATACACGGTGAAATGTGTCAGAATATCATGGCCAACCGGGATAGTTTATAGTGAATGGAGTAAAGAGTAAATTCGAGAAAGTAAGGGAGGTATATTGTTGCACGCTTGTTGCTTCAATTCATCACTTGTATCTGTGATTATCGATTAAAGCTTATTTTGGAAGGATTCCGCATGATTTTCTAGGTTTTCACTCCCAATATCTAAAACAGAACTATTAGAAATTAAATAAAATTGTTTTTTCATGAAAACGCCCTTGCGGATTGCAGTATTAAACTATTTGTCAAGGGCAGTTTCTTGAAAAACAGATTGCTTAATGAAAAATATAGGAACAATACAAACGATAAACAAAGTGAACTGTGACGTTTCAGAGTACAAATCTGACTCTTTAATCAGACAACGAAGAAAATTTTAGGGTTATTTTTTTTCGATTTTTCGTTTTGAGTTGAGACTTTTTGTCAAATTGACATTTTTGAGTAAACACAGCAAAAGAGATTCATTTGGTTTGATTTTTTTTTTATTTTTCATCTTTTTTATTAAGTGAATTCAGCCAACTAGAGTCTTGTTTACTCCATTCAATGAGCAAAATTACTTTCTCCATTCAATAAAATGCAAGAGAACTCTTCAATTTTGTTTTTCAAATTATTTTACAGGGGAATCGTCTCCACCGTTAGATATCAGAAAACGAGAGCAAAACCTAAGGAATAGAGACATACAAAAATCCCAAATAGCGAACCATATATGTTCGACCTTTGGAAATCACATGATAGATTGGGACAATACAAAATGCTGATGTTGGATCAGATTATTTGGGAAGAAAAATGAAAGAGTCCCCTTGCATTTCATTGAATGGAGAGAGTAATTTTGTTTGTTGTTCTGTAGAAATGGACACTATTCAGCTGAATTTGCTCAAAAAAGGGTTGAATCAAAAAACTTTCATCCCAGATGAATCTGTGCTCCTGTGTTTTCTCAAAAATGTCAATTTGACAAGAGTCTCAACCCGAAACGAAGAGTCGAATGAAAATAATCCTGAAAATTTCCCCTTTTGTCTAATGAAAGAATCAGATTTGTACTCTGAAACGTCATAGTTCTCTTTGTTTATCGTTTGTATTGTTTCTGTATTGTTCATTAGGCAATCTGTTTTCCAGAAACTTTCCTTGCCAAATAGTTTAATCCAGCAACCCGCAAGGGGTTTCAATAATTTTATTTAACTTCTAATAGTTCTCTTTCAGATGTTGGAGGTGAAACCCCAGAAGATTATGCTGTTGAAACAGAAGTGTGTTTGCCAACTCACGTAAATATTGTTGAGTCCTTATATTTATTATTTGCAGCCATATATTTGAATCATCAAATTATCATGAATATAAAAGTAGAAAGTCGCGAACTTTTCTAATATCTAGATACGGTTTACTCTCGCGGGAAGACAGTAACGCGTCATCAAGCTAGGTCTAGTTTATGTATTCCTTTATAAATGGACTGGTAAATTGCAGCTTCGTGGATGTCGGTTGATTCCTCGAGAAAACGCAATGTTATTCATTTTTTCATTTTTCACTAAATTTAAGTTTCGATTTCCCCAAAACTTTTTGAAAATAAAAAGTGACATCACAACTTTTCGCATTCCTACTATTTCATCCAACCATTTCCACCCAAAAATTGTTGCAAAAGAACGAATTGTAGCCTGTGAATGTTTCCCCTTTATTTTCAAGGTACTATATGCTTAACCAAGATACATTTCACTCCTGAGCTCACCCTACACGATCTCTAGCGACGGCACTGTATTGTAGTATCTTTTGTAGCACTTTCAGATTATTTGGATCAATCCACTGATATTTATTCGAGGATCGTACGTTGTTGAAATCTACCCGATTAAAGTTGAAGAGTTTTCCAGATGTTTCAACAATAGTTCATAAGCCTCATACAGGAAAAATAAGAGACCATAAGGGTTCAACACCTAAGAGAGTGAAAGTGATGTTCTGAAACATCCATACGATCAAAAGTATACAAGAAACTTTTGTTTGTTGGTAATAAAAGTTCCAAAACTTTGAACGCAGGACGTTATGTCATACAATGTAACCATCAAAACTTTCCTAAATTGAAAGTAAACTCTCTGCGTCAGAGTTTTACCAGGTTAGGAACAAATCTAAGTTTTCTCAAGGCGTGGAACGGATGCCAGGCCCCGTTTTATCTGCCAAAAATTGGGTTATGCTCTGAATAATACGTTCCATCTTATTTGACACCCGTTTTAGAAGGAAACAAGGATAATTCAATTTTCAGCTTGTATCTTCCTACCCAATTTCCATTTTAACTGAAGGTGTAGTGCACTTGGCCTTGTGTAATCTAAATATCTCCAGCTTCTTCGGTGTTTCAGACACCAAGCTGTGTTCACGGGACTTATTTTAGTACGCTTGAGGGAAGTGCTGATCGAGTTGGGAAAATTTTGTTCATAAGTGTTCGCTAAAGTACATGTATAATATCTATGTTTCATCGGATTAAGGATAAAAGGGAAGTTTCTGCCAGGGTTCGCAAATAGAGGGGTTGCGATATGTTATAGATTTTGCCTCCATGAAGTGACGTCATTGGTGGGCACAATATTTCATGGTTCTACCTCAGTTTTCGCCGATAATCACCGACATCGAGGAAACTTCCATATAAAATCTGAAATAAAATCGGAAGTTACCCACATGTCATATCAAGACTAGTCGAATCAGAGTTTTTATTTTTTGATTTTCTTGGTTGGACTATACATGTTTTTCAAGAATTTCTGAAAACGAATTCATTTTGACAAATTAAAGTTCCGATTATTTATTTCATTCAATCAGAAAGGCGAAAATATACATGGAATTTTCCTTCATCCCTGAATACACAAGTATTGTATCTGAAACCTGATATTTTTGAATACCAGATCATTACAAGAGGTATCTATTATTTCAATTCTCAGTTCATGAACTCTACTTGATTTGCGCATTCAAAAATAACTATAGGAAACATTGAGTACGATTTATACTACGATTAAATGGGGGCTTTTCCTTTAAACGAAAATGCAGTTATTCTCATGAAAAACTTTTAGAACATCACATTTCAAAAATATAATTTTAATGTTATATTTTTAAAAAAATTTTTGATCACCTGAACCCGAAAAATAAAAATGGGGATTTGCATTTAAAGGGATTTGTCTTGAATGCGGGATATGGCAACGTCGAATTCAGCTTTCTCAGAAAGAAAAAGGCGTCAAATGTGTTACTTTGCTTAGGAAAACAGAGATCTATACTTCGATATGGTTAGAGTAGAAGATAACGACCAAGGAATAAAAAAAGAAGAGCACAGAATGTCATACTGTCATATTACTGACAAATCGCAAAAGGAAATTGTTTGGTTATATTGACAAAGAACCTTTGAATAAAGAACAACAGGAAGAAGCATAACGATTTTCTACTTCGTATATCAGTGGACATAGGCGCCCATATTGAACCTCCAAGTATGACTCATGTTAGTTTCTTCAGACAAAGAAGTCTCGGAAGAAGTTGTCGGCCATATGCAACATCCATCCCGGACCCACTTTGTCAGGCATTATGCTCCTTCCTGTTGTCCTTTATTCAGAGCAAAGAACACGAGTGTACCACAGAATAGGAATAAATATTTCATTATTCTATAGCAGAAAAAGCTATTCTACTGAACACCGTTGTCACTTCGTGCATGCCTGGAAAATCCCAAACCCCAATTTTGAAATCTGATTTTGAATACTTTCTGAATGTAATTTGGGAAAATGATGAATCAAACCCATAATAATTATCTTCAAATTTGCATTTGCAGTAATAACCGAAATTCAGGAAAAACCCCCATTTGTCGGGTTTGAAATTCTTTTGATGAATTCCTTTGAACATGAACAGCAAGGTGAATAATTTATATTTCAATAATAATAAACATTACTTTTTCTTGACATATTTTCACAAGTGTGCAACAAATTCATAACTTTTGAGATAAACACTTATGAATAGGCACATACAAAATTTATAAACCATATTTTTATGAAATGAGATCCTATCTATCCAATAAAATTATGAGTAATATTGTTCAAACAATGGTAATATCAAGCTCTTGTTTCGTTTTTACTCTTGTTTTGGATTCTAAATCTCCTTGTATCCATGGAAGTCTTCTCAAAATTAATGTTCCTCCTTATTCCCTCAACCATAACTCATATTATGAATAGTACAAGTTCAATATTTGGTATACTCCTCTGATATATTAGAAAGAATCCATCATTTCAAGTATTCAATTCCTATTTCGATAAATAATTTCATGTATAATAGATTATAGCTCAATTCATTTTCTTGACAAAGCGACGTTAGCGCCATCATCGTTTACAGAGCCAAGTAGTACAATATTTGACGATTATAGGACCGCATTTTGGAACCAAATTTTCGCCGCTATGCGTCTGCGCTGAGTAATGACATAGATGCATAGAATACATAAGGTGCGGACACTCTTTGACATATTTTGGGTCCGAAATGAGGTCCAAATGTTGTCCAAATACTGCTTTGTTGTCCTACTTCATTTTTCGCTGATAGATGCCGCCATAGGGAAATCTACCATATAAAACCTGAAATATTTACGGAAGTTACCAACCTGTCAACCTAGTCGAATGAAAACCATATATTATTTTCAATAATTTCCGAAAATAAATTAATTCTGACGAATATAAATTATGATTATTCATTTCATTCAGTCAGAATGGAGATAATACATATAAAGGTTTCCTTCGTCTTATAATACACGAGTCTGAAACTTGATATTTTTGAATACCTGTTTATTACAAGATTATTATAATTATCTCAATATTCAGTTCATGGAAAGGAAGTCTTTCAGAGCTGAGTTTTCAAAAATACTTCAAGAAATCATTTGGAACGATAGATACTACAATTAATTTTTCTGCTTTGAAATTTGTCTGATAAATCCGTATGAACATGAACAGCAAAGTGAAAATTCATATTTCAATTTCAATAATATTAAACATGAACATTTCCTCGAAATATTCTCATAAGTATGTAATAAAATTCATACATTTTGAATTGAATAGGTATTCATTAATAGGTACATACAAAATTTATTAACCATATTTCCATGGAAGGAGATCCAAACTATATCCAATAAAATTCATGAGTAAGATCAATCTCCCGTTCCGTTTTCACCGTTGTTTTGGCTTCAAAATGACTTGTATCCATCCATGAAAGTGTTTTCACAATAAACCTCATATTCAGGTCGATTCTGTTTGCGTATTGCTATGAACCTTGCTATTCTAGTCATATTGCTATCTTTCTAATTTATAGCAATATGGCCATGATGTTACGTATTCTGTTCCGAGTATTATAGCAATGTTTGTTATGAATTTTGTCATAACAATAATACTATCATAGACTTCCATAATTGGTGATTTTAGAGCTGACAACACTGTATTTTGTGACATTAGAACTACAAGGAAGAAGAAAATAACCCTAATTCGTGAGTTTTCTTTATGGTTTTGCATACATAACCTCTATCTACGGCTTTCTTTATTCATGTAAACATCGACATACAAAATGTTAGGAATAGAAACGAGTCAAATTGGCCAATAGGCAATTTCCTGGATACCAATAAAATATTGGTTATCAGAAATCGAATGCAGCAATTTTATTCAGGCGTTTATATTTCGAAATTCGATAAACTTTTTCGTTGGCATCTCAAAGGGATTGCTTTTGTTGAGACGAGTAGAATAATCATCTCAGCTGTTGCCTATGCCTGTATCTTAGTCTAAGAATTTTCCTTGAAATTAAATAATATTCTAGAGAACCTTGAACACATTTCCATTAGCATATACTTTTTTTATTCATGTGAACATCGACTTATTCGAAAATGTTACGAAACAGAAAAATCAATTAAAGTCAAACTGACCAATTTTCTGGATACCGATAGAATTTTGGTTCCAGAAATCAAATGCAGCAATTTTATGCTATTGATTCGTAATTCCATTAACTTTTCTGTTGGCAATTCAAAGGGATGGCTGTTAGATCATTAGACTAATCATCTCAGTTGTTGATTACTATGCCGGTATTTTATTCTAAGAATTTTCCATGAAATATCAAATTTCTATTACCACATACTTCCCTATCTTCAATATTTTCGAATTCTTGGAAGAAATAATACTTAAACAAATGGATCTCTGTAAGATTCCCTTTCTAACCAATCTTGTTATCAAGCATAGCAAGTACTATTTTGAGGTTGCTAAGATAGCAATATTGATAGCAAGTTTCTTGTTAAAGTGACAGATCATATTGCTCAAAATGGTTGATCAGAATACCAATAATTCCAATCTTGTTATGATAGCAATATCTCTTTCCTAGCAATATTGATATTTGCAAACAGAATCGACCTGATTGCTCTATATTCTATTATACATGTTTCATAATATTAATGAGTAGATGTTCCACATTTGTTGAACTCATATTATATATTAGTGAAAATCCATAATTTCAAATCACATTTTCATTTTTTGGGAAATAGTTTCAGCAGATAAATCAGATAATAGCTCAATTCATTTTTATTCACTGGAATTAATTGTATGTACTCGACAAAGCGACCTGAGCGCCCTCATCGTTTACAGAGCTAAGTAGGATAATATTTGACAATTCTAGGACCGCGTTTTGGATCCAAAATTTTAGTGGGTAATAGTAGGAAAGTGTCGACACCTGATATATTCTATGCATCTTGATAAGGAAGTATAAAGAAAAAGTCTAAAAAGCACTGCCGTGAAGGCAGCAACTTTTGCGCGCATATTCAATGTAGATGACCGCTTCAGCAACGAATTTGAATGTGCGCGCAAAAGCTGCTGCCTTCACGGCAGTGCTTTTTGAAATTTTTTTCTGATAAATTACTGGATTCCAATTCGATCATATCTGTATTTTTGGACATATTGTAAAAATAAAATTTTGAATGGGTATATCTACGGAATCATTGGGCGGATTTTACCCATTCACGAATTCGACCTTCGTAATTAAGCCCCAAACCTACTCTACAAATATCGAGTTTCTAAGTCGTTTCTTCCGGAAGTTATTGTGTTTACGGTCAGCCTGACGGCCGACTGCGTAAACACAATAACTTCCGAAAGAAAGACTTGCTGCAGAAGACAAGAATCTCAATAGCGCAATTCCTCAATCTAGAGCCTTGAATAAATCAAATTTGTATTCAATTTTCTACTTGATGCATAGCGATGGTCTACTTCCAGAACAGCATTGAACTAACAAGCTAACTTCATATTCCAACTATATATTCGCAAAAATCAATTTCTACTCCCTGAAATTGAATTCAGAATGGATGTAGAATATCTCTATCAATCGGACTTCGAATCAACAATTCAACATGTCCCGTGTTTGGTTTTAATTTACCTAACTACTAATGCATTGCAAACGAATCTTCATCAGAGAAAAAGACAAAATATTTACCGTGTGCCATGTCCGTTGTTTCACACGAACAGTACTCGACAGTTTGTCAATAGAACAAAAACCTCCCTTCTCATCCCTGCTGCCCGACCCCATCTACAAGAGAACACTTGAAAAATGTCACGTTTCGTAAATTTTATAAATTTCCTTGAAACATGATTGAAACTTTCGTTCAATATTAAATATACGAAAAACTTCACCTTCTGGACGCCTTTTCACTTTTGATGATATACTTTGAATATGCGCGCAAAAGCAGCTGACGTCACGTCAGGCTTTCCTAGTTTCTTTCGATAATGTACCGGATTACGTTTCCATGTAAATTGTATTTTCGGAAATATTCGGAAAATAAAATTTTGAATGGGTATATCTACGGAATCATTGGGCGGATTTTACCCATTCACGAATTCGACCTTTGTAATTACCCATTCAAAATTTTTTTTTCCCGATATCTCCAAAAATACAGATTGGATCGAATTGAAATCCTGTACTTTATCGAAAAAAACCTAGAAAAGCACTGACGTGAAGTCAGCAGCTTCTGCATGCTTGTTCGGAGGATATCACTAAAATTGAACATTTGCGCAAAAGCTGCTGACTTCACGTGAGTGCTTTTCTAGTTTTTTTCCGATAAATATCTGGATTTCAATTCGATCTTATCTGTATTTTTGGAAATATTGAAAAAAATAAAATTTTTAATGGGTATATCTACGGAATCATTCAGTGGTTTTCATCAAAAATTCGACCTTCGTGATTAAGTCCCGAAGCTACTCTACAAATATTGAGTTTCTAAGTTCTTTCTTCCGGGAGTTATTGTGTTTACGGTCGGCAGTTATAGATAGGTTCGAATCGAAATACAGTATTTTATCCAAAAATGATAGTTGATGAGGGTAATATGCTAGGAAGATCACAAAATATTGAATATTAAAAAAAATTCGAAAATTTTTTCAAATTCAACAATGATCAACACGATCATCACGAAATTCTGCACAAAGTTGACCATCAGCATTTAAAATCAGCTGCCAAGTTTCACAATGATTGAATGAGTATTTTCTCGAAATATTCCGAATAAAACAACGATATCGTGAAAAAATAACAAAATATTTACATATTTTTTCCGAAAATAATAACTTTATCGGATTGAAATTTGGTACACTGCTGTGAAATAAAGGGCACAAGGTGTGCACGAACTGTTTATCGAATATGATGAATATTGTGAGGAAAAATAATTTTTCGGAAAAAATTTTGAAAAATATGTTTTTCGAACTAACTGATAGCCAATCACAACAAAATTTTGCGAGAGATTGCGTGTCGTTATGCTTCAACTAACTGCTTAGTTTCAATCCAATCGCTCCAGCAGGTCCTGAAATAACCTCAAAATTTCAAATGGTCATCACCCCAAAACCATTCGGACGATTTTGACGAAAGTTTCAAGTCGATAGGATTCTCCGCACGCGCGTAATCGTGGCTACGGTCGGACGGACAGACAGAATCGATTTTGACACCGGATTTGTCATGAGTTCAACCTAGTCGTTTGATGGGACCATTTCGGCTCAAAATTCGAAAATTACAGACATTTGGACGAAACGATAGCACGCTGCTCCCCTAGAACATGCGCGCAAAAATCAGTTTCTACTCACTGGAATTGAGTTCCTACAAATATTTCAATCTATCAGGGAAAAATTTAGAACAGCACTGCCGTGAAGGCAGCAGCATTTGCGCGCATGTTCAATATAGATGACCGCTTCAGCAACGAATTTGAATTTGCGAGCGAAAGCTGCTGCCTTCACGGCAGTGCTTTTCTGAATTTTTTTTCGATAAATTACTGGTATTCAATTCGATCTAATCTGTACTTTTGGAAATATTGGAAAAATAAAATTTTGAATTGGTGTATCTACGAAATCATTGGGCGGATTTTACCCATTCACGAATTCGACCTTAGTAATTAAGGTTCAAACCTTCTCTACAAATATCGAGTTTCTAAGTTGTTTCTTTCGGAAGTTATTGTGTTTACGCAGTCGGCCTTGAGGCTGACCGTGAATGGGTGAAATGGGTAATGGGTATTCGTGAATGGGTAAAATCCACCCAATGATTCCGCAGATATACCCATTCAAATTTTATTTTTCCAAAATTTCCAAAAATACAAATCAGATCGAATTGAAATCCAGAAAGATTACAGAATTTAATGAGGATGATATGATAAGAAAATCACAGATTTTTTTTTCAAAATGTTCTAATGACACGATCATCACGAAATTCTGCATAAAGTTGTCTATTAGCATCTTCAAACTAGCTGCAAAGTTTTATCGGGATTGAAAGAGTATTTTTCGAGTTATACCGAAAAAACAACAATATCCAGAAGAAAACCTCGAAAATTGACAGTTTTTTTCCCGATATCTCCGAAACTTATGTCCTTATCGAACTGAGATTTTGTACGCTGCTGTGAAATATGAAGCTCAAAGTCTGAGAGGAATTTTTTTTTCTAATATGATGAACAGTTTTCGAGAAAAAAATTTGTTTGTGGAAATATTTTGGAGAAAAAAATGTTTTAAAAAGTTGCGCGTTGTCATACTCGACCTAATTGCCAAATTTGAATTCAATCGCTCAAATAATTTCTGAAATGATAAATAAATAAATTTAAAATTTCAAGTGGCTATAACTCCGAAACTATTCAACCGATTTGGCCCATTAACGGACTCAACCGCGGCATTCCAATGCGCGATCTACCCTAAAAGTTGCTAGCTCACTTCGTTGACAGTTATCGTGTCCACGGCCGGCCGGACATAATCGATTTTGACACCGGATTCGTCATCAGTGAGTCCAATCTAGGGTTTTGAGACCATTTTCGGCTCAATCATCGAAAATAACAGACATTTGGATGAAACGATAGCACGCTGTTCCCTTAGAACATGCGCGCAAAAATCAGTTCCTACTCACTGAAATTGAATTCCTACAAATATTTCAATCTAACAGGGAAAAAGACGTAATATTGACAACGTCTCATGTCCTTTGTTTCACACGAACAGCACTCGGCAATTTCACAATGGAACAGGAAACTCTTCCTTCCCATCCATGCTGCTCGACCCCATCTACTAGAGAACACTTGAAAAATGTCATGTCTCGTAAACTTTATAAATTTTCCTAGTGTCTTAATTGATTTGTTCCCTTCATGGCGCGTCGTCTATTTCGACATTAAACGTCGCGTTCAATTTCTCTCGGGGAAAATATCGTCGACGTGAATTGCCCCAAAACTGAGGAGGGTGTATACGCTGACCTGAAATACACGAGCCTTCATTAACATATCTTATTCTTAGCATAGAATAACGAGGCCCGAGTACGTGCTATTAATTACTAACAGCAAACAATAACAGGCAGTTATTTGAATATTCCGGGTTGATTCAGGCCTTTCGACCTGAGTAATTTCGATGCACGACTAAACTTATTGGCCATTACGTTTCTAGGGATGACGTTTGATCGTTTTAGGATTTAATCTAGTGTTCTTGGATTATACAGGGTGTTAGTTAGTTATAGGGTAAACCCGCAAGATTTCCCGTCGCCGAGATATTAAAAAGATATTTACATCATTGTACGCAGTGTGATTTTCTGAATAAAAAATGTGAAATCGACCATAGGCGGTCTCCCTTAATTTGGAAGATATTGGCCCCCAAAGTTCCAAAATGAGTCGTTTTCGGGTCCCTTTTTCCTCCATAAAAACGATCTCTCACTTCATCTGTATGGTTCACATACCACCTTCGAACCTTCAACCAACAATAAGCAACACTTTTTTTCAAGGATAATCAATATTTAATGAAAAAATAATGAAATTACTGGACAACCACTTAACCTCTATTCCTTCTGATTTCGACTCAGACTAAAAGTGAAGTTTGGCAATGGCGCAAATTTCATCGGTCGAAATCGTGCCATCGTGCGTATTCGTGAATGACAGGTTATTGCTGGGACCATCTCGAAGACACAACAAAAAACGAAGTAGATAAAAACCTCCCTATTTTGAAGGGGATAGAAAGAAAGTTCAAACGAAAATATTGAGAGTGAAACCTTAAACAAATATTCTCAATGATTTTGTTTTGATGTTAGAATAACCACCTCTTCTTCAGTGACAGAAGCATTTTCCTTACAATAATATCCTTCAACTGTCCATCATTTCATATTTCCAGCCAGCAACTACCCTTCGGTCATAATACGTTGGCCAGCGATGAAAAGACGCTGTTGCCAAGCTCCGCTTTAACATTGAGAAGTATTTCGTAGAAATATAGGTTAAGTTGTTGTCTAATATTTTCACTTTTCTTCCTTTAAATAATGAATATTCTTGAAAGAAAGTGTCTCTATTCGTTGGTTGAAGGTTCAAAGATGATTTATGAACTAGATTTGAGAAGTGAGAGATCATTTTTATGGCGGAAAAAAGGATCTGAAAATGCAACAATTTGGAGCTTTGGGGGCCCATATCATCCAAACAAAGAGAGACCGCCTATCTTGGCCTTCATATTTTTTGTTCAGGAACTCACACTGCTTACAATGATGTGAATATCTTACCTATAGCTTCGCGACAGGAAATCTTGCGGGTTTACCAGTTATAGTTATAGTTGGTAAGGGGTTACATTCTACTGCGACCTTAAAGTCTATTGTGCCCCCCTGTCGGAGCTGTTTTCGCAACCTACAGCTCGCCCTCCAGCTCTAGAGCTCTGATGAATTCTAATATCTGTGAGGGCTTCAAGGAGGCTAAGTTCTCATTCCTCCTATAGAGCTCCTGTCCAAGATATCTTTTGCGCAGGCTCACAATGGCGAGGCATTCTGTGATCAGGTGAACAGGAGTTTCCTCCTGTGAGGAAACCAGTGAGGAGGCGTAACTTATTGTTACTGAGATCCAAATGATTTTTGGATCTAGCACTTTCAAAGCTCCGAAGGAACTTTTTAGAGTGTTCCATTCCTGGAGAATTCCTCCAGAGTGCCCCTCTTTCATTTCCTTCTTTCTCCAAAAACTCTTTCTTATAGGTACATTTGCCTATACCACAGAAAGGTTCTGGGCCAGTAGGTAGCGTTTGTGCTCCCTTTCTGGCTAGAGTGTTGGCCTCTTCATTTCCTTTGATTCCTGAGTGCCCAGGAACCCAGACTAAGCAGACCTTGTTATTCTTGCCTACTTCATTGAGTTTCCTTCAGCACTCCCATATCAGCTTTGAGTCGATGACATAGGAGTTCAGTGCTTTAATAGCAGCCTGACTATCAGAATGGATCACTATGTCGCACCCTTGATAGTTTCTTTCCAGGTTTATGTCTATGCATCTTTCGATAGCAAGTATTTCTGCCTGAAAAACACTCGAGTAGGAGCCTAGCGATAGTGTACACTTAGTTCTAGGCCCGTATACTCCAGCGCCGGCCCCCGTCGTGGTTTTAGAAGCATCTGTATACCATTTAACGGTATTTGCTTTGAAGTTTTGGGTAGTGTATTCCTTTTCCCATTCTTCCCTTTTACATAGCATTGAGTCAAAGTTCTTCTCGATGCTTACTTTTTTAATCATAACATCACTAGGTAGGTTCGCTAATGAGATGTACTTGTTCAGAGAGTACCAGGCTCTCTGACTTTTAATTCTCTCTTTACCTGTACCTTCCCCCTTGAAATTCTAAGGATAGCTTCATGGGCTACCCTATTGATCACTAGATGTAGAGGACTGAGATCTAATACAGGGTGTTTCATTGGTAAATGAAAATACGGTAACCCTAGGTCCGAAAACACTTATATATAAACGTCTAACCAATTCCGTAAGTAAGATAACGGCCGGATCGTAAACACGATAACTTTCGAAAGAAACAACTCACAAACTCGATATTGTAGAGAAGGTTTGCACCTTAATGGCGAATGCCGAAATCGTGAATGGGTAAAATCCCCAATGATTACGCAGATATACTCATCCAACATTTTATTTTCCCAATATTTCCAAAAATACAAATTAGATTGAATTGAAATCCAGTACTTAAAATGACAGTTTGAAGGTTCATTCAGAATTTAATGGGGATAATGTGATAAGAAGGTCACAGAATATTGAATAAAAGTTAAAGCATCATAAGAATATTAATAAATATTTGAAAAAAAAATTTTGAAATTTTTTTTCAAGTTATTCTAATGGAACAATGATCACGAAATTTGGCACAATGTTGTCCCTCAACATTTTCGAACTAGCTGCGAAGTTTCATCACGATTGAATTAGTATTTCTTGAGTTATACCGAAAAGAACAACGATATCCAGAAGAAAACCACGAAATTCTACATATTTTTTCCCAATCTCTCCAAAACTAACAGCCGTATCGAATTGAAATTTAGTACACCGTTATGAAATATGAAGTTCAAGGTAAAACTGAAATTTTTCTCAAATATGAACAACAGTTTCAGAAAAAAAAATTTATTTTTTAATTGAGTAACTATACGATTTAATGGAATTCTGCTCAAAGTTGCAAATCGTAATGCTCCAACAAACTGTCAAGTTTCGATCCAATCGCCTCAAAATTTCAAATTGCTATAATTCCTAAACTATTCGGCCGATTCGGCCAATTAATGAATTCAACCTTTGTATTTTGAAATCCAACCATTCTTGAAATTTTCAAGTTGATTGAATCCGCCGTACGCCCGTAATCGAGGTGACGGCCTGCCGGACGGACGGCCATACAGAATCAATTTTGACAACGGATTCGTCATCGGTGAGTCCAACTTAGTCGTTTAAGATCATTTTCGGCTCAATCATCGAAAATTACAGACATTTGGACAAAACGATAGCACGCTGTTCCCCTAGAACATGCGCGAAAATGAATCACGGAGACGTTTGAAAGTAACACAGTTTCATCGAAATCAAATTCTTGCCCGTTTGAAAATATCACTGATAGTTTAGATTATTACTTGCTTTATCTAACGCGGCTTCGATGTCTAAGGATCTCGTTATTTGTAGAGTGTACTAAAATTTCGAAAACTCCGAAACCGTTTGCGGATTTTGCCGAGTAACGGTATTTTGACATATTTCCACTCGGAAACAGTGATAGATGAAAAATTTCAGGAAAACAAAAGTTTCCTCATGGAACAAACGAATACCAGTGGCGACAGTTGAATAACTTGTTGAGGGAGAAAGGGTACATTGCTCCAAACGAAATATCATCCTGTAGAATTTCACGGGCAATAGAAGACTTCGGCCCAAGTTGCCAACCCACAATTTTCTTCACAAATTTACTATCACATGTCGATAGTGTCAAGTTTACATAGGATATGCTCCGCAAATCAACTTGGTTATTTCGGTAGCCGATTTTCCGTTCCGTAAATATGAAATATAATAATAATAGTAATAATCTCTATTCGTCAAGTCAACTTTGTGATCACAAACAATAAAATAAAAACAACAATTTACATCTCTAAAATTCTGTCACTCAGGTATTCCGTGATACTATAATATGCCCTGTTCAGGAGCAGTATTTTAATTTTGTTTTTAAAATTGCTATCACTAATATCACATTTGTAGGCAGAGGGCAAATGATTATACAATTTCATGCCATGATACATAGCCGATGAGCTGAATTTACTGGTTTTATGGTGTGGAATGCAGAGCATATTTGAGTTTCTTGTCGAATAACTATGATAGCTCGAATTTTTCTCTATGGAACACAGGTTTGATCTAATATACAGTAACAGTCTAAAAATATATATACAGGGAAATGTAAAAATTACATTGCTTATAAATACGTGTTTACAAGTATTTCTATACGGAACATTAAAAATCAGTCGAATAATTCTTTTTTGAGCAACAAAAATGCTGTGACTCACACTAGCATTATCAAACATTATTACATTGTATGACAGATGACAATATACAAGTCCGTAATATTCGGTTGGTTCCTGAAAAAAAGGTTAATTACGGAATTTGATTGATGAAAAAACGTTCTTTCTGTCACCAGAACGACAGTCACTGTTCTTCGTTAACAAATCCATAGCAAAGAAGAATAATCATTTACTTAATGATTCATAAAACATGAAGGAGACAACAATCAACTATGATAAAATTATTAAGTATAGACTATGGATCATAAGGTAAACATAGATTGTTTTATGCTAAGAATATGTTACCATAGAACATTGACTGTCGTTCTGGTGGCAGAAAGATTGCTTTTTAATCAATCAAATCCCATAATTAACCTTTTTTTCAGGACCAACCGAATATTTCATATTTACGGAACAGAAAACCAGTAAGCGAAATAACCAAGTTGATTTCCGGAACATATCCTATGTAAACTTGACACTTTCGACATGAAATCAGGAATCTTAACTTAAATTTCAGCCTAAAGGAGATGATGATCGTACCGAAAACCTATATTTGGAAGGAATTATCTTGTTTGAGGAGCCAAGGCACCGTTTAAGGATATTTATGAATGAAGCGAATGTCGAATTTGTTCTGAAATTTCAGTTCCCAAGTTATAGTAATTTTGGACGAAATTTGTGGGTTGGCAAGTTGGACCGAAGTCGTCTATTGCTATGATGTGAATCTCAGAATTTGATATATTTGCCAAATTTCAACTGCATATCAGCCAGCTATCTGAAATTGCTTCGTGACGTTTCTCATTTCATAGAACACTGTGTAGAATATTCAGACGTCTAGATCTTCATTAGATTCATTCGTGAATACACAGAATTACTTAATTGAAATGGAGTGATCGTTCCAGAGATAGTGACTGTTTATGTTGGTTTATCTGTGCGTGAACAGTGGAACGTGTCTGGTTTCTTGCCTCACCACGCAACTTCGCTTCTTGATTTCATAATATTATTGTAAATTCTGTTTGTTGGATGTTGTCCCAAGTGTTTGGGATTAGGAGGATGATAAATGATTCACTCTACTTGAAAAGTTGTGATATTATAATATTAATCTCTAGACTTATTTTGGGAGTCCCGCGAATCTTCCAAGATGACTGATATTCATCAACTCAAGTTATGGAATCCATTTTGGACATATCGATTGGGATAGTGGTGCTAACAACCTAGTAAACGAAATTGACACGGTGTCATTTTATATTATTTCAAAATGGCGCAGGAGCCGATACATTACTTACTCTGTCTTACATGAATTGAAGATTTCTTCACTTGCTAGTGAAATAGTCTTCAATTTATGTTTCTTGATCTGAAATTCGAGAAGGTTTTTTGTGGAGCGCTATCAAAGTAATACAATTCCATTCAGCGCTCAGAGTTTGTAACGTACAGAATATCATTAACAATGGATAATGGGAATAGGACAGCCTTTCAAGAAATGCAACTTCTTATAATTATGCGACGTTTCGTCTATATATTTAGACTTCTTCACAGCTAAAATTACACAATGAACTATCACAGAATTTTCAGCATTTGATAGAAACTTACCCTAAATTAATTATTTTAGGCAAAAGATGGAATATAAGTTATCGAACACACAGTGTATAGATAAAATTTGTCGAATATTTACAGTTAAAATAATAAATAATAAAGAACATCACAATCGAATTATAAACAGGTACAAAAGAAAACATTATTGTTCCACGACTATCCTCAAATGAAAATCAACGTATCTCAATATATTTCTTTCAGTCGGTCCCTATTAATCCTATACATATTCAGAAGATTACTATAAACTGTGCTCAAATTTTGTGTATCAATGATTTATCTTTTAATCTCGGAAACAATGCACCAACCTTTTTTGTAGTATAGAGCGCCAACTTGATCGGAATTTGGTTTTTTTTTCCGAATTGTTCTGAGGACACTATTATCACGACATAGTGCCCTCACTTGAACATCAGCATTCTCAAACTAGTTACCAAGCTTTATCATGATTGGATCAGCACTTTCTGAGTTATTCTGGAAATAACTATAGGAATATCCAGGATACTTAGGAAAAATTCATGAAATTTCATATAGTCTTCCTCAATATTTCCATGCACCGAATTGAAATTTGGCGAATTTATGTAAAATGTAAGGCTAAAGGACTGTGCAAATTCAAATCGAAATCTATCGAAAACATTCCGAATAATTTTTTTTAAATTATTTGAATGAGGGAAAAATCATAAGAAATATTCCCGAAAAAAAAATCGTATCAAACTAAATTTCGGTACACGGTGGTGATATACATATAGGTTCCAAGGTTTTCGCATGATTTCGCTGGGATCTGATGAATATTTTTCGAAAAAAAAATTTTTTGGGAAATTTCTCCTAAATTAACTACCATCTCGAAAAACTTTTGGGAACAGTTGTGCTTCAATCAGCTGAAACTAACAACCAAGTTTCAATCCAAAAACTCAATGATCATAACTCCAAAACCATTTGGCCAATTAACGAATTAACTTGACCTACTCTGGACGTTTCGAATTACTAACTCATTCCTTTCGACAGTTTTCGTGTCCTCGGTCCACCGACCTACCAGATTTTTACTTCAGCTTCGTCATCAGTCCAATCTAGTAGTGAGGGATCATTTTCTAGAAAAAAAACGTAAACGATAGCACATTGTTCTCTAGAACAGCCCGCAAATATACAACATTCAATTCACGAGGACTTTCCTCAGCTTACGCTTGCCCAATAATGATTAAAGATCTATGAAGAAAATATTCGGGAAATGGGAGTATACGAACTATGAAACTGGCAACCTAAGTTCGTAACTGCTATAAAGAACCTCGGGGCAATGGACATGTTGATCACTTTTTCGAACAGAGAAATCCATGAAACTTTCACTTACATTTCGGCTAGTACAATAGGGAAGTTCGAAAGTTTAGAGTTAGAAGTTTTCGATTATCCGTTTTACATTTCGGGATATATTTCATGTGGAAATATCTTTTTCACCAGAAACACGATAGTGTGAATCTCAAACAATAAACAATGGTTTGTAACGTTAAGGAAGGACCACTTTCATGGACAGTGCTACAAAAATGATAGTGATAAAAAATCATTTACAGACACCATCCGCAATCTCCTTCAGGCTTCTCAATAGACGACTTCGGCCCAAGTTGCCAACCCACAATTTTCTTCACAAATATACTATCACTGGGGAACGGAAATTTCAGAAGAAAGTCTACATGATAAGGTTCGCGTTATATATAAATATCCATAAAAAATGCCTCGGCTCCTCGAACAAGATAATTCCTTCCAAATATAGGTTTTCGATAAGATCATCTCTGACTCCTGATTGGCTGAAATTTAAGTTGAGATTTCTGATTTCATGTTGATAATGTCATGTTTATAATGGATATGTTCCGCAAATCAACTTAGTTATTTTGGTTGCCGGTTTTCCGTTCTGTAAATATGGAATATTCGGTTGGTTCCTGAAAAAACAGATTTTTACTTAATTTGATTGATGAAAAAGCCATCCCCCTGTCACCAGAACATAGACATATCAATTCTATGCACCAGAACGACAATCAATGTGTTACGGTAACATATCCATAGCATAGAACAATCTTTATATACCTTATGATCTATAGACCATACCTAGTAATTTTTCCATTGTTGATTGTTGTCTCTCCTATGTTCTATGGATCATAAAGTAAATAATGATTGTTCTATGCTATGCATATGTTACTATAGACCATTGACTGTCGTTCTGGTTACAGAAAAAAACGTTTCTTCATCAAATTCCGTAATTAAGGTTTTTTTCAGGAACCAACCGAATATTTCATATTTACGGAACGGAAAACTGGCAACCGAAATAACCAAGTTGATTTGCGGAACATATCCAATATAAACATGACACTATTAACATGAAATCAGGAATCCCAACTTAAATTTCAGCCAATCAAAGATGATCGTAACAAAAACCTATATTTGGCAGGAATTATCTTGTTTGAGGAGCCAAGGCACCTTTAACGGATAATTATAAATAACGCGAACCTAATCATGTCGAATCTGTCCAGAAATTCCCGCTCCCCAGTGATAGTAAATTAGTGAAGAAAATTGTGGGTTGGCAACTTGGGCCGAAGTCGTCTATTGATTTCAAATTCTGTGACATCTTCTGTTCGTTTCATCAGCAGGAGCGTTCGTTTATTACCTCAGACTGCTCAGATCGCTCCTGAGTCGTTGGTTAATTACATCTAGATGGAAGGGAGTACACATCTCACCATCTCGGTAAACAAATTTGGAGCGAGTAGATGACGATCTTTTCGTCGGAGTATTTTGATAGCAAAGCAATTCATCTCACAGAGTACAATTATAATAAATTTGAAAATTTCGTTAACTTCAGATTGAATCTGAAAAATTCGTAAGATCTGTGGTCACGTGACTTGAAAATCCGAACGCAGCAAGCAATGAGTGCTAGTTGCATAGAACTACATGAAGGTACCAATATTCAGAGATATATTGAATGAATACTTTGAATATCATCATGGAATTTTTCGGAACATCACAACTAAATTTCTTTTAACATTATCACAGGGACGAATATCCTTCGACAAATCAACAAATATTCCCCCTTGATCAGAGCTCATCATCCAATCAACCAAAACATCTACACCGAAGAAGCGGATCCAAGTAGAATGACTTCAGTTGTTTCAAAGCTGTTACTGATCGTCAGGTCAACTAACCTTGGATAAAACCGCAGAGGAAATCTCGATACTTGTCACCTCTCAGATGGACCGTTGCAGTTTAATAACGTACAGCGCGCCATCTTCTGGGAGTACTTGCAAATCCCACCGTCGAGTGCAGAATACTCTGACCGATATGCATGACGTTGATCCTCTAGTCGCATTAGGTCACTGTATCTGCGATATTGTAGATTTACAAACACCATCACGACATGAAAAAGATCGGTTCATGTGGATTCTCACAAGACGAAAACGTCCAACATCTAACAAAGATAGGAATTGGTCTAATATCCAAAATTTTGGACCTTTTTTCAAAAAATCATTATTACCGACTCGATGAAAGTAGGACAATGAGATCTATTTTATTGCATAGATAAAGGATCGAACTGCACGTAAAAAAATTCGACATCACCCAGCTTCATTATTTTGGTCGGCACGACGTCTCAAAGTTGACCCAAATTTGGTAATTTTTTCACAATTTCCGCCATAATTTCTAAACGGTTGTCACTGGACGATTTCTAATGACATATTCGTGATCTACGACCTCGATTTAATAGGAAACGATAACAAGGTCGACGATTTTCGAAAAAAAAAATTATTTGGGATTTTTCATCAAAGCGCAGAGGGGTGGGGGGTAAACATTGGCGATTCCGTGCGAAATTTTATTTTTGAAGCTATGACAATATGCACATCATATATTATGGATTCGAACACGTAGATTACGAATCTGTAATTAGATTTTGCGTAACTGATTCGGTTTGGAAAATATTCAGGATTTGGTGAGAAATTTTCGAAATTTGGGTCAAATTTGGGCCGTCGTACAGATCAAACGCGTAAGGCTGGACAATATCGAATTTTTTTGGTTATATCTGGGTCCTTTGTGAGTACGTAGCCACTTATTTTATAGACGAAAGTCCTCTAGTTGAAAAATTATGATTTTTTTAAAAAAGGTCCAATTTTTTCGATTTTCTTCTGGCCATAAAAAACGATCCAGACTCTCCACTAACATTCTGATTGGATTTTCTTTATCTACGCCCTAGAATTAGTATATGTTTCAAATTTCAGGTCGATCAAAGAACTTTCGATTTTTGGTAAAATTCTAAGGGGTTAGCCTTAAAAAATCTCAATTTTCGAAAAATAATTTTCCGACTCCTATCGCCGTGAAATTTGGCACACTTACTAATTCGAGGGCGTAGAACAAGAATATAAGGTCAGATATTTTTTAAAAAAAATCGTACTGGACGTGAGAGGTCCTTGAAGTTCCAAAATTTTGGACTTTTTTTCAAAAAATCATTATTACCGATTCGATGAAAGTAGGATGATGAGATCTGTTTTATTGCATAGATAAAGGATCGAACTGCACGTAAAAAAATTCGACATCACCCAGCTTCATTATTTTGGTCGGCACGACGTCTCAAAGTTGACCCAAATTTGGTAATTTTTTCACAATCTCCGCCATAATTTCTAAACGGTTGTCACTGGACAATTTCTAATGACATATTCGTGATCTACGACCTCGATTTAAAAGGAAACGATAACAAGGTCGACGATTTTCGAAAAAAAAAAATTATTTGGGACTTAAAAAATTTTTCATCAAAGCGCAGAGGGGTGGGGGGTGAACATTGGCGATTCCGTGCGAAATTTTATTTTTGAAGCTATGACAATATGCACATCATATATTATGGATTCGAACACGTGTTATTATTACTGGTCCAGTAATAATAAATTAACATAATCACAAGGACGAATATCCGTCGATAAATCAACAAATATTCCTCCTTGATCAGAGCTTAAGCTGAAGGTGTTAAGTATCGAGATTCCCTCTGCGGTTTTATCTAAGGTTAGTTGAACTGACGATCAGTAACAACTGTGAAACAGCTGTAGTCATTCTCCTTGGATCCGCTTCTTCGGTGTAGATATTTTGATTGATTGGATGATTAGCTCTGATCAAGGAGGAATATTTGTTGATTTTTCGACGGATATTCGTTCTTGTGATTATGTTAATTTATTATTCAGTAATAATAAATCTTTCTTCTCCATTAGACCAAATTCCTATATTTCTTTCATTCTATTTTCAGTCGAAATATTATCACAGAAATACGGAAGATCTACTATATCTTACTATAATTCCGTTAACTGAGCAGAAGTTTTCCTAAATTTGGCATTCAAATTTGATTATCGTATCCTCCAAATCCTGTTCCTTTTACCATTTAGGAAAATCAAGATATTCATAGACATTGAACCATTTGCAATTGAATTGCAATCAAATCCTGAGAAAATTATCTGAATGAATATTAATGAAATAAATCTTTACTGGAAAACAATATAAATATTCGAATCCTTCAGCATGAATCTCAAACCAAACCGCGATTTTCAGCATCGGATGGGTAGCTAGAATGTAAATTTCGAAACGTATTGACTTCATCATCAGTGCCAGGAAATATTTTAACGAAATGACTACAATTGCCTAGTCAAAACTTGGAAAGATCAATAGTTTTTCTAAAGTAATAAAACTGACCTGTAATGTTATACCTGCACATCTTTCGCTTAGTACTATAAATCCGTCAGAAACCAATAAATAATCTAATTTCCCGATTTTAGTCCTCTAGAAGTCCAGTGAGTTCTTTAGGAAATATCAGAAATATAATGTGCCCTCAAAGCAGACGTCCCCTTAAATACGGTTTGAAACCAATACTTGAACTTGTGGTATAACAGCATCTGAAGAAGCTACAACATGGCGAAACTCGGTATGTTTCAATAAATGGAACCCAACAAATATATTTTCTATTTAAGTGATATCAAATGATTAACTAAATCTCGAAATGAATAATTTATTACGTAGGTCTGCAAAAAAAAATGTTCAGAGAATTGTTTGAAATTTGTTAACTGGCTTTCATGTACTTTTCAGCGCTGATTTCAAAAATGTCAGGTTTTCAAACAAAAAGGGAATATTTCTGGGTATAATAATAAAATTTAAACCATTTTTCCAAATTTATAACATTTTATTTTATTTATAAATCAGGTTCTAAACCAGGTTTCCAGTACATTTCTATTTCTCTTCAAGCTTATAAGTCATGATAATATCTTTTTCTCTTGCTGTTGAAGCTTCTTTTGTTGCTTTTCCCGCTGTGGACTTTAATGCTCATATTACAACCAATTTTCTTAAAGTTGTCGAGCATGTCTGCGACGATTGTCTCGTAGTTTGGATATTTTTTGTTTCCTAGAAACATTCTCCTTCTTTTGGCAATGCCTTGACAAACTGCTTCATCAGGCCCAACCTAATGTGAAGTGGTGGAAGTAAGAAAATTTTGGGATCCACATGGCTTTCCCTCTCAACATTTTTAACCCCAACCTGTAAGGTTTTTCTCAAGGGCCAATCTTTTTTATGTAGTGGTTCGTTTTGTCTCTGCTGTCCCATTCACAGAGAAAGTAAGGAAATTTTGTTTAGCCACTTTGTTGACCAAGCAGCATTGAATCCACTTTTAAATCAAAATACTACTGGTTTCTCCTAATTACCATTTATTTGACGTATAACTCATGTAGTATAAAAATTGCTATGCAACTGAAAATGCATTATAGTTTTTTTAATACGTTTTAAAAGTACTTCAGGCTAAATAACAGTTACTGGAGATCCAAAATACCAAAATTCGAACTCACTAGAGTACAGAGATATGTATGAAAAAATCGAAAAAAGCTAAAACTATACAAGCAGTTTGTGAAATAACTGTACGTGATGGAATTTTTTCAATATTTTTTCTGAAATCAGCGTTGAAAACAACATAAAAATCAATTATTGAATTTGAAACAATTTTTATGTCGCAGAGGCCTTTTTCCGATATAAACATCGTTCTTATAAGATGCTAGTTCTCGTATTGTTAATGAAGATGATGTCCTGAGCGGAATTGCCAAGTTCGAAGAGGGTATACCCAAAGCATTATAAATGCAGAATAGAGCTTCTCATGCAATCTACATTCCGTAACTTACTACGGCGATAAGGGATTCCTCTTCTAACATGCATGATTACTCTTTTGGGCGTGACTTTTATTTTTAAATGATAAAGAGTTCTTTTTGCGGCACATGTCTGCCGTCGGCATACTTAGCGATTCCAATGTCTCATGAGGATATTTATGATGGATGGTAATTTATTGAATATTAAGAATCAGTGTTGTAGACGTGAAGATGGAATATTCTTTGGGATACTTTGTTGAACGATCGATTGAAATTGAATGGACGTCTTATAAGTCCTTCGTTTTTTTTTGATGAATAGACTCTGAGACTCAGTGTAAATACTGGAAGTATCTGAATTATTACCTCTTGAAGCTCATTAATAGTTTTCTGCAAGCTGGGCCTTCAACGAAACCTAAAGAAGAAATCTCAATGAACCTCAGGAATTTCTACAATAGTAGAAATAAAATAATTATTGGCTACATTCTAGTGGTTGTACAGATTAAGAAAAAAATTCAAGCAGGTAACAAAAAAGTTGAAGCATTTGAAAGTTTTGGATGTGCCACGTTTCGTCCCTGCTTAATTTTGTGAAACTCTGTGCGGATAACGAAGGAATCTGCCAGAACGTTAGATCTTAAGAGGATCTTCTAGGGACAGCGTAGGCAATTGCTTCCCTTGCACGTTGATCGATGCGTCCAGGTGTTTCAGGCAGGTAACGTAGGGTACTTAAGACACGAGGGATGAAGTAGTGCGCGCGCGACTCAAGTAAGAGCGGAGAGAGGGCACTAAGCTATAATATGTTGCAAAGTGGCGAATAAACAGGTTGGAGCTATTATTAAAGGGAAATTCTGGTGACAAAACAAGCTGATATAAATTGTCCCTGAAAGTCTGGAATCTTTGAATCGAATCGTGAAAAAGGCCTTAAGGCTGATGGTGAACATGACAATTTCTAAAAGAATCAACTCAGATACTCGATGCTTGAATTGAAGATTTGGAGCTAAAAACTAATTCGTGATTGGGCAAAATCACGTCAGAAAGCGTGATGATGCAATTCATCTTGTTGGTCTGTGATAGAACTCAGAATGACATACAAGACCAGAATTCTTTTGTCAGATTGAAAGAAGAAGCAAAAAAGAATCATGAAATAATAAAACAGGGAGTAAAGTAATCTATTCTTCCGCTTCTGATATGTGTCATCATGTATTGGCAGAAAATCTATATTTTCAAATATTCTAGCTTTTTTAGAAATTGTGGCAAGCATGCTCTAGGGGACCGCGTGCTATTGGTTGGCCCAAATGTCTGTCATCTTTGATTTTCAAGAAACCGATAACTTGGAAAACGAAAAGGACTAGCAACTTAAAACTTTGAAGTAGCATAGCTTACAAGATAAAATAGTTGAGTTGGTCAATGGGCCGAAAAGTTTTGCAGTTATATATTCACTTGAATTTTTGAGGTTATATCAATATCTTAAGACCGACTTATGCAATTGAAATTAAACTTGATAGTTGATTGGAATACTAGTGTGCAATTGCTCGCAGAATTTTGGTGGAATCATATGGTTAGTTTGTGAATTGAAGAAAACAGTGACTAAATAACAGTGATAGCTATGGATGGCGATTATCGCAAATGAGTTCTTCATGAAAATTGGCGCTCGGATAGTTCACGTCTATCTAGTACAGAGATGGGACTTCTTCTTCAAAAGTGTCCAACATGATAAATAACCAAATTTTTGCTACGCATCTTCCTGGGCGCACATATGTTCAAATGAATACCCATATTTCCATCGATTAATTATTAGATTAATAAGATAATACCAGAAAAAATTTCCAAGAGGCATTTGCAACTATTCAAATCATCAACAAGCCTTATTCAATTTTATATCGACGTCTGGAAGTATTTCTAAAAAAACACTGAAATCGATCCATAAGGTATTCATTTCCGACACATTCGCCATTTTGCGGCTATTGGCGTCTGATTTTAAGATTGCAGCGAGCGCTACGGTGGCCAGTATTAGAACCTTAGATACAGACATAGATTTTGTTTTGATAGTCGATTTTGTACTGTTTGTTAGTGTTTGGTTTGATAATTTTTGATTTCACGATTAATTCAAAGACTTTTTAGACTTTCATAGTTAACGAGAGTATTATTGGGAGTACATATTCCATTCTAATAAAGTAGGTATGTATCATCCTTCAATCTGAATCAGTGTAGCAACTCTAAGATTACGGGGTTATCTCCGAGGTTAGACAGTATTTTAATATTATATATTTTCAGATCCAAATGACAAGATTCAGTTTGGTGGATTTCCTAGGCTATCTTGAAGGTACAAACACTTCCAGAAGTGTTGAAGATGCATGCGATATTATGTTGCATTTTATTTGCAAAACTAACAAACTTTCACCCTTTTCACCTACCCAACATGATTATGGATCAAATGACCCCTCAGATCTACTGCTCAAAAAGTTGAGAAATAGAATTTTAAAATATACTTTTTGAAATAATAGACAAATACTCTTAACTTCACTATTTTATAGGGAAGGACTAAATTTACACAATATATAGTGAATAAAATGAATACATTCACATAAAACTGATGCTACTTGTACCGTAGGCCTTATTCATTATGGATTGATCAATAAATTCTTCCAACACCCATAGATAAGTCTTGAAAAAACTGTAATAAATAAGCCGTGTACTACCAGATGATTCCCTGTTGAGGCTCTTTTGTTTCAATCGGTCAGTTCTATCACTTAAACATTTACATTGTTTCTCAATGATCAGTTTAACAGGCAGATTTCTGGCATAGGCATAGCATTCCTCTTAAGTTACTTTCTCTACTTGGATTAGGGGCCTGGAAAAAAATTGTCTTCGTGAATGTGGAATAATATTTCATGAGCAATTCGTGCTTACCTCTATAAAAATGATCATCATCGGTAAAATGCAGGTAACAGACTCTCATAAGTCTTGTTTGTTGGTTTACCAATTTTGAGTTACAACTTGCCAAGATTTTTATCGATTCTTTTACACTTTCAGGCCCGACTTCTTAAAGGAAGTTTCTTTTACCCTAACTCGAAATTTTTCACCGGGTTGTGGAAATCTATGGAAACGGTACATTTGAGTTTGCTTTTTCTCAGTAGAAACACTTATAAAATCACACAAACGCCAAGAAAAATGCATAAAGCTTCTGATTTTCTTAACATTTCTTTTAACTTGTCAATGATAATGTCTGTACCTCGGGTTACTCTAATAGCCACCAGAGGGAGTAGCGCCAATCTTCATTCGCCAATAACAAACTCCTTCATTCGAGTCGTTGGAAAAACTAATTTGTAGTTACGAAAAATTGATGGCCGGCGCTATAGTTTTCATTCTAATCTCGTTCAAAAACATATCCTTATCATGTTTCATTCATAGTTGCCATCTAATCTGTGCGATGGAAACACGAACGGCAACGTCGCATTATTCGATTATCTCGTCTAGAATTGCGAATTGCCATTTCCTGAAGGAAATTACTTGAATGATTGGTAGAGAGTGAATTATGGGCTAATTCGATGTTAACAGGCCATTTCAAGTGTCCGCAGTGCAGTTTGTAATGACAAGGTCCTAACAAACAGCCTTCGATAGTTTGTATGACTTGGCTTTCGGGTAATTTTCTTTAGGGGAGAAAACAGAGAAGAAAAATTGAGATTTACTTTTCCAGTGGGGAAAAAAGCAATGAAAATAGCTTTGAATTTATCAGAGAATGAATTACGAGCTGAAAGAAACAATGGTTACTATTGAAGTTGTGTGAATGGGTGAAATCCACCCAATGATTCTTCAGATAAACGGTTTTCCAATAAGAGGTGTTATTTTGATATTCAAAAAAAATGCCATTTTTCAATATAAATGATCGGTTGTTCATTTCATTATAAAGAAGAAGCTATGCCGTTAATAGTGGAAAATAACATCAGACAAATGACCATCACGACCACGCTTACAGGACCATATCCTTTTAATGAAATTTTCCACAACCAAATCGCAAAGTGGCTGCCCTATGTCCTCGATAGCCTCACGAATTCCATCTTTGAAGTCTTGAATAGACGCTGGGCTATTGGCGTAGCCCTTCTCTTTCACGTGGCCCCAAAGGAAGAAGTCGCAAGGTGTTAAATCACAAGATCTCGGTGGCCAATTGTGATCACCTCTTCGAGAGATAACACGGTCTGGAAACTATTCCCGCAAAAGATCAATGGTTTCGTTGCTTGTGTGGCACGTAGCGTCGTCTTGTTGAAAGTAAACGTTGTCCAGATCAATAACATACAATTCCGGCCACAAAAATCAATAATCATCTCTCGATAGCGCAATCCATTCACCGTAACTGTTGCTCCAGCCTCATTTTCGAAAAAGAAAGGTCCAATTACTCCGCTGGGCCATAAAGCGCACCAAACAGTCACACCTTGAGTAAATAGAGGCTTTTCAACAATAACTCTCGAGTTTTCTGAGCCTCAGATGCGACAATTTTGCTTGTTGACGAAGCCACCGAGGTGGAAATGGGCCTCATCACTCAAGATGATTTTTCGATGGAATTCGGAATTTTCATGCATTTCAACGACCCAATCAACAAAGACACGACGTTGTTGATGATCGGCCGGCTTGAGTTCTTGTGTTAACTGAACTTTATAAGCCTTAAAACCCAAATCTTTATGCAAAATACGGTGTAATGACGTTTGTGGAATGCCTAATTCCAAAGAACGACGAGGAATGGACAAACCTGGGTTTTCTTTGACACTTTCGGCTACAGCAGCAATATTCTCGGCTGTTCTTGAGCGACGTGCACGGGTTTTATTCTTCACATCACTAACTTGTCCCAACAGCTCAAATTTTTCCAACAATTTCTTTATTGCGGTCCGACAAGGTGCTTCACGACGACCCAAAAATATTCGAGTTTACGAACCGCCCCTGCCAAATTTTCACCATTTTTATAGTGAATTTTAGTAATTTCAATGCATTGTTGAAGCGTGTATCGTTCCATTTTCATTGATGGCGTAGTTTCTACTTGTCAAATGTCAAAAAATGACAGCTTCAAAAGTGACATCTACCGAAATAGTAGGCTAATCAAAATAACACCTCTTATTGGAAAACACTTTATAACCATTCCAAATTTTATTTTCCGCCTATTCCCAGGACTAAGAGTTCGATCGATCTATATAGCTCGATTAAAATGACGGCGTGAAGGGTTAGGTTGAATTTTGACGGAACCTGATAGATAATTTCTCATATAAACACTTCTGAGTATTCACACTCTTGTTCTTGGGAACAATGCGTGATCGTTTCTGATTCTCATTCTTGAAATGGTCTTGAACGATTAGGATGGATTCACTAATGAAAAATCCGATGTCAAAATTGACTCTGGTCGGTCGTAGGCACGATAACGTATCAATGTTAAACTCTATTGGCTTGAAACTTTCAAAGTAGGTTGCTTTTCGAAATGCTAAATCGGTCAAACAGTTTCGCAGATATGTTCTTCTGAATTTACGAAGATATTTCTTCAATCTATTAGGGTCCATGAATTCGATCTGATTGGAACTTGGCAGTTACTTGAAGCATAGCAATGTGCAAATGTTGAAAAATTTCGTTGCGATCGTATAGTTACTAAATTGAAAAAACTTTTTTTGGGTTTTTTCAAGAATCAATTTGAGAGATTTCGGAGAAACTTCGTTTATGTCTTAAACCCCATATTTGACAACAGTGTACCGAATTTTAGTTCGATCAGATTCTTATTATCGCAGCTATTGGAAATGAAAACTTGGAAAAGCACTGACGTGACGTCAGGTGCTTTTGCGCGCTTGTTCCGTTGCCGGAGCGGTCATCTATACAATTATTGATCCCTCTTAATGCAGATTTTTTCATAAGGTCCTCACGAAATTCTGCATGAACCTCAAGCTATAATTTTCGATCAAGTACTAGATTGCAATTCGATCCAAAATTTTGAATGGGTATAATTATCTAAAAGATAATTGGAGAATTCAACCCATTCAAGCATTCGAACTTCTTAATTAAACTGAGATCCTACTCTACAAATATATTTTCTATGTCGATTCTTCCTAAAGTTGATGTGTTTACGGCCAGCCTAACCACTGCTAGTGAAACAAATAACTTCCGGAAGAATCTACTCAGTAGCTTCATAATTGTAGAGAAAGTTTGGATTTAAATTACGAAGGCCGAATTGACGAATTAGTAAAAACTATCGAATGATTCCGCAGATATACCCTTTCAAAATTTCAGTTTTCCGATTTTTCCAAAAACATAGATCGAATCGCCTTTCAATGAAAAACGCCTCCTTGAAGTTTGAGCCAAATAGGATCTACAGAACAATGAGCAAAATAACTTTCTCCATTCAACAAAATGTAGGAGGACTCTTTAATCTTTTTTGCTCATTGTTCTGTAGACCCTATTTGGCTCAAACTTCAAGGTGGCGTTTTTCATTTTGGAAAAATCGGAAAACTGAAATTTTGAAAGGGTATATCTGCGGAATCATTCGATAGTTTTTACTTATTCGCCAATTCGGCCTTCGTAATTAAACTCCAAACTTACTCTACAATTATCAAACTACTGAGTAGATTTTTCCGGAAGTTATTTTGTTCACTATCAGTGGTAAGGCCAGCCGTAACCACATTAACTTTAGGAAGAATCAACATAGGGAATATATTTGTAGAGTAGTTTTTCAGTTTAATTAAGAAGGTCAAATGCTTAAATTGGTTGAATTCGCCATTTTTTCTTTAGATAGTTATAACCACTCAAAATTTGAATCGAATTGCAATCTAGTACTTGATCGAAAATTATAGCTTGAGGTTCACTTAGAATTTTTAGAGGACCATATGAAAAAAATTTCAAAAAGCACTGCCGTGAAGGCAGCAACTTTTGCGCGCATGTTCAATGTAGATGACCGCTTCAGCAACGAATTTGAACGTGCGCGCAAAAGCTGCTGCCTTCACGGCAGTGCTTTTTGAAATTTTTTTCTGATAAATTACTGGATTTCAATTCGATCATATCTGTATTTTTGGACATATTGTAAAAATAAAATTTTGAATGGGTATATCTACGGAATCATTGGGCGGATTTTACCCATTCACGAATTCGACCTTCGTAATTAAGCCCCAAACCTACTCTACAAATATCGAGTTTCTAAGTCGTTTCTTCCGGAAGTTATTGTGTTTACGGTCAGCCTGACGGCCGACTGCGTAAACACAATAACTTCCGAAAGAAACAACTTAGAAACTCGATATTTGTAGAGAAGGTTTGGACCTTAATTACGAAGGCCGAATTTGTGAATGGGTAAAATCCACCCAATGATTCCGTAGATATACCCAATCAAAATTTTGTTTTTCCAATATTTCCAAAAATACAGATCAGATCGAATTGAAATCCAGTACTTCATCGAAAATAACAGTTCGAAGTTTCATACAGAATTTAGTGAGGATGATATGATGAGAAAATCATAGAAATTTTTTTTTTCAAATTGTTCTAATAACACGATTATCACGAAATTTTGCATAAAGTTGTCTTTCAGCATCTTAAAACTAGCTGTGAAGTTTAATCAGGACTGAATC
The DNA here is from genome assembly GCA_958510865.1 of Myrrha octodecimguttata. NCBI lineage: Eukaryota > Metazoa > Arthropoda > Insecta > Coleoptera > Coccinellidae > Myrrha > Myrrha octodecimguttata. Next base: position 63,112,797 of record OY294058.1, read on the forward strand.
AGTATTTCTCGAGTAATATCGAAAAAATCAACGATATCGAGAAGAAAACCTCGAAATTTGACATATTTTTTCCCGATATCTCCAAAACTTATGATCGTATCCAACTGAAATTTAGTACACTGCTGTGAAATTAGAAGGTCAAAGTGTGAGTATAATTTTTTTTGGATATGATCAATGGTTTCCGAAAAAAAATATTTTTTTTAAACAAATTTCGAAAAAAATTTTTTTTAAAATTCAATGACAATATGATCTTGACGAAATTTGGCTCAAAGTTGCGCGTCGTTATACTCCACCAAACTGTCAAGTTTGAATCTAATCGCTTGAGTAGTTTCTGAAATAAAAAATAAATAACTTCAAAACTTCAAGTGCCTATAACTCTGAAACTATTCGACCGATTTGGCCCATTAACGAACTTAACCGCGGCATTCTGATGCGCATTCTATCCTGAAAGTTTCAAGTAGCTAGCTTGCTTCTGTCGACAGTTATCGTGTCTACGGACGGCCGGCCGGCCGGACAGAATCAATTTTGACACCGGATTCATCATCAGTGAGTCCAACCTAGTCGATTGAGACCATTTTCGGCTCAATCATCCAAAATTACAGACATTTGGACAAAACGATAGCACGCTGTTCCCCTAGAACATGCGCGCAAAAATCTGCGTTTGGCAAGGTCAATAATTGTATAGATGACCGCTTTGGCATCGGAGCAAGCGCGTAAAAGCTCCTGACCTCACGTCAGTGCTTTTCTAGGTTTTTTGAATTCAATATCAGTTCACATCTCCAAGAACATAGTTTCGACTGTTTCTTGATTCGACTCAGCTTAAACGGAACCGTGTTCTTTACATCATTCAAATATAGCGCGCACACCAATGACGTCACAACATGGAGAACAAAATTGATGACATTTCGCAAGCCCTCTATTTAGGAATCCAGGTGAAATCCTCCAATTCTCGTAAAAATCATAAGTAATACTCAAACAGAACTCTATAACCGGCCGGAAACTGAACCGTAACTTCTGAAAACCTCGAATCTGACGATAGTCGTTTCAAAATACGGGCACGAATGGTATTAGCCCGCTTCATCAGGTGGAGGTATGCCTGATTTCAGCTCACGGTTGAGTGCAGGCTGGTCGTGCATGTTGAAGTGGATTTTTCTGCCTCTCCCGGTTTTGTGTATGTATGTTGTTCGGGGCTAGAATGTGCTGTATCAACGGAGCGGCAAAGTCATCGATCGACGTATTTACGACGGGAACGAACACTATCCTAAGCCGATGTGAAGAAATACGGAAGATAAGCCCGGAATAAACATTGGGAATAACGAGATCCGGTATACGGTGACGCGATTGATGGCAGACATCGATTTTCATTACGGCAGTCATTATTGAAATTTCCGGCTGTTGGCAGAAGTGAGGGATTTTTGCGAATAGGCGTTTTGTATGAAAACTGCTAGGGACACATGGTTTCGGGATTTATTCGGGAGATTTTGATATACATTTTTGCTGGAAGAATCATACGAAATTTCGTTCGAATCTGAATGATAGTTTATTGGGTTTTAATGCGAAAATATTCGTGAAAATATAAGGAACTCCATGAAATTCGATAGATGTTTACTGTCTCCAAGGAATTTCATTACAGCTGTCATTATTGAAATTTCCGGCTGTTGGCAGAATTGACGGATTTTTGCGAATAGGCGTTTTGTATGAAAACTGTTAGGGACACATAGTTTCGGTATTTATTCGGAAGATTTTGATGAAGATTTTTGCTGGAAGAATCATACGAAATTTCGTTCGAATCTGAATGATAGTTTCTTGGGTTTTAATGCGAAAATATTCGTGAAAATATAAGGAACTCTATGAAATTCGATAGATGTTTACTGTCTCCAAGGAATTTCATTACAGCTGTCATTATTGAAATTTCCGGCTGTTGGCAGAATTGACGGATTTTTGCGAATAGGCGTTTTGTATGAAAACTGCTAGGGACTCATAGTTTCAGGATTTATTCGGAAGATTTTGATATATTATACATTTTTGCTGGAAGAATCATACGAAATTTCGTTCGAATCTGAATGATAGTTTCTTGGGTTTTAATGCGAAAATATTCGTGAAAATATAAGGAACTCTATGAAATTCGATAGATGTTTACTGTATCCAAGGAATTTCATTACAGCTTTCATTATTGAAATTTTCGGCTGTTGGCAGAATTGACGGATTTTTGCGAATAGGCGTTTTGTATGAAAACTGCTAGGGACACATAGTTTCGGGATTTATTCGGAAGATTTTGATATACATTTTTGCTGGAAGAATCATACGAAATTTTGTTCGAATCTGAATGATAGTTTCTTGGGTATCAACACGAAAATATTCGTAAAAATATTAGGAACTCAATGAAACTCAATAGATGTTTATTCATACTGGGGATTTTCATTACAGCTGTCATTATTGAGATTTCGAGCTGTAGGCAGAAGTGCTAAAGGCTTTTTGTATGGAAACTACTAGGGAAACATTCTTTCGGAATTCATTCGGAACATTCTGTTATACATATTTGCTCTTCATACAGGAAAGGTAGAATAGAAGATTCAAACAAAATTTCGTTCACACTAGGAATTTTTATCGCAGCTATAAACTTAAAATGCATTCATTCGGATTTTACCTCTCAATATTTCCGAAAATACTTATCCAACCGGAATTAGATCTAGTTAAAGACATTTATGAAGGCTACCTTTGTAATCAAGCCTCAAGTGAGTATAAAAATATAGAGTTTTATGTAGATTCCTTCGGAAGCTATTGTTTTTCATGCTCAATATCGAATTTCAATTCAATGCATGGATGAAATTCACATACAAATTCTGCTAATTTATAAATTTACGGAACTATATATTAATTCCACAAAGTTTCAATCTGATTGCATCAGTATCTTCCGATATATTGTTGTAATTCCATGGAAATTTTGATTGAATATACGCCAAAAGCGTGCGGCAGATTTGGACCATAAATAAACTCAACCGATATTCTGAGGCTCCGAATCCACTCTAGGAATTAAAATACTCTGTCCTTGGTTCTCTTCTCCTGGAAGTAAGATCAAATTTTCTAGTCACACTGATGATGATCCTTCGCCTTAGAACAAGTGCCTAAACAACATGATATCTCCTATGAAATCAGTATCAATAATGAATCAAAATAAATTTCAGTAAGTCAATCTAATAAAGCATCGAAGAATTGTGAAAATCTGATGAAAAACTTTGGCACTATCAACAAACATTTTTCTTGAATATAAAGTCCACTTCCTTCGTCCCAATACTGAGATATTCAAACCACCAGTGAGTGACTGGACGGAATGAATGATTTATTTTCTTTCCCGTTTTTTACTCTGTTTTTTAGCCGGCCAAGTTTCATCTTTATCGAGTTTTTGGGAACCCTTCCTAAATTTATTATGTGAAAGTGAATTCGCTCATTCCTAGATGCATTCAACATAAGGAACCACATCGCCAGGGGCGTAGCTATCGTCATATCGGTCGTATAGAACAATATGATCAGGATATCGAAGAATATTGAATATTCGAAAAAAAAAATTTGTTTTTACGAATTATCACGATCATCACGAAATCTGGCATACAGTTTCACCCTCATTATTGAATCGGTTTTTTTCGAGTTATTCCTTGAAAAAATTTCGCGGGGGAATATTTCAGACAAAACGATAGCACGCCCTTTCCTTAAAATGCTCACAATAGTGTATACATGTCAACTTACCTTTGTTGTCATCTGTTGAATAATGTCATTCTTGTTTTAGGGAAACAGCGTGCTATCGTTTTGTTCAAATGTCTGTAATTTTCGAATTTCGTGTAGGAAAATGGTCTCAACCTTAGGTTGGACTCACTGATGATGAATGCAGGGTCGATATCGATTATGTCTGTCTGGAGGTTCAAATTCGTTGCCAAAGCAGTCATGTAAAGGGTGTCTTTTTAGAGGTATAAAGCTTTGAGTTGGCAACACTGTTTCAACTGGCGGCCATTTTGTTAGCTGTCAATTGATTCGTGTTTAGTTTCGTCTGGAATTTCAACATGGATGGACTGACGCCTGAACAACGCTTCTAAACTGTGCAAATTCATTTTTAAAATAATGGTTCTGTTCGAAATACGTATCGCGCTCTGTGTCCATCTCCCGGTCGATATAATCGTCCATCAGAGCAATTATTTCGACTAACTATGGACCGTTTTCGCACCAGGTTCAGTCTAACTGATAATACGCATCCACAGAGACGTCGTACAGTGAGAACAGAAGAAGCCATTGCTGCTGTAGAGCATAGCGTAGAGGAAGTCTATCCGCCATCGTGCACAGGAATGGGATATGTGTACAACCACTTCATGGACGATTTTGCGGAGAAGTCTTAGTTTGCGTGCTTACAAAATCTAATTCGTGCAAGCATTGAAGCCACACGATCACCTAACGAGGCGTAGATTCGGTGAATGGGCCCAAAACCAGATTGCCGTTATTCCTTATTTTATTCCATTTCAAAGTTCTTTATCCCCCTTTACATTGAACATTCGCGTAAAAGCTGCTACCTTCACGGCAGTGTACTTCTAGGTTTGAAACGATAAACTAATTTTTTTCGGCCATAACTCCGAAGGTTACCTATACTCCATTCACTTTTATAAAGTATCCCGGTTTGCCATGACATCCTGACAGATTTCACAGTGTATATTTTGAAAATGTTAGGTTATACTCATTTTCCTGTCAGATAACTACACAACGTTGTCCTCTCTACATAGAGGTCGTAGTAATTAATTATTCTTCAAAATGTCAATCTACATTTGGAACGTAATGAATTTGAGAAAATATTTTTGAATTCAATAATTCCAAAGACCTGGCGAATGTTGAAGAAACTTTCGTTCTCTGTTAATATTTCACGTATGTAAACATGGTTGGAAGATTCAGTAATGTTTTTTTCTTGTACGGAAATCAAGAATCGAGTGTTTTGGAATTTTACTGAAAAATGATGGATAGAGTAGTCCGTTACATCGAATCCCCTACTTTTCTGAATTCTCAAGAAATAAGCCTAAAGAGGTCATTTAAATACCTTGTTGCACAACTTGAAATATTCCAGTATGAAAACGTAGTAGCACTACGAAACCTGTGTCACAGTTAGCCTCCATTACAAAGGTCTTGGTAATCTACGTGAATGATACATACACTGGATTGGGACCAACATATTTCTAAACTGGAATGCAGCTTAGCTCCAGTCTGTTATCTTTGGGTGTAATGACAAGATATCTGGATAAATTCTCCATGAAAACTACCTATCATGCAGCATTCAAGTTAAAAGCAAGATATGGAATTATGTTTTATGGACATACTTTGAAGTCAACTCAAATATTGAATTCCCAGAAAAAAGCATATCCTAAAATATTATAAAAAATAGCATTGAATGAGATATTGTATAATTCATGTTATTTTCGTACATGAAATTTCAATGTTCTGCCAACATAGGATATACCAAATTCATTTTCAATTTACTACTTCCTATCGAAACAATTCCACGAAATATATAACTTTTGATATTATTCATTAAGGAATTTGTTCAATTCAAACATGACTACCTCCTTAATTAAGGCTCAATACAATACAATCAATGCGAAATGTTAATTTATTAGTTTATTATGGCTGAAGCTGAATTGTTATTTGTTATTGAAAGAGAGTAGAAATTGGCAACGTCGCGTCGAATTGTTTTGACATTGTCGATATTTCAGGAGCGCCAACCTGCCTTGGTTTTAGTTACAAAAACATGATAGACCTAAATCATGGCCAACCGTGCTAGTTTATAAATGTGAATGGAGTATAAGTTATTTTTTTTTAATAAGCAACTGTTTGGTCTCCTGTCTTCATGATAACAGTGCTATACTTCTACTTAAATAACAGTTGTTGTTTCGACCCTGAGAATCACCAATGAGAAAGCGTTTTCGGACGAAACATACCAAGAAATCGAATTTACTCTAATGAGAATTCCAAGACTTATTTGCACCTGAATTCCAAGTAGGCAAATAATGAATATATTTCAAATCGATTGATCAAACAGCATAACCCAAGAACCCATGTTGTAAGGAAGCAATTCTGAAATTAATTATTTACATTCCAGTACACAAATGAATAATGGAAAACTCCGTTGTACGTACGCTTTTCACCCGAAGAAAATAACTGTAAACACTCTTAGCTTTTACAATAGTGACCAGAAAAGCTCGAGTAAGCAATCGGAAGGACGAAAATAATTGAAGCGTATAAATAATTGTGTAAATACCCATTCCATGGGACAGCTGTGCATGCTATCCCAAGGGATAGAAAAAGGAGAGAACATCGGATCCTCACTTGCTTGCTTTGTGGATGGAACAGAAGCTTTTATCCAATTTCCCATACCATGTTCACCCTTAATTTGATATATATATTCGAAATTTCTGTAGAGAAAAAAATTGGGTATTCTAGAGCAATAGGCTACATTTCGTTTCAGTTGGGAAGAATTCGAATGATTGGTTCGGAATGGAATAAAACGTTTGTCCAGTTTCTGCCCACATCAATTAACTGGTCGTTAATATTATTTGGATTTAAATTGGATCGATCTCGTTTAAATAGCTTCAGTGAATTTTATTTCGAGGTTACGTACGTGGATCATGTTGTGGATTCACATATCGCAACAAAAATACCCTAGCCTTGCTGTAGTTTCATTGTGATCAATCAGGGGGCCGATTCTTGAATTTCGATCAAGAATTGAAGATTATGACAATTGTCATAAGTTGATGCCGATTTCCTAAGTTTTCTCGAGCATCTGCGAAATTTGTGAGAGTTTTATTCACCATTTCGACTATGTTTTCAAGTAAATACTCAAGAAATATACTGAATTAAAGATATTGCGAAATCGGAACTTCGACTTAGCAACGACTAACATAACCTTATCACTGTTTCATTCGACTTAGCAATAAGTGGTACGAAGTATAGGAGATATAACATTCGATTGTCGAGTGACATTCGGTTGAATGCGCAGGTCATGTCTACTTATTGTTTATATTCAACTCAGAAAATCAACGCAAACATATGACAACTGTCATACTCTTCAATTCTTGATCGAGATTCAAGAATTGACCCACTGGTCATACGAACTGAAAGTCCATCTGAATCATGAATTTGATCTACTGATCAATGAAAAAGGTGAAATTATCGTCTTGGTAGATCTACAGGCTCACTATAGTTCTATTGGCGTCTGAATTTAAGATTGCAGCACCACGGTGGCCAGTTTTGGAACCTTAGGTACAGACATAGATTTTGTTTTGATAGTCGATTTTGTACTGTTTGTTAGTGTTTGGTTTGATAATTTTTGATTTCACGATTTATTCAAAGACTTTTCAGACTTTTATAGCTGACGAGAGTATTTCTGGGAGTACATATTCCATTCTAATAAAGTAGGTATTTATCATCCTTCAATCTTATTGAGTGTAGCAACTCTAAAATTACGGGGATATCTTCAAGGTTAGACAGTATTTTAAGATTATTTATTTTCAGATCCGAATAGCAAGATTGACTTTGGTGGATTTCTTAGGCTGTCTTGAAAGTTGAAAAACAGTATTGTAAAACATACTTTTCGGAATAATAGGCAAATACTCATAACTTTACTATTTTTATAGCGAAGGACTGAATACTCAATATATTGTGAATAAAATGAATAATTCACATAAAACTAATGCTAGTTGTATCGTTAGTCTTATTCATTATGGATTGACAACTAAATTTTCCAACACTCATATGATTGGTTTTGAGAAAGCAGTAATGAATAAGCCTTGTACAACTTTGCTTTCATCGACAGAAGCACTTTGAGCGAACAATATTCATCACCAGGTATATTCTTGTTAGGACTCTCTTTTTTCAATAGTCAGTTCTATCATTGAAACATTTACATTGTTACTTAATGATCAGTTCGACAGGCAGATTTCTGGAAGGCAGAGCATTCCTCTTGAGTAAATTTCTTTGCTTGGATTAGGGGCCTGGAAAAAAATTTTCTTCATGAATGTGATATAATATTTCATAAGCAATTCGTGCTTTCCTCTTTGAAAATGATTATCATCCTAAAAATTAAGGTAACAGACTGTCATAAATCTTGTTGTTGATTTTTATCGATTCTTCAACACTTTCAGGACCGACTTAAAGGAAGTTTCTTTCACCCTAACTCGAAATTTTTCAACAGGCTGTGGAAATCTATGGGAAGGGACATTTGAGTTTGCTTTTCCTCAGTAGAAGCACTTGTAAAATCATACAAACGCCAAGAAGAATGCATAAACTTTCCCATTTACTCGAATTTTCTTTTAACTTGTCAATGATAATGTCTGTACCTCGGGTTACTTGGATAGCCACCAGAGGGAGTAGCTCTTATCTTCATTCGCCAATACTATACTATTCGAATAAGGAACGCATTCGCCATTTTGCAACATAGAAATCTAACCGCTAGGTTTTTTACAATGCTGTTTCTGACATTCAGAAAAAAGCGAATCTATATCTAAGGTAATTATATGGCCTTTACTAGTCCTTTAGACTAAATATCGACTACATTCGAGATGAGTGAATCACAGCTGTTGGCAGTAGCAGCGGTAATGGGGGTTTTTCCTTTAAACGAAAATGCAGTTATTTTCATGAAAAACCTTCAGAACATCACATTGCAAACATATTATTTCAATATTATATTTTTAAAAAAATGTTTGATCACCTAAAACTGAAAAATAAAAATGGGGAATTGCATTTAAAGGGATTTGTCATGAGTGCACGATATGGCAAAGTCGAATTCAGCTTTCTCGGAAAGAAAAGGACGTCAAATGAGTAACTTTGCTTAGGAAAACAGAGAGCTATACTTCGATCTGGTAAGAGTAGAAGACAACGACCAATGAATAGAAAAAGAAGAGCACAGACTGTCATACGGATATTGTTTGGTTATATTGACAAAGAACACGTAGGGATTTCGTATGAGATTTACATGGAACACTTGTATCCAGATGCCGAATAATACGAGTATTCTGATCTTCGCCAGACAGCGGAAAGTAAATGATTAAACCGTTTTTTCAATGTTCACTATGATCCTATTCCTCTGACACCATTCCCTGAAGCTTTGAACTAACATTTCACATAACCTCTGCAATTGTTGCAAGGTTTCTGCAGTGATCCCTATAGAAGAATCAGCAGCAAACAAGATAAATCTGAATATTCTATAAACTAGGCTATTGTAGCTTGATACTTTGATGAAAAATTTCCTCAGACTAACCAAAAGGTCACTAATGAATAGCAAAAATAAAAGCGGTCCTAACACAGATCCCTGAGGCACACCTAACTTGAGATCATGCTCACTGGAAAAATGAGTTATCCACCCCTACGTACGCGACCCTACCTCCGAGATAACTTCGAATCCAATTCAGAAACACTCCTCTGAATCCCAGATTATATAGTTTGTCTGATATGAACTGATGAGCAGGACTATCAAATGCTCGCGACAAGTCAAAAAATAATCCCGCGACAAAAGTGCCATTGTCTAGACATTCATAGACAAACTCGACAAAGTGCATGGCCCCAGTCTGAGTTGAGCGGCCAGATCTGAAACCATGCTGGGCACTATCAAGAATTTGGAATTTGTCAAGGTATCTCATCATTCTACTCAACACTATTTTATCGAAAACTTTTGAGAAAACATTGAGGATGGAAATTGGTCTATAGTTGGAAATAGTGGTGATGTCTTTCTTTTTGTAGACCGGAATAATAATGGCATTTTCAAGTAGATGAGGAAATACGCCGTCCATTATAAATGTAGACCATGATTAAGACACAGTGTGGCGAAACAATTGTCGTTCATAAAAAGAGAAACTGTTTTGTTGTTATTTGTACTTCGACTGCGATAGACTTTCCGGTTGAATAAATATGGTGTAAATGAGAATTGGTCGTCTATACGGCTTCTCGATCCTAATTCTAGGAATTAAGTTCAGGAAAATCACGATTTTCACCACGACTTACAGATATCGATTAATAGGGAAGGGTGTCGATGAAACGGGTGTCTGCTTCAGTTATTCCAATTTAGTAATTATTTATCGAATGCTGGTCGTTTTCAATTAATGTGATTCATTGCAATTCTCTTTACCAATGAGCAAAATATTCCCTGCTAATTGGACTCAGACCATTGTGAGTTTGATCTTTGATTAGATGTAAAAAATTCATTTTGGCGCTCTCATTTTCGAAAAAGTTTTCGGTGGTTTGATAACTTCACGGCTGAGATATTTTTTTTTTCGAGAAAAACGGGTCGATATTCTACTAATTCGCTGTTTGTTTCATTTGGAAGCAACTGTGTAGAATATTTGTTAACTTGACGTCTGGTATGCTTAGCATAATTTTCAACACACAATAAAAAATGGTTCTTATTCGCCATTCTTCGCCGTTGAAAACCCATGGATTAATCAATTTCGATACTCTTGTATTTAAAAAGCTATTCGATTAGCTGTTAACTTGCCTTGAAGTCAACTGAGCAATGTTCCAAGAAATGAACCATTTTTTGCTGTTGATGAGTTGCCAAAGAGAATTATTTTGGAGTATTCTCATTTTGGGTGTCATTAGATTTTCTGTTTAATTAACGCCAACTTCGCTAAGCTACTTTCTCAAGAACATTTTAAATTTTCAACCTGAACACGAGGACGAATATCTGTCTAAAAGACAATAAATCAGCGGTAATCATCCTATCAAACAAAGCTCTGTACCAAAAGAACAAGGAGCACGGTTACTGCACTTTTACGGTTGCGTTCGATCTTCATGCCGACATACTTTGGATAGTACCCCAGATACTTATGACCGCTTCGACAGAATGCTGCAGTATTAACAACCTACAGCGCCATCTCCCAGGAGCCTCCTACGAATCCTAACCTTCGGATGCAGAATACTGTGATCAATCTCCATGACGTTCATCCTATTGTCAGTTTTGAATTTCGTGATGTGGGGCCATAAGGAAACGTTATTTAGCTGTATAGTAACTAATTTTGTAGCTTATTGATTTCATGCAAATATTCGATGTTTCATAACCTTGGTGTCAACTAACAGATCAGCTGCTTCTCCTCTTTACCGTGTATCTTCTATGAATGAACAAGTTTCGTTGTTATTTGTGCTTAAAATATATCGTTTCAGTGTAGGTGACGCCATCTAGAGGCATACAATTATAGACAGTGACGAACGAGAACTCTCATTATTCTGTTACAATGTTATGTTCTATGATACTAAGTGACGGTTACAATAAAGTCAGTCGAGTAAAGGGGCCTTTTGTGTGAGGGAGATTCGGAGATATGGGTAACTGGAGATTCACCCTATTGGTCGAGAGATTCACTCTATTGGTCGAGGACGATCACGTGATCGTCGTCGGCAAATAGGGAAGAATTTCCGATTACCCAAATACCCGAATCTCCCTCGCACAAAAGGTAGCTTAAGAGCATTCATTCGTTGAACTAGGTTGCCTTATTTTTCCCCTGCTTAATGGGTTATGGGCCCAGAATAAACGTTCATAGCAAGATGGACAGCAGTTTCTTAGTTAACGTACCAAAATTGAAAGGACGTGAAAACTACGCGGACTGGTCGTTTGCAGTGCAAAACGTGTTGGTCCTTAGTAAGTTTTGTCTTTATGGTGTTATTCGGAAAAAGTTTTCCGTTGATTAACTTAGGCCGCTCTGTGTGACTCATACCAAGAAATCCAATTAGTTGAGTTACCTCTATATCCTCTTGACAAAAGGAGAAAATACTCTTCAAACTTGATGATCTTCACCAAAATACAATATTGGCACACTTTGTTTTCTCACAGTCGACAAAATGCTAGAAATGCGGCTTTTCTGCAATTTTTCAGAATTTCCTTTAATGTTTTAATAACAAGATCATCATGAAATTTTGCCCAAAGTTATGCATCAGTATTTGTCAACTATTCGGGAAATAAAAACTATACTGAGATAAACCACGAGGTTTGATATATTTTTTTCTCCAAGTTCACGACGAAATTTTATTAACAGTTGCGCATAGGCATATAACCACCAATTACACCAATTACAACAAATTAAGTTAAAATATCATCGCATTAGTAGTTCCTGAGTTATTGATGAAATAATCTCAAAACTCCATTATCGAATATAGCCCTCGCATTTTGATTTTTCGGTTCTCAAGTTATTATGCGTACGGCCAGCTAGCCTAACAGAATCGATTTCAACAACCTTCAGTAGAAAAATCGAGAATTACTGATATTTATGCAAAACATTACACCTATAACATGCGCGCAAAAACAGCTGAAACCAACATCAATCGTAGTTCATTTCCTAGGGACTTTTCTGCTAACTCGATGAATATTGCTTTTTTTCGTTATGGCTTTGACAGTGGAAGCTTTAGTTGTAATTGCTCTTTGAAACCATTCGAAATGACAGATTCGTGAGAGTAATTAGTAGAAAGGTAGGATGGAGGAAAATTGAAATGAATTCCTGAGTACCTGGCATATCAAGCTGTTTTGGAATAACCGAGATATAAAATCCCTGGATTAAACGAGAAAGTGCTGATTAATTTTACTGATGAAAGCTGTCTGTTTTGTGTAGAGAGGATGCATCTGAGGCAAAAAATTGGAAAAATGGGAATGAAGCAAACTGAAAAAAAATATACTAGCCAGTTCAAAATGTCTGAAAAGAATAACAGAAATGTGAATTTCCTGGAAAACCATCTGCGTTATCCTTGATACATTAATTGAATAAAAAGGTTAAACTTCACGAAATTTCTTCTTTCCTTTCAATGTATGTTGATATCTGGCAACAAGAAAAGAAGACGAAAAAACCAATATGAACTAGTTAATATTTTATTATTCATTAAATCAATTTGAAGTTCATGATCCATCTCAAAAATGAATCAGACACCGAATAAGTTGCCTCGAAACCATCGTCGAATTTATATATTGAACACCTTTTAACTGAATGTTCTATTGTTTCCTCTGTTTCTCCACATTCGCACCGTGGACTTTCGACCGAGTTCCACTCTAAGAGGAAACTATTACAACGACCATGACCGGTTCTAAGTCGATTCAAAAAGCACCAAATTTTCCTCGGAAGATTGGAACCATAAACTTTTTCTGAAGGATCGCTGATCAAACCTTTGTTGAAAACATTACACGAATTCCATTCCGAACGCCAAATTTCTTTGTCACTTTTCTTGGAATAAATAAAATCGTTAATCCATGAAGGTTCACGAGATTCCAATCTAGCAATTTTAGAATCCGGAATACAAGACATGATTGGGAATTCACATAGTTGACAGAACAACGAAAATAGCGCCAAAATAATTTTTCACACCCAAATAAAGCCAAAGCTAATACTGTTTGAGTCCAACAACGACTTCGGCCCAAGTTGCCAACCCACAATTTTCTCCACAAATTTACTATCACTGGGGACGGGAATTTCAGGACAAATTCGACATGATAAGGTCCGCGTTATTCATTAATATCCGTAAAATATGCTTCGGCTCCTCAAACAAGATAATTCCTTCCAACTATAGGTTTTCATTAAGTTGAAATTAATGTTGGGATTCCTGATTTCGTGTTAATAGGATATGTTCAGCAAATCGACTTGGTTATTTCAGTTGCCGGTTTTCCGTTCTGTAAGATGAAATATTCGATTGGTTACGGAATTTGATTGATGGAAAAGCAATACACCTGTCACCAGAACATAGACATATCAAGTCTATGCACCAGAACGACAATCAATGTTTTATGGTAACATATCCATAGCATAGAATAATATTTATTCACCTTATGATCCATAGACCATACCTAGTAAATTTTCCATTGTTGATTGTTGTCTCTTCTATGTACTATAACTCATAAAGTAATTAAAGATTGTTCTATGCTATGGATATGTTACCATAAAATATTGACTGTCGTTCTGGTGACAGAAAGAACGTTTTTCATCAAATTGCGTAATTAATCTTTTTCTCAGAAACCAACCGATTATTTCATATTTACGGAATGGAAAACCGGCAACCGAAATAACCAAGTTGATTTGCTGAACATATCCCATATAAATTTGACACTATTGACATGAAATCAGGAAGCCCAACTTAAATTTCAGCCAGAGATAGTCTTAACAGAACCCTAGATTTGGAAGGTATTATCTTGTTTGAGGGGCCGAGGCATCTTTTACGGATATTTATAAATAACGAGAACTTTATCATGTCGAATTTGCCTGAAATTCCCGTTCCCCAGTGATAGTAAATTTGTGAAGAAAATTGTGGGTTGGCAACTTGGGCCGAAGTCGTCTATTAGCAGATAATATTCTGCCTACTTGATTCATCATTTATTTTCATCGACACCCTCTCCAACCAATCGATATCAACAATCGTGGCGAAAATCGTGATTTTCCCGAACTTATTTCCTAGAATGCGGATCGATAAGTCGTATAGACGACCAATTTTCATTTCCACCTTATTTATTCAACTGGAAAGCAACCGCAGTCTTTCGCAGCCGGAGTAGAAATGAAAACAAAACAGTTTCCTCTATTTGCACCGGGCTTATAACGTTTCTAACTAGCAGAAACTCCCCATGTTTCATTCTGAAGGCTTTGGGATTTCAGTTGGGAGGAATCATCCCCGTAGCTTGTCTAGATATATTATTCATTTTCTCTGAGAGCTTTCTGTCTGGACCAAATGTCGGCAAGTTCTATAGTCTGATATATATCGTTGATTTCTGTGATCGGTGTTATTGTACAAGTGCAGTTTATAATCAAAAATTCATTTCCCCAGGAAACTTTATCTATTCGAGATAGGTTTGTCACTTGGAAATATGAAATGTGTTTTGTTCTGTTTGCAACAATGACGTCTTATTTTCTGATATGAAATATGTCTATTCTCTTGTTTTTTCTTTATCATCCTCTAAATGCTCTTATTCGATTCTGTAAAACTACGTTCCATCACAATTTTACATGACATGAAATTATCTAATATAAGACGTGACATTCATGTAATCTGAGAAATCTGGAATTGACATTAAAGTTCAAGTTTATTTATCCAAAGGAAATAAACCATGCAGAAAATTACTCGACTGCAAGAAAATATAAACGAAGAAACACGGAAGTATAAGAAGAGTGGTATAAAATTTTGCCCGACATGCTTTGAAATAGGTTTTTGGGCGCATGTTCTGGGAATCGGCGTGCTACAATTTCGTCAAAATGTCTGTAATTTACGAATTTTTTCCCGAAAATGGCCCATAACTTCTAGGTTGGACTCACTTATGACAAATTCGGCGTCAAAATCGATTCTGCCGAGGACACGATAACTGTCGGGCGCAGCAAGCTAGCGACTTGAAACCCTCATGATGGGTCGCGCATCATAATGCAGCTGTTTGTTAACTAGTAAAATCGATCCAATGGTTTCAGAGTCATAGCAATTTGAAATTTTGAGATTACTTCCCTGATATTTCAGAAAATATTTTTCACTTAAGTGTCAAGTTGACACTGTAATTGTGCTGATTCCGGAATAGTTTTAGCTCCTTGTGCTCTGTTTGGATGGCAGATTTGTGAATGAAATCCATCTCAGGGGAACCTTACGAATCATTGCGATCAACATGTGAAACACTCTTTTTACTGGAGCTCATCGATATTTTCTTTTATTTTGTAATGTAAAATGCAACACGATGCTTTGTCGTTTATAATTTCAAGTTATAAAGAACTGGAATTTCATATGGATATATCTCCGAAATTTTTGAACAGATTCTGCCAATTATTCCGGAGCATGCTATTGAAGAGCCTTTCTGGATATTATCCAGAATATGAAAAATTGTACAGCAGGATAAGCTGAATCGTACATAATTTTGGATAGGTATTTGGCATAAATAACTTATAGTTCTGAAAAATATCTCTTTATGTTCAAAAAATACAATACAAATCATTTCTGACTAATATGTCATTATGATATAAACGGATCCCTACAAGCAAAAAAAATTCAATTCATTACACGGCATTTATTCATTTTGTATTTAGGGGGCAAGATGTGTAGAATATATCAGGTGTCGACACTTTCTTACGATTACCCACTAAAATTTTGGGTCCAAAACGCGTTACTAGAATTTTCGAATATTGTACCACTTGGCTCTGAAGACGATGACGTCCATACAATGAAGTCCGCTTAATACGAATGAATTGAGCTATAAACTATTAGATCTGATGAAATTATTTCCCAAAATATGAAATGATGGATTCTTACTAATATATCAGATGAGTTTAATAAATATGGAACATCTACTCACTAATAATATGAAATATGTATCAAGGAATAAAGAGCAATATGAGTTTAATCATAGTTAGAAGACTTTCATGGATACAAGAAGTCATTTTGAAGCCAAAACTACTGAAGAAACGAAGAGAGACATTGATATCACAACAGTATGTAACTACTCTCTAATCCACTTACACTTTCTGCGTCTAACGCACGTTTCGGAAACACGTTTTCTTCGTTCAGAGACATATCGTTACTATCTATAGATTGAATCTCCTCCCATGAAAATATGATGGTATTCCTCAAATGTCAGAATTCGATGTGGAAATCCATCGATTCACGAATCACAAAACAGGTGCCTTGTTACATTGATAAAAATCATGAACGGAATGGATTCCTAGAAACAACACGAAGTTACTGAATAAATAAGAGAAATAACAAAAATATCTAATCATGAATTCGAGAAACGCCATGAAAAAACATTAAAAGTGGAATACATCATAATTAAAACATAGCAGAGCGCTCTGTGGGGGGAAGTTCCATATTATATGAATATTTCAATATTAATTATCCTGCTTTGTTTTCATATCACACTGGATATCATTAAATTTTTAACGTACTGACTGATAAAGTTTAATTATTATCATAACCCAGTATATTCTATGGTGGAATTTTATGGGTTCCGGACGCAAAATTCCGATTTCAATATAGAATTTCCCCAAGCGTGTTCAGCTTTTATGTTGCGAGCAGCCCAAAAAGATTTGTTATTTCTATATTAATTCGTCGAATTTGATTTCGCATTGTAATGGTTTCTATGAGTTCCACCACAGAATACAAAGATGAATCCTCCCAAAATGTTTTGATTTCTATGCATCTAAAGCCTACTCGGCACTCGATTGCGTTTAGATCCTGTCGTCTTTTAATTTTCACATTTTTGATTTACGGTTTTTTAACTCTCAAATTTTCGATTCGGAAGGCAGTAGCAACAATACGAGATTGTGGGCTAGTTCCGATTTACTAGAAGAGACATGACAAAATATAACGAAGGCACCAGTGGTGAGACTATGTGCAATTAGTACACAAAAACCTGCAACAGACCTCTTCTGATTCGTTTTTCTTGTCGAATTTTGATATTGTATGATAGAAATAATGAAATATTCAATTAACTACAGTTTAATGTATTTGTTTACGGTGAAAGGTAGAGTTATGCCCTTTATTGGAGTTTTAAAAGATGATGATATTGACCAAAGTTTATGCTCAAATACGATAGCAGCATGATGAGATTTCGATGAATCCTTTCAATAATTTGATGTTTTATGTCAAATTCAGTACAAAAAATCAATTTCCAAAAAATATCTCCTAAACTACGATTCTACCGGATTCGAGACTGATACCGATCGATATGCCTAGAAAAATTGAATTTATTTGAAAACCGATCAAAAATCGAACACCGTCCATAAAATAGAGTATAGTTAAGTTTAATTTTGTTGTCTGGTTAGGTCAGGTTAGTTTAATTCAGGACAGTGCCAGTTTGAATCAGAAACGGAAAATCAATTCAGGATTGTGCCTTGAATTTCTTGTTCTGAGTGGTTAAGGTACTTGGTTAGGTCAGTTTAGTTTAGGACAGTGCCAGTACAAATCTGAAGAGTAAATTAAATATAGAATGGTGCCCTTGAATTTCGTCCTCTGAGTTATAGAGGTTTTTGCTTAGGTTAGGTTAGTTAAATTTCTTACAGTGCCAATACCGATGAGGGCGGTGCCCTTCAATCTCATCTTTAAGTTGTTAAGGTTCTTTGCTAGGTTAGGTTAGTTTAGTCCTAGAAAAGGAAATTGAATTCAGGTCTTTGGTTAAGTGAGGTTGAATGGATTTCGGGCAGTTACAGTCCAAATCAGAAGTTGAAGTTAAGCGGAACTATCTAATAATGAAATCATAATGGTTTAGGAATTTTGCAAGTTTACATGTGGAAAATATGGGCGGCCGCGCAATTGTGAGTTTTTGTCACTGTGAGTTTTCCGAGATTGATACGTTATAGTTCTCATAATCTCATTACATTAATATACGACTAAATACTAAGTATGCAGATTTCAATATTGACATGAAGCTCCAGGCTCCAGGAGATTTCAGACGTTGTAATCTGTGATTTCGGAAAATCCACAAGTGGGTGGCCGCCCTAATGCTCAGAATATTCTTCTATGATTTATCTCCGAATATTTCACGGTCCTGCTAGACAAATATATGCCAACCATAGAAAATATTGTCTTTATGTAACAAATACGTCAAATTCAGTACCAAAAAAATGTGATTTCAATAATTAATATCTTCTAAACTACGAGTTTGCCGAAGTTGAGACTGGTATCAATCGATTTGCTACGAAAAAGTGCATCTATAAAAATCAGGATCAAAATCGAGCACCGTCCCTAAAGTAAAGTTTCACCGAACCGAATATACATAAACTTATTTCACGCGAACACTACCACACAATAAATACCTGAAGGTCAACCAGATTAGCCAACACATTGCCAAATTTTGTTTGGATGATATCGGTAAAAATCAAATCAATCCGGAATTTTTTAAAAATTTTTCCAGCATCAAATCTTTTTTCGGAGAGTATGCATCAGGTTTGCATGAAATGCGGCAAAGGCTTTGAAATTGAAATTCACCAATAGAGCTCCAAATATCAATGCAATCCTATGTTTATTATGAAGGATATTGGGACAAAATAATATGTCAAATTTCGTTGGAAGTTTTGAGATTATTTCCTCAATACCTTGAAGCACAATTTCTTGGGGACCGTACAGTTTGTTTTTCGACAATTTTCAGATTTTTGTGAAAAAACTTATTTTTCGTTTATCAGGTTCTATGATATTCAGCACATGAGGTCAATTTTACCAATACTCTTTAAAATTCCAGTTCGATAAAATATTCATCCGGGAAGATATTGGGGAAAACTATATCAAATACCTCGGGAAATACTAATTTGATCATGATAAAACTTAAAAAATAATTGACAAATGATGATGCAAAAACTGATGCATTGGAATAATTGAAAAACTCAAAGTTTAGATTTGGAAAAGTTGATATTGAGCAACCTTCTAATCTTATGGTCTTTAAGAGATTCTACATGAACCTTCAAAGTGTAATTTTTCAGTACCGGAATTCAATTCGGTCAATTATCAAGTCTCTAGGTAAATTATTTCTGTATTTATTGGGTATACTTTCTGAAGAAACAACTGAGAGATTCGATATTTAGGGAGTGGATTATGAGCTTAAAACAAAACTCAAATTTTTATTTTCCCAATATTTCCGAAATGAAACTTTAACTTTAAGTTCAGTATAAATTTTTTTTATTTTCTTGATGTTGATGCAATATTTAATGATTAATTTTTTTAAGAATAATCAAACATATTCCTTCCGGAATTTTTTGGTCACCCATTTCTAATATATTTTCCAATATACTTAATTCATTATAAAATAAGTTCTATTTTATTATCAGCTGCGTAAAGGTCGATTCAGGTTCGGATCTTCTACTATTGAGTTCTCATTAGTTTGACAGGAAAAGCTCACATAAAGCGATAGAAATTGGTGCTAAACTAGTGAACATTCCTTTGTTCGTTATTAAGTATAGAAGGCAAGAGAACAGTAATTATGTTCCTGTTGAAATGAAAATAAGATAAGAGTTTGGAAACGAAAAAATGGCAATCTGACGACGCTCGGAAACTTTGATCAGATAAAAGGGAAGTGGTATCAAAGAATTCTGGAGAAGTTCTGTTTCTCAGTTTCCCTTTGTGAATAATGAAATAACAAGGAAGCTTGTATGTGCGGAACTATCAACGAATCTAATTTTCCGGTTACGGAAGGATGATTAGTTTCACATTCTCTTCATTCGACAACATTCCCGTTTCACTTCTTCTGGTTTTGTTGTAGAGTGGTTTAGTTGTCTTACGGAAAATGGATGGAGGGGGGTAACAGAATATGAATTTGGTATATACAGGGTGTCCAGATCTAACGTGAATGTATTTCAGGGGGCGATTCTAGAGATCTGAATATGAATATAACTTCATATATATATATATATATATATATATATATATATATATATATATATATATATATATATATATATATATATATATATATATATATATATAAGCGGTGGTAGCTCAGTGGTTAGAGCGCAAGCCCAATGATCGTAAGGTCTGGGGTTCAAGTCCTTGCCGGGAAATAACTTTTCCGGTTTTCAGGCGACCGTCCAACCATTCGCTGTTGGGTAAACAATTAACAGTGCTGTTCCTAACGTGGCGCAAGGAATTAATAACAAAGCCTACACAGAACACACCCGGTATCCTTACTCGCACAAGCTTTAAGCTTCTGAGGGGTTTCGTTGAAGCCTAGGATATTCGGAAAAAATACAAATACAATACAAATATCAAAATGTACCACACGGGCTCTATATATACGCCTCTTGAACATAACCTCCAAAAACCTGTGAATTTGCGATATCTTTGACAAAGTTTGACGGATTGGGATGAAATTTTAAACGTAGAAAATGAATCGTCTGCTGCTATTGAAAACTAGAAGATCGCTGACTTTAAGGCAGCAGCTTTTGCGTGCATGTTGAAATTCGTTGTCAAAGCTGTCATTTTTCGTGGTAATGTTTCCATGAATGCAAATGAGATCGAAATGAAATCCAGAACTTGGTTGAAAATGACAGCTTGAAGGTTTATAGAGAATTTGGCGAGGAAAATATGAACAGAAGATCCCAGAACATTGAAAAATTGATTTTTTTTTCGAATTGTTCTAATAATACGATCATCCCGAAATTTCACTCAAAGTTTTCCATCAACATTTTCAAACTAGTTATTCACTTTCATTATTGTTGAATGAGTATGTTTGGGTTATTCCGGAAAAAAAAACGATACCGAAAAAAACCAAGAAATATCACTTATTTTTTCCCCAATACCTCCGGATATTATGATCGGATCGATCTGAAATTTGGTACATTGCTGTTAAATGTAAAGCTCCATAAAAAAGATAATTTAAAAAAAAATTTTTTTCAATTAACTGTTGGTATGACCTCCACGAAATTCTGCTCAATGTCGCCGTTATGCTTCGACTAACTGTCATAACCGAAATAACTTCAAAATTTCGAGAGGCTATAACTCCGAAACCGTTTGGCGGATTCTGCCCATTAAGGAACTCAACCGTCGCATTCTGAATTGCAATCTTCCCTGAAGGTTTTAACCTTATAGGATACTACTTGCTCATTTTACACAATGCTGTCCATCGATACCTTCGAACTAGCTGCGAAGTTTCATCACGATTGAATCAGTATTACTCGAAATATACCGAAAAAAAACAATGATATCGAGAAGTAAACCACGAACTTCTACATATTTTTTCCCAATATATGTCCAAGACTACTAGTCGTATCGAACTGAAATTTGGTACACTGCTGTAAAATATGAAGCTTAAGGTATAACTGGAATTATTATCGAATATGAACGGTAGTTTCAGAAAAAAAAATTTGTTCAAAAAAAATTTTCAAAAAAATTTTTTTCCAAATGAGTGACCATACGAATTCAACGAAATTTTGCTGAAGGTTGCGTGTCGATATGCTCCAACTAACATTCAAGTTTCAATCCAATCGCTCCATTAGCTTCTGAAATATGAGGGAAATAACCACAAAATTTCAAATGACTATAACTCCGAAACTATTCGGCCGATTTGACCCATTAACGAACCTAACCACGGCATTCCGAGGCGCGAATTACGCTGCAAGTTTTGGGTCTCAGCTGGCTCCCTTCGACAGTTATTGTGTCCACGGCCGGCCGGACAGAATAGATTTTGACACCGGATTCGTCATAAGTGAATCCAACTTAGTCGTTTGAGATCATTTTCGACTCAATCTTCAAAAATTACAGACATTTGGACAAAACGATAGCGCGCTGTTTCCCTAGAACATGCGCGCAAAAATGACAAAAAATTATAATTTAAAATTTCCAGTTTAATTTCTGAAGGAACTGATTTCACATCAATAGATGAAGTTCAACTCTAATGTATCTGTTATATCAGAAATATTTGTTTTGGTAATTGGAGATATTTGGCTGATGAATTTTTGCGATTTCGCGATATAAGGAATGATAGAGATATAAACCTACATTAACTGGCTGTTGAGTGTGCATTTGATGGAGATATAATGAGATTGTGCACAGTCATGATTCCACTTTTTCAATATTTGAGAACAATGTTTCAAATTCCAGTTCGATCCGAAGATATCGGAAAAAAATTCGAAAAAATTGGTATTTTTTTTCGGTATTATTTTATCAGGAACAATTCAAGAAAATTCTTGATTTGATCATGGAAAAACTTGAGAACAACTTGGCATACGTTGATGCATACTTCTGTGCGAAATTCTGTGATGATCGTGTCATTACAACAATTGAAGAAGTTCCAGAAGTTTTTCCGCAAATGAACTTAAAAATACGCGCTCAAGCTGCTGAATTCACGTCGATGCATATCCAGAACATCTTCCATCCATTTCAACATTATCTATGAATATTTCAAAGGAAGTCAATCATTTTTCCAAGCAATCACCAACGGTTCATTAATTCAGAAAAGAATGCGTTCAACGGCAAACAAAAATGCGTCTCATTACTCATTTCGAAACCTGTTAGTCATTATTTACTGAAAACCAATTAGTACCATACAAAATTCAAAACCACCAAATTTCGTGTAACTAAATCATTCGGAAATGAAAGTGCGTACAGGAAAGGAGAATGATATATCTACAACACTTCATTTCCTTTTCCCCATTTGAAGAACGCAACCATAATAATCATTTCAATCTCCTCGATTCCAATATTCTCCCATTCGAGAATCGAAAGGATTTCCCGGCATGCACCAGTTCGGAAAATACCGAACTCCATGTGTGAAAATGGTAGGTAGAGCATACAAAAAAACATTCGTAATAATTTTACGTCTTCCTTTCCAAGCATGTGGATTACTTCCAATTCATGTTGACAGTCGAAAAAATCGAATTTCAGTTATGAAAAAGGATGGAGCAAATAGTCGGATAGCTTATTATACATGAAGTGTTCGATCCAAGTTGTAATTTTACAGGAGGGTGTAGTATAATAGTAAAACACTTGTTTCATGGGGGATAATTCATTTTAGCTATCGATTTTGACTATGTGCCATCATCAGGCTGTTCTCTTTCATTTATAATAAATTATAATAAAATCTAGAAAAGCACTGACGTTAGGTCAGGAGATTTTGAGCGCTTGTTTATATTCGAAGCAATTTCCTCAAGTCATTTTGCATGCCCCTTCACGCCGTCATTTTTCAAACAAGTGCAGAGTTTCGATTCGATCATATCTGCATTATTAGTAATATTGGAAAAATGAAATTTCTATTGGATTTATTTACGACATGGTTGGGGGGATATGAACTTTTCACGAATTCGACCTTCTTGAATCACCCCCAAACTGCTATGAATATATCGAGTCTTTTTGTCGTTATTTTCGGAAGTCAACTTTTTTTACATGTCTACAGTGAGAAAAAAAAATCACCCAAAATGGTTGAAATCTTTCGAGGTTGAACTACCCTTCATTCTAAACACTGCTGTGAAAACAGAATGAAAAAATATCACTTAGTTTTCATTTTATAGCCTTCCAAAGATTCCGCTCGGAGTACTTAAATAAATTTCATTTAAGAAACTAGTGGCCCTACGGAGGCCAAAATTGTGCTAATAGGCCCCCATAATGACCTGGAAAGAAATATGAATTTATCAAAAAAAAATTTTTTTTTCAAAAAAACTTTGATGGGATTCAAACTCGCTCCA
The DNA here is from genome assembly GCA_958510865.1 of Myrrha octodecimguttata. NCBI lineage: Eukaryota > Metazoa > Arthropoda > Insecta > Coleoptera > Coccinellidae > Myrrha > Myrrha octodecimguttata. The sequence goes on from OY294058.1 coordinate 63,136,910, forward strand.
CTTACATAGAATAGGGACACGTATAAATTGGATTTACTCTGATTATAATGAAGTCCGTTACCAGGCAACGGTAGTTCATCGAATTTAACCCTATTTTCCTAATCTGGAGAAGGTTCGATTCCTACCAACGGTGTTTAGAAAATATTTTTTTTCTTGATAAATTCATATTTCTATCCAGGTCACTCTGGAGGTCTATTAGCACCATATAAAATGAAAACCAATGGATATTTTTTTATTCTGTTTTCACAGTAGTGTTCAGAATAAAGGTTAGTTTAACCTTGAAAAATTTCAACAATTTTGGGTGAAGTGTTTTTTCACTGTAGACATGTAAAAAAAAGTTGATTTTGAATTTTGGAAGAATTTTTTCACAGAAAATCTTAGAGAATTGAGTACATTTAAATAATGCTATCCAATCTGGCAATCCAAAACAAAAAATTCCAACTTTATAGGTTTTCCGCCATTTTGAAATATTTTTTCCCGAATGCTAAACAACAATTGAATTGACCACCAAAAAAGACTAAGATGTGACGAAGAACTGTTATTTCAAAGGTCACGCATAACTCACCACAGATATCAGAATATTGCTCAAACTTGACATTTAACACCCCGTATCTCGCTTATGCTTCGAAAACGGGGTATATATCATAAGGCAAAAATGACTTTCCCAATGTCATCTATACTGCTATATATGTTTGACCAGTTTATGGTGAAACACTCTGTATATCCATTCGAATTTTAATTATTTCAGTATTTTTTGAGTTTTTTCGTGAATAACAATACCTGAGAAATTTGACACATTTTATTTTCCAAACTTACCTCAAAATTTCAAATGGGCGTAGCTCCGAAAGTGATTGACCGATTTCACCCGTTAAAAAGCACAAACGATATATTTTGACTCCAAATCTAATTTGAGAATTTCAAGTCGCTAGGTCATTTTCTTTCGAATGTCAGATCACGTACGGACCGACGGACTGAACTGAATTTGACCACGGATTCTTCAGTGGGTTCAACGTGATCGTTCTAGACCAGTTTAGGCTAGAAAATCGAGAATATCAGACCAAATCACCTTGGTAAAACCGCAGAATGAGAATCTGAATATTTATCACCTATCCGAGGGAACACTATAGTATAACTACATACAGCGCGCCATCTACCAGGTTGTACTTGTGGTTATGTTAGTTTTTGGTTTATTATTTGATGAAATCAAATAATAAACCTTAGTGATCGACCAACAAAAAAAAAATTTTAACCCCCCCTGAAAATTTCACAGTTTACGTTTTGGAGTATGTAGATTTGAATGAACGAATAAAAAAAAATCCGTCCATCCGCCGTCCGCCGTCCGCCGTCCGCCGTCCGCCGTCCGCCGTCCGCCGTCCGTTGTCCAGAGCTTTTCTCGGAAAGTACTGAACCGAAATTCGTGAAACTTGGTAGAAAAATCATGTGTCGCTCGGGATTGATCCTCCAAGCTTTTCAGCAGGATTGGTGTAACCTAAGGGCTTAAAATTGGGGGTTGGAGGGAAAAAAAAATTATTTCTCGGAAAATTACCACCGAATTTTCGTGAAATTCTCAACGTTGATTACTGTTGCATAACTCAACCTAAAAATTTTTACCCGGATGATATCCGACCAGTAGTCTCTGAGTTATAAAGGAAAATGCTACAAATTTCCAATAATCCCGAGAATGAATCATCCGCATTCGGTTCTAAGATTGGAATTCAGTGAAATAATCGGTTAACTTTTCATCCAGAATCATATGTCTTTGAGAGGTTCACCATATATTTGATTTTTACAGAAAAGTTATTGAAAATAACTTTAGGTCTTCAGTTTGTGTATTGGATATTTTGTGAATCAAGTGAACTCTTATCGGATATATGCACTGTGGAAAAATTTATTTCAGATAAGTTGCACAGGACGGGTGAGTTTTTTTTCATTTCATTTTTTTTTTTGTTTTACGTATTTGTTGTTAATTTGAGAGTTTAAGTTAATTTTCCCGAAAGTTTCTCAAGAAATACTAACGCGATCAAATTGAAATATCATAACTAGTTGTGAAATATCGACGCTCAATTTAATGCATGATTTCGTGAGAATTGTATTGGAAAAAAATTGAATTTTTTCTAAACATTTTTTTCGGAAGCTATTCATTAAAGTTCAATATAATTTGGTACAGGTCTTAGTCAACATTTTGAAACCATATTTATTTGCAGAGATATTGGCGGAAAATTTTGTGGCTATTTTAAATTTTGAGGTTATTTCCCTTATATGTCAAAAGGCGCAAACGCTTTCTGATTTGAATTTCATTTCTATTTGTGTAATACCGACACGCAATTTAATAAGTAATATCGTGAAGATCGTACTGGCAAAATATTAGTAAAAAATATTTTTCGGAAATTTAACTTAACTTTAACGCAAGAAACAACATAGCTTGACCTTTGTAAAGTAGTTTTTTAAGAAACTCAACACCAAGATAATTTTCTCTTCAACTCCAATATTTCATAGGAAATGTGATTTGGAATGAAAAATATTTAAGATTTTTATGAATAACATCCTCTAGGCTTAATTATAAAGTGATTGTTTCAATTCTTTCCAGCAAAATTTTCGTTATATGTTGATACCTTAGTGAATAGGTTTATCTACCATATTTCGGGAATATATTTAGATGAGACAGACAACATGGATACGGTATTTGATTATATCGGTGACAGGACTGATAATTCTGATGATCAGTCGGACATAAAAACTCCATCTCATTGTCGTAACTCGACAGATTTGTCCCCAGATAATTAGGGAATACGGCCCTGTGCGGCCACCTGCATTGGTCTCACTTTTCGAGCGAGCTAAGGCGGTTCGCTCTTCAAGTGGTTTTGTGCGTTCTTATAAACATAGACATATTTAGGCATGTAAGATTTATCCTTGGGGATATTTGAAAATTCCAGACATAAGTCAGTCGGGATCGGAATTGGAAGCGATAAGCTTGAGGTCGAAAACGCCGAGGCTCGGCTCAAATATTTAAAATAGGTTTTTTACGTTTTTGTTCATATTTTCACACGATCGATTATTTCGTATCGGCTCTAGTCTAGTATATTCATTTTACAACTAGGAATCGAATTAAAGTGTGTTTTTTTTAACTGTTCAGTTTGATTTTGAAAACTTTCGTTCCTAGACGCCAGATCCTAACGGTGTGTAGGACTTCGGCGGGGAATTCACAACACTCATAGTAATACTAAGGAATCACAAAAAACACGAAGAAAGTTGCTAAAAATCTTCTTCAGGTATCTACATTTTACTGACTGATGGTATGTAGTACAACAAGGTTTAAATATGGTCCGGAACGTGCCTAAATAATTATACAAAGCGTAAAAGTGAGAGTAGGTATAAATTGGGGTTTGCCACAGAGTTTTTAGGTTACAGAAAAATATTCAGTAGTGGAGAGCTATTCACATCTGTTTGTTCATTCAATAGGATTTTGCGGGTGTTGTACCTATTGATTTCTAACGACTCTAGGAGTTATGTAGGTACTTTTGGTTTCGACGTGGATAATTTTGTAGTTACTATTGAATTGAAATATTTCACATGAATTTCTTCATGGAATTGATTTTCGTTTGGCGAAAAACCAATGAGTTATAAATAATATATACGATTGATTTGAGATATCAATGGTATTGGGTTATTAAACTGAGAAAATAATAAACCCTTGTGTAAAATTTGCAGCGTTTTTAGTGATGGAGCTCTTTTTTCTCCATGAACCAATTCCTATCTTTGTTGGTGCTTCCGGAATAACTCAAAAAATAGTGACGCAATCATTTCAATCTCCCCCATTCCAATATTCCTCCATTCGGGGATCGAAATAATTTTTAACATGCACCAGTTCGGAACATATCGAACTTCATGTGTGAAAACGGTAGGTGGAGCGTATAGAAAAACACTCGCAATAATTTTCTGTCTTCCTTTCCGAGCTTGTGGTTTACTTCCAATTTATTTTGAAGTCATCCTGTCGGGTCGGATCAAAAATTCGAATTTCAGTTATGAAAAAGTGCGGAACAGATGTCCGCTCGTGTTATGGTATACATCACTTGGGCTTCGATGAAAGCTGGAAGGTTGAATATAGAGATTTTCAATCTGGACTTGATTAAAAGTGTTCAGGGATTGCGAGTTGTTTTTCGAGGTGAAAATGTGGATGAAAATGTATCAGCTCTAGATTAATAGAGAGGGTATGAAACAACTATTTTTGCGCGCATGTTCTAGTAGAACAGCGTGCTATCGTTTTGTCCAAATGTCTGTAATTTTCGATGATTGAGCCGAAAATGGTCTCAATCGACTAGATTGGACTCACTGATGACGAATCTGGTGTCAAAATCGATTTGGTCCGGCCGGCCGGCCGTGGACACGATAACTGTCGAACGAAGTGAGCTAGCAGTTTGAAACTTCAGGGTAGGTCGCGCAGTGGAATGCCGCCGTTGAATTCGTTAATGGGCCAAATCGGTCGAACAGTTTCGGAGTTATAGCCAATTGAAATTTTGAAGTTATTTATTTTTTATTTCAGAAACTACTTGAGCGATTGGATTTAAACTTGGTAGATATGTGGAGTATAACGACGCGCAACTTTGAGCCAAATTTGTCAGGATCATACTGTCAGTAAATTTAAAAAAAAATTGTTTTCAAAATTTTTTTCCAAAAATTTTTTTTCCGAGAACCGTTCATCATATCCAAAAAAAATTCCACCTGGACTTTGAGCTTCATATTCCACAGCAGTGTACCAAATTTCAGTTTGATACGATTATAAGTTTCGGAGTTATCGGGAAAAATATGTCAAATTTCGAGGGTTTTTTCTCGATATTGTTGCTTTTTTCGGTATAACTCGAAAAATACTGATTCAATCCTGATGAAACTTCGCAGCTCGTTTGGAGATGCTAAAAGACAACCTTATGCATTTCGTGATGATCGTGTCATTAGAACAATTTGAAAAAAAAATGTCTGTGATTTTCTTATCATATCATCCTCATTTAATTCTGTATGAACCTTCGAACTGTAATATTCCGATGATGTACTGGATTTCAATTCGATCTGATCTGTATTTTTGGAAATATTGGAAAAATAAAATTTTGAATGGGTATATCTGCGGAATCATTGGGTGGATTTTACCCATTCACGAATTCGGCCTTCGTAATTAAGGTCCAAACCTTCTCTACAAATATCGAGTTTCTAAGTTGTTTCTTTCGGAAGTTATTGTGTTTATGCAGTCGGCCGTTAGACCGACCGTAAACACAAACGACGTAAACAGAAACGACTTAGAAACTCGATATTTGTAGGATAGGTTTGGGGCTCAATTACGAAGGCCGAATTCGTGAATGGTTAAAATCCGCCCAATAATTCCGTAGATATACCCATTCACAATTTTATTTTTCCTATATTTCCAAAAATACAGATTAGATCGAATTGAAATTCAGTAATTTATCGAAAAAATATCTAGAAAAGCACTGCCGTGAAGGCAGCAGCTTTTGCGCGCAAGTTCAAATTCGTTGCCGAAGCGAAGCGGCAGTGCTTTTCTAGATTTTTCTATTTCATTTTCTGCGTGCATGTTGAAGGGAACAACATGAATTTTTTATTTCGAATTGAAGCAGCTGTTCGTGTGGTAAGTACCTGTAGAGGTGACCGTTCTGGGTAGAATGGGGTAGAGCGACTGGAAAATTTTAGGTTTCGTTCAGTGCTCAAAGTAACAAACAACAAAGAGATTGCTGTCCGCAACATGTGATACAAAATTTGACACTTTGACCGCAATCAGAACAAACTTGCTAACAAAGCAGTTACCAACCTGTGATACGATATTTCTCTCAATTCACGGGAGTGTCCACAAATAACACCCTTCTCACGTCCCATAGTGAATTAAAGTATTGTAACAATTCAAAAAATATTGAAGTAAACAGCTATAAATATCTAAAAACTCGCTAGAAAATCACCGAATGATGACAGATTGACCGGTATACTGGTAATGCGGCATCGTTGCCAAATTTCGGATATCAGCAGGTAGATACTGAAAAGGTTAAGTATGGGGGTTTTTCCTGACTTTGGGTTTTTACTGCATATGCAAATTTGAACATAATTATTAAGGGGTTGATTCATTATTTTCCTAAATTTCCTTCAGGAAGTATTCAAAATCAGGTTTCAAAATTGGGGTTTGGGATTTGTCATGCATGCACGAAGTGACAACGTTGTTTAGTAGAATTGCTTTTTCTGCTATAGAATAACGAAAAATTCATTCCTATTCTGTGGTTCACACGTGTTCTTTGTCAATATAACCAAACAATTTCCGTTTGCGATTTGTCAGTAATATGACAGTTTGACAGTCTGTGCTCTTATTTTTCTATTCCTTGGTCGTTGTCTTCTACTCTAACCAGATCGAAGTATAGCTATCTCTGTTTTCCTAAGCAAAGTAACACATTTGAGGTCCTTTTCTTTCCCAGAAAGCTGAATTCGACGTTGCCATATCGTGCCCTCATGACAAATCCCTTTAAATGCAAATCCCCATTTTTATTTTTCAGTTTTAGGTGATCAAACATTTTTTAAAAAATATACTATTGAAATTATATGTTTGAAATGTGATATTCTTGAGGTTTTTTATGAAAATAACTGCATTTTTGTTTAAAGGAAAAACCCCCTTTTCACCACAAATTCGAAATTGAAGGAAACTATCGATCGTGAATTGTTTAAATTTCCATAAATAACCGAGAATTACTAAAATTAGTCATTTTTCATTTCATTCAATATACAATTACAATAAGATAATATCATTGGGCATTTTGGCGGGGTCTTTACTTGGAAAAGTGATCGTTTTGGAAACGAATTTGAACATGCGCGAGAAAGCACAGACTTCCGTCAGTGCTTCTCTAGAAAATTTTCCTGAATTCGCTAGTACTGGCCTGGCTCAACTCAGCCTATTCCTAGGTACCTGCGTCACGGTGTATTTCCAAGAAAGAATAATTTGATATCAAACTGACTTCAACAAAAATCTCCCATTTCTGATTCACTTATAATCATCTCCAATAACATGATAAGTATATTCTGTTTCTCTTTCGAAATACCCAAGTTCCGGGAAATGTATTTATGTTTGTAGTATACAGAATTTCCACAATTTAACGAGAATCTATTTTCCGCTCCTCGTTTCAAATGAACGATAGAAAGCCACTTCGAAATGGAAGCATTCACTTCCGCATTCCGATTCTCGACAGGTTTGTGGGTATAATTTCCGCGCTAACCTCAAAATACACATAATTGAGCTAACAAAACATCATTGAGATCCGTGGTCAAGGGATTTTTACAGCCGGATGGCGTGTTTTGCTACTGTTATCTGCTCATGCAAAAGTAATTGTTGGTTACCACCAACCCTACCGGGTTACTAGACCTCAGTTGGTTGTTTGCCCTTTGAGACGACTTGACAACAGTGTTGCAATGGGAGTTTTTCCTTTAAACGAAAATGCAGTAATTTTTATGAAAAACCTTCAGGATATCACATTTTAAACATATAACTTCAATATTTTTTTTTAAAAAACGATTGATTAGCTAAAACTGAAAAATAAAAATGGGAATTTGAAATTTAAAGGGATTTGTCTTGAGTGCACGATATGGCAACGTCGAATTCAGCTTTATCCGAAAGAAAAGGACGTCAAATCTGTTACTTTGCTTAGGAAAACAGAGATAGCTGTACTTCGATCTGGATAGAGTAAAAGATAACGACCAAGGAATAGAAAAAGAAGAGACTGTTATACTGTCATATTACTGGAAAACTGCAAACGGAAACAAATAACAAATTGTTTGGTTCTTTTAGAGAGATATTGCAACTTTTGAATAGCGCAAGCGTTATGTTATTACGGTGCGCTATATATAACGTTTTGGTGGTTAACGTGGATTTAACGTTCGTTCCTGAAGTAGACATATTGCTAAACGTTTTTTTACCGTTTCGTTAGTTATCAGTTTATTTGGTTAGGTTATGTGAGACGTCAGATATTTGTGTTACAAACTCACGGTTAAACTCCTAAAGCTTGATGATTTGCATTTTTGCAGTAGTTTGCGCTAATAACGTCACACAAATTTGACACTGCAATATCTCTCTATTGACAAATAACACGTGTGTACCACAGAATAGGAATAAATATTTCATTTTTCTATAGTAGAACAAGTTATCCTATTGGACACCGTTGCCAGTTTTTGCATGCCTGGCAAATCCCATCAAATTTTAGAACCCCAATTTTGAAATCTGATTTTGAATACTTTCTGAAGGTAATTGATAAAATGATGAATCAAACCCATAATTATGTTCAAATTTGCATTTGTAGTAATAACCCAAAGTTAGGAAAAACCCCCATTCTAGAAATCCTGGGAGTAAAACACATGGGAGGAAGTTGCCGTGTCCACGGACTTGGAATTTTTGAATCAGAAGACAATATAACAGTGATCTCTAGAGAATATTCAATGCATATCTCACGTTTTGTGAGGGCAAGAAGCAACAGGGAACGCTTATTCTTGTTATGTTTTCGATTATTTTCGGCTTTGTAAACTTGTGCGGGTCAGATTCGATCTATAATATCTATATATCGTTGAGGTTCAAAATTTTGGATAATCTCCTTCAGCTAGGTTGAAGTATGAGGATGATGACGGTACGGAATGCGGAAAAATTGAACGAAAATGTGTCGGTGAACATCCCGAAGGAAACCCTCTCTATGCCTGATCAACACTGTTCTTTAAGGAGGAAACAATACCACGTGGTAGTAAATTATAGTTAGGCAACACAGGCATAATTATATTTTTTCAAACCTCGCTCATATCTCAAGGTCAGGACGCTGGACCCGGTCTACATGCTTAAACGTTGCCTACAGGTGCGTGAAATCTTAAAATTCGGAGAAAATTCAACGTTTATAGCAGAAAACGGAGTGTCGTACTGCAGGCTTCAGTGAGTATTTCCTGAAAATTTTTAGCTAGTTATTTTCCATTTTTTCCTCCATTTCAAGTTTTTTCAACCATTTGCATCGAACAAATTTTTTGAAACGCCGTTATATTCGAGGTATTGTTTGCTCTCAACGAAGGAATATTATTGATATTGTACAAACTCGATCATCTCCTGATCAATCATAACAATTTTCAAAATGCTGTCAAGCAACATCTTATACATGCACTCTTTCCGAAATATATCTGGCTAATGTTCTTGGAAATCTATCTTCTTTTTTCTCAATTACCTTTTTACGCGCTCGTTCTGGGGATCGTTTCGTCACAATGTCTGTAATTTCCGAATTTTGAGCTGAAATTGGTCTCAAAGGACTAGGAAGATGTTATTTGCAAAACTAATAAACTTTCAACCTTTTTCCTACCCAACTTGATTATTGATCGAATGCCACCTCAGATCTACTGCTCAAAAAGTCGAAAAACAGATAGTATTGTAAAAAAACATACTTGTTGGAATGATAGGCAAATACTCATAACTTTACTATTTTTATAGGAACGGACTAAATTTACACAATACATTGTGAATAAAATGAATATATTCAAATAAAACTGATGCTACTTTTACCGTAAGCCTTAAGGCCAGCGCTCACTTATCGGCAATAGCCGGGACCGCGGCATACCGGGGCCGACCGGAATTTTATTCTTCTATGTAATTGAATGGGACAGCGCGCACTTGACCGCTACGGAACACGATAGACCCGGTCGCCGCGGCCGGAATTCTCTGGAGAGAATACTTTTGCCGTTGCCGGCATCCCCACTCCTGGCACTATGCTGTACGATGATGTATCAGCCGTTAGCTCTAGGCACAAGCATTACATATCGGGCAATTTCCGTTTCAATTATGTATTTTCTCGTGGAAAATCCCAAAAATAATGAAGCATCTTCATGATATATTTCTTATGTCGACAAAAAGTTCGTTTTTGACCATCACAATTTAATGTTTCAATGAAATATTTTCAGTGGACATTCTCGAATCAGCAAAATATTTTGAAAGAAATTAATAACCACCCTTATTGAGGAATGACCTGGAATATATATTTCCTTAGATTCTTGTCAGTAGGGATATTTTTTTAGCAAATTATACATACTTGGTAAATGCATTTGAGTTATTTTGAACGGAAATAAAAGTCCATAGTAAGATGTTAAACATATATTTTTTAATCCGACTTTCTGAAACCCTGTCGTACCATTCCAATCTGCCAATTCAATTTTTCAAGTTTTTGTTTACGTTCGGCTTCCTCACACAGCAAACTAACTATATTAATTATATTCGCGTCCATCTTCGGAAGAGTTTCCGTCGACACTGACAAAAATTGCCGGTCAAGTGCGCGCAGGAGGAATAAAATTCCGGTCGGTCCGGTATGCCGGCAGAAGCACTTTGAGCAAAGAGTATTCATCAACAGATATTTCCTTGTTGAGACTCTTTTGTTTCAATTGGTCAGTTCTATCACTAAAACATTTACGTTGTTCCTTAATGATCAGTTCAACAGGCAGATTTCTGGAAGACATAGCATTCCTCTTAAGTAACTTTCTCTGCTTGGATAAGGGGCCTGGAAAAAAATTGTCTTCATGAATGTGATCTAATATTTCATGAGCAATTCGTGCTCACCTCTATGAAAAATTATCATCGGTAAAATGCTGGTAATAGCTCTCATAAATCTTGTTTGTTGGTTTACCAATTTTGAGTTACAAGTTGCCAAGGTTTTTTTCGATTCTTCTACACTTTCAGGCCCTACTCGTTAAAGGAAGTTTCTTTCACCCAAACTCGAAATTTTTAACCGGGCTGTGGAAATCTATGGAAACGGTACATTTGAGTTAGCTTTTTCTCAGTAGAAACTTGAAAAGTCATACAAACGCGAAGAAAAATGCATGAACCTTTTTCAACATTTCTTTTAACTTGTCAATGATAATGTCTGTACCTCGGGTTACTCTAATAGCCACCAGAGGGAGTAGCGCTTATCTTCATACGCCAATAGCGCGTGTCTTAATCATTTTTTTCCACTAGTTCCTACGATTTCCACCGTGAGCTTCGCGTGTATTGGCGCCACTAAGTCCTCGCCCATTCTGTTAACGCTCCCGAGCATGGAAATTCCTACGCTTTCATAGCGATATCGCGTTATATGGCTTCAAATTAGATGTATACTCTTTCGACGGACAAAATGATGCGGAAACTCTGACTCTGACTCACTGGAACAGAATTGCTTTGAAAACTTTTATTCATGCCGTCGGAAGTAGAAGTGAAGCCAAGACATATATGGGAGGATGAAATATTAGTTTTTCCTTCGATATCCCGGTGAAATTTCCCAGGAGCGACTCGCGGAAGTTTTTCACGGTGTACTCAAGTATGAATATGAGTCTCGATGATTTTTATTTGAAATCGAAAAATTGGAAATGGAGCAATCGCAGAAAGGTATTGGAGAAATGTTTTTCTTTGTTGAGGAAACGTTCTTTGGCACAAAGGTAGTCCGGGGTAAGTTAGTTTTCCGAAATGGCTTGCTTTATTCCGAGAATTCTGTGAAAAGAGTATTCTCGCACTGGTTGATATGTCCATTCAGTAAGGCAGACAATGAACCCTCTGAAATGGAATTGTATAATGAAAAGTTGATAAGCCAAATGTAAGAAAGTCTCATATGGCCCAGCCTTAATGTGAAGAAATTGTAATTTTATGATAACACAGTTGCACATATGTACAGATACTCTACAAACCAATTTGATTATACGAACTGCTCAGAGGCCAACTGACCTAATTCCTTTCCACGAAATATCGACTGGAAGTCCTATGAATTGAAATGAAACATCTTTTCTGTACGAGAATCATAGATACTAGATTTAAGTTTGAAAAATTTAAGTTGGGATTCCTGATTTCATGTTAATAGCATGATGTAAGCAAAACATGGTGTGATCATCTGTTCATCTGTGGTCGTATTTACCAATAATGACGTCAATTTTTTCATTCAAAGCACATAATATATATTCCCTTGAATTTGAATGAAAACAGTGATGTCATCATCAGAAAATACGATCACAGATGAGCAGATGAGCACACCATGTTTGACTTACATCATGGATGCATGAGTGAAACATGGTGTGCTCATCTGTGATCGTTTTATCAATGATGGCTTCACTTTTTTCATTCGAATTCAAAGCACAGAATATTTATTTCCTTGTATTTTAATCTTGCTGACGTCACTTTTTTTTCAGATGAGCACACCATGCTTTTTACATCATGGTTAATAGTGTCAAATTTATATAAGATATGTTCCGCAAATCAACATGGTTATTTCGGTTGCCGGTTTTCCATTCCGTAAATATAAAATATTCGGTTGATTCCTGAAAAAGGTTATTTACGGAATTTAATTGATAAAAAAGCAATATTTCTGTCACCAGAACGACAGTCAATGTTCTATGCATGATGTAAGCAGAACATGGTTCTATGGTAACTTATCCATGGCATAGAGTAATCCATGATGTAAACAAAACATGGTATGCTCATCTGTGATCGTTTTTACCAAAAATGACGTCATTTTTCCATTCAAATAAAGCACAGAATATATATTTCTTTGTATTTCAATATTGCTGACGTCATTTTTTTTCAGATGAGCACATCATGTTTTTTACATCATGGAACAATCCATGATATTTTACTTACATCATGGAACAATCTATATTTACCTTTTGATCCATATTACATTGAATACTTTAATGTTTTCATTTTTGATTGTTATTGTCTCGTCTATGTTCTATGGATCATAAATTAAATAAAGATTGTTCGATGCTATGGATATGTTATCATAGAACATAAGCTGTCGTTCTGTTCACAGAAAGAACGTTCTTTCATCAAACTCCGTAATTTCAATTTTTTCAAGAACCAACCGAATATTTCATATTTGCGGAACGGAAAACTGGCAACCGAAATAACCGAGTTGATTTGCGGAACATATCCAATATGAACGTGGCACTATTAACATAAAATCAGGAATCCCAACTTAAATTTCAGCCAATCAGAGATGATCTCAACAAAAACCTATATTTGAAAGGAATTATCTTGTTTAAGGACCCGAGGCATCTTTTACAGATATTTATAAATAACGCGAACCCTATCATGTAGATTTTGTTCGGAAATTCCCGTTCCCCAGTGAGTAAATTTGTAAAGAAAATTGCGGGTTGGCAACTTGGGCCGAAGTCGTCCATTGATGTTGTCGTTAGAAACATCGTTTGAAATGTCATTGCTCTGTGTGATATATTATGCAGCTTCTAGGGTTACTTGATATATTTAAATCCAATTATCTATAACTGGATTGTCATGAATTTATTTGTGGCTTCAAACCATCTATTGTACAGTATAGAATTGCATGTTGTTATGCAGGAATGAGTGGAACTGTATTTGAATACTGCATATACAATGAAGAGTTTCCTGGTATAAAGAATTCATGGAATGAAAGGTAAAAACAAATTCAACGCAGGGCAACATATTCAAATCTACATACAGGATGTTTTCTGAGTGTACTGAATATATTCAGCTATAAGTAAGTATGTGGTTGACTGTTATTTGACTGCAACCATAGACATATTAAACTCTCTGGACACCGCGTACGAATTCATTTCCAAAGAGCCGAATGGGGATAATGAAGCAAGTGAGAGGTCCGAGAGAGAGATGGACCTGGATCAGGCAGACCATAGACAAGATACACGATACCAATATCCGTTATTCTATAGCGCATGGAGAGTGAGATGGAGGATGATCCCACTTACACAATATGACGCCTATCTAGAGATAAAATCAAGCATTTTCGGGGAAATGACTTCTTCTTGGTATATTAGATTACAATGAAGTTTTGAAAATTGGTGATGAATGTGAATATAACTCCGATATGAATATTCGAAATGATTAATCGATAACAATATATTATGATTTCTCCTGGGTCGCTTGTTTCAGGACGGTATTCCCAGCTCCAAATGATTTTTTCCTTATCAAAGTACAGACACGCGAGCTGAGCGGCTTCCGGAGCAATTTAATTGAGCTTTGAGCTGCCTCACAAGTATATACGGTGTTTTGAGCAGTACGCAAGCCACTCAACCGTCCAAACTTGCGAGGAAGCCGAATGAAATTGCATCTTTCGAATTTTGTGCGTTAGATGGTCTCAAACGATTAGAATGCACTAAATAGTGGATAAACCTGTGCGAAATTCATTTCTGCGCTCGGCTTCATAGCAATTATACATTCATTTGATTTTTTAGCTCCCTTTCCAAATTATTGCTTTCATTTTATATCTCCTCGTACAATTAATGGCACAACACAAATTTACCATTATTCAACAGGGAATCAAATTGTATTCAAAACGCTCACGAAAACACAAAAAAATGGGAATTATCTTCTATACAGTCTTTATATTCTAATTCAGAATGGAATAACACAAAATCTGCTTTGGAATACTCCGACTTGCAAAACTTTCGAAAAAAAATGTTTTTCAAACATAAATTTATAATTACAGTTTGTGGCTTCAAACTGATCTGTCTTATTTTTGCCGTTTTCTATGATGGTTTGGCCCGCCCTAGTTCCATCTTTGCCGGCCGCTTCCTCTCTCTTTAAGCGATGTCCATATAGATTTATAGGTCTATGACAGCAACCCAAAGAACCTCTATATTCAGCTAGTTATTACACATCTCATCATTTTTGAAAGATTCTTGCGTTGCTAGTGTAGTGGTGTTGTACTATATCATGCTCTTCAAATTCTTCAGTGATCCGTTGTAGAAGAATAGGATTTAAATTTGAAAACGGAAAAAACTAGCAACTCGAAAATTCTCGTGGTTGCGCATCAAAATCCGACGGTTAATTTATTTAATGGGCCAAGTCAGTTTTAGAGTTATACTCATTAAATTTTAAGAAGTTATTTCGTCAATGGTGAACATTTGAAAAAAGTGTTCCAAATGCCATTCTGATCCAATTTTCATTTTCGAAGATATTGCATGAAAAATAAGTAAATCTCCGTGTTATTCACGGAATGATTGAAAAAAAACGACCCAATTATGAGGGGGTTTTTCCTTTGAACGAAAATGCAGTAGTTTTCATGAAAAACCCTTAGAATATCACATTGCCAACATAACGTCAAATGTGTTACTTTGCTTAGGAAAACAGAGATAGCTGTACTTCGATCTGGTTAGAGTAGAAGACAACGACCAAGGAATAGAAAAAGAAGAGCACAGACTGTCATACAGACAAATCGCAAACGGTAATTGTTTGGTTAGATTGAAAAAGAACACATGTGTACCACAGAATAGGAATAAATATTTCATTATTCTATAGCAGCAAAAACTACGCCTGGCAAAACCCATCCCCCAGTTTTGAAATCTGATTTTGAATAGTTTCTGAAGGTGATTTGGGAAAATGATGAATCAAACCTATAATAATTATGTTCAAATTTGCATTTGCAGTAATAACCCAAATTCAGGAAAACCCCCATTATGATTAAATCGACAACTAGTTGGTGAATGATAATATACAATTTGGTGCAAAATTTCGCGATCATCATGCCATTAGGATAATTCGAAAAAAGCTAAATACCTTATTGTTTTTGGAGATACCATTGAAAATTTAGATTTCAACTTTTGAAGAAAATTTATTTTGCATCAATCGTGAATAGTACTCGATCGTATCTCTTGTTTCGGATATATCTGATATTTCCGGGATATTGGGATGATGACATTTTATGATAATTTTAGCGTTCAGTGTATTTTGCATGGCTGTGTTATATGAGACAATGTTTGGTTGAAAACCCGAAACATAAACTGATTAGCTCTTCTTCCTAAAACATGCACGTTAATAAAGCCAAACATGTTTCTGAACACCCAGTATCATAGTGCAGATTCCCTTCGAATCTAAACAAACAATATATCAGTTTTACAAGTTACTACCCTCAATATACTGGACTTCTTGCAAAATGAAAGGAAATGCAAAAAGAAGTAAACTTCAGTTTCTAGGGGCACATTGTATACAGTTGGTTCAATAGGTGGATTTTACCCATTCCTTCTGAACCAAGCTCCAAATCCACTCCACAAGTATTGAGCCTCTTAGTATTTTTTCGGGGTTATGAAAAATGAAAGATTTCCAGAGAATCAGAGTGATTATTCTTTATAGGACATAATTCAATTCAAAATTCTTTCTTTCTCTCTTTCAACAAAAGTATAACATGAGATATGAGAGATTTGGTATGAATCGCTGCTCGCTGAGAAAACTCAAAGAAATACAGAACGCAATATTTCAGGACCAGCATACTAGCAGAGACAAGCCAGGGACAATTCCCCGAACAAAAGGTCTTGAAATCTGAGAGCGTTTGAAGCAAAAACAACTTAAACTGCCCTCGCAGGGATAACAGAGAACCACACCGATAATTCAATTTCAAGACTTACAGAACGTGTTCTACGTGGTGGCAAAAAATACTGGTTTTTGTATATTTTCAGCTCTCGCGAAGCCTCCTTTTGCACAGGCCGCTCTTTGTTTGAATTATTTTCTATGATCTTCATGAAGAGAGGTTCCCTGTTTCACACCTATGTTCTGTGAATTAGGAGTATCACTTCAAGGTAATCTGAAAATGTGTTTTTTGATTGTTCTGGTTTTTTTTTGAGAGAGAATTTTCTAGAGAAGAATTGAATATTTATTTTATTTCGTATTCGGAAAGGAAAATTTGAATCACGGGAGCAATATGGCGAACATGTCGTAGTCGAAGAATATTTCGTACTTCGAGTCGTTAAGTGTTTATTATTTTGGCGCGCTATTTATAGAAAAAAAGAGAATGTCCCTTCGTCAAAATGTCGTTCATATCCGGATTCGAATTTTGAGAATGAAAAGTGTAACCAAGAGTCTCGGTACTTGTAGCAAGTTTTTTTAGCTCAAAAAGGACGGCCGAGTTAGTGGATGGGCGACATCCTCCATATGATTCCGAAATCCTAGAGAAGCACTAACGTGACGTGAGCAGCTCTTGCGCGCATGTTCACTTTTGGTGAAATCGTTTGAATATGCGCGAACAGGCTGCTGACTTCACGTCAGTGCTTTTCTAGGTTTTTTTCGATGAAGTATTGAATTTCAATTCAATCTAATCTGTATTTTCTGAAATATTTGGAAAATGAAATTTTTAATGGGTATATATCTACGGAATCATTGGGCCGATTTAACCCATTCACGAATTCGACCTTCGTAATTAAGCCCCGAACTCACTTCAAAAATATCGAGTTTCTAAGCGGTTTCTTACGGAATTCATTGTGTTTACGGTGGGCCATTATGTTCGGACCTTGATCACGAAAGCCGAATTCGTGAATGGGTAAAATCTACCCAATGATTCCGCAGATATACCGATCCAAAATTTTATTTTTCCAATATTTCCAAAAATACAGATTAGTTCGAATTGAAATCCAGAACATTATCAAAAAATGACAGTTCGAAGGTTCATACTGAAATTCATGGGGATAAAATGATCATTGAATCACAGAATATTGAATATTCGAAAACAAATTTTTTTGTAGAGCGTAGCGTAGAGGAAGACCCGAATCAGAACGTTACAGTCAATGGTGACCGCTGTAGAGCCATGATTACTGACATTTTCGTTCCTCAATTGAACAACCATGATGTGCAGCAGCTGTGGTTTCAACAAGACGGCGCAATATGCCACACAGCTCGTGCTACAATCGATTTCCTGGAGGAAACGTTTGATAACCGTATAATTTCCCGCTCCGGGCCCGTAAATTGGCCTCCAAGATCGTGCGATTCAACGCCACTAGACTATTTTCTGTGGGGATATGTGAATTCACTTATCTACGCCGATAAGCCCGAAATGATCGACCACTTGGAGGACAACATTCTCCGCGTTATTGCCGATATACGGCTATAAATGTTGAGAAAAGAATGATTGAAAATTGGTCCTTTAGGTTAGATTACGTTCGAGTCAGACGTTGCGGTCATATGCCAGAAAATATATTTGAATAATAATGCCAAAGGATTCTCTTTTGAATAAAGTAAATTCCACCCCAATTCTAAGAATTAATCCTTGTTTTATTCCATTTTAAAGTTTTATTTTTAAAAGAAAACCTTCATTATTGAATTTATCGTCTCATTTTTCATTATTTCTTCACGTTTTCGGAATAATGATTGAGAGAAGTAATGATAAAAAAATTTGAATATACGGCATTTTGGAAAAGATATCGAATTACCTTCAAAAGAGGTTGTCACTCAACCCTCTTTTCTATTTAAGATTTTAGTTGTTGCTGTTATCAGGCTACAAGCAGGGCTGTGCAGTATTTCAATTACTTGTAATTGAAATACGTATTTGAAATACAGATACGTATTTTGTATTTCAATTACTTCTTGAAAATGTATTTCGTTATTGGTATTTCAAATACCTGACGCTGAAGTATTTTGTATTTCGATACTTTTGTCTTCGAAATACTTTCGAACAAAACATTTAGCGCTGAGCGCTCTACAGAAAATAGTCTCTGAATCTCCCTTTAGACGGCGCAACATTCATTTGCTTCATCTAGTTTTTTTGCTAGCAATCATGTTTTCGGCAAATGGAAAGGAAGAAAAGGTCCTGCACAATGGTCATTTCAACATGGAGTTAGAGTTAGTCAATTTCCAAAAACGATAAGAGCATAGAGCTTACCATCCTTGAACATTATCCCAATATAAAAATATGTTCATACAATAACACAAGTTTGTGCTCATCAGGACCTGCAGAAAGATTGTTTTCTTTAGCAGGACTATTCATTCCCCAACAAGAGGCTGTTTGTCTGATACTACATTCAAAAATCTTGTGTTTCTGAAAGGAAATTCTCTATTTAGCGATAAAATGGCTGAGCTGAATTAATTGTCCTCTTTTCACATTTTACGTAACTCCTAAATATATTTTGTAATTTGTATTTTGTATTTCAAATACAAATAGTCAAAATACTGCATTTTGTATTTTATATTTCAAATACCCGACTTGAAAGTATTTTGTATTTCAAATACAAATAGTCAAAATACTGTATTTTGTATTCTATATTTCAAATACCCGACTTGAAAGTATTTTGTATTTTGTATTTCAAATACCTGCGAGAAAGTATTTTGTAATTTGTATTTCAATTAAGCCAAGCATATATTTTGCCCAGCCCTGGCTACAAGTTATGCAAATTGATTGGAAGCCACCGTATAACATGTTTCCCTATGAGGGGTGGCATTTTTTCAAATTGCCACTGTATTGCTTCCTGAAAACGCACAAAATCCTATTAGTGCAGAACTAGTTCATTCAATCATAAAACAAAGGTCCACTTCTGAATTAACTCAACCCTGTCAATGCACATCTCGAAATATTTCGATTGAATTCTGGAGACAACCTACGGTAATATCAAACATTCAACAAATGGAATTTATAAAGCATACCCAATTCGGATCGAGCAAACAATAGGAAAACCAAACATTTCCATTTTCATGGCATTCAAAGGTCTCCAACCCAATCTGGAAATCCTTTATACTCTAGGGAGCGGTCTTGTCTTTTCGCTTTCCGTTTATGTTCCCACATGAGTGAAATTCCTCAGAGCAGTTGGAAAATATTTGCTGAGCAGCAGGGAATAATTCTAAATGGCATCTTTTATAACGGATTAGATTTCGCGTAGAAGTGTCAGATTATTGATTTACTGACCTAAACACTAAAACCGACGCTCATCAGCAATGTTTAGTAAAAAAAAAACTAGAAAGCACTGCCATGAAGGCAGCAGTTTTTGCGTACATGTTCAATGGAGATGAAGGCTTTAGCAACGAATTTGAACATGCGCGCACAAGCTGCCGTCTTCACCGCAGTGCTCTTCTAGTTTTTTTCTGATGAACTACTGGATTTTAATGGGATCTAATCTGTATTTTTGAAAATATTGGAAAAATAAAAATTTGTATATGTATTATCTACGGAATCATTGGGCGGATTTTACCCTTTCACGGATTCGATCTTTGTAATTAAGCCCCAAACCTACTCTACAAATATCGAGTTTCTAAGTTGTTTCTTCCGTTAGGCCGACCGTAAACACAATGTAAATGGGTAAAACTCAATGATTCCGCAGATATACTCAGTCAAAATATTATTTTTCCAATATTTCCAAATATACAGATTAGATCGAATTGAAATCCAGTATTTTATCGAAAAATGACAGTTCAAAGGTTCATACAGAATATCATGAAGATAATATGATCAGAAGATCACAGAAAATTGAATATTTGGTAAAAAAAAATTCGAAATTTTTTTTTTCAAATTGTTCTGATGACCCGATCATCACGAAATTTTGCATCAGTATTTCCAAACAAGCTGCCAAGTTCATTCTGATTAAATCAGTAGCTTTAGAGTAAATCCGGAAAAAAATCTATAAAAGCACTGCCGTGAAGCAGCTATTGCACGCGTGTTCAATGTAGATGACGGCTTCGGCAACGAATTTGGACATGCACGCAAAAGCCTTCACGTCAGTGCCAAATTCTTGAATGGGTAAAATCCACCCAATGATTCCGCAGATATATCCATTCAAAATTTTATTTTCCCAATATTTCCAAAAAAATATAATAGATTAGATCGAATTCAAATCCAGTACTTCATCGAAAAATGACGGTTCATGCCGAATTTAATGAGGATAATATGATGAGAAGATCACAGAATATTAAATATTTGAAAAAAAAATTCGAAATTTTTTTTTTTCAAAATGTTCAGATGACATGATCATTACGAAATTATTGTCCTTCAAAATCTTCAAACTAGCTGCGAAGTTTCCTCATGATTGAATTAGTATTCCTTGAGTTATACCGAAAAAAACCACGATATCGAGAAGAAAACCACGAAATTCTACATATTTTTTTCCCAATATCTCCAAAACTGATAGCCGTATCGAATTGAAATTTGTTACAATGCTGTAAAATATGATTTTCAACCATGATTATGAACATAAGTTTTTTTTTGATTCAATGAATAGTTTCCGAAGAAAAAAATTTGGAAAAATTTTTGTTCGAAATTTACTGACAGTGTAATATCGAAAAAGTTCAGTGAAAAAGTTGAGCGTTTTTATGCTCCAACTAAAAGTCAAGTTTCAATTCGATCGTATGGGTAGTTCCTGAAATATCAGACATTAATCTCAAAACTCGACCAATTTTGCCCCCTAACGAACTTGAACTTCGTATTTTGAAATGTAACTCACCCTGAAATTTTCATGTCGATAGAATTCTCCGTACGCTCGTTATTGTGGTGACTGCCTGCCGGCCGGCCGGACAGAATCGATGTTGACACTGGATTAACTGGATCACTGATAACGATCAGTGAGTCCAACTTAGTCGTTTGAGACCATTTTCGGCTCAATCATCGAAAATTACAGACATTTGGACAAAACGATAACATGGAGTTTCCCTAGAACATGCGCGCGAAAATGCCGAATTAGAATAAATTCAGAGACATGAACCAATTTCAAGCGAGTAACCAAAACAGTTTGGTTAAAACCAATCCTTTTTGGTCTAAACCATTTCATTCAAGCGAAATCGGTTACTCTAACAGTTCAGGTTCCATGACGTCATGGATCAGTTGTGAAAGGACCACAACTATAACCAAAATTTTGCGGTTTTAACCCAGCTCTGGACTTGTTTTTCACGAGCGGTCCATCAAAATAGTTGGAATTACGGAATATTTGAAATGGCCGCGAACGTCAACAGTCAAAACATTTATTTCATTTCCCTGAATTATCAAGCTGTGACTTGAATGTTCAGGTTGAGGATATTGAAACATCCAATTTACTTTTAAATAGAGAGTAAAACTTATTTTTGTGTTGTTCTCCGAGTTGAACTTTTGGTATACCGAAAGTGTTTGTAACATTCATTAATCGATTTCTTTCTTTCCGATTAAAATTTTCGATTGTATTAATTCGAAATGGCATCCTCCCGAGATGACTATTGTTGTGTTCCTCGACTCAATGTAATTCATGGCCAAAGAAGAAAGGACCATCAACTGCCTTAAGTTTTCATTTTTTCGAAAGTCAAATGAAAGTGAAGATAATTCGGAAACAACATCTGGCATGGAAATCGTTGATAGAAGAAAGGTCTGGATTTCATAAAGGTAAAATACAATGTATTCATTTCAGAACAACTTCATGTCGATATATTTTAGGTTTAAATGAAAATGAAAGAATTTTGATGAAGAATGCTGTTTCTTCAGAGAAACTACCGAGTACTTCTGCAGCTGTGACATTTTTCAATTATCTAGTATCTTAAGCTGCTATTATATAAAAATAAAATCGTTCATATGTAATACATGTTTGCTTTTCTTTCGAAATTCCAGTAAACTTTATTGGTTCATTTTGATCCACCAAGCAACAGACACTAAAATAACATCGAAATTATCCTCCAGGAGCGATTTAAAGCACGATTTTATATCGTGATCTAGACGAAAAGTTCCTTCTCATAAAATCTAACCCAAAGTTATAATAATTTCTTCAAATATTGTAGCTCTGCTCAATGAATATTCGTTCTCCACCACATTTCTACTGTTTGTTTACATAAAACTACTAGCTTGGACAGGTTCCAAATTTAACCCTTAGGGCGAATATCCATTATTAAGAATACAAAAATTCAACTGAACACTGTCAAAACCTTTTGATCTTTATTCGAATCAAAAGTCAAAATAGTTTTCACACCGTAAAGAGGATTTTTATTTTGTGGTTTGAACCAACGCATTCAAGCGACAATGACAGTGGTTATTGGTTATGACGTCATTATATCCTTTGACACATAACCAATACGGTTAACCGCGAATAACCAAAAACAATTTGGTCCATCGCTTGAAATTGATTATGGTATTCAAAACATTGAGTGCCCGTGACCTAGACTATTACCAATTCAAATAATGTTCAAGATTTACCAGACACCATGCATAATAGTCAAGAATTTCTACCCGTCATTTTTCAACCAAGTAATATATTTCAGATCAGAAGTACGTATTTGTATTTTCGGAAATATTGGAAAACCAAATTTGCGAATAAATATATCTTCGGGATCATTGGGTGGATTTCAACCATTCGTAATTGAGCTTCTAGTGGGATCTACAAAAATATTGAGTTTCTGAATTGTTTCATCAGCCGTTCTAGAATTCACGATCTTGTGTGAGGCATCAAAATTCGAGTCCGAAGATTACAGATATTGCGACGAGATCAAACTCTTATGTTTTCTAGAAATTGGCGTCTGAATTTAAGATCGCAGCGCCACGGTGGCCAGTTTCAGATCCTTAGATACAGAGATAGATTTTGTTTTGATAGTCGATTTTATAGTGTTTGTTAGTGTTTGGTTTGATAATTTTTGATTTCACGATTTATTCAAAGACTTTTTAGACTTTTATAGTTGACGAGAGTATTACTGGGAGTACATATTCCATTCTTATAAAGTAGGTATGTATCATTCTTCAATCTTATTGAGTGTAGCAACTCTAAAATTACGGGGATATCTCCAAGGTTAGGCAGTATTTTAAGATTATTTGGTTTCAGATCCAAATGGCAAGATTGACTTTGGTTGATTTCTTAGGCTGTCTTGAAAGTTAAAAAATAGATAGTATTGTAGAACATACTTTTTGGAATAATAGACATATACTTATAACTTTACTATTTTTATAGCGAAGGACTAAATACTCAATATATTATGAATAAAATGAACACATTCACATCAAACTAATGCTACTTAATAAGTCTTAATCATTATGGATTGACAAATAAATTTTCCAACACTCATATAATTGGTCTAGAAAAAGCTGTAATAAATAAGCCTTGTACAACTTTGCTTCCATCGGCAGAAGCACTTTGAGCGAACAGTTTTCATCACCAGATATTTCTTTGTTGAGACTCTTTATTTTTCAATAGTCAGTTCTATCACTAAAACATTTACGTTGTTTCTTAATGATCAGTTCAACAGGCAGATTTCTGGAAGGCAGAGCATTCCTCTTAAGTACATTTCTCTGCTTGGATTAGGGGCCTGGAAAAAAATTGTCTTCATGAATGTGATCTAATATTTCATGAGCAATTCATGCTTACCTCTATAAAAATGATCATCATCGGTAAAAAACAGGTAAAAGACTCTCATAAATCGATTCTTCAACACTTTCAGGCTCGACTTCTTGAAGGAAGTTTCTTTCACCCTAACTCCAAATTTTTTACCGAGCTGTAGAAATCTATGGGAGGGGACATTTGAGTTTGCTTTTCCTCAGTAAAAGCTCTTGTAAAATCACATAAACGCCAAGAAGAATGCATTAACTTTCTCATTTTCTTAACATTTCTTTTAACTTATCAATGATAATGTCTGTACCTCGGGTTACTCGGATAGTCACCAGTGGGAGTAGCGCTTATCTTCATTCGCCAATAGCGCGCAAAAATGACAAACATTTAACGACTTTGTCGGCCGGTTTCACAAAACTTTGATTGCCAGATCAAGGGTTTGATTGTCAGTCTAACAATAAATTCTGTGCTCGATTACAGTTCATTTTGAACCCAACCATCGAATGCAAACCTCAATCAACGAGTTGATCAGAAGACAAAAGTTTTGTGGAACCGGCTGTAAGTGTTGAATATGTCTAGCCATGGTATGTTGGTTGGATCGACTGCTTTCCTGATTCAAATTTCTATTTCCGAATAAAAAATGGAATGAAGTGAGAATTCTTGGCTTGTCTGAAAAACCCTGTCGGAAGAAAACCAGCATAATAAAATCAAACAGTTTCAGATTACCCTGCGGACCCTGCGGTAATACTTCGAATTCACAGAACTCAGGAGTAAAACAGAGCACCTCTTTTCGTGAAGATCATAGAGAATAATTCACACAGTGAGTTCAAAAGGAAGTCGCTTCACGAGAACTGAAAATATACAAAAACCAGTATTTTTTGCCACCACGTAGCACACGCTCTGTAAGTCTCGAAATTGAATTATCGGTGTGGTTCTCTGTTATTCCTTCGAAGGTAGTTTAAGTTGTTTTTGCTTCATACGCTCTCAGATTTCAAGACCTTTGTTCGGGGAATTTTCCCTTGCTTGTCCGTGCTAGTATGCTGGTCCTGAAAGATTGTGTTTTGTATTTCTTCAAGTTTTCGCAGCGAGCAGCGGCTCACACCATAACTCTCATATTTCATGTTATGCTTTTGTCGAAAAGATTTTGAATTGAACTCGGTCCTATAAAGTCTGAGAATAATTACTCTAATTTCCTGAAAATCTTTAATTTTCAATAATTCCAAGAAACCTACTGAGGGGCTCAATATTTGTGAAGTATGTTTGAAGCTCAATTCTGAAAGAACAATTAGTGAATGGGTAAAAGTCACGCAATGATTTCGTAGATATATCCATTCGAAAATCAATTTTCTCAATATTCCCAAATCCAATCGTATTGAAATCTAGTACTTTCTGGATCGATAAATTACGTTGTAAAGTTTGATGCAAAGTCCATGAGGATCATAGCTATTGGCGTCTCAATTTTAGATTGCAGCGCCACGGCGGCCAGTTTTAGAACCTTACATACAGACATAGATTTTGTTTTGATAGTCGATTTTGTACTGTTTGTTAGTGTTTGGTATGATAATTTTTGATTTCACGATTTATTCAAAGACTTTTATAGATGACGAGAGTATTACTGGGAGTACATATTCTATTCTTATAAAGTAGGAATGTATCATTCTTCAATCTTAATAAGTGTTACAACTCTAAAATTACGGTGATATCTCCAAGGTTAGATAGTATTTTAATATTAGTTATTTTTAGATCCAAATGGCAAGATTGACTTTGGTGGATTTCTTAGGCTGTCTTGAAAGTTGAGAAATAGATATTATTGTAAAACATACTTTTTGGAATAATAGACAAATACTCATAACTATTTTTATAGCTAAGGACTAAATACTCAATATATTGTGAATAAAATGAATACATTCACATAAAACTAATCCTAATTGTATCGTAAGTCTTATTCATTGTGGATTGACAAATAATTTTTCCAACACTCATATGATTGGTCTTGAAAAAGCTGTAAAAAATAAGCCCTGTACAACTTTGCTTTCATCGGCAGAAGCACTTTGAGCGAACAGTATTCATCACCAGATATTTCCCTATTGAGACTCTTTTTTTTTCAATAGTCACTCTATCACTAAAACATTTACGTTGTTCTTTAATGATCAGTTCAACAGGCAGATTTCTGAAAGGCAGAGCACTCCTCTTGAGTAAATTGCTCGGCTTGGATTAGGGGCCTGGAAAAAAATTGTCTTCATAAATGTGATCTAATATTTCATGAGCAATTCGTGCTTATCTCTATAAAATGATCATCATCGGTAAAATCAAGGTAACAGACTTTCATAAATCTTGTTTGTTGGTTTTTATCGATTCTTCAACACTTTCAGGCTAGACTTGTTAAAGGAAGTTTCTTTCACCCTAACTCGAAATTTTCACAGGGCTTTGGAAATCTATGGAAAGGGGCATTTTAGTTTGTTTTTCCTCAGTAGAAGCATTTTTAAAATCACACAAACGCCAAGAAAAATGCATAAACTCTCTCATTTTCTTAACATTTCTTTTAACTTGTCAATGATGATGTCCTCGGGTTACTCGGATAGCCACCAGAGGGAGTAGCGCTTATCTTCATTCATCAATAGAATTATTGGACGGATTTGACTCATTCATCGATTCAACCTGCGTTATTGAGCCACAAAGTAAGTCTATAAATATCGAAATTCTGTGGGATTCCTTTCCACCAAATGGCCAATTGAGAACACAATCAATCCCGAAAACATTCGACTCAGAGACTCAAAGTAAGAAGAGCAGTAAGTAGAGTTTATGATCATGAATATGTTGAATTCACCAAAAAAATTGTGCCTTTCCAAATATTATTTTTTCAATGTCTTCCTAGATGTCTTCTAACTGCCTGAACAACATAAATTCTCAATTAAAAAATTGAAGGAAGAGCTCCAGTAATAGTAAACTAACATAAACACAAGGATGAGTATAAGTCAACATATATTCCACCTTGATCTGAGCCTATCATCCAATCAACCAAATTCTCCACACTGAAGGAGCAATGACCAAGGAGAACAGTTACTACAGTTTCACGATCATGACTGATTATCAGACCGACTTTGCTTGGAACTGAAGATAGGATCCTAGATACTCATTTCCTGTTCGATGACATCCTGCAGTATTATAGCGATACTATATACTGCCCGGCCAGACCGCCGAATTCAGTAGGACGCTGTATTCTTACTGAATTCGGCGTTCTGGCCGGGCAGTACATTTGGCCAATTGGGCAGAATAATAACCTTGAGTTCTCTTGAACAAGCACGTAAAAAGTGACCTATTCTCATTATTCTTCTCTGGTTGGGCTCTCCGATTCATACAAATGATGCTCTCGTAATTCAAATTGAAGTTAGGCTCGTAAAGTATTCTGCGAAAAATGATTCCACGAAAATCTGACTGATCTGCACCAATCCGATAAATATTTTGGTTTTCGAGAGAGAAAGAAATGGATAAAATCAAAATCTTCTAATTTACTGGAAAATAACGAAGAACTGGGAAGCTAGACAGAAACGAAAACTGAATCAACCAGATTTCGAATCCGATTAAACTCCATATAATGGAAAATCGCATAAAAAAACAGCTTACCTGAATAGTTCTTGCGTAACGATGCCAATTTAAACTGAAAAAGTTACTGATTAAGGGCTTAGAATCGAAAAGTTAGGAGAGCTTTTTGTTGTTTAGGTTTATAGGTTCATTGAATACCTCGAGCGTCGTGCAGGATTAGAGCAAGCTGAGATTATCACGTTGCCAGGATTACCGTTTCCCCGCCTGCCCTTCCCTATCTTTCACAGCCTCCCCTGCAACAAAGCCATGGTAGTAAGCCGTCAGAGACCGCTGTGGTCACTAGACAATCAATTCTCGAAAACGGTGGATTTTTCTTTCATTGCAGTGTTTATCTGAGACGGTGGTTTTATACGACTCCAGCAGATCGTTGGGCCACTTGACACAGAAAACTAGTGGCTTATCACTCAATCAACATGAGAAATCTATCGGAATCTGGAGAGAAGCTTCCCTTTGTTGAATCTGCTGGTTATTTCATGAGTGTCAGGGATTTCTTTCTCTTCCTGTTCCATTTTTTTCAACGCACGAATATCCGTGGCGGAAGGGGTTGGGAAAGATTCGTTCTATCCGGTGGAATTTCTTTTCGATAACGGTGCGTTATCCGGGAAGGTCATGGCATGCTTTCCATAATTTTGCTGGCGATGAATATCTTGTTTAACCTGAATTGGTATGTGGAGAATGTGGGGATAATGATATGGAGCGTATGTCAATGTAGGATTTCGTGAATTTGTTGGAATAGTCCGAGTAAAATGTGAATCTAGATGATTATTATCTCAGCTGACATTGTCAATGGTGTCAGCAAATCTGATTACTTCTTCAGGAGCCCCAGCTATCACGTTGCAAGTATAAAAAACTGGCTCACCGATATATACAATCTTTGGGCTGGCTAGCCCTGGATATTTGCATACAAAATATTTGCCTGTATTCGTTTCCAATCTGAAGATTTTGCAGATTTCATGTCCATGAAAAAAGAGAGATATTTGTGCGGCAGTACTCCGTTTTCTGTGCCAATATTTCACGAAGCTCACCTCATGGTAGCTATAGGAGCTATCTGGTATAAGATTATGGGAATTCCACAAACTGTGCTGTTTCTGAACGTCCATTGTTAGTCGGTTCCCTTAAAGTGGTCTCAACAAGCCCACACAAGGTTTCTGCTCTAACAGATATTATACTTGAGACTATTTTAATCAGTTATAGTACATCAACGTTGGGAATTATACTAGTTAGCACCCATATCTACATGCATGGGCAACTTCAAACAAGATGAATTGAGTATATAGATACAAACAGGGAACACCAGACAATTCAGCTCAAAGTTACAAGGTATTGGTTTGATCCACCCAAGAACGAATCTAAACACTCCATCCTGATTAGTACCGAAGTATATTGATATTCCTTCACACTCCGGAATCACCATGAAGTCTACCGAAACTTGAGATGATGGTTACTGAAATGGAGCCAAAGTATCGAAGACTCCAACAGATCGATTGGCCACTCGACACATAAACTTGTGGCTTATCACTCAATCAACATGAGAAATCTTTCGGAATCTGGAGAGAAACTTTTTTGTTGAATCTGATGGTTATTTCATGGGTGTTAGGGATCTCTTGCTCTTCCTGTTCCATTTTTTGAGCGCAATATCTGTGACTGTGAAGGGGTTGAGAAGGATTCGTTTTATCCGGTGGAATTTCTTTTCTATAACGGTGCGTTATCCAGGAAGGTCATGGCATGCTTTCCACAATTTTGCTGGCGATGAATATCTTGTTTAACCTGAATTGGGATGTAGAGAATGGGGAGATAATTATATGGAACGTATGCCAATGTAGGATTTCGTGAATTTGTTGGAATACTCCTAGTAAAATAAAAATCTAGATGATTGTTATCTCAGCTGACATTGTCAATGGTGTCAACAAATCTGATTACTTCTTCAGGAGCCCCAGCTATCACGTTGCAAGTATAGAAAACTGGCACACCCATATGTACAATTTTTGGGCTGGCTAGCCCTGGATATTTGCATACTAAATATTCGCCTGTATTTGTTTCCAAAATAAAAAATTTTGCAGAGTTCATGTCCATGAAAAACGGGAGATATTTGTACGGCAGTTCTCTGTTTACAGTGCCAATATTTCACGAAGCTCACCTCATGCTAGCTACAGGAGTTTTCTGGTTTAAGATGATGTGAATTCCACAAACTGTGCTGTTTCTAAACGTCCATTGTTAGTTGGATCCCCTACCACTGGTCTCAACAAGCCCACACAAGGTTTCTGCTTTAACAGATACTTGAGACTATTCTCATCAGTTATAATACATTAACGTTAGAAATTATACTGGTAAGCTCCCAGATCCACATGCACGGGCAACTTCAAACAAGATAAACTGCGTGTATAGAAACAAGCAGGAAACACCAGATAAATTCAGCTCAAAGTTACAAGGCATTGGTTTGAACTACCCAAGAACGAATCTAAACAGTCCATCCTTATTAGTACCAAGATTGGATTAGCTTAGAGAAGGGGCGATAAAGTTATGCTTAACCTCGCTGACACCTTGACCTAAAGATCTATTGTACAACCTCGCGCTGTTTACCAGTCAGGTAGCAAGGCCTCGATAAACTTTACTACACCCATTACTTGTTCCGGTTTGAAGAAACATGAGCCAAGATTCTGCAGCCTTCTCCCGAGGACAGCTTCACATTTGCATAGCAGGTGTTCTGCTGTCTCAGTGGATTCTTGGCAGAAGCGACAGGTATCATCAGAAACCTTCGCCATGTTCCGAAGATGATAATTCACAGGACAGCGTCCCGTGAGTATGCCTGTCAGTTTTCGCAATTCCGATTAACTAAGTGAGAGAGCTTTCTTAATCCAGCTCGTTGAGTACGAGAGGAATAACTTAGCCTGTCTCTGTCCTTCGATCATTCGCCAGGATCTGGCCTTCCTTTTTTGTTCCCATTCTTTAACCGCCATCACTTGGTGGCTTAATGGGAAGCCGCAGAATGGATCTGGTACAATGAAGGGGGTTAATCCCCCCTCCCTTGCTAACTGATCAGCCATTTCGTTACCATGCACTCCAGAATGACCAGGCACCCAAAAAAGGTTGACCTGATTAATCAGTACCAAAGTATATTGAAAGTCCTTCACACTCGGGAATCACCATGAAGTCTATCGAAACCTGAGATTATGGTTACTGAAATAAAGCCAAAGTATTGAAGACTCCATTAGCTCGTTGGGTCATCTATCACATGAAACTTGTGGCTTATCACTCAATCAACATAAGAAATCTATCGGAAGCTGGAGATAAACTTACTTTGGTTGGATCTGCTGGTGATTTCATGGGTGTCAGGGATTTCTTGCTCTTTCTGTTCCATTTTTTCAGCGCACGACTTTCTGTTCACACGAAATTTTGTGAGGATAATATGATCAGAAGATCGCAGAATATTGAGTATTTGAAAAAAAATATTTTTTTTTAGATGACACGATCATCACGAAATTTCGCACAAAGTTGCAAATCAGCATTTTCAAACTATAGTTAACAAGTTTCACAATGATTGAGATTGTATTTTTCAAGTTATTCCGGACAAAATAACCATACTCAATAAAAAACCATCCAAAATTTCCTCCAAATATTTTTGCCCAATATCTCTGAGAATTATGAACATATCCAACTGAAATTTGGTACAATGCTATGAAATATGGAGCTCAAGATATAAGCAGATGTTTTCAAATGCAGTGAACTGCTTCCGATAATGGAAATTTTTCTGAAAAAATGTTCTTTTTCAATCTTACTGCCGGTACGATCTCAACAAAATTTTGCAGGAAGTTGCTGGTCACTGTGCCCCAACTAAGTGCCAAGTTTCAATATCAGGGAAATATCCTCAAAATTTCAAATAGCTATAAGGCTGAAACCGTTCGGCTGCTTGTGCCCATCAACGAACATAACCGCGGCATTTGGATGCTCGACCTATCCTCTAGTTTGCTCCGTTCGAGAGATATCGGGTCCTCGGTTGGACGGCTGGCTGAGCAGAATCGACTTGGACACCGGAACAGTGGGTTCAACCTAGTCGTTTGAGACCAATCTCGGCTCAAAATTCGAAAATTACAGACAAACCAAACACCAAACAAACGATAGCACGCTTTTCCCTAGAACATGCGCGCAAGAATGAGTTCGCCGTAGGCCATGCACTCTCTGAGGCAAGTCTTGGAGTCGAAGTTTCATTTTAAAAAGTGCTTAGTGCTCGGTGCTCGTGTAAACGAATTACTTTTTGAAAGTGCTTGGTAATCGCGAGCATTTCACAAGAAATGAGTGCTTAGTGCTCGAGATTCCGGAGCACTTTTCGAAAGGGCTTAGTGCTTTGTGCTCGGAGCACTTTCTGTCAGTGCTCGGCACAGATCTGGTGACCACTTACATCCGCATAAGTACTTTTGAAGGAGATCGATTGCCAAATATTCTGGACAGCAGACAATTCAGGCTCGAAGTTACGAGACAATTGATTCGCTTTATACAAAAACTAATCAAAACACTTTATCCTAATGAGTACAGAAGAATATTGAGAGTCCTTCATACTTAGGCATCAACATGAAGGTCATCACCTCTTGAGATAACGATCACTGAAATGAATCCATGGTACAAAAGGCTCATTTCTCGAAAAAGCTCAATTGATGTTTCATTATGATATCGTATATACTTTTTTAAGATACAAGGAAGAATCTCTTCTGACAAGTCTCTAAGATACTAGTTACTTCTTGCCAAAAAATAAAGGAACTAAGATAAAGTAAGTTGATCAGACAGCTCTGGAAGCAAACAATGGAACGAAATCAAAAAATCTGGAACGAACACGAAAATCTTAATATTGAAAGCGAATTCATTCACTAAAAGGATAATGCCTCAAGTTCTTCGGAGTCTAATGTGAAAAAGGAAACCCTTAAACGCCAGAGGGAATCAAAGCAATCAATTCATCGTCTTCAAGAAAACCGAATGCTCCTACTACCTCGGCAGGAAATTCTTATTATCTAATTAGGTCTGCCTTCAACATTACCTTTTCCATTATAACGAGGATAACTAAACTTTCCATTCGAAGGTAAAAGATTCAACATGCGAGCAAAAGGTCTCAATAATAGGGGGCATTTCAGTTTACGCATTGGACTGGAAATATTTATGGAATATTTCAGGAAATTCATGCAATTTTTATTGGGGAAAGATAGAAATAATGATGATAATAACGGTTACCCTATTTTCAGAGCTCCGTGAGCTTCTCGATTATTGAATAAGGTGAACCAAGGAGGGTTGAAGTAGGTCCTTCTTCAAGATATATGGCACCATAAACAAGAATTTTTAGGACAATGTTTTTATTTATAGCATTGTCGATCATGTTGAAGTGAATTCAAAATTTTCGAGAAGTTCAATATGAGTGGACTTCAAGCCATTTTCACTATCGAAATTTTTCATCCTCCTGCAGTAGCTTAGGGTTTTAGTGAAATGGAGGATCTTTCTCAAGATTCTTCATTTCTTTCTGTTCTAGGGTGATGTATACTCCATTCACTTTCATAAACTATCCCGGTTGGCCATGACATTCTGACACATTTCACCGTGTTCATTTTGAAAATGTTAGGTTATAGTCATTTTCCTGTCAGATAACTACGCAACGTTGTCCTCTCTACATGGAGGTCATAGTGATTACGTATTTTTCGAAATGTGAATTTACTTTGGGAAAAAAATTGATTTGAGAAGATATTATGTTAATTCTATCATTCCGAAGACCTGGCGAATGTTGAAGAAACTATTTTGTTGAAATTTTACTGAAAAAATTATGAATAAAGTAGTCCGTTACTTTGTGATAGTTCATTCGGAAAAAAATAAAAGTACTCGAATGACCCTGCAGTAAAACTTCTGAACTAACAGAAGAACCTTATAGAAATTCTCTAGAAATAAGCCTACAAAAGACATTTAAATACCTTCAACACATCTTGAAAAACTCCAGTATGAAAATGTAGTGGCACAACAAAACCTGTGTCATCTTAAAAGAACTAACTCAATTCAAAAAGTCCTTGGGAATCCATGTGAACGATACACTGGGTTTTCATTCACATACGTCGAAAATGTTGGATAGCTTGAAATAAATTATTAATTCCAAATTATCAGGGGGACTGTCAGAAAAAGCAGAATTCAATACTATATAGGACTTCCTGATACTCTGTCTGCTTCTTCAAAACTTACTTCGGCACTTTTAGTTTCCAAGCGTGATGATTATGTTGAGATTGAGAGTAGGAATTGGCATTGGCATTTGGCAACGTCTCCTCGAATTATTTTGACATAGCCGATATTTCACGAGTGCCAACCTGCGTCAGTTTTAAGTGGAAAAAACTTGATGGACGTAAATTATGGACAACCGGGATAGTTTATGAAAGTGAATGGAGAATATATCATGTATTTCATGAAGAATTTATGTTACGATGAGAATTGGCACATACCTCGAGCTCAGTATCTAACGACAATGTTCCAAATTTCAATTCGATCCGATCCCACTTCCGGACATATAACGAGCGAAATATGCCAAACTGTTATTCGGAATTTTAAAGGTATTGCCGCAATATCTCAAGTACAGATGCAATCCGATTGAAACTTCCTAATCAATCGAATAAAATCAACACGCAACCAGATGCAAAATTTTATGTAGATCTAGTTGTTAGAATTCGAACAAGCGCGTAAAAGCTCTTAACCTCACGTGCGTGCTTTTCTAGAATTTTTTCTCCAATTTTTTCAGTCAATGTGGACTGTATAAATTCTGAACAGAAAATGTACATACCTCATAAATAACAGGAACTCGAGATATTACTATAATAATTCAAGAGCGTCCTATATATTCGTTTTAATTTACTCCATTTCCTCACTCAATATCCAACTCTGAAAAAAAATAATTATGGTCCTTCCGAAAGGCGCCATGGCCGTAGATCAAAGCAAGTGGTGGCAATAACCAATATTTATGGAGTATGGGGGGTCTCTGTAGCTGAGTATACGTGTAGCCAGTAGGAGTATATATCCTCATGATATTTATCAGTGACATATATCGTATAGTGAGGACAAAAAAGTTCACACATGCTTGAAAAATTTTCTCGCTTCTCTTATGGCTTTGTACTCGTATCTGTGTCGAAAGGCACATCCGAAGACCGCACCAATTCGAGTTTATATGGACCCGGTTATTTCGATGAAGAAAATTAATTGAAAGAGGATGAAATTCTAAGGGTACGAACAGAACAACTGGGACGCGGTCGAGGTGGAGTTCGAGGTCGATGCTATTATACTATACTCCATTCATTTTTATAAACTATCCCGGTTGGTCATGACATTCTGACACATTTCACTGTATTTTGAAAATATTGAGTTATAGTCATTTTGCTGTCAGAACACTGCACAACGTTGCCCTCCCTACATAGAGGTCGTAGTAATTACGTATTCTTCAGAATGTGAATTTACTTTGGGGAAATAATGAATTTGAGAAAATATTATGTGAGTTCAATAATTTCAAAGACCTGGTGAATGTTGAAGAAACTTTTTTCTCTGTTAATACTGGAAATAATTCACGTATATAAACATGGTTGAAAGATTCAGCTATGCTATTTTCTTGTACAGAAATCAAGAATCGTGTGTTGAAATTTTACTGAAAAATAACGGATATAGTAGTCCGTTGTGATAGTTCATTCGAAAAAAAATAAAAGTACTCGAATAACTCGGCAGTAAAATTCCTTAACAAACAAACGGACCTACGGAATTCCCTGCTTTTCGGAATTCTCAAGAAATAAGCCTACAGAAGACATTTAAATACCTTGTTGCACAACTTGAAATACTCCAGTAAGAAAATGTTGGATAGCTCGTGATAAATTATGTATTCCAAATTATCAGGGTTACCATCAGAAAAAGCAGATTTCAATTCTAAATAGCACTTCCTGATACTTTGTCTCTGCTTCTTCAAAACTACCTTCGGCATTTTTAGTTTTAAAGCGTGATGATTATGTTGAGATTGAGAGTAGAAATTTGGATTGGTATTTGGCAACGTCGCTGGGAATTATTTTGACATTGCTGATATTTCACGAGTGCCAACCTGCGTAAGATTTGAGTAAAAAAACTTGATAGACCTAAATCATGACCGACCGGGATAGTTTATAAAATCGAATGGAGTATACTCAAGTTCACAGTAGGGTGCTAAGAGAAAAAATCGAATCGCCTGTGTAGGTCGGGAACCTTCGCAGGCCTGTCTAAATACACGCACCGGTTGAACTGTGCAGGTAGACCTGCGCAGGTCAACCTTTCCAGTAGACCGTAACGTATGTGACCGGCATAATATTCTCAGAGTCATAATTATTCACTAGCAGATCGTTCACAGTGAACCATTCAATGGAAGAACGTGATCTTTCGAAGAATTCAAGGTTTTTTGAAAAAAGTCTCAAAATCATAGTAATTGATCGATCAAGCAAACTGCACTTATTCTAACTTATTGACTAGGCTTTTTGCGAACCTCGATTAGAATCATTTTCCGATATGTTCTGTGGTAAAGTCTTAGTAACTTTCCGTTCATTCCACAACTTTTTAACAAATGACACCTATATTTTCTTGAATTCCATCGAGGTAGGATATCAATATTTAATGAAAACTCGATTTCATCTGATTACTATAGGGGGAAAATGAATAACAAAGTTCGAAAATTTTTCCTCACATGTCCTTTAAAATGAAGAAGATTTTTAGGCCTATTTTGGGTAACATTACAGAAAACAATGAAATAACAGAAATCACTAAACAGGCATGCCAACGTGATTTTCCACCAACCGACTCCTTACCTCAAATACCCCTTTCACAACTCTCACTTATTGGCGAATGAAGATAAGCAAGCGCTACTCCCTCTGGTGGCTATCTGAGTAACCCGAGGTGCAGACATTATCATTGACAAGTTAAAAGAAATGTTAAGATAATGAGAAATTTTATTCATTTTTCTTGGCGTTTGTGTGATTTAACAAGTGCTTCTACTGAGGAAAAGCAAACTCAAATGTCCCTTCCCACAGATTTCTACAGCTAGGTAAAAAATTTCGAGTTAGGGTGAAAGAAACTTCCTTCAACAAGTCGGGCCTGAAAGTGTTGAGGAATCGATAAAAACCAACAAACAAGATTTATGAGAGTCTGTTACCTGCATTTTAGCGATGATGATCATTTTTATAGAGGTAAGCACGAATTGCTCATGAAATATTAGATCACATTCATGAAGACACTTCTTTCCAGGCCCATAATCCAAGCAGAGAAATTTACTCAAGAGGAATGCTATGCCTTCCAGATATCCGCCTGTTGAACTGATCATTGAGAAACAACGTAAATGTTCTGGTGATAGAACTGGCTATTGAAAAAAAAAGTCTCAACAAGGAAATATCTGGTGATGAATACTCTTCGCTCAAAGTGCTTCTGCCAATGAAAGCAAAGTTGTACAAAGCTTATTTATTACAGCTTTTTCATGACCAATCATATGAAAGTTGGAAAATTTATTTGTCAATCCATAATGAATAAGGCTTACGTACAAGTAGCATTAGATTCATGTGAATGTATTCATTTCATTCACAATTTATTGAGTTCTTAGTCCTTGCCCATAAAAATAGTAAAGTTATGTGTATTTGTCTATTATTCCAAAAAGTATGTTTTACAGTACTATCTGTTTTTCAAGACAGCGTAAGAAATCCTGCCCTTTCGATCTGAAAATAAATAATATTGAAATACTTTCTAACCTCGGATATATCCCCGTAATTTTAGAGTTGCTAGAATCAATAAGATTGAAGGATCATACATCATTTATAAGAATGGAATATGTACTCCCAGTAATACTCTCGTCAACTATAAATGTCTTAAACGTCTTTGAATAAATCGTGAAATCAAAAATTATCAAACCAAACAGTACAAAATCGACTATCAAAAAAAATCTATGTCTGCATGTAAGGTTCTAAAACTGGCCACCGTAGCGCTGCAATCTTAAATTCAGACGCCGATTGCGCAATTTCCTATCTATGAACCCCGGTAGAAACACAGAACTTCTGAATTATCCAGAATGAATCCAAAAACATTCCTCATTTGCTTCCTGGAACAAATCAAATTAAAAACATGTCTCGGTAACATTTGTTTGAGTTGGTTAAGTCCGGATTATATCAATTCTTTTTTCAATTGGAGGAGAGTTATAAGACGAGGAATTTTCATTACCATTCTGCTCCTATGAAACCCAGTGGAACCGATCCAGCGTATAATCGACCATAGCTCGAAGTCAAATATAGTGCAGTAAATTCCTCGAAGAAATTGCCCATTTCCATCTTTCCTTGTTCCTTATTTCGGTAGGAGGAATGATCCTGTAGAATTGGTCGTTTGAATAAATCCTTCGCTGTTGAATCGTTTGATGTATCCTTAATTCACTTTCAAGGGTAGTGGTAGTCAGTTGGTAGGCCAAAGAATAGTTTTTCCAGGATTTTGAAAGCACGTTCTGAGGAACAGTATGGGGAGCCGTTTTGGAAAAAAGTGGGTTTGAAAATACAGGGTGATTCCGGAGGGGACCGTCAGATTTTGGGATAAGTTTACACTAGTCAAGACAGTCTCGGAACACTGTTTGGTTTATTGTTGGGGGTCTCTGTTGAGGATATACAGGGTGATTTGTTCGATTCGACCGATTTTACTTTTATTGATAATTTTGGTATGGCTTATTCGATTTCAATGAAATTTTCAACGTAGTACAATAGTGTTGACCACATTTATTGATTTCAAGTTTTTTTTCAGAATAAGCGGTTTTTATTGTGATAAATCCAGATTAATTGTGCAGGTTGAAAAAATTTTTTCAAAAAATGATAATGTCGAAATTTCGCTCCAATCGATTCTACTTATATTGATAACTTTGGTATGGCTCATCCAATTTTGATGACATTTTTAGTGTAGAATAATCTGAATGAGTACATTAAATGAACGCAACAATCCCTGAAAATACAGTCATGTAATTGTGATA
This sequence comes from Myrrha octodecimguttata, assembly GCA_958510865.1. Lineage (NCBI taxonomy): Eukaryota > Metazoa > Arthropoda > Insecta > Coleoptera > Coccinellidae > Myrrha > Myrrha octodecimguttata. The sequence continues at coordinate 63,175,527 of OY294058.1, forward strand.
ATTTCAGAGTTTCAGATTAATTATGCAGTTGAAAAAAAAAACCCGTACATTGCTTTTCCAAAACTTTCTTATTCGTTGCAGATTCTTTAATAATATGTCATCATCCAGAGGTTTTTCATTTCTTTGGCACTCCTCCGGTTTTCCTAGAAGACATTTTTGAAGAAGAGCATTATCGAAATTTGGCTCACAGGCAGTGAGAGTATTCCGCACTAGGTAGGAAAGCTGTATCGTCCAAGGATGCAAAATTGTTCGTCACTTCTAAAATATTCTTTCGAAATTCGAAATATATTCTGAATTGAATGATTTCATAGAAAATATTAACAATTAAATATGAATTTGGAATTTGAAAAGAATATTTTAGAACTTAAGAGCTGCTTCGCATCCTTGGACAATAAAGCTTTCCTACCTAGGAAAACCGGGGGTGTCCCAAAGAAATTGAAAACCTCTGAATGATGACATATCATTGTAGAATCTGAAACGAATAAGAAACTTTTGGAAAAGCAATGTACAGGGTGTTTTTTTTTTCTACTGCACAATCAATATGAAATTCCAAAATTATCACCATTACAACCCTGTATTTTGAGAGACTTTTGGGATTATTGAATGTACTCGTTCAGATTGTTCTACACTGCAAATTTTATCAAAATTGAATGAGCTATACCAAAGTTATCAATGAAAGTAGAATCGATTGGAGAGAAATTTCGACATTGCCTTTTTTGGATGGAATTTTCTCAGAAAACTAGAAGTGTGCCAAAAAAATTAGAAACTCTCAAATAATGACTTATTATAGTAGAATCGTATACAGATAGCATAGTTTTGGAAATGCGATGTACAGGGTGTTTTTTCAACCTGCATAATTAACCTGTAATTATTACTATAACAACCACTTATTTCTAAAAAAAATTGGAAATTAATGAATGTCCTCATCAATATTAAACTTTGCTGAAAATTCCTCTAAAATCGAATAAGCCATACCAAAGTTATCAATAAAAGTAAAATCAGTCGAATCGGACGAATCACCCTGTATATTCTCTCCCCAACCATACACCAATCATTGTTTCGAGACTGTCTTGACTATTGTAAACTCATCCTAAAATCTGACGGTCTCCTCCGGAATCACCCTGTATATTGATTTTCGAGTCAATATATTTATTAGGTGCAGCGATATGTTTATTTTGTGTGCCAATATACTTGTTTTCCACAAAACACAATATATTTACGAGTTGGAAGTTTCAAATATATCAACATATGAGATCCGATCCAGGGAGAGTCTTTAAGTTCTACATTAATTTCGACTCTACATCCATCTATCAAATAAAACACCTTCTTTATAAAGGGTTTCAATAGGAACGCCCCATTTTCAAATTGACATCACTCGCCCACGGCAGTCCTTTTTTTATTTGCGACACTGACGGTTGCATTGGCCAATGTCTACCATTCAATCATGAAAAGGTACACGCTTCAACATCGTTCACAAATAGTTCAAACTTATTATGAAAAACCTAAAAAAGCACTCACGACGGGTCAGGAGTTTTCACGCCTTTGTTCCGTTGCCAAAGCGGTCATCTATTCAAGTATTGACCCTGCGAAACGCAGATTATTTCATATGGTCCAATTGGCGAATTCAACCCATTTGAACATTCGACCTTCTTAATTAAACTGAAAACCTACTCTACGAATATATTCCCTATGACGATTCTTCTTTAAGTTAATGTCACTGATAGTGAACGAAATAACTTCCGGATGAATCTACTCAGTAGCTTGATAATTGTTGAGTAAGTTTGGAGTTTAATTACGAAGGCCGAATCGGAGAATTAGAAAAAACTATCGAATTATTTTGCAGATATGCCCTTTCAAAATTTCAGTTTCCCGATATTTCCAAAAACATAGATAGAATCGCTCTTCAATGAAACATGCCACCTTGAAGTTTCAGCCACATAGGGTCTACCGAAAAATGAGCAAAAAAAATTAAGGAGTACTCCTGCATTTTGTTAAATGGAGGGAGTTATTTTGCTCATTGTTCTGTAGACCCCTTTTGACTGAAACTTCAAGGTGGCATGTTTCATTGAAGGGCGATTCGATCTATGTTTTTGAAAATTTCGGGGAACTGAAATTCTTCATGAGCCTTCGAATTATTTTTTTCAGTTAATTATCAATATCAATGCGATCCGATCTTCATTTTTGGAATAGGTATATCTGGGGAATCATTGGGTGGATTTAAGCTATTCACGAATTCAGCTATCGAAATGAATCTCAACGTGCTCAACAATTATCTAGTCTATCGGCATATTCTTTCAGTTATTGTTTTGACTATCCATGGTCAGACCAGAAGCAAACAAATTAACTTCTAAGAGAAATGACTTAGGGACTCTATATTTGTAGAGAAGGAGTGGGGCATTATTATGAAGGTTGAATTCGTAAATGATTAAAATATGCCCAATGATTTCGTAGATATAGCCATCCACAATTTTATTTTTCCAAAATTCCCAAAAGTACAAATTAGATCCAATTCAAATCTAGTACTTGATAGAAAAACAATAGCTTGTAAGTTCATTGATTTGTTACTCAAAAACGATAGCCGCGATCGTGAATGGGTAAAATCCGTCGAATGAGTCATAGATATACACATTCAAATATTTTCAAAAATACGAATTGGATTGAATTTGAATCTATTACTCGATTGAGAAATGATAGCTTGTAGGTTCATGCAGAAGTTCGTAGGATTATATGAAAAGATATTTCCAAATCAGTCTATAACAAAGTAAAACTACGTTTGCCGGGATCAATAGGCAGGTGACTCCTTTGGGAAGGAACTTAAACAAGCGCGTAAAAGCTCCTGACCTCACGTCAGTGCTTTTCTAGATTTTTCTTTTAAAACGATAGCTAATATTACAGTGAATGGTGCTCGTTACAGATCGACGATCGATGATTATTTCTTTCAAAATTTGAATGGTATCGACCCAGAAGTGTTTTGGTTCCAACAAGATGGTGCTTTACCTGATGCTGCTACCGTAACAATTGATTTATTGAAAGAAAGATTTTATGATCGATTACATTATTTCGAGAAAGGGTTCAATTAATTGGCCTCCAAGATAATGCGACATAACTCCACTGGATTATTTTCTTTTGGGTTATGTCAAGTCATTGGTTAGGCTGATAAACCGGAAACAATAGACGCTTTGGGGGCTAACATGACTCGTGTTGTTGATTACATAAGGCCTGAATCACTCGAAAAACTGGTCCAAAATTGGTCTGGTTGAATGCAGTTCCTCAGAGCTAGTCGTGTTGGACATATACCGGAAATAATTTTTAAAGCATAAATTCCTTAAAATTATCTTTCAAAGAAAAAAAAATTGGCTTCAATCTTAATTTAAATGTGTTTTTTCCCGGTTAAAAGTTCTATTACCAAAAAAAAAACACCCGATAAAACTAATCGACAGAGTTTGAATCTGCACATCTCGAAATATTGAGGAAATAATTTCGAAATTTATGGTTCTCTTCCGAAAGTAAGGGTGCATACAGACTGCCAGCAGAACAGAATCGAATTTGACCACGGATTCCTCATAAGTGAGGGCCGGTATAATGAAACTTAACTGGAAGTTATCTTTAACTTTAACTGACAATTAAAGTTTTGCTGAAAAATGTCGAAATTATAAAAGTCTCATTTCTATCATAGACAAGAAATGCTGTGATGATTTCTATGAAAAGGAGAAGGAAATAATTTAAGATTCTGTAATAAATCTAACCACCAATTTCTGGGTTGGGAAAGCTGAACTTTGGAAAAATACTCCCTTTCGAATTATGATCGGAATAAACAAATCCTTTATTTACAGATATTCGCACTATGTATCAGGGAGCTTAATGGATTGTGGTTTCCATGAAAATAGAAAGTGAATTACTGATTTGAGGGAGAGTTGCAATGATCAATTTTGAATTCTAATACTTTTTGCAATATGCAAGGGTTGTTTGGGTGTTTATTCGGTAACCTAACTAAAAAAACTACTTCCACTAATGAATTTATTGGAAATGAAAGCTTAAAAGGAAAAACTTTGACAATAATGAGATACATTCAATTCAGGAATTATTGAACAATTACAATAAAATTTGTCCAAATCCAATTAGGTACAGAATTTTGTTCACAAATACTTCACTCTTCACCAACGAGCAAGTACTTTCAACTGACACTGGGAGTGGTAATAATCTCAACACCAAATTTGCAAAAATTGTCATTCAATTAGAAAAAAATGGTAATGTTTCGTGTGGCCCGGGTTATCAAGCCCTGAAATCTAGAATTTGTACAAAGCTACCTGTTTCGCCATTATTATAAGAAAAGTATCCATTGCTATTGTGATGATTTCCTTTCATCTTAAAAGTTAAATTATGTGTTAATTATTATGCTTCATTACGCCTTCACAACTTTTATCTGTTATATTAGGCACCGAAAAGAAAAAAATGCCAATAGGATATTCAACAATTTTCATGGCATCATCGTCATGGTCACTTAAAAGTTCTTCAAAAACGAAGTGAATATCTCTCAACCAGGATGTTCAACAATATTCATGTCATCTTCGTCATCGTGAATTAAAATTTCTTCAAAAATGAAGTGAATGTATACTGCTAACATGTTTCCGAAAATATCATAACATCAATGAAATTGAGGTTGTATTCCCCTTATGCCAGCCGAAAAGACAGAGAATCTGTGGAAAAAAACGATTCAACTTTAACTTCAACTATAATTGATACCCAAACCACCAGATAAAGATAACCCTGCAAATCTAACTTCAACTGGAAGTTACTGCTTAATTTTCAGTTAAAGTTAAAGATAACTTCCAGTTAAGTTTTATAATAGCGGCCCTTGGTAGTTAAAGACCTGGAAGAATATATTGCAAGATGCCAGAATAAAATATTCAAAAGGAAACAGAGCTTCGCTTTAATTCAATCCAGAATTCTCTCACATAAACCGGACAATTCAACCCGTTCCCGAAAAATGTTCAGCGAGGTTAACATCATCGTCCAACTGTGAACAGATAGGAAAATATTCCCGAACTCAACGCGAAATAAACAAATGGAAAGGTTTGATTTTAGGAGGTGCTGTTAAACTTAATACCGGACATTTTTCCCGGTTTTACGACTCTTTTCTCCGTTTACGACACTGCCGAGATTAAGCAATCATAAAGCAAGAAATTAGGATTTGTGCCTTGATGGAACACACATGTGGAGAAAATAAATCCTTAGCGCCCTTATAACGACTTATGAAACACCATCATCTCGTCTAATTTTCTCTCCTTCTCTGGCATCTTCACTCAATTCCGTTCCAGAGGCACAGGGGAGATGCTGTCAGATGAGTGTAGGTTTGATGGTTGCTGATTCGGTTCCCAAAAATGCGTGTAGTAATGTGTTATTTATTTATTGCGTGTTGGTTCTGATCGATAAAATAACAGACTCAGAGTTTCCTTGAGGGATAGGGAATTGAAAGATGTTCGTTCTGAATTCTAATCTACTACTTCGATCTGAATTTTCAACCAAAAAACTTCGTCAAATTTTACCACTGTAGAAGGAGAATTTCAGAATATAGTACATGATTAGTTATTCAGGAATATCAGTGTACTGTTCATCGGCTCCTCAAACCAGATAAATTGATCCCAATATCAGTATTTGCCAAAATCATTCCTGATTGGCTGAAATTTGAGTTTGAGTTCCTGATTTCATACTAATAATGTCATGTTCATACAGTATTATGTAACCTGGATCATTTTGGTTGATGCAGTTGCTGGTTTTCCATTCCGCAACTTTGAAATGCTCGGTTGGTTGGTTCATAGTTACAGTTCAGTAACGGGGTAACATTCCTCTGCGACCTTAAGGTCTGTTGTACCCCCCTATGAAAGCTGAAAAACTGCGATACCCACAGCTCACTCTCCAACTCTTGAGCTCCGAATAACTTCAGTATCTGTGAGGGCTTCAAGGAGGCTATGTTCTCATTTCTCCTATGATTTTCCATTCCGAGACATTCTTTGAGTAGGCTTGCAATGCCGGAATATTTCATCATCGGGTGACCAGAAGATTCCTCTTCTTCCCCTGGTAAGCAAATTCTTATCATATGCTTCCACAGGCGACAATGTCCTGCGAGGAAGCCAGTAGGAAGGCGAAACTCATTGTTACTAAGATCCTAATTATTTTTGGACCTTGCAATTTTATAGTTCCGAAGGAACTTCTTCGAATGATCCCTTCCTGGAAGGTTCTTCCAAGGTGCTTCTCTTCCAGTTTCTTCCTCCTTGAAACTCTTTCTCCTAGGTGCACAAGCCTAGAGCACAGAAAGATTCAGAGCTAGTAAGTGGAGTTTGTGCTCCCTTTCTGACTAGTGTGTTAGCCTCCGCGTTTCCTTTGATTCCTGAGTTACCAGGTACCCAGACTAAGAAGACATTATTGATCTTGCCTCTTTATTGAGTTTCCTACGGCAATCCTATACCAGCTTTGATTGGACGAGATATGAGTTCAGTACTTCTATAGCAGCTTGACTATCAGAATGGATTACTTGATAGTTTCTTGTCGGGTCTGTGTCGGTTGGTTGATGAAAAAAGCTCAATTACAGAATTTGATGAGTGAAAAAGCAATCTTTCTGTCACTAGAACGGCAGTCCATTTCCTATCAAATCAAGAGCGATCACTCTATCCAAACAACCCTTCTGAAGACAGTAATATGTAATACAGTAAACAAACTGATTGAATTGAAATCGAAACAGTTTCGAAAGACCGAGATCCCTCTTATGTCGAACAAAACAAAGGAAATCAAGAATTCATTCAGTACCATTGAAACAGCTCTTCATTAGACGTCAATACCAATGTATCTAACAGAAGGACGCAATCCAGGATGCTTTTGCAACATCACGAACTTGCTCCCGGGATCATAGATTATTTTCCATAATACTGCATGTTCTCATTAAATCCTGAAAATGCCAGATCGATGTGAAATGTGATACTAGCTTCATCAAGCAAACGATTGTTTCAGTCAACTCTCCTCACAAATATTCCTTTATGGATTTTTGATACTAAAGCCCACATTATCCTTTGCCTGTCACTTACACTATAAGTTCAAGAGATACATCTGTTATGCTTCTCGATATGATTATTCTAAGGCAACTAAGTTCACTCTTCTTGGCATTATATCGGTATAGCCAATGGATGTATCTCTGGCAATACCAGATTTTTTCAGAAATAGCATCTGTCTTCTGGATAATCAAAATGAAGAACTTCTGAAGGAGTAAATCCATGGTTACTATGCAGATCATAAGTATCTTATGAGTGAATATTCTTCTGATCAATTTCCAAAATACCATCAGTTATAGGTTTTTCATACTTTGGACAATATGTTTTTATGTCTAAGGTTTTTAAGCTGAAGCGATCCATCTGAGAAACCCATCGGATGGACTAATTAAGCTTACCCATCTTGGCGACTTTTGATGACTACATAGTCATAGACAGTTGAAATCAGAAACAAAGTTGACATTCTATCGGTATAGCAAATGGACGTCTTTCTTGGCATGACCAGATTTGTCCAACAATGGCATTAGGCTTCTCGATGAATAAAATGAAAAACTTCTGAAGAAATAAATCCATGATTACTTTGCAGATCATAAGTATATCATGAGCGAATATTCTTCTGGTCAACTTCCAAAACCCTATCAGGAGTGATCACTCCAGCACTCTCAATCCCAATAACCCCTCCAAAAGCAACAATATACGTAGAGAAGGAATTCCTATAGACAGAGATATATCTTATATCAAACCCAACAAAGAAAATCAGGAATTTATACAGCACCATTGAAACAGCTCTTCATTAGACGTCGATACCGATATATCTGACAGAACGACGACTCGCGATCGATGGTTCTCTCCCAACATCAGGAACTTGATGAATTTAAAATAAATCAGCATTCGAAGCATCCTGCATATACATCAAACTAACTAGGCAGGCCGACGAAGCGTTTGAAATGAGATGGGTCGGATAGATTATTTTCCATAACACTGGATGTTGTTCTAATTAGACCCTGAAAATGCCAGACCAATGTGAAATATGATATTAGCTTCGTTAAGCATACGTTTGTTTCAGCCGAAACTCTCGCTACAAACATTTGAGGTTAATCCCTGAAATGCGTATTCATCTAAAAGGTCTAGTGGGGGAGATTTTCATTAGTAATTGTGGGTATACGGTGTCTTTTGAATCGATGTGGCCAGAGAGCTTTTGCGTTCCACACTTCGGTATCAACTTGGGATCGCATTTATTACCAGACCTCAAGAATTACCCTGTCGTTGTTGGTTTACTCCTAATGATATTTCTGTACAACCGTCTGCAAATGACGGAAAACGTATGTCGACGATTTGTACAATGTCCCCTGAATTTTATTGCATGATATAATTCAGTCCCTAAGTTTCGAAGTTTGACACAGTTCATCTAAGATGATTCAATTTTAACTACTGAAAAGACCTTTGAGGTCTCTTTCATGCAACACAAATTATTTAATTTTTATTTTTTTCTAATTTTATTTCCATACAAAATCATAATGTATGCAATCCGCGAATTTGTCGAAATTGAAAATGGTAAAATCGGGACGCAAGACCTAAGTTTGTGAAACGTGGTAGATTGCCTCATAAGTCACTCGTTATAGCACGATTTTCCGATCGATATAGCCGACGCTGTCTATTGACTCGCTTGAGAGAAAGGTACACGAAAAGGTGAATTTTATGTGGAACCAAAAGATCGTTTTCTCGTTGGAAATTTAGATTTTTGAGGCGAATTTTTTCAGTACTCTTGTGGATAAAATATTTGATTCCATTGTTCAACGCTTCAGGCTTTCTCTGAAAAAATTCCTCGATAATTTCGAGTTTTGGCTAAGGTATGGTACAAGAGAATATCAAGGAAATATTTGATCGAGGTTGCCAAATTGTCTAGCCAATCAAATCGCGAATTGTGTTGATAGGACGAATATTATAGATGATTTAATATTGAATGTCTCAATTCGTGTAATTTAATCTTGCAGATATAACAGATAATACCAGTTGGTGATAGCCACTAGATATTTTCGAGGGACTGCAATTTTCAGCTCCATGAACCCTGTTTACTTTACCGAGCAACCAGGTATCTCGGTACCCCCACTCAAAAATCAGATGCCTCATGCCATATTTTTGAAACCTTCTGAGATATTTTTCAATGTTCCATACATATAGTTTAAATTTACAATCGAAAATTTGGCAGTTCAGTAAATTCACATTCGGTAGGCTGAAAAAATTTGAAAAACTACGTTGTACATAATTGAAAATGTAAGGTTACACTCATTTGCCTGTCAGAAAATTACATGGCGTTCTCCTTTTTACAGAAATTTCGTAGTTACAACGTCCGTAGCTGAGCTAACCCATGCATTAGTTGATAATACAGGGGTTGAGTCTTTGAGTTGTACAATAATTGCAACCGTAGATTCCTGTCATCGAATAAAACACTTCTTTAGTTATCATTCTTCCAGATGTTGAAATTCTCAAACAAAATCAGTTTCTCTTTTGTTGTTTTGTTATGGCTATTTTGGATGAAATAATTTTGGTCTGAAGTTTTCTAGAACTGAGACAACTATTCCTCAATCGTCACTTTTTAGCTACTGAATACGGTTTCTTAGTAATGGAGTCACCGATTCATAAAACTATGAGGAATTAGCACGAAGAATGCAGATAAAGTTTATCTTGAGTCGTTATGAGAATCCTCAATGATTTTAGGATTTTTTAATATTCCTTATAATAAATCCTGAAAATCTACGGGAAATTTTCTTATTTTGTAGATTCGCCTCTGATTTAATGAAGGCCTACATTTGAACTCCGCCAACTTTCATCCGGACCAAAGAATTAACAGATATTCATTCATTTTTATTGACAATAGCATGAACATAGAGACAGTCTTTATGTCTATAGGCCTTAATTCCCATATAATCCATAGGATTATCGTGCCAGAGTAGTTTATGCCTGTACCCAAAATTAGCCCTATTCAACTTTTGGCTAACAAGAGCAAATCGTTCCTTCTTACTCAATGCTTAGTGTTTAAACGTGTTACTTATTATTGAAGGCTGAGTTATTTATGTGCATTTTCTTTTATTTATCGTAGACACATTGTTGCCTGTGAGTTTTCAATTACTCAAAAATTCTTTATCGAATCATATTCTTGTGTACTAATACTTCTTTTTTTTATAGGTGTTTACCTAGTGGTTGGGTTCCGTTCCCCTCATTCCTTTATCCCTTTTTAGTCCTGCCTTTCTTATCCCCAGTCATTTCCGGAATCCCCTAGGACTTTTTCGCTCTCCCTAAGGTTTTATCTCCTGAACTGCTTACGGCCATTTGGCTTATTCTGAGATAGTTTCTTTAGTGTTGAGTTCTAATAGAAATGATAGGTAGTTCATTGATTTCTCACGTGTGCCAACCCAAGTCAGCTCTAGTTACGAAAGCTTGATAAAACTACTTCAAGGCCTACCGACTGACCTAATGGAAAAGAACGAAATCTACGAGTCTTGACTATAATGAACAGTTCCAGAGTCAAACCAATATCCAATAAGCTGAATGATTATGCCACAAGTATTAAAACTATTCTGTTCCTATTCCAACAAGTTCCAGTTGTATTAGCCTTGATTCAGTGCACATGCAATATGTCTAGATTGGACAAGCAGCCAGGTTTAATGTATTTCAGGCCGTGTTTGCTTGAATCTCTGTATCAGTAATTTGTGAATACAAGTCCTCTATCACGTGTGTCCTTGGACGCCATAATTAAAATTATTTCTGACCTTTCAATACCTCAGACTATTTCGAATCTGCAGGCTTATTCCCCCTAAATCCTGAGGTTATATTCTTTGAAATTATTCCTAAGAGGGCTTGGTGGTTTCAATTCTTTTATAAAATCGTATTCTGAGCTAGCTGTGGATATAATTTTTTCAGTCAAGGGTTCTATTTGAGAAGGAAGGTATTACCCAACTCAGCTTTAGTTCATAAAACTACTCAAATGCCTACTGACTGACCTAATGGAAAAGAATGGAGTATACCAGCCTTGACTTCCTGTAAACGTTCCAGAGTCAAACCAACATCCAATAAGCTCAATAATTATGCCACAAGTATTAAAACTATTCTGTTCCTATTCCAACAAGTTCCAGTTGTATTAGCCCTGATTCAGTGCACATGCAATATGTCTAGATTGGACAAGCAGCCAGGTTTAATGTATTTCAGGCCGTGTTTGCTTGAATCTCTGTATCAGTAATTTGTGAATACAAGTCCTCTATCACGTGTGTCCTTGGACGCCATAATTAAAATTATTTCTGACCTTTCAATACCTCAGACTATTTCGAATCTGCAGGCTTATTCCCCCTAAATCCTGAGGTTATATTCTTTGAAATTATTCCTAAGAGGGCTTGGTGGTTTCAATTCTTTTATAAAATCGTATTCTGAGCTAGCTGTGGATATAATTTTTTCAGTCAAGGGTTCTATTTGAGAAGGAAGGTATTACCCAACTCACCTTTAGTTCATAAAACTACTCAAATGCCTACTGACTGACCTAATGCAAAAGAATGGAGTATACCAGCCTTGACTTCCTGTAAACGTTCCAGAGTCAAACCAATATCCAATAAGCTCAATAATTATGCCACAAGTATTAAAAACTATTCTGTTCGTATTCCAAAAACTCCAGTTGGGTTCGCCCTGATCCAGTGCACATTCAATATATATCTGGATTGGACCAGCAGCCATGTTTCATGTATTTCAGGCTGTGTTCGCTTGAATCTCTGCATCAGTTATTTGGGAATACATGTCTCATACTATTGAAATCGCGTTCCTTATTTCTCTATCACGTGTGTCTTTGGACTCCATAATTAAAATAATTTCTGACCTTTCAATACCTCAGACTATTTCGAAATCTGCAGGCTTCTTATCCCTAGATCTTAAAATCCCTTACATCCTGAGGTTATATTCTTTGAAATGATTTCTTGAGAGATGGTTCCCATTCTTTAATAAAATCGTATTCTGAGCTAGCTGTGGATATAATTTTTTCAGTCAAGGGTTTTATTTGAGAAGATAGGTGAAACATCAATGATGTCTCACAGGTGCTAACTCAACTCGGCTTCAGTTCATAAAACTTATCCAATTCCTACTGACTGACCTAAAGGAAGAGAATGGAGTATACCAGCCTTGACTTCCTATAACAGTTCCACATTCAAACCAATATCCAATAAGCCCAATAATTATGCCACGAGTTTTAAAACTATTCTTTTCCTATTCCAACAAGCTCCAATTCTGTTAGTCCTGATCCAGTACACATTCAATTTGTCTAGATTGGTAGGTAGTTCATTGAAATCTCACGTGTGCCAACCCAAGTCAGCTCTAGTTACGAAAGCTTGATAAAACTACTTCAAGGCCTACCGACTGACCTTATGGAAAAGAACGAAATCTACGAGTCTTGACTATAATGAACAGTTCCAGAGTCAAACCAATATCCAATAAGCTCAATGATTATGCCACAAGTATTAAAACTATTCTGTTCCTATTCCAACAAGTTCCAGTTGTATTAGCCCTGATTCAGTGCACATGCAATATGTCTAGATTGGACAAGCAGCCATGTTTAATGTATTTCAGGCCGTGTTTGCTTGAATCTATGCATCAGTAATTTGGGAATACATGTCCTCTGTCACGTGTATCCTTGGACGCCATAATTAAAATTATTTCTGACCTTTCAATACCTCAGACTATTTCGAAATCTGCAGGCATCTTCCCCCCAAATCTTCGAATCCCCTACGCCCTGAGGATATATTCTTTGAAATAATTTCAAGGAGGGCTAGGTGGTTCCAATTCTTTTATAAAATCGTTATCTGAGCTAGCTGTGGATATAATTTTTTCAGTCAAGTGTTTTATTTGAGAAGATAGGTGATACATCAATGATATTTCACAGGTGACAACCCAACTCAGCTTTAGTTCATAAAAGTACTCCAATGGCTACTGACTGACCTAAAGGAAGAGAATAGAGTATACTAGCCTTGACTTCCTGTAAATGTTCCAGAGTCAAACGAAAATCCAAAAGGCTCAATAATTATGTCACAAGTATTAAAACTATTATGTTCCTTTTTCAACAAGCTCCAGTTGGGTTCGCCCTAATCCAGTGCACATTCTATATGTCTTGATTGGACCAGCAGCCATGTTTAATGTATTCCAGGCCTTGTTTGCTTGAATCTCTGCATCAGTAATTTGGGAATACATCAATGATATTTCTAAGGTGCCAACCCACCTCAGCTTCAGTTCATAAAACTACTCCAATGCCTGCTGACTGACCTAAAGAAAGAGAATGGAGTATACCAGCCTTGACTTCCTATAAACGTTCCGGAGTCAAATCAATATCCAATAAGCTCAATAATTATGCCACAAGTATTAAAACTATTCTGTTCCTATCTCAACAAGCTCCAGTTGGGTTGGCCCTGATCCAGTGCACATTCAATATGTGTAGATTGGACAAGCAGCCATGTTTAATGTATTTCAGTCCGTGTTTGCCCAGATCTCTGCATCAGTAATTTGGGGATACATGTCTCATAGTATCGGATTCGCGTTTCTTCACCCTCTATCACGCGTGTCCTTGGACGCCATAATTAAATGAAGGATCAGTTCCGACCTAAGGGCTCAGCGTATCTCTTTACCATCCGAGGGAATGACGAATTTAATATTAGAACGCTATTCCGTATCGGAAATTTATTCCTGATAGGACCGGATCTTGGTGGAATTGGGCGGGAAAATATCAGATTATGATGTATCGGAAGAAGAAAAAGTGTAATGAAAAAGTCAGCATCTTTTACGAGCATGTTTGAATTAAATTTGTTTTTTATTGATATAATTATACCACGATGATGGATTTCATTACAAAATTGTCCATCAGCGTTTGAGAACGAGTTTAATCATAGTCAGAATTTTTTAAATATTTTGCCCTTCCGAAAGATAAAATCGGATCAAACAGTTATATTTTACAATGTTGAAAATTATCAACCCCAAGGTCTGCGCAAAATTTCATCTAAATCTACAAAACCTATAAAAGCAGCAGCTTTTGCGCGCATATTCACTTATGGTCTTATCCTCTGAGCGCAAAAGCTGCTGACTTCACGACAGTGCTTTTCTAGTTTTTTTTTTGATAATTCCAGAAATAAATCTTAGATCGAATTGAAATCCAATTCTTTGTCGGAAAATTATAGTTCGAAGGTTTTATACAGAATTTCGTTAGGATAATATGATCAAAAAATCACAAAATATTGAATATTTGAAAAAAACAAATTTTAATTTCCTTTTTCAAAATGTTCTGATGACACGATCATCACGAAATTTTGCACAAAGTTGTCAACCAGCATGGTCAAACTAGCTGCGTAGTTTTATTATAATTGAATCAGTAATTTTCGAGTTATTTCATGAAAAGGAACGATATCTAGGAAATAACCACGGAATTCGACATATTTTTTCGAAATATCTCCAAAACTCATTTTCGGATCGAACTAGAATTTGGTACACTACTGAGAAATATTGAGCGCGAGGCCTAAGCAGAATTTTTTCCGAATATGCAGTTCTCGAACAAAAATTTTTGAGAAAAAAATTTTGAAAACAAATTTTTTTTCGATACACTGACCGTACGATCTTGACAAAATTCTGCGAAAAGTTGCGCGTTTTTATACTTTAACTAAGTGCCAAGTTTTAATTCTATCGTTTCAATAGTTTTCGAATGATCACGGAAATAGCCACAAGATTTCAAAGGGCTCTAACTCTGAAACCCATTAATGAACCCAATCTTGAACATTTTTAAATGCAACCTACCCTAAAAGTTTCCAGTCGATATGATTCTCCGTACTCCCCTAATCAAGCATACGGACGGCCGGACAGAATCGATTTTGACACCGGACTCGCCATGTGTGAGTCCAACCTAGTCATTCGAGACCATTTTCATCTCAAAATCCAAAAATTACAGACATTTCGACAGAACATAGCACGCTGTTCTCTTAGAACATGCACGCAAGAAGGGTTTCGAAAGAATTTTTCTGGAATTTACTGACAATTTTCTGTCCACAGTTACTAGTCCATATTCTACACCTAAGTACCAAGTTTCAATCCGATCTCATAAGTAGTTCCTGAAATATTGAGGCAATAAACGAGTATGACTCCAAAACTGTTCCGCCGATTCGTCTCTTAGGCGAACATGTCGGGCGCTTTTTGAGACGCAAACCTACCTTAAATTTTTCAAGTCACTTGCAGCCGGGCAGAACTTCGGATTTGTCATCACTTCGTTTAGAAATGAATTTCGTGAAGACTATATGAAAAGAAGATCGCAAAATATAAAATTTTCGAAAAGAATAGTCTTGGTGTTTTTCATCAACATTGAAACGGTCATGACGAATCTTCGCATTAGTTTCCGCATGAACATTTGTCCACTCATAAGCAATCTTTAACAGAGCAGCATTCTTTGAATTACTAAGGAAATAGGGAAGATACTGAGGAAATTTCATTGACATTTGACATATTTTTCCCTCCGTATTTCCGAAAATCAACATAGCTTCTAGATGAAATTTGATACAGTTTGGTTGATTATCTATCTATTCCAATGTATGTGTGAAATTCTAATAAATAGTTTCCGGGAATAAAATTTTCACAAGGAATTCGAAAAACATTTGAATTTTTTTTTATTTTCTCACGATTCGATCCCCGCAAAATTGTATGAAGATCATAACGAAGTTTTAATCTGATCTCTTCAATATTTCTTGCGATCTTGAGGAAATAACCTAAAAGTTCCGAATGAGTATAACTCATTGACATATTAAACTCTCTGGACACGGAGTACTAATTCATTTCCAAAGAGTCGAATGGGGATAATGAAGCAAGTGAGAGATCCGAGAGAGAGATGGATCTGGATCGGGCAGACCATAGACAAGATACACGATACCAATATCCGGTATTCTATAGCGCATGGTGAATGAGATGAAGGATGATCTCACTTGCACAATATGACGCCTATTTAAAAATCAAGCATTTACTCAGGGAATCTTCGGGGAAATGACTTCTTTTTGGTATATTAGATTACATTGAAGTTTTGAAAATTGGTGATGAATGTGAACATAACTCCGATATGAATATTCGAAATGATTAATCAATAACAATATATTATAAATTTTCCTGGGTCGCTTGTTTCAGGACGGGTTTCCCAGCTCCAAATGATTTTTTTCTCATCAGAGTACAGACACGCGAGCTGAGCGGCTTCCGGAGCAATTTAATTGAGCTTTGAGCTGCCTCACAAGTATATACGATGGTTTGAACAGTACGCGAGCCACTCAACACCGTCCAAACTTGCGAGGAAGCCGAATCAAATTGCCTCGAAAGTCGCTCAGCTCGCGTGAACACATCTTTTGAATTTTGTGCGTTAGATGGTCTCAAACGATTAGAATGCACTAAATAGTGAAGAAACCTGTGCGAAATTCATTTCTGCGCTCGGATTCATAGCAATTATACATTCAGGTATTTTACTTTCATTTTATATCTCCTCGTACAATTAATGGCACAACACAAATTTACCATTATTTACCAGTGAACCCGGTTTAAAATGAAAGAAATCAAAATCTATTCAAAACGCTCACGAAAACACAAATAAAATGGGAATTATATCCTTTATACAGTCTTTATTTCTAATTCAGAATGGAATAACACAAAATCTGCTTTGAAATACTTCGACTAGCAAAACTTTTGAAAACAAAATGTATTTCAAACATTAACTTATAATTACAGTCTATGGCTTCAAACTGATCTGTCTTATTTTCGCCTTATTCTATGATGGCCCTAGTTCCATCTTTGTCGGCCGCTTCCTCGTTTGGCAGATTTACGGCCGGTTTCACAAAACTTTGATTGCCCCATCAAGTGCTTGATTGTCAATCAACAGTATGTTCTGTGTTCGATTTCAGTTTATTTTCAACCCAACCATCGAATACGAAACTTAATCAACGAGTTGATCGGCCGTCAAAAGTTTTGTGAAACCGACGGAATGCCTACTAAATCGGTCAGCTCCCGAAAAAAATTTTTTTACTTTGGAAAATTTGCAAAAAACTCTTTTCTGATTTCAGAAGCATTGATCTGCCTGCTTGATCACGAAATTGATTTGAGTATCGATATTTGACAACTAATAACGAAGTTTGAATCCGATCGCTTCAGTATTTCTTGAGATATCGAGAAAATAGTCTGAAACTTTCATATCAGCATAGCTCCGAAGTTGTTTGGTTGATTTCGTGTTTGTTCAATAACGAACTCAACTGAAATATGAACTTGGGCCTCAAACTTGTCCTGAAAATTTCAAGTTATAGCAAAAACGAACGGCCTGCTGGACGATCAGACATAATTGATTCTGACCACGAATCTTTTTTCAAGTAATACTTACACTGAATTATTTAGAACTATATGAACTTGCAGACTACTGGAAAAAATTATATTTTTTCTGTTCCCTTGAATAAGCGCGTCAAACCTGACTTATGCGATTGAAAGTTTTCAAATTCGTTTTTATATGTTGTTAGTTCCTGGATGGGAGATCGTTCTGGCCTTGAATTTGTACAAACGCGCAAAACCTCATGACTTCCCGTCAGTGCTTTCCTAGATATTTTCTCCTTCTTCTCTGACATCACTATTTCAAATGTTCTTTTGAATGTGACCAACTCCCTGCTCAAATTTGAATATATCGTCACCATTAACCATAACTGATGTCGATAGATGAACTGGCCAACTTTCTGGCATGATGATGTTCATACAGGGTGTTCCTAAATAAGAGTATCAACGGTCACATGTAGACTTCTCATGAAACAATAACATTTTTTGTCTTTTCCATTTTTTCCTTCGTTTCAAAGATACAGGGTGTCGAAAATATATATTTTTTGCAGTTTTTTGCAAATATCTCAGGAACCGTTTGAAATGCAGAATTGAGGTTTCGTACACACATTGTCACTAATCATAGCTACTTTCTAGCCCTTTACTCGGATTCATTGAACGTGGCAGTGGCGGAGATATTGAATTTGCACAAAGGTTTTTCCCCTCAACTTTTACACCAGTGGACAAATTTGCATTTGCACAGCTAATTCTAATGCGCCAATGTACTTTACATAAAAAAGGTACTGATTCATTGCTCTAAAGTGAACCGTTTTCGAGAAAACTGGTATTTTATGATCAAAAAGGATTCGCTAACGCATTGTAAATTTCTTGTAATTGGGAAAATTAGTAGTGATATGAACGAGCTTATTAATTTTAACAAAATTGGACAACTAGGTGTTCAATTTTAAATTGCGAAGTTATTTTTCATTATTTTTAGCGACCATAGTCAACAAGATTACAAGAATTGCTCGAAATTAAACCCCTTGGCTTGAATGTACGCATGACAATAACGTCTGGATCGTGTTCCTATGAACGTTGTTCATAAATCTGAGGGGTATTTTTTTAATTTGTTCTGCTGCTCTAGCTGTCAACTCTTCTACGATGTTAACAGGAGTTTCATACACAATGGTCTTCATGTGCCCCATAAAAATAACCAATGGTAACTGTGATAATTGTCATACTGCTTTATTGCAATTTTTTTTCAGTTTTCCCGAAAACGGTTCACTTTAGAGCTATGAACTACCTCTTTTATGTGAAAAACATTGGCGCATCAGAATTTGCTGTACAAATACAAATTCGTCCAGTTGTGTAAAAGTTGGGGGGGTAGAACCTTTGTGCAAATTCAATATCTCCGCCACTGGCACGTCTAATGAAACCTAGTAAAGTGCAAGGAAGTAGCTATTTCTAGTGACAATATGTGTACGAGAACTCCATTCTGTAATTCGAACGGTTTATGCGATATTTGCAAAAAACTGAAAAATATATAAATTTTTAACACCCTGTATCTCTGAAAAGAAGACCTGGAGGAAAAAATGGAAAAGAAAAAATGTTATTTTTCCATGAAAAATCTGCAGTTGACTGTTGATACACTTATTGAGGAACACCCTGTATAGTAAATTTATTTGAATATATGTGACAAATTACGAGACTCATATGAGATATTCTCAATTATTTTCCTCGTCTCCTGAGGGACTTCAAGTTTACGAGTACGCCATTGACTGATCTTACCGGCGGAAGGTAAACCTTCTTTCTTGCCTGATACGCCCCTGACTGTCCATACACAAATAAACACATCTGCGTAGATACCGAATGAGACGTAGCCCATAGTCTGTGATTCCAACCTTCAAAAACTCGTTTGTCACTCACGTTTCGTGCCGAATTAAATTCTGCATTCATTTATCTACATCTTCTGTTGTTGCACATGACATGAGCCAAGAATATGGATAGTGATTCATCAAGTTTTATAGATACAACTTATAGCGTTGACGTCAGTATAGGTGAGTGTATTTTCTTTCATTGTAAAACGATGAAAGATTTATTCCCTGATGCAAATATTCCGAAAATTGTTGAGAACTACCCTCTCACGTTCGTTCATATGCCCATTTACCATACAAATTGAGTTTAATCTTCTGAAACTTACAGATTCTTTACGGAGCGTACACTAATCCCTGTATCGACCTCGCTCGATGTTGCTCGACTCGAAATTCATTTCGTGACGTTATTTTATTTTAAGGTTTCAAGTTTCATTTCAATCCCATAATTATTTTCAGAATTATGAAGTCAGCCTTTTTACGCGTTGCCCCAAAATTAAATCCTTCATGTTCAATGACACGATTATCACAAAGTTTCAATTTGCTAGCTTATTCCGTGTGGAAGTTATTGTGGCAAGGGATGAAAGCACGAACCAACACGTTCAAGACTATTTCATTCGAAAAACTCGAAAGTTATAGCCGCATTTGGATGAAATGAGGGACTGCACGTACAAAAAGTTGTGACTTAAAAATCATTGGGTGGATTTTGCCTATTTATCTATTATCGAATAACACCCGAATACTCAGTAAACTAAATCAATACTGATGTGCAATACCTAAAAGTAGATTTTTTCGCAGACAATTATATAAAAAGAAATAAATCCGAACTACTGCAGAAACAAAAAGATGTTGAAGAAGAAAGGAAAGACATGTACGAAGATTTCGTGACCAATTACATGGAAGAATCCTACGGAGAACTGAAAGGGCTGCACTTTTATACATTCACAGAAAAAAAAATCAAATTTGGATTTAACCCTTCTGAAGTGGCGCGTGTCTCGAAAAGAATCAAGTTCATATGTGTTTTGAAATACACAGGAAAATATTGGATACCGGGAAGAAATACGATCCCTGCAAATTGGAAACAGAGAATATACGATTTGTTTTTTAAGGGGAAATCAGTGGATGATGAGTCCATTACCTCGATGATTCTAAAGATTCATTCGATATTTATGGAATGGAGCGAGGATCATGATATGTTTAGAAAAAGAAAATTTCAGGTAATATATTTTTATAGGTGACGGTACGCGGACTACTGTCTAATTTTTGCGCTTATGTTCTAGGGAAACAGCGTGCTATCGTTTTGTCCAAATGTCTGTCATTTTCGATGATTGAGCCGAAAATGGTTTCCAACGACTAGGTTGGACTCACTGATGACGAACACGGTGTCAAAAACGATTCTGTCCGGACGACACGATAACTGTCGAACGGATTAAGATAGCGACTTGAATCTTGTAGGGTAGTTCGCGCATCGAAATGCCGCGGTTAAGTTCGTTAATGGGCCAAATAGTTCTGGAGTTATAGCCATTCGAAATTTTGAGGTTATTTCCCTCATACTTCAGAAACTGCTGGAGCGATTCGATTGATACTTGGCAGTTGGTTGAAGCATAACGACGCGCAACTGAGCGAAATTTCGTTGAAATCGTATAGTCACTCAATTTAAAAAAAAAAAATTTCAAAATTTTTTCCGAATTTTTTTTTTTCTGAAACCATTGTTCATATTTGAGAACAGTTTCAGTTATTACGTGAACTTCATGTTTCACAGCAATGTACAAAGTTTGAATTCGATACGGCTATTAGTTTTGGAGATATTGGGAACAAATATGTAGAATTTCGTGGTTTTCTTCTCGACATGGTTTTTTTCGGTATAACTCAAGAAATACAGATTCAATCGTGATGAAACTTTGCAGCTTATTCAAAGATGTTGAAGGACAACATTGTGCAAAATTTCGTGGCAATCGTATCATTACAACAATTTTAAAAGAAGTTCGAATATTTTTTTTTCATATATTCAATATTCTGTGATCTCATCATATTATCCCCATTAAATTCTGTATGAATCTTCGAACTTTCATTTTTCGATAACTGGATTTCAATTCGATTTAATCTGTATTTTTGGATATATTGGGTAAATAAAATTTTGAATGGGTATATCTGCGGAATCATTGAGTGGATTTTACCCATTCACGAATTCGGCCTCCGTAATTGAGGTGATCAGATTGAATTGAAATCCAGTAATTTTTTGAAAAAAAATCTTGAAAAGTACTGTCGTGAAGGCAGCAGCTTTTGCGCGCATGTTCAAATTCGTTGCCAAAGCAGTCATCAACATTGAACATGCGCGCACAAGCTGCTGCCTTCACGGCAGTGCCTTTCTAGATTTCATTCTTATAAACATTCTAGAAAATCACTGACGTGAAATACGCAGCTTTTGCCCGCATAATCAAATTTGTTGCCAAATTGATCGTCTCCCCCTATATCGACCCCACCTTACACAGCTTCACTTTCTGATGGATTTGGGGAACTTATTTCAATATTGTTATCATGGAATTCTGCATGAACCTTCAAGCTAAACTGCAATTCGATCCAATCGGTATTTTTGAAAATATTGGGGAAATAAAATATTGGGGGTATATCCCAGGGTTTCACGAAGATTAGTTGATCTGTCGATCAACTGATTTACTTGTCAAACTTAATTCGTTGATTAAAGGATTTGGGTTACACAAAACTTAATAACTCGGTTGATCAAGGAATACATTCTGACAACCTTGCAATTCTATTGCTTCGATTAACGAAACCACAGAAATGGGATGAACATTAGGTTATGTTGCTATAATTTCCATAGACATATTAAACTCTCTGGACGCAGCGTACGAATTCATTTCCAAAGACTCGAATGGGGATAATGAAGCAAGTGAGAGGTCCGAGAGAGAGATGGAACTGGATCTGGACCATAGACAATATACACGATACAAATATCCGGTATTCTATAGCGCATGGAGAGTGAGATGAAGAATGATCTCACTTGCACAATATGACGCCAATCTAGAGATAAAATCAAGCATCTACTTAGGGAATCTCCGGGGAAATGACTTCTTCTTGGTATATTAGATTACATTGAAGTTTTGAAAATTGGTGATGAATGTGAACATAGCTCCGATATGAATATTGGAAATGATTAATCAATAACAATATCTTATGAATTATTATGGGTCGCTTGTTTCAGGACAGTATTCCCAGCTCCAAATGATTTTTTTCTTATCAGAATACATACACGCGAGCTGAGCGGCTTCCGGAGCACTTTAATTGAGCTTTAAGCTGCCTCACAAGTATAAACGGTATTTTGAACAGTACGTGAGCCACTCAACACCATCCGAACTTGCGCGGAAGCTGAATCAAATTGACTCTAAAGTCGCTCAGCTCGCGTATACGCAGCTTTTGAATTTTGTGCGCTAGATGGTCTCAAACGATTAGGATGCACTTAATAGTGAAGAAACCTGTGCGAAATTCATTTCTGCGCTCGGATTCATAGCAATAATACATTCATTTGATTTTTTAACTCTCTTTTCAAATTATTGTATTTTACTTTCATTTTATATCTCCTCGTACAATTAATGGCACAACACAAATTTACCATTATTCAACAATGAACCCGGTTTAAAATGAAGGAAATCAAATTCTATTCAAGAAGCTCACGAATACACGAAAGGATGGGAATTATATCCTTCTATACAGTCTTCATATTCTAATTCAGAATGGAATAATACAAAATCTGCTTTGAAATACTTCGACTTGCAAAACTATTGAAAAAAATGTATTTCAAACATAAACTTATAATTACAGTCTATGGCTTCAAACTGATCTGTCTTATTTTTGCCGTATTCTTTGGGTTGGCCCGCCCTAGTAGTTTCATCTTTGTCGGCCCGCTTCCTCTCTCTCTAAGCCATGTCCATATAGTTTTAAAAGTCTGTAATAATTTCCATGCGTGAACATAAAAGTGGCTTTATTTGTGTTGATAATTGATGTGTCATTTCATGATGAATTTAAGTAGAAGTGATTGAATTCCCTAGACAACACTTCTTCAGTGTGAAGAGATGATCAGTTCAGATCAAGGTATCATGTCAGTTTATATTGAAAACAGGTTATTTCGTTTGACATGCAAGAGACCTATTATTTATCAGTTGGAATATTCAATATTGTATTCCTTCCAGAAATATAAGAAAGGTGAAATAGATTTCTTTGAATTGGACTCTGAAGATGAGGAGTTATATTTGAGTGTAGAAGAAAGAGAAGAAATAAGGGAGAAGAGAGAGAGAATTCTACAGAGGATGATTCCACCGAAGAGAAAGAAGAGGAAGATTGTGAGGAAAGATGATTTGACCACTTTCAGATCTTACCCACTTTTGGAGATGGATTCAGATTGATCTTTTTATGTTTACACCGTTTAGTATATCATTCCAATATTTATTTTCGATTAATGATTTATATTTTTTACATTAATCAATGCAAGTGAGTTCTGTACTACGATAGTATATTTACAGTTTATATATATTTATGATTTTGATGTTTTGATATGAATATTTCTATTGAATACTTATTTGCCGTTTTTTTGTCTGTCAATATACAGCTGTCCTGTTTAATCATTTTTGGAATATTTTCTCCTTCTATTTCAATGAAGGCACTGAAAACTATTCATCACAATGTATAACTTCAACAATACAAATATTATCTTTCATCGATTAAAAGCTGAGATGTGACAAATGAATTAAATTTTTATTTCGAAATCCTAAGAATGCAAATGCTGAAAATGGTCAAGGTGAAGTTATTTATTATACAGGGTTCTCGAATTCTAGGGGCGAGATATGAAAAAAATTACATTAGCCAACGATTTATTACATTCGAGAAAATGAGTTCGAGATTCTAAATATTTGCAGAGCAGGCTTGGAGCTAAATAAACAGGTTTAATTCGTGAATGGGTAAAACCTGCCCGATGATTCCGTAGATATTTCCATTTGAAAATGAATGCTGAATATCGTGTGAAAATGGCCTGGAATTAGTTCAAAGATTTGTTGTTCACGAAGGCTCTTCGTTGATACGATTGCTGGAAATTTGCTCTTCATTCGTATTCGAGAAGAAACAACATCAACACTCATTTTGAGTAAATAAGTTCAATTCTTCCTCGAATGCGAAGTTATCAATAACTTCTTCACTGGACGAATGCTCGACAAATTGTTAATCATTTACAAGGTTATGAATTATAATCTTTATCAACATCCAGTTTCAAAAAATTCAGATTGACGCGAAAAAAACGATTTCAGCCACAGACAAGCTATACTGCTGCTCGTGACAGAACTCAAAAAAGCCTAAAGAATGCTGCCTATATATAGCTCCTAGAAGAAGAGTGTAGAAGGGTGTGGAAAAGGTTAAGGTAAGGGAGAACATATGGCTCCACTATTTCTTGAAGGTAACGCAGCGCTGTCATGTTACCTCAATAAAGGTGACCTACTTGCATATGCAATAGCACCCCATACCATAACGCCTACTGTCCGGTGTACAGGACGCTCAATATCAAAATGAGTGTCACGTCTTTCTCCCCGACGTTGTCTTACCCTTCTTCGGCCATCATGTGCACCCAAGGAGAATCTAGATTAATCAGAAAAGACGACCTAATGCCATTCCACTTTCCAAGGTTGTCGTTCTCTTCACCATTGTAATAGTTGCCGGCGATGCTCAACCGTAAAAGTTAACACAAGATGGGGTCGATAATGCTGTAGTCCAAAATACCTTATAGGGCGGTAAACCGTTCGGAAAGTTACAGGATGGCCTTGTTCTCCTAATCACTCATCAGTCGAAGATCGAGTTGTCGCAAATCGGTCTCTAATGGCCATAAGTCTCAGACGTCGATCTTGAACTTCATTTGTACCCCTTCGACATCCGGTGCCTACTCTTCTTCAATTTTGCGCATTATCAAACCACGCTTGACAATATCTCATAACAGTAGTTGGATTTCTGTTTGTACGGTTAGTGATTTCTCGAAATGACAACCCTGCCTTCCGTAGACTAATAATTCGACCTCTTTCAAACAACAACTGAACATCGAGTTTGGATGTCCTCGAACAGCTGGTTTGTTGTAAAATTTAAAAATTTGCAAAAAACGACTACAATATTTAAGTAACAAAAAAATGTTTACATGGAAAAACCTTTAAGATTTTGTCTCCAAATTCTAATCATTTAGGGCCGTATTTATAGTTGTTCCTTGAGGCTTCCTTACTGAAGGCCGCCTTGAATTTGCTTTTCTATGTTTCTATGCAAATAAACTTGTATTTGTTTCCATAGAAAAGCAAATTCAAGGCGGCCTTCAGTAAGGAAGCCTCAAGGAACAACTATAAATACGGCCCTTACTCCTTGCTGTACTATCTATGTTTTACCAAAAAAAAAATTAAAATTTAAACAGCTCCTTTTGGGTGTTGCAGTTTTTTTGTTAGTTACTATATATTCAGAATAATCCGAACTGCTGA
The DNA here is from genome assembly GCA_958510865.1 of Myrrha octodecimguttata. NCBI lineage: Eukaryota > Metazoa > Arthropoda > Insecta > Coleoptera > Coccinellidae > Myrrha > Myrrha octodecimguttata. The sequence continues at coordinate 63,201,279 of OY294058.1, forward strand.
TGATTTTTCAAAAGTAGAATCATCTACTTTTCACCATGATAAATATTTGAACAATTCTGGGTCTTTATGCCCCAAAAGAAAAACTGGAGAAATCTAAACAAAACCGAGTTGTTCTCTTCAATCTTAAGATAAAGCGATCTTTTGAAAACCGCCCGAAACTGACATGACTTAGGCGTGCTCGATAAACAAAGATCCTTAATGAGAAAATACTCATCTGCATCGACCAACTCTGAGGGGAGTTTTCATTATCTTAAATCATTCATCCTGGAGTAATGCGAAAACACTCTCGTTGCATCAAAGGTAAATTATCATTTAACTCCATTTACCACTTTTATGTTTTGAGAGTTTTTAGTTTGATCCCGCAAAGCGACGTGTGCTGTATCGTCTGTCATCAACGGTTCACATCACCCAGCACTTTAGTGCTGTTTTACTGCATCAGGGACTTCTGCACTACCGTTATATCTCTGGAAGGGTAATTTGAAAATTCCACAGTGGCTGTGGATATCCTTCTAACCGGAAAGATTGCGTTTTGGGACATGGATTCGCTCAATCTTTTAGAGGATTACTGCAAAATTGAATTTACGGAATGACTGCTTGATGCTGTTCTGTTGCCTTTGGATTCGTTTGAATGCGCTCCGGTACGAAATGATATTTACTTGCGATAAAGGATGTACAGGTTCACACGTTGGAAAGGAAACACAGGTGTTTTCTCTTATTTATTCATTAATTTATTTAATGGTTTACAAGGAATACAAACAGGCTTAGCCCAAAAACCAGTGTTTACCTCTTCGAAACTACCTTTACATAGATTCAAGAATTAACAAAAATAATAAAATCTAGAAAAGCACTGACATGAGGTGCTTGTTCAAATTTTAACTTTTAGACAACAATTAAATACAGATTTTTCTGTATTAACCTTTACGTAATAATATCTTTCGATATTGATTTGATATCTTTCGATATACTTTTATGTCGTCGACGAACTACGTCTTCAATGACAAAATTATTATATCAACTGGCATATAATGATCAAAGTAAAAAACCTTAGAAAAGGGTAAAAAAATGAAATACAACCTAAAAACAATACTAGACACAGTGTTTCATCTTCTATCTTTCGATTTAGAATCATCAGTAGCATTTATTCTATATTATATATCAAAAACTTACCACGTGTTTCAAACCACATTTCACATCAACGGAAATAACCAGATTTAAGTCCATACGCATGCTTGTTAGAATTGTGCATAGAAAACAATAATGCCACAGATTTTACTTAAAACTTCTTTTTTCCTTGACAAATGAAATGGAGTAAAAAAAACATTTTCCAAAATCTTTATAACTTCAAAAATTAAATGACAGTTGATATTGACCTTTGAAAACTATAAGTTTTCATTCAAATATTAAATTCAAAAAAAGTCTACTTGTTAAAGGCTATTGATACAACAATTAAATACAGATTTTTCTGTATTAACCTTTACGTAATAATATCTTTCGATATTGATTTGATATCTTTCGATATACTTTTATGTCGTCGACGAACTACGTCTTCAATGACAAAATTATTATATCAACTGGCATATAATGATCAAAGTAAAAAACCTTAGAAAAGGGTAAAAAAATGAAATACAACCTAAAAACAATACTAGACACAGTGTTTCATCTTCTATCTTTCGATTTAGAATCATCAGTAGCATTTATTCTATATTATATATCAAAAACTTACCACGTGTTTCAAACCATTTTTGAATTTAATATTTGAATGAAAACTTATAGTTTTCAAAGGTCAATATCAACTGTCATTTAATTTTTGAAGTTATAAAGATTTTGGAAAATGTTTTTTTTACTGCATTTCATTTGTCAAGGAAAAAAGAAGTTTTAGGTAAAATCTGTGGCATTATTGTTTTCTATGCACAATTCTAACAAGCATGCGTATGGACTTAAATCTGGTTATTTCCGTTGATGTGAAATGTGGTTTGAAACACGTGGTAAGTTTTTGATATATAATATAGAATAAATGCTACTGATGATTCTAAATCGAAAGATAGAAGATGAAACACTGTGTCTAGTATTGTTTTTAGGTTGTATTTCATTTTTTTACCCTTTTCTAAGGTTTTTTACTTTGATCATTATATGCCAGTTGATATAATAATTTTGTCATTGAAGACGTAGTTCGTCGACGACATAAAAGTATATCGAAAGATATCAAATCAATATCGAAAGATATTATTACGTAAAGGTTAATACAGAAAAATCTGTATTTAATTGTTGTATCAATAGCCTTTAACAAGTAGACTTTTTTTGAATTTAATATTTGAATGAAAACTTATAGTTTTCAAAGGTCAATATCAACTGTCATTTAATTTTTGAAGTTATAAAGATTTTGGAAAATGTTTTTTTTTTACTCCATTTCATTTGTCAAGGAAAAAAGAAGTTTTAAGTAAAATCTGTGGCATTATTGTTTTCTATGCACAATTCTAACAAGCATGCGTATGGACTTAAATCTGGTTATTTCCGTTGATGTGAAATGTGGTTTGAAACACGTGGTAAGTTTTTGATATATAATATAGAATAAATGCTACTGATGATTCTAAATCGAAAGATAGAAGATGAAACACTGTGTCTAGTATTGTTTTTAGGTTGTATTTCATTTTTTTACCCTTTTCTAAGGTTTTTTACTTTGATCATTATATGCCAGTTGATATAATAATTTTGTCATTGAAGACGTAGTTCGTCGACGACATAAAAGTATATCGAAAGATATCAAATCAATATCGAAAGATATTATTACGTAAAGGTTAATACAGAAAAATCTGTATTTAATTGTTGTATCAATAGCCTTTAACAAGTAGACTTTTTTTGAATTTAATATTTAACTTTTAGATTAGCACGAAATTTTGCACCTATTTGCGTGTTGGTAATCTTCACCTGATAACGAAGTTTCAATCTGATTGCATTGGTACTTCTTGAGATATTGCGGAAATAACGTTGAAATTCCAAATAACAACGAAATTTGGCACATTTTTTTCCTTATATCTCCGAAAGTAAATATCGGATCGAATTGAAATTTGGAACATTATTGTTAAATACTGACCCTAAGTTTTGTGCCGAATCTCATAGATATCTAATCAATATTTTCAGAGAAAAAAATTTTTCATCAAAAATTTTAAAAATTTTCGAATAAATTTTTTTTTTAATTTTCTAACGCCTGGATCCACACATTTTGCTCTGAGTTGTGCGGTGGTATTTCAAAACTGTCCACGAAGTTTCAATTTGATCGAGTTAATACTTCATGAGATATCGAGGAATTAACCTCAAAATTTCAAATAGGCCTAACTCAAAAACTATCCAACCGATTCTACCTAACGAACTTAACTGAGACATTTGGACTCTAAGTCTCTAAGTTTTTTCGGCGCATATTCTAGGGAAACAGCGTTCTATCGTTTTGTCCAAATGTCTGTAATTTTCGAATTTTGAGCCGAAAGTGGACTCAAACGACTAGGTTGGACGAATCCGGTTAAAATCGATTCTGTCTGGCCGTCCGTAGGTACGATTACGGGCGTACCGAGGAATTTATCAACTTGAAAATTTCAGGGTAAATGGGCAGAATCGGTAAAATGATTTATAACCATTTAAAATTTTGAGGTTGTTTCCCTGATATTTCGAGAACTGCTTAAACGATTGAATTGAAACTGGACAGTCAATTGGAGCGTAAGGACTTTTTATGAAGTTTTGTTGAGATCGTGCTGTCAGTAATTTTTTTTTCTCGGAAACTGTTCCTTACATCCGGTAAACATTCTGGTTGTACCTTGAGCTTTATATTTCACACCATTGTACAGAATTTCAGTCCGATACTATTATAATTTTTGGAAATTTTGTGAAGAAAATATGTCAAATTTCGTGTTTTTTCGAAAGATATCGTTAATTTTTCTGGAATAACTCGAAAACTACCTCTTCAATCATGATTAAACTTGGCAGCCAGCCTGAAAATACTGATAGACAACTTCGTGCAGAATTTCATGAAGATCGAGTCATTACAACAATCTGAAAAAAAATTCAAATTTTTCGTTTCAAATATTCAATATTCTGTGACCTTCCAATTATAATATCTTCAAATTCGATCCGATCTGTATTTTCGGAAATATTTGAGAGAAAAAGAATCATTCATCAAGTATTGATATTGATTAGTTAATTTCGATTATTCATATCCGAATAATAATCACATTAACCACCAATTTTCAAATTCATATTATGAAGGGTGTTTTTTAAGAGATATAGAACTTTAAGTTGGCAAGACTGTTTCAAGTAGCGATCATTTTGTCAGCTGTCAAGTGATTTGTGTTTAGTTTGGTCTGGAATAGACTGACGCCTGAACAACGCTTCCAAAATGTGCAAATTTATTCTGGAAATATTGGTTCTGTTCGAAATCCGTATCGCGCTCTACTTCCATTTTAAGGTCAACATAATCGTCCATCAGAGAAATTAATTCAACGAATTATGGACCATTCTCTCACCACGTTTACTCTAACTGATAATGCGCATCCACAGAGACGTCGTACAGTGAGAACAAAGGCGCCATTGCCTCTGTAGAGCGTATCGTAGAGGAAGACCCGAATCAGTCTATCCGCCATCGTCCACAGCTACAGAGCCGTGATTACTGACTTATTCGTTCCTCAATTGAACAACCATGATGTGCAGCAGTTGTGGTTTCAACCAGACGGCGCAACATGTCACACTGCTCGTGCCAGAATTGATTTACTGAAGGAAACGTTTGATAACTGCATAATTCCTCGTTCCGGGCCCGTGAATTGGCCTCCAAGATCGTGCGATTTAACGCCGCTAGACTATTTTCTGTGGGGATAAGTGGAGTCGCTAGTCTACGCCGATAAGTCCGAAACGATCGACCACTTGGAGAACGAAATTCGCCGCGTTATTGCCGATATATGGGCACAAATGTTGGAAAAAGTGATAGAAAATTGGACCTCCAGATAAGATTATATCCGAGCCAGCCGGGGCGGTCATATACCAGAAATTATATTTAAATTAAAATGCCAAAAGATTATCATTTGAATGAATTCAATTTCAAAAAATTCATCATTATTTTATTCCATTTCAAAGTTCTATACCTCTAAAAAAACACCCCTTATAAGTGAAATCATTTTCGATTTCATGCTCATATCGAATATGTTGTCTATGGTCTGCCCGAACTAGTTCCATCTCTCTCTCGGACTTCTCGCTCCATATCTCATCTGCCATGTCCAGAGACTTTAATATGTCTATGGTCTACACCTGATATACAGGGTGTTTCATTGGTAAATGAACATACGGTAACCTGAGCTAGAGCTACCCTAGGCGAGTCCAAAAAACCTATATATGATAGGTCTAATCAATTCCATAACCGAGATACAGGGTAGTTCATGTTTTCACTGAAAATTTCAATTTCTCATAACTTTTGAACCACCGATTATATTCGGTTGATATTTGGAACATATGTTCAAGTTTCACAGGTCGATCGATTCATATTTAAATTGCCAAAAAATTCCAGGTCCGTATCTGAAAAATATTGGAGTTCTTGCAAGCTGAGATTCAACACCCTGTATATTGAAATTTTGGGATTTGATTGAGATATTCTAAAAGAGCAAAAAATGCTCAATGGGGTTCTGAAGATTCCATCGTCCCGCACGTTATTTTGCTCATAGAATTTCTTCAGGGAAAGATTCAATTGAATATTTGAATTCCAATAAATTCTTAGCAAATTAGTTCATTGTAATTAAATTGAGAAATTTTTTCTCGAAATGATTCATCTTCAGAACCCTATTGAACATTTTTTGCTCTTTTCGAATATCTCAATCAAATCCCAAAATTTCAATATACATGTTGTTGAATCTCAGCTTGCAAGAACTCCAATATTTTTCAGATACGGACCTGAAATTTTTTGGTAATTTAAATATGAATCGATCGACCTGTGAAACTTGAACATATGTTCCAAATATCAACCGAATATACTCGGTGGTTCAAAAGTTATGAGAAATTGAAATTATCAGTGAAAACATGAACCACCCTGTATCTCGGTTATGGAATTGATTAGACCTATCATATATAGGTTTTTTGGACTCGCCTAGAGTAGCTTTAGCTCAGGTTACCCTATGTTCATTTACCAATGAAACACCCTGTATTCTATGCATCTTGTTCTCAACTTTCAAATCACAGACAACAACTATAGAACCTTTTTCTACCGCTGAAAGAACACCCATTAAATAACCATCTTTTAATATTCAATCATCCTCGACCTTTCTGTAGGATATCTAACTTTTTCGTGAAATTGTTACAATATCTTACCCAACTTCGTCCTCTCTCCACACAATGTCTCGCATATTATATTCATCCCAGTTTACTCCGGTCAACTCCCTATCATTTGCATTGAAGTTACATTTTCCTGTTTTATGTATTCCTTTATCGCTGTCAGCGGTCCAGAGGGCCGTTTCAAACTTCGGAAAACGTTACTTTGTTTTACGGTTTCAAAGAAAACAGTCGTTTCCCAGTAAAAGTGCTACATCGACGAACCGATGATGTAAAAAATGTTAGAAGCAGGATTATTGATGTATGTTCGGTCCTTTGACCCGAAAACAAAATGTTCCTGCAGGAGGGTGAAGATCCTGTGAAACATAGTAGGTCTGTTGAATAAGTTGAGAACATAATTACCTCTAGTCCATTCACTTTACAAAGTCCGTCGGAAGACCTTGGAATAGGTTTGTCAAGTTCTTGTTCTTGTAGCATAGTAGAATCATAATTTGGTTAGCTGTTGTTCAATAAAATGCCATATTACATGAGGTGTGTATTTCTCGTAAATGCTTGATAACATTCACCAAGATTCGTGTCTTAAGCTTGATATACAGGAAAAATAAAAAAGGGAAACTTTTTTTTTAATCTTCTAAGGGGTGTAACTTTTCGAAAATTTTTATACCAAATACCTACCTTAATTTCCATCACAGAATCACCCCTTATATTTATTCGGTGTTGTTCAGATACACCCTATATAGCAGCCACGACCTCCGGATATCGCTTTTATGCGGAAGTTGTAGGAGATAGCGAGTCGAAAAGTATCTCCAAAATCTCAGGTATTTCGTAGGAGTTTGAAGTCAGTAGATTCGCAAAAATGTTGGAGACATCTGAGCGTACCGTCACATTGAATAAAATATTGATTTACTGGACCTGTTTTCCTAGTCGATCTGCTTAGAGCAGCATTTGTTACTTATGAAATGGATTTGCGGATAAAGTTTTCCATGCTCAGAAGAGATTTAGTAGATGGTTTTAAAAATATTTCAACAATTGGCGAATGAAGATAAGTTCTACTCCCTCTGGTGGCTATCATAGTAACCCTAGGTACAGATATTATCATTGACAAAGAAATGTCAAGGAAATGAGAAAATGTATGCATTTTTCTCGGCGTTTGTGTGATTGCAAGTGTTTCTACTGAGAAAGAGCAAACTCAAATGTCCTTTCCCATAGATTTCCACAGCCCGGTGAAAAATTTTGAGTTTGGGTGAAAGAAACTTCCGTTGACAAGTCGAAGAATCAATTAAAACCTTGGCAACTTGTGACTCAAAGTTGGAATACCAGCAAACAAGATTCATGAGAGTCTGTTACCTGCATTTTACCGATGATGATAATTTTTATAGAGGTAAGCACGAATTGCTCATGAAATATATGATCACATATATGAAGACAATTTCTTTCCAGGCCTCTAATCCAAGCAGAGAAAGTTACTTCAGAGGAATCCTATGCCTTCCAGAAATCTGCCTGTTGAACTGATCATTAAGAAATAACGTAAATGTTTTAGTGATAGAACTGACCGACTGAAATAAGAGTCTCAACAAGGAAATATCTGGTGATGACTCTTCACTCAGAGTGCTTCTGCCGATAAAATCAAAGTTGTACAAGGCTTATTTATAACAGCTTTTTCAGGACCTATCATATGAGTGTTGAAAGAACTAATTTGTCAATCCATAATGAATACGGTTTACGGTACAAGTAGCATTAGTTTTATGAGAATGTTTTCATTTTATTCGGAATATATCGCGTAAATTTAGTCCTTCCCTATATAAATAGTAAAGTTATGAGTACATGTATTTTATTCCAAAAAGTATGTTTTACTTCAACTTTTTGAGCAGTAGATCTGAGGGGGCATTTGATCAATAATCAAGTTGGGTAGGTAAAAAGGTATAAAAATTATTATTTCTGCAAATAACATGCAACATAATACCACATGCATCTTCCTGAACATTTCTAGCTTCTGTACCTTCAAGATACTCAAACAATTTGAAATTGATCTTGCCATTTAGAGTTGAGATAAGTTGATACTAAAATACTTCTAACAGTAATTGTAGCATTGCTGCTCTGATTTAGAATAGATGATACATAACTCTTTCATAAAAATGAAATATGTATACACAGAATCACTTCTGTTAACTGAAAAAATCTTTGAACAAGATGTAAATGCGAATTTTAATCAATCAAATATACAAGCAAACACTTGATAACCTAGCTACTATCCCTATACGTAAGGTTCTTGAATTGGCCACCGTAGCGTTGCAATCTTAAATTCAGACGCCAATATCAAAGAATTCTCAACTGTTCCTAGAAAACATTTGGTAGTTATGAAGCTCTACAGCACAACACAGAAACAGCCCTTGTTGAAAACTCCCGAAATGTTACACAAGATCTTATCTGGACCCTCTTGGAAGGTACGAGACAACTCAGTCCATTCTTCCAATCTCATAAAGTTATTCCGGCTACATGTCAGATCACAAGAGGCTCTATCTCCTTCCCCTGACAGGAGGGCATTATACAACCCGAGGTATACCGCAACTCTCGCTTTTGATTGCTTTGTTTCTTCGTTCCCAGTTACTCCACATCGTTAAGACTGCTACCAAGAAAAAGTTGAGCGCCTCACGTAAATATCCTTGTTCTGGCTGGTAATAAAGGTTAATTCGCAAAACTTTTGTTTCATCGTTTTCAGCGGCGAACAAGGTGTTATGAGTTGATTCTCGAGAATTATGATGTTCTCATGAATTGAAATTTAATTTGGTTGTTTCGACGCCTGGGAATATGCGAGGTGGGAATATGGAAAGTTGTTTCGATGAGAAAAGGTTCTGCAGAGAATGTTGTGAGTTTGTAGCATTCAGTAATACGTTGGAATTCGTAATGAAGATTGGGGGGATGCAGGTTTATTCTGTTATTTCATTTCTGCTCTTAATTCCCATGCCAAAAATCGCGGTAGATGAGATTTCGAGATGTATCATTTTTTAGGTTTTTTTTCTGGGTTTTCGCTCCCAATATCTGAAACAGAACTATCAAAATTTATATACATAATTACAGGTATTCATTTCACCTCCAATAACTTCTTCTTCCCAATAATCTCCGAAATTTTTAGGAGGTGATGAATGAAAGAACAATTTTATTCAATTTTTGATAGTTCTGTTTCAGATATTGGGAGTGGAAAATCCAGAAAAAACCTTAAAAATCTAGAAAAGCACCGACGTGACGTCAGAAACTTTTACGCGCTCGTTCAAATTCTGACTATTAGATCAATACGAAATTCTACACCTAGTTGAGTGTTGGTAATCTCCACCTGATTACAAAGTTTCAATCCGATTGCATCTGTACTTCTTGAGATATTGCGGAAATAACGTTGGAATTTCAAATAACAACGAAATTGGGCTCCATTTTTTTCCTTATATCTCCGAAAGTTGATATCGGATCGAATTGAAATTTGGAAGATTGTTGGTAAATACTGACCCCAAGTTTTGTGCCAAATTCCATTGAAATCTAATCAATATTTTCATAGAATAAGTTTTCAATCAAGAATTTTGAAAATTTAATTTTTTTTTAATATTTTAGCAACTGGATCCACACGAAATTTTGCTTTAAGTTGCGCGTTCGTACGCCAAAACTGTCCACGAAGTTTCAATTTCATCGAGTCAATACTACCTAAAAATTTAAAATGAGCCTAACTCCGAAACTATCCCCGTCCTGAGTGAGTTAGGCAACCCGCGAAGTGGACGGGTATCTATCTTTTTCTTCCTCATTACCATGGAGGTATATATATATATATATATACATATATATATATATATATATATATATATATATATATATATATATATATATATATATATATATATATATATATTTTGAGAATGAGCATTACATTCTTTGATATATCACAGTGTTTGCAGAGGAAATGTAAACGGGGTACCATACATTTTTGCGTATGATACAAGAGCACAGATAAAAACCTCAGGAAAAATTCTGTCTCCCCGTATAAGTGTAGTAGTTTGTTTATAGAAGATGGATGGCATCTTTTTCATTGGAAAATAAGTCTTTCGTTATCTTCAATTCATTTCGAAAACATATCTTGACATAATATCTGAAACAGAAAGAGGGACAGAAAACCAGAAGGAAGCAGTAAAATGATATCACCTACATTTGCTCATGAACGAGAGGGTCTTTCGACCAGGTTCAGTCCTCCAAGCGATGATTTTCAGATCCTCAGATAAACGAAGACCGCTACAGGCCCCTTTATTGGAGAATCATCTCCCATAGATCCATAATTGTTCATTTCGAAATAGAAATCTAATAAAATATCGGAAATAAAGTGAAAAACTTGTGACATGTATTATGTCAGGAGGACATAATACCATGGAGGTAAAAGAAGGGGAGGGAGCATATCCTATATTTCCCTGATACCAAGAATGTCACACACTTTTCAGAAAATTCTGTGGATTTTCCCATACCAATATGGCCGATTACTACAGGGTGTATATTTGTATTCTGTGGTGTACAGCAAATGAGGCAAAAATATCCACTTCAAAGTCGGCCATAATGGTACTGCGTAAATACAGTAACTTCCGAAAGAAACAACTTAGAAACTCGATATTTGTAAAAAAGGTTTGGACCTTAATTACGAAGGCCGAGTTCGTGAATGGGTAAAATCCACCCAATAATTCCGCAGATATACCCATTCAAAATTTTATTTTCCCAATATTTCCGAAAATACAGATCAGATCGAAGTCCAGTACTTCATCGAAAAATTACAGTTCGAAGGTTCATACATTATTTAATGAGGATGATATGATAAGAAAATCATAGACATTTTTTTCAAATTGTTCTAATGACACGATCATCACGAAATTTTGCATAACGTTGTCTTTCAGCATCTTCAAACTAGCTGCGAAGATTTATCAGGATTGAATCAGTACTTTTTGAGTTATACCGAAAAAACAACGATATCGGGGAAAAAAACCTCGAAATTTGACATATTTTTTTCTGATATCTCCAAAACCCGAGTGGAATTTTTTTTTGGATATGATAAACGGTTTCCGAAAAAAAAATTTTTTGGAAAAAAATTTTCAAAAAAAATTTTTTTTTTAATTTACTGATTATATGATCCTGACAAAATTTGACTCAAACATTCGCGTCGTTATACTCCACCTAATCGCCAAGTTTGAATCCAATCGCTCAGGTAGTTTCTGAAATAAAAAATAAATAACTTCAAAATTTAAAGTGGCTATATCTCCGAAACTATTTGACTGATTTGGCCCATTAACGAACTCAACCGCGGCATTCCAATCCGCGACCTACCCTGAAAGTTTCAAGTTGCTAGCTCACTTCGTTCGACAGTTATCGTATCCACGGGCGGCCGGACGGCCGGACAGAATCGGTTTCGACATCGGATCGATGTATATTGACGATTTTCCGTCCATTAAACTGACATGAAATTTCACGATCGAAAGGAAAGATATTTATCAAATAATTTCAATTCAAGTTGAAAATTCCAAGTGCCAGGAATTATCTGCAGTTTCTGATGGAAAGCCGATATCCACATTTTCATTCCAATGAGAATACTTCGAGGTGTTATTGATTCATGAAATTCCCAGATTTCGTTACAATGGAACAACGAATATTAGTCATCGTTAAAATAAAACCAGAATAATAAATGCACTCAATACCCATATTCAACGGATTTATTACTCCGTTATGCCTTTTTTCCGATAACAAGGGCGCAATCGCGTGCTTGGAAATTCACAAGAAATAGTGGTAATGTGACACGAATCGTGGGAGTTCGATGTATCGTGAAAATAAAGATAAGTAGTTCGGAAGTATTCAAAAAGTTCGAAATGACTCCAAGTTAGTCTGGATTTTTCTAGAGGATTTTCTTACAGGAGTACAATGAGCGCGACCAAGCTGAATTGTACGGAAAATCCAAAACTTATCCTAGTTTGAACAGGAAGAAGGATAAACGTTCATGATCTGAGTTGAATACTTCAGCAAGATAATAGTACTTTGTTTACCGGGCAGGAAAAGCATAATGAAAAATTCTTTTCATCGGAAGAAACCCCACTAGCTGGAGTACCTCAAGGTACTATCTTAGGACCTGTTCTGTTTATAGTTTACGATGATGATCTACCAGAGGTTTTGGAAGAAGACGTTGATGATGTCCATATCCCGGAGGTTGTGGAGTCGGAAACAGCTGATTATCAAGAACAGAGTGAATGGGATCTAAATGCGTACTTATATGCCGATGACACCAATGTTATTGTATCTTCTCATAACTTAGGTAGTGTATCAGAAGGCCTAACATCTGCTGTATCAAAGATTGATGAATGGTGCAACTCTAACTCATTAACACTAAATTCGAATAAAAGCAATATTATGTACTTCGCCAATATTAGATCAAACTTAACTTTTCCACAGTGCATCAACCTTAATGACACTAGCATATCACCTAGCTCAAGTACTAGACTACTTGGAATAACAATAGATAGACACCTAACTTGGGCAGAACACTGTAGTATATTGGCATCTAAATTAAATTCAGTAATATATACAATGAAGGCTATTAGAAATCAAGTGGATGTGAACACATTAAAAACTATCTATTACGCAAACTTCCAATCACTATTGTCCTACGGCATTATTTTTTGGGGATCTAGTTCACAAGCTGAGCATATATTGATTATACAGAAGCAAGTTATTAGAACCATGTTCAATATGAAATTCAGATCATCATGTAGAAGTGTTTTCAAGTCAAACCATATTTTAACTTTGCCAGGGCTGTACATTTACCGTACATTACTGTTTTTTCGCAAGCATCCACATTATCTGGAAGAATATAAAAATAACAACTCGACAAGGAGAATTCACGAATATTTTTTTCCAATTCATAAATTTTCGATCACTGAACGAAGTACTTTGTGTATGGGTATAAAATTGTATAATTCTCTGCCAATTGTCATAAGAGTTATTTCTGATTACAATGCATTTCGTAGGGCACTATTTGTGTTTGTATTGAATTGTGAGCCATATTCCATCGAAGAATTTATAGATTTTTGTAAAACATAATGGTAGTTCCAAATTGATTATTTCCCGTGGTTTGCTGTATTGGTTGTTTGTTTTTGATTTTGACTTGTTTTCATTTCATTATTGTAATTGTATAATGGTGATTCTGAGAATAAATGATGTTATTATTATTATTATTATTATTATAATATTCTTGGACGACTGTTAAGATTTCAGGATTGTAGCTTTTCCAACGAGGTAAACAATTTTTTTTTTCGCAAATCGTTTAAAATTCGACAGATATTAATTAATTTTGAAAAAAACGCAAGTTCAATGGAGAGAACTGCTTTGGCAACGAATTTGAACATGCGCGCAGAAGCTGCTATCTTCACGGCAGTGTTTTTCTAAGATTTTCTCAGAATAGTATTGGATTTCGATTCGATCTAATCTGTATTTTTGGAAATATTGGGAAAATAAAATATTGAATGGGTATATCTACGGAATCATTGGGTGGATTTTACCCATTCACATATTCGACCTTCGTAATTAAGCCCCAAACCTACTCTAGAAATATCGAGTTTCGGAGTAGTTTCTTCCGGAAGTTATTATGTTTACGGTCGGCCGTCAGGCCCGATATTTGCGGAATAGTTTGGGATCTTAATTACGAAGGCTGAATTCGTGAATGGGTAAAATTCGCCCAATGATTCCGTAGATATACCCATAAAATTATATTTGCCGAATATTTCCAAAAATGCAGATTAGATCGAATTGAAATCCAGTACTACATCGAAAAATTACAGTTCGAAGGTTCATACAGCTTTGATGAGGATAATGTGATAAGAAGAATTTTTTTTCAAACTGTTCTGATGACAAGAACATCACGAAATTTGGCACAAAGTTGTCCTTCAGCGTCTTGAAACTAGCTGCGAAGTTTCTCATCATTTAGTAAGTATTTCTTGTGTTATACTGAAAAAAAAACCAACTATATCGAGAAAAAACCACGAAATTTTGCATATTTTTTCCCAATATCTTCGAAACTATTCTTTGTATCAAATAAAGGAATAATTTTATCGAATATGATTAATATTTTTAAAATTTTTTTAGAAATTTTTTTTTTTTAATTGAGTGACCATACGATCCCAACAAAATTTCGTTGAAATGTGCCCGTCACTATGTTTCAACTGACTCCCACGTTTCAATCCAACCGCTCCAGTTGTTCCTGAAATATCAGGGAAATAACCTCAAAATATAAAACTAACGAACTTAACCGCGGCGTTCCGATGCGCGAACTACCTCCGTTCGACAATTATCGTGTTCATGGCCGGCGGGACGGAAAAAATTGATCTTGACACCAGATTCGTCATTAGTGAGTCCAACCCAGTCGTTTGAGACATTTGGACGAAACGATAGCACGCTGTTTCCCCTAGAACATGCGCACAGAAATCGCGATATATTTTATTCATGAATAAATTCGTAATGAAATTGGTTGCGTTACTAAGGAAACATATTAATGTTGAATTGTCAAACTTGGCACTGTTATTTTCTAAATTAAAACAATGAAAAATACAGGGGCTCCTCCTGCAGGGCTGGTTGAGGCAGTAAATACTACTTCATCAGAATTATAATATTGATTAATTCCTTATTAACCACGTGTTCTCAATGATTTATGTCGAACTCCAACAATTGTAAGGAAAAATCATTTCCCTACAATAAGAAAACTAATATTTCCTAGTTGGGAAGTCTTGACTTTTTATTTGAGAAATTTTGTATCAAATGTCAAAATTTCCTAGCGATCTGCGGAAAAAGTTTTCTTTTTTATGGTTTACTCACTAACTTGGAATATTCACTATTGTTTTTCAAAAATACAGCAATTTATTCATTTGGAGATTTCGGTGCAGCTTAGCAACCAAAAAATTTTGAAAATTTTCTACCACGATGGAGGGAAAATCTCAAAACGAATTTGTCATGTGAAGGTTCTCGTAATTTATAAAATCTGTAATCTGCGCCTTGGATCTTCAAGCCAGGTTAGCTTTTCGATGGGTTGCGAGATAGCTGAAGATCTTTGGGGACATCACGTTCCGTCTTGGCTTATTCTGGGGCATTCGTCAAACTCAGCCATGAGAGAATCCACCGGGTGTAGGCGAAGAGCTGACGCCTCCTGTACATTGACTGATGCGACCAGGCATTACAGGTAGATAACAAGGAATATCAGCCTAGAACCTAGAAAAGCACCGACGTGAAGTCAGCAGATTTTGCCCGCATTTCCAAAGGGGATACCCACTTTGGCAACGAATTTGAACATGCACGCAGTAGCTGTTTTCTAGTGCTTTTTTAGTTTTTTCAAGTTATTCCAGGAAAAGTAACGATTTTGTGGTAACAAACAATTTTTTTCGCAATATCTCCAAGAATTATAATCGTATAAAATTGAAATTTGGTACAATTCTGTGAAATATGAAGCCCAAAGTCAAAGTAAAATTTTTTTTCAAATATTATTAACAGTTTCCGAAAAAAAAAATTACTTTGAAAAAATTATCTTTTCTAATTACTGATATTAGGACCTCAACGAAATGTCGCAGAATGTTGCGCGTTGTTATACCCTAACTAACTATCAAGTTTCAATCCAATCATTTCAATAGTTCCCGAATTATCACGGAAATAATCTCAAAATTTCAAAAGGCTCTAACTCCAAAATCGATTAGCAGATTTCACCCATTAACGAACTCAACAGTCAAATTTTGAAATGCAACCTACCCTAAAAGTTTCGGATCGATGGGATTTTCCGTACGCCCGTAATCGTGCATACAACCTGCCAGCCGGACAGAATCGATTTTGACAACGGATTCGTCATCGGTGAGTCCAACCTAGTCGTTTGAGACCACTCTCCTCTCAAAATTCTAAAATAACAGACATTTGTGCAAAACAACTACGCTGTTACCTAGAACATGCGCGCAAAAAGGAATAATAAAGGCGCTCCCTATACCCATATCCAACGGATCTATTACTCTGTTATGCCTTGAGGGCGCAATATCGTGTTTGGAAATTTACAAGAAATACTGGTTAGGTTACAAGAACTGTGGGAGTTCGATATATCGTGAAAATAAAGATAAGTAGTTCGGAAGTATTCAAGAAGTTTGAAATGACTCCAAGTTAGTCGGGCTTTTCGTTGAGGATTTTCTTACAGGGACACAATAAGCGTGATCGAGCTGAATTGTACGGAAAATCCCAAAGTTATCCAAGTTCGAGCAAGGAGAATGATACACGTTTATGATCTGCATTAAACACTTCAGAAGGGTGAAAGTTTTCTGTTTTATAGCTCACTTACTGATCACCTGTAATATCTAGCAAACTCAGCCATTTTTTCATGCCTGCGTGATGGACATCCTGTATGCGGATCGAATAGGAAAGTACCTGAACACCAGGGCGCCTATTCTTGAATCCGGGAAAGAGAACGAATTATCGAAAGGGGGCGTGTCTACGAGTTTTTCAGGGAAACGGTATTCTTGAAATGAATGAGTGCTTCACGGAGAGCGAGGGATGTATCTCTTACGATTTGTAATGGAACGATACATAGAGGACGCTTATTATGTTTCGGGTATTTGATAATTTTGATCTGTTTGGCATTGACTCATAGTAATCTCAATTACCTTTCACTACAAGATTTCTGTTTTCACTCGAAGATGGACATGGCGAGAGCAATTATGTGGGAACTTAACTAGGAACACTGCTCAAAATATTCGTGATTTCATTCCAGATTTTTTTTCATATTCTCCCTTGTATACACTGAATTAAGCCGACCTATGTACATTTCAGGTCTTTGTCTAATGTAGTCAGTGAGCAGCTCCTTCTGTTTATAGTTGATTGGAAGGTTTTTTTTTTCAAAATTATCCATTTTACAATTTTCCGAAATACGCTCCTAACTCTTATGACAACTGTATGATTTCAAATTTGAATTATGACAATATATCACAGAAATAGATGTCGATGCATTATACATAAAGTTGGCTACATGAATGAAGTTAGCTTCAAGTCTGTCGAAAATACTTGTTTTTGATTGGTTAGAACATTTGGCATAATGGTTCGTCGGTGACCGCTCATTCGGACTGCTCCCCATCTTGACTGCGATGGTATAAACGTTCTCTATAGTTCCATCATAAATGTTTGCGTTTCCTTGCCAACCGACGTCCAAACGGCCATTTTTCCACGTTTGTTCTCTTCCCAGAATTCATGAATAGCGCTCCTTGATGTTCAAGAATACGGAATTGACGTTTTGACCAATGGAAGAATGGTCGAACGGGAGATTGTGCCACAGAGAACGTTCTATACCATCGGATTTCAAGAATAAGGCCCCTGGGTTGATCAGCGTGATAAAATTTTCCTTAGTTTTGTCGAACAAATTTGTTTTTTCTGAGACTTTCGATCAGATTACGACAAAATTTAAGACATACCTTAGAGCCAATATTCAATCAATTTGATCTGATATTCAGATCCGGAGATATGGGAAAAAGTATGTGAAATTTGTTATTGATTAGAAATTTCGAGATGACTCTCACAATATATCACAAATTACTGAAGACATCATATTGAAACTTTGCAACTAGTTGAAGAATATCGACGCGGAATACAGTGCAATATTTCGGCAAGGTAGAAACAATAAAAATTAAAAAAAAAAAGTTCCAAAAATTTTTCAGATTTTTCTTGAAAACTGTTTTCCGGAAAACTATTCATCCGATTCTAATGGAATTTCGTACAGACTAAAATTTAAAAAAGTACTTAAAATCTCATTACTATCCGATAAATGCGAAATTTGATGAGGATGGAACAGGTTAAAAATAAAGAGATCGATTTTTGAGAATCTGCCAGATGTTTGTAGGATGCAATTGTTTTTGCGCCCATGTTCTAGGGAAACAACGTGCTATCGTTTTGTCGAAATGTCTATAATTTTCAACTTTTGAGCCGATAATGGTCCCAAACGACTCACTGATGCTGAATCCGGTGTCAAAATCGATACTGTCTGGCCAGCCGTCCGGCCGTATGCACGATTACAGGCGTACGGAGACTTGAAACTTTCAGGGTAGGTTGAATTTCAATATGCGATGGTTGAGTTCGTTAACGAACAAAATCGGCCGAACGGTTTCGGAGTTATAGCCATTTGAGATTCTGAGGTTATTTTTGACATTTCTGAAACAAAAGCAGCGATTGGATTGAAATTTGGCAGTGAGTTGGAGCATGGTGACACGCAACCCCTCGCAAAATTTTGTCGTGATAGTCCTGTCAATGGATTAAAAAATTTTTTTGAATTTTTTTTCGGAACTATTCATCATATTCAATAAACGATTCGCTTAGACCTTGAACATTATATTTAACTGTAGCATACCAAATTTCAATACGATACGGATATTATTTTCGGAGATATTGAGATAAAATTTGTAAAATTTCTGTCGATATCATTGTTTTTTTCGGAATAACTCGAAGAATACTGATTTAATCATGTGGAAACTTCGTAGCTAGTTTGAAAATGCTGATGGATAACTTTAAGCAAACTTTCGTGGTGATCCTGTGATCAGAACAATTCGGAAATAAACTTTCAAATTTTATTTATTCAGATATTCAATATGCTGGGATTCTCTAATCATATTATCCTTATTAAATCAACCTTTGAACTATCATTTTTCGATAAAGTACTGGATTTTCCTTCGATCTAATTTGCAGTTCTGGGAAAATAAAATTTTGAATGGGAATATTTACGGAATCATTGGGCAAATTTTACCAATTCGCAAATTCAGCCTTTGTAATTAAGACCCAAAACTATTCTGCAAATATTGGGACTAACAGCCAACCGTAAGCACAAAAACTCCCGGAAGAAACGACTTAGAAACTACATATTTGTACAGTAGGTTTGGGGTTTAATTACGAAGGCTGATTCGTAGATGCACGCATTTTTATTCTAGCAATTTTCAAAAATATAGATTGAATCGAATTTAAATCTAGTATTTGATTGAGTAATGATAGTGTTAGACTTTTACCAAATTAGATATCTACACTTGGTAAATAATAACACAGCCTGAATATAAGAAGCTCTTTATTCACACTCTATAACATTCTAAAGTTTTCACGAAGCGTCGTTTGAAACAGCCAACGAGAATAATCAACAAAAATGTCAACTACCTATACAACAAGAGTTCGCCTAGAAGTAATCTTACGTGCATAGGTTCATTCATTTATTCATTCCTTTGAGTTTCCTCGGCTACTATGGCCATTTAGACAAGCTTCATTTTCTTACATTTATACATTGACATTCATTCAGATTAATACCAACTAGAGACTTTTTATTTACAGACATACAAACATTTACCTACACCAAAAGCTTAACACAACATCTATAACCTCGTCGGGATTCGAACCCAGTATCTCCGGTTTTACAAGCGAGGAATCAACCCACTGCACCACCGTGGCAGTACGATGATAGGTTATATATTAGACTTTCTATAACCACAGAGTACCAAGCACAGAGAAACATTTTCTTCTAGCATCGTTATTCTAATAGACGACATCGGCCCAAGTTGTCAACCCACAGTTTTCCTCACAAATTTACTATCACTGGGAAACGGGAATTTCAGGACAAATTTGACATGATAAGGTTCGCGTTATTTATGAATATCCGTAAAAAATGCCTCGTCTCCTCAAACAACATAATTTCTTCCAAATATAGGGTTTTGTTAAGATCATCTCTGATTGGCTGAAATTTAAGTTGGGATTCCTGATTTCATGTTAACAGTGTCAAATTTATATCAGATATGTTCCGAATATCAACTTTGTTATTTCGGTTGCCGGTTTTCCATTCCGTAAACCGAAATATTCGGTTGGTTCCATAGACCTAATATAACATGTTATATATATAATATGTTATTTCATGTCTATGGTTGGTTCCTAAAAAAGGTTAATTACCGAATTCGATTGATGGAAAAACGTACGTTTTGTCACCAGAACGACATTCAATGCTCTATGGTAACATATCCATAGCAAAGAACAATCTTTATTTACTTCATGATCCATAGAACATAGAAGAGAAAACAATTCACACTGGAAAAATTACCTAAGGATCATAAGTTAAATAAAGATTGTTCTATGCTATGGATATGTTACCATAAAACATTGATTGTCGTTCTGGCGCAAAGACTTGATATGTCTATGTTCTGGTGACAGAAAGATTGTTTTTTCATCAATCAAATTCCGTTATTAATTTTTTTTTTCAGGAACCATCCGAATATTCCTATTTACAGAACGGAAAACCGGCAACCGAAATAACCAAGTTGATTTGCGGAACATATCCCTTATAAATTTGACACTATTAACATGAAATCAGGAATTTAAACTTAAATTTCAGCCTGACAAAAACCTAGGTTTGGAAGGAATTTTCTTGTTTGGGTCTTTTATGGATATTTATAAATAACGCGAACCTTATCATGTCAAATTTGTCCTGAAATTCCCGTTCCCCAGTGATAGTGAATTTGTGAAGAAAATTGTGGGTTGGCAACTTGGGCCTTGACTCACGCCAGGAGTCAGCGTATATTGTTGGTTTTCGCCTGGCAAAGCAAACTTCCAACAGATAGCTTACTCAAGCACGTAAGAGCTCCTGACCTCACATCAGTGCTTTCCTAGAATTTTTTCAGCATATGCTCAGTAATTTAAAAATTGCAAAACTTAGATCTTCCAACTGTTTGTTTAATACTATGCAGATGTACTAATCACATTAGCCCCGAGCCTTTCTATGCATGCTCCAAAAGAGCAGAACAAGAACAGTTCGTCTGCATAATCCGTCCATGTTAATTTTCGAATACACTGACTGCAACGTACAACAACCGAATTCACTCGTTCATTTGTATTCTGCTGAATATGAACCGTATTTCCGTAAACTCATTTTCGAACTTCAAGTTTGCATTTTTCCATTTGAAATTCGCATAGTCAATTCGGGATTTCTTTCTGGGGTCGAATACGGGAATATCCCGATCGTATTATGCAAAAGCAAATTCCAGTGGCGGCTGGCTCGTTGGGAGAGCCATGAAGGTAAAAGATGGTGAGGCAGCATATCCTATACTTCCCTTGTACCAAAAGTGTCACACACTTTTGAGAAAGTTCTGTGGATTCTTCCCATACCAATATGGCCGACTTCGAACGAATTCAATAGACGATTTGCCAACCAACAATTTTTTTCACAAATTTACTATCACTGGGAATGGAATTTCCGCACAAATTCGACATGATAAGTATCGCGTTATTTATAAATATCCATCAAAAATGCCTCTGCTGCTCAAACAAAATAATTCCTTCCGAATATAGGTTTTTGTTAGGCTGAAATTTAAGTTGGGATTCCTGATTTCATGTTAATAATGTCAAATTTATATAGGATATGTTCCGCAAATCCACTGGTTATTTCGGTGCTGGTTTTCCGTTCTGTGAATATGAAATCTTCGGTTGGTTTCTGAAAAAAAAATTGATCACGGAATTTGATTGATGAAAAAACGTTCTTTCTATCACCAGAACCAAAGTCAATGCTCTATGGTAACATATCCATAGCATAGAAAAATCTTTATTTACTTCATGATCCATAGAACATAGTAGAGACAACAATTAACAATGTAAAAATTACTAGGTATGTCTTGAATCATAAGGTAAATAAGCAAAGTAAGATTGTTCTATGCTATGGATATGTTACCATAAAACATTGATTTGCTGCGTTCGTTTATTGCATCCGAGAGGCGACGGATTTTTTGGTCACGTGACCACAGATCTTGTGGATTTATCAGATTTTATCTGAAGTAAACGAACGATCCAGACGAAATGAGAATCACAGACCATAAACATTTGATATCCTTTCATCTGGGTATCAATGACTGATGTCAAATCAAAATGGTTAATCATATATTTTATTTTCTGTAGTGTTTATTTCTCAGCTGGTTGGAAGAAATGAGTAACTTCATTAAAGCTGATTAGAGAAGAATATCAAATAATGATCGATCCTGTTGAAGAGGACGACGAACGAACAGTTCTGAAAAAAATACGGGGGCTTGCTGGAGAAACAGTGCCCTTATTTGCAAATCAACAGTTTAAAGATTCCTTAAAATGTTTCACAGTTATATGAATTGACCGATGATTGTTTAAATCATTATTTATTCATATAAAAGTAGACGAAATTCAATGATAAGTGATATCCACCGTGCCATCAATAAAAATTTGGTTCTCAGAATCTTGTCTGAGTTAAAGTTACTTGGCCTTTGTAAATTAGGCGTCCTTAGTGGAGAGAATTGTTAATTTATCATTTAGACCAGAATATTCCAGATGTTGAGCCTTTTGCCTAGGTGTAGTAACCGAATTCTGAACATAATTATTCTCGCCGGTTGGCATTTCTGATGTATTTTTTTAAAATGAACTAAGAATGGACAAACGCCAATAAAGCTAATAATATATATATTCCCACTCGAAAAATTACTTTCGTCCGAACTGTGCTAACGAAAAAAACTAACACGAAATGAAAATTGAAAGGAAATCATTTCTGGGTAATTGATATCAACAAGATGTCAAATTTACTCCATTGAAAGACTCCGATCTTGTGTATGATACCGGCGAAAAAGATCGTCATCGACTCGCTCTGATTTTGTTTGACGATCGGTTGACATGTCTCCTACATCTGGATGTAATTAACGAAATCAGGAGCAATCTGAGCAGTCTGATGTAAAAAACGAACGCCCCTATTGTCGTTCTGGTGAATAGACTTAATATGTCTATGTTCTGGTGACAGAAAGATTGCTTTTTCATCAATCAAATTCCGTTATTAACATGTTTTTCAGGAACTTACCGTATATTTCATATTTACAGAACGGAAAACCGGCAACCGAAATAACCTAGTGGATTTGCGGAACAAATCCTTTATAAACTTGACACTAGTAACATGAAATCTGGAATCCCATCTTGAATTTCAGCCTAACAGAAACCTATTTGGGAAGGAATTATCTTGTTCGAGGAGCCGATGCATCTTTCAAGGATATTTATAAATAACGCGAAACTTATCACGTCGAATTTGTCCTGAAATTCCCGTTCCCCAGAGATAGTTAATTTGTGCAGAAAATTGTGGGTTGGTAACTTGGACCGAAGTCGTCTATTGCCATATTGGTATGGGAAAAATCCATAGAACTTTCTCCTAAGTATGCGACACTTTTCAAACGTTATGTCCCCTCCACTCTTTTTCTACCTCCATGGGGAGAATACACTGAGGTAGCCTTGATAGGCATATCGCTCAATCACAGAGCTGGATCAGGAATTTAGCGCCCGTGCAGAGTTGCCACCCTAAAGGGTGACTACATGTTTTTCATGATCTATATGTTATTCCTCATATTTCCAAGGATTTTTTCCTTACCAATAATCTCCTATATCACGTATAAGGTATTGAATCAGAATGCATATTGAGATAGGATAATAAATAATAACGAATGGAAAAAATAGTGATTTATCCCTTGTCGTATAGCTATAAAGCTGAATTTTCGAGAAACTAGCGATAAGTCTATCGAATTTTTTTCAGGATATTGAATTTCATTTCTAACTTCTTGT
This sequence comes from Myrrha octodecimguttata, assembly GCA_958510865.1. Lineage (NCBI taxonomy): Eukaryota > Metazoa > Arthropoda > Insecta > Coleoptera > Coccinellidae > Myrrha > Myrrha octodecimguttata. The sequence goes on from OY294058.1 coordinate 63,225,219, forward strand.
CATATACAGGGTGAGTCTTCAAGTTGTACATTAATTTCAACCATAGATTCCTCTGATCAAATAAAAACTTTTTTCATTCACCATTTTTCCAGATTCGTCTCTGGTGAAAATTTATGAGCATTTAAATATTTCTCAGGTGATATGTAATACACGCTTGCACTTTGTTTGTAAGTTCAACATAGAGATTACTTACGGTGATTTGTATTGCAGGATAATCAATCCATTGCTTGAAATTCAAAGAAATGTGATTGGGAAAACTCATTTAATCACTTTATTCTTATGATTTGGTATTTTTTGCGGTATTATTGTGGGAAAAATATTTCGCTATACTTGACCATTGAAACACTAATCTTCCACTTGAAATTCGTGCAATATCCAGTTGTTTCCACCATGAGATTCAATCTTGTCCATACTTATATTGAAAATTCAATAATAATTCTAATTTTCATCAATTTCATAAATTGAGTTATAAGAAATCTCTCAACTAACCTCAAAACATTAATTGAACTTCAAAATCCTATTGAACGTCTGGTCCGTAGATATGGAGTATGTCTGTGGTCAGGTCACGAAATAGCATATACCGCGGTTAAGTTCGTTAATGGGCCAAATCGATCAAATAGTTTCGGAGTTATAGGCATTTGAAGTTTTGAAGTTATTTATTTTTTATTTCAGAAACTACCTGAGCGATTGGATTCAAACTTGGCGGTTAGGTGATTGCCATGGTGATTTGGCATTACTAACTGAATAAAAAAATATAGGTTAGAAAGACGACGTTAAAACAACATGGCCGCCACAGGCTGCCAACATCGACCCGTCCCTATTGAAAGACCCTTTATTTACTCTATGCGAAATAGTTTACTATTTCTGTGTATTCTATGTTCTGGGTAATCGTGAGCGGAGCTTAATTTCAGTCTTTACTAGCTCAGGGGCGGATCCATAAATATTAGGAAATTTCTCGAATTTTTATCAGATTTATAATTAACGGAATGGATAATCGGTAATGTATAGTCACTGGTATTTCTTAATATTTAATAACATTTAACAGAGATGAGAATTGGTCTAATGGGTAAGAAAGAGCTCCAGCAATAATAAAATAAAATAATCACAAGGACGCATATACATATATGTCGATAAATCAAATAACATTCCACCTCGATCAGAGTATCCAATCAACTAAAACATCTACACCGAAGAAGCGGATCCAAAGAGAATGACCACAGCTGTTTCACAGTTATTACTGATCGTCAGGTCAACTTACTTTGGATGGAACTGCCTATGAGGAAACTAGATACTTGTCACATCAAAAAATTCGACAACGGTTATTGAGTGACATTAATTTAGGTTGGAATTTTATCATCATATATGATTCCAGTCCGAATTTGGCCTGCCTAACGCAGCTAACGAACTGGTATACAAATAAAGAGTCTCTAAGTTGTATCTTTCGGAGGTGATTGTGTCCAATCAATACAAATATGGGTGATCATTAGAGATACAACTTGGATTAGGCGCGATGTGCCCAATTCGAATTTTAATATTTTTTATTTCATACTGTACTGTAATGTGCTATTTCCCGAACTCATTTGAGTCCGGGAAATGATACATTACATCACTAGGCCGGTAAAGTGACATTATGTTTTCATTTAGGATTTTCTCCACATTGTAACTTTTGCGCCATTCACAGAATATCTCGTATTCCTTTTGATATCGTCCGGATGACTTGGCCGGGATAAGTTTCGCCGTCGCTTCAGAACTTTTTTAAAATCTTTGCATCCATTTTATTTGAAATTATTCGAGACCAACAACTCAAAACAATGCTGAACTTACAGGCAAGACAATCAATAAATAAAATCCTTGGTACTGTTAGCAACCGATTCAAAGCAAACTACATTATCACCCTATATTAATGGATGGTTTTACATCATATACTGACACATTACTGACACGTTCAAACTACCTGAATGGACAGTTCAATTTTGTACCAAAAATTTGAAAAAAATAATGATCAGTATGAAATAAAACGTTGTATGATACAGGGCCGTGAAATGTCATTAAAATACTCGTCTAGAAATTCCAGTGAACATCTAGACCCATACTTAAATTAGCCATTTCCCGGCCTTGTAACGTAAATTACACTATCTTTCAGACACGAGGCGCTACTGGAGATTCCACAAAAACGAATACGATTCGGTATTCAGAACTTCGCTGCTTTTATATTCATGCAAACGAGCCTACATGTACAATCGATGATTACTCGTTGCAGTTGATTAATTGAATATTAGAGCATGAAACGAATTGTGTTGATTGCCTGTCAGGATAATTCAATTTTTCCTGTTTGCGTTGCCGTAGGTATATGGCGCTGGAATATAGCTGCCTTCTGCTTTAATGAAGCTCATTTTCATAGCGTAGGGGGAGTATATGCAAAATATGGATGCTCTCCACCCCATCTGACTTTTTTCGTTTCAAACATCATAAATGGGGACAACGTGTAGAGAGAATTTGTATAAATTACCTATTCAATATTTATGAAGCAGGCTATTCCATTATATAAATGGAAGGAGAGTGTAAGATGTTTCATGATAAAGATTCAGAAAAGTATCATTCATCATATATTTACTTATTGAACGAGATAAAAGTCCTGCAAAGTTCAATCTTGAAGTCGAAAAGGCCAGACGAAGTTCCACCTTTTTCAGGAGCAAAAGAATTTTTTCGAAAAGTTTCAAAAAAAATACCAGAATTGATCTAGTTACAAATTTTTACCGGATTTTAGTTGGGTGCCTCAGATGAGGTGATGATTTCATAGGGGATGAGCATAATATAATACACATACGATGAGTAACTGAAGGTTTAGGTAGACCACTTTCACGCGCTTGTTTTTGAAAATAGCCGGTTTTCCAAAATGTCTGGTATTTCTTTTCAGAAAAAAATATACAAATTCGTTGTAAGTTTGAAATTTTGAGATTATTTCCTCAATACAGGGTGCCAATTTGAAAACTTCCCACCCCTTTTATCTCGAAACGGGTTAGGTTTTTATAAAATCGCTAGGACACGAGAATTTTATTATCGAGGGGGAACAACTTTTATGTAGAAACCACTTTGCCTTTTTCAACCCCCTTCCCCTCAGAACCTCCCTCCCGAAAATCTTAAATGGCAATAGGGGTTGAGTGATACCTCATTTGAAAGCCCTTTTTATTCCCTACATTTTGGCACCTTATTTTTTGAGTGCTGCGTTGCCAAGTAAGGGTTATTTAAACATTGTAAATTACGTATTACTAGACATTATTCCTATAATTGTTTTAATTACGTTAAAGTTCAGATTATTTCTGCGAACATGTCTTTTAGGTTGATATTATTTCATTAAACTTTTGCATAGTCGTTGAAATATGGCTGAATTAGTTGTTTTGTTAATGGTCTTTACAAAAACACGCTTGAAATTTATTTTATTAACACGTTTACTTTATGAGGTGTTCAAAGTGTTCTACATTGTTCTCCAAACAAAAATAAAGTCTCTTCTCAAATTCTTCCCGAAAATGTTAAAATAACATTTCTGAAAGAGCCCTAGCTGCCCCTGTAATTCTTCTTTTTGAATCGACGATATTATCAGGCTGAGTTTTGTAAAAAACCGTTTTATTTTAACTGATTTAAATACCTGGTAACATTGACTGGTAGGAAAGTTCACTAAATAATATTCAAAATTTCGAGTCATATCATCAAATTGTATTAAGACGAATTCCATTGCATACGAAAATAAACAAAAAAGAAAAAATTTAAATGTTTATCTTTCATGACCAAAAGAATGTATCGGATTGATAAACACTTCAGTGATAAATTCAACTGTTCTCTCTATGTTAATGCCAAGAAACAGTAAGTCAATAGGTTAGTAAAATGATATATTGGTTTATTAAAACAATTAACTAACCTAAAAAAACATGTTCCAATACAAATCTCAGCTTGAACGTAATTAAAACACTCACAGGAATAATCTCTAATAATGAGTAGTTTACAATGTTTAAATAACCCTAACTTGGACACGTAGCACTCTATTTTCATAAAAACCGAGCCCGTTTCGAGATAATAGGGGTAGGAAATTTTCAAACTGACACCCTGTATATAAAGAAATTCTGGCGTGATGAAAGTGGAGCTTCCTACCTCGTTGTAGAATTGCGACGTGCAATGTAATGCAAAATTTCGGGAGTAAGTATCTGTTGACAGAGTATTTTTTCTTTTTTCTTCTTCATCAGTTTTCAATGAGATTTACTCAAAAATTGGAGTAATTATTTGTCAGAAAAGCTTTGAATTTCAGTTCCATACGATGTTAATTCAACGGAGACATTGGAAAAAACTATGGGGATTTTTCCTGAATTTGGGTTATTACTGCAAAAGCAAATTTGAACATAATTATTATGGATTTGATTTATCATTTTCATAAAGTACCTTCAGAAAGTATTCAAAATCAGATTTCAAAATTGGGGTTTGAGATTTGCCAGGCATGCACGAAGTGACAACGGGGCTTAGACGAATAGCTTTTTCTGCTATAGAATAATGAAATATTTATTCCTATTCTGTGTCACACGTGTCCTTTGTCAATATAACCAAACAATTTCCGTTTGCGATTTGTCAGTAATATGACAGTATGACAGTCTGTGCTCTTTTTCTATTCCTTTGTCGTTGTCTTCTACTCTAACCAGATCGAAGTATAGCTATCTCTGTTTTCCTAAGCAAAGTAACACATTCGACGTCCTTTTCTTTCCGAGAAACCTGAATTCGACGTTGCCATATCGAGCACTCAAGACAAATCCCCTTAAATGCAAATCCCCTTTTTTATTTTTCAGTTTTAGGTGATCAAACATTTTTTTAAAAATATAATATTGATATTATAGGTTTGAAATGTTCTAAAGGTTTTTCATGAAAATTTCGAGATTATTTCCACGATATCTTGAGGAAACTAATGTTATCGAGATTAAACTTCACCAATTGTAGAAGATAAACGCAACTTTATCTAAAATACTCTTGGTATCATAGAGCTGAACATATTTTTCTTTACTTTTCTTGAAAAATATTTTATCGAAGTCTGTTTATAAGATTGCAATAAAGTTAAGTAAAGCCTTGAAGTCATTATTTGAAATCTGTTTTTCAAATCATGGAGATCACTCTCGATTAATTGTTGAAAAATAATGAAGCGAAAACTTTTGCGAAATTTGTTCATGTTTGTTCCATCAGAACAATTCAAAAAAATACAAAGTTTCACTTCCAAATATTTCTCATTCTGTGTTGAATAAACATTTTTTCAATATTACTAATAATACAGATCGAATCAAATTCAAATCTAGTATTCATTTAAGAAATGATGACTTGAAAGTTCATATAGATTTCCGTATGAATGTAAGATGGCCAAATCTTTCAATCAGAAAGTTGCATTTGGCAGGCTCAATAGGTGGATAAGTGACCGCATTTGACACGATTATGAACAAGCACGTAAAAGTTCGTGGCCTCACGTCAGGTCATCTTTCCTTGACAAGAGCCGTAAAAGGGGAATTAACGAAAAATTCATTGAGCAGTGCCAGAAGAAGCCTACACATAATAATTTTTGAAAAGAGCATTTTTGAAATTTAATGAACTAAGAAAGCACCAACGCGAGTGAAGGACCATTTACGTACTTGTTTAAGTATATTTCTAGAATCATGAAGGAAATACGATCAAACTGATATTGAAATGTTGAATATTGAAAATATTGACTGCAAGCTCTTAGTCAAATTTCATGTAAACCTGATGAATATTTTCACACAAAAATCTAGAAAAACACTGACGTGAAGTCAGCAGCTTGTTCACATTGCGAAATGGTGACTTGGAAATTTCAGTGAAATTTCAATGAAATATGAAAATCTTCAAAACACATAATTTTTTTTTCGAATTTTTCCGTGAATAGTTCTTCTTATTGACACTGTTCATCTTCCAACTAAGGTTCATTTCGATCAGATAATTATTTTTCGAGTTATTGAAAAAATTAAAATTTCAAATGGCTGTAGCACAAAAACCATTCGGCAGATTTGGCCCATTAACGAACTCAACCGAGATACTCAGGATCTTAACCTAACCGGAAAATTTCAAGATTCTAGGTCCTTCCTTTCGAAAGTTACAGTGCACAAGGCCGGACGGACATAATCAATTTTGACCACGGATTCTTCATCAGATAGTCCAACCTAGTCGTTTGGGACCAATTTTGGCTAAAAAGCCGAAAATTACAGACATCGTGACGAAATGATAACGCTCCGTTCCCCAGAACAAGCGCGTAAAAATAGTTGTACAAAAATCTTTGAGGAACACTTTTTGGCAAAAAATCTGGAACTCCTTGAAAAGCTCCCAATTACAAGTTTCCTGAAATAAGTGTGCGCATAAAATCAATCCAATTCTTCAACTTCAACAAAACTGCAAGGCACACAATTTATCTCGAACATACTTACGCATTTCTAATTCATACCTTAAAGACAATGTTGGAATGACGTGAAACGATTCCAAGCTCTAGTTTCGACAAGAAACTCTAAAATGATTCTCGGAGGGGAATTCTAATTTCTTCAGGAATATTATTGCATTCGGGATAGAAACTATACCTTTGAAACTCGTCCAAAGAATGATTTACCACCACTGCATTAACTTTACTGCACTCCTATTGCAAGCTTTCTCGAAGTTTCGGTTGTTCATGGAATACAAATTCGCATCTGGATCTGAAATATCAGAACATTAGTGAGGTATAATTTCCTTTGCGAAAGGTAAAACCTATTAGTTTGGATCTAGGCCACATGTATAAGGTTAAACCTCCTGAAAGTCGGGCAATTAAAATATTTCCTACCTTTGGGTCGGTTGGGAAACAATATTAGATAGTTTGTGATGAATTTCAGTTGAGATTCATGATGAAGTGCACAGTGCACACAAGGGCACTCGAAATCTCGGGCAGACAATTCATATTCAGGCTTTATTTTAAGGATTTTCTGGGTTAAGTATCCGAGATAGAACTATTTACCTTGAAATCAAATTTGTTCTGGGTCCTTCATCAGACAAACGAGAAAATTTGCGCGCATGTTCCGGGGAAACAGCGTGCTATCGTTTTGTCTAAATGTCTGTAATTTTCCCATTTTGAGCAGAAAATGGTCTCAAACGACTATATTGGACTCACTGATGGCGAATCCGGTGTCAAAATCGATTCTGTCCGGCCGGCCAGCCGACGACACGATAACTGTCGAACGGAGCCAACTAGCTACTTGAAACTTGTAGGGTAGTTCGCGCATCGGAATGACGCGGTTGAGTTCAATAATCGGCCAAATCGGCCCAATAGTTTCGGAGTTATAGCCATTTGAAACTTTGAGGATATTTCCCTCATATTTCAGAAACTACTGAAGCGATTGGATTGGAACTTGGCAGTTAGTTGAAGCATAACATAACGTTGAAATCTTATGGTCACTGAATTCTAAAAAAATTTTTTTTTTTAAATTTTTTCCCGAAAATAATTTTTTTCCTGAACCCATCATTCATATTCGAGGACCATTACAGTCATACCTTGAGCTCCATATTTCACAGCAGTGTAAAAAATTTCAGTTCAATACGGCCATTAGTTTTGGAGATATTGGAAAAAAATATGTATAATTTCGTGGTTTTCTTCTGGATATCGTTGTTTTTCTCGATATACCCAACTCAAGAAGTACTGATTCAATCGTGATGGAACTTTGCAGCCAGTTGAGAGATGCTGAAGAGTAATATTGTGCAAAATTTCGTGATGTTCGTGTCATAAGAACAATTCGAAAAAAAACTTTCAAATTTTTTTTTCAAATATTCAATATTCTGTGATCTTCTCATCATATTATCTTAATTAAATTCTAGGTATTAACCTTCAAACTGTCATTTTCCGATAAATTACTGGAGTTCAATTTGATCTAATCTGTATTTTTGGAAATATTGGGAACTAAATTTTGAATGGGTATATCTGCGGAATCATTGGGCGGATTTTACCCATTCACGAATTCGACCTTCGTAATCAAGCCCCAAACCTACGCTACAGATGTCGACTTTCTAAGTCGTGTCTTCTGGAAGTTATTGTGTTTAAAATCCGCCCAATGATTCAGCAGATATTACCATTCAAAATTTATTTTCCAAATATTTCCAAAAATACAGAAGATCGAATTGAAATCCAGTAATTTATCGAAAAGAATCTAGAAATGCACTGCCGTGAAGGCAGCAGCTTTTGTTGGAATAATCAAATTCGTTGTCGAAGCGATCATCTTCATTGAACATGCGCGCAAAAACTGCTGCCTTCACGTCAGTGCTTCTCTAGATTTTGTTTTTTTGATAATTCGTTTTTGACACTGAGCTGGGAAGCAAAAGTCCGATGTTTTTCTCAAGTATTGCCGAATTCTTTCAGATTCGATACTTATTTGGAAAACATATAACACCCTGTATCTTGGAAACGAAGATATTCGAGCAAAGGCTAACAGGAAATTGTCGACTACAAATAAGTCTGAAATCAATGTCCTGAATTTGTTTGCAATGTTTATGAAACACCATGCATATAACTTCCGCGATAAATAGCTCAGAGATGAACGAGCGCTTGAAAGCTTCTGATTTCACTTCAGTGCCTTTCTCGGATTTTAATTGTATAGAAGGAATGTTCACCAACACGTCAATGAATCAAGAAATTCCTGAAATTATACCCGAAATATTCGTTGAATGAATCTGCTGAAATTTTCGATGTACCTTCCGATATCTTCTTTGATCAGATTTCCACTTTGAGTAAAGTTCTGCAGACTTTCGAGTAATTACAAAACTTCACCACCATTCCCATAAAAACGAGTGCTGCTTCTGAATTTGTACACAAGACTGCTTTATGCTTTTAATTAAGCGGGTGTTTCTAGAAAAATTATTTTTACGAGCTTGTTCTTGGGAACAGCGCTTTACCAAGTCGTCACGATGTCTGTATTTTTCGAATTTTGAGCTGAAATTGGTCTCAAACGTCCAGGCCGGACTCACTGATGAAGAATCCGTGGTCAAAATTGATTGTCCGGCCGGCCGTCCTTCGGTGTGTGCTATAACTTTCGAAAGAAAAGACTTGGTGTTTCGAAATTCTCAGGTTAGGTTTTGATCCTGAAAAAAATCTGCTGAATGGTTTTTGTGTTAAAGCCATTTGAAATTTTGATTTTTTAATAACTCTAAAAATATATCCATATTCCATTAGAATTTCACTGAAATCACCAAACCGCCACTTCATAACCGGGTACTTTATTTCAGCCCAATCAGATTTCCTGATTTTCCTGAGGAACAAATGAATATAAAAATTTCCGTTGCAATTTTACTCTGATATAATCGTCAAAGAAAACTCGAAAACTCGGTTTCAGTCTAAACAGATATATATTCTTTGAATTTCCTAAAAAATAGGATATACAGAATATTTCTCTGTATCGAACCTTCACGACATCTACTGGGGAATAGTGGAAGCATTTACTGGACCCTTCAGTCACATTATGCGGGACAGCGGCGTCTGTTCACACTCTACATATGCTTCATAAGGTAATTCCCAGGAAGTTTTATCGGTACTTCCCCGTAGTGCCTTTGCAGTTTATGGGAATCGTCACTATTTAACAACAGTGTTTCAAATTTCAGCTTAGTCTGATATTCGTCTTGGGATATTGAAGTCAATATGTAACAACTCGATCAGATATTCATTCTATTTAATGAAACATATTGAGCAAAAAGTTATTCTCTTTCATAACGCGATTGTTTTAGGAAACAAAAGAGTTATCGTTCTGTCCAGTGTCTGTGATTTTCAAGTTTTGAGCCAAAAATGGTCTTTATGGACTGAAAAAAACCTAGAATAGCTCTGACGTGGGGTCAAGAGCTTTCACGCGCTTGTTCCGTTGCCAAAGCTATCATCTATACAAGTATTGACCCTGCCAAACGCAGATTTTTATATGGTCCTCACGAAATTCTGCATGAACCTCAAGCTATAATTTTCGATCAAGTACTAGATTGCAATTGGATCCAAAATTTTGAATGGGTATAACTATCTGATGAATAATTGGTGAATTCAACCCATTTAAGCATTCGACCTTCTTAATTACACTTAAAATCTATTGTACAAATATATTCCCTATGTCAATTCTTCCTTGAGTGGATGTGTTTACGGCCAGCCTAACCACTGATAGTGAACAAAATAACTTCCGGACGAATCTACTCAGTAGCTTGATAATTGTAGAGTAATATTAAATTCAAAAAAGTCTACTTGTTAAAGGCTATTGAAACAACAATTAAATACAGATTTTTCTGTATAACGTTTACATAATATCTTTCGATATTGATTTGATATCTTACGATATACTTTTATGTCTTCGACGTACTACGTCTTCAATGACAAAATTATTATATCAACTGGCATATAATGATCAAAGTAAAAAACTTGAGAAAAGTGACACTTTTACATAATATCTTTCGATATTGATTTGATATCTTACGATATACTTTTATGTCTTCGACGTACTACGTCTTCAATGACAAAATTATTATATCAACTGGCATATAATGATCAAAGTAAAAAACTTGAGAAAAGTGTCACTTTTCTCAAGTTTTTTACTTTGATCATTATATGCCAGTTGATATAATAATTTTGTCATTGAAGACGTAGTACGTCGAAGACATAAAAGTATATCGTAAGATATCAAATCAATATCGAAAGATATTATGTAAAGGTTATACAGAAAAATCTGTATTTAATTATTGTAGAGTAAGTTTTGAGTTTAATTACGAAGGCCGAATTGGCGAAATAGTAGAAACTATCGAATGACTCCGCAGATATACCCTTTCAAAATTTCCCGATATTTACGAAAACATAGATCGAATCGTCCTTCAATGAAAAATACCACCTTCAAGTTTACAGTCAAATAGGTTCTGCAGAACAATGAGCAAAATAACTCTCTTCATTCAACGAAATGCAGGACACTTAATTTTTTTTTTCTCATTGTTCTGTAGACCCTATTTGGCTGAAATTTCAAGGTGGCATTTTTCATTGAAGGGCTATTCTATCTATGTTTTCGGAAATATTGAACTTCAACACCGGATTCGATATCAGTGAGTCCAGACAGGTCGTTCAAGACCGAAGTCTAAAATTACAGATATTAGATTTTCCCCAGAACATGTACGTAAAAAGATACATTCAAAAGACCTGTTATTCATCGAAGTCAGTTCCGATATTGCCAGCAAAACATATCCGTCGGAATTTCTGGACGTAGACGCCGCCGAGAGAGAACGTCGCTGACGTAACGACGCGCCCCCGGAAACCACGTCGGCGTCGCTACGAAACTCAACAGGCAGGAGACAGGGTGCACAATGAATCGGAAGGATCTTTCTGGAGGATAACCTATTATAGTAGAGCGGTCCATGAATAGCAGCCACCTTATCTGGGAGCACCTACGCGGGTTTATGGCTTTTTTCCGAGATGAACGTAATAACTGCGACTGCTTGCAAATGAACTGCTGCTGTACGGTGACAATATGAATATTTATTGTAATGGATGGTGTATGCAACTCTAGAGAATATGAGGGGATAATGCACTCATTAATATACTAGTCAGATTGTCTGATGGTTTCGGTTCATTCTTGTTTTAGGGTATATACGGGTACATAGGGTGAGTCTTTAAGTTGCACATTGACTTCAACCGTAGATTTCTGTCATCTAATTCATCTGTTTACCATTTTTCCAGATTCGGCCGCAGTAAAAAGATACAGGCTGTTTAAATTTCAAAACAAAATCAGTTTTTCGTGTTCCGCGTTGAAATTGTAACTCCAAATGAGATAAGTTTCGGTGTGAAGTTTTCTATAAATATGACACATATTTTTCAGAAATCACTTTCATCTTACTTCAAACAGTTTCCGAGTTTTATAACGTTTTAAAAATGAATCGTCTAACATTCGAAACAACTGAAATACAGGGTGTTTTTCTTTAAATGGCAGGTATACTAACTCTCGAACCACTGGGCTGATCCGACTGAAATTCACAACAATCACTCCTCTTAAAAATCCAGAATAACGTTTTAAAAATGAACATTCTAACATTCGAAACAACTGAGATACAGGGTGTTTTTCTTCGAATGGTAAATGGCAATAATTCATAAAACTATATGAAATTAGCATGAAAAATGCACATGAAGAGTATCTTATGTTATAATAAGAATCTTCAATCATTTTAGAATACTCAATTATCTCTAATAATTTCTCCTTAAACGCACCGTTTTGGAGATATTCAATGTTGAATGTTATGAAATCTGATAGAAATTCGAGAAATTACCTCATTTTTGTGGATCCGTCCCTGACCTAGTGAAGGCGGTAAATTAGGTTCCGCCTACGCTTATCCGAACCTTAGAATACACAGAAAAATGTATCTTTTTTGCATAGAACTAATGTACTTATATAAGATCTATGCTATTTCGTGATAAGACCACAGATATGGAGGCTGACTTCCCATATAGTTCAATTAATTTGTTTAGGTTATTTGATTGATTCCATATAATTCATATATAAATTGGATGAAAATAGGAATAATTATGTTGTTTTGAATATGAGAGTGGGCGAGGATGGACTCGTGTGTAATTTTACAGTGGAATATTGAATATCTCAAGAATATCAAGTGGAAAATCACTGTTTCAATAGTCCAGTGTAGTGAAATGTTTACCTTGCGATAATATCGGAAAAGCAGCAAATCATAAGAATTCAGTGAGTAAATGAGTTTTTCAAGCCTTTTTCTTTGAATTTCAAACATAGAATTGGTTATTCTGCCAAAGAGATCACCGTAAGAGACATATGTGGTGAACTTGCAAAGAAAGTGCACGAGTATATAAGCACATTGAGAAATATTTAAATTTTTATAACTTCTTACCTGAGCCGAATCTGGAAAAATGGCAAAGGAAAATTTTTTATTTCATTAGAGGAATTTATGGTTAAAATTATTGTACAACGTGAAGACTCACTCTATATACAGGGTGATTCTTAAAGGTTTACAATAATTTCAACCCCCTTAATAAATTTAACACCTTTTTTTTATTTTCCAAATTTGGCTCCGGTGAAAAGATACAGGCTGTTGTAATTAACAAAAAATAAGTTTTTTTTTGGAGCTTTGACATATTTACTCTGATTCAAATGAATGTCAGTTTTCTATGACTATGACACATGTTCTTTGATAATCGTTTTCATCCCATTTCCAAAGGTTTCCGAGTAATAGACTTCCCGATTCATGGAACTATAAGAGATTAGCATGAGGAATGCAGAAAAAGTTTATTTAGTGTCATTTTGTTTATAGTTTTCTTCATTTAAACGTTCCCAGATCCCCTCATCTTTAAGTGACAGTAGTAGAGATGCTTCGGACTAAAATGTCCATAATATTGAAACATTTCCTCACTGCCAATTATAAGCTTTCAAAGAAAATCATGAGAACATTGTCCGCCTTTTCATGAACAACAAATCCTTCAAAGTTCTCAATTCGTCTGAGAAAGAATTCCTTTTCATCGCAGGTGTACGGCTAATTGGGGAGAAAACGACTCTTGCGAAGAAAAGAACATCCGGGGTGCAAGGTGCAAGGACTTGTTTGAAATAGTGGGGTAGTAAACTGAACACGTTAGGAGCTCATTAGAGATAGGGAGGAAGTTCACAGAAGATATCCACAAAAATATGGAGCTATAAAAGTTCATTGCTCCAAGAAATAAATGCTTCACTTATTATTATTTTGAATTATAGATGATTATGGATGATCCTTGTTTGAAAACGTATTATATTTAACAAGTATTTGAAATACAGTCATGTTCAGGTTGTTTCTAAATTTGAAATACGAACGATTACTCGGTGGATAAAAATATCTTGTGAGTTTGAGTACACAAACGCTCCTTTTTCGAGATTCTATACAGGGTGGGTCTTTAATTTTAACCATATATTCCACTCATCAGATAAAACACTTTTTTCCATTCAGCATTTCTCCAGATTCGACTCTAGTACTCATTCACACTTAATTCTTTTAATTTGATTCTTTCTGCTGTATTTTGTGGAAAAAATATTTCACTATACTTGACCATTGAAACACTAATCTTCTACTTGAATTTCTTGCAATATCCAGTCGATCCATCATCAGATTCTACACAATTTCAATCTTGTCCATTATTATATTGAAAATTTCATAATTATTTTAATTTTCATCAAACTCATAAATGGATTATAAGAAATCACTCAACTAACCTAAAAACATTGAATGAACTCTAGAATTCTATGGAGAGCCTGGTCCATAGACATGCAGTATAGATCTATGCAGTATAGATAAAAATTACTGTGTATTCTATTCCGGGTAAAGGTGAGCGTAGCTTAATTCACAGTCTTTACCACCTCATGGGCGAATCAACGAAAATAAGGAAATTTCTTGAATTTTTATCAGATTTTGTAACATTCAACGTTGAATATCTCGAAAACGGTTCGTTGGAGGAGAAATAATTATTTATTCTAAAATGATTGGGGATTCTCATAATGACTTGAGGTGAACTTTATTCGCATTATTCATGCAAATTTCTCATAGTTTTATGAATCGGGGAGTCTATAACCAGAAAACTGTTGGAAGTTAGATGATATTGATAACTGTAGAATAGGAGTCCTAGTTATAGAGAACTTCACACCAAAATACATTTCATTCGGAGGAACTATGTCTAAGCTGCAAAAGGAAGACCGTTATTTTTGGAAATTTCAAAAGCCTGTTTTTTTACCAGGGCTGAATCAAGAAAAATCTAGAAAAGCACTGACGTGAAGTCAGCAGCTTTCACGCGCTTGTTCGCATTGCAAAATGGTAAAATTTTAATGAAATATAAACATTTTGGAAAAAAAAAATTGTTTCCGAATTTTCTATGGAGAATTATTCTTATTGACACTGTTCATCTTCCTACCAAGTTTCATTTCGATCAAATAAATATTTTTCAAGTTGTTGAAAAAACAAAATTTCAAATGGCTGAAGCACAAGAACCATTCGGCAAATTTGGCCCATTAACGGACCTAACCGAGATATTCAGGATCTTAACCTAACCTGAAAATTTCAAGACTCTAGGTCTTTTCTTTCGAGAGTTACAGCGCACATTGCCGGACAGTTGGACGGACAGAATCAGTTTTGACCACGGATTCTTCATCAGTGAGTCCAACCTAGTCGTTAGAGACTAATTTCGGCTTAAAATTCGAAAATTACAGACATTGTGACGAAATGATAACGCGCTGTTTCCCAGAACAAGCGCGTAAAAATGGGAAATATAAAAGTAGTTTATTTGATTAGAATCGAGGGTTAAAATTTATGTACAACCTAAAAGCTCACCCTGATTTTGTGAGAATTGTTTCGATTTTTCATTACAGCATTTGAGTTTCTGAAGATATTCTCTCAAGTTTGGAGAAGATATCACGCGTTTTGAATTGTAGATCAAATTTCATTCGAATTGCCGTTGAAATCCTACTGGATGATATTTTTGGTAAATATTCCAGTTTTGGCATCTGGTGAATATTGACTAGATCTTCATGGAAAAATACTCAATTCAGTATTCTGCATATAAAATAGGTACAGTCGAAATGTTGTGGTAAATCTTTAGTACGAAGATATTGGTCCCCAAAGTTCCGAAAATGCTACTTTCAGTTTACTTTTTTCAACATGATCGAAGTTGAATTACCTGAAATAACAGATGAAATATTTATTTATATTGTAGAAAATATAGCAAAATGTTGCGAAAAGGTTCAAACATGATTTGTGGACTATCTAAAAGTACTGATAGTATTCTGAATGAGAGGAAGAAGTGATCTTAAAATTTATTCCTTCGAAAGATTTGGGGCCAATATTGTAAAGACCATAAGATAAATCACCAAATTTCGAATGCAAATTCATGTCCCAAAATCATATTTTAACAATTTCATGTCAAAACTCGGAATCAAGCATGCAAGAATGATATTGAATTTGGACGCCCTTTCATCAATGAACTTGCAGAGGAATTCTTTTCTCACGAGAGTGTACAGTAAAGTCAGTAAATAAAGAAGAACGTTGGAGGTTCCCCGTAAATAACCTGAACACGACAGGAACTCATTAAGGCCCAAAGAAACTCCTACGAAAATATACAGAAATGAGAACCGATTAAAATATTCTTGGCCAGCAGTTCTGGACCAAACTTCAGCTAATTGTCGGTATAATTCGACTGGACCGTGTCTTCTGCCGAATTCAAAATTCCAATTATCATCCATTATCGCGTTTGATGTGAACTAATTATACCACTGAGCATTTCCGTTATTTTTGTCGTCGACTGAATATTCGATTGGTGTATCTACTCGGTATCGAAAAGTTGCCAAGGAGCGACTTGAAAAAGTGAGCAAGTTAATAATCTTTATATGCTTATCATAATTCTATACTATACTTAAAGACATGATGTAAGTAAAACATGGTGTGGTTATCTACTCATCTGTGATCGTATTTACCAATGATGACGTCACTTTTTTCATTGAAATTCAAAGCAGAGAATATATATTTCTTTGCATTTCAATCTTGCTGACGTCGTTTTTCTTTCAGATGAGCACACCATGTTTTTTACTTCATGCTTATAGAAGAGTTTGGTTGCCAACCCAAATCTTTCGTCAAATTTACTAGCACTGGCAAATCTGAATTCCATAACAAATTCCAGAGGATGAGTTCGCGTTATTCATAAATATCAGTAAACTGTGCATCAGCTCCTCAAAGCAGATAATCAGATCCAAAGATAGGGATTTTGAAGATAATCTCTCTGATTTGCTGAAATTCAAGTTGGGGTTCCTGATTTCACGTGAATAGTGTCAAGATTATAGAGGATAAATGTTCCATAAATCAACTGGGTTATTTCGGTCGCTGGTTTTCCGTTCCGTATAGTATGTTTAACTCACATCATGCGATCCTTAAATATAAAATTTTCTGTTGGTTCCTGAAGAGAAGGTTAGTCACGGAATTTTATTGATGAAAAAGCTATTAATGTTCTGACATCATTTCGATAGTCGATTTCTGTGGTATCCATAGCATAGAACCATGTAAGGTGCATAAAAGATAGGGTGTGTTCAAAGATGAGCTTTTATTTCGCCAATGTTGGGGAATTCGCTAGAATTCGTTTCTTCGACTGAAGGTGGCGCTATTTGGAAATTAAGACCGTTCGTCAAGGCAACTGTTTGTAAGAGGTGAATTGATATCAGATATAAGGTAAAAAATATCTAGATGAATGAATTTATACCATATTATAAGAATTCAATATACATTGTAATTTTTGGTCAATACATTATCATTCGATGTTGTTCTATACAATAGTAAGCTAGGAGTGAAATTATTTGGTAGACAATGAGAGATTATGTAAAAGAATCTACTGATACATCATTTGATAGCTCGTTCAAAAATATTCATATTTTTCCAGATTGTGCACATATACAAAGGAATGTGGTAAAGCGGCGGGAAGTTTATGCAAGTTTATACAGAGTATCTCAGGATCTGCATAATACTTCAAAGCTAGCACAAAAAGGCAGAGCCGGATCTAGGGCGTGGCGAGGGAGGCATTTGCCACGGGCGCCAACCAACTAGGGGCGCAAAATTATGATTTTTTTCTTGAAATGATGTTTTTTCACTTCAAAGGCCATTCATATTTTAGAACGGTGCTATAGTGCATGCACCTGTTGTAAAATATGAGGCGACAAGTAGTTACCAATAAATTAACAGATGAAAAATTTACACTTGTCGGTCGCATTACGATTCCCGATCGCTCTCAGATGTTTGTTATTCGAACACTGAAGACCTCAATTAGCGGCAAGTTCAGATGGAGTTTAATGTTTCGAGCTTGCGGCATGACAAAGAGATTCAGACCGTCCACATTATTCGCCGAATCGTTCATCACACTGGCTTTGATGAGGGTTATGTATTTCGAAGACGTTTACGACCGATAGGCTTGATGAAATCACCCGAGCCTTATTAATACTACTTTTTTTCTCGCATGTGGGGTACTTCCATGCGGCGGCGCAGTTGGTGGTATCAGTAAGAAAAATAGGAACCAGGAACTTATCATTATATTTTATATTATGTGCAATACCGCAAATAACGTGATCGTGCAAAGTGGGCCGGGAAATTATTCGTGCTGGAAAAAGTTTAAAAATTTCAATCAGGTATGTTTGAATAATTCAATTTTGAGTTGAGGATTTTTGTGCGTTCGGTCAAATTATATTCTGTCCGTGCACACGAGAGTCAATCATTTTCGAAAGATATAACTTAGAGACTACAAAATTTATAAGATTATGTTTGGGGTGGGAATATGTCGGCGATATTATCGTTCGAATTTTATTTGCGAGATCTCAAATTATACCGATTCAATTATAATTGCGTTGTACCATAATTACACTAGTTTTCATAGGCATAAGAAGAAGTTACACAACAAAATCAAAATGTTGAAAAGAATAAGATAAATTTATCGTATCTCTAGTATTTCATTAATCAGCTTCGTAGCTATGGGTGATACTACAGAAAGAGGATCAAATGTCGATCAAATGAATAGAATGATTTTTGAGTTTCACTGAAACTTGAAACCTTTTTCTGTCCTACTGACATTTGTCGAGCATTGAGACAATTCCGATTCGACATCCATGCATTTTCAGAATCTAATATAATTTTAGGTTGATATAACCAACTGAAATGCCACCCAAAAAACTATCAGGGTCGCCATCTCGGAAGATCGGAAAATTATTATACCTAAAAAAAATACTAGTAATATGTCAAGTTACTTTAAGAACGATGCGGGTATTGTGTCGATAAAAAATGGTTCCAATAGCGAAGCCCATCATGTAGCGGAATTTCCTTCTACTTCGTCAAGTACCGAGCCTTTCGTAAGAAAGTATTCCATTTCGGATAATTCGGACAACGAAAATTCTTTCGACGAGGAATCAGGACTTACTGAGGTTAAACCTGAACCAGTTGATTTTAATGACCCTACATCATGGCGTATTACAAAAAGTAATATTAAATTGTTAGTTATGACCCTTGTTGGCATGTGTGTTCTCTAATGTATCTCAGTTTTTCATTTACACTTTCATTTATTGTTATTTTGAAGCTTTGAATGCTTATATATTATTTTGAGAATGAATTATTCTATTCGCTGCCTTTTTGTTTTCTCCATACCCTCACTATCGTATATTAATACGTTTGTGAGTTCTCTTCAATACCTTATAAGATACATGGGAGATTATAGTAATTTATACACACATATTGTTGGATATACCTAAGAATCTGATGCTCGTTCTCAAGAGAATATAATAATAGTAAATATCTTAGGAATAGAATAAATACTATCATTTATCATTGTATAAAGAGGGATTATACAATGCATTTATGAAGTATGTAGTCATTGAAAAAAAAAATTGAAAAGGGCGCATTTCGATAAATTGCCACGGGCGCTGAAATCCTAGATCCGGCTCTGCAAAAAGGTTTCACGCCCTTATGGATAACTGAATAATAATCTAAGAGAACATGGATAAATTCAAAATGACAATTGCCGAATTATTATTAATGGTGTCATGCGCTCTGATTGGTCGATTGGTGGCGTTTGTGTCGGTGGCGGCAGAATGAAATAAAATTAGTTTCTCCAGTTTGAATGTAGGAAAACAATTGAAAATAAAAGCACCATTGTTCTATGCACCCTAGAACCATCTATATTAACTTTAATATTCAAAGACCATAGAAGAGACAACTACTAGGGTCTATGGATCATGAAGTAAATATCCATCACCACAGAAAACGAAGTGTCGTTTTGGTGACTATCGCGTTTGATCTGTACAACGACCCAAAGTTGACCCAAATTTCGAAATTTTGGTCAACTTTGAGACGTCGTGCCGACCAAAATAATGAAGCTGGGTGATGTCGAATTTTTTCACGTGCAGTTCGATCCTTTATCTATGCAATAAAACAGATTTCATCGTCCTACTTTCATCGAGTCGGTAATAATGATTTTTTGAAAAAAGGTCCAAAATTTTGGAACTTCAAGGACCTCTCACGTCCAGGACGATTTTTTTTAAAAATATCTGACCTTATATTCTTGTTCTACGCCCTCGAATTAGTAAGTGTGCCAAATTTCACTAACCCCTTAAAATTTTACCGAAAATCGAAAGTTCTCCGATCGACCTGAAATTTGAAACATATACTAATTCGAGGGCGTAGATAAAGAAAATCCAATCAGAATGTTAGTGGAAAGTCTGGTTCGTTTTTTATGGCCAGAAGAAAATCTAAAAAATTGGACCTTTTTTAAAAAAATCATAATTTTCCAACTAGAGGACCTTCGTCTATAAAATAATTGGCTACGTACTCACAAAGGACCCGGATATAACCAAAAAAATTCGATATTGTCCAGCTTCACGCGTTTGATCTGTACAACGGCCCAAAGTTGACCCAAATTTCGAAAATTTCTCACCAAATCCGGAATATTTTCCAAACCGAATCAGTTACGCAAAATCTAATTATAGATTCGTAATCTACGTGTTTGAATCCATAATATATGATGTGCATATTGTCATAGCTTCAAAAATAAAATTTCGCACGGAATCGCTAAATCTTACCCCCCACCCCTCTGCGCTTTCATGTTTATTCGCGGTTATTTATGAAAAAATTTTTAAGTCCCAAATAAAATTTTTTTCTCGGAAATCGTCGACCTTGTTATCGTTTCCTATTAAATCGAGGTCGTAGATCACGAATATGTCATTAGAAATCGTCCAGTGACAACCGTTTAGAAATTATGGCGGAAATAGTGAAAAAATTTCGAAATTTTGGTCAACTTTGAGACGTCGTGCCGACCAAAATAATGAAGCTGGGTGATGTCGAATTTTTACGTGTAGTTCGATCCTTTATCTATGAATTAAAACAGATTTCATCGTCCTACTCTCATCGAGTCGGTAATAATGATTTTTTGAAAAAAGGTCCAAAATTTTGGAACTTCAAGGACCTCTCACGTCCAGGACGATTTTTTAAAAAAATATCTGACCTTATATTCTTGTTCTACGCCCTCGAATTAGTAAGTGTGCCAAATTTCACGGCGATAGGAGTCGGAAAATTATTTTTCGAAAATTGAGATTTTCTTAAGGGTTACCCCTTAAAATTTTACCAAAAATCGAAAGTTCTCCGATCGACCTGAAATTTGAAACATATACTAATTCGAGGGCGTAGATTGAGAAAATCCAATCAGAATGTTAGTGGAGAGTCTGGTTCGTTTTTTATGGCCCGAGGAAAATAGAAAAAATTGGACCTTTTTTAAAAAAATCATAATTTTTCAACCAGAAGACTTACGTCTATAAAATAAGTGGCTGCGTACTCACAAAGGATCCAGATATAACCAAAAAAATTCGATATTGTCCAGCCTCACGCGTTTGATCTGTACGACGACCCAAATTTGGCCCAAATTTCGAAATTTTTTCACTATTTCCGCCATAATTTCTAAACGGTTGTCACTGGACGATTTCTAATGACATATTCGTGATCTACGACCTCGATTTAATAGGAAACGATAACAAGGTCGACGAAAAAAAAATTTATTTGGGACTTGGAAAATTTTTCATCGCTTGTTCATCGATCAAATTCTGTAATCAACCTTTCTTCAAGAACCCACAGAACGGAAAATAAGCAAGCCGAATAAATGATAAGTTGATTTACAGAACATATATTATATCATTTTGACACTTTTGACGTGAAATCAGGAACTCCAACTCGGCTTTCGAATTTGTTCGGAAGTTCCCCTTTCCCAGTGCTACTAATTTTTTTGAAATTTTTCCTAAACAAAGGTCTCAGTGTGCCCAATATCAAAATGTCATCCGGAAACAGCAGATGATTTCAAAAAGAGGATAGAGGACCTTGAAAACAAGGGATGCATGCAAATATTGGAGCATATAGGCAACCAATATTTCACAACCAAGTAACTTCAATTGCGAACTTTTTGAACGAGACAAAAGCACGTCCGAACGAAATTCGACTGAAAATATCCAGAAATGTGAACCGATTAAAGTATTCTCGTCCGGCAGTTCTGTCCCAAACTTCAGCTAATCGTCGGATTAATTCGACTAGACCGTGTCTTCTGCCGAATTCAAAATTGCAATTATCATCCATTATCGCGTTTGACACGAACTAATTAGACCACAGCACTTCCGTTATATCTGTCGTCGACTGGATATTCGATTCCGGCCGGTCAATAGACGAGGATCTACTCGGTATCGAAAAGTTGCCGGGTAGTTTCGGGATAATCGGGAATTTCGGGACTTTGTTGGAGTTTGATTAATGGACGCCTCTTCAACGGAAAATATGCGGCGACTGCGTGACATTTTCTGGGATGGCAGCACGCCCAGGGAATTTTCAGGGAATGGAACTTTCCGAGTCCCGTCCATCAGCATTCAGATCGATGTCTGAATGCAGCTTTGCGAGATTTTATTAGCGTGTTGATATAAATTCAGAGTTTGTTTTTGCGCGCATGTTCTAGGGGAACAGCGTGCTATCGTTTTGTCCAACTGTCTGTAATTTTCGATGATTGAACCGGAAATCGCCTTAAACGACAAGGTTGGACTCACTGATAACGAATCCGCTGTCAAAATCGATGAAAACTGTCAAACGGAGCCAGCTAGCGACTTCGCGCATCGGAATGCCGCAGTTGAGTTCGTTAATGGGCCAAATCGGCCTAATAGTTTCGGAGTAATAGCCAATTGAAATATTGAGGTTATTTCCCTCATATTTCAGAAACTATTGAAGCGATTGAATTGAAACTTGGCAGTCGGTTGCAGCATAACGACGCGCAACTTTGAGCGAAATTTCGTTGAAATCTTATGGTCATTAAAAAAAAATTTTTTTTCAAAATTTTTTCCGCAAAAAAATTTTTTCTCTGAAACCATTATTCATGTTCGAGAACAATTCCAGTCATACCTTGAGCTCCATATTTCACAGCAGTGTACCAAATTTCAGTTCGATACGGCCATTAGTTTTGGACATATTGGAAAAAAATATGTAGAATTTCGTGGTTTTCTTCTCGATATCGTTGTTTTTCTCAATATAACTCAAGAAATACTGATTCAATCGTGATAAAAATTTGCAGCTAGTTGAGAGATGCTGAAGGATAATATTGTGCAAAATTTCGTGATGATCGTGTGATAACAATTCGAAAAAAAAATTTCGAATTTTAATTTTTTTTTCCAATATTTAATATTGTGTGATCTTCTCATCATATTATCTTCATCAAATTCTGTATAAACCTTCAGACTGTCATTTTTCAAAAAAATTACTAGAATTTAATTCGATCTAATCTGTATTTTTGGAAATATTGGGAAAATAAATTTTGAATGGGTATATCTGCGGAATCATAAGGTGGATTTCACCCATTCACGAATTCGGCCTTTGTAACTAAGGTCCAAACCTTCTCTACAGATATCGAGTTCCTAAGTTGTTTTTTTCGGAAGTTATTGTGTTTACGGTCCAGCTGTTAGATTTTTTCTTCTTGGTTTCCTAGTAGAAGTAAAAAAATTTAAAGGTAAGGTTTGTAGTCCAAATATCTCGGTTGACATCGTTAATGGTTGAAATCGATCTAATAGATTAGGAGTTGGAGTTATTGAAATTTTGAGGTCAATTCTCGATATTTCATGAAGTACTCAATCGATCAGATTGAAGCTCCATGAACAGTTTTGGAATACCAAGGCGCAGCTTAGTGCAAAATTTCGTGTGGATTCAGCTGTCAAAAAAGGTTCATAAGAAAAATTTTCTGAAGTGTCTGAAAAAAATTTTTCCTCTAAAATATTGACTAGATTTCAACGGAACTTGGTACCAACCTCACAGTCAGTATTTAACAACAATGCCTAACGGCTGTCCGTAAACACAATAACTTTTGAAAGAGACAACTTAGAAACTTGATAATTGTAGAGTACGTTTGGACCTTGATAACGAAGGCCGAATTCGTGAATGGGTAAAATCCACCCAATGATTCCGCAGATATACCCATTCAAAGCTTTATCTTCCCAATATTTCCAGAAATTTAGATGAGATCGAATTGAAATCCAGTAATTTATTGAAAAATGACAGGTTCATACCAAATTCAATGAGGATAATATGATCAGAGGATCACAGAATATTGAATATTGGAAAAAAACTTTGAATTTTTTTCTTCAAATTGTTCTAATGAGTTGGTCATCACGAAATTTTACACAAAGTTGTCCATCAGCAGTTTCGAACCAGGTACCAAGTTTCATCATGATTGTATAAGCATTGTTTGAGCCATTCCGAAAAAAATTACGAAATCGAGAAAAAAACACGGAATTTCACATATTTTTTTCCAATATCTCCTAGAATGATAATCGTATCGAATTGAAATTTGGTACACTGCTGTGAAATATATAGCTCAAGGTATGTCCGAAATTCTTATCAAATGTGATGAAAAGTTCAAAAAAATATAAGTTGCGAGTCTTTATGGTCGAACTAACTGCCAATCGCTTCAGTAGTTCTGGAAATATCAAGGACATAACTCTGAAACCATTTGACCGATTTCGCCGATTAATTAACTCAACCTTCACATTTTGAAATGCAACCAACCCTGAAATTTTTAAGTCGATTGGATCCTCCGTACGACTGAGACTATTTTGGGCTCAAAATTAGAAAATTACAAACATTTGGACAGAACAATAGCAAGCTGTTCACCAGAACATGCGCACAAAAAGATCAAGAAGTTATTTTTATGGACGTAACACCCCCAATAACCCCTTTCCAGCTATCGTCTGGGGCGCCTCCGATGCGCCTCAGAGGAACGCCAGCATAGACAAGTCGTGTTCCAGTACACGGGAGCGTCAGACCCTCGCGCTTCCTACCCCTTTCCCCTGATGCACCACCCGAATTTGAGGGGCTTCACGCATTCACAGCTGTGAATCGCCAAACCTGTCATAATTTGCCGGTTTGTTTATCGTCTCGTTCTCGAAATAGCATGGGCGTGAAGCCCTAGTGCGTCAAGCCCCAGGGGCTTCAAGCACTTTACTGGAAAGCTACTAATGTCACTGGGTATGTTTGAAGCAAGCTAATAGGTTTGTTCGTTGTACCTGCATAAACTACACTAACCACACTAACTCCATTGATACTGTTCGGTGTATTTTGTTGTAAATTTGCACTCTGATCGTTGCGGAAATTTTGGCAGTAAGTGTAGTCACAGATTATGCAAGCATGGCATAGAGTGGGGTTATGCTTCAATTCATAATCATAGAAATCTGTTGATGGTTCTGGTTCCTAGTTGAACGTGTTTTGTATGTGTGGTTATTTTTGGAAGAAATTAATTTTCATTATATCGTTATTAAATCGTTAGAAAAACTTTACGACAGATCAACATCACCTCGAAATTGTAGCGAAAAGAAGCATAGCATTCTGTCATCTTGGATTTGTGTTGAATCATCTATCATTCATTCATTCCCTTAAGTGTCCTCGGCTACTATGGCCATTTAGACAAGCTTTCAATCTTTACATTTATACATTGACATTCATTCAGATCCATACCAACTAGAGACTCTTCATTTATAGACACACAAACATTTACCTACACCACAAACTTAACACAACATCCATAACCTCGCCGGGATTCGAATCCATTACCTCCGGTTTTACAAGCAGGTGATCAACCCACTGCACCACCGTGGCAGTTAATCATCTATCATATTTTTCTATTCTGTGAAAATCATGGAACAGACCCAGAATCCAGAGTCCACATATTCTGTTATCTGCGACTACACTCAGCTGCACTGAGAATTGGAAGTCAGTGGAGTCAGTGTAGTTCGTGTAGTTTCTACAGATACAACGAACAAACCTAAGGTGTCACAAAGGATTAAATAAAGTTATCATTATATCAGTATTATATGTTTCTCACACTGCTTTGCCCCCTCTCTGTATTTCCATATACAAGAGCACCGAATTGAAAAAAAAATCCCAGACCTTTAAATTCAATTTGAGAATGTAACAGAAAATCGAAAGGTCATTTACATGGTCCGTTGAAAGCGTCCATAGATCAATGTCGAAGGTCGGCCATCGGGTCGAAATAGCTTATAACGCAAATAAACTGACCGTCACAAATAGGTAACACAGAATGTGATTTCGTCGATGTATCCGGTCTCAAAATAATCTTATTATTGATTTTGTAGATGTATATTTCCTGCACCAGGTAACAATTTCAATAAACATCCCTACTATTGTCACCTGCTCAAGGAATATAAGCAGTTGAGATTGATTTCCTCGTTGAATCATTTTTGCTTCCGGAGTGTCACAGGCATTTACAGCATCGCAATATGCATAGAAAATAGTCGATTTTTTCCAGAGACATTTTAAACTCTCTGGACACGGCGTACGAATTCATTTCCAAAGAGTCGAATGGAGATTAGGAAGCAAGTGAGAGGTCCGAGAGAGAGAGATGGAACTGGATCGGGCAGACCATAGACAAGACACACGATACAAATATCCGGTATTCTATAGCGCATGTAGAGGAGATGAAGAATGATCTCACTTGCACAATATGACACTAATCTAGAGGTAAAATCAAGCATTTACTTAGGGAATCTCCGGGGAAATGACTTCTTCTTGGTATATTAGATTACATTGAAGTTTTAAACATTGGTGATGAATGTGAACACAACTCCGATATGAATATTGGAAATGATTAATCAATAACAATATATTATAAATTCTCCTGGGTCGCTTGTTTCAGGACGGCATTTTAAGCTCCGAATGATTTTTTTTATCAGAGTACAGACAACGCGAGCTGAGCGGCTTCCGGAGCACTTAAATTGGGCTGCCTTACTAGTATATAAGGTTTGAACAGCTCGCGAGCCATTCAACACCGTCCAAACTTGCGAGGAAGCCGAATCAAATTGCCTCGAAAGTCGCTCAGCTCGCATGTACGCAGCTTTTGAAATTCATTTCTGCGCTCGGATTCATAGCAATTATACATTCATTTGATTTTTTAACTCTCTTTCCAAATTATTGTATTTTACTTTCATTTTTTATCTCCTCGTACAATTAATAGCACAACACAAATTCACCATTATTCACCAGTGAACCCGGTTTAAAATGAAGGAAATCAAATTATATCCAAAAAGTTCACGAAAACACAAAAAAATGGGAATTATATCTTCTATACAGTCTTTATATTCTTATTCAGAATGGAGTAACACAAAATCTGCTTTGAAATACTTCGACTTGCAAAACTTTTGAAAAAAAATGTATTTCAAACATAAACTGATAATAACAGTCTATGGCTTCAAACTGATCTGTCTTATTTTTGCCATATTCTTTGGGTTGGCCCGCCCTAGTTCCATCTTTGTCGGCCCGCTTCCTCTCTCTCCAAGCCATGTCCATATAGTTTTATAGGTCTATGATTTTTTCTTACTATTACCGTCTGAAATTTTGGGCCCAAATGCGAAATCGGAGTTTAAAAACATTGTTCTATTTCTCTGTGTGAACGTTCATGGAGATATAGTAAATTTAACTGAATAAAAATGAATTGGGCAAAAATCTGATGGATCTGGTGAAACTATTCCTCTAAAAATAAATACGATATTTTATCTGTCTATAGTATGTATGGTTTCGATTACCTGAAAATATTCTAATGAAAATGTTGTCCATGAATTTTGTATGTAAAGGGTGTTTTTTTTAAAGGTATAGAACTTTGAGATGGAATAAAACAGGGATGAATTTTCGAAATTGACATAAAATTGACTCTATTCAAAAGATAATCTTTTCGCATTAAAATCTAAATAGTGGCCGTATATCTGCAATAACGCGGCGAATGGTGTATTCCGAATGGTCGATCGTTTCGGGCTTATCGGCGTAGACTGGCGACTTTACATATCCCCACAGAAAATAGTCTAGCGGCGTTCAATCGCACGATTTGGGCGGCCAATTCACGGGCCTGGAATGTGAAATTCTGCGGTTATCAAACGTTTCTTTCAGTAAATCAATTATGGCACGAGCTGTGTGACATGTTGCGCCGTCTCGTTGAAACCACAGCTGCAGCACATTATGGTTGTTCAACTGAGGAACGGAAGAGTCAGTATCATGGCTCTATAGCTGTGCACGATGGCGGATAGACTGATTTGGGGTATTCTTCAAAGCTACGCTCCACAACTGCAATGGCTTTTTCTGTTCTCACGTCCTACAGACGTCTCTCTGGATGTGAAATATATATATTATTCAATGGTCGTGGACATAGTTTTTTTGTTTTACTTTTACATAATATTTTCTGTTGTATTTCATTATGTTACCAATTTCTCAAGTCTTTTACTTCAATTATTATATGTCAGTTGATATTATAATTAAATTTGTCATTCATACGTAATACGTTGAAGACAATAAAAGTTTATCGTAAGATATCAATGTCGAAATATATTATGCGAAGATATTACAAAAAATCTGTATTTTTTTAATTACAGTGTTACATAGGATGAAAGCTAAGATATTCAATATTTGTTTCAGGAATTATCTGAACCTGAAGCGACTACTTCATATCACGAAGGTAAGTTTTATTCAACATCAGTTTGAAATTTGAATATGAATGAAATTTCTAGCGGAAAAACCTATGTGCGTTGGTTTTGAATTTGTCTTCACAATCAGTGACATAAGAAGCGAGATCCAGAGGAAATAAGTTTGCATAAGCAAAGGTTTTTATCGTTTTGTTTGTGAAAAAAGCGATTCATGAAACCTGAATAGTACCTATATTTATTCTTAGTTATTATCCGGCAGTGGTCTCATTTTCAGGTATAGTTGAGCGAATCAAAATGCTACGATTTAGAAGCCGTCACAATTGGCAAAGGTAGAATTATTGCCTATAGTTATTTGCCTTTACCGAAATCAGCCATCGTTTGCAATGACAGTGAAGCGTGTGTTTCATATATGGACAAAAAAAGTTACACGAGCCCAAAGAAGTCCAACTGGTCATCCGAGGAGTACCACAGAAAGTCAAGATAGATGCTTCAGGCAAGTGGTTCAACGAGACCACTTTGCAAGAACTGCTTTAAGTTTGTTATATCATCGTATTCGAGTCTTTGGGTTCCTCTTATATGGGCCACGATTAGTGCTACATTCAACTGCGGACCAGTGTCGTCAATTTTTGAACTGTTGGAGAAAACGGTTGCAGTGGGAGACATAATGGCATTCAGCGACTAATCGCCATTCTGTCTAGGTATACACGATGTTCGTAGAAGGCTAAGACGCCGCCGTGGATATTTCGTACTACATTGAAAGACATGTACAAAGAAATTTTGGTCAGTTGGAACTCGTTGTCACAAGCAAATATCGACCATCTTACTTAGTCGATGCCTTTTAGTGTACAAGAGTGTATTCTGCTACGTGGTCGATAAAATCATCATCAATTTTTTCAAGCGAACATAACCACAAGGACTAATATCTGTCGATCAATCAACAAACAATGTAAGTTCATTACTACTGGACCTCTCTTTTCTCCATAAACCAACTCCTATCATTGTCAGATGTTGAACGTTATCGTATGTGGAAAAACCGTATGCACCAAGTTCTTCCAAAGTCGTGACGGACGTTGTGAACTGCAAAATCGCAGATGCAGTAATTTGATACTATAAAAGGCTTAACGTCATGCACATTGATCGAAGTATTCTGCACTCGAAGGTAGGGTTCTCAAGATGCTCCTGAGAGATGGCGCGCTGTTCGTTTATACTGCAGTACTCTATCTGACAGGGTTATAAGTATCTAGATTCCTTTGCGGTTTAACCAAGGTAAGATGGTCTGACGATCAGTAAGAACTGTGTGAGAGCTGTAACCATTCTCCTTGGACGCCGCTTCTTCGGTTTGGATGTTTTATTTGATTGTATGATTAGCTCCGATCCAGCTGGAATGCTTGTTGACTAATCGACAGATATTCGTCCTTGTAGTTATGTTAGCTTATTACTACTTGAGCTCTCAGTTTTCCATGAACCAATTCTTATTAACTTTTTGTTTGAACATTTATAAATTTTTCTGAAAATGTTATCTTTTCATGATGTTAGACTACCTCATTGCCATAAAATAAGGTCACAAAAGTTAGTTTCTATAAAATAGCAAAACAGATGTTGGATCATTCTGTAGATAAAATGTAAAAATAACTTGTGTAGGTGGACGTTTACCTCTGTACACGCATCTACGATAGTGTTCTCATTATGAACTTGACTAGAAATTATGTATGCAAAATCATTCATCGAATTTTTTTTGCAACAAAAAAGGTATACTATTATTCATTTTCAGTATAGATGGTTTTCTTACATGGTTATCGCATATTTCGAAGGGAATTTTCATGGAAACTATTCAGAATAATGATGTTTTACTTATCAGCGATCGTATGCTCGCACAGTTTGAGGCATATCGCACCATTCCCTGCCTTGGACGAATATTGATTTTCCTCCGAAATAAAGTGGTGGTGTTGTGTATTTTTCATGCTCATAAGGCACGTTTCGGAACCTTCTAACATCCATAGTGTTTACATATTTGAATTTATAATTCTATACTTAACCTGGATGTTCTGGGAAACTGAAAAGACGATCCATAAATAGAATGAGCTGTGTCTCCTTTATTACTCAAGATATTGTAGTTTCTCGAATGAAACATTGTTGCTTTAGTTTTACCCGCTTATTCTATGGAATAAGAACGTTATCTTTCTGCCTAGATGCCTGATATTTCAGAATTAAGAGCGAACAATACTTCGAATATAACGGAAAACTCTTGGAGGCCAGTGTTCGTTTTTTTCAAAGAAATTTTTGGATGCAAATGGTTGAAAAAATTGTGTGACTGCGTAATTTTGACACTTTTTAATATTGAAGAATTTTCAGGAAATTGAAACTTAAATGGAGTGAAAGTTGGAGAAATAACTAACATTGCGCATTCTCAAAAAAGAATGTCTCAGAAAAAGTTTTTCAAAAATAATTACTGAGGCCTGCTAAACGAAATTCCTCCGAATTCTAATATTACTCGCGACTATTGGCAACGTTGAAGCATGCAGACCATCGTCAGGTGCCTGACCTTGATATATAAAAGAGATTCAATGAAACTTGAATGGGGCTGTGTTGCCGAAATGCCGAAATTTAACATTTCAGTACCCATAGTCGAGAAATGCCCAAGACCGGTATTGAACCAGAATACATTGATGGAGTATCTAAAAAAGCAAATTCTGCCTAATAATTTATAAGTTGATGTTTGAGAATATCTACTCCATATCTGAGAAAACCCCAAACCTACTCTACAAATATCGAGTTTCTGAGTAGTTTCTTCCGGAAGTTATTGTGTTCACGGTCGGCCTGACGACCGACTGCGTAAACACAATAACTTCCGAAAGAAACAACTTAGAAACTCGATATTTGTGAGAAGGTTTGCACCTTAATTACGAAGGCCGAATTCGTGTATGGGTAAAATCCACCAAATGATTCCGCAGATATACCCATTCAAAATCTTATTTTCCCAATATTTCCAAAAATACAGATCAGAACGAATTGACATCCAGTACTTCATCGAAAAATTACAGTTCGAAGGTTCAAACACAATTTAATGAGTATGATATGATAAGAAAATCACAGATTTTTTTTTCAAATGGTTCTAATGACACGATCATCACGAAATTTCACATAAAGTTGTCTCTCAGCATCTTAAAACTAGTTGCGAAGTTTTATCAGGATTGAATCAGTATTTCTCGGGTTACTCCGAAAAAAGCTATCGAGAAAAAACCTCGAAATTTGACATATTTTTTCCCGATATCTCCACAAATTATGATCGTATCGAACTGAAATTTGGTACACTGCTGTGAAATATGAAGCTTAAAGTCCGAGTGGATTGTTTTCCTAGATATAATAAACGGTTTCCGAAAAAAAATTTTTCTGAAATTTACTGACACTATTTTCCTAATAAAATTTGGGTCAAAGTTTTGCATCATTAGACTCCACCTAATTGCCAAGATTTAATTCAATCGCTCTAGTAGTTTCTGAGATAAAAAATAAATAGCTTCGAAATTTCGAAAAGCCATAACTCCGAAACTATTCGACCGATTTGGCCCAATAACGAACTCAACCGCGGCATTCCAATGCGCGACCTACCCTGAAAGTTTCAAGTTGTTAGCTCACTCCGTTCAACAGTTATCGTGTCTGGCCGGCCGGACAGAATCGATTTTGACACCGTATTCGTCATCAGTGAGTCCAATCTAGCTGTTTGAGACCATTTTCTTCTCAATCATCGAATATTACAGACATTTGAACAGAACGATAGCACGCTGTTTCCCTAGAACATGCGCGCAAAAAGTAGATACTCAAAAATACACAACTTCAAACAAATCTCTAACCAAAGTCCACTCAGATTCCCGTTCACGAACAGAAAGAACTTCTTTTATACGAAGTCCGAGTCGGAGTAATCAGGAAAAACCAGCTTCGAAATGACCATGTGTACAATGAAAGTGCAAGACACCATACGAGATTTTCTGAATGGAACTAATTAAAACAAGAACTGCATAATGTGTTCCAGCCGTCCGTTGTATCTAAAGCTTTAGCGGTTTACTGGCGGATGAAATTAAAAGTCTGGCTAAAAGTCTACTTCCGCAGGCCAAGGGCGGAAACTATTACTCTGAATTTGCATGGCCTGGGGAACAATGGTCCTGAGGCCAGCAATAAGTATGGTCAGAAAGACAGGAAGATAGGGTAGGTCCGAAACTGAAACAAAAAGTTTGTCATTGCAGAATTGACCCTCAGCCTAGCGTATGGAGTTATAGTTGAACTTTTGGTCAAGTTTCGGATTTACTATTTCAAAAGATAAATTCCGGTTGGGATAGTGAATTTACGAGGGTCATCGATGGACTATACAGGCTGATCAAAATATTTGTTTTGAGCCATCAAATCTATGTCCATAAAGTTAGCAGAGCCACTTGCACGGAAGTCAATGAAAACCATCTCATTAATTGTCGTATATTTGTCGAGAATTTGTCGTGAAAGAAAAAAAATTTGTCGCGCTTCTAGTTTTTTTTTAGGGGTGGCTCTGCTAACTTAATGTTAAGTTAGTAGAGCCATTTTAAATTTGCATCGAATTCGACCAAAAATGTTATGAGTAATGGTCGAGCATTTGTCGTAGACCATCTAACGTGAAGAATACAGAAAAAATGATTTTTTATAGCTTTTTTTTTAGGTTTTAATGAAATGTTCTGGTTTCTTAGGAGATTTGTCAGATTCGGCAACACTGCATTGGTAAATTGATATTTCAGGTATATTTTTCGTATCATATTTCTGGTTTTTTCAGGTTAGATGGTCTACGACAAATACTCGACAATTATTCATAACATTTCTGATCGAATTCGATGCATGTTTTAGAATGGCTCTGCTAACTTAATATTAAGTTAGCAGATCCATCCCTTTTTCAAAAAACAAAGAGGGCGACAAATTATTTTCTTTCACGACAAACATGTTTTGGTCGTCCTTCAATCGTTCAGCTCATTTCCGGGAGAAAAAACGGTCTTCTAATTAACTTTCTTGTATCACAAAGTTACGTCGATGTATATCCGTGAGAATGGAATATTTCCATTATTTAGCATTGAAACGAAAATTGTTCATCTCGGGAAATGGAAGATTTAACATATACAACCCAATAACAGTGAATAATTATACGAAAAATATACCTGAAATATCAATTTATCAATGCAGTATTGCCGAATCTGACAAATTTCCTAGGAAACCAGAACATTTCATTGAAACCTAAAAAAAGCTATACAAAAATTATTTTTTCTGGTTTTTTCAGGCTAGAGGGTCTACGACAAATACTCGACAAATACTCATTACAGTTTTGATCGTATTCGATGCATATTTAAATTAATTTTTATTAATACCAAGGTAGCAGAGCCACAAATATGTTTTGGTCTTCCTTCAATCGTTCAGCTCATTTCCGGAAGAAAAAACGGTCATCTAATTAACTTTCTTGTGTCACAAAGTTACGTCGTTATATATCCGTGAGAAATGAATATTTCCATTATTCAGCATTAAAAAGAGAAAATTGTCCATCTCGGGAAATAGAAGATTTGAAATATACAACCCAATATCAGTCAAAAGTGATATTAAAAACATACCTGAAATATTAATTTACCAATGCAGTGTTGCCAAATCTGACAAATTTCCTAAGAAACCATAGGACATTTCATTAAAACCTATAAAAAAGTCATAAAAAATTATTTTTCCTGGTTTTTTCAGGCTACATAATCTACGACAAATACTCGAAAATTACTCATAACATTTTTGATCAAATTCTATGCAAATTTAGAATGGCTCTGCTAACTTAATATTAAGTTAGCAGAGCCACCCCTAAGAAAAACTAGAAGCGCGACAAATTTTTTTCTTTCTCGACAAATATACGACAATTAATGAGATGGTTTTCATTGACTTCCGTGCAAGTGGCTCTGCTAACTTTATGGGCATATCAAATCTAACTATTCCATACAGTAGACTAATTGAATAAGGTGTGAATCATGGCGAGCTTGAATTCGAGACAGAAAAACCATTTTGACTTCTACGGACTACGGACGGTTTAAGACACCTGGATAACGTATTCTTACGGAGAGTTTTTCTAAAATATTCATAAAACCGACACAGTGAGGAATCGATCCAGGCTTCTTCGCCATTTGGAAACTATAGAAGCTACGATGTCGAATGTCTTAAACTAAGTTTTTTGAACTAAAATTTCAATTGATCGGTCCAAAAGGAGTACCATTCGCTAGGATAGCATTCACTAGTTTATATACTAAACGACAAAGAAACTGCAACACCCAGAAGAAGCTCTTTAAATTTTTTATTTTTTTTTGGTATAACATAGATAGTAAAGCAAGGAGTAAATGATTAAAATTTGGTGAGAAAAATCGTAAAGGTCTTTTTATGTGAATTTTTTTTTATTACTTAAATATTACAGTCGTGTTTCGCAAATTTTTTAGATTTTACAACAAACCAGTTCGAGGAGATCCAAAGTCGATGTTAAGTTGTTGTTTAAATGCCCTCAGCAGGTCGAATTATTGGTCTACGGGAGCCGGGGTTGTCATTTCGAGAAATCACTAACCGCACGAACAGAAATCCAACTACTGTTATGAGATGTTATCAAGCGTGGTTTGACAATGCCCAAAATCGAAGAAGAGTAGGCACCGGACGTCGAAGGGGCACAAATGAAGTTCAAGATCGACGTCCAAGACTCATGGTCATTAGAGACCGATTTGCGACAACTCGATCTTTGGCTGATAAGTGGTTAGGACAACGAGGCCATCCTGTAACTGTCCGAACGGTTTACCGCCGTTTAAGGTATTTTGGACTGCAGCATTATCGACCCCATCTTGTGTTACCTCCTCCGGTTGAACATCGCTGGTAACGATTACAGTGGTGCAGAGAACGACAACACGGGAATGTGGAATGGCATCAGGTCGTCTTTTCTGATGAATTTCGATTCTCCTTGGGAGCACATAATGGCCGAAGAAGGCCATCATGACGTGACACTCATTTTGATGTTGAGCGTCATGTACACCGGACAGTAGGCGTGATGGAATGAGGTGCTATTGCACATGGAAGAAGGTCACATTTAGTCTTTATTCGAGGTGTTATGACAGCGCTGCGTTACCTTCAAGAAATAGTGGAGCCATATGTTCTCCCTTACATCAACTGGCTCGAGAATCCAATATTCCAGCAGGATAATGCACGATCTCATGTTGCCAGAGTAAATTGAGACTTCTTTGAAGTGACCCATGTGAATCTTTCACCATGGCCGCCCAGATCTCCCGATCTTTTACCCATAGAGCATATTTGGGACATCATGAGCTTGGAAATTTACCCCTGCCTCCACGGACTTTGGCAGCTCTGAGACATGAGGTACAGGAAGCTTGGGAAAGTATCCCTCAAGAAGAAATAGACTATCTTCTTGCATCAATGCCAAGACGAGTTTGGGAGTGTATAGATAACTGCGGTGAACAAACACATCACTTACAAATTTAATGGAAGAAATTGTGAACCCTTCCTTTTTTTTATTCAAATTTCAATCATGTACTCCTTGCTATACTATCTATGTTTCACCAAAAAAAAAATTTAATTCGAACAGCTTCTTCTGGGTGTTGCAGTTTCTTTGTCAGTTAGTATATGAACATATTCGGGTGGCAAAATGGCGAATGAACCGGGCTTTATTTCATACAGGGGCCATTCTAGAAGTAGAGAGTTCCGGTTCTCCCAACCGGAAACGATTTAGTTGCATTCCCTGAACGAAAAGATTCTGTATTCTTGAGCTTCGGGAATAATGAATTAAAAATGTTGCAGAGCGTCAAGTTAGCAGCCTTACCAATTTGCCATTATATTTAAATGAGTTCCGATACTTCACAGATTGCTATTATGACGATAAGACGTGTGTAAATTGGTTCATATTCCGAACACAATATTAAGAAAAAAGTGACATAAGCTTTAGTTTTCAAGATACAGGGTGTGAAAGTTTGCAATTTTTTCAGTTTTTTTTCTCAAAGTATCTGCACTCCTTTCTGAAATCAGTAATAGATACGAAAAACAATGAAAAACCATAAATTTTTCTAATATAACGAAGTTTCTTCTTACTTTTCTCAAAAGAAGTTGGAAAACAAAAGACAATGTTTCAGAACAAATATCACCCTAAGGATGGAAAAATTGGCACATCCACATGACTGTAAATTGAAATATTTTCGCCAAAATCCAGTTGAATATCTTGTATATATAGAATAGTTTCAACGTTTCATGGAATCTTCGTTTGTACCTTCAATTCAGAAACACTCTCTTCATTAAATACTGAAAGTTTTTGATGTTACTCGTCCTGATTATGTAAGCAGAAAATTTATATTTATAACTGAGGAAATATTTGAGAAGGAACATAAATAAATTACTGACTTATATTCTCCTTTATATGATACCCAATCTAACTCCAACAACGTAATCTTTTTAAGAAGTAGCGTGTAAAAGAACTATTGACAAACACAAATTCCACCAGAGATTAACACCTTTTTCAATTAGTTAACTGGTTTTATTCTCGTTCCGATAGGATTCATTCTCATCTTCCCCTAGTACTCCAGAAAATACAGTCCTGTAGCAAAAGCACCTCCAGACATTCCACCATTAGGAAACCAGGTCGCTACTTAGGCTTGAAATGCACGGAAAATGTGGTTTATTCCAATTTAGTTTAATTGTTTCACGCGACTCCATCGTCAAAAGGAGTATGCCATCAACACGCTGAGATCTATTGGAGATGTCGTTGAAAGTTTCCTAATAGTCTCATGGTGAAATGATCTTATACACCGTGGTGAATTCTGGAGAACTTCGAGAGTGCCAGGCTGCTTATGATGAGGCTTCTGGCGTCAGGAAACGCTAAAAAACACTCTTCGTGAAGCTATTGATTTTGTTTCCCCTGTATAATAAATTTGTAATGAAATTTCAGAGTATGGATCTCGTCTAGCTGGATTTTGAATGAGGAGGATTCATTTTTGGACTGAAGGAATTGACATTCCGAACAAATGCGAATTTCGATGACATTTCTTGGAAACATTTATTTTTATGGAAGGATATCTTCAAAATTGCGATATGAACTTTTTTGAAGCCTCAAATATACCCCGCATATTTTCAATCTCCAAGTCATTTCTTGACAGAGCCGAAATACTCTCGAATTTCAAGACTTCTGTCAAAAGTCTCGAAAGTTCTGAAGATTTTTATTTAATTATCTGATGAGAAAGTCAGGTATAGACACTAAAAAGTTACAGTTCGCGCTGCTGCTATTCACATTATTCCGTTATTATTAATTAGTTTTTAAGATACTTCCCTTGACGAATAATTTGGATACCGCAATCTACAAGGGCGTTATATAAACTTGAAAACTTG
Source organism: Myrrha octodecimguttata (assembly GCA_958510865.1). NCBI lineage: Eukaryota > Metazoa > Arthropoda > Insecta > Coleoptera > Coccinellidae > Myrrha > Myrrha octodecimguttata. The sequence continues at coordinate 63,263,156 of OY294058.1, forward strand.
CATTCAATTTCTAATAGTACTTTTTCAGACATTGAGAGTATAAAAACCTAGAAAAAACCTCGGAAATGATGTAAAATCTTTTCAAATATCTTTTAATCGATGTCGATGAAACTTGATTGAGAAAACTCATTAGCTAACTTGAATCTTATGATTTGGGCAACGACAATATTTCACTATACTCGACTATTGAGAGATTGATCTTCCAGCCGATATTTCTGCAATATCCATTTGTTTCGACCATAATTGTACAAAATTTCATTATCGCCCATTCTTATATTGAAACTTCCAAAAATACCATAATTTTTATCAAATGTATAATTGAATGAAACGAAATCACTCAATAAGTTTAATTGAAGTCCATGAATTTTCTGGAGAATCTAGTTCTAAGAAATGGAGACAAAGACTTTACATTTATGGTCTGGTAACAAAATAGAGAAATAACTCTACGTATTCTGTGATCCGGATGAACGTGAGTGAAGCTCAGTTCCAGGCTTTCACTTGCTTTTGGGCAGATCCACAAACTAGGAATTTTTCTTGAATCTTAACATTCAACGTTGAATTTCTCGAAAATGGTTCATTTCAGGATGAATTTCAAGGAATAATTTAGCATTCTGAAATCATTGAAGATTCCTACAGTGACTTCAGAGGAACTTTATCCACATTCTTCATGCAAATTTCCAATGGTTTTATGAAGCGGTGATTCTGAAAATCTGGGATACCGTTTTGGGAGTGATAACTGATATTTTTCATATTTATACAATACTCTACACGAAATAATTTATATATACATTATACATTTTTGACTAAACATATCAAAAGGTAAAATTTTTTTTTTTTTCATATTTCAACAAAATATTCAGTCTTCTCATCAGAATCGTATCAATAAAAAAAGCAAATGAAACAAAGGTGTTAAGCATATGGTTGAAACTACACAAGTGTGGTTGATTTCTACTTTATTATAAACACATGACGCGTTTCACTACATTGTAGTTTCATCAGATGCTGAGTTGCAACTGTCTCAAAAAGTGTACTACAGTTTTACATGAACCAATACAGGTACAGAGATGTTTCCAACGGGTCAATCATGGAAAAACCAAACCGGGCTCCTAGCTGAATAGGTTTAACAATGGTGAATTTGACAGTTCCGTCTGGTCGTTTAATAAATTCCCAGAATTTCTTAAACGATTTATCTCTAGAGCCTCCAATAAATTTAACTTCCGCCCTTAGTTCTCTATGTGTAGAATCTTGAAATTTTCGTCGAATTCGTGTTTTTCTATTATTAAATGTTCGGCGTACGTGGAGTCTAATTTATTTTTCAAAAAAGAACTTCTGTGTTCTTTCATTCTGGTGTTGAATGATCTACCCGTTTGTGAGTAACGTATGTAATGTATGTAGGTAAGTAAAACTTACATAGGTCAAACGGGTAGATCATTCAACACCAGAATGAAAGAACACAGAAGTTCTTTTTTGAAAAATAAATTAGACTCCACGTACGCCGAACATTTAATAATAGAAAAACACGAATTCGACTAAAATTTCAAGATTCTACACATACAGAACAAAGGGCGGAAGTTAAATTTATTGGAGGCTTTAGAGATAAACCGTTTAAGAAATTCTGGGAATTTATTAAACGACCAGACGGAACTGTCAAATTCACCATTGTTAAACCTATTCAGCTAGGAGCCCGGTTTGGTTTTTCCATGATTGACCCGTTGGAAATATCTCTGTACCTGTATTGGTTTATGTAAAACTGTAACACACTTTTTGGGACAGTTGCAACTCGGCATCTGATGAAACTACAATGTAGTGAAACGCGTTATGTGTTTATAATAAAGTAGAAATCAACCACATTTGTGTCTTTTAATTGAGTTTACAATGGATTCCTATCAAGTAAAGGCCACCACAATACGATGGTTGAAACTAGTTCACCACTTTAAGAGTAACCCTGCATAGTATAATGGAATAAATTGAAGGTTGCAAATTATAAGTAATTAAATTTTCATTACGATGTAGAACCAATCTCGAAAGGCATGACTCCCCACAAGATGATCGCATTATTACATCGACCTCATAAGGTAATTGGACTCAAAATAGAGTATACCATAAACAAACACCATATCGAGGCGACACAGTTTGTTGGTCAGTTCATCGGGCCGTGATTTCTATAGAACGTTCAAGTGTAGAAGGAAATTCCAATTAACCGAAAGCACTTTATGCTCTCTTCGATGTGACAAGACCAGTCTCAGACCGCAAATGGTTTCTGGGGGAAACTTAAAAATTAGATTGAAACGCAAAATTGGAAATACGGAGGCCAGGCTAGAAGTTGGAGGAATCTATATTGGGTAATACCTGGTCCCCCTACAAAGTTTTCGGAGAATACTGAATTAGTTCTTCAGTAGGTTTCGAGAATGTGGGATTGATTCACGTCGTCATACGAATATAATAGTAGTAAACTTGAGAATATTGTTACTAGTTTTCAATATCCATTCTAATGCGATGAAATTATGCACACACCTCAAACTTTATGTTTCACATAAGTGTACAGGTTCGATCAAGATTAGCTCCCGGAAGTTTGAGGAAACAGTATGGCGAATTTTGTGATTATTTCTTCTGTATCGTGTTTATTTCCGAAATGATTCAAGAAATACTGATCTGATTATGATAACAAATAAAGCTAATTGGAAAATACTGATACTCAATTGTTTGCAAATTTACAATATTTCGGTGTCATTTTAAGAATTCGAAACATCTATACTATTTTGAATTTATTGCTATACTGATGAAATTCAGAACAGTTGCTCAGGTTGATACTCCACAACTGCAAACTAAGTTCAAATCAAACAAACTGGAATGTTCCGAGGTATTGAGTTTGCCTATAAACGAACTCAACCAGAATATTTAGGCACCAAATCTAACCTGAAACTGTCAAGAACAAATACCGTTACAGTTCTTATGGTTGATAGTTTACCTTATTCCGTTATTGTTCATTTGGAAACATTTTGCGAGAAACTACCCTTGAGGATTTGAATCCCACAATCTGCAAGGATGTTTCCTATGAATAACGATTCATTTAATTTTTGATAGTGCTTTTTCAGATATTGGGATCGAAAACCTAGAAACAAACTGAAAAGTAATTCGAAATTCTCGAAAAATATCTTCTAACACTCCTGTTCTCTAGTTACTATTGAAAAAGGGTAGTATAATCCATTTATATTTATCAACAGGCGTTTGACCTTGAAAGTTTGACACATCTCACTCTGTATAATTGAAAATGTAAGGTTAGGTTCATTCTCCTGTCAGATAACTACGCGACGTTGAAGTTTTCTTCACCTGAAGTTGTAGTAAATACGTACGCAACTTAATTAAAAGCTTTGCCTTCGATGAAATATGTAGGAATTGACGTCTAGCCGCATTTTTTCTACCTTTACGACGTTTCACGAGTGCCAACCTAAGTCAATTCTAGCAACAAAACCTTAATAGGCCTATTTCAAGGCCTACTGACTGACTTCATAGAAGTGAATGGAGTATATGTATTCATTATTCTTGTGGAATATTCGGCGTCTATTGGGCACTATAATTGAGGAACATTTCATATATTCTCTCAAAATCTACCACGCTCTGATATTCCGACATAAGGACCATTCCTCTCTCATTCTTATGGATAATACGGGATTTCGCATCCTTGGAATCTTGTAGAATCGACATCGCTATTTGTGAAGGCTCTAGGCCCTATTATATTATTGTTCAGGGATGAAGCCGACTTGGAGACCGACTTTTGTAATTTATTGACGTTTGGAAAACAGGAAATACATGAAAATTATGCTCGAACGAACTAAGTTTGTGATTCAAGTCCCCTTCCTTCGGTCAAACTCTAACCTCAGTATCGATTGAAACGCTTTAGATTTCTTGGAAATTCTCTAGAAAAAACCCAAATAAGAGTAGGATTTGAGTTTGCCGATATTACTGCAGTAATTGTTGGGAACCTTGAAAACGTTGATACCTGTAGGTTGAGATCAATAAAAATGGAACACCACACGATACACGCAGTGTATTCATTTCATAATTGAACAATATCTCAAAAATAATACATCATCTCGACCGATGAAGTTTTCACCTAGATCGCTAAAACTAGAAACTTTGGAGAATCTGCATGTGGCTTTACAGAGTGTCAATTTGGAAAGATTCTACCCATATGCTTTTTGCATTCTTTCTGATTTTGCATGATGTGAAATATATAGGGTGATACCATTTGAAACTGATACACTGTATAAAACTGTGACAACTCTGTCATTTTCATGAGAGTCATTTGTTCCATTTGATGCTAGACTTTTACAGCTTATGGTGAAACCACATGAAATGAGCATTGCAAAATGGCAATGACAGTTTTTGTTATGACAAATGCAGGAACTTCGTGAATATCGTTACAGGTTTCTGCATCATGAAGGTTTGAAGTTCATAAATATCCTTGTAGGTGGCAGTGGAAAAATATCATTTTCAGAACAACAGACTCAACATTCGTGAAACTCCAGTACGTAGCTTCATTGCATAGCAGTTTCTTCTCTGTAGATGATAGGATTGAATCAGACCAAAAAAGAATGTTTATTGATTTATCAATTAATATTCGTGCATGTGTTTATGTTGATCCGAATATTTTCATTAGTTTCGTGCGTCGTTTGACATCGGTCATACATTGGAGGTAAAACAACATCAATTTCCCGCTTTGTTTATGTCATGAAGTACAGCATTTTTAACAATTTCAGGATAAATTTCCTAGTTGAAATGATTTATATTAATAGAATTGGTGGGGAACTAGGCCAACTTATTGTTTCGTTGTGAAATGCAAGATAAATACACCGAGGAACGAAGGAATACGATTTTTTAGATATATTGTGGTGTGGACTTATATTTGAATGTTTGCATCTTTTACCCGTATCTCAAAATTGTATCTGGTATTGGAAGGAATAGAATACTATTTGAAGTATCCCAGAGAAGGCAAACATCCTAGGTTCATGTCATAAATTGAGAAAACTGTTCTGACAAAGTAACAAAATATGGTAGAGTTTGTTCGAGACATTTTCACACTGGGGAAGGAATTATGTTGGACCATATATTTAATTCGTTTTGTTTAACAAATTGAATCATGATGAGATAACTATGATAAGAATAATTCTTGTTTGTTATTCACATTTCAAGAATGATATCTTCTCTAACGTACGATAGCTGGCATTACGATGTACAAAACCCATCCTGATTGGGTAACACTAACATGTCTATATGATATATAAAGCCAATTAAGACAATTCGTTATTAGATAGGTTTGATAGGTTTCAAAAACTTTAGCATGTATTTTTTAATAATTATGAACAAGGAAACTTTCTCAGTTTTCAACCGAACATATTCCGATGTGGATCGGCTACCCCAGTATGGAACTTCTTCTACATTGTATTGTTTGTAATTGACCTTATAGTCGATTAAAGATTATGAATTATGTTGCATAATAAAAAAAAACATTTTATATGTATAGTGAAGCATTTTGTGAGGATGAATAGAAATCGGTGTTAATTATTATAATATATAAATATACAATTGAAGATAACGATTAAACTGACACATCAACTGTATAATAATAAAGTGGTAAATTTGATAATTGGTAACATATAACGCTATCCGAAATAGTACTGAGAAGTTTTCTGAAACCCATGTTTTTTCCATTCCATGCATTTGTTGGATTTTATTTTGCTGTTTGTTCTCAGAAAAAATGAGCCAAACATTTCACTGTTTCATTTTCAATAGTTATACTTATAATAACTGCTATTTCTGATCTTGATACTTCAGGCTTCAGAAGACAAGAATAAATGTCATATACTGCAATTCTTCATTTATTTCGTTTTGAATGAATAACATCTGAAATTGTATATCAGTTTATCACGAAATTTCACTTGTAAAATGAATAAAATCACTAACAACTCCAAATAATTGCTCTTCTCTTTCGTCTCTCGGTGTATTTATGTTGCATTTCACAACGATACAATAACTTGGCGTAGTGCTTTACTAATTCTATTTATATGAATCATTTCAACTAGTGAATGTATCCCGAAACTGTTAAAAATGTTGTACTTCATAACATAAACAAAACTGGAAAGTGAGGTAGTTTTACCTCCGATGTATGAGAAATGTCAAACGACGAACGGAACCAATTGATGAAGTTGGTTATTCGCCACCAGGTGTCATTCCCCAACTTTAAAATACTGGAGTGAAAATATTCCCGACGAAGTGTTCCTACGACAATGCTGCACCAGAAACGTAGGCTGGGCTTTATTTGCATACATCCAGGTCAGCCTTGTAGCTTCGCCTTTACATCCGAGTGGCTTAACAATTTTGTCGCAGCGTCACAGGTGTGTTTCAGATGGGGGCAAACCATCTCTAATTTCAATTACGGAATGATGGCTTCTAGCTATGACCGCCCTCCTGCGTCAGTTCCGAAGCGGGATTTTTTGTTCAGCAGGCTTATTAGGTATACTTTCGTGTATGTACGTGTTTTCGAGCTGGTTCGTTTTTCAACTCATTAGCGATTGAATTGAAATTCAGTATTTGCTTGATGGGTTGAAGCTTCTTGTTGAATTTAATGATGATTTGTATGTTTTTCACGATCAATTTCTAAACAAAATCATAATGATTTCTGTTAAATAGTTTCACCATTCGAGAATTTCGAATAATTCGATATTGAAAATTGTAAGTTCGACACGTGAGTTCATATTGGATGGAACGCGGTAGATTAGGTACCGATGACCACGTGTATCACACGGCATGGCACGATTCTATTATCCATACTGCTGACGCTATCCATTGGCTTCGCAGAGTGGAATGTACACATGGAGAGCGAGAGAGAGCGAGAAAAAGAGAGTGAGAGAGAAAGATAGTAGACATGACCCGATTCGTCACGGTAAACCGTGAAGTTATAGTTATAGTTTTAGTTATAGTTTGGTAAGGGGTTACATTCCACTGCGACCTTAAGGTCTCTTGTGCCCCCTCGTCGAAGCTGTTTTCGCATTCGGTTCCTACAGCTCGCCCTCCAGCAGAGCTCTGATGAATTCTAATATCTGAGAGAGCTTCAAGGAGGCTAAGTTCTCATTCTCTCCCCACAGAATCTGCACTCGTCAGTTTCTGATAAGCCCATTCTCATCATGTGCTTCCTCAGGCGACAGTGTCCTGTGAGGAAACCAGTGAGGAGGCGTAACTTGTTCTCATTGAGATCCAAATGATTTTTGGGTCTAGCAATTTCAAAGTTGCGAAGGAACTTTTAAGAGTGTTCCATTCCTGGTGAATTCCTCCAGAGTGTACCTCTGTCATTTTCTTCCTTCTCGAAAAACTCTTTCTGATAGGTACATTTGCCTATACAACAGAAAGGTTCTGGGCTAGAAGGTAGCGTTTGTGCTCCCTTTCTGGCTGGAGTGTTAGCCTCTTCATTTCCTTTTCCTTGATTCCTGAGTGCCCAGGAACCCGGACTAAGGAGACCTTGTTATTCTTGCCTACTTCATTGAGTTTCCTTCAGCACTCCTATATCAGCTTCGAGTCGATGACATAGGAGTCCAGTGCTTTAATAGCAGCCTGACTATCAGAATGGATCACTATGTCACACCCTTGATAGTTTCTTTCCAGGTTTATGTCTATGCATCTTTCGATAGCAAGTATTTCTGCCTGAAAAACACTCGAGTAGGAGCCTAGCGATAGTGAACACTTAGTTCTAGGCCCGTATACTCCAGCGCCGGCCCCCATCGTGGTTTTAGAACCATCTGTTTACCATTTAACGGTATTCGCTTTGAAGTTTTGGGTAATGTATTCGTTTTCCCATTCTTCCCTTTCACATAGCATTGAATCAAAGTTCTTCTCGATGCTTACTTTTTTAATCATAACATAACCGTGAAGTTTCTAGTGTGTAAACAGTCAAGAATTTGAAGTTTTTGGATATCCGATTCCAATGTAAAGAAAGTGCATGCAATATACAAAATATAATACATAGAATGAGTTTTCCCCAGCTCCATAAAGTAACAATGTGGATATTTGAAATAGAAAGTCTCAGAGGATTTCAAAAGTGACTTGAGATACGACCAAGTCGTCTCAACATATCGTTACCTACATTTACCCTTAATCCTATTTCGGAGGGTAAAATGTAGGTACACAAGCAGAGAGAAAGAAAAACAGCAAGAGAGGGAAAGATTTAGTGCATATGACATGTAACGTCACGGAAAGCCTCGGAATTTCAAGCGTTCTAAAAGCCATATACGTGGATCCAAATTTGAAAGATCGGTTCTTCGTTTGATAAAGAACTTTTCGACGCTGCAGAATTCTTATGGGAAGAATAACCGATTTCAATGGAATAAATTCTAGAAAAGCACTCACTTAAGATTATAAGCTTTAACGCGCTTGTTCAAATTCGATTACAATTTTTTCAAATTTTTCAAATTAGATCTACACACAATTTTGCACTAGGTTGCTTGTTGATATTTTTCAACTTACTCATTATGCTTCCATCTGATCGCATATTGAGCAAATAACGTCAACATTTCAAGTATCAACGAAATGTGTCATATTCATTTCATTTCCGAAAATAAACATCAGATCGAATTGAAATTTGAAACAATATTAACTTCAACACTTGTGCCTTATTTCATAGGAATCTCCAGAAAGTTCAACAAAAATTGGTTGAATTTTCGGGTAAATTTTTTTTTTAAATTTTAGTTGATGGACTCACACAAGTTTTTGCACTAAGTTGCTTGTTGACTCTTTCCAACCAATAATTGAAAATTTCAGGTCTCTTATTGCTTTCCTTCGAAAGTTCGAGCACACACGGCCGGACGGACCACCTGAATTGAATTTGACTACGTATTCTCCATCAGGAAGTCCAACCTAATCATCTTGGACCATTTTCAGACACTGTGATTAAACGATAACGTGCTGTTCCCCAGAACAAACGCGTGAAAAATGTAGGAGATTCATTACAGAATGAGTTTTCTCCAACTTCATCAAACATCATTGCTACATTTCTAAATTGAAAAACTTCTCAGAGGACTACATAAGCCTTTTAAGAGATACAATCCAATAGTTTCAACATAACATCCTTGATCCTATTCCTTGAGTACAACCTAATTCAATAGAGAAGTAATTTAGTTCTGTTTCACTTCACGAATAACTGTCGGACCGTCTCAGCTACATTGACTCTAGCTGATTACTTGAGATAACTGATTCAGGTCCTGCGTAAATTCAGGACAACATCTTCAATCTCGAAATTGTGCGATGACCTGTTATGCTCGTACGCGTTTTGTTATGTTCACGGAGGACAATAAACTGCTATCAGTTTGGTGGCCTCATCTATATTCCCAAAAGAGAGTTATAATTCATCTCGGAATATGAATTTTGCGAATAAAACAATGTTTTAAGGACCAGCTCCTGACCTATACGGAATTTTAACATTTTTCGGGTGAAGGATGTCGAAATCAGAGGTTTATATCAACCATACCAGGTTTCCTTCTATTTCCACTAAATATTTTCGGTCCAAAACTAGGATGCATAGAAGATGAGGTGTATTCAAAGATGCGCTTTTGTTTCGCCAATATTGGGGAATTCGGCAGAATTCGTTTTTTCCACTGAAGGTGGCGCTATTTGGAAATTACGACCGATCTTCAAGGCAACTGTCTGTCAGAACTTAATTTATATCAGACAAGATATGCAGTAAAAAATATGTGGATCAAAGAATTTCTACCATATTATATTTTGCATAACTTTCAGTGGGATATAATCTAAGAATTCAATATGCATTGTAATTTTTGGCTAATATACACTATCATTCGATGTTTTCCCATATAATAGCAAGTGAGGAATGAAATTATTAGGTAAGCAATGTGAAATTATTCTACAGAATCTACTTATACATCTATATCATTTGATAGCTTATTCGAATATATTAATATTTTCCAGATTGTGCACATATACAAAGGAATCTGGTAAAGCGGCGGGATGTTTCTTACTTTAAGTCAGACTGAAACCTATCAAGAGAATCAAGTTTCAGAAAGATTAAAAACTCATCGACTAGGCCATATTATTAAACCACTTCAATTAAAGTTCTTTTCCATTTCAATTGATAAGATTTCCAATTTGAAAACAAGTGTTTTATTCAATGGTAAATTTTATTTCAATTGAGTTGAAAACGTGAGATCTTCTCGTACGTAGCACTTGATAGTAGCGTATATTTGTGAATTTCAGTTTCAAATAAATGAAAATTGTTAAACAATTCATGTATATTCAATAAAGAACCAAGAAAAATACAACACATTGTGAAAATAATAAGCTTAATTGGGGGTTGATAACTGATCCTCGTTTAGTGAAAATGATTGAAAGACAACTGTGAAAAGAATGAGCACCTGAGTTTCATGAAGTTTATACCTTCTATAAATATGATTCTCTCTTCACTCGAACACTTATTTCCATTTACATCTGCACTGTCCAAACAAAATACAAAAGGGACCCATTTAAAAGTATCTGAGGATCTACACAATTCTTCGAAGCTAACACAAAGAGATTTCACGCACTTATCAATAACTAAATAAAGCTGAGAAAACATAAATAAATTCAAAATGACAATTACCGAATTCCCTAGTGTCATGCGCTCTGATTGGTCGATCGGTGGCGTTTCTGTCGGTGGCGAGAGTATGAAATACATCCGGTTTGGTCCTAAGATTTAGTAGGAAAACAAATGAATATGAGAGCACCATATCTTCTGTGCATCCTATCCAAAACGCAGAGCTATAACTGTCAAATATTCTATTTCTCTCTGTGAACGTTGATGGCGCTGACGTCGCCCTGTCGAGTCTATACAATCAATTTCAATAAACATGTATTGAGCTTTAATCTGATTGATATATTGTAACATTTTCTCAAACAATTAACTGGATATTTGAAATAATGCAAATGTTATGCGTTTCGATAGGTTGAACGCTTCTCTTCTGGATTCTTACTTATAATATAAGGAGAGTATAACAACTTTAGAAAATCTTTTATGGATATAACATCGTTAACTATGGAAGGTGCGATTGATATTACTCACGAATTCTATTAGATAGATTGGAGTTCATAAATTTTGTATGTATTAATCGATATTGAACTCAAAAGTACTCAATGAATTTGTTACATAATCATGAAAATATTTCAGGGAAATTTTTATGCATATTATTAAAACATACATTATTCATGTATGCTCATGTTGTTCTATAAACTTGTCAGTAGTAATACCCCTAGGGCTTTGGTAATACCGAGAAAATTTTGTCATAGAGAAACCTGAAAGCCTGTTGCTTGATAATAGCCCGAGGGCGAAGGCCGAGGGCTATTATCCTCAAGCCAGACGTTACAAAGGATTCTCTATGACAAAATTTTGGAGATTTATCAAGGCTCGAGGGTTATTCGATAAGATAATTCTTTTTATGTAGATTCCCAAAAATTGATTGTCAATCTGACGTTAATTTGAACTTGATGCTCGTCTTTGACGAAAACACCAAAATGAAAACACTGCATGTAGGGTATTATCGCTGTAATCCATAGATGATTTGGATGAAATTTGACACATGACTCAAAACTAAGTAATTTGATTGGTTACTATAGACAGTAAAGAATTATCAGGAAAATATTAAAACAGATTGATTCAGGAAATCGAATATTCTCATTATTTCTTTAAGTACATACGAAACTCTGGTAGGCTTCTTTCCCACGAACTAAATGGAATACTAAATATCTCTAATGACTATTCAAAAATATCGAGTTACAAAAATGTGTAGTTTGAGATGAAGGGTACCTCAATTCAATATTTTCACCATTCTGACTGAGTGAATGATATCATCATACCTAATATTTCTCGAAAACGAATTTCTTTCGGAAAATTCTTCAAAATACTTTATTCTTCAACTTGGAAGATCAGAAAAGCTCAAATTTTTTTTTTGATATGATATGTTGGTATTTCAGTTCTTTTGCATATACTCCATTCTCTGTATAAACTATCCCGGTTGACCATGATCTAGGTCTATCAAGTTTTTGCACTCAAAACTGACGCAGGTTTGCACTCGTTAAAATCATTGACTATTCTAACAGATGGCTTGATATATTTCCAACCATAAATTTAACAGCAACACACCGTACAAATCTTTAATGAATATGGGAGACATAACATATTTAATGCATAAATTATTTAGTACTTGAACAAAGCCTGAAATAATTCACGTGTACTGTGTGCACTCAATAAGCCAAATCCATCAGTAGTGCAATGAAATTATTAGCCACTCTGAATGGTGTTCCCAATAAATAACACCGTTAATTAACAAAACTAGGGATTTAAGGCCTAATTCATCGATTTCTGCGACCTGATTCGGCAAGGATTGTAAACCCATAAATAGCTAGCTCATTCGAAAATCCATTAAAATATAACTATACGGTGCATGACACCCTTCGTTTCAGCCATTTTGTTCGATACTTAACCCAAGATTTTAATCGATTCAATTCCTGATAACATTTTGGACGAAGTTGATATCCCAAATGGAATATCAATGATGAAAGTATTCAAAATTTTCGAGTAGGAAAAGAATATTGCTTCCTGGGTCCATATTCTTGAATCGGGGAAGGGAGAAAATAGGCGTTTCGACGCTGTTGTCAAGGAAACGTGGAGCATTTTTGTTGGAACGATAGAGAACGTTCATTCCATCACATTCAAGAATAGGGTCCCTGGTGACTTTCCGTCTCCATGACATTTTTGTTCTGTTTATTTTTACGGAACGGATACTGGACATTTAGGAACATTTAGTGAGAATCAACTCTAAGTAGCAAATAACCGTCTGCCTAGTGCCGGCCACATACGTTACGGTCGACCTACGCAGTTCGACCTGCGCAGGTCTACCTGCACAGGTCAACCTGTGCTTGTATTGAAATAGACCTGCGCAGGTTTTATGACCTGTACAGGCGACCGGAGAAAAAGCGAAATTCGATTCTTTTCGAACTTTTGGAACTTTGTTCCAAATAACGTGATGATAGTATCATTCAAACAATCAAAAAAAGTTTTCAAATATTCTATATTTTGAGAGCTTCTTATAGAAATATCCTGACATAATTCTGCACGAACCCTGCAGCTGTAATTTTTCAATGGAAATTCTTATAGGCATACAAGGGACTGCCGAAAATTGGGTGCATTTTATCAAGAAGTTTTTGTTTTATCAATCGGCGGCAATTTGATTCGAAATTTCTGGTGTATCTAGTAGATATTCAAAAATTTTGTTGAATTTTTTTTCTCGAAGACTATCGATCAGTTTTGAATAAGACTAGGCACAGACCTTGAAGTCAATATTCGAACAACATTGTTTCAACTTTCAGAATTGATTGGATATTTACTTTCGGAGATATAAGTAAAAAAACTTTTTGGTTATTGACTCCATATCTCAAAAAGTGTTGACGGAATCAGCTCGAAACTTTTTGAAATGTTTGGGGATTACGACGCGGAACGTTATGCGAAATACCGTCAGGATTTTAATGGTGCATAATGCAAAAAAATTCGAATTTTCTTTGAAAGAACTCAAAGGTTCGCCTTGTATGTGATGATTTGTCACAAGTTTTTCAGATTAGGCTTGTAGGCGGTGTAGTTTAACTGAGTTGCCAGAAGGTGGCACCACTGACTGACTGACTCACTTGTCAAAGGCAAGTGCTAAAGGATTCAGCACATCTGATGAGTTCAGCTCTGGCACTTGGACGAAACAATTTTCCCTAAGAGTGCCAAACATTCTTATGTTTTGCAATGAATAAAGGCTTTTTACGCCCTTGTTCTTGGAAACAGCGCGTTATCATTTCGTCACGATGTCTGTAGTTTTCGAATTTCGAGCCGAAATTGGTTCTAAACGACTAGGTTGGACTCACTGATGAAGAATCCATGGTCAAAATTGATTCTGTCCGTCCGGCCGTGTGCGCTGTAACTTTCGAAAGGACCTAGAGTCTTGAAATTTTCAAGTTAGGTTAAGATCCTGAATATCTTGGTTGAGTTCGTTAATGGGCCAAATCTGCCGAATGGTTTTTGTGCTACAGCCATTTGAAATTTTGATTTTTCAATAACTCGAAAAATATTCATCTGATCGAAATGAAAGTTGGTTGGAATATGGACAGTGTCAATAACAAGAATTATCCATGGGAAATTTCGAAAAAAAATCTCTTTTTTATTTTTTTCGAATTTTTTTTTTAAATTTTTTATTTCATTGAAATTTCACTGAAATTTCCAGGTCACCATTTCGCAATGTGAACAAGCGCGTAAAAGCTGCTTAATTCATGTCAGTGCTTTTCTAGATTTTTTCCTGAATTTAGCCTCTGGCTAAGAGGTGTCTATCAAAATTTTTTAATTTAAGTTACCGCTAAATTATATTGCTGAATGTTCTTCGTCCAGACCATTCAGCTGTTACTCCTATCAACGTCATTAGTACTTTTTCTACCTCCTAAAATTTTTCTCTCGAATTCGATGCAAATCTCAGTCCCCGCCATGTCTAATTATGGATCCTAAAAATTTAATGGAGATTTATTCATCAGTCTTTTTCCGGAGAGCGACAAATTCGCCATAATCGAGTCTCTGTCCTGTCTTTTTGTGTTATTCCGGGATTGGCCTGATCGATAGCTGATCCCGGAACTACGGCATTCGTCAATTTACATACTGAAACGAAAAATTTAATTAGTGGGACCGTTTGTTTGAAGAGAATGAATTTTTAATGATCTTGTCTGTCGGAAAAATGTTGCAGTAATTGTTAGTCAGTTAGCAAGTTCCATCATGATCAGATCAGTATTTCTGAGTTTTTCCAGAAATATGAACCATACTGAAATTAAACATACCTATTTCTTTCTGCATCTTATGAAATCAAAATAGCTTCACACAGAAATTCGATACAGTGTTGTTATTTAAATTTATTTGGAAAAAAAAATACAAAAGTTTTTTCGGAAAAAATTTTTTTCTGAAACTATTGTTCATATTCGAGAACAATCTCAGTTATACCTCGAGCTTCATATTTCACAACAGTATACCAAATTTCAGATCGACATGGCTATTTGTTTCGGAGATATTGGGAAAAAATATGTTGAATTTCGTGGTTTTCTTCTCGATATCTTTTTTTTTCGGTATAACCCGAGAAATGCTATTTCAATCCTGATGAAACTTTGCAGCTAGTTCAAAGATGCTGAAAATTGTGCGAAATTTCGTCATGATCTTGTCATTTGAACGATTCGAAAAAAAAAACTTCAAATTTATCAAATTTATATTCAATATTCTGTGTTTTTCTCATCATATTATCCTCATCAAATTCTGTATGGACCTTCAAACTGTCATGTTTCGATAAAGTACTTGGGGCTTAATTACGGAGGTCGAATTCGTGAATGGGTGAAATGCCCCCAATGATTCCGTAGATATAACCACTCAAAGTTTATTTTCTTAATATTTTCAAAAATACAGATTAGATCGAATTGAAGTCCAGTAAACCTAGAAAAGCACTGCCGTGAAGGAAGCAGCTTTAGCGACCATGTTCAAATTCGTTGCCAAAGCGGTAATCTCCGTTAAACATGCGCGCAAAAGCTATTGCCTTCACGAAAGTGCTTTTCTAGGTTTTCTAGTACTTCTTTCATTTATGACTCTGAAGGAGCGAAGAATGCAACAGAAAGTTCAGTTATATTGTGAAAAAATGTTTATCATGGTATCTGAAAGTTTGTGTTTTTTTCCGAAGATGAGTTTTACTAGTTATCTAGAAAATGCTATTCTTGGGCCTTTCAGTTAAAATTCTAGTTTTCAGAAGTACAAACAACAGGGTCAAGTAAACTACATTTTTGAGATGGAAAACTTATAACCTCTGAAACAAGGTGTCACTCAACCCGTTATCCCATGTAAGACTTCGGGGGTTGCTGTAATCACGTTCACAGAGTTGATTCAAATTGATTGGAACCAGCCGTATAAAATGTCTTTTCAGAAACCGAAATTCTCCAGGAATGGAACACTCTAAAAAGTTCCTTCGGAACTTTGAAATTACTAGGTCCAAAAATCATTTGGATCTCAGTAAGAACAAGGTACGCCTCCTCAGTGGTTTCCTCACAGGACACCGTCGCCTGAGGAAGCACATGATGAGAATGGGCTTATCAGAAACTTACGAGTGCAGATTTTGTGGGGAAGAGGAGGAAACTGCTGTTCACCTGATCACAGAATGCCTCGCCATTGTGAGCCTGCGCAAGGAATATCTTGGACAGGAGCATTATAGGAGGAATGAGAACTTAGCCTCCTTGAAGCCCTCACAGATATTAGAATTCATCAGAGCTCTAGAGCTGGAGGGCGAGCTGTAGGTACCGCATTCGAAAAACAGCTCCGACGAGGGGGCACAATAGACGTTAAGGTAGCAGGGGAATGTAACCCCTTACCAAACTATAACTATAATGGGGGTTTTTTCTGAATTTAGGTTATTACAGCAAATGCAAATTTGAACATAATTATTATGGGTTTGATTCATCATTTTCCCAAATTACCTTCAGAAAGTATTCAAAATCAGATTTCAAAACTGGGGTTTGGGATTTGTCATGCATGCACGAAGTGACAACTTTGTTTAGTAGAATTGCGAAATATTTATTCCTATTCTGTGGTACACACGTGTTCTTTGTCAATATAACCAAACAATTTCCGTTTGCGATTTGTCAGTAATATGACAGTATGACAGTCTGTGCTCTCCTTTTTCTATTCCTTGGTCGTTGTCTTCTACTCTAACCAGATCGAAGTATAGCTATCTCTGTCTTCCTAAGCAAAGTAACACATTTAGCATCCCTATTTTTATTTTTCAGTTTAAGGTGATCAAACATTTTTTTAAAAATATAATATTGAAATTATATATTTGAAATGTAATGTTCTGAAGAATTTCCATGAAAAAAACTGCATTTTCGTTTAAAGGAAAAACCCCCATTATATAGAAACCGATTCGCAATCTTTCTCATTTTGCGTAGGGACCGACAAATTCCCGGTTGTACCTTTTCAAATTTAGATACTGCATGGATCGAACAATGATGTAGAAAAGTCTTAATCACACAAAGGGGAAGAGAGAAGTGCAATATTACGATTCCTCGATGAAACAACTTGTTTTTTTGGGCCAAAATGGAAAAACCATCTATGCGAGAATCACTGATATATCCAATAAAGTTTCTACATTTCACTTTACTCTCAAGAAGTTTTTGTTTCGGGATTTCATCCAACATCCGCCCCATGTTGCCGCATATTCTTTCAGTTGAACTGTAACCGCCTGCTAGCACGGCCTGTTTGGGAACTTTTTCATTTCCTTATGTTGCCACTTGGTGAAATTAACGATCGGTGAAGTTAGTCTGCGGTCTTTTTGCGGAGATTCAGATACGATCATTATGAAATGAAAAGTTAGGATATTGAATTCAAGAGATATCTACTTGACAAAGGCTATTTCTGCAATAATTAAATAAAACAGATTTCTATAATAGATAGATAAATAGATAAACGTCTTTATTTCAAATTATATTCCCACACAGGAAACCACAAAATGAAACAGTGTCATACAGAAAAAACAATCAGTTTGCACCTAAATAGTCTTCCAAACAATATGGCTCTAGCTCTACTAAGAATTTCTTGGTTCTAACTTTGAACTGTTTGAGATTATTGATTATTTTTAGATTATAAGGTAATCTATTGAAGATCCTAATACACATATAGGATGGATTTTTTTCAGAAAGAGACAAACGATGATATGGAAAGTTAATATTTGCTGTTCTTGTATTATAGGTCGTATTTGTGTTATTTTTTAAAAACTCAGTTTTATGTTTATACAAATACATTAGATATTCATGAAAATAGAGTCCATAAACCGTTAGGAAACCCTGCTGTTTGAACTTTCCTCTGCATGAATCTCTGAAATTCATACCCAGCAACGATCTCAGGATTCTCTTCTGATTGATAAAAATTGACTTTACTGCTGAACTCACTCCCCAGAAAATTATTCCATATCTGATCAAAGATTCATAGTTTGCGTAGTATACAGGGTGATTTTTTTAAGTGTTTCATTAGAAGTTTTCGAGGAAGGAATTGTAATACAAATTAAAGATTTTGGATTTTCGTTTTAGAGAACATGAACTTAAATTGCAAAATATTTTCAAGCGGAATCTACTTCCGGTTTCACCGGAAACGAATGTAACTTCGTTATTTCAAATGCAACACCCTGTATATTTTTACATATTCGAATTCTTCGTTTAATTTTACACTGATTTGATGTTTGATATGTGCAACCACTCAAGCGGTTTTTGAATTATAACCTGATTATCAAATTTTTTGAAAAAAAGGTTGTCACAGATTAGTGTCCATATCTTCAAAATCCTTCATTATAAGAATTTCTGTTTGCGAAAGTAGAACAAAAGAAAGTACGCTGATACTGTTTCTTGTATAACTTATGAGGAAATATTATACAGGGTGTCTGAAAAAGGGCCCCAAATTGAGACTCAATAAAACTATGAAATCTCACTTTTTTCAAATGGCAACCCTATAATTTTGTAATTCCAATCGATTGCCCGTCAAAAACTACTTAGAGTGTCCCCAACATTCCATGCCTCTAAAATCAGTAATTTCGCCGTAATTGAATAAAATTCGAATTTCGGGAATAAATCAAGGTTTCTTAGTCTAACCATAGTAGACCTGAAAAAATTCCAAAACAAGTAAAATCTACGGTGCTGTAGTTTTGTGAAAATGTCATTTTGAGCAAAGTCTTCAAAAAGGAAATTATCCAGGAAAAATTTTATCTTGTCGATGAAGGAGTCAAAATGTGGCGGATCGACGATTTCTGAGGCCTTACGCTTAAAAACTTTTAGGACCCCTCCTCTACTTTTTCAATTCCTTCAAAATCCTTTCAAATCTGGTTTTCCGAAGTAAACGTAAAATGTATCCATGAAATATTAGGTACATCAATTCAAATATAATAGATGAAGAGCCATCAACACAAATATACAAACTTAACAGGAGTATTTACAAGTGAAAAATACAAATCAATATTTCTTCCTACAAAAACTGAACCTGTACATCAAAAATTATCGGGAAATAAAACTGGAATATAATATAAGATGCGGAAAAACTAATAACGTGAACTTTTTTTTTTATTTTCATATCTGCAAATTCTTTTTTTTGGGGCATCATAATCCAGACTCTTTGTTATCTCACTTTCAATAGAAAGTATTCCTGAGAACTTGAGTTTGTTTTTTATCCATAACTGTTCTATATATTCATTTCCTATCATAAATAATTTGGAAAATGAAAGCTCTGCCTCGAAACTCGTTTTTGGCAAATTCGTTTTCTCAGAAGAAAAATATTCGGCAACAAAATCCTGAAACAGATCAATTTTTGTTTCACTTTTACCAAATTTATGTGCATTTTTGAAGGATTTTTGTTTAAACCTGTGCCATCCTCATTAACCCTTTAAATTTTCCGAATAGGAAAAGTGGTTCATGTAGTACTTCATTTACGGGCGTGCAAAAATTTTCAAGAAAAAAATGTTGTGCATGAACAAAACTGTAATGGTCTACTTTGATTCAGTGACAAATTTCATCAGGTACCATCGTCCAAAAGTGAATGAGTCATGACAAAGTGCAAATACTGAAAACCTCTTTGAAGTAACAAATTTTTCAAAAAAAAAATTTTTTCTTGAAAATTTCTGCACGCCTGTGAAGAAGATACACGGACCTTGCCAAAAAATTACCACATGACCTACTTTCCTCATTCAAAATATTTAGAGGGTTGATAAAT
This sequence comes from Myrrha octodecimguttata, assembly GCA_958510865.1. Classification (NCBI taxonomy): domain Eukaryota; kingdom Metazoa; phylum Arthropoda; class Insecta; order Coleoptera; family Coccinellidae; genus Myrrha; species Myrrha octodecimguttata. Next base: position 63,282,990 of record OY294058.1, read on the forward strand.
GCATAAAATTTGGTAAAATATTTTTCTTCTGAGAAAATGAATTTGTTGTTTGACGCACACTGTATACAGTGAAACGTTATAGTTCACTTTATAACTTTATTAAATATACTTATCATTCTTATTTTCTGCAAAACGCGCCTAAAAACCCAAATGTATGCAGGATGTGTGAGAAAGTCTTCCCCTCCTTTATTATAATGTCGAAATTATGACCGATTTATAATTGAAAATAACGATCTTGATGAAAAAATATCCACCATACCAACACGTCCACGCCATTTTCGTCAAAAAACAGAACACTATATTCCCATGCCACGTTCGCGTGATGAAATATTGCTGTTAATATGTGCGTAAGTGAATATCAGCGCAATCGAATATAATTATTTCAGATTTTCGGACAGAATATTCAGCCAAATTCATTATGCAAATTGACGACCAACCGAGTATAATTGGAAATGTGTCTGCGGAAGCCTGAAATTGATTCTCTGATATAATTTCAATTTTTTCAAGGGTTAAATAGGGGGTAGTATCGATTTCCTTCCGGCGTTTGAAATTTCGAAATCGACAGGCAGCGGGGTTCACGCCATTTTCCATGCTTTCATGTTGAAGGGATATTAAATGCCATAAGCGTGGGAGTAATTGGTGGCCTTTATAGACAGCGTGATCAGAAAATGTGAGCAAACAAAAAATGATTTACTGAAAAAAGTTTTCGTTTGTTCTGAAATATCACAAAATATATATAAACGTAGTTATTTGAGTTGGGGAGGTTTTTTCGACCGACTGTGGAGATAACATTATAATTTTTTCGAATGCATTGATTGTGATTTGGCCTCCACTCCACCTTTCATTGAAGAATTGGTTGTTCCTTTTCGAACGAATGTTTCAAAGTGAGTTCATACAGGGTGAGTCTTTGACCTTGCAGAATATTTTAACAGAAGATTCTTGAAGCTCAAAGAAACACATTTGTCCTCTACCATTTTTTCCGATTCGGCCTAGATAAAAACATATAGGCATTATAAATTTTCATAATAGGCTAGCCGCCCCTGGAAACCTGAACACTGAAGTTTTTCAAAGCCTAAGATATACCATTCAAATCTTCGAAATAAGCAACTCTGTTATGAAAACAAGCGTCAACTTATTTTTTACATTCCAGTTGCTGAAAAAGTTGTATTTATAGTACAATAAACAAGTTAGGTATTCCAAATTTCGGGGGCGATAAAAGTTGAATATTATTCTCTTGTTTTCATTTTCGATAATGAGGAATTCATCTAGCTATCACTCATATTAGCTTTGAGATTCATCTTCAATTTGTAATTATTAATTTTCTTTGTTTATTTCATTTTCTCCAAGAATTATCAGATTCAAACATAAACCATTCAAACTTTCATTTTCATAAATAAATAAAACAGATGTACCTAATTCATCTATGAACGTACAAACGTTGCCAAATTGACGAACAGAAAGAAAGAACTCTTTGAAATCAAACAACAGATAATATGCTAATTCTATGTATCTGTGGCTCCGTGGTTTTAAGGTTATGTCATGGTGGTTTTCTTCCACCATGGGTTGTTATGTTATGAAAGCGCATTGCGCATTTGAAGAATACCTCAAAATAAATACTATCAAAGTTCTGTACATAATTTCAAGAAATTTGGGTCAGCAGAAAGATTGCATTCAAACCAGTAAGAATCCCCATTATCATGGAAAAGTGAGAAGTTAATCAATTATACTACACAAATTAGCTCGAAATTGAAAAGGAAGCTTCATGAATGGATTCAGGAACGAATCACCACTGTATAACACAGATATAGTTTTGGGAAAAGTTGAACCTATTGTGAAGATTTTGGTACTTATGAATTTTGTAGTTTCCTCTTTGATTTTTACGCACGAGTTGCGGGATTCTTACGGTTACGTCATTGTGAATTGACCAAAGTCGGCTACTTCGCGTACAAATCATTCCAAATAAAAAATGTTAGGATTCCATTCTCAATTTTTAGACGTGGCAACGCGGAAAAATTGAATTCTGTGAATTTTTTGCACAGAGTTGCATTCAGCCAAAGTACCCAATTCTCGGAATTTCACAGATATTTTTTATTTTTGAATGTCAGATAACTCGAAAACGGCGCATCATACGAAAAAAAAAATAAGGAATACTTTTACTTTCCAAAATGGTCAAAAATTCGTTGAATAGCATTCAAATTATTTTTGAAAGTTGGATTCTTTGAATTCCTGGTATATTTATGGAATGTTATGGTCATATTAAAGAAACTGGAAGATGTGGATGAAATTTTGTAATCCAGGAACTTTCATCGTATCAATAGAAAACTATATTCCAAAAATCATCTCATTCGATGAGATCGTTCGCGAGATATAACCGAAAATTAAATTTTTTTATGGATTTTCAACAGTCTGTATCTTACGAACCAAGCCGAATCGGAAAAAATGGCAAGGGAAAAAAGTGTTTCTTTTGGCTTCAGGAATCTTCTGTTAAAATATTCTGCAAGGTCAAAGACTCACCCTGTATAGCAACTGAAATAATGATTGAAGGATTTTTTGGCAAGATATTGAATTATTTTTCTGGTGGTTTCAAGGTTTTCACTTCCAATATCTGAAATAGAACAACTAGCATTAAATAAGAAGAATATCATCGTACATCTTCAATCTTCAAAAAATTCTGAAAAAATGGTTCATCTTACATTATCCACATCTTTATCCAAAAAAAATATTTTTTCTGAATTCATTGACTAGATTTCGATAAAACTCGGCACAGACCTTGGAGTTAGTCCTCCACAACAGTTTTCTGAATTTTATTCAATCTGATGTTTATTTCCGGAGATAGTATCTGAAATTATGTAGAATTTCGTTGTTATTGAAATTTTGAGAATATTTCCTCAATTTCTCAATAACTATCGAGCGATCAGATTGAAACTCGGTATTTATACCTTGATGTCGATATTTCAAAAGAGTGCTTTGAATTCCACATATCCACATCTTTTCCGAAAAAAAAATATTTAATTCTGAATTCATTGACTAGATTTCGACAAAACTCGGCACAGACCTTGGAGTTAGTCCTCCACAACAGTTTTCTGAATTTTATTCAATCTGATTTTTATTTCCGGAGATATTATCGAAATTATGTAGAATTTCGTTGTTATTGAAATTTTGAGAATATATCCTCAATTTCTCAAACTATCGATCGAGCGATCAGATTGAAACTCGGTATTTATACCTTGATGTCGATATTTTAAAAGAGTGCTTTGAATTTCAGTTTGCTCCTATATTCATTTTCGGAGATATTGAAAGATGTAGGTTATTTCCTCAATATCTCAAGAGAATACCAACGAACGACAAAATTTCAGGAGGATAGTATTTTGGTGTGGAGAATTGTTAAAAATTATTCGATAATTTTATGAATTGTTGTTGAAAAATTTTTACCGAAAACTTTTCTTCAGATTGCACCAAAATTGGCTAAAACCTAATAAGTATTTGACAACAGTGTTTCAAAGTTCAGTTTGATTCGATATTCAATTTCTTCATTTATCAAGATATTGGGAGAAATCCAACGGAACGTCGGCATAATTAAATAAGCTTTTCCAAAAATATTTGGTGTCTCATTCCTGTGAAACAACCTTCGTACAATCAAAAGGGACGTGAAAATCATGAACATTGGGAAAAATGAGTAAAATTTTTTGGTTATTGTTGTTTTTTGCAGAGTAACCCAAAAAATACTGAAATAAGGAAATTTCGAATACATATTTATATGCGGAATTATTGGATCATTTTACCAATTCTCGAAATCGGTTTTCGTAATTGAACCGGCTCAACAAATATCAGGTCACTTAATGGTTTTTCATTTTACGGTTACCGAAACTACAATCACATCCGAAAAAAGCGACTTGGAGACTCGATATTTTTATAGCAGGTTTGGGAATTAATAAGGAAGGTCTAATTCTTGAAAACCTTGAATACCTCCCAATTATTTCGAAGTTTCCATTTGAAATTAAATTCATTCTATGTTACCAATAATGCAGATAGGATCAAATCGAAACTCTGCACTTGGTTGAAAAATGACGGCGTCAAGATTCATGTGAAATTACTTGCCGTTTGTGATCTGATATTCGAAGAATAAACCTAGATAGTCTTCAAGCTTCCGAGTTTTTTTGGATTCCGATGAGCCAAATTGTTCGAACTGTTCTGGAGTACCAATTTGGAACTTTCGTGATAAGTTGGATGATATCAACGCGCAACTTTCGTGGGAATCTAATCAGAAGAAAATCCGTGCGAAATTGTTATTTGGATATTGCTATAATTTCATCGGAAAATATAATATATGGTATGGTAAATACATTAATGACAGTTTCATTATCATGCATGTGCAGGTATTCAGAGGGGCCAAATTTTTCCACTAACAGCACAATTTTGCGATCGTGTTAGAGGCTTCCTCCCTTGAAATGTGTATACCTACTTGTTATCTGCGAATGATAGATCGGATTTTTGATATCCACAAAAAAAACAAAGGCCCATCGAAAACATTGTCGTAACATGCGGGTTCGACACCGGGTAAATATCACATGTAAACAATCCATCAGGTAGATTTGGTATAATTTTAGTTCCAGGCCGATAATTTTCATGGATCGTTTCTGTTATAAATTCACCCTGAAAGGATTCACTCTCTGAATGAATGAAGCAAAACCTTTATCTTAAATAAATTCCAATTTCTCTTCACTTATACGGGTAAACAGTATTTCTGCTGGGGTTTCAATCTCTCAGTATCATATTAAATCATACGTAAAATTGTATTGTGGCCAGTTATTTCCTCTGCTAATACTGTTGCATACAATTGATCCCAGGTAGAATTGGTATAATTTCAGTTTCAGGCCGGCAATTTCTTTTGAAGGATGGTTTCAGCAATAAATACAGCCTGAAAGGATTCATCCTCGGAATGAATGAAGCAGAAACTCTTATTCTTCAAACAAATTCATTCCAATTTTACTACACTCATACTGGGAGACAGGATTTTTGATAAGGATTTCATCTCTTAGTATCATTTTGTATCATACACACACTTTTTTGTGGCCTACTTATATTTCCTCTGCTAATACATAACTTCTTTACGTATTGTTCGATATTTCAAAGAATGTAATGCTCTCTCAAAAAAATATATTCAGTAAGTCATGTAAATAAATGACAATCCTCTCACAGCTGACCGACAACACATTATCATGTTGAATGTATCCAGAAAAGCCAAATTTCTCCACTACCACCTCGATTTGGTGATCGAATTGAAGGTTTATACCCCTATGAAAACAGTGTTTTTGCTAGAGTTTCAATCTCTCAGTATCATATTATATCATACGTAAAATTGTATTGTGGCCAGGTATTTCCTCTGCTAATTTACATACAATAAAATTGATCCCAGGTAGAATTGGTATAATTTTAGTTTCAGGCTGGCAATTCCTTTTCAGGGGTGGTTTCCGCAATAAATACAGCCTGAAAGGTTTCAACCTCGGAATGAATGAAGCAGAAACTCTAGTTTTCCAAACAAATTCCAATTCCACTACACTCATACGGGGATACAGGATTTTTGCTGAGGATTTCATCTCTTAGTATCATTCTGTATCATACATACATTTTTTTTGTGGCCTGCTTATATTTTCTCCGCTAATACTTATTTTCTTTACGTATTGTTCTATATTCTGAAGAATATAATGCTCTCTCAGAAAATACATATAGTAACTCATGTAAATGAATGACAACTTCGTAAAGCTGACCCACAACACATAGTCTCATTATCATGTGGAAGGTATTCAGAAAAGCCTCATTCTCCACTAACACCTCGATTTGGTGATCGAATTAGAGGTTTTCACCCCTGGAATGTGTATACCTATTTATTATCTGCGAATGATAGATCGGATTTTCGATATTCACAAAAAATACAAAGGCCTACCGAAAACATTGTCGCAACATGCAGATTCGATCCGGGTAACTATCACATGCAAACAATCCATCAGGTAGATTTGGTATAATTTTAGTTTCAGGCCGGCAATTTCTTTTCATGGATCGTTTCCGCCATAAATTCACCCTGGAAGGGTTCACCCTCTGAATTAATGAAGCAGAAACTTGAAGCAAAATATTTCAACACGTGAATTTCGGGCTGATTTGAAGTATTTGGATCATTTCTTTTTGGAAGTCCTATTCTCAAACAAAATCTGAAGCTCGAATACCAGATAATTACAAGTTAATAACAATGTGCATTCCAATGAATATTCAACATTGAGGAATTGTTTACTGAGTTGGTGAAGGTTGAGAATGAGTAAAGAAATCATATTTTTTTTATGGTCCCTTGTTATCTTCCTCTATTATCAACTAGGACTAGTTATCGTTACTTTTCTTGTTTTAAGAGATGAAACGGTTTTCAATTTCCGCTAATTGTTCAATTCCTTAATTCTAGATGAATTTCCGTCAAGTGAAGACCGAAAGAATAAAAAATTTCATTGTTCATAAAAGTTTACAAAAAAAAAAAGTTTATTACAAAAAGTTTGAGAAGTCCTGGTGTCAAGCAATAACTTTTGCCGGAATAATTATCAACAACTCGATATGGGCTGAAAATATACCATTCAATATCCCCTAAAATTGAGATTTTGGCAAATCAATGACTACCTTTGATATTGAAAAATTAATTTCATTGAATCTATTGAAGGTTTTTGATTTGAGATCAGTTCCCCATTGAGAGAATCCTTCACGGATCTAGTCTTTTCCATGAATATTTTTCTTTGTGGAATTGTTTGCTGATTTAGTGAACATTCAGTATGACTAAAAAAAAAACTAGAAAAGCACTGCCGTGAAGGTAGCAGCTTTTGCGCGCATGTACAAATTCGTTGCCAAAGCATTCATCTCCATTGAACATGACCGCAAAAGATGCTATCCTCCCGTCAGTGCTTTTCTAGGTTTAGTTCGATAAAGAACTGGATTTCAATACGATCTTATCTAATAAATAATAAACTTTCAACGGGTATATCTACGGAATCATTTGGCGGATTTTACCCATTCACCAGTTCGACCTTCGTAATCAAACCCCAAGCCTTCTCTACGAATATCTAGTTTCTAAGTCGTTCGTGAATGGGTATTATCCACCAAATGATCCCGCAGATATACCAATCCAGAATTTTATTTTCCCAATATTTCCAAAAATACAGATAAGATCGGATTGAAATCCAGTACTTTATCGAAAAATGATAGTTTGAAGGTTCATAAAGAACTGAATGAGGATAATATGATAAGATCACAGAATATTGAATATTTGAAAAAAATTTAATATTTTTTTCAAATTGTTCTAATGATACCATCATCATTAAATTCTGCATAAGATTGTTCTTCATCATCTTCAAACTAGCTGCGAAGTTTCATCATGATTGGTTCAGTATTTTTTGAGGAATACCGAAAAAAATAACGATATCGAGAAGAAAACCACGCAATATTACTTATTTTGGTACACTGCTGTGAAATATGAAGCTTAAGATAAAAGCAAAATTGTTTTCGAATATGAGCAATAGTTCTGAAGAAAAAGTTTTGAAAAAATTTATAAATATAATATAATATAATAAATTGAGTGACTATACGATCCCAATGAAATTTTGCTCAAAGTTGCGAGTCGATATTCCTCAACTAACTGCCAAGTTCCGTTCTAATCGCTCCAGTAGTTCCTGAAGAATGAGGGGAATAACCTCAAAATCTCGAATGGCTATAACCCTAATTATATCATAAGTTTCATGTCGCTATCTTGCTCCGTTCGATACTTATCGGGTCGATGCCGGCCGGACGGAGAGAATCGATTTTGACACCGGATTCGTTATCAGTGAGTCCAACCTAGTCGTTTGAGACCATTTGTGGCTCAAAATTCAAAAATTACAGACATTTGGATAAAACGATAGCTCGTTATTTCCCAAAAACAAAAAGTTTGAGAAGCCCAGGTCTCAAGCAATAACTCGAGTCCGAATATTGAATAATTACAGTCTACAACAACGATCTGACAATAAACCATCCAATCTCCTCTGAAATTGAAACTATGGCAAATCAATGGTCGCCTTTGTCATCGGAAAATGAGTTTTATTGAATATATCTATTGAAGGTTTTTGATTCCAGATAAGTCCCCCGATGAGAGTCCTTTACGATTCTAGTCTTTTCAATGAATTGAGTTATATTATATGTCGGTTTCAGACCCTCGTTAATCGAACCACAGAGATATGATCTCGGTTATGAGAATTATTGCTGCCCTATTTAATCCACTGAATGGAGGTATATCGGTGAATTATATCAAAGTCTAATGGCTTAGAGGATGCTGTTTCGATGGCTGTCCCGAAAATCCCTCCCTTTGGGACGATTCCAATAAGGGACTAATTTGCTTGTTTCACTTTGCTCTAGAAAATATATTGTGTAAGTAGTTGAATGGTAGAATAGAATAGGATTGGATCAAAAATAGATTTCAGATTTTTCGAAAGAAACATCCATCATGGAATATTGTAGCCTTGATTACGGATGTATAGAAAACATGATGTCGACACACTTTGATATATTTTGCCTGGTGGTACGTGAAGTAGTACGTCCAAGGCCATTAGAGTATATCGTAAGATGGTAATATCAAAAGATATTATTTAAGGGTATTACAGAAAAATCTGTATTTTAATAACTGTATTAATAAACTTCATTGAATAGACTCGTTTGAATTTAATATGTCATATCCAAGATGCACAGAATATATCAGGTGTCGACACTTTCCTACTATTGGCGTCTGAATTTAAGATTGCAGCGCCACGGTGGCCAGTTCTAGAACCTTAGATACAGACATAGATTTTGTCGATTTTGTACTGTTTGTTAGTGTTTGGTTTGATAATTTTTGATTTCACGATTTATCCAAAAACTTTTCAGACTTTATAGTTGACGAGAGTATTACTGAGAGTATATATTCCATTCTTATAAAGTAGGTATGTATCATTCTTCAATCTTATTGAGTGTAGCAACTCTAAAATTACGGGGATATCTCAAGGTTAGATGGTATTTCAATATTATTTATTTTCAGATCCAAATGGCAAGATTGACTTTGGTGGATTTCTTAGGCCGTCTTGAAAGTTGAAGAACAGATAGTATTGTAAAACATACTTTTTGGTATAATATACAAATACTCATAACTTTACTATTTATGTAGCGAAGAACTAAATACTCAATATATTGTGAATAAAATGAATACATTCACATAAAACTAATGCTACTTGTATCGTTAGTCTTATTCATTATAGATTGACAAATAAATTTTCCAACACTCATATGATTGGTCTTGAAAAAGCTGTAATAAATTACCCTTGTACAACTTTGCTCTCATCGGCAGAAGCACTTTGAGCAAGCAGTATTCATCACCAGATATTTCCTTGTTGAGACTCTTTTTTTCAATAGGTAGTCAGTTCTATCACTAAAACATTTACGTTGTTCCTTAATGATCAGTTCAACAGGCAGATTTCTGGAAGGCAGAGCATTCCTCTTAAGTGAATTTCTCTGCTTGGATTAGGGACCTGGAAAAAAATCGTCTTCATGAATGTGATCTAATATTTCATGAGCAATTCGTGCTTAAATCAAGGTTTCAGACTCTCATAAATCTTGTTTGCTGGTTTTTATCGATTGTTCAACACTCTCAGGCTCGACTTGTTGAAGGAAGTATCTTTCACTCTTACTCGAAATTTTTCACCGGGCTTTGGAAGTACTGGTGAAATCACACAAACGCAAAGAAAAATGCATAAACTTTCTCATTTTCTTAACATTTTTTTTAACTTGTCAATGATAATGTCTGTACCTCGGGTTACTCGGATAGCCACCAGAGGGAGTAGCGCTTAACTTCATTCGCCAATTACCCACTAGAATTTTGGGTCCGAAACGCGGTTCTAGAATCGTCAAATATTTTCCTACTTGGCTCTGTAAACGATGATGGCGCTAGGGTCGCTTTGTCAAGTCCATACAATTAATTCCGCTGAACGAAATGAATTGAGCTATAATCTGATGAAACTATTTCCCAAAAAATGATCAGACATTTGAAATTATGTATTGTTACTAATATATAAGAGGAGTTCAACAAATGTGGAACATTACTAATTAAAAATATGAAATATGTTTAAGGGAATAAGGAGCAATATGAGGTTAATTGTGAGAATACTGTAAAGGATGGATGCAATAAGTTATTTCGAAGACAAAACAACTGTGAAAACGGAACGGGAGATTGATATTACTAATGGATATTATTGAATAGTTTGGATCTCCTTTCATATACAATATGGTTTATAAATGTTGTATGTACCTATTAATACACATATTCAATTCAGAAGTTATAAATTTTGTAACATACTCATGAAATTTTTCGAGGAAATGTTCATGTTAATTATTATTGAGATTGATATATGAATTTTCACTTTGATGTTCATGTTCGTACGAATTTATCAGACGAATTTCAAACCAGAGAAATTAATTGTAGTATCTATCGTTCCAAATGATTTCTTGTGCGTTTTTGTAAAGACAACTCTGGAATGCTCCCTTTCTATGAACTAAATATTGAAATAATGAATACCTCTTGTAAAGAACAGGTATTCAAAATTATAAAGATTCAGACTTGATGATGACCTTTGTATATTATATTGTGACTGAATGAAATGAATAATCATAATTTAAATTCGTCAAAATGGATTCATTCCCGACAATTCTTGAAAATAATTTATGGTCCAACACGGAAAATCAGTTCTGATTTGACTAGTTTTGATATGAGGGGTCGGAAACTCCCGTAAATATTTAAGATTTTATATGGCAGATTTGCCTATGCCTATAGGCGTGAACTGAAGTAGGACAACAAAGCCATATTTTGACAACATTTGGACCTCATTTCGGACCCACCGGATGTATTCTATGCATCTATGTCATGTCGAAACTAGTCAAATCAGAGCTTTTTAGGATCTCCTATGTAAGACGATAGAATATCTTTCTGCTGTAATACTCTTACGAAAATTCGTCGATGAACAGTAATAAATAAGTCATGTTGCAATAAAAATTATAATGTAAATAATTCCCCAAAATATTTTCATGAGTATGTAACAAATTCATTACTTTTGAATTCATTAGGTAATTATTGATATCCACACATCATTTACGAACTACGCATTTTTCGAGTAGATCTAAACTAGCCAATAAAATTCATTAGTAATATCCGTTTTATAATTACCGTTTTTTCGGCTTCGAAATTACTTCGTGTATCCATGAAAGTCGTCTATCAATATATCCTTTATGGCTTATTTTTATAACACGTGTTGTTTAGATGAACCAGCCCAGAAATTTATAACAACATTTCCTTAGTTTTTGTCCACCATACTAGAGTCCTATGCTGTGGTTTGTCTGAAACTGCTGCGTATGTTTGATGTCTGGGGGGATCTTTTGGGACAGTTCTTAGAAAGTATATAACTGTTTCTGTATTGTCATTTCCTTCTGAGTGTTCCTTCATGAGATTGTTCTGTCAATAACTTCACATGTATCTTATTCTGACAAATCCTCAGTAAAATAATTCAAAGATATACTTATAGCCAAAAAAATATGAAAACTCATTTTCGATCTGCAATTGGTGTAGATTTCCACCCTGTACGAAAGCCTATCCACTCCAACCTGACGATGTTTACAATCTTCAAAAATATATCAGATTGGGAGATACTATACTATATCGACTACCTCAGAATCCGAACTGCCTTCCTATTTTATTAAGAGAGAAAACTTATATTTACATCTAAAACGTTTTCTGTCCAAACCGACAGAATGATATCAAATTGAATTCCTAGAAATGACTGCGCATCAAAGTGTAAGAAGTAGCTTATCCCAACCAAAGCCCTGAGATTTAACCGTACCGTCTTCTTCATGCTTCCGAGCAACACGGGGAACGTCCTGGGCATTTGTAATAACTTCTCCGGTTTCTGTTGCAATGCCCCTACCAGATATTGTTCAGTTCATGCATCTGGAATTTGTGTCGACTTTCTGTGAATGAAATAGTTCTGTCTGGAATGAGAAATGAAATCAGTTGAAATCCACGAGCCAGAAATTGGTAATAGGAAAAGCTATCTATTAACGCCGGAGATTTTCTTTTTATGCTCGTTTCAGAGCGCTGCAAGGACGTCTAAATATTCCTACTTTTTCAAATTTAAAACTGGAACGAGTGTCACTTAATTTCGTCTGAATTGGACAAAGGACCAATATAGAGCCATAATTGTCACTGGATGCTAGCGTTTCTCATGAAATATCCAGCGGAATATTGCCATAGGAAAGAGGAAAAAATTTGATTTTCGTGGGAGAAATCGAAAAATATATAAGGTGTCAAAATTTTTCTACTATTATCCACTAAAACTTTGGGTAGTAAATGTAGTAAGCACCTCTTAATGAATATTGAATACAAAAGATATTAATTTGTTGCATGCTTGTGAAAATTCAAGAATGTATTATCATGGAAATAGGAATTATTTTCACTGTTCATGTTATCATACGAATTTGTCGAAAGCATATCAAACCCTTCGAATCAGTCTAACGTTCCAAATGTTTCCTTTTAGGTGTTTTGAGTACGCAACTGTAAAAGCCTTCTTTCTCATGCATTCAAAATGGAAAAATAAATGAGGTTTGTAATGAATATTCAAAATTATAAAGTTTCAGATTTGTGTATTCGGTGACAAAGGAAATTATTTTATATATTTTTGCCATTCTGACTGAATGGAATGAATAGTCATGAGGAGAATTTGTAAAATGAATTTATACTCAGAAATTCATGAAAATACAGTTTTGTTCAACTTGGAAAACCGAATAGATATGATAAATCGGGAAACCTCATAAATTTTTTAGATTTTATATGGCAGATTTTTCCATAACCGCCGTATTTTCATAACGTTTGGACCGCTTATCGGATCCAAAATTTGACAGATACATAGAATATATAGGGCGTCGACACTTTCCTACCATTACCCACTAAAATTTTGGGTCTGAAACGCTGTCTTAGAATTGTCAAATATTGTCCCACTTGGCTATGTAATCGATGATGGCGCTACGGCCACTCTGCCAAGTTCATACAATCATTTCCGCTGAATAAAAATTAATTGTGCTATAATCTGTTTGCTCTGATAAAACTTTTTCCGAAAAACTTAATCATATATTTGGAATTATGGAGTCCTACAAAAATATGAAAGAAGAAGAAAACTTTTGTATATATTATCGCCATTTTGACTGAATGAAATGAATAATCATAATTTAAATTGGTCAGAATGAATTTATTTTCGAAAATTCTTGAAATTATATATATGGTTCAAGTCGAAAAAGAAAAGAGTTTTTATTTGACTAGTTTTGATATGACAGGTCGGTAATTTCTGTGAATATTTCCGATTTATATGGCAGATTTTCCTATGCCGGCATCTATCGGCCAAAACTGAAGTAGGACAACAAAACCGTATTTTGACACCATTTGGACCCAAAATATGTCGAAGAGTGTCCGCAACATGTATTCTATGCATCTATGTTGAGAATGTCGAACTCTGTTGCCATTTATGTTGAGTAAGATTTGTCAGTTCATCATGAATCGATTAACGCCAGAACAAGTTTTTCGAATTGTGGAAATTCACTTTGAAAATAATGATTTCCCCTTTTTGGAACAAGTAACTTCCCATACACATTGAGGCAAATATTACTATGAGCTTTCAGAGTAACATAATTCCTATAATATATTTCTAAAACAATTTTCTTGAAACTTAAAAATGCCTGAACTACAGCAAGTTTAATATTATCAATTCTTGAAGTCTGATATTTCATCATTTTCTTGAAAAATATATAATCTGAAGAAGTTAACCTCCATGGATAAAGAGGTTCTCAGGAAACTCTTATCGTGTCTGAAATGAGAACTGAAGAGATTGGATAAACCACTCCATCTTTTAAATGACTCAAAACCACTAACGAAGCTATATTGCTCGTTAGTAATAGAATATCTCAACTCAGTATGTCATTAACATTATTTTCACGAATGAATAGATATTTTGATCAATTCAAAGAGATGAATCTATCGTCAGTGGAGATAGAAATTGGCTAATGGATAAGAATAAACTAAAATAATCACAAGGACGAATATCTGTCGATAATTCAACAAACATCGTCATTCACACCGATCAAAGTATTCTACACTCGAAGGTAGGATTTGCAAAATGCTCCCGGAAGATGTCGCGCTGTACGTAGTTATACTGCAGTAATCCATCTGAAAGGTGACAAGTATCTAGATTCGTTCTCAGCGGTTTCATCAAAGAAAGGTAAGTTGTCCTGACGATCAGAACTAATTGTGAAACAGCTATAGACATTCTCCTTGGAACCGCTTTTTCGGTGTAGATGTTTTGGTTGATTGGATGATTAGCTCTGATCAAGTTGGAATATTCGTTTTTATGTTAGTCAGTGGAGATCTTCATCGAGGTGGATGTATCGATAAACGAGATCAATCGCCTAGGTATATCGAAATCGGGGCGCTTACTAGTTCTTATACTATTTTTAGTTGGAAGCGATATTGATTACATGTGAACATGTTGACATTTTGGGAATGGCAGAACCCAATAAGAATGAATTTCAGTAGTTAGTTTTGCACTCTTTGATTTCACCACGTATATGGAAGCAATTATCTCTGATAAAGTTAACCTCCTTTGACAAAAAATGTCTTGGAATACTATGTAAAAACAGTAGATATTTCGGGTAGAACACTTCCCTCTTCTACATGGCTTTCTGTTTAGATTGTTCCAGATCACCCTCACGAATTAACAAGAAACTGAGCGTGTTTTACCCCATCGAAGATGCACTTACAGATCCATTAATAACTCTCTCCCCCATCTCGGTGAATCAATGTAAGATCTCCTGTGACATTTTATGAGTTAACAATAGATTCAAGAGATGGATGATGGATGTAATAATGTTAGCGGTGTTTTATCGAAAAACAAGTTCATTATAGAGTTTCCCCTTTCTGACATGAATATCGGGCGACAGCAAATGATGTACGATGACGGAATATACCCAGCGCACGACCGTGATCGAGGAGCCTTTCAAGACTTCCTTCCAGTCATATCGCTCCCTTTCTGTTCTGTGCTTCCTCCGGTTCTTTCGCTTTTTTCTTCTATTGGTGCATGCTAAATGCTATAAATCTGCGCTCGTGTCACGTTCGATAAATGCCAGAATTCTCCCATGAAAATCTGTAGGCAAGATCTTCGTTTAAATAGTATATTCTTCAATGACAATACAATGACTGCTATTATTCACGAGGGTGAAATTTGCGACAAGAGCCGCAGACGGGTGTAGGAAATCAACCAAGTGAATAATAGCAATTATATGTTAGTTGAATACTTTGTTTTGTCCACGACTTCGTTGGTAAAGTTGGAATAATAACCTACTCTAGAGTTATCTAGAGTTATCATGCTCTGTCACTGCTGGAAATTGGTTACGAGAAATGTCAAAACTTTCAGTTGATCACCTAGGATCCTATTCTTGAATGGGATGGAATGAACGTTCTCTATCGTTTCATCAAAAATGCACCGCGTTTCCTCGACAACAGCGTCGACACGCCTATTTTCTCCCCTCCCCGATTCAAGAATAGGGACCATGGAATGTATGACATTCATTATACACGCTCATTATCCACGGACTTGATTAATGACTCGTTATTTTCCATCAACAAGAGCCATCGAAATATATATCATTCAATGATCGTGAAAAAATATTTTAAATGTCGAATAGTATTGAATTTTTGATGATTTTTAAAGATAGGATTGCCTCTCTTTAAAGGCAACCGATTGCAGCCTAACGGCCGAACCGTAAACACAATAATTTCCGAAAGAAACAACTTAGAAACTCGATATTTCTAGAGAAGGTTTGGACCTTAATTACGAAGGCCGAATTCGAGAATGGGTAAAATCCACCCAATGATTTCGCAGATATACCCATTCAAAATTTTATTTTCCCAATATTTTCAAAAATACAGATCAGATCGAATTGAAATCCAGTACTTCATCGAAAAATTACAGTTCGAAGAAATTATTGAGGATGATACGATAAGAACATCACAGAAATTTTTTTTTCGAATTGTTCTAATGACACGATAATCACGAAATTCTGCGTAAAGTTGTCTTTCAGCATCTTCACTAGCTGCAAAGTTTTATTATGATTGAATCAGTATTTCTTGAGTAATACCAAAAAAGCAACGATATCGAGAAAAAACCTCGAAATTTGACATATTTTTTCCCAATATCTCCAAAAGTTAAGATTGTATCGAACTGAAATTCGGTACACTGCTGTGAAATATGAAGCTCAAAGTCCGAGTGGAATTTTTTTTCGAATATGACGAACGTTTTCCGAAAAAAAAATTTTTAGAAAAAGTTGTTAAAAAAAATTTTTTTTAAATTAAGTGACAGTATGATCCTGACAAAATTTGGCTAAAAGTTGCGCGCCGTTGAATTCCTCTTAATTGTCAAGTTTGAATCTAATCTATCTGGTTGTTTCTGAAATAAAAAATAATTAACTTCAAAATTTCAAGTGGCTATAACTCCGAAACTATTCGACCGATTTGGCCTATTAACGAACTTAGCCGCGGCATTCCAATGCGCGACCTAACCTGAAAGTTTCAAGTTGCTAGCTCACTTCGTTCGACTGTTAACGTGTCCACAGCCGAACAGAGTCGATTTCGACACCGGATTCGTCATCAGTGAGTCCAATCTAGTCGTCTGATATAATTTTCGGCTCAATCATCGGAAATTACAGACATTCGGATGAAACGATAGCACGCTGTTCCCCTAGAACATGCGCGCAAAAAGTGTGTGAAAAGATGCGTTTTGTTCCATCAATTTCGAGGACTGCTCCATAAATTCGTTCTTTTTTCTGTAGGTGGCGCTAGTTTGGTAATAACGATCTATCGTCAGGGCAATTGCCATATCATTAATAGGTATTTCGATGGCTGCTCTTACGAGCTTTCCTTTTCCATTTCAGTTATTTTTCGGTGTTAAGCAAATCCAGATAACATAATTATAATCGATGCGTGAAAACATAGAATTTTTCACATTTTACAATACTTAAATTTCTTTTGTTTTCAATATAAATGAGGAACGAAAAAATCATAACAAATCATTCCTCAACTGATTTTTTCATTCAATTTGGAAAAATGGGAGTTAGGATAACTACCGCAAGTTGAATATTCTACTCTATGTACGACTATAATCTTCTGTGGGTTAACAGGAACCTATTGAGAAAGGATATTGAATTGATTTAAGTGGGGATGAATTGATTAGATATTATCGATAAGACGCATTATCTTCAGAAACTAACATCACATGAAATTAACAGAAAAGTAACTACAATCAGAAAAACTTCTAAGATGTCATCACTCTTCAACTGTTCTTCTCCATCTTCTTCTTTATAATATAGTCCATTTCACGTCCACTTCACCCAATATGGAAACAAATCCTATGTTTTCGAGAGATGAATAGGAACCAAATTCAATACATTTAGTTTTTCACAAACAACGTGAGTTATAATAACTACTATAACGTACTATAATTAATCGGAAAAAAGGGAGGATAATCACCGGAGTCGAGTCGGCTTGGGTCGAGGGTTGAGAAAGAGAAAGATCCTTCAAGGATCGAAAGGTTATTTCTTGTGTATATTTTACCACTCAAAAATCAACCGGAAGGTAGGAAAAATAAGAACGAAAGTTGATAATTTTCGAAGTTTCTCAAATCCCAAACATTAGGACAACCATCGATAATTTTGTTGTGATCTGTCAATAAAGTTATGCCTAAGTTCTTGCATTCTTACATCGTATTCATTGTTATATTGTTATAGTGGTAGATGAAGTATACTATTCAACATGCGGTAATAGTCATTATTCACTCAATGAATTCATCTGCGTGAGTTGTGATCTACATCACAGCTCGTTAAATAATATACCATTGGAAGCACATGCCTCTCATGCCTCTCCTAAAACGACTTATTCAGGAGCATCGAATCTCAATCGAACAGACAATAATCCGATCAATTCCTTTCAGCATAATCCGATGAAAATCCACATGGACAAAACTGAATCCGCATAACTCCATTACACATCATTCAAAAGTCGAACCCGAGGCGCCATAGTTATCAACATGGCATGCCGCACTCATTCGATTGCAGAAGAAGCTTATCCCTGAATTTGTGAGCATCAGCATTCTCAAACTAGTAAATCCACGTAATTCGACATATTTTTCCCAATATATCCGAAAGTTGAAACCGGATCAGAGTTAAATTCGGCAACCTATTGACAAATAAGAATTTCATTGACAAATTGTAAAGAAATATCGGAAATATTTGAGAAATTTCAGTGAATTACCTACTCCTTTTCTCATTTTTCGTATCTTTCTGTTAAAAAATAAAATAGGCCCTGAAAACCATTCGGTCCTTGATTTGCTCTTTTTTTATGGTTTATTATGGTGAGTTATACTTGTGAGTTACTGTAACTCACTATGTTCATTGAAAAATACTATAAATTGCTACAAAGGAGTTAGATGAAGAATATATAATTTAATAGGAGTAGATAAATATATTCATCTACTCCACAAACAACGTAATTTATGATGACTCACTACGATTACTCTCCATAATGAATCGGAAAATGAAGAGAGAAAAATCGCTGAAGGCAATGGTCGTCGTTTTTCCTTGCATGTATAGTATTCAACTTGCGGCAACTGTCATAACTCTTGCACCTCAAGCTACGAACTTCACCTGTGTGAGTTATTATATACAATACCGCTCGTTAAGGAATATACTGTTTGAAACACATTTTTGTCCCTAACGGCCCCTCACACTGAACCTCGCTCATAACGACGTCTTCAGGAGAATCGTATCTCAATCGAACAGACAATATAATCCGATACATTCTTTACAGCATAATCCGATAAAAATCTACATTGATAAACCTGAATCCCCATAATTCAATTACACAATATTCAATAGTCGAACCTGAGGCGTGGTGGGCATCAGCATGGCATGCCGCACTTATTCGATCGCTGAAGGAGCTTATCCCTGAATTTAAAAGCATTTTCAAACTAGTAATCACCATGATCGTATGATCAGTAAGTTCCGAATTATTCCGAAAATAAAACTTTTCGGTCCTTGAAGGTTCTTCTCACACCCTCGGTCCAAGCAGTGGATCCTTTCCTTCGGCGATATCCCTCTTTTTTGTGATTCATTATGGTGAGTTATAGTAGTGAATTACGATAACTCACGATGTTTGTTTACAGATACTATTAATTGCTCAAAAGGAGTTAGAGAAGGAATATATAATTGAATGGGAGTAGATAAATATATTCATCTACTCCAAAATCAAGTTGTGTTATGATAACCCACAACGATAACTCACTCTAATGAATCGTAAAATGAAGAGAGAAAAATCGCTGAGGGCAAGGGACTTCGGCTTGAACCGAGGGTTGAGGAAGAACCTACAAGGACCGAAGGGTCAATAAAACTCTTTCTCTTTCGGTTCATTTTCGAAAAATAAAATTGGCCCTGCAAACCTTTCGGTCCTTGTGGGTTCTTCTCTCACCCTCGGTCCAAGCGGTGAATCCTTGCCTTCGGCGATTTCCCTCTCTTTTATGATTCATTATGGTGAGTTATAGTAGTGAATTACGATAACTCACGATGTTTGTTTGGACTATCAATTGCTCAAAAAGAGTTAGAGAAGGAATATATAATTGAATAGGATTGGATAAATATATTCATCTACTCCAAAATCAATTTGTGTTATGATAACTCACAACGATAACTCACTATAATGAATCGTAAAATAAAGAGGGAAAAATCGCTGAGGGGAAGGGTCCTCGGCTTGAACCGAGGGTTGTGAAAGAACCCACAAGGACCAAAGGGTCAATAAAACTCTTTCTGTATTTTTGCATCCCAGTATCCATTGTAATAGTCGTGAAGGAGTTGAGTATTCAACTTGAGGTAATGGTCATAACACACTTCATGAATTACAGCACTCTTGTAGTGGTATGAGTTAGGGTAATTAATATTAAGACCATACTAGTCGATTCGTTGAACGTTTATTGATTGATTCTAATATATTCGACCTGTGAATAGGAAACCTTCTAATCAGTATTGCAGAACTGCTGACACCTTGATTATACGCCGCAGGAATTAACCTTTGGTACCATAAACAATTTGACTTGCAATCTTTCAATTCTAACTAGGACAATTTCGCAATCTCCAATTAGCTGTACACTCTCCTGCACCTCAAGTTACGAACTTCAACTGTGTGAGTTATGATCTACAATACCGTTCGTTGAAGAATATACTATTGAAAACACATTTTTGTCCCTGACGGCCCTATATTGAACCTGAACCTCAATTATAACGTATTCAGGAGCGTCGAATCTCAATCGAACAGACAATATAATCCGATCCATTCCTTTCAGCATAATACGATAAAAATTCACATTGACAAACCCAAATTCTCATAATTCAATTACACATCATTCAAAAGTCGAACCTGAGGCGCGGTGGGATCAGCATGACATGCCGTACTTATTCAATTGCAGAAGGAGCTTATTCCTGAATTCAAAAGCATTCTTATACTGGTAATCGCCATGATTGGATCAGTATATTTTGAATTATTCCGAAGATAAAATGATACCGAAAAAAATCCAAAAAATTCGACATATTTTGTCGAATATGTCCGAAAGTTGAAATCGAACCAGAAAAACATTCGGCAAACTGATGTCAAATAAGAATTTAATCGATGAATTATAAAAAACCTCGATGGCTGTCAGGATTTTTCAGAGATTTGACAAATGTCAAAGAATTACCTACATTCTTTCTCATTTTTTGTATCTTTCGGTTCATTTTCGAAAAATAAAATTGGCCCTGCAAACCAGTCGGTCTTTATAGGTTCTTTTCTCACTCTTGGTCCAAGCGGTGGATCCTTACCTTCGGCGATTTTCCTCTCTTTTATGATTCATTATGGTGAGTTACAGTAGTGAATTACGATAACTCACGATGTTTGTTTACACTATCAATTGCTCCAAAAGAGTTAGAGAAGGAATATATAATTAAATAGGAGTAGATAAATATATTCATCTACTAAAAAAACCAATTTGTGTTATGATAACTCAAAACGATAACTCACTATAATGAATCGTAAAATAAAGAGAGAAAAATCGCTGAGGGCAAAGGTCCTCGGCTTGAAGCGAGTGTTGAGAAAGAACCTACCAGGACCGAAGGGTCAATAAAACTCTTTCTGTATTTTTGCATCTCAGTATCCATTGTAATTGTCGTGAAGGAGTAGAGTATTCAACCTGCGGTAATGGTCATAACACACTTCATGAATTACAGCACTCTTCTGCACCTCAAGTTACGAACTTCATCTGTGTGAGTTATGATCTACAATACCGTTCGTTGAAGAATATACTATTGAAAACACATTTTTGTCCCTGACGGCCCTACATTGAACCTGAACCTCACTTATAACGTATTCAGGAGCATCGAATCTCAATCGAACAGACAATATAATCCGATCCATTCCTTTCAGCATAATACGATAAAAATTCACATTGACAAACCCGAGTCCCCATAATTCAATTACACATCATTCAAAAGTCGAACCTGAGGCGCGGTGGGATCAGCATGACATGCCGCACTTATTCAATTGCCGAAGGAGCTTATTCCTGAATTTAAAAGAGCTCGTCGCCCTAAACTCGATAGGGAAAACACGAAAAATATTTAATAATTTGCGATCAGGCGGGAATTTTCAAAGGACTGAGGTGTCGAATGGTTGAAGTGGCCGGATTGAAGGGGTTTCCAGGGCGTTATCAAGACGGTGCGTGACTGAGGATGTCTCAGAGAAAGGTCTTTTGATACGAATACCGAAAGTTCGAAACGCTCGTTCAGATGAGACGAAATTTGACTGATATTTTTTGGGTGTGCGGAATTCAAAATAAAAGCGAAAGTGGTATCCGCTTCAATGTGTTTGATGTTGCTTATGATAAGATTCAGCCAGGTTGAAGGGAAGATTCAGTTTTGAAATATTCTTGATTCGATCGTTTTCTCGACTAGATTGAAGATGGTAACATTTTGAATGAAAAGGAGTGTTAGTTACATCTAGACCCAGAAAAAATAGCTTCATGAACTTTATTGTTTGGCAATGTGGTAACCTTACATCAAAAATGAATCGATAACGTTTCCTGAAAATTTATCTTACTTCCAAAGAATTAATTATAGGTTTGCTAACCTCTTAGCTGAATAAACTGTTGTACACAACTAGAAATCAAATGGTAGGTGCAAATTTGGCAGTCTCGTCCCTATCATATCCCACTCATGTTAAATGGGATCCAGTGAACAGGGGAGGCATAGCTGAACGTTAACGTCAGCTTCTTGAGGAAGTCTGTAGTTCTACAAGCAATATGAGGAGGTGCGTTTTCTTTTTGAAAATGGTTGTCTGGACGACCGTTATATAAGGCGACTGATGTGTAGAACATATATGAACAACATAACGAGCAACTGTCATACTGCCTCTAATATACACTGGTGAACAGCTACTATGAGCCAATAGCCTCCAAGAGCCATAAGTAGGCTTGGGACTGTATACGGCGGTGAAAATGAAATAATGCGAAAATTGATAGAAATTAAAAAAATTCAAATTGTTCTTCTGAAACGATTATCCTAGGGTTTGCCACAAAGTCGTGCACCAGCATGTTACGATTAGTAACAAAGATTTATACTGGTTGTTGAGATATTCCAGAAAAAACAATCCTACCGAAGAAGAGGACCACAAAACTTGACACATTTTTTCTCAATATCTCCCAAAATTTGTATGGATCTAACTGAAATTTGGTACGCTATTGTAAAATGAAGGGATCGATGTCTGAACCTTATTCATTCTAAATCAGGTAGAACCATTCCAAAACAAAAAACTTCTCAGATAAATTTCCAAAAAATGTCGTCCCAAAAAATTTCCGCAAAAATTTTTTCATATTGTTCTAACAATCACAACTCCGTGAAACTACGCAAGTTGTGTGTTGGTATTTTCCAATCAATTATTAAGTTTCATCATGACTAACTCTGTGTATTTGTGTTATTTTGGGAATAATAATACCACGGACAAATCAAGAAATTTGACATATTCCGCAAATGAAATCAGACTGAAATTTAGTATACTGTTGTGAAATACAGGCCTCAAGGTATACGTAAAATTTTGTCAGAATATGATAGACAGTTCTCGAATTTCTCCAAGTAAAAGTTTCATCTGATTTCAACTATCGGAGATATTGCAAGAACATATGTCAAATTTCAGGGTTGTTTTCTCGGTATCGTTGTCCTTTCCGGAATAACTGAAAGAATACTGATCCAGTCAAGATGATACTTGGCAACTAGTTGAAAAATGCGTTATGGTTGTGCCGTAAGAATAATTTGAGAACATTTTTTAAATAGAACCATTAGATAGATTTCACTGATTTATGAATTCGGCCTTCATAATTCCAGTCCATGAAAGTGCGATTCCAGGTGAACTGAATACTGGATGACAAAATATCTCAAATTTTTGGCACGTGATAGTACATTTTCTATAACAAGAAGAGTTCAATTCAAAATACGAATCAATATCTTCGATCGTATTTCTGATTGAGTAACTCTTTTCTATTTACTGAATTTATTCCGAAATAGGTAGAGTCACGCTGTATATTTGGTGTGTTAGTCTCACCCGCTTGAATTCAATACTGGTGGAATGTGATCCCAGAAAATATTGTGTGTCTCCACTCGACGGGTCTGAACGATTCCTAAAACGAACTATGATTGTATTTCAGTTCCTCATCCTTTATATTATCGCATAGCGCATAAAAGTGCATTTCAATAAACCGGTTACAGACATCTGGAATTCCTTTTCAGAGCTGGGATCACAATGGATCATCTTGAATTTTCCAAGTATATATATTTTCAGTGGGGCAAGCTGTTCAGCAAAGTTCCCTAGCCGATTATCTGTAGGCGATACAATGAGCGATTTCACATGTTATCTCTAGATGGAAATCTTGTGTCCGATGCGCCTTGTTGAATGGGATTAGGTACTAAGAGCTTCCTACTTTGATGCCAGATTTTCCTAAATACAAGGGAATAAAAACGGCAAAATGGCTCAGACCATGTTGCATAATATTGAAAAAGTTTCAAAGTATACACCATCGCTTGGCAGCCATTTGTGAGCATACAACTTGATTTAGAAAGAGCTTGGAGAGTCGATATTTGTAAACTAGGTTATAAGCTCAAATGCTAAGTCAAATTCTACACAAATTAATTGTCCTGGTTCAAGGCAAGATTCAGAGGACTAACATGATATCTAAAATGGGAAAAAGAGCACAGAGCAATCAGGATTCTTGTGTTGCCATACTCAATGTGCTCTGTAGAAAATGTTCAACTTGAAAAACTCGAAAACAGTTACTAACTAAATAAGTTCCCACAAGCATACCAGTTCAATGGCAGGAATATTCCGATTTTACTATTTTGAATGAAGTTCCAGCACTTAAGGATTTCAAGAAGACTAAGGGTTTTCTTCAAACCATAACCTCATCCAACAATCAATGTTCGTCGCATTATTTCATTTTCACAGCCGTAGAGTCCTAAGCCTACTCACCCAACAGGTAAAATTTGAGAATTCAACATCTCCAATATGACTGCAGAGATTCTGAGTTATGCCACATTTTCGAAATAGTTATTTCAAACTCTTTCAAAATATGTAAAATATGCGTGGTGATCTTATAAAATATCCGTTTCTTCGAGAATGTTCTCACAGATATGAAAAATTTTTAACAGAAGAAAAGTTACAGAAATATTTCTGAAATGAAAATTCTCGAAAAATTACCAGTAACTATGTAACTCTGATAACGTTCCAGAAACGAATCATGGAATTTCGACTGAAATTCTCAATTTTTCCATGAACTTGACCTAAACTGAATAATTTCGAGGCCAACCCAACTAAATATTCAGATGGTTGTTACTATATTCAAAGCATAACAAGCCTAAACGGAAGAGACGAGGAGGAGATTGATGGACCATTTCGTCATGCATAATTAAAAAATGGATTGATCCCTCCCTGTTACCAGGGGAATCATCAATTATAATTACCCCAAAGAGATTATACGGTATGGGTTACATGCGGAAGGGGACATCGGTGATTAAATCGGAACAAACTCCAGTTGTCTACTTTATTCCCACACTTTAAAACTTTGCAGAACGTTTTAAAGTGTGGGAATAAAGTAGACAACTGGAGTTTGTTCCGATTTGATCACGAATGGACAACACAGCCTGTGGAAATGTATTTTTTCTGTATTATTTCCCAGGTTTTTTATAAAAATGGATGAAATTGGGTTATTTTGTTATATTTCCGGGTGTGAACATGACAATTGATTTGTTTTGGTTATAAGATGTTTCATTTCTCAATGAATTCAACGTGAGGTGATTGTTAAATGAATTTTTTGTTAGAGAAGAAGTAAGAAACTGAAGATTCATTATCAATGTACCTAATTTGAAGAGGCTGAAAACATTTTGAAGGCAGTATTGGATTGATGTTTGAAAAACTTTCACGATTATAAGATAATTTGAATGAAAGTATGGATTTTTTTCATATTTTTATTTGCTCAGTATTGGGTCTACTGCTATTGAAATTTTTTTATTCCATGTAGATGTCGATCCATGTTCATCTGGATATTATGTTGGAAATTCTGCACGAAATAATATTTTCACATAACTCATGTAGTGCAAGTTACGAATCAATCTATTCTGAAAAAAAGTACGACGGTCAGTATCCGATTTCAAGCATCATTCTATTGCCAAATTATGATAGAGAATCATTACAACGAAAGTGTTGTATTCAGAATGATCTAAGCTGAATTATTTCAAGTGGCTCATTGAATCCTAATATGTTCGTGAGCAACATTTTTCGAAAATCTGTTGTGTATAAGTTGGGCAAAATTCGTTGTCTACTGAAGGGATCTCGGAAACTATAGCAGCTAGAAGAAAACTGATAACATATTCTCGAGCTCTTTTTTTCCTGACTAATCCGAATCTGACAACAGATCCAGCTGATCGTTCATAGAACTTGAGTTATGAGCGAAAATTGAGAAATTGTCATTTTCAATAATGCTGAATAACTCGCTTGTTTGAACTCGTATTCGAAATCTGTTGATACATTCTACAGGCACTTTTATAGTAGTAATTCAAATATAATATGACTGAATTTTTAATCCAGCCATTTTTGAGAAATGAGAAAGATTTTGGATTTTTCAAATGTAAACTATAGTCGAAAGATCTCTTATCTCGCTACAAAATTTTTGCAGATTTCAAAAATGTATCATATGTCGCTATTCACATGAATATTACATGAGAAAATATTCAATACTTTTTTCCTGCTTTTCTATTCACTGTTGAATTATGAGTAGGCTGACGTTACCATAGCGACCATTCAATATGCATTATCTTTGTGTGAACTTGCGCCTCTATGATTAGAATCTGCGATTGCTGAATACATATTTCTATGGTTAATTTGTCATAGTTCTTAAGATTAGCAATAGAAAATCTGTTTATTATCCCTAATGACCCGAAATATTGCTGATCTTATAAGAACTATGACAAATTAACCATAGAAATATTTATTCAGCAATCGCTGATTCCAATCATATAGGCGCAAGTTCACACAAAGTTAATGCATATTGAATGGTCGCTATGGTAACGTCGGCCTACTCATAATTCAACAGTGAATAGAAAAGCAGGAAAAAAGTATTGAATATTTTCTCATGTAATATTCATGTGAATAGCGACATATGATACATTTTTGAAATCTGCAAAAATTTTGTAGCAAGATAAGAGATCTTTCGACTATAGTTTACATTTGAGAAATCCAAAATCTTTCTCATTTCTCAAAAATGGCTGGATTAAAAAGTCATATTATATTTGAATTACTACTATAAAAGTGCCTGTAGAATGTATCAACAGATTTCGAATACCAGTTCAAACAAGCGAGTTATTCAGCATTATTGAAAATGACAATTCCTCAATTTTCGCTCATAACTCAAGTTCTATGAACGATAAGCTGGATCTTTTTTCAGATTTAGATTAGTCAGGAAAAAAGAGCTCGTCAATGTGTTATCAGTTTTCTTCTAGCTGCTATAGTTCTCGAGATCCCTCCAGTGGACAACGAATTTTGCCCACCCTGTATATATATCCAAATAAACTTGACTGGAACAGTATATATCTGTTGAAAGGGTGACATTGCAGATTGAAATCAACAATCAATATATCACCAAACGCCAATTCACCTGTAATTTCAATGAAAATTTCTATGCAGTCGTAAGTTTATCTTACCAAAAATGACCTCAATTATTGTTATGATAATTATAATATACTTGACCAAGGGTACAAAAAGCCTTCTCTTCTCATAACCCAACACGGACGAAAACACTCTCAATAATTTCTTCAAAATTGGTCCATTTGCTACCATAGCACTTTGTAAACAATATGCAGTTGTCGCCTTCACTAAAGGTTATGAAATGATAGAGCTTTTTCGTTCGAGGGCAAATAATCTTGAAATCAATTATACTGAGCGACCTACAACGACATCCTCGAAATTTGATTATTTGATGTCGGAAAAACTTCAAACAAAACTCAGTAGCGGTTCTCAGCATTGCTGTCTATGAGCTTCGAATAATCGTCGTAATTTCCACCAATCAGAAACGTGCAATTTTTAATTACAAATGGTTTTTAGGTGGAAAAACTGTTTGGCAGGAGCTGTCAGCAGTATTCGAGTTTACCCGCGGCAAAACTTGACAGTTGTTGTCAACAAAAGTTTCAAACAATACACTCACCGTGTACCAAAATTGCCATTTACATTTCAATTGTACCATAAATAATTAAGTTTGCAGTATTTTTGATGAAATGAACCCTGTACCTGTTTTTCAGTTTACAAATTAATGCCTATACATAATGCATGCAGAATAATCTGTTACCCATGAAATAGTCTTGTTGAATACCATTCGGGCATCTAATTTTTCCTGTGAAAAAAATCGAAGAAACACATTGCAAAGTAATATTTTTTATATTATTCGTGCAGGTGCATAAATCCCCGTCTTCGACCCAGATTTTTGTTGCCACCAGCACTCATGCTTCTTGTTGAAATATTACTTAGCAACGTGTTTTATCGATTTTTTTTTCGGAAAAATTAGATGCCCTTATTATTTCGAATGCAAATAACTTCAACAAATATCCAACATTTGTCGATATTCCTTCATGAAACAATAATGGAATGTACCGAAGTTTAATTTATTCACACTGATAAGTCATTCAGTAGAAACTGAATTTGCTGGTTTTTGTGGAATTCGGTGGCACGTTGTCAATTCTTACATATTTTCATCAATGACTGTATGGTTTGGTTCAGTAACATACGTTAATTCTATGATTTTTGTGAAGAACAGACAACGCCGTAGATATC
The DNA here is from genome assembly GCA_958510865.1 of Myrrha octodecimguttata. NCBI lineage: Eukaryota > Metazoa > Arthropoda > Insecta > Coleoptera > Coccinellidae > Myrrha > Myrrha octodecimguttata. The sequence continues at coordinate 63,311,542 of OY294058.1, forward strand.
TGACGGGAAAACAACTATTACCCTTTAATTTTTAAACCAACATAACCACAGGGACGAGTGTTCCTCGACAAATCAACAAATATTCCTCCGTAATCTGAGCTAATCATCCAATTATCCAATACACCAAAACATCTGCGCTGAAGAAGTGGTGTCCACAGAGTATGGCTACCGCAGATTCACCGTTATTACCGATCTTCAGACCACCGCAGAATAAGGCTCTCTATACTTATCACCTGTTAGATGGAACACTGCAGTAACTACATACAGCGCGCCATCTCTCGGAATCATCTTGCAATTCCTAACTTTCGACTGTAGAACACTTTGATGTACATGACGTTCAACCTTTTGTCAGGTTTTGTATCAGGTCGCTGCATCTGCATTACTGCAGTTTACAACATGAGTCGCGACTTGAAAACACTCTGTTAGTTTGGTTTCCCACAAGACCATAACGTCCAACATCCCACAAAGATAGAAATTGGTTCATGGGGAAGAAAGAGCTCCAGTAATAATAAACTGACATAACCACTAGATCGAATATCTGCACTCGAAGGTAAGGATTCGCAAAACGCTTCTGAAAGATGTCGCGCAGTTTGTTACACTGCAGTGATAGATGCATAGAATATATAAGGTGCGGACACTCTTTGACATGTTTTGGGTCCGACATGAGGTCCAAACGTTGTCAAAATACGACTTTGTTGGACTACTTCAATTTTCGCCGATAGATGCCGGCATAGGAAAATCTGCCATATAAAATCTGAAATATTTACGGAAGTAACCGACCTGTCATATCAAAACTAGTCAAATCGGAACTTCTTGCTGATTTTCTGAGATGGAACATACATTATTTTCAAGAATTTCTGATAATAAATTCATTTTGACGAATTTAAATTATGATTATTCATTTCATTCAGTCAGAATGGCGATAATATCCTTCGTCTCTGAATACACTGAAACTTGATATTTTTGAATACCTGCTTATTACAAGAGGTATTCATTATCTCAATTTTCAGTTCATGGAAAGGAAGTATTTCAGATTTGTGTTTTCAAAAATACCACAAGAAATCATTTGGAACGATAGATACTACAATTAATTTGTCTGGTTTGAAATTCGTCTGATAAATTCGTATGAGCATGAACAGCAAAGTGGAAATTCATATATCAATTTCAATAATAATGAACATGAAAATTTCCTCCAAATATTTGCATAAGTAGGTATTTAACATAATTCATAACTTTTGAATTGAATATGTATTGATAGGCATATACAAAATTTAAAGGAGATCGAAACTATCCAATGGAATCCATTAGTAATATCAATCTCCCGTTTAGCTTTCACCGTTGTTTTGGCTTCGAAATAACTTCTTGTATCGATCCATGAAAGTGTTCTCACAATAAACCTCATATTGTTTCTTATTCCCTTACACATATTTCATATTATTAATGAGTAGATGTTCCATATTTGTTAAACTCCTCTTATGTATTAGTGATAATCCATAATTTCAAATATCTGATTCATTTTTTGGGAAATAGTTTCATCAGATTATAGCTCAATTCATTTTTATTCAGCGGAATTAAATGTATGCACTTGCCAAAGCGACGTAACCGCCATCATCGTTTACAGAGCCAAGTAGCCCGAAATTTGATAATTCTAGGACCGCGTTCTGGACCTAAAATTTTAGTGGTTAATAGTAGGAAAGTGTCGACACCTGATATTTTCTATGCATCTATCTGCAGTGTTTCATCCATTATATGGATAACCGAAGGGAGGTGGTCTGAAAATCGGTAAAATCCTTGAAACTACTGAAACAATATTCCTTGGACATCGCTTCTTCGATGTAGATGTTTTGGTTGATAGGATGATGAACTTAGATCCAGGTAGTATATTCGTTGATTTATCAACAGGTATTGGACCTTGTGGTTATGTTATTTTATTATTACTAGAACTCCTTATTCTTCATGAACCAATTCCTATCTTCATTATTCTTTAATTATACAGAGTGGAATGTGTCAAGCTTTCACGGCCTACCTGCTGAATTCATACGATGGGATAAAGTATATACCGTTCTCTTGAACTGGCCATGTTTTCATTACAATGGATCTCAAAACAAAATTCAACTTATTTTCATTTCATCACTCTTATTACTCTATTGTGATATCCGTGTGTAAACTTTGTTCCGCTTTCAGGTGTAACCTCGGATTGTTTTATCGCGAGATATTGAATGGATTGTTACTACATTCGGTCCATTTGGTGATTAAAATTTCTGTTCAATTTAGAGGCTATCAGAACTGATATCACACTAGCAATCGGTTGATTCACGAATGGAACTGTCAATATGATATATCAGGAATTCATCTGTTTGTAGAATTTAAAAAAATCAGTTTTATGTCATCGCCTTTCGCATCAGATTCATTACATATATGAACAGGATATTCGTTTGTACTTCGCCCAATAACTTTCCCAGTTAATATTGTTCTCACAAAAATGTTTGAATGACAAATATAAAGTATTTTTCATGAGGATCCAGAATTTGTATTTTTTGATGGGAAACCTTTTCTTATTGGAAGAGCTTTTTTTTCTGATTTCAAATATTTATTCATTATTGATGTGGTGATCTTTGTCAGGCTTCCAAGAATATGGATTTTTGCGCGCAAGTTCTAGGGGAACTAGGGGAATTTGTTCCTATTTAATCTCGAATGAACAAAACAGCCTACGCATGTTCTAGGGAAACAGTGTGCTATCGTTTTGTCCAAATGTCTGCAATTTCTGAGTTTCGAGCCAAAAATGATCTTTAACAACTAGGTTGGACTCACTGATGACGAATCTTGTGTCAAAATCGATTCTGTCCGGCCAACGGGCGACACGATAACTGTCGAACGGAGCCACCTAATGACTTGAAAGTTTCAGATTAGGTCGCGCATTGGAATGCGGACGGTAATGGGACGAAACGCCCGAATGGTTTCAAAGTTATAGCCATTTGAAATTTTGAGGTTATTTCCCTGATATTTCCGAAACTACTCGAGCGATTGGATTGAAATTTCGCAGTCAGTTGGAATCTTATGATGCGCAACTTCGAGCAGAATTTTCGGGGATCATTTGGTCACTTTATTGAAAAAAAATTTCAAAATTTTCGTGGAGAAAATTTTTTTTTCAGAAAATACTTATCATATTCAAAAACAATTTTGCTCAAACCTTGACCTTTATATTCCACAGTGGTGTTCCTAATTTCAATCCGATACGTCCATTCATTTTGAATATTTTGGAAAAATATGTGAAATTTCGTGGTTTTCTCCTCAATATCGTTGTTTTTTCGGTATAACTCAAGAAATAGTGATTCAATAATGATGAAATTACGCAGCTAGTTTGAAAATGAAGGACAACTTTGTACGAATTTCCGTGATAATCGAGTCATTAGAACGATTTGAATGGAAATTTCAAATTTTTTTTTTCAAACATTCAGTATTCTGTGATCTTTTTATTATATTATCCTCATAAAATTATGTTCGAACCTTCGCTGTCATTTTCCGATGGAGTAATGAATTTCAATTCGATTCAATCTTTATTTTTGGAGCTATTGGGAAAATACAATTTTGAAGGGGTATATATGCGGAATCAATGGGTGGATTTTACCCATTCATGAATTCGGCCTTCGTAATTGAAGTCCAAACCTTCTCTACAAATGTCCCGTCCCTAAGTTGTTTCTTTCGGAAGTGATTGTGTGTGGTCAAGAAATAGATAAATATTCCTGTGTATTCTGTAGTCCGAATAAACTCGAGCGGAATTTGAGTCACGGCCCTCACTAGCCCCGGGGCAAATCGGTTAAAGAATAGAGATTTCTGGAATTGTCATCAGATTTCATGAAATTCAATATCTGAAGAAAAAATTTGAGGAGAAATGATAAAGAATAACTATTCGAAAACGATTGAATATTGTGTTTGAAATCGGCCGTTGGGCGTGATATGAAAAATTGCAGACATAAAAATTAAAAAAAAAATCCACTAGAGAATTTTTTCGGCATTTCATATCATTTTTAGGTTTCAATAATTTTTCATGTTCATTTTTATATGTTTTTTTTTAGAAAGGAATATTGTTTTGTGTCTGTTTCCTGATATACTCATGTTTGATTGTTTACGTTCGTGTTGACTCTAAATCATTTGTTATACTTGAATTGATGCCACTAAATCGAATCAATAAATGTTATATTTGTATTGAAAAAACCGGATTCTGATTGAAAAATTGTTTCGAAAGGAATTGAAACCCGAAAGTTCCCCTTCATTCAAATAGTGAGTTGTTTCTCTTTTCGGATTATTTCAAAGAATGTCAATACCGTGTATTTTATGAATTTTTGGTATGAATGAGAGTGATATGCTCCCTTCCGTGTCTGTCTGTATAGGTTTGACATAAAAAAGTTTGCTAACTGAATACCATCTTGATTCACTGCCGCGATAACGCTTCAACAATCGAGCTCTCCGAATTCATTTGTGGATTAATTAAGAGCTACTTAGTGGAGATTAATTACTTTAGCGGTAGCTACTGCATTAATATTCTCCCAATTAGCGGAGTTGCTGGTTTGTTCCAGAGAAATAAGACGCGTTGGGTGTTTCGCTGCAGATGATAATGAAAAGAATGAAGTAAATATCAGTCTCAGAGCCAAGTTGGAGGAAACCAGTCGAATTTATCATAGAATGTGAAAATTTCAAAATTTTTCCTCCTGAATATCTCACTTTGTAAAAATAACATGGCAACGATGTCTTCTCCATCGAAAATTACTAAGCGTGATATAATCAATCTTGTGGCTTTTAGCGATTCTCTAATATTCAGATAACATCAATTGTGTGCAGATAAAGTACTTTGAATTTCAATTTTCTCCAATAATTTTTACGCGCTTGTTCTGAGGAACAGTGCGTTATCATTTCGTCACGATGTCTGTAATTTTCGAATTTTGAGTCGAAATGGGCTTCGAAAGACTAGATTGACTCACTGATGAAGAATCCGTGGTCAAAATTGATTATGTCTGGCTGGCCGTCCGTATGTGCTTTCGAAAGACAAGACCTAGGGTCTTGAAATTCTCAAGTTAGGTTTCGATCCTGAATATCTCGGTACCAAGTTTGTTAATGGGCCAAATCTGCTGAACTGTTTCCGTGTTACAGCCATTTGAAATTTTATTTTTCAATCACTCGAAGAATATTCATCTGATCGGAATGAGACTTGGTAAGAAGATGAACAGTAACAATATGTAGAATTTTCCATGGAAAATCAAAAAAAAATTTTTTCTCGAAAAGTGTCCTTCAAATTTCACTGAAATCTCCAACCGGCCCCTTCATAACCGAATACTTTATTTCAGTCCACTCAGATTTCCTGATTTTCCTGAGGAACAAATCAATAGAAAAATTCAGGAAATTCATTTTAGAAATTCATATCTTCCAAAGAGCATGTCACCGGTTCCGTTGAAAATTTAATCTAATATAATCGACAGCGAAAACTCGAAGACTCGGCTTCAGACATGTGTTCTTTGAATTTTCTGAAACATAAGATTATAGAGTTTTCCTTTGCATCGACCATTCACATCTACTCGTGAGTAGTCGAAGCATTTACTGGATCCCACAGTCACATTATGCGAACAGCGGCGTCTGTTCACACTATATGTATGTTGTATGAAAAATTTTATTTTTTATCTATACTTCCTCGTAGCGCATGAGCAGTTTATCGGTATCGTTATTACTCAACAAAAGTGTTTCAAATTTCAGCTTGGTCGGATCGTCTTGGGAGATATTGAAGTCAATAATTAACAACTTTCAACTCGATCAGATATTCATTGAATTTAATGAAACATATTGAGCAAATAGTTTCTTTCATTTTCGGTCGAGGGAACAAAAGAGTTATCGTTTTGCCCAGTGTCTGTGACTTTCAAGTATTGAACGAAACATGGTCTTTATGGTTAAAAAACATAGAAAAGCACTGACGTGAGGTCAGGAGCTTTCACGTGCTTGTTCCGTTGCTATACAAGTATTGACCCTGCCAAACGCAAATTTTTTTCATATGGCCCTATCGAAATTCTGCATGAACCTCACGCTATAATCTTCGATCAAGTACTGGATTAAAATTAGATACAAAATTTCAAATGGGTATAAGTATCTAAGGAATAATTGCTGAATTCAAGCCCATTCAAGCATTCGACCTTCTTGATCAAACTGAAAACCTACTCTACAAATATATTCCCTATGTCGATTCTTCCTATAGTTAATGTGTTCACGGCCGACTCAACCACTGATAGTGATCAAAATAACTTCTGGAAGAATCTACTCAGTAGCTTGATAATTGGAGAGTAAGTTTGGAGTTTAATTACGAAGGCCAAATTGGCGGATTAGTATAAACTATCGAATGATTCCGCAGATGTACCCTTCAAAACTTCAGTTTCCCGATATTTCCGAAAATATAGATTGAATTGCACTTCAATAATGAAAAATGTCACCTTGAAATTTCAGCCGAATAGGGTCTACAGAACTATGACCTAGTCGTTTGGGACCATTTTCGGCTCAAAACTCGAAAATAACAGATATTTGGGCAAAACGATATCAAGACTTTATCTTGATGAAGTGAAATTTTGAACCAAATTCCCTAGAAATATCTGAAAAATCATCATTGTGGTTATCAAAAAGAAGATTTTCTTCCGGAGATTTTACCACGCTGATGTATCTCAAAAGTTAGCACTTCAAGACACACTTTCATTCTTAATTGTTTTCTCCAGGAATTGCTGTTTCAATATTATCATCAAGAAACACCCTGTATATTCCATCATCCAACATTTCCATATACTTGTCTCACATCACACATGGCCAATAAATTATTGCTTTATTTATTATTTTCAACATCACGTTCAGTCCCTGTTATGGATGTGAAATTCATCAAACTTTATTTGAACATATTCCGTTTCTCTTCCTTCTATAAACTGCAGCTTGTGATATGCTTCGAGCAAAAAAATTCAATATCGCTTTTCCATGCGGGAACAGCAAGAACGAATTCCTGCATTGAGATCGTGGGAGAATTTCGATATATGCCAAGTTCTGCAAGGATTACCACGAATTTATTCTGAGCGAATTCCATTGTCAGTTCAGAAATTCTGTGTCTTATTGATTTCGTCGGTGGTGAGGTTTCTGGTCAATGTGTGACATGTTTTGATTTTTCGAAGGGACTATACTGTTGTTTGGGTAAATGTTCTAGTAAACAGCTTGCTATCATCCGTTTCAAATACAAGTAATCTTCGCATTTTATACCGACAGTGGTGTTGATGAATTCGATCCCAAAACTAATTCTGTCCTGCCGCTCGTTGCCACAATGAATTGAGAATCGGGATGTAGGATTCTAGCGCCTCTGTGGCGAATTGTGAAAATGCGACCTTGAGGCAATTTTTCATTCCCAATAATCACCCCTATTCAATGAATACATGAAAAGACTTAGGTTAGGTTTCAATGTTGCGGCTTCGACTACCAAGGTCATTAGCTAGATGATCATTGACAAAGAAAACTGTACAAATAGAACATTTACAAACATGGGGACGGATTAGTAGCTTAGGCCATAACCAAATAAATGAATGAATGATTGAATAAATTAGTATAAAAATTGATAAATGAATGAAAGGAAGAGCAAATGAATAGTTAAACTAATAAAAATAAATATACATATATACTTACAAACACACAATCATATCTGTCAATAACAAACAAAGAGGTAGAAAATATAAAGACTCAGTGGAATAGGATAATCAGAGTGGGAAAAGAATTCAAATTCAAAAAATGATATCTTCGAGCCCATAGGATGGATTCTGACCATTTTCAAACATAGGCCAACCCAAAAAACCCAATGAATTTGAAATCTCCGAATATTTCTTTCGAAAATTATCGCCTATTATTTTCACGGGCGGTTGTCTAGCCGGACATAATATAATTTGATCAAGAATTTTTGATCAGTAAATTCTTCGTTCGAGACCATCAACTGAAATTCTAAAATTACAGACATTTGTCCTAAGTCTAAATGATTTGACGTTGAGAGCACCCTGAACGAGCGTCAAGCGCGAAAAATATTCTCATGAATATTATGACTAGGCGCAGAAAATTGGCAAGTATAGTTTCCAAGAGCATCATTAAACCGGTTTAATAAGGGTATCTGATTGAAATCTGATAACTCTTCTCCAGCACGAATAATTTCAAGGACCTACTAGAAGATAACCGTATTGCACATAATGCATAATGAGTTTCCAATTTTTAATATGATATACAGTGGGCGTCAAAATTATGGAACAAATTGATTTTCTCGGAAGAAAAATATTTGACAACGAAATCCTGAAACAGTACAATTTTTGTTTCACTTTTACTAAATTTGTATGCATTTTTGAAGGATTTTTATTACATCCTGTGCCATCCCCATCAACCCTCTAAATTTTTTGAATAGGGAAAGTGGGTCATGTGGTACTTTTTTGGCAAGGTATTTGTATCTTCTTTACATGTGAAGCTTTTGAAGGTTTGCGAGGTAGCTTCAACCTCTTTGGGGAAGTGTCACGTTTAGTCCCGGCTTAGTTTGGGGGAACTCGTCAGAGCATGCACCAAACTAAGCCGTTTACATGCCTACGTGAGTGGACACCCCTTGAGAGGAACACCAGGGAGTGTACCAGACCGTTGGGGATGAACGTATATCGGAGATCTTGAGAGGATCCAACCGGGACAGCGTGCGCGCTAGCGCCCCCTGTACGTTGACCGATGATGTTGGCCAAGCGTTACAGATGGTAACGTAGGATACTTAAGACGCAAGATGGTACTGCGCGCGCGACTTAAGTAAGAGCTGAGAGAGGGCGCTCGCTACACAGGAGTGCAGAGATTTTCAAGAAAATTTTTTTTTTTTAAAAATAAGTTAGTTCAAAGAGGTTTTCAGTGTGTGCACTTTGTCATGGCTTATTTACTTTGAGACGATGGTACCTGATGAAATTTGTCACCGAATGAAAGTCGACCATTATCACAGTTTTGTAATTTTGTTTTTTTTCTCCACTAAAGGGTTCGTAGGGGTTGAAAGTTGTGCATGAACAAAACTATAATGGTCGACTTTCATTTCATTTCATCAGGTACCATCGTCTCAAAGTAAATGAGCCATGACAAAGTGCTCATACTGAAAACCTCTTTGAAGTAACTAGTTTTTCGAAGAAAAAATTTTTTTCTTGAAAATTTCTGCACGCCTGTAAGGAAGATACAAGAACCTTGCCAAAAAAGTACCACATGACCCCCTTTCCCTATTCAAAAAATTTAGAGGGTTGATGAGCATGGCACAGGGTGTAACAAAAATCCTTCAAAAATGCCTAAATTTGCTGAAAGTTAAAAGTTGACCTGTTTCAGGATTTTGTTGCCAAATATTTTTCTTCTGGAAAAATGAATTTGTTCCATTATTTGTACGCGCACTGTATAGTTAGTAAGGGGTTACATTCAACTGTGACTTTAAGGTCTATTGTGTCCTTCCGCCAGAGCTGTTTTCGCACCGCGCTACCTACAGCTAGCCCTCTAGCTCTAGAACTCGAATAAACTCCAATATTTGTGAGGGCTTCAAGGAGGCTAAGCTCTCGTTCCTACTCAAATCCTCGTATCCAAGACATTCCTTTCGCAGGCTCGCAATGGCGAGGCATTCTGTAATCAAGTGAACAGGAGTTTCCTCCTCTTCCCCACAGAAACTGCATTCGTCAGTTTCTGATGAGCCCATTTTCATCATATGCTTTCTCAGGCGACAAAGTCCTGTGAAGAAGCCAGTGAGGAGGCATAACTTGGTTTTACTGAGATCCAAATGATTTTTGGACCTTGTTAATTTCAAGTTCCGAACGAACTTTTTCGAATGATCCATTCCTGGTAGATTCCTCCTGGGTGCTTTTCCTTCATTTTCTTCCTTCTCCAGAAAGTCCTTCTTATAGATGCATTCGCCCATGCCACAGAAAGATTCTGGGGCAGTAGATGGCGTTTGTGCTCCCTTTTAAGCTTTTAATTAGATGCAATATAAGGTATGATGCAACTCCTGCTGCAAAGAATTAATCCAGGTGCTAGAAAGTGAAAGTATTCATACAAGGGTGGATTCATCCTCAGCCTTCTTGAGCTCAAGCTCAAAATGTTTATGATTGAGTCCAACGTCGTTGATTGAGGCCCATTATTCGAGAATAACAAACATTTGTGCAAAACGTTGGTTTTTGGAACAAGTGAGCAAATATCATCATATACGTATGGTGATGCCTCAAGGGCTTTCGCATAGGTCTTCACATCAGTAATCTATAACTAACTACCAAGTGTTGTTTCGATAAAATCGGCTGAAAAATTACAAATCCCATCAAGGAATTGAACCTGGATCTCCTCCTTATAGAACGTAAACCCCAGATAGGCCTCTAGATAATTATGATCTGTTCGACGGTATGCTGCAGTATTAACTACACATAGCGCCATCTCCCAGGAGCAGCTTACGCATCCTAACCTTCGAGTGCAGAATACTTTGATCGATGTGCATGGCGTTGATCCTATTGTCGCTTCGGGTCGCTGTATCTGCGGTATTGAAGTTTGTACAGCAATAAATTTTGTCCATGAATGAATGTTACAGATATTTTCAGGCTCCAAACCTGACAAGATTGGATTCGACAGCGAATTATTCATCAGTGAGTCTAACCTAGTTGTTTGAACTCCTCCCCGGCTTGTTTCCTAGAGCTACTACAATTTGAATAATGGACATGCAATGAACTTCTTCAAAAGGAAATTTGCATTTCAAATCTTCAATCCTATTTTTATGCAGCACCCGTTTCCATATCTCTCTCGGATGACTTCACAAGAATACACCCAAATTATCATGAATTTTGATTGCAATCCGTTTGATGCTGCTCGACAAGGTCACTTCATCAGCACTTCCGTTTTTGTCGAATTTAAACATTGCTGCGACTCTCTTAGGGGATGCTTCATCAAACACAAACAAAAGCATGGATTGTAGGGTAATTTCCTTCAGTTGGACCTGGCATTCTTATTAATATTCAACGGAGAACTGTATTCTTGAATATTTGATTGATAAATTAGTCTCGTTTTGCATCTGGGTTGGGTCCAGTATGAACTCGATGTTTTGCTCTCTAGGAATAGGACCGGAGAGTTAATGGAATAATAGTTTAATGGAATTGGATAGATTTTATCAGCATTTGGTCAACACATGGCTCCCCTACAGTGGACGATTCATTAGAAAGCTTGTGGAAACCTTGCAGACACTTAAAATCCGGAAGAGCAACAAGCATGTGAGGTCAGGAGCTTTTGCCTGATCATGGCAGTATTTCTTGAGTTTTTGAGGAGATGTCAAGGAAATCTGACATTCTTTCGAGAATATTTCCATGAATAAATATCAGAACGACCTGAAATTCGGTACACTCTCGTGATATATTGAAATCTTACAGTTCCCGAGAGGTTTAGTTAAAAACTTCGTACAAAGTTGTACGTACGTGTTCTACAACAAATTGCCAAGTTTATTACATCAGTACTTCTACGTTAGATTCCGTTTACATTCAGTATAAACCTTAAGCTCTTAATTTCTCAATGAATTGAACTATTTCAGCTTGAATGGATACGTATTTCCAGAATTTTATGGAAATGCCATTAATAAATCCTAGTGACGAATTCAACTTTTGGACAGATAAATTGAGATGGCGGTATAGAGAATTTTATGGAAGAAGTCGATATCCAAAATATTCTCTGGTGTTGCAAAATGGCGAAAGGGTTAGGATCGATGTTCTGTGTTGATTTCGAGAATTTTTTGAAAATACTCAAAATCATCGAAAATATTTTGTTTAGTCTAATTGTTAGCTCTATCTTCCGCCCAGAAGAATCGGAATGTGGTCGGGGTATTTTTGTTTCGAGTTCAAGGTCGCCCTGATTCTCATCTTATTCGATTAGTATCGTATAGAATGAGTAAATCGGCGCAAAAAACACAGGTTCGATTCACCTAGGGGTTTGTGATTTTTTATAACCGATTAGATGAAATCAAAACTTGGTGGTCAGTTGAAGACCTTTGGGAATATTCTTGATGATCCTAACACTACATAATGAATTAATTATACGCTTCGTTCTAGGGAACAGCGAGCTTTCGTTTTGCGTAAATGTATTTTTTCGAATTTTGAGCCGACAATGGTTCCGAATGACTAGGTTGGACTCACCGATGACGAATTCAATGTCAATCTCGATTTTGTCTGGCGACCGACAAAATGCTTCGATTCAGTTCATTAATGAGTTAAATCGGCTGAAAATTTTCAGAGTTATTCTCATTTTAGTTTTTAAGGTTAGGCCCTCAAATATCTCATAGTCTAAGATCCCGCTGCAAAATAAGTGCTCTCATCGAGTATTTGCTTGAAACCAATTTCCACCAACATTCGTCAATAGGAGATTATATCTACGGGGTGGCTCATCAAAATGTGGCCGCATCATATTTAACAGGCAGCAACCCTTATTTTCGGCTAGATATACTCAGGCAACCCTACGTCATTGTGCACAAAAAAAAATTAGCTCTAATTTGATATATATGTAATAGATATACGTTATGAATGTCAAAAGCAACGAAATAATACCTGTTCATACCTGGCTGTGAAGAGTTGCGGCAAATTGCGTAACGGCAGTCGTGATTTTTCGAAGAATGAATAAGTAAATAAATAAATAAACGAATTAAAAACACTTGCAAGGGGCCTATTGGCTGAATCGTGGCCTATCCCTATAGAGAGAATATATCGCATAATTTCTGATGGACCACTCATTGTGGGCCGTTTACAATTTAATTACTGTACAGCATTGTTTGTATCATGTAAACTTGCATTTTCAAGCTTCACTGTTCGAAAATGAATTGAATTCTAATATGAACCACCATCAATTCTGGTTCGGTTCAGTCAGATACATCAAATTCAATAATGAATTGAATATAAACGTATGGAATGAAGGAGCACTTGGATATAGAAACGCATAAAATATGTATGTAGTCCCGAACGTCACATTGTATGATTTATAATGGTGGAACATTAAAAATGGAATGTTTTGATGAATATTTTGTTCGTTGTTATTAGGTACCCATGATTTTCGTGTTTCATAAATAACATGAAATCGGATAAAAGGATATCAAAAATCAGTGCAGCTTTTGTGTTGTATAGACTTTTGATCGTAAATTACATATAGGTATAATTTAAAAGGATTAAAATTTGTGTAAATGATAACTCGCTATTGAATAATGAACAGGAACGAATTTTGTACGTAATATCAATAAATGATGTACACCCACCTTCTGTACGTAGAGACAATGTAATTTTCAATGAACAAATTTATTGAAGTAAGAATTCATTTTACGTACTGCCCCTTCCTTTCTATAGTTTTCTCTAGATCATGATATACATAATTTCATTATCACTATACATACAGGGTGATTCCGGAGGAGACCGTCAGATTTTAGGATAAGTTTACACTAGTCAAGACAGTCTCGGAACACTGTTTGGTTTATGGTTGGGGTCTCTGTTGAGAATATACAGGGTGATTTGTCCGATTCGACCGATTTTACTTTTATTGATAACTTTGGTATGGCTTATTCGATTTCAATGGAATTTTCAGCGTAGTACAATAGTGTTGAACACATTCATTGATTTTAAATTGTTTTTCAAAATGAGCGGTTGTTATGGTGATAAATCCAGATTAATTTTGCAGGTTGAAAAAACACCCTGCATCCAATTTTGATGAAATTTCCAGTGTAAAACAATCTGAATGAGTACATTCAATAATCGCAACAATCTCTCAAAATACAGTGTTGCAATTGTGATTATTTCAGAGTTTCAGATTAATTGTGCAGTTAAAAAAAAATCCTGTACTTTGCTTTTCCAAAACTTTCTTATTCGTTGCAGATTCTTCAATAATATGTCATCAAACAGAGGTTTTTGATTTTTTTGGCACACCTCCGGTTTTTCTAGAAAACATTTTTGAAGAAGAGCATTATCGAAATTTGGCTCACAAGCAGTGAGAGAATTCCGCACTACGTAGGAAAGCTGTATATTCCAAGGATGCAAAGTTGTTCGTCGCTTCTAAAATATTCTTTTCAAATTGTAAATATATTCTGAATTGAATGATTTCATACGAAATATTAGCAATTAAATATGAATTTGGAATTTGAAAAGAATACTTTAGAACTTAAGAACTGCTTTGCATCCTTGGAATATACAGCTATCCTACCTAGTGCTGAATACTCTCACTTCTTGTGAGCCAAATTTTGATCGTGCTCTTATTCAAAAATGTTTTCTAGGAAAACCGGAGGTGTGCCAAAGAAATTAAAAACCTCTGAATGATGACATATTATTGTAAAATCTGAAACGAATAAGAAACTTTTGGAAAAGCAATGAACAGGGTGTTTTTTTTTCAAATGCACAATTAATCTGAAATTCTAAAATTATCACAATTTCAACACTGTATTTCGAGAGACTTTTGCGATTATTGAATTTTCTCGTTCAGATTGTTCTATTGTGCAAATTTCATCAAAATTGAATGAGCCATACCAAAGTTATACATGAAAGTAGAATCAATTGGAACGAAATTTCGACATTTTTTTTTGATGGAATCTTCTCAGAAAACTAGAAGTGTGCCAAAAAAATTAGAAACTTTCAAATAATGACTTATTATAGTACAATCGTAAACAGATAGCGTAGTTTTGGAAATGCGATGTACAGGGTGTTTTTTCAACCTGCTCAATTAACCTGGAATTATCACAATAACAACCACTTATTTTGAAAAAAACTTTGAAATTAATGAATTTCCTCTTCAATATTGTACTCCGCTGAAAATTTCTCTGAAATCGGATGAGCCATACCAAAGTTATCAATTAAAGTAAAATCGGTGGAATCGGACAAATCACCCTGTATATTCTCAATAGAGACCCCCAACCATATACCAAACAGTGTTCCGAGACTGTCTTAACTAGTGTAAACTTATCCCAAAATCTGACGGTCCCATCCGGAATCACCCAGTATATCTCAGTTCACTGTAGTCATTGGGATCTTAAGAGCAAACAATACCACAGGCTGTTGAACTACGACTAGGCAACACAGCCACATTCAAGATTCATTAAACCTCGTTAATATCTCTAGGTCAGGCATCGGCATCGCGGTGTACATGCTTAAACGTTGCCAATAGCCTCGTGAAATCTTAGAATTCTGAGAAATTTCGACGTTCATAGAAGAAAACAGGGTGTCGTTCTGCAGGCGTCAGTGGCTAATTTTTGAATTTTTTTTTTGAATGTACCTAATTCCTTTGTGAGAATGCACAATGTTAGTTATTTCCTCATTTTTCACTCCATTTCAGTTTTATTTTCCCAAAAATTCTTGAATATAGAAAGTGGCCACATTGCGCATTGTCACGAATTTTTTCAAGCTTTTGACAGAAAAATTTTTGGAATAAGCGAACTCTGGCCTCCAAAAGTCAAACGGTTAAATTGGAGGTATGGTTTGCTCTTAAATTAACCTCAATTATTTCAGCAGTTACATTGAATTTTCAAATATACTGCTCCACAAGAGTTGGGGATATTGACTTAAATTCCAAAAAAATATAGGTAAAATAAGATTTTTGTGATGAAAATTCAAATCAATATGATTTCAAGTTGCAAATTAATTTTAACCTGTAGGTCTGCAGCGTATACAGGGTGGTTAAGAAAAATCAAGTAAAATAACGAAATTTTATTTGCAAGAATTCAAGCATTTTAAGACTATCAATACAAGGTATGGCCTCCACGGGCATCAATAACAGCTTGACATCTTCTTTGCATACTACACACGAGGTTGTTGAACATTCCTTGAGGAATTTGGTTCCATAAACGGGGCAGAAGCTCTCTCAGATCATTTAAGGATTCTGGGGTAGGTTGATGATTGTCTAATATTCTTTGGAGCATATCCCATGCATGTTCTATGCAATTCAAATCTGGTGAGTGAGAAGGTATTGGTAAATGTGGAATACCAAGCTCCTCGTGCGCATTCTCAACTATGGCTGCACGGTGCGGTCTATCGTTATCGTCTAGAAATTGAAAAGTTTCACCAATAGCAGCGTGAAAATTTGGCACAACATTGTCAATGACATGCTTCCTATAGTGTAAGGCGGTCATATTCCAGGACAAATGTGTAGATCTGTGCGCCCGTTGAAACATATCCCGGCCCATACCATAGCACTACCCCCTCGAAATGGATGGACTTCTTGGACATAGCGACGATTACGGGGTATGCGTGGGATTGTCCATACCCTTATTCTTCGAGAATCTGAAAATCGTCCATATCTGGATTCATCAGTGAAAAGGAGACTACGCCATTGATCGTTCCAATTGATAAGTTGCCTTGCCCATTCCAGTCTTTGACGATAATGGTCACGTGTTAATGGAACTCCTCTTAATGGACGTCTAGAACCTAGATTCACCTTTCTCAAACGTCGTCTGATGGTTTGGATGGAAACTTGGACCCCATCTGCATTTTGAAGAGTATTCCGTAGCATTCTACACGTAGATGTAGGGTTTCTTCTCGCCGAAACGGTGATGAAATGATCCTGAGCAGGTGCTGTTTTTTGTCACCCACCAAGCCTTGCTCTTTCCAACACGGAACCTGTCTCCCTGAACCTATTCCAAAGTCGAGATATCACACTCTGGCTGACTTGGAACCTTTCCGCTACAACAACCTGAGTTAGGCCACCCTGTAGCACTCCGATAGCCCTATTAGCCTCAGCGTTTGTAAATTTACGTCTTGGCATTTTCAGAAAACTCGTTTCAAATCGATGCCGTTGATAAACTGACTTAGCATGAAGCTGAAGCATATGCAAAGAACCAAACTTCAGAAAAAGGTGACCAGATTGACGAAATGTCTCATGTCTGGTTTTTATTGGATCGAGTCAAGTTGTTATTGAGTTTTAAATGATTTTACAGCGATTTTCTCGAAGATTACATACTTTTGAAAACGATCGAATACGATATCCCTAAATCTTGTGGAGCAGTATTTGAAAACTCAATGCTAGTAAAATTATACTGATGATCTTGAAAGATAGGTACCCACGTTTGGGTCCAATTATTTGGTTCGAGGGGGTCGATTCACACCCAGTTTATGGATAATTATGAATAACACGAACCTCATCATGCCGAATTTGTTCTGAAATTCCCCTTTCCTAATGCTAGTAAATTTGACGAAATTTTAGGGTTGGCAACTTGGACCGAAGTCGCCTATTGCGTATCCATGATGGTTAATAAGGTAGGTATACATTACACAACATTGGTGCAATCAGTTCTTTCCCATGAAGCGAAACCTCAAATTCTCTCATTCATGTCGTCTCTGAAAAATAGATTGGCAGATCATAGAATAAAATCCTCCAAGCCTGCCAACAATGTAGAAAATATCACTGCAGAATCCTGTAATCAAGAGATAAAACGGGAAAGACAATTCGTTTAAACTTTCCTGAAATATGTTTAACCAAGGAAAACAGCCGTTATATCAACACATATAAAATATAATACATTGCTGTTGAGGCCTGCCAGTGCTGTTCGAGTATAAGGTCACGGTCCAGTTTCCTATATACACTCCCAGTATCCTGAATATTTAATAAACTTAACCCTTCACCACGTCGGACCCCAAATTTCTCCAATAATTCTATCCTGATTATTCTTGGGGAAAATCCGGACCCCTATTAAATTTGTGTTTTCAGAACGATAAAACCTACTTTCGTGTACTGTAATTACTTAGACGTGTATCCATATTGTTCTCTGTTTGCATATTCGTGTTCCCCGACATTAATTACGGTTGATTATCCGATTCATTTTAGCCTTGTCGAATTCCTGAACGGGTGAAATCTGCCCAATGAAACCGTAACGTTTCGATACCTAAGTGAAATTTTAAGTCGTTTGTTTCTTCTATTTTTCTCGGGTAAAATCCGGATTCCTATTAAATTTGTGTGTTCCAGAACGTAGACCAGGACTGAAGCCTAAGCCTTCAAAAATTAAGGAAAGTGGAAAAAAGTAGAAGAAGGTTAAAACTCACTGAGAAAGGAAGATAAAATGACAAAAATGAAATGAAAAATGAATCAGGGGCGATCTGGTCGGGAAGTGAAAGGGGGTGAAACACAACAAAGTTTGAGGTAATAAAAGGATCTACAATATTAATCTTCACACTTTTTTCACGTAACCTCAAAATTCATGCAGAGAATTCAAATAACCAAGCTTTTGCTTTCATATTTTTATCTTTTACGAGAAAAAATTATTCTCCACGAAATTTGTTGGAAATTTAACTTTTTTAGTTCCATTCATTTGGTCAATACCTGTTTCGAAACAGCTTGTTTTCCGGAAACCCTCAAGTTAGGAATCGTCAAACCCTTGTATAAGAACGGTGACAAAAGTGAAATATGTAATTAGAGACCTATTACTCTTGCGTCAAATAAAACCAAAGTATTTGAAAAACTAATTGAAGTACGTATGATTGTGTTTATAGATAAACATAAAATTTTATCATGCCATCAGTTCGGATTCCGAGAGGAAATATTGACGGAAGATGCACTAAGAAAAGTAACCGGAATTTTATACAACAATATAAATAAAAACATTCCAACTTTAGCAATTGCAATAGATCTGGCAAAAGCTTTCGATACCGTCAACCATCAGAGATTACTGGAGAAGCTGAAGAATAACGGATTTCGCGGAAAGATATACGACCTCATTAGCAGTTACCTCTCAAATCGAACCCAAAAAGTGTCAGTCAATGGGGAATATAGTAGACGAAAAAGGCTTTCTTATGGAGTCCCACAGGGTACTGTGCTCGGGCCAATATTGTTCATTTTGTATATAAATTGTTCGTTTGAAATGAATAGTAGTGGTCAAATTATAGGTTTCGTAGATGATGCTCTGGTAGTTTACGATGATGCAACCTGGAAACAGCTCGAAGAAAAGGTGAAGGAAGATTTCTTGAAGTTGAAACTGTGGTTCCAATTGAATATACTCACCCTAAATGTTGAGAAAACAAAATTTATGACATTTACTTCAAATAAGTTGGGACTACCAGAATTTGGGAATCTGGAAGTGGACGAAGAACTTCAAATTCAAAAAGATCACTCTTTCAAGTACCTTGGAATACTTATAGATGAACATCTCAAATGGGATGAGCACATATTTCACCTGAGTAAAAAGCTGAGGGGTGTCTTATATAGGTTCCGATAGGTATAAACAACAGAACATCAAATCTATAAAACATCTCCGAATATTATATGATGCACTGGTTCATTCTCAGCTCTCTTATGGGATAGTTGGATGGGAAGGAGTTTTGTACTGCCATAAAAATTGCTTAGATGTACTACAAAAACGTATCCTAAAGATCATGTATGGAAAGAAATTAACATTTTCCCGTCGAAAAATTTATGAAATGTAACAAGTACTGGATATAAGACAACTATACGCCAAAAAAATAATAATTAATATTCATCAACAAAAAATAAAAATATTATTGAAAGAACATAGTCATTCAACAAGAACCAAAACGAGCAATTTCGAGAGACCGAGGACGAATAAAAGAATTGGACAGCGATATTTCACGTATATCGCACTGAGATTGTACCCTCTTTTACCACATTCAGTAAGAGAAATAAGAAACAAGCTCAAATTCAAAAAAGAATTGAAAAAATGGTTTAACCTAGGGAACCGGACCTTGGTCCATAAAATAGTGAACTCAACTTGATAATGAAACTATAAAAATAATTTGTTGCCAAAAACACCGAGAGAAGGCAGTACACCGATTTGAATAGAACCACCGATATAGACCAATAACACCGATGAAGACAAAAAACCTCTGAAATAAGGCACAAACTTACCAATCAAGACAGAATTACCAATTTTTGACATTTTCTCATTTTCATTGTTTTTTTTCTGGATATAATTCAAATTAATTTTGGTGTTTGTGATGTTATTATATCACATAATGTATATTGTTTGTTTTGCCGTTAGAATCAAAAACTTTAATTTCATAGCTGTACACAGTTATTAACTCTGATTAACTCACAGTCTCCTTCGAGTTTATTAACACTCTATGTTATATGTTGTTTCAATAAACTCTTTGTTATTTATTATTATTATTTAAATACTCTGTAATCTTTTCGATTCGAAATATATATTTTTCCACCTTATTTTGACTGAATATCGAAAAAGCATCTTAATTTCTAATCCAAAAGTCTCACATCGGAATATCTACCTTTTTGATAAAATAGTGGGCTTTTTGTTCTATGAAGTCTCTGATTCCTGATAGTGTAGAAAATTATATTACTTCGGTGAATTTTTTCAGAAAATGCAAAAATATACTTCCATAATTAACAACCAAATAAATGAATCAAGTTAATACGCAGAATCATATGTATAATGAAACACCAATACAATGCACTATTTTGAGAAAGTTGTAAAATATTCTTCGAATTATATGCGTAGATGCCTATTTTTTGCTTTTTCGAATTAATCTATATATCTGAGTGATCTACGAAAGATTTTAGCTCATCAGAAGATATTTCATAGAGAAGTGGGAAAAGGGCCTGAAGAGTCTGGGCCTTACTACCTGTTGTTCTTTCAAAAAAATACCATGGTATTATTATATTTTTTGTACACCATCAGCAATTGACAAAAAGCCGAACAACTTCATAAGACCTAGAGAAGTTCTCACCAAATATTAGGAAAAAATATTTTCTTTGTATAAGACAAAAATAGAAAACCAAAAACATACATTTTGAGGTTATGTGAAGAAAGTGTGAGTGGAAGATCTTCTGATTAACTCCAAATTCACTTTTTTCCATGAGACTTGTACTTTTCCCGAAAATCGAGATGAACTGTGCTTTACGTTTAAATATTACCCTTTTCAACTTCCCGACATCAGATCACCCCCAAATCATTCTCACTCTCATTTTACAATATTCTCTTCTTTTTCCAATGGGCTTAATCGAACTAATATTTCTTTTGGTCTCAAAAATTATCGACCCTTCTCTAACGATAAAACTGACTTTCGTGTAGTGTAATTACCCGGACGTGTACCCATATTGTTCTCTGTTTGCATATTCGTGTTTCCCTACATCAATTACGGTTGATTATCTGATTTATTACAGCGGCAGGGAATTCCTACTACGGTGTGATCTGAAATATAAAAAACCGATCAATCATTCATATCGCGACAAACGTAACGGTTGGCAACAGCAATTAGTGTTTGGTACTTGTACGAGGCCGAAGTTCAATTCGTTATATATCTTTGGTTTGTAACATTCGTGGGGGAAATGGGATATAATCCAGATGAGTATAGATTCAATGGTTTGATGCTTGTTTACAGCATTGAAATTCTTTCATTCATCCTTTATAGTCCATCTATACAACTTCCAAGTATTGTAATTTTTTTTCCATACATTGACACTCATTCAGATTTATACAGAAATCAGACTTTTTATTTATAAACACACAAACATATACCCTAATCTTCACAGAAAATCCATAACCTCGCCGGGATTCGAACCCATTACTTCCAGTTTTACAAATAAGCAATCAACTCACTGCTCACTGCTGAGGCAGTTAACAGCATTGAAACTAAACCAGATATTCAGTAACTGGCTGCACCATACAAATTTCGTCGATCATTATTAGTATTCAAAGAAGAGATAGAAGAGCAGAGAGATAAACTAACAAAAGAATAAGGGCGAATATTTGTCAATACTTCTGGGCGGGTCACAAGTTTGTGGCCTAACGGCCGGACCGTAAACACAATAACTTCCGAAAAAAACAACTTAGAAACTCGATATTGGTACAGAAGGTTTGGACCTTAATTACCAAGGCCGAATTCGTGAATTTGTGAAATCCGCCTAATGATTCCGTAGATATACCCATTCAAAATTTAATTTTCCCAGTATTTCGAAAAATACAGAAAAGATCGAATTGAAATCCAGTACTTTATCGGAAAATGACAGTTTGAAGGTTCATACAGAATTCAATGAGGATAATATGATGAGAAGATCACAGAATATTGAATATTAAAAAATTTTTAATTTTCTTTTCAAATCGTTCTGATGACACGATCATCACCAGATTTTGTACAATATTGTCCTTTAGCATATTCGAACTACCTGCAGAGTTTCATCACGATTGAATCAGTATTTCTCGATTTATACCGAGAAAAACAACGATATCGTGAAGAAAACTTATTTCCCAATATCTCTGAAACTAATAGCTGTATCGAACTGAAATTTTGTGCACTGCTGTGAAATATGGAGTTCAAGGTATAACTGAAATTGTTCTCGAATATGAACAACAGTTCCAGAAAAAAAAAATTTTCGAAAAAACTTTGGAAAAAATTTTTTTTAAAATTGAGTCATCATAAGATTTCGACTTATTTCCGTCCAAAGTTGCGCGTCGTTATGGTCCTACTAACTGCCAAGTTTAAATCTGATCGCTTTAGTAGTTTCTGAAATATGAGGGAAATAACCTCAAAATTTCAAATTGCTGTAACTCCGAAACTATTCCGCCGATTCAGCCCATTAACGAACTCAACCGCGGCATTCGGATGCGCAACCTACCCTGGAAGTTTCAGGTCTTGAGGATTCTCCGTACGACCGTAATCGTGCATACGGACGGCCGGCTAGACAGAATCGATTTTGACGCCGGATTCATAATCAATGAGTCCAACCTATTCGTTTGAGACCATTTTTGGCTCAAAATTCGAAAATTACAGACATTTGGACAAAACCGTATTTATCCTTGATATGGTAACTCCAAATGAGATGAATTTTGGTGTGAAGTTTTCTATAAATATGACACATTTTGTAGTGACCACTTTCGTCCTACTTCAAACAGTTCCCGAGTTATAGACTCAGAGATTCAAAAAACTATATGAAATTAGCATGAAGATTGCAGATGAAGTTTATCTTATATCATAATAAGAATCTTCACTCATTTTAGAATACCTAATTATTCCTTATAATTTCTTCTCAAACGCACCGATTTGGAGATATTCAACCTTGAATGTTATAAAATCTGATAAAAATTCGAGAAATTACCTCATTTTTATGGATCTGCCCTGAGTTAGTGAAAGCGGTAAATTAAGTTTCGTCTACGCTTATACTCCATTCACTTTTATAATGTAGCCCGGTTGGCCATGATTTAGGTTTATCAAGTTTTTTCCCTTAAAACTGACGCAGGTTGGCACTCATGAAATATCGGCAATGTCAAAGGACGCTGCCAAATTTCAATTTCTACTATTATCAATACGATCTATTATCAATCGATTCTAGATTTCCATACAAGAAAAAAGCATAACTGAATCTTCCAACCATGTTTATATACGTGAAATATTTCCAGTATTTACAGAGACAAAAGTTTCTTCAACATTCGCCAGGTCTTTGGAATTATTGAATTCAAATAATATTTTCTCAATTTCATTACTTTATCAATGTAGATTGACATTTGAAAAATAAGTAATTACTACGACCTCTTTGTAGAGAGGACAACGTTGCATAGCTATCTGACAGGAAAATGACTATAACCTAACATTTTCAAAATATACACGGTGAAATCTGTCACGATGTCATGGCCAACCGGGCTACATTATAAAAGTGAATGGAGTATATCTGAACCATATAATACACAGAAATATTTATCTATTTCGCATAGAACTAATGTACTTATATTAGGTCTATACATGATGTTTTGCTTACATCATGGGTCTATGCTATTTCGTGATCTGGCCACAGATATGGAGGCTAGGTCTTTATGTCTATGAACCTGACTTTTCATAGAGTTTAATTAATGTGTTTAAGTTAGTTGATTGATTTCCTATGATTCATGTATAAATTCAATGAAAATAGGAAGAATTATGTAGTTTTGAATATGAGAGTGGGCGAGGATGGAATTGTGTAGAATTTTACAGTGGATTGAAATTGAATATCTCAAGAATACCTAGTGGAAAATCACTCTTTTAATAGTCCAGTGTAGTGCAATGTTTCTCTTGCGATAATATCGCAAAACTCACCAAATCATAAGAATTAGGTGAGTAGATGAGTTTTTCAATCATGTTTCTTTGAATTTCGAACATTGAATTGGTTATTCTGCCAAAGAGATCACTGTAAGAGATATATGTGGTGAACGTTGAAAAAAAGTGAAGGAGTGGATTAGCACATTGAGAAATAATGAAATGCTTATAACGTTTTACCTCAGCCGAATCTGGAAGATTGGCAAGGGAAGAAAGTTTCCCATTTGATTAGAGGAATCTATGGTTAAAATTACAACTTAAAGACTCACCCATAGACATATTAAACTCTCTAGACACGGCGTATGAATTCATTTCCAAAGAGTCGAATGGGGATAATGAAGCAACTGAGAGGTCCGAGAGAGAGATGGACCTGGATCGGGCAGACCATAGTCAAGATACACGATACCAATATCCGTTATTCTATAGCGCATGGAGAGTGAGAAGAAGGATGATCTCACTTGCACAATATGACGCCTATCTAGAGATAAAATCAAGCATTTACTTAGGGAATCTCCGGGGAAATGACTTCTTCTTGGTATATTAGATTACATTGAAGTTTTGAAAATTGGTGATGAATGTGAACATAACTCCGATATGAATATTCGAAATGATTATTCAAAAACAATATATTATGAATTCTCCTGGGTCGCTTGTTTCAGGACGGTATATCCAGCTCCAAATGATTTTTTTCTTATCAGAGTACAGGCACGCGAGCTGAGCGGCTTCCGGAGCAATTTAATTGAGCTTTGAGCTGCCTCACAAGTATATACGGTGTTTTGAACAGTACGCGAGCCACTCAACACCGTCCTAACTTGCGAGGAAGCCGAATAAAATTGCCTCGGAAGTCGCTCAGCTCGCGTGAACGCATCTTTTGAATTTTGTGCGTAAGATGGTCTCAAACGATTAGAATGCACTAAATAGTGAAGAAACCTGTGCGAAATTCAGTTCTGCGCTCGGATTCATAGCAATTATACATTCATTTGATTTCTTAATTCCCTTTCCAAATTATTATATTTTACTTTCATTTTATATCTCCTCGTACAATTAATGGCAAAACACAAATTTACCAATATTCACCAGTGAACCCAGTTTAAAATGAAGGTAATCAAGTTCTATTCAAAACGCTCACGAAAACACAAAAAAAAAATGGGAATTATACCTTCTTCTACAGTCTTTACATTCTAATTCAGAATGGAATAATACAAAATCTGCTTTAAAATACTTCGACTTGCCAAACTTTTGAAAAAAAATGTAATTCAAACATAAACTTATAATTACAGTCTATGGCTTCAAACTGATCTGTCTTATTTTTGCCGTATTCTATGATGGTTTGGCCCGCCCTAGTTCCATCTTTGTCGGCCCGCTTCCTCCCTCTTTAAGCCATGTCCGTATTGTTTTATAGGTCTATGGACTCACCCTATATAATAATAACGAATCTGAACTAGAGGACATCAATTCCTATTTTATGGACAATCTGGTACATATACACACTGCTCGTCGTGAAATACACTGTATATGATATTGCATAGCCTGGGATTAAATAATCACCATCGAGTCAATAACCGATAGCTATTCATTACAGTAAGATCCTCATAATCTAAAATAAATCACTTCCCTCAGAGTTCAGATGCCTGAAAGCGTATCCCCGTTGAGCCGTTCAAAATCCTTCGTAATGCCCTCACCCGAGATCTAGAGATCAATACTGATGTATGACGCCAGTGGCCCATGTGGTGGAACCTCATGAGTAATTGATGCCAGGGGTTGGAAATAACTGATTAATCCTAATGGATAAATTTGAAGCCAGTCAATCTCATAAAACTGATGCTACAACTTTCGACGAAACAATATGTCATCGTCAGCCACGGAATTGATTGCGGTCGGGTCCGTTTTAGAGCATACCAATTTGGTGTAGACGGATATTATTTCGAAGTTATGAAATTTCAGTAGATACGACCTGAATTGTTTTGATGTGACGTTCCTTGTAGTGGGATGGACGGATTTGAATCATGTCGATACCTAATTGAACGTTCATGCTCGGTGAAATAGAGCATGAAAATTACAGTGGAGATGAAAGGGAACTAGCTTCCTTTAATAGACTGATGCATGAATTGACAATTGAAGCCATAAAGTTGTTTTAACGATAAAAAACCCATTCTGAGTTGGTCACTTACGATAATAGTGCAAAAATTCGCGTGGTAGCCATCGGCAGCAAAGGTATTTTCTGAAGTTGCAAAATGGTGGATGGGCAGAGATTGGCTCCTTTCCGTGTCAATTTTATTAATTTTTGAAAAATACTCAGAATCATCGCCATATCACGTTCTTAAGCTTAACTGTAAGCTCTAACTCACAAATGTTTTTCAAAGAAGTCGAAATGTTGTCCGAATTTTTCTATTTCAAGTTCAAGCTCCCATCTAATTGAAATACATATTATACTGTAGAATATTGGCGTCTGAATTTAAGATTGCAGCGCCACGGTGGCCAGTTTCAGAACCTTACATACAGACATAGATTTTGTTTTGATAGTCGATTTTGTACTGTTTGTTAGTGTTTGGTTTGTTGATTTTTGATTTCACGATTTATTCAAAGACTTTTTAGACTTTTATAGTTGACGAGAGTACATATTCCATTAATATAATTGAGTGTAGCAACTATAAAAGTACGGGGATATCTCCAAGGTTAGACAGTAGTTTAATATTATTTATTTTCAGATCCAAATGGCAAGATTGACTTCGGTGGATTTCTTAGGTTGTCTTGAAAGTTGGAAAACAGATAGTATTGTAAAACATACTTTTTGGAATAATAGACAAATACTCATAACTTCACTATTTTTGCGCGCATGTTCTAGGGGAACAGCGTGCTATCGTTTTGATCAAATGTCTGTAATTTTGGATGATTGAGCCGAAAATGGTCTCAATCGACTAGGTTGGACTCACTGATGACGAATCCGGTGTCAAAATCGATTCTGTCCGGCCGGCCGGCCGTAGACACGATAACTGTCGAACGAAGTGAGCTAGCAACTTGAAACTTTCAGGGTAGGTCGCGCATTGGAATGCCGCGGTTAAGTTCGTTAATGGGCCAAATCGATCGAATAGTTTCGGAGTTATAGGCATTTGAAGTTTTGAAGTTATTTATTTTTTATTTCAGAAACTATTCGAGCGATTGGATTCAAACTTGGCGGTTAGGTGGAGTACAACGACGCGCAACTTTGAGCCAAATTTCGTTAGGAGTATATTGTTGCTTATTTTTAAAAAAAATTTTTTTCGAAATTTTTTTCCAAAAAAATTTTTTTTTCGGAAACCATTTATCATGTCCAAGAAAAATTATACTCACGCTTTGACCTTCTAATTTCACAGCAATGCACCAAATTTCAGTTCGATACGATCATAAGTTTTGGAGATATCGGGAAAAAATATGTCAAATTTCGAGGTTTTCTTCTCGATATCGTTGATTTTTTCGGTATAACTCGAGAAATACTGATTCAAGCCTGATTAAACTTCACAGCTAGTTTTGAGACGCTGAAAGACAACTTTATGCAAAATTTCGTAATAATCGGGTAATTAGAACAATTTGAAAAAAAAATTTATATGATTTTCTCATCATATCATCCTCATTAAATTCTGTAAGAAACTTCGAACTGTTATTTTCGATGAAGTACTGGATTTCAATTCGATCTGATCTGTATTTTTGGAAATATTGGAAAAATAAAATTTTGATTGGGTATATCTACGGAATCATTGGGTGGATTTTACCCATTCACGAATTCGGCCTTCGTAATTAAGGTCCAAACCTTGTCTACAAATATCGAGTTTCTAAGTTGTTTCTTTCGGAAGTTATTGTGTTTACGCAGTCGGCCGTTAGGCTGACCGTAAACACAATAACTTCCGGAAGAAACGACTTAGAAACTCGATATTTGTAGAGTAGGTTTGGGGCTTAATTACGAAGGTCGAATTCGTGAATGGGTAAAATCCGCCCAATGATTCCGTAGATATACCCATTCAAAATTTTATTTTTACAATATTTCCAAAAATAGAGATCAGATCGAATTGATATCCAGTACTTCATCGAAAATAACAGTTCGAAGTTTCATACAGAATTTAATGAGGATGATATGATGAGAAAATCATATAAATTTTTTTTTTCAAATTGTTCTAATAACACGATTATCACGAAATTTTGCATAAAGTTGTCTTTCAGCATCTTAAAACTAGCTGTGAAGTTTAATCAGGACTGAATCAGTATTTCTCGAGTAATACCGAAAAAATCAACGATATCGAGAAGAAAACATCGAAATTTGACATATTTTTTCCCGATATCTCCAGAACTTATGATCGTATCGAACTGAAATTTGGTACGCGCGCACGTTCAAATTCGTTGCTGAAGCGGTCATCTACATTGAACATGCGCGCAAAAGTTGCTGCCTTCACGGCAGTGCTTTTTGAAATTTTTATAGGAAAGGATTAAATACCCAATATATTGTGAATCAAATGAATACATTCACATGAAACTAATGCTACTTGTACCGTAAGCCTTTTTCATTATGGATTGACAAATAAATTTTCCAACACTCATATGATTAGTCCTGAAAAAGCTGTAATGAATAAGCTTTGTACAACTTTGCTTTTATCGGCAGAAAAACTTCGAGCGAAGAGTATTCATCACCAGATATTTTCTTGTTGAGACTCTTTTTTTTTCAATGGTCTGTTCTATCACTAGAACATTTACGTTGTTCCTCAATGATCAGTTCAACAGGCAGATTCCTGGAAGGCATAGCATTTCCCTTAAGTAAATTTCTCTGCTTCGATTATGAGCCTGGAAAAAAATTGTCTTGATGAATGTGATCTAATATTTCATGAGCAATTCGTGCTTACCTCTATAAAAATGATCATCATCGGTAAAATGCAGGTAACAGACTCTCATAAATCTTGTTTGTTGGTTTTTATCGATTCTTCAACACTTGTAGGCCCGACTTGTTAATGGAAGTTTCTTTCACCCTTACTCCAAATTTTTAACCGGGCTGTAGAAATCTATGGGAAGGGACATTTGAGTTTGCTTTTCCTCAGTAGAAGCACTTGTAAAATCACACAAACGCCAAGAAAAATGCATACTTTTTCATTTTCTTAACATTCCTTTTAACTTGTCAATGATAATGTCTGTACCTCGGGTTACTCGGATAGCCACCAGGGGGAGTAGCGCTCATCTTCATTCGCCAATAGTTGAATATTGATATTTTGGTTGAGATTTGTATGGATAGTGGGCGTTGAAAAATATTTTCTGCACAGAATTCTTTTCAATCAGAAGGGCACCTTTGTACTCCTGCATGTGACTGCTCATGGGTTTTCTGCATTCAAATTCGAAGATACCGACCCAGTTAAATAGAGAAAGTTTGCTGGGATAAGCTGATATGGACCATTGATAGTTTGAGCCCCTATGAAATATGGACAGTTAGTTTGATTCTTTTAATAATTATGAACTGCAGACGACGAATGATATCTGAATAGAGGGAATAGAATAAATTCATCCGTATTTGAGTAGAACAACATCGAAACTCAGATTTCATCGATAAGTTAAATTCTTTTCGACGCAAAATCATCAATTATTTCTTCACTAAACGAATTTATTGTAGTTAAAAATTAAATCTTCATCAACATTCATTTTTCAAAAATTCAAATGTCCCAAAAACGGAATAAACAATAGTCCTGATCATGGATTAGATTAACTCCTTCTGTTGACCAAACTAAACTGAGCCTGAAACCTTTAGAGCCTCCCAGACCTACCTAAAGTTAATGTGTTTACTCCCGGCCTAACCACTGATAGTGAACAAAATAATTTCCGGAAGAATCTACTCAGTAGATTGATAATTATAGAGTAGGTTTGGAGTTCAATTACGAATGCCGAATTGGCGAATTAGTAAAAACTATCGAATGATTCCTCTCCATTCGACAAAATTCAGGAGGACTCTTTAATTTTTTTTGCTCATTTTTCTGTTACTTTGGCTGAAACTTCAAGGTAGCATTTTTCATTGAAGGACACTTCGATCTACGTTTTCGAAAACATCGAGAAACTGAAATTTTGAAAGGACCATACGAAAAGAAACCTGCGTTTGGCAGGGTCAATACTTGTATAGATGACCGTTTTGGCAACGGAACAAGCTCGTAAAAGCTCCTGACCTCACGTCAGTGCTTTTCTAGGTTTTCTGTATTATCTCAATCTCTCATGTGATTCTCAATGGTCGAACATACATGGTTCGGTTTTTTATATCTTTCTATGTCTCTATTTTTAAGTTTTATTTTGTGTTCTCGCTTTCTGATATCTAATAGCCGTGATGTTTTTCCTTCATAAGTCTGACCACAAATACAGTGAATACCAAGAATCCAATTTCTCGAATTTTATTTCTCGTTAATTGGTTTGGTTTCCTTTAGTACGGATCTCAAATTATTCGGCGTATAGCTTCAGTCTAGAAAACACTAAAATGTTGAAATGATAAGATGAAGTCAACAGAGTTCCATTACTACCTGAAAATAATTGACTTTTTCGACTGAGTCATTTATGAACTAACTTATCGAAATTCCGCGGGAAGTTAGCCAAATCTAGGATGCACAGAATAATGGTGCTCTTATTTTCGTTTGTTTTCCTTCTAATTCTTTAGACCAAACGGGGGAAACCGGATGTATTTCATACTCTCGCCACCGACACAAACGGCACCAATCGACCAATCAGAGCGCATGACACTATTAATGGAAATTCGGCAATTGTCATTTTGAATTTATTTATGTTTTGTCAAATTATTAAGTGATAAGTGCGTGAAATCTTTTTGTGTTAGCCTCGAAAAATTGTGTCGATCCCCAGATACTTGTAAATGAGTCCCTTCTGTATTTTTTTTGGACAGTGCATGTATATGTAAATAAATGTTCAAAATAAAGAAAAATCCTTTTTATACAAGGTATAAACTTCATGATACTCGAAAGCATATCATTCTTTTCATAATTGTCTTTCAATCATTTTCACTAATCGAGGATCTTGTTATCAACTCCCAATAATTATGCATATTATTTTCACCATTGAATGTGGTTCATTTTTCTTGGTTCTTTATTGAATACATGCATTGTTTAATAATTTTCATTTACTTGAAATTGAAATTTACTACTATATGCTACTATGGAAAAGCTCAATTTTCAAATCCGATGAAATAAAATTAACCTTTGAATGAAACTCTTGCTTTCTAATTGTGAACTTCTTGAATTTGAATGGGAAATGACTCAAATTGAACTCGTTCAATAATATGTCCTATTCAATGAGATTTTATTCTCTGTGAAACTCCAACTCTTGATAGGTCTCAGTCTGACTTAAATCAAGGATGATACTTCTTCTGTATCAACTTCCATAAACTTCCCGCCGCTTTGCCACATTCCGTTGAATATGTGCAACGTCTAGAAAAATATGAATATATTTGAACAAGCTATCGCATGATATCGATGTATCAGTAGATTCTGTAAAATAATTTCACATTGCTTACCTAATAATTTCACTGCACGCTCACTATATTCTAGTGAAACATCGTGAGATAGTGTATACCAAAAAACCAATTGGGCTCCTCTTTACTTCAGCGACGGTGCCCGATTTTGATCCTGATTTTTGATAGATGCAGTTTTTCATGAAACATCGATTAGTACCAGTCTCTACCCCGGCAAACTCGTAGTTTCGGAGTTAAATCCTTCTAAAATGTTAAGAATTCTATGCATCTAAATCCTACTCAACACTCGATTGCGTTTAAATCCTGTCGTCTTTTAATTTTCACATTTTTGGATTGACGGTTATTTAACTTTTAAATTTTCGATTCGGAAGGCCGTAGCAACAATACGAGATTTTGGGCTTGTTCCGATTTACTAGAAGAGAAATGACAAAATATAACCACCAGTGGTGAGACTATGTGCAATTACCACACAAAAACATGCAACAGACCTCTTCAGATTCGTTTTTCTCGTCGAATTTCGATATTGTATGATAGAAATAAAAAAATATTCAATTAACTACAGCTTAATGTTTACGGAGGAAGGTAGAACAATTAAATACAGATTTTTCTGTATTCACCTTTACATAATAATATCTTTCGATATTGATTTGATATCTTTCGATATACTTTTATGTCTTCGACGTACTACGTCTTCAATGACAAAATTATTATATCAACTGGCATATAATGATCAAAGTAAAAAACTCTAGAAAAGGGTAAAAAAATGAAATACAACCTAAAAACAATACTAGACACAGTGTTTCATCTTCTATCTTTCGATTTAGAATCATCAGTAGCATTTATTCTATATTATATATCAAAAACTTACCACGTGTTTCCCACTCACAGTTCACCTCAACGGAAATAACCAGATTTAAGTCCATACGCATGCTTGTTAGAATTGTGCATAGAAACAATAATGCCACAGATTTTACTTAAACCTTCTTCTTTCCTTGACAAATGAAATGCGGTAAAAAAAACATTTTCCAAAATCTTTATAACCTCAAAAATTAAATGACAGTTGATATTGACCTTTGAAAACTATAAGTTTTCATTTAAATAATTGAATGAAAACTTATAGTTTTCAGAGGAAGGTAGAGTTATGCTCTTTATTGGGGTTTTAAAAGATGATGATATTGACCAAAGTTCATGCTCAAATACGATAGCAGCATGATGAGATTTCGATGAATTTTATGTCAAATTCAGTACAAAAAATCAATTTCCAAAAAATATCTCTTAAAATACGATTCTACCGGATTCGAGACTGATACCGATCGATATGCCTGGAAAAACTGAATATATTTGAAAACCGATCAGAAATCGAACACCGTACATAAAATAGAGTATGATTAAGTTTGATTTTGTTGTAATGTTAGGTTAGTTTAATTTAGGACAGTGCCAGTTTGAATCAGAAACGGAAATTTAACTCAATTTCGTGTTCTGAGTTGTTAAGGTACTTGGTTAGGTCAGTTTAGTTTAGGACAGTGCCAGTACAAATCTGAAGGGTAAATTGAATATAGAATAGTGCCCTTGAATTTCGTTCTCTGAGTTGTTGAGGCTTTTGCTTAGGTTAGGTTAGTTAAATTTCTTACAGTGCCAATTCCGAAGAGGGCGGTGCCCTTCAATCTCATCTTTAAGTTGTTGAGGTTCTTTGCTAGGTTAGGTTAGTTTAGTCCCAGAAAACGAAATTGAATTAAGGAAAAATCAAGGTCTTTGGTTGAGTGAGATTGAATGGATTTGGGACAGTTACAGTCCAAATCAGAAGTTGAAGTTAAGCGGCACTATCTAATAATGAAATCATAATGGTTCAGGAATTTTTGCAAGTTTACCTGTGGAAAATATGAGCGGCCGCGCAATTGTGAGTTTTTGTCACTGTGACTTTTCCGAGATTGATACGTTATAGTTCTCATAATTTCATTACATTAATATGAGACTAAATACTAAGTATGCGGATTTCAATAGTAACATGAAGCTCCAGGCTCCAGGAGATTTCAGACGTTGTAATCTGTGATTTCGGAAAAGCCACAAGTGGGTAGCCGCCCTAATGCTCAGAATATTCTTCTATGATTTATTTCCGAATATTTCATGGTCCTGCTAAACAAATATACGGAAACTATAGAAAATATTGTTTTTATGTAACAAATACGTCAAATTCTGTACCAAAAAATTTCAAAAAGCACTGCCGTGAACGCAGCAACTTTTGCGCGCATGTTCAATGTATGACCGCTTCAGCAACGAATTTGAACATGCACGCAAAAGCTGCTGCCTTCACGGCAGTGCTTTTTGAAATTTTCCACTGATAAATTACTGGATTTCAATTCGATCTGATCTGTTTTTTTGGAAATATTGGAAAAATAAAATTTCGATTGGGTATATCTACGGAATCATTGGGCGGATTTTACCCATTCACGAATTCGACCTTCGTAATTAAGCCCCAAACCTACTTTACAAATATCGAGTTTCTAAGTCGTTTCTTCCAGAAGTTATTGTGTTTACAGTCAGCCTAACGGCCGACTGCGTAAACACAATAACTTCCGAGAGAAACAACTTAGAAACTAAATATTTGTAGAGAAGATTTAGACCTTAATTACAAAGGCCGAATTCGTGAATGGGTAAAATCCACCCAATGATTCCGTAGATATACCCAATCGAAATTTTATTTTTCCAATATTTCCAAAAAAACAGATCAGATCGAATTGAAATCCAGTACTTCATCGAAAAATAACAGTTCGAAGTTTCATACAGAATTTAATGAGGATCATATGATAAGAAAATCATAGAAATTATTTTTTTCAAATTGTTCTAATGACACGATTATCACGAAATTTCCACAAAGTTGTCTTTTAGCATCTCAGAACTAGCTGTGACGTTTTATCAGGACTGAATCAGAATTTCTCGAGTTATACCGAAAAAATCAACGATATCGAGAAGAAAACCTCGAAATTTGGCATATTTTTTCCCGATATCTCCAAAACTTATGATCGTATCGAACTGAAATTTGGTACACTACTGTGAAATATGAAGCTCAAAGTGTGAGTGTAATTTTTCTCGTATATGATGAATGGTTTCCGAAAAAAGGAATTTTTTGGAAAAAAATTTCGAAAAAAATTTTTTTTTGAATTCACTGGCAATATGATCCTGACAAAATTTGGCTCAAAGTTGCGTGTCTTTATACTCCACCCAACTGCCAAGTTTGAATCCAATCGTTCGAGTAGTTTCCGAAATAAAAAATAAACAACTTGAAAACTTCAAGTGCCTATAACTCCGAAACTATTCGACCGATTTAGCTCATTAACGAACTTAACTGCGGCATTCTGATGCGCAACCTATTCTGAAAGTTTCAAGTTGCTAGCTCGCTTCTGTCGACAGTTAGCGTGTCTACGGCCGGACGGCCGGACAAAATCGATTTTGACACCGGATTCGTCATCAGTGAGTCCAGTCGATTGAGACCATTTTCGGCTCAATCATCCAAAATTATAGACATTTGGACAAAACGATAGCACGCTGTTCCCCTAGAACATGCGCGCAAAAATGTGATTTCAATAATTGATATCTTCCAAACTAAGAGTTTGACGGGGTCGAGACTGCATCTATAAAAAATCAGGAACAAAATTGAGCACCATTCCTAAAGTAAAGTTTTACCTTAAAGGCAGTTCTTAGAATACATTCCACTGAAAGTTATTGCAAAACATAATATGGTAGAAATTCATTCATCCAAATATTTTCTACCTTATATTTTGTCTGATGGCAATGCAGTTCTGACAGACAGTTGCCTTGATGAACGATCGTAATTTACAAATAGCGCCACCTTCAGTGGAAAAATCGAATTCTGCCGAATTCCCCAACATTGGCGACACAAAAGCGCATCCTTGAATTTACCTTATCTTCTGTGCAACCTGTCCAAATCCTAGAGAGCTGAAATTTGGTATCACCACATAAAAAATTCATCTCTGTGTTAGCTCGAAAATTTTCTTGAAAATCCTTCTGAAACACTGAATGAATAAATACATAATCACTTGCGTGATACAAAATATCGTGATAAATATCTCTCTCATGAAATGAAATTCATTTTCAGGCGAAGTACGAAAAAACTATGCTCCATGATATCTCTGACGATACGAACCGTTTGAAAATTATCCCATCCTCGTTTTCAGAAAAGCAAGCCCCTTATCATGCACCAGCGCAAGCACAAAAGTGCTTTGAAAGTCCTACAAATTAAAAGAACATACGGATCGTTGACCCACAAAAAGAACATTCGTAGAAACTGAAGCAAATTAAAACCTGAAATGGAAGAATTCGCTTTCAAGAATCGCGATTTTCTACAGAAAGGCACACAGCAGAGTCCTAAAAACATTATGAATTGGAGAATGGAAATTTCCATAAGTTTTTCTGGGATAACACTGGTCCTAATGATGATATACAGGGTGGGGTTTCGAGTTGTGAATAACCACACGACGTTGTACGTTCTATATGAAGGTGGAAATAGTAACGTTTGTCAATGAATCAAATCATAGAGTATTTGATGAAAATATGTTGGAACTGACAACGTCCTGCCGAATTATTTCTCAATTGGAGTCTGAATTTAAGATCGCAGCGCCACGTTGGCCAGTTTCAGAACTTTACATACAGACATAGATTTTGTTTTTATAGTCGATTTTGTACTGTTTGTTAGTGTTTGGTTTGATAATTTTTGATTTCACGATTTATTCAGACTTTTTAGGTTTTTATAGTTCACGAGAGTATTACTGAGAGTACATATTCCATTCTTATAAAGTAGGTATGTATCATCCCTCAATCTAATTGAGTGTAGCAACTCTAAAGTTACGGGGATATCTTCAAGGTTAGACAGTATTTTAATATTATTTATTTTCAGATCCAAATGGCAAGGTTGACTTTGGATTTCTTAGGCTGTCTTAAAAATTGAAAAACAGATAGTATTGTAAAACATACCTACTTTTGGGAATAATAGACAAATACTCATAACTGAACCAAATAGTCAATATATTGTGAATAAAATGAATACATTCACATGAAATTAATGCTACTTCTACCGAAAGCCTTATTAATTATGGATTGACAAATAAATTGTCCAACACTCATATGATTGGTCTTGAAAAAGCTGTAATAAATAAGCCTTGTACAACTTTGCTTCCATCGGCAGAAGCACTTTGAGCGAAAAGTATTCATCACCAGTTATTTCCTTGTTGAGACTCTTTTTTTTTCAATAGTCAGTTCTATCACTAGAACATTTATGTTGTTCCTTAATGATCGGTCCAACAGGCAGATTTCTGGAAGGCATAGCATTTCTCTTAAGTAAATTTCTCTGCTTGGATTAGGGGCCTGGAAAAAAATTGTCTGCATGAATGTGATCTAATATTCCATGAGCACTTCGTGCTTACCTCATCTATGAAAATGATCATCATCGGTAAAATGCAGGTAACAGACTCTCATAAATCTTGTTTGTAGGTTTTTATCGATTCTTCAACACTTTCGGGCCCGACTTGTTAGGGGAAGTTTCCTTCACTCTAACTCCAAATTTTTTACCGGGCTGTAGAAATCTATGGAAAGGGACATTTGAGTTTGCTTTTCCTCAGTAAAAGCACTTATAAAATCTCACAAACGCCAAGAAAAATGCATAAACTTTCTCATTTTCTCAACATTTCTTTTAACTTGTCAATGATAATGTCTGTACCTCGGGTTACTCGGATAGTCACGAGAGGGAGTAGCGCTTATCTTCATTCGCCAAAAGAAGCACTTTCATTCACTTTTTTCGGGAAACAAGAGCGTTACGGAGTTGTCCAAATGTCTACAATTTCTATGAATCTATAATGAAGGGTGTTTCAAATTGCAAAACACATAATTTGCCTTAATTCTCAAAAACTTTTTTTTGGTAATTGAAGTATCAGTTATGACATTTATATACAAAAAATAATATCTATCAAATGGCCTCCTCTTGCAGCTTCACACACTCTTTTGTTGACATCTTGACATAATTGAGGCTCTATCTCACTAATGACAAGAATAATTTCATCCTTCAGTTCAGGAATCGATTGTGGATTATTCTCATAGACCTGGCTTTTCACATAACCCCAAAGAAAATAGTTCATCGGTGTCAGATCACATGATCTTGGTGGCCAATTGACATCACCGTTTCTGGAGATTATTAGTCCAGGAAATTTTGTCTCAATAAATCAAGTGTGTCATTTGCAAAGTGGGTTGTAGTGCCATCCTGTTGAAATCAGATGTCCTCTAGATCAATATTCATTAATTCGGGCCACAAAAATTCGATTCTCATCTGACGGTATCGATCACCATTGACAGTTACAGCTTCACCAGCAGCATTTACAAAGAAGCAAGTTCCAATTACACCACCTAACCATAATGCTCACCTCACAGTGACACGTTCAGGATGCATAGGTTTCTCATGAATGATTTTTGGATTTCCTCACCCCAGATACGACAATTTGGTTCATTAACAAAGCAACCAAGTTGAAAATGTGCCTCATCGGAAAACATGATTTTTTGAAAAAAATCATCTGGTTGTTCATTGATGAAATTGACCAATAAACGACGTTTTAAATGATCTAATATTATTTGGTTTCTTTGTTATTTGAATCTTATATGCTTTCAGAGCTAAATCCTTGAGTAAATTACGCCATGTTTTGGACCCACTACGTTCAACCTGTTGTAAACCTCGTCTAATGGACATTTCAGGGTCTTCAGCAACACTTTCACGAACTAAATCAATATTTTCTTGTGATCGACCGCTACGATTGTATTTTTCACTTTTTTGATCTTTTACTGAACCGGCCTCTTGAAATTTTTCAATAATTCGATCAATGATGCTTCGAGATGGACGATTATTTAAATCACGTAATTTTCGTAAAACGCACTTTTCACAGAACACTGATTTTCATAAAAAAATTCAATTTGAACGCGTTGTGGGAAGCCATTTTTATGTCGTACATCACACTTCTTAAATGTCAAAATACTCAGACGAATTCAGTGCGCCATCTATATTTTATTCATTCCTCAAAAACGACTGGTTAGGCCTGACTCAACAAGAATCCGTGATCAAATGGCGAATCTGATAAAAAACTGTCTGAATGAAATTTGTTTGCCTTTGATTTACTTGATCAATTTGTCTTTTTCCAGTGGTATTTTTCCGGGCGATTTGAAAATCAATATGATATTACCTCTATTTAAAAAAAGGTGGTACGGAAGACGCCTGTAATTATCGTCCCATATCATTGACATTTGTGTTGTGTATTGTGTGATCTTCGAATATTGTATCCTCGAGCGTATAATGAAATTTCTAGATGTTCATAAAATTCTAAATGATAAGCAGTTCGGTTTCCGTAATAAACGGAATACGAATGATACAATTCATGGATGTCTCAAAAATGTTTTGGAACGTTTGGAAGGTGGTGATTGCCCCACGGGAATTTTCTGTGACCTAAGTAAGGCGTTCGATTGTATTTACCATAGTCTACTTTTTCGAAAGCTTGAAAAGATCGGTATTCGTGGTGATGCTTTGAACCAATTCAAAGCATCATATTTTTGAGGAAGCTCATAATCCAAATAATGAGCTTCCTCAAAAACAGAAAACAATTTGTTTGCATAAATCAAGTGTTTTCGGACCTATTAGAGACGTAGATAGGTGTACCTTAAGGCTCGGTTTTGGGCCCTATACTTTTCATCTTGTTCATAAACGATATATTTCAACTCATATTTGACTTGTTTCTGAATGCAGATGATGTATCAGCAATCATTAAATCTAGAAATACCATCAATCTAGAAGAAGAGGTTAAAAAATGTTTTGAGGAGATGTATAACTGGTTCTGTGAAAACTCTTTGCATATAGATTTGGACAAAACGGTCAAATAGTATTCCAAAATTATAATAAAATTATAAATGCTCATGTTAGCAGTCAGAGCGGTCAACTCAAGAAGTTAAACACGGTAAAGTTCCATGGTATGAGTGTTGACAAGAATCTGAACTGGAGTTCTGATTGTGACAATATTTGCACAAAAATGAATTCTGTTTGTTTTCTATTGGGAAATTTAAGAGGAGACCTACTACTTGAGCCATTGCTTTAAGTGTATAATTCGCAGGTGTCTTCTAGACTTAGGTCTGGTGTTATGTTTTAGGGTGCATCTTTATTTGCTGAGGATGTATTCCTCATGCAGAAAAGACTAATGAGGTGTATTGCTGGAGTATCTCAGAGAACATTTTGTAGACCATATTTCGGACAGTTCAAATTGCTCACTTTGCCATCAATACTAATACTTGAGTTGGCATCAGCTGTTTTTGTTCATAAGAATTCTTTTCGAAAAAATTGCGAAAATCGAAATTATATAACCCGAAATTGCTCAGACTTAGTAATTCCAAACTACAAGTATAGAATTGGTAGGCGATCACGCAGAATTTTACGTGAACAAAAACATTTTGCAGCCAAAATTACTTTCCTGCGCAAATTTTTACAGTATAAATCGTTTGATGAATATCTTAGATTTGTTTGAATAAACATTTTGAAAAATACGTAATAACTACGACCTCTAGGTAGAGTGGACAACGTTGCGTAGTTATCTGACGGGAAAATGACTATAACCTAACATTTTCAAAATATACAAGGTGAAATGTGTCAGAATGTCATGGCCAACCCGGATAGTTCATGGTGAATGGAGTATACTTGCAATATTCTCTGAAAGAATGGCTACTCTAATGCTGCCGTATTAGGTTCTCGTTATCGTTGTTGAGACACACTGTAAATGGACGCTAAAAGATATAATTCAAAATACGCACGATGTTCTTTCGACGACAGACACCATGAGCATTATGTCTCTTGCCATCCTGGCTCTACAATGCCTTTCACTCTCCTTTGTGTTTCTTAGCTGACAGCATTACGAATGAGAATAGTTCGAATTGTTTCCAAATAGTTCTTTATGGCTTGACCGCGAAGATTGCGAAGGACTAATTCTATGCTATTGACCAATAAATCCAAGGGAAATGTAGGAAGTTTCCTCCGCTGCTTTTGTCTCTATCAAACAACTTAACAAACTTACCATTAATTATTCCACGCGGTAGCTAGTGCTCAAAACTAATACAATTAAATACGGTTCAGGGGACGAAAACTATGGTGGGATACATTCAGACGTTCCCGACTAATCCGTACCTATACCAGAACTTATCCACGAGAATTTTCACCACCACCTTGGACACAATTGGTTGAAAAGCCACGTCATTCATGCCGACCTAGAATTCAAAGCTGCGATTAACGGAGTTGGTTCCATTGGCGAAGCGAAAGGTTTGTCAGGCGGCTATGATTTATCAGCCATGACGGCGTATAAGTGCAACAGCGTGAAATAAAAATTTGTCAACTGTCATATTTATTCTGTCAATTGACGCATGTGAACTGGGAGTTTTAAAGTAGGCTAGAATAGTTTTAACAAGGGTATGTTGGTTTCTGTTTGAATTTGAACGAATGAAAAGGGACTTGATAATTAAAATTATTTTAGTTGGAAACAAAAATATGGACTGAGTGATATAGGTAGTGCCCTACTGGGACATTATAACTGAATTTTTTTATAATGGGGTAGTCATAAATTTTTTTGACTAAATAAAACCATCCAATTAAATTCATGGGTAATATTATCTGTTCGGCAATAACTGAATTCTATCATCTAAATTTCATCTTGTACACATGAAAGTCTTCTTACAATGAATCCTATCTTGCTAATCTCTCAAATACATAATTCAAATAGAAAACACTAGATGTTACACTCATCAATAAGAACGGTGAACTGATAGTAGCATTTACAGATCTATAATTTGGAATATAAATATAAGTTGCCAACCCACATTTTTCTACACAAATTTACTATCACTGTGGAACAGGAATTTCAGGACAAATTAGACATGATATGGTTCGCGTTATTTCTAAATATCCGTAGAAGATGCTTCGGCTCCTCAAACAAGATAATTCCTTCCAAATATAGGGTTGTGTTAAGATCATCTCTGATTGGCTGAAATTTAAGTTGGGATTCCTGATTTCATGTTAATATCGTGTCAAGTTTATAAAGGATATGTAGCGCAAATCAACTTGGTTATTTCGGATGCCGGTTTTCCGTTCTGTAAATATGAAATATTCGGTGGGTTCCTGAAAAAAAAGATTAATTACAGAATTTGATTGATGAAAAGGCAATCTTTCTGTCACCAGAACATAGACATATTGAGTATATGCACATGAACGACAATCAATGTTTTATGGTAACATATCCATAGAATAGAACAATATTTATTTACCTTATGATCCATAGACCATACCTAGTAATTTTTCCAATGTTGATTGTTGTCTCTTTTATGTTCTATGGATCATAAACTAAATAAAGATTGTTCTATGCCATGGATATGTTACCATGGAACATTGACTGTCGTTCTGGTGACAGAAAGAACGTTTTCTCATCAATCAAATTCCGTAATTAACCTTTTTTCAGGAACCAACCGAATATTTCATATTTACGGAATGGAAATCCGGCAACCGAAATAACCAAGTTGATTTGCGGAACATATCCTATATAAATTTGACACTATTAACATGAAATCAGGAATCCCAACTTAAATTTCAGCCAATCAGAGATGATCTTAACATAACCCTATATTTGGAAGGAAATATCTTGTTCGAGGAGCCGAGCATCTTTCACGGATATCTATATATAACGCGAAATTTATCATGTCGAATTTGTCCTGAAATTCCAGTTCCCCAGTGATAGTAAATTTGTGAAGAAAATTGTGGGATGGCAACTTGGGCCGAAGTCGTCTATTGAATGGAAACGAAACAGAGACCTTAGTGTCTTTGACGTTTACAGAGGGAAATAGGATATATTTGACAGTTCTAGTTTCGCGTTTGGAACCCAAAATTTCAGTGAATAATTGGCGTCTGAATCCAAGATTGCAT
Organism: Myrrha octodecimguttata; assembly: GCA_958510865.1. NCBI lineage: Eukaryota > Metazoa > Arthropoda > Insecta > Coleoptera > Coccinellidae > Myrrha > Myrrha octodecimguttata. Next base: position 63,354,059 of record OY294058.1, read on the forward strand.
CGCCACGGTGGCCAGTTTGAGAACCATATATAGTTAGATAGGAGATAGGTTTTTAGTGTTTGCTTGTACATTCAATTGATTAAAATTCGATTTTACAATGTATTCAGACTTTTCCAGTTAACAGAATTTATTCTGTGAATAAATTTTTCATTTTCAAAGAGGAGTTTTGTATCATCTTTTCTTAGTCAGAGTAGCCATGCTATAATTACTGTAAAACATATTTCAATAGCAAGTCATTTCCTGAATGACAAGATTGATTCAAAATTATGTGTATTTTGAAGGCACAGATAATTCTAGAAGTGTTCAGGAAGATGCATGTGATATTATGTTGCCTGTTAATTGCAAACCTAATAATTTGTCAACCGTTTTGTTCAGCCGAATTAATCACATACCCAGTCAAATCTACTGCTCAAAAAGTTCAGATAGTGATGAAAAAGAGAATAATAAACAACAAAATCAAAAATTGAAGACATTTACATATACTAATTTTACTGGAACTGGTAAGCTCAATAAGGATATAATGATAAATGTTGTAAGTATGTTCTCACTAATTTGAAGTTCCAAGTTTTCCGAACATTTATCGATACTTCAATACTGTTAAATAATGCAACAAATTGGTTCTACTTAACTTTATTCTCAGGATCAATTCAATAAAAACTCATTAACATAATTTAACTCCTATCATAGCTAACCTCACCCGAGTACATGTCAAAGTCTATATTCTATACTCTTTGTGTGACGCTGCGCATGTTTCTGTCTGTGGTCCCAATTTGACATTCTACAGAACTATGAAACACGGCTGGCTAAAATAAAATGCTATTCTTCTTGTGGAGGGCGTTGACAAAGAACCATTAATACAATATTTCAACACACTTCCTTTCTTTGTCAGCGATCTCAAATTTAACTTAATTTATAAAATATTATCATTAATAAATGTTTAACAAAAATCTAAGTTTCTCAAATCTCAAATACCCTAATGCTTTTGTAAAGATATCAGCTATCTGATCTTCGGTAGAAATCTTGCAAATCTTAATAATGTTATTCTTAACGTAATCATGAACATAGTGATAACTAACCTCTACATGTTTACTATTTTTAGAAAAATTTCCATTAATAGCCAAAAATCTTGCGGCTGCATTATCTTCAAAAACTTCAATAGTTTCAGATTTACATACATTCAATTCTCTTAACAAACCATCAATATACAATACTTCATCAACTGCTTCTGCTAAAGCAATATATTCTGCATGACAAGATGATTTAGTCACTGATTTTTGTTTTCTCGAGATCCATAGCACTGGATTATCAAACACTCTAACTAAAATTCCACTTCGTGATTTACGATCTACAATATCTGCTGCCCAATCAGCATCAACAAAACAATCTACAGTACTATTATGTTGAGAAGTGAAATTTAATGTCAGATCTTTAGTGTAGTACAAATATTTTAATACTCTTAGAGCATACTTGAAATGAGTACTATTGTTACAGTTTTGAAAACTACTTAAATAATTTACGGCATATGATACATCGGGTCGTGTACCCTGACTTATGTATAACAATGCACCAATTAAATTTCTGTAACCTAAATTTTCATTGGTATCAGTATCAGGTTCTAATTTCAAATTCAGTTCAATAGGTGTTTTATATCGTTTACTTTCGGTTAAGTTGTATTTCAGAACTAGATCTTCAATGTATTTGCTTTGACTCAGATTCATTTTTCTTTCTTCTTGATTATAAGTTATATCTATACCTAAATATCTTCTGACTTTTCCCAATTTCTTCATTTCAAATCTTTCGGATAATTGCTGTTTAACAAGGTTCAACTGTTCGAGATCTGAACTGCAAATTAACAAATCGTCGACGTAAAGAACGATATAGACTGAGAAGTGTTCGTTTTTCTTGAAGTACAAACAACTATCATAACTTGAATTGCAAAAGCCTATAGACATGAGATATTCGTTGAAGCATTCATACCATGCCTTAGGACTTTCACGAAGTCCATACAACGCCTTTTTCAATTTGCATACTTTATTTTTATCATCATTAAATCCTTCAGGCTGATAAACATAGATATCCGATTTCAATTTTCCGTTTAGAAAGGCAGTTTGAACATCCATTTGTTCCACAAACCATCCTTTAACGCATACTACTGACAACAACGTTTTCAAAGTGCACATACGCGCTACTGGCGAATAAATTTCTTCTTCTAAAGATTTTGGTTGTTGACAACCAATCGCAACTAATCTGGCTTTAAATATATTAGGTGACTTTTTCTTAAAAATCCATTTGACTTGAATAATTTTGTTATTGTCTGGTACCGAGTTAATATTTACTAAATCCCACGTATTGTTTTTCATTAAGCAATCGTATTCAAGCTGTATTGCGGTTGACCAGTTTGACTTTTCATCGGAATCAAGTGCTTCTTGCAAAGTGCTAGGTACTATATCTGAAAAATTTGCGTCAATTATATAATCATTTTGCCAAAGTGGCCTTTTAATTCGTCTTTTTTGTCTATCCAAATTCACTTCCTTACTACTAGATTGCGTTGTTTCAACATTTTTATCACTCACTTCCTCACTATCAGCTTCATCATTCATCGATAATTTTATGAATGTTTCATTTTGTTCTATGAATCTAACGTGTCTCGATTCAACTATATTATTATCTATCAGCATTCTATAGCCTAAATCTGTGTAACCTACTAGAACACCTTTAACAGACTTTGGCTCCAATTTGTTTCTACGTTCTTCAGGAGTTCTTACATATCCTATGCTACCGAAAATACGTAAATTTGATACGTCAGGTTTCTTGCCTATAAATAACTCATAAGGAGTTTGATTAAAATTGTTGACTCCGATCGTTCTATTCCTCAGATAAGTAGCAGTTTTTACACACTCTGGCCAGTATCGCTTATCTAGATTTGAGTCGGCTAACAAACATCTGGCTGTGTCCATTACAGTACGATTGAATCTTTCTGCAACTCCATTGAGTTCGTGACAATAGCTAGGACTAGGACGCAGGTTTACACCGTTTTCCTGTGCAAAATTAAAGAAATTACGATTTAAATATTCGGTACCACGATCGCATCTTATTTCTTTGATTTGTTTTTCTGTTTGATTATTAACAAGTTTAATGTAATTTTGGAAACATCTGAATACCTCGTTTTTACTTTTAATACAATACACAACAGCTGATTTGCTATAATCATCTATAAAACTTACGAAATATTTCTCACCATTAATACCTTCGGGCGATATCGGTCCGTTTACATCGGTATGTACGATTTCACCTATGGCTTTAGCCCCACTTCTATTGTTCTGAAATTTAATATTAGTCATCTTTGAAGATAAACACACTTCACATTTGAGAGAAATTTTTTTAACAGCCTTTGGTAACCCCAGTACTATTTGATCTTTACACATTTTTTCTAGATTATAAAAATTTATGTGACCAAGTCTCTTATGCCAATTTTCTTTGTTTGTTATCTCAGAAATATATGCATGACTGTTAGGAATTCCTAAATTAACATTTCCTGTCAAATAATATAAACCATTTTTCTTAGAAGCTACAGCTACAACATCATTTTTAGAATTATATATTTCAAGAAAATTATTTTTGGCCCAAATAGAACTTCCAAAATCAGTAATCTTTGACACACTCATTAAATTTTTTTTCATCTCAGGAGCAAAATAACAATTTTTAATTTCTACTTCTACTATCTTACTGTTTACTTTGAAATTTACATTTATCGTTCCAATTCCTAGAGCCTGAATTGTGAATCCGTCACCTACCTTGATACTAACAGGTTTGTTCAGTTTTCTATATGCAGAGAAATAACTAGCCTTGTTGACTATATGATCCGAGCAACCACTATCCAATAGCCAAGTGATGGAAGTACCTGCCTCCTTTGACTCGTACATCTGTGAGTGAGCCACTGTTGCATGAAATGTGTTTCTTTCTTGTTCATCTTCGCCGTCGACCTGGGCTGTATTGCCTGTATATGAGTTTGTTTGTCTGTGACCTCCTCCATAGCTTCTTCGCTGCTGTATTCTTGGATTGTTCCTAAGTGTTGGACAATACCTCTTTATGTGTCCAGGTTTTCCACACTGGAAACAGTTTCTGTTATTTTCGCCTTTTCGAAATTGTGGACCTTTCCATGGTTGAGAGTTGAAAGCATGCGTCAGATTTGTACTTCTTTCTTGTGAGTTTTTATGTGACTCGATCAACAACTTTGACTTAACATATTCGACTGTCCTTTGTTCTGGTGGCAAAGCATCAACAATATCGACGATGTGGCTCAAGCTTTTTGGTAGTGCTAACAGAAAATAATTTAATCGGTCGTCTTCAGTGAGTGTTTCTCCTGTACATTTCAACTCATTTACACACTTCTCAAATTTGTTTATGAAATCTTTAGGGTCTTCCTGTTCTGTTAATTTCAAATCCAAAAGTTTTCTCTTTGTTATCAACTTTAATGCTGTGGACGTAGGGAGATAAATTGAGTCCAACTTTTTTATCATTCCAGCACTGGTGGGCTCATTTATAATGTGTTCCAATTGCATGTTCGAAACACCCTGAACAATTACGTTTCTTGCCTTAATGTCTTTTCTTTTCCATTCATTACGTGCGTTTTCATCTAGAGGGATTTCTTCCTTGAGTGGACTTAGTACGTTTTTCGATTCCAAAACCAGGTTCAATCTGAATTTCCACTTGTTATACTCGGCCCCATCAAACACCGGCAACGTGATATTGTCATCTCTTCCTGTAGCCATTTTCTAATTTGTTGCACGAAATTATTAACCACGGACTTCTGCTACCATGTTAAATAATGCAACAAATTGGTTCTACTTAACTTTATTCTCAGGATCAATTCAATAAAAACTCATTAACATAATTTAACTCCTATCATAGCTAACCTCACCCGAGTACATGTCAAAGTCTATATTCTATACTCTTTGTGTGACGCTGCGCATGTTTCTGTCTGTGGTCCCAATTTGACATTCTACAGAACTATGAAACACGGCTGGCTAAAATAAAATGCTATTCTTCTTGTGGAGGGCGTTGACAAAGAACCATTAATACAATATTTCAACAAATACTTTCAAGCCCAACTCATTAGAGGAAATCCCTTTTACCTAATTTCAAAATTTTTCACCGAGCTATGAAAATCTATCGGAGGGGACATTTGCGTTTGCTTTTTCTCAGTAAAAACACCTGCAAAATAACACAAATTCCGATGAAAATGCTTAAACTATCCCTATTTACTTGACATTTCATTTAACTTGTCTGTGATAATCTGACTGAAGCGGGTTACCCTGATAGCCACCAGAGGGAGTAGCGCGTAAATTCAGTCGCCAATAGAAGAAATGTGTAGAACCGTATTGGGAATTTCTGCGAAGATGCCAGCGTCCTAACGGTTACATTTGGAACCTGTCTAAGCTAGTAGTTGTATGTAAACAAACCATAGTTATGTCATTCCTTGAACAATGGTAATGTGGTGGAGAACGAATATTTATTAAGTAGAGCTAAAATATTTGAGGAAATTCATTTAATTTTGTGTAAGATTTTTTGAGAAGGAACTTTACGTTTGGATCTGGATATAAAATCGTGCTTTAAATCGTTCCTGGAGGATAATTTCGATGTTATTAGTGTTTGTTGCTTGGTGGATCAAAATGAACCAATATCTAAGTTAATTGAATTTCTGTGAAAATAGGCACTTCGATAAGTAATTCAAGAAATCTTAATGATGTGAAGAAGTGCTGAATGCAGGCCATATTATGTGGTAAAACTAGAATCAGTCCAAATGATATGACTTGTTCTCTTTGTTTACAAACGAGTGAATCAATAAAATGAAAAGACAGCTTTTCTGCTTCAGTTCTTTTGCATCGTATTTCGCAAGAAAAGGAAACAGATAGACATATAAATGATTTTACTTTCTATGACAGCAGCTCAAGATACAAATACAAAATGGAAAATATCACAGCTGGTTCCACCTACCTATATAGAAATGAAAAATATTTGTGTATTCATATGAATAACTAAAGCTATTATCAACTATAATAGTATTTATGGTTTTTGTCAGGTTTTCAAACAGATCACTCTCTTTAAATATGATTTTGTGTAGTATGTAGCTGCAGAAGTGTGCGGTAGTTTCTCTACAGGAACAGCATTTTTCATCAAAATTCTTTTATATTTATTCACAAAATAACTGGACATGAAGTTGTTTCGAAATAAATACATTGTAATTTACCTCAATGAAATTGAACATCTACAGAGAAATGCAGTGAACATACATTTATGTATTTCGTGACCTGTTTTTCAATCTCCAATTTCAAAATCCAGGCCTTTATCATATCAACGAGTTCCCTACCAAATGCAGTTTTCAAACTAACTTTACTTTCATTTGACTTTGGAAAAAATGAGAATTTGAGGCAGTAGATGACCCTTTCTTCTTTGACCATTGACCATGAAAAATATTGATTTGAGGCACTCAACAATATATATATTCATTTCGTGAAGATGCCATTTCGAATTAATACAATCGAAAATTTTAATCAGAAAGAAGGGAATCCATTGACGAATATTACAAACACGTTTGGTATACCAGAATTTCAGCTCAGAGAATAACATAAAAGCTCGAGAATGAACTCTAAAGTTAAGCAAATACGTAAACAACGCCAGGCACGTCGAAAAACAACTAGCTTGGAAGTTTTCGAATTTCTATCGCCAGAGGGCGTATCGCTTAGCAGTAGCTGCGAATATATTCTATGCATCTTCGTTATGACGATCACGACAATGACATCTTCGTGGAACCTGCTGTAAATCTTTCAATTAAATCTGTCAATTGACGAATTTTCCACCTTTCACAATAGCTCTTACACGTCCTGAACAGCAACTAGTTTCTCCATGCAAACTGGTTCGATCATTGTTCCCAACTTATGCCACTCGAATGGAATTCGAACGTTTCCGAAGTTGTGTGGGAACGCTTTTCATGGAAATTCATTGAATACTGTCCAACTCGAGCTATTATGTGAGCTTAGGTTTGAGGTATTCTTCCGAGTAATATTGAACTGAACAGTAATGGGTTGGTATAAATTGTGGAATTGAAGGAGAACCATTACTTGTGCTAGTTCAGTTATGGAATAGGTAAACTTTCATGGATTGCTTTCTGAGGATGTTCGTATGCACTCCAGTCGAATTATGAAATGATAAAAAAACATTCAGATAAGCACTGACGTTAGGTGTTCAAATTTGAATTCGTTTCCTCAAGACATTTCGAAGGAACTTTTAAGCCATCATTTTTCAACCGAGTGCAGAATTTCGATTCGATCATATCTGCATTGTGGGTTATATTGGAGAAATAAAGTTTCGAATGAATATATCCACGAAATCATTGGAAGGAATATATCACGAATTCGACCTCACCAATCAACTTCCAAACCTCTGAAAATATCGAGTCTCTTATTTCCGAAAAAATCTGTTTTTTTTTAGCTTTGATGTGGTGACTCTGAATGAAATGAATTTCGGTGTGAAGTTTCCTATAAATATGACACAAATTCTGCAGTAATCGCTTTCATCCTACTACAAACACTTTTCGAGTTATAGACTCAACGATTCTTAAAAAAAAAACTACGAAATCAGCATGAAGATTGCAGATGAAGTTCATCTAACGTCATAATAAGAATTTTTAATCATTTTTGGGATACTTAATTATTCTTTATAATTTCTCCTCTAGCCGTTTTGGAGATACTCAACGTTGAATATTAAAAAATCTGATAAAAAATAGAGAAACTACCTCATTTTTATGGATCCGTCCCTGAGCTAATGAAGGCGGTTGATTAAGTTCCGTCCACATTTATCCGAACCATAGAATACATAGAAATATTTATCTAGTCCGCATAGAACTAATGAACTTTTATTAGGTCTATGCTATTTCGTGATACGATCACAGATATGGAGGCTAGGTCTTCATGTCTATGAACCTGACTTTCCATAGAGTTCAATCAATGTGTTTATATAAGTTGATTGATTTCATACAATTCATACATAAGTTTGATGAAAATAAGAATAATTATGTAGTTTTAATTATGAGAGTGGGCGAGGATATTACTGTGTACAATTCTATAGTGGAATGAAAACGAATATCTCAAGAATATCGAGTGGAATATCACTGTTTCAATAGTCCAGTGTAGTGAAATGTTTACCACGCGATAATATCGCAAAAAGCACCGAATCATAGGAATTGAGTGAGTAAATGAGTTTTCAATCATTTTTTTTTAATTTCAAATATTGGATTGGTTATTCTGCCAAAGAGATCACCGTAAGAGATATCTGTGGTAAACTTGCAGAGAAAGTGCAGGAGTGTATTAACATATTGAGAAATATTTAAATGCTTATAAGTTTTCACCTGAGCCGAACCTAGAAAAATGGCAGAGAAAAAAAGTTTTTTATTTGATTAGAGAGAATCTATGGTTGAAATTAATGTATAACTTAAAGACTTACCCTGTGTAGTTATAAAAAGTTTGGTGAGGGGTTAAATTCCACTGCGTTCGCAAGATCTATTGTGACCCACCCCTCTTACGTCAGAGCTGTTTTGGCACTGCGCTACCAACAGCTCGCCCTCCAGCTCTAGAGCTCTTATGAGCTTCAATATTTGTGATGGCTTCAAGGAGTGTAAGTTCACATTCTTCCTATTATTCTCCTGTCCGAGACATTCCTTGTAGAGGCCTGCAATGGAGAGGCATTCTGTGATCAGTTGAATAGAAGTATCCTCCTCGGCCACACAGAATCTGCACTGGTTAGTTTCTGATGAGCCCATTCTCTTCATATGCTTCCTTAGGAGACAGTGTCCTGTGAGGAAGCCAGTGAGGAGGCGTAACTTACTGAGATCCATATGAATCCGGAGGAAGTTTTTGGAATGATCCATTCCTGGAGAATTCCTCCAGAGTGCTCCTCTTTAATTTTCTTCGTTCTCCAAAATCTCTTTCTTATAGGTGCATTTGCCTATACCACACAGAGGTTCTGGGCCAGTAGGTAGCGTTTGTGCTCCCTTTCTGGCTAGAGTGTTAGCCTCTTCATTTTCTTTGATTCCTGAGTGTCCAGGAACCCAGACTAAGGAGACCTTGTTGTTCTTACCTACTTCATTGAGTTTCCTTCAGCACTACCATATAAGCTTTGAGTCGATGACATAGGAGTTCAGTGCTTCTATAGCAGCCTGACTATCAGATTGGATTACTGTCCCACCCTTGATAGTTTCTTTTCAAGTAAATGGCTATGCATTTTTCGATTGCAAGTATTTCTGCCTGAAAAATACTCAAGTAGGAGCCTAGCGATAGTGTACACTTGGTTCTAGGCCCGAAAACTCCAGCGTCTACCTCCGTCGTGACGCTAGAACCATCTGTATACAATTTAACGGTATTTATTTCAAAACTTGGGGTAGTGTATTCCTTTTTCCATTTTTCTTCCTACATAGCATTGAGATAAAGTTCTTTCTGTCACCAGAACGAAAGTCAATGTTCTATGGTACTATATCCATAGCAGAGAACAATTCTTATTCATAGAACATAGAAGAGACAACAATCAACAGTGCAAAAATTACTAGGTTTGGTCTATGGATCATAAGGTTAATAAAGATTGTTCTATGCTATGGATATGTTACCATAGAACATTGATTGTCGTTCTGGTGCATAGACTTAATATGTAATTGTTCTGGTGACAGAAAGATTACTTTTTCATCAATCAAATTCCGTAATGAACTTTTTTTTCAGAAACCAACCGAATATTTTATATTTACAGAACGGAAAACTGATAAATGAAGTAACCTAGTTGATTTGCGGAACATATCCTTTTTAAACTTGACACTATATTAACATGAAATCAGGAATCCCAAAATAAATTTCAGCCTGAGAAAAACCTATATTTGGAAGGAATTATCTTGTTTGAAGAGCCGAGGCATCTTTTACGGATATTTATAAATAAAGCGAACCTCATCATGTCGATTTTGTCCTGAAATTCTCGTTCCCCAGTGATAGAAATTTGTGAAGAAAATTGTGGGTTGGCAACTTGGGCCGAAGTCGTCTATTGGCGTCTGAATTTAAGATTGCAGCGCCACGGTGGCCAGTTTTAGAAACTTAGATACAGACATAGATTTTGTTTTGATAATCGATTTCGTACTGTTCGTTAGTGTTTGGTTTGATAATTCCTCATTTCACGATTCGTTCAAAGACTTTTCAGACTTTTATATTTGACGAGAGTATTACTGGGAGTACATATTCCATTCTTATAAAGTAGGTTTGTATCATTCTTCAATCTTATTGAGTGTAGCTACTCTAAAATTACGGGGATATCTCCTAGGTAAGACAGTATTTCAATATTATTCATTTCCAGATCCAAATGGCAAGATTGACTTTGGTGGATTTCTTAGGCTGTCTTGAAACTTGAAAAACAGATAGTATCGTAAAACATACTTTTTGGAATAATAGACAAATACTCATAACTTTACTATTCTTATAGCGATGGACTAAATACTCAATATATTGTGAATAAAATGAATACATTCACATAAAACTAATACTACTTGTATCGTAAGTCTTATTCATTATGGATTGACAAATAAATTTTCCAACACTCATATGATTGGTCTTGAAAAAGCTGTAATAAATAAGCCTTCTATAACTTTGCTTTCATCGGCAGAAGCACTTTGAGCGAACAGTATTCATCACCAGATATTTCCTTGTTGAGACTCTTTTTTTTTTCATTAATCAGTTCTATCACTAAAACATTTATGTTGTTCCCTAATGAACAGTTCAACAGGCAGATTTCTGGAAGGCAGAGCATTGCTCTTAAGTAAATTTCTCTGCTTGGATTAGGGGTCTGGAAAAAAATTATCTTCATGAATGTGATCTAATATGTCATGAGCAATTCCTGCTTACCTCATCTATGAAAATGATCATCATCGGTGAAATGCAGGTAACAGACTCTCATAAATCTTGTTTGTTGGTTTTTATCGATTCTTCAACACTTTCAAGCCCTATTTGTTAAAAGGAGTTTCTTTCACCCTAACTCGAAATTTTTCACCGGGCTGTGGAAATCTATGGGAAGGGACATTTCAGTTTGCTTTTCCCCAGTGGAAGCACTTGTAAAATCACACAAACGCTAAGAAAAATGCATAAACTTTCTCATTTTCTTAACATTTCTTTTAACTTGTCAATGATAATGTCTGTACCTCGGGTTACTCGGATAGCCACCAGAGAGAGTAGCGCTTATCTTCATTCGCCAATTTCTCCGAGGATGAATATCGGCTCTTTTAAACACTATTGTGAAATACTGAATCAATCCTCTCCACGATCCACGAATTAAATTCTAACAAATGAATAACATCCACACCATAGCCATTCTAATTCCAATCCGACTTTCTCGAAAACTGCGACGTTACAGCTCAATGAAATGAAGCTAGACCCAGGAGTCAATCCAAAGAGTCGAGAGTCATTTCCACTCACTCCGGTCGACCTAAGGCTCACATCTGACATTTTAATAAAGTTTTCCCGCGGGTACCTTCCTCTTCGCCCTATGTAATATGTTCATTCACAAAGTTGGGGCCTCAATCCTCCCTAAGACTCCATTCTAAAATAACAGGGGCCAAACCTGTATTCCAGAGCGATAAATATTGTTGAATGTCAGGTTTTCAAGGATTTTTTTTTCCTGGGTCTTCAATATTGAATTCATCGGTCTTTTTCGGTGACCTTGTCTGTTATGGGAACTTATAAAATATCAAACTGGTTCATTATTTTTCCAGTTGCCTTTTGATGTGATTAAGATGCTCGTATATTCACCGACCTGTCGAATGTATTGAAAGGATTTTTAACACTGTATCAACTTCAGAATGTTTGTTTCGCTTTCAATATCTCCTGCTCGCCTGCAAAATCAGAAAAAATTATGAAGTAGGTAAACTTCAGTTCGTAGAAGGGCATGTCCTACTGTTGGTTCCAATTAATTTGTGTCAACCCTGTGATTACAGCTGCCCCTGACATCTTAAATGGAATGGGGATCTAGTGATACCTTGTGTCAAAGATAATTTGATTTCTTTTCCAGAAATGCCATATACACTCGTTCTTTTTGCGCGCATGTTTTAGGGAAACAGCGTGCTATCGTTTTGTCCAAATGTCTGTAATTTTCGATGATTGAGCCGAAAATGGTCTCAAACGATTAGATTGGTCTCGCTGATGATGAATCCGGTCTCAAAATCGATTCTGTCGGGGCATCCGGCCAGCCGTGGACACGATAACTGTCGAACGGAGCGAGCTAGAGACTTGAAACTGTCAGGGTAGGTCACGTATTGGAATTTCGCCGTGAAGTTCATTAATGGGCCAAATCGGTCGAACAATTTTGGAGTTATAAATTTCATCAAAACAGTTAAGTTATTTATTTTTTATTTCAGAAACTACTCTAGCGATTGGATTCAAACTTGGCAATTAAGTGGAGTATGACAACGCGCAACTTTAAGCCAAATTAAGTCAGGATCATATCGTCAGTAAATTTAAACAAAAATTTGTTTCAAAATTTATTTCCAAAAAATTTTTTTTTTCGGAAACCGTTTATCATATCCAAAAAAAAAACTCTCGGACTTTGAACTTTATATTTCACAGCAGTGTACCAAATTTCAGTTCGATACGATTATAAGTTTTGGAGATATTGGGAAAATTATGTCAAATTTCGAGGTTTTCTTCTCGATATCGTATAACTCAAGAAATGCGAATTCAATCCCGATTAAACTTCGCAGCTAGTTCGAAGATGCTAAGCGACAACTTTATGCAGAATTTCGTGATGATGGTCTCATTAGAACAATTTGAAAAAAAAAATTCTGTGATTTTCTTATCATTAAATTCTGTATGAACCTTCGAACTGTAATTTTTCGATGAAGTACTGGATTTTAATGCGATCTGATCTGTATTTTTGGAAATATTGGGAAAATAAAATTTTGAATGGGTATATCTGCGGAATCATTGGGTGGATTTTACCCATTCACGAATTCGGCCCTCGTAATTGAGGTCCAAACCTACTTTATAAATACCAAGTTTCTAAGTTGTTAATTCCAGAGGTTATTGTGTTTACGGTCGGCCTGATGGCCGACCGAATCTCAATATTTCTAGAGTAGGAATGGGGCTTAATTACGAAGGTCGAATTCGTGAATGGATAAAATCCGCCCAATGATTCCATAGATATACCCATTCAAAAATTTAATTTCCCAATATTTCCGAAAATACAGATTAAATCGAATTGAAATCCAGTAGTTCATGGAAAAAACCCAGAAAAGCACTGACGTGAAGTCAGTTCAAAAGGTATCACCAAAGGTGAACATACCTGACTTGACGTCGGTGCTTTTCTAGGTTTTGATAATAATTTTTCTCTCTGACATTATTCTTATACTTTCCCTCAGAGCTCTATCCGACAGGAATTTCATTTCTTTCCAATTGCAAGACCTCAACCAATTTCTCGCTCTGCCAACCATGAACTATTAATTCGTAAACACAATTCCCTGCCGAACAAAGCGTTAAATGAAATTTTTCCAGACCTAAAAACCCCACAAGAAATGTTCCGTAATGTTTTGTTTACAAAAGGACAGTAATTAGCACCTATCTGCTTCCACTTATTCCTTTTAATAAACGTGAAAACATGACAGGCAATTCAAGAACAGCGCCTTAGTAATGGGAATGTCTTTTGCATCATTCGAAAATAATTCAATTACGTAGTTCTTTCTCTAACAAGAATTTTATTGCGAGGAAAAGTTATTCAATTTAAATTTTGAACCGTTTCGACCGGAAAGAGTGTGGCCTTTATCTCATTTCTGAATTGAATTGAAAATTGGAGAATATTGATTTTCCTGGTTTTGAAAGATTTCAATCTTTCGTTCGTTCATTGTGCTCGATTCGGAACTATAGAGTTATTATTCCGGAAATTTTTCAGCCAATTTCAGGTAATGATTTCAGTTCTGAATGAATCAATTTTTCCTCGTTATATAAAACGTGCTGGAAAATCTGCACACAATATCTTTCAAAATTGATAACTTTTGATGCACTTTACTGTAGATATCTGAAACAATGTTCGTCTGTTACGTGCTGTTTGAGACATTTGACATAAGTGTCTTTGCAAATATATTTATTTTCGCGTGAATATATTTATAAAGTGAAGAACTATATTTTTTTTGAATATTTAAAATTGAAACGACCGTTTGTAGTCAATAATTAAAATGAAAAAAATTTTTATAGACTCAATTTCACAGTTGAAGTTATAAAGATTTCTGAAAGTGTTTTCCACAGAATTTCATTCATCAAAGAAAAAAGAAGGTGTGGAACTGATGGCTATATGGTTCTATGCACGAGCATTTTACAACCTTGTTGGTGATTTCATACTGATCATGATGTAAAAAACATGGTGTGCTCATCTGAAAAATGAGTGACGTCAGCAAGACTAAAATACAAAGAGTTGTATATTCTGTGCTTTGAATTAACATCATAGACTTACTTATAAAACTATATGGACATGACTCAAAGAGAGAGGAAGCAGGCTGACAAAGATGGAACTTGGGCGGGCCAAACCATAGAATACGGCAAAAATAAAACAGACCAGTTTGGAGCCCTAGGACTACAATAATTATAAGTTTATGTTTGAAATAAATTTTTTTTCAAAAGTTTTACAAGTCAAATTTGTGTCTTCGAAAGGATTTCAGAGCAGATTTTGTGTTATTTCATTCTGAATCAGAATATAAGGACTATATGGAAGATATAATTTTTGTTTTTATTTGTGTTTTCGTGATCTATTCGAATAGAATTTGATTTCCTTCATTATAAACCGGGTTCACTAGTAGAGAATAATGGTAAATTCGTGTTGGGCCATCAATTGTACGAGGAGATATAAAATGGAAGTGAAAAACGATAATTTGTAGAGAGTTTAAAAAAATTAAATGAATGTATAATTGCTATCAGTCCGAGCGCAGAAATGAATCTTGTACAGCTCTTCACTATTTAGTGCATTCTAATCGTTTGAGACCAGCTCAGCTCACGTGTCTCTACGCTGCTTAGGAAAAATTAACTTCGAGCTAAGAATACCTTCCTGAAAGATAATTTGAAAGAAAAAGAGTTATTTATCAGATATTGCTATTGATTTATCATTTCGAATATTCATATCGAAGCTACGTTCACATTCATCACCAATTTTCAAAACTTCAGGGTAATCTAATATACCAAAAATGAGTCATTTCCCCGGAGATTCTCTAAGTGAATGCTTGATTTTATCTCTAGCTCAGCTTCATATTGTGCTATTGAGATCATTCTTCATCTCACTCTCCATGCGCTATAGAATACCTGCTATTTGTATCGTGTATCTTATCTATGGTCTGCTCGATCCAGTTCCATCTCTCTCTCTCGGACCTCTCACTTGCTTCCTTATCCCCATTCGACTCTTTAGAAATGAATTCGTACGCAGTGTCCAGAGAGTTTAATATGTATGTCTATGATCAACATGCAAATTCAAAGCACAGAATATACAACTTTATGCATTTTAATCTTGCTGACGTCACTCATTTTTCAGATGAGCACACGATGTTTTTTACATCATGATACCGATCACGTTGTTCTGTGATCTAGTGTTGGTGTTGCTGCACGTGTAAAATATTGTTCCTAATAGAAACATAGATGGTGAAAGCTGTCTTCTATCATTTCTGTACTGTATTGTTTTCAGTGTTCATGTTATGTTCATGTTAATTCAAATTTGTCACTCGAACGTGATACTTTCGATATATCGAACCAAGGAATAGATGTCGCACAACATAAATGTTTTATCTACAACTAATAAATATATTAACAAAACAGTGGGTACCTACTCTCTAATCCACTAACACTTGCTGCATCAGAAAGTGTATGTGGTTTAAAGAGTAGTTACACACTGTTTTGTTATCAGATTGTATCCACAATGAACTCAAATAGTTAGAAAATATATTGACTTATATTCATTACTAACCAATATGAAATTATATGAACGTATATATAATTTTGAAAATATAAAATTTCTAGAAAAGATAAGCTAGGAATACGTTGATTATTTTTACTATTCAACGTTCAAATCGTTCGAAGTCTGCCATATTGGTATGGGAAAAATCCACAGAACTTTCTCAAAAATGTGTGACACTTTTGGTACAAGGGAAATATATACTCCATTCACTTTTATAATGTAGCCCGGTTGGCCATGATTTAGGTTTAGCAAGTTTTTTCCCTTAAAACTGACGCAGGTTGGCACTCATGAAATATCGGCAATGTCAAAAGACGTTGCCAAATTTCAATTTCTACTATTATCAATATCAATCGATTCTAGATTTCTAAATCTCAGCATAGTAACGCTTGCAAACTAATAAAAATGCCGAAGGTAGTTTTGAAGAAGCAGAGGCAAAGTATCAGGAAGTGCTATGTAGAATTGAAATCGGCTTTTTCTGATAGTAACCCTGATAATTCGGAATCAATAATTCAACACAAGCTATGCAACATTTTCGACGTATGTAAGTGAAAACCAAGAAATTATATTTTATATGAATAGATATTTATTTTTTAGCTGCACATCAACACAATAAGGAAGATTTTAAGTGAAAGAGTCGACAAAGAATATCCTTCTATTGGTGCACCCAAAAAGACTGAACTGAAGACTTCATTTTGAAAAACCCGATTCTTGATTTCCTTACAAGAAAATAGCATAACTAAATCTTTCAACCATGTTTCTATACGTGAAATATTTCCAGTATTAACAGAGACAAAAGTTTCTTCAACATTCGCCAGGTCTTTGGAATTATCGAATTCAAATAATATTTTCTCAAATTCATTACTTTATCAATGTAGATTGACATTTGAAAAATAAGTAATTACTACGACCTCTATGTAGAGAGGACAACGTTGCATAGTTATCTGACAGGAAAATGACCATAACCTAACAATTTCAAAATATACACGGTGAAATCTGTCAGGATGTCATGGCCAACCGGGCTACATTATAAAAGTGAATGGAGTATAGGATATGCTCCCTTCCCTTCTTTAACCTCCATGTCATAACTCAATTTTCACCCTATTCTGTGGTTTCATCAGTCGTAACCGCAAAAATGCAAGGTTGTCAGACTGTATTCCTCGATCAACGATCAACTGATCGACAAATTTGACTGAGTGATGAAGTTTGTGAAACCCAAATTCGTTGATCGGCCGATCAAATTTGACGGAGCAATCTGTTGATCTCCTACGATCATCCTATCTTTGTGAACCCAGTGATATCAATATCAGATCTGTAGATTCCAAATAGAGATTTCTGCGAAATCATTAAGGAGATTTTAGCTCTCATTTATGAACTGAACCTGCGTAAATAAGACCTACACACCTTCAGTGCGGATGATGTGTACTGAATTCGTATTGGACCCCAGCAAAACGTTCATCAAATGATCTGATCTCAGTTGACAGGTGTCAGAGGTAAAAGGCGTACAGAATCATAGACTGATAAATCACCTCTTCATGAATCAATTTCAAGCGATGGACCAAATGCTCTGGTTATAGTTTCGGTTATCAAAATTGACAGATTATCCTTTGCCTATATGTCAGTTTGGATAACCGTTACTATGACCGGAGCTTTTGGTCCATCGCTTGAAATCGATGATGGATTTTGGAAACACAGCCACATTCAAGTTTCGAAAAACCTCGTAATTATCTCAAGGTCAGGCACATGAATGCTTTAACGTTGCCAATAGCCGCGAGAAATATTACAGAAGCGTGAAATTGCGACGTTCTGCAGGCTTCAGTGATTCTTTTTTTGAAAATTTTTTCAGGATTTACTCAATTCTTTTATGAGAATGCGTAATGTTAGTAATTTTTTCGTTTCTCACGCCATTTCAAGTTTTATTTTCCCGATATTTCGCATTCGCATTTTTTTTTTTTCAATAATTTTCACCCAGAATTTTTTTGAGGAAACGACCGCTGGCCTCAAAAAATTCACGGCACCAAGTCGATGAAATCGAACCACACATTGTTTTCAATTTCACTGTTTTTTATCTGTAAATATAGGAGAGTTCGAGGTAATTTAGATATGGAACTGTAATGGAAACCCTGCTCATCAAATATTCATATCTGCTGGGATTGTATCGAACTAGCAAATGGTATATCCTATTGAATTTCATTATTTTATCAGAGGAGATATGAGCAAACACCTATATATCAGTTTCATATTTAAAACAAATGCTGCGATATATTTATATGGAATCAATAAAGGACTTTTTGATATGCTACATTCCATATTCACGATTTAAACATTTGTTCGACCTAGATGATAGCTGGTGTAAATGTTTTTCATAATAAAATGAAAAGGTAGCATGCGACTGTTTTCCTTTGAAGTTCCTTCATGAATAAATACAGGTCTGTGAAGAAAGCACGAATGAGAACAATAAGAGGAATTTTTAATGACGTGGGTATCATAAAGTAAACGTTATAGTTACATAGAAATAAGTTAGAAGAAACTATTGAGCTCTTCAAGCTAATAAGAAATTGATTTAACTTTTTGTGCACTTGTTCTAGGTAATAAAACGTAATTATGTCGGTGATTGTTTCAAGGTACTCGTATTTTCGAATTTATTAGAGAAAAATTTTCTCATTGGCTTATACCTTATAAGCCAATGAGAAGAATTAGTTGTCAAATTCCAATTCCTTTCAGTCCCTTCGTCCGCCAGGCCTTCAATACGATAATTTGCCTTCTTACAATTTAATGAGAATTGTATTTTTGAGAATGCTGTGGAAATAAAATTTCATGCATTTCTGTGGAATCATTTGGTAAATTTCAGTTTTTACGCGATGAAATTTCCTAATTTTAAGCCGAAAATTATTTAAAAAGATTAGGTTAAACTCCTTGAAGAACAATCCGTGGTCAATTTCAATTCTGCCCGTCCGTCCGACCGCCTGTCCGTATGTGCTCAAACTTTCGAAGCAAAGGACCTAGCGAATCGAAATTTTCAGATTGGGTTTGGAGTCCAAAAATCTCTGTTAAGTTCGGTTTCATAGTTTCGGAGTTAGGTTCATTTGAAATTTTGAGATTAATCCCTCAATACCTCATGAAGTATCGAATCGATAAGATTGGAAGCAGTTTAAGAAAACGAACGCGCAACTGAGTACAGAATATCGTGTGGATCCAGCTGTCAAACCTTTGATGAAAAAGTTCTCGTCTACGAAAACTTTTTTTTCCAAATTTCAATCCGTTCCGATATTTACTTTCGGATGTATAAGGAAAAACTATGCCAAGTTTTGTTGTTATTTGGAATTTTTACGTTATTTCCGCAATATCACAATCGGATTGAAACTGCGTAATCAGTTTAAGATTACCAACGCGCAACTAGTTGCAAAATTTCGTGTTGACCTTAGTTCGAGTTTGAACCAGCACGTAAAAGCTCCTGACCTCACGTCAGTGATTTCTGAATTCTCAGAATTCGTTCTTTCCAATTCAAGCTGTCTTTTCACATATTTCTACGGTTATTATCGGCTAGTGGGAACATACGACAAATCAGCTTCAGATATTCTATTGAAATTTGAGCAAGCATAAAAATTGTTTTGGTTTTTCTATTCGATAATCGCGTCGGAAGCTATATCAAATTTGTCTCAGAATAAATGAGGATTTCAGTAATCATTGTTTTTTCATAAAAGAGCAGAATCCACAATATTCCTTACAGAAACCATTTGTAGAGAAACATTGTTCTTCATTAAAAAAATCTACGAAAGCAATGTCTTAAAGTCAGCCGCTGCTGTGCACATATAATACTTACCAAAGCGGTCACCTTCCCACGTATTGACTCCGCCAAACGGAGCTTTACTGCCCGATGGAGTGATTTGTTAGAAAATCCTTTCTTTTTATGGTAGGCTCAAAATTCCGCATAAAATTCATCATTTTTCGATCAAGTACTGAATTTTGAATAGGTACTCATCTACGGAATCATAGGGTGGATTCTACCTATTCACGAATTCGATCAAAAACCTAACCTACATATTTCGAATCTCTAAGTAGTTTCTTTCGGATTTTGTGTAACTGTGCTAACCGTCATCCTAACATCCGATCGTATACACAATAACTTCAAGAAGAAACAAATTAGGAGCTCGATATCCGTCTTCTCGGATCTGAATTACGAAGTCCGAATTCGTGAATGGGTAAAATGTACCTAATGATTTCGCAGATACCCAGTCAACATTTTACTTTTCCAATATTTACAAATATTCAGATTTGATCGGATTGAATTGCAGTAATTGATTTGAAAATAACAGTCAGAGGGTTCATGAATAATGTCGTGAGGATACCATGATATGATTGCAGATTATAGAATATTTGAAGAACATATTTTGAGATGATTCCTTAAATTTTTTGATGATACGATCATCACCAAATTCAGTTAGTTTCAACATGTTCTGTTCCTTTTTTTTTGAGTAATTCTAGAAATATACCGACGTGAAAACTACGAAATTTCACATTTTTTCCCCAATATCTCGGACAATTAAAATCGTATCAGACTGATATTAGATACACATTTGTGATATATTTCGAAGTAAATGCAAAATTTCATCATAATGGGATGAATAGTTCTTAATAAAACTGAATTCTTCAACATCAATTCGGAAAATTTTCAGGAACCTATTTCGAAAAATTTAGTAACCGTACAATAGCAAAAAACACAAGAGGCGTGTCAATATTTTCGAACCGAGTACCAATTGCCAATCTCGAATCATTGCTAGATACCATTATTTTTCCATTTATGACTAAGCCAATATTTTTCGTTGTGTGAATATTTCTCATAAGAATGAATTTGAAAAAAGAAAAGTTGAGAAAATTCAATGCGCTTGCTGATCAGAAACGACGAAACCTACGACAAAAGTCTCAACTCGAAACGAAAAATCAAAAGAAAATAATTCTTGAAATTTTCTCCTTTGTCTGATGAAAGAGTAAGATTGGTACTCTTGTTTATAATTTTTATTGTTTCTGTATTGTTCATTAGGCACTCTGTATTCCGAGAAACTGCCCTTGACAAAAAGTTTATTCCTGCAATCTAAAAGGGCGTTCTTCGTAAAAAAAATTTTGTTTGATTTTTAAATTGTTCTACTTCAGATATTGGAAATGAAAACCCAGAAAAAACCTTGAAAATGATGATTGAATCTGACCACGGATTTTCATCGGAGGACCAACCTTGTCGTTTGAAACTATTTATGGCTCAATATTCGAAAATAACAGACATTTGGGCAAAACATTAATATTTACGCTCACATAGCATGTGCAACGTGAAATAAAACACTGCAAATTTAACACAAGGGTTTATTATTTTCTTAGTTAAATAACCCAATATACCGTTGCTATCTTAAACAACTTAGAACCGAATGTGATGATTCATTTTCGATATTATTGGAAATTTTCAGCGTTTTTCTTTATATTTCAGGAACCACTGGTCGGAAGTAATCCGGGTAGAACTTTTTAGATTAAGTTTTGCAACATTAATCAACGTTCAGAGTTTCATGAAAATTCGGTGGTAATTTTTCGAGAAATAATTTTTTTGCCCCCAACCCCCCATTTAGACCCCTTAGGTTACACCGATCCTGCTGAGAAGCTTGGAGGATCAACCCCCGAGTGACACACGATTTTGCTACCAAGTTTCAAGGATTTCCGTTCATTACTTCCAGTGAAAAGCCCCGGACAACGGACGGCGGACGGACGGAGTTTTTTATCCGTTCATTCAAATCTACATGCTCCAAAACGTAAACTGTGAAATTTTCAGGAGGGTTAAATTTTTTTTTTTGGTTGGTCGATCACTAAGGTTTATTATTTGATTTCATCAAATAATAAACCAAAATATCTGAGAAGATTTTGAAGTTTTGAAAAAACATCGATTTTGTTCTCGAAACTTCACCACCTTGAGGATCAACATATCTTTCTGAAAAACCCTGTAAACGATTGAACGAATTGCTATAGCACCCTCTAACGAACACGAAAAGAGATTCGTTTCAACACATTCGATCACTTTCACCATTCTATCTTTCTTGTTTCAGATGAGTTTTCCTGAAGACCGGGCATCTCACATATGACCTCGCTAAGTTGCGTTCCAACAAAGGTAAGTGGCGATTCAATCAGCAACAATCGATCTAAAAAATTCCATTACCTACACTTCAAGTCGTTAACCTCACTTCCGACGATCGTATAGAAGCGCCAATATCCGCCTGGTCGTTTTTTATTTTTCGACAGGCCAAACTTGGGCCATTGGACCGGACTGAGAATAGGAAATTGTAGTTGAGATCGAATGGTTTTTTGAGAGTGTGACATGATTTTAGATTGAAACTGTTATGGTGAGGGCATTTCGAGAAGTTAAGTAAATCGCTTACGTTGACTTATGTCAAGGATGTTAGTATATAATTTGACGAGCGGTAATGAATATACTCCATTCACTTTTATGAAGTATCCTGGTTGGCCATGATTTAGGTCTATCATGTTTTTGTAACTAAAACCATGGCAGGTTGGCGCTACTGAAATATCGACAATGTCAAAATAATTCGACACGACGTTGCCAATTTCCACTCTCTTTCAATAACGAATAACAATTCAGCTCCAGTCATAATAAACTAATAAATTTACATTCCGCTTTGATTCGAAATCGAAATTGAAAGTACATAAAGTAATCTGTAGAAGCAATGACAGAGTATCAGGAAGTGCTATATAGAATTACGCTCATTCCGATAGTAACTGATATTTTGGAAACAATCATTCATCAGAAACTATCTTACATCAAGATGTATGTGAGTTAAAATCAAAATATTATATTTTATTAGAAAAAATATTTCTTTTTTAGCTACACGTCACCACGATCAGAAAGATTTATAATGAAAAGGAAGCCAAAGAGTTTCTGGTATCACAGTTTTCATCTATTGGTGCACCTAAAAAGAAACTCACTGAATATTTTATTTGGAAAACTGATCTGCAACGACCAGTTTGGAATTATAATTTGAAAAATTACCATTTTTCGATTAACACACTTCCGAGCACCCTACTCTTTTTTGTTAAGGAACATTCGGAATATTATCAAGGACATAAATCACTTTTCCGAAACACAAAATCAATGGGTTGCTAATACAAAATGGGTAAATGAACTAACTTGGTATATCCTATGCTGGAAGAACATTGAAATTTTACGTATGAAAATTACATGAATTATACAATATCTCATTCAGTTCTATTTCTTCTAATATTTCAGGAATTGCTTTTTTCTGGAAATTGAATATTTGAGTTGACATCAAAGTATGTCCATAAAACATAATTCCATATCTTGCTTTTGACTCGTATACTGCATGATAGGTAGTTTTCATGGAGAATTTATCCAGATATCTTGTCATTACACCCAAAGATAATAGACTGAAGCTAAGCTGCATCCCAGTTTAGAAAATATGTTGATCCCAATCCAGTGTATATATCATTCACCTAGATTCTCAAGAACTTTGTAAATGGAGTTAGTTCTTTTGAGGTTAACTGTGACACAGGTTTCGTAGTACTACTACACTTTCATACTGGAATATTTCAAGTGCAACAAGGTATTTGAATGACTTATGTAGGCTTATTTCTTGAGAATTTAGAAAAATAGGGAAT
Source organism: Myrrha octodecimguttata (assembly GCA_958510865.1). NCBI lineage: Eukaryota > Metazoa > Arthropoda > Insecta > Coleoptera > Coccinellidae > Myrrha > Myrrha octodecimguttata. Next base: position 63,377,729 of record OY294058.1, read on the forward strand.
TCCGTAGGTCCGTCTGTTCGTTTAGGAGTTTTACTGCCGGGTTATTCGAGTACTTTTTTTTTTTTTTCGAATCAACTATCACAAAGTAACGGACTACTCTATCCATCATTTTTCAGTAAAATTCCAAAACACTCGATTCTTGCTTTACGTACAAGAAAAAAGCATAACTGAATCTTCCAACCATGTTTATATGCGTGAAATATTTCCAGTATTAACAGAGAAAAAAATTTCTTCAACATTCGCCAGGTCTTTGGAATTATAGAATTCACATATTTTCTCAAATTCGTTACTTTCCCAATGTAGATTCACATTTTGAAAAATACATAATTCCTACGACCTCTATCTTGGAAGGACAACGTTGCGTAGTTATCTGACAGGAAAATGACTATATCCAAACATTTTCAAACTATACACGGTGAAATCTGTCAGTATGTCATGGCAAACTGGGATACTTTATAAGGGTGAATGGAGTATACATAACTCACGCAGATGAAGCTTTTATAGCGGGATCTGTAATTCATCAAGTGAGTTTAGATTATTACCGCAAGTTGAAATTATACTCTGTCTACGACTATCACAATTGGCGGATGAAGATAAGCGCTACTTCTTCTGGTGACTATCGGAGTAACCCGAGGTACAGACATTATCATTGACAAGTTGAAAGAAATGTTAAGAAAATGAAAAGGTTTATGCGTTTTTCTTGGCGTTTGTGTGATTTTACAAGTGCTTCTACTGAGGAAAAGCAAACTCAAATGTCCCTTCCCATAGATTTCCACAGCCCGGTTTTGCCGAGTTTGGGTGAAAGGAACTTCCTTGAACAAGTCGGGCCTGAAAATGTTGAAGAATCGATTGAAACCTTGGCAGCATGTAACTCAAAATTGGTAAACCAACAAACAAGATTTATGAGAGTCTGTTACCTGCATTTTACCGATGATGATCATTTTTATAGAGGTAAGCACGAATTGCTCATGAAATATTAGATCAAATTCATGAAGACAATTTTTTTCCAGGCCCCTAATCCGAGCAGAGAAAGTTACTTAAGAAGAGGAATGCTAGGCCTTCCAGAAATCTGCCTGTTGAACTGATCATTAAGGAACAACCTAAATGTTTTAGTGATAGAACTGAACGATTGAAACAAAAGAGACTCAACGAGGAAATATCTGGCGATGAATACTCTTCGCTCAGAGTGCTTCTGCCGATGAAATCGAAGTTGTACAAGACTCATTTATTACAGATTTTTCAAGACCAATCATACGAGTGTTGGAAGAATTTATTTGTCAATCCTTAATGAATAAGGCTTACGGTACAAGTAGCATTCGTTTTATGTGAATGTATTCATTTTATTCACAATAGAATGTGTAAATTAAGTCCTTCCCTATAAAAATAGTAAAGTTTTGAGTATTTGTGTATTATTCTAAAAAGTATGTTTCACAACACTATCTGTTTTCCAACTTTTTGAGCAGAATATCTGAGGGGGCATTTGATCAATAATCAAGTTGGGTTAGTATAAAGTTCATTAGTTTCGCAAATAACATGCAAACTAATATCACATGCATCTTTCTAAACACTTCTAAGCCTTGATACTCCTAATAATTTGAAATTAATCTTGTCATTTGGATCTGAAAATAAATAATATCAAAATACTGTCTAACCTCGGAGATATCCCCGTAATTTTAGAGTTGCTACACTGAATTAGATTGAAGGATGATACATACCTGCTATGTAAGAATGGAATATGTACTCCCAGTAATACTCAACTATAAAAGTTTAAAAAGTCTTCGAATAAATCGTGAAATCAAGAATTATCAAACCCAACACTAACAAACAGTACAAAATCGACTATCAAACCAAAATCTATGTCTGTATCTAAGGTTCTAAAACTGGCCACCGTGGCACTGCAATCTTAAATTCAGACGCCAATAATCACTGAGATTCAAGTAAAGAGAAAATATTTCATTGGCAAATCACAAAAAATTCCCCATGGAGGTCAGAAATTATCGAAAATTGGAGAAATGTCATAGGATCATCAACTTTCATTCGTATTCTTCGTGCTTTTCGGATAATTTCGGACCCTGTAGGTTGTCTCCCTATCCTCGATTCGAACCTAGGATCTTTGCTTCGGAGAGTTACCTATCTTTCATGATTAATTTTAGTCAGTTATTATAACTCTCGTTGTTTGCAGATACCATTTCGCTCATAACCAGTTGAATAATGAATTCATTATTCAATGGCAGCAGATAAAAGAATAAATTCTAATGGTTAATAATATTTGAGCTTATTAAGTACAAATCAGTTTTCATTCAGAAATTCCTAGTAAGGCATTGAGGTTAAGTCATCAGCGTTTTTACTTACGGTACAAATTTATTGCCAATGCATTGAGTGATTTTATATGGGTGCGTTTTTATTTTCATCGAACTGATTAATCGGTGTATCTCCCTTTCTCTCTTCTTTTCTTCTCCACCAAAGAAGAGTGATATAGAGGTTAATCGATTAATCATTTCGATGAAAATAAAAACGCACCCTATCTTTGAAGTGTTATAGTTTTTTCAGTGGGTTTGACACATGATATTGGAATTTTTCACATGAGCAATGGTTTTGATGTGTGGTTCTTTTCGACTTCTATCAGAAATATCAACAATACCGAGGAAAAATTAACTGGAATTATGACATATGTTTTCTCATTATTTTTAGGAATAAAATCGTATAGAGCTGAAATTTTGCGTTCTATTGTGGCGTATCGAATTCGAATTAAGGGTACGAACAGAACAAGGGAGTCGCGTTCGGTGTCGACATCCATGTTAATCAAATACATTGAAATGAATGGAAGAGAACAGAACAGGTAAATTGTGATGGGGATTTAGAGCGATGCCATGCAGGAGGTTCACATCGATGCTCTTTTAAAATCGAGTAAGTTGTTTAACATAGATGCCTACAGTGCGGTCTACAAGGATTATTTTCTGTGATTAGTGTGTTCAGGGCCTAGTTGCCATTCCCTTCAAAATCAACGCGCATAATAGCATAATGAGTAAAATTCTAGATTATGGCAGTTTACAAGTTTAGAACTGTATGTAAATACTTTATGCAATTATTCGGCCATACACCAAGATACAAACATGACTAATTGGTTTGATAAGAATGTTATGGAATCTGTTCTGTCAATCTTGAAGGATTTGAAGATACTCGATAATTTTTGAATCAAGTGATGAACCTCAGAGTAAATATGGGAAATTTCACCGCCTAACATTAAGCTAGCTTCCCAAATTGAAAGTGGATAGGCCTAAATTGTGCACTTTGAACGGTCACTGACCTGTATTCGTTCACAATCTACGCACAATAGGCATTTACTCATAAAATTACTCACAATGAAATTCTTCACAAATGTGAGTATTTACTCACGAATTGGCAATGCAGCATTCCTATCTAGACCGAGCCAGGGCTGGGCAGTATTTCAATTACTTGTAATTGAAATACGTATTTGAAATACAAATACGTATTTTGTATTTGTATTTCAATTACTTCTTGAAAATGTATTTTGTAATTGGTATTTCAAATACCTGACGCTGAAGTATTTTGTATTTCGATACTTATGTCTTCGAAATACTTTCGAACAAATACATTCAGCGCTGAGCGCTCTACAGAAAATAGTCCCTGAATCTCCCTTCAGATGGCGAGGTTCATCTGTTTCATTTAGTTCTTTTGCTAGCAATCGTATTTTCGACAAATGGAACGGAAGAAAAGGTCCTGCGCAATGTTCATTTCATCATAGAGTTAGAGTTAGTCAACTTCTAAAAACGAAAAGAGCAAAGAGCTTACCATCTTTGAACACTAAACTAACATAAAAAATGTGTTCATACAATAAAACACAAGTTTCTGCCCATAAGGACCTGTAGAAAGATTGTTTTCTTTAGCAGGTTTTATTCATTCTCCAACAAGAGGCTGTTTGTCTGATACTACATTTAAAAATCTTGTGTTTCTGAAAGGAAATTCTTTATTTAGCGATAAAATAGCTGAGTTGAATTAGTTGTACTTTTTTAACATTTTACGTAACACCTGAATGTATTTTGTAATTTGTAATTTAAATACAAATAATTAAAATACTGTAATTTGTATTTTATATCTCAAATACCCGACTTGAAAGTATTTTGTATTTCGAATACCTGCGAGAAAGTATTTTGTAATTTGTATTTCAATTAAGCCAAGCAAGTATTTCGCCCAACCCTGGACCGAGCATCGCAGGTAACCTCTTTATTATGTGCTGTCCACTTCGAACGCGACTCAACTAGTAGCATCGACTTTAAACTCCCCCTCGACCGCGGCCCACTTGTTCTGTTTGTACTCTTAGCCGAATCACATTGAAGTCTGATCAATAGTTTCGAAGAACCGAGATAAAATTACAAAAAAATTCGATGAGTTGAAAAAATTATAACACTACAACCTCATCTCAATTTTATGTGAAATTGCTGATCATTATTCAACTACTAAATTTCAATCCAATAATAATAATAATAATAATAATAATAATACTTTATTGATCCTCTAAGACACATAACAGTGTATAGGACACGTCAGGTAATACACAATATGAAAGAAAAGAAAATTTAAAAATAAATAGAAATAATAACAAAATTCCACTTATACATAGGTATACCTAACTAAATAATTTTATCAGAGAAGTATTCTCCAATGCTGTAATAAGACCTTTCTATTAACAAAGACTTAACTGCATTCTTGAACTGTTTGCTATTTAGAGTCTTGAATCTTCCAGGTAAATGATTGAAAAGTTTAGTTCCTACAAAAGTTGGTTTGGATTCATATTTGGTAGTGCGGTGTCTTGGAATACATAGATCTTCCACATGCCTAGTTGCGTAATTATGGAAATCTGAACATTTTTTTAGAGTGTGTCTATTTTGCTGAATATATAGCAAACTGTTCAAGATGAAGATGGAGGGAAACGTCAAGATTTTATGTTCACTAAAAAACGGACGACAAGAGTCTCGAGGTTTCAGACCAAATATAAGTCTGATGATCTTTTTTTGGCACATAAAGACCCGAACCACATCGACAGATGACCCCCACAAAACTACATTATAACAGAGGTGACTGTAGACCATGCTGTAATATACTCCAAGCAAAGCATCTATCGGAAGAGCATCTCGGAGGCGGGATATAGCATAAAACGATTTGTTCAATTTCTTGCACACGTGATCTACGTGGACATGCCATTTGAGATTGCGGTCAACATATAAACCTAGGAATCGAACAAAATCTACTGATACCAGATTACCCGTGGAATGTTTGACAATGAAAGCATTATCGTTATCAGAAACTCGGTTTTGGAATTTCATCACATATGTTTTCTCTAAGTTAACAATCAGTGAGTTCCGGTGACACCAGTCGACAAAACGTTGAATGATTAGTTCGCAAAGCAACCGAAGCTCCCGCAAACTACCAGCCTTTATGGCAATTGAGGCATCATCAGCGAAAAGAATCAATATGCAGGCTAACAAATAATCAGGCAAGTCATTCATAAATAACAAAAATAAAAGAGGACCCAGGACCGAACCCTGGGGCACTCCCAAGCCACTATCGTATTCGCGGGAACAGTGTTCGCCCACTCGAACAAAAACTCTCCGATTTGAAAGGAAACTGCGGGTCCATTCCAGAAACACTCCTCTGAATCCCATCTGATACATTTTGTCTAATATAAACTCATGCCGTAAGGTATCGAATGCACGGGATAGGTCGAAGAAGATTCCCGCCACGTGAGTTCCATCGTCCAAACTCGTGAAAACCAACTCAAGAAACTCGCAACAAGCAGTTTGAGTTGATCTTCCATATCTAAAGCCATGTTGCTTACTAGAGAGTATCGAGAACTTAGTCAAATAGTCGTACATTCGTTTATATACTAGTTTTTCTATAATTTTGGATAACTGACTTAGAATCGAAATGGGTCGATAGTTAGATATATCGTGAATGTCATCCTTTTTATGAATCGGTATGACTCTTGCTAATTTGAGAGATGATGGAAAATGTCCTGTAGAAACTGACTCATTCACGAGGTGTGCAATATGTTCGGAAATCAAGGGGGATAACAGTTTAAATACTTTTCCAGACAACATATCAGGACCAGGGCTACAATTAGACTTCAAGCTGCCGATTGCAGAGATAACCTCATCCGCTGTTACAGGAAAAAAGAAAAAAGTACAGCTTAGTAGACGATGGGTAGTACATAAGTTCGACATACTGTTACCATAAAAATCGCGAACAGAAAGCTCAGCAACCTCAGTGAAGTACTCCGCAAAAGCCTCAGCTACCTTTAGAGGGCAAGAAATGTGCTGAACATTGGAGAATAGGATGATATTTTTGCTAGTTTTGGTGCCCTTACCAAGTTCATGATTGACGAGATTCCAAATATCCTTATTAGAGTTGTCTGACTTCAACAAGATGTTCCTGTTGTATTCTAGTTTTGAACGCTTAAGTAGTGAATTATAATCAAATTTAGCACATTTGTAGAGATCTTTCGCTTCGTTAGTTCTTAAATTTTTGACAAGCCAGTGTAAACTAATCAGGTGTTTGCGAGCTTCCACTATTGTAGGATTTATCCATCTTGGCTGTTGTACTGTGTGAGATCGGACGTGTCGTAGAGGACAAGAAGCCTCAAAGGCTGATCTTAACATACCAACCAAAATTTGAAATTTGTGGTCTACTGGGAAGGAGGAATAAATTTTGTCGAAGTTAGCACTCGATATTCGGTCGAAAAGATTGTCTAAGTTACTTTGAGACATTATTCTTATGACTTGAGGATCGGGCGCTGTCACCGAAGAATCACTAAAAAGATAATCGAGGATAATCGCTCTGTGATCACCGATAAGCGGATCGATCACATCAGTATTAATTGAACACTTTTTGGCATTACTGAGTATATAATCGACTTTGCTTGTAGAAGTTTGGCCATTTATGTTAGTGTAAATTCTAGTTGGTTCAAAAGAATTCACCGACAAATTAAAACACATCAACAGATCGTCCAGAGACTTTTTGTGGGAGTCATCAGCCGATAAATAGTTCACATTGAGATCGCCACACAAGAAAATCACATTGGAAATTGAGCTACAGTAAATGACTACATATTGCAGAGTCTTAAGGAATAAGTTAAAATCGCCAGATGGTGGTCTATAAACACTAATTATACAACTCGTTTCCTTACCCAATTTGATTTTGACGGCACAAACTTCACAGTGCATTTCCATAGAAAACTTGTCTGAGTTCAAACACTGCACAGTTAAATGTGACTTCACGTAAATAGCACATCCTCCATGCGCTCGGTTAGGTCTACTGTAGTGAGCACAAAGCTGGTAACCAGGTATTGTCATGAAAGACATTTGTTCAGGTGAGCACCAATGCTCAACAATGCTTACACAGTCGGGATTGAAAGAATTCAAAAGAATCTCCAGATTGATTAGTTTATTGGAGATGCACTGAGCATTCAATTGTATTATTTTAAACTTCTGGTTGAAACAACCAGGACCGTGCTTCGAAGGTGCCTGCAGAGCCTTTAGGATATTGGAATCACACCCTGACGGCGTCTCGAAAAAAACTTATTGAGTGTCACACCTTCAGGCCATTTAGTTTGATCCATAACCTGGTTGAGAAATTGAGTGGGAAATGAGATCTTGAAAGATGCATAAATTTCAGGTTGTTTGGATTTTAATTTTTCACAATACATTCAGAAGTTCCGAAAATAATAAGTTACCAAAGGAAAAAAATTCAAATGAGTATAAGTCCAAAAATTTTCGGTCGATTGGGCCCATTAGCTAAGGCAACCTCTGCTTTGGAATGCGCGACCTACTTCGGAACTCTAGCACGTTCTGTTCGACAGTTATCGATTAGAATCAAAAGGCGACGGTGATGAGTTCGTTGATTGGCTAAATCGTTGTAAAATACCAATACAGTTGTGGTATAAATACGCATTACTTTTAGCAGAATTTCGATAGTAAATCGAAGCAAGTTTTTTTTGGTAAACATATTCATCAAATTTCAATGAGATTCAGCACAGACATTTGAGTCCATATTCCATAATATTGAAACAAATTCCGCTTTGATCTCATCTCAAATACGAGGATACCTAAAAAAGTATGTAAAATTGGGTGATGTTTTGTCGTTATCCATGGGTATCTTCGGAATGAATAAATGAAACAAAGAACAATGAACTGATCATGATGCTGATGAGCCAAGTCGTGCAGATTTTCTTGTAGACAGTGAATAATTAAAAAACTTTCCCCCACGAATCTCCGGAACTCATGCCAGACTTTCAGAATGTGTATGTGTAGACAACAAATTCATAGTTCTTTTATGACAACAAATTACAAGTACCTATCTACCACTCTAAATACCAAACTTTAGAATGACAATGAAAACTCGACGTATTCATACCAGAATTGCCAGTAGAACAGCAATCCCTGTGTACAAAAAACAAAAAATCCCCAAAACAATAAACTGAAAAGCTTATCGCGTCAGGGAAATACCGGTGATAAAGAACAAGAGACACACACCAAGAATAGAAATTTTGGCCCCACACTAGGTGATGTTGAAATCATTGTACGATTAAATTTTAACGCGCTTCAATTATTAATGGGATTTAACAGGTCCCTACCGGTATTAGAACTAAGCATCCCTTTGTTGGAGACTCGCATCCAGCCTTTATCCCAGGGATATAGGGGGCGATCCCGAACGTAACACTTCTACGGGTCCAAATTTATCGTTCGTGTAATACATAAGTAACCGCGAATACCTAGACAATAGAGTAACACCGTTTACTCAATTATTACGTAAGTATGGCTTCCACTCGTCCATGATGGTTAAGCGGCAACCTCGGAATTACAAGGGTTTCTCGTTATTGTGCAGAAACGGTGTAATCTGTTGTGCGATCAACATATTTCGGGTTCGATCGGGTCTACTGTCCTTGTGACCCTGTAGGACGTTGCGTAGGTCGAGTGTTACTTCACCCGAAAGATATTGTTGAAGAAATGTGCATTGTTGCCACTTTTTCATTTTCAAGAATTTTTTGGCGAATAAATACTGAAATGGAGTTAAAAATGAAAAAATAAATAACATTCCACCTTCTCACTAAAGAAGTGATTACATCCCAGAAAAAAATTTTGCAAAATAATCACTGAAGCCTGCAAATCGACGCCCAGGGGGTCAATTCTTGAATCTCGATCAAGAATTGAAGAGTATGACAATTTTCATATGTTTGCGTGGATTTTCTAAGTTAAATATTAACAATAAGTAGACATGATCTGCGCATGGAACCGAATGTCACTCGACAATCGAATGTTATATCTCCTATACTCCGTACCACTCGTTGGTAAGTCGAAGGAAACGGTGATAATACTTGAAAACATAGTCGAATGGCGAATAGAAGTCTCACATTTTTTGCAGATGCTCGAGAAAACTTAGAAAATCGACATAAACATATGACAATTGTCATGCTCTTCAATTCTCCATCGAGATTCAAGAATTGACCCCCTGTTTTCTTACACTCACGTAGAGATTTATAAAATTTCTCGCATTCGCATAATTCTGGCTATTTTCAAATTTTTCGAGAAATGGTCTTGAATGACCAGGCTGGACTAACTAAGAATTAATAAGGTCTGTCTGTTCCAAAATGCGCTGATATATTGACTTCGTTAAGGGGCCAAACTGTTTTGGACTTATAGTCATTTGAATTTCTGAGGTAATTTCCTCAGTGAATTAGGAACTACTAATGATATCAGATTGAGAATTTCTATGCTCAACAGCTAAAGACTATTATCAAAAAAAAAATTAATAAAATAAAACTTCACGCAGATGTTGGAGATAAGTATACGTGTAGTTAATTTCAAAATTATTGACATCAGAGCAGGCCATGAAAATCTAGTGGCGGCTTTGTTTCTAGTTACAAAAAGGAACCTGAAATCTCTGTGGGTTGATCATAGAGTGAAATATATAAATATAACCTATAAAATTATTTTTGAGGCAAATTTGATTTGAAATTGTTGAGAATATATTTATAATACTCTGATGCTCTAAACCTGTACAGCGGCAGTATATTTTCATCATTGTTGCATTGACAAATCTTCAAACTTAGTTTCAATTGCCAAAAGGCATACAGCTAAACTGATGACTGAAAAAGTTAAGCAACATTATTTCACTGTAGATCAATCATGGAAATTCAGGATTGATGATGAAAATACCGTGGAATGCTTCAACATAAAATCATTCAGGCTTTCGAGAAACTCTAATTTTGAGATATCATTCATTAAATAATGAAAACTTAGGTAATCAAAGATCACTTGAAGTTCCTTCTCAATGAAGATTTCACTTTTCAGCAATCTTTGTATTCTTGATGACTATTAGAAATTCATCCAAGTTCTAGCCCTGTGTTATTTTTTCCTCAGAATTTAGGAAGGTAAAAAATAAAATAAAAATGATGTCCAAACTGATATATATATATATTCATTGCTTTTGATTTTCGAAAAAATAACGTCGTTTAACGACTCTTCGAATGTATAATCATGTGCAATAGGTTTCCTTCCACTGCTAACTCCTGGCTGTACTGACTTCTTTTTTCTTCAAAATTCTTCGAACAGTTCTTGGTGAGATCTGAAATTTTGGGACTTATTTATTGATCAGAAAACACCTTGAATAGGTAAATGATTGGTTACCTGAATTACTAGCGAAACGCGATTAATACTAGCAGAAATATCTGATGAATCCCTGAAAAACTCGCAGTAACACCGATACACTGCCCCACGTTCCTTTGTAGTTAGGTATCGGTAAGGTTTGAGAAATACTTAAATCCAAAACTTATTTATCGATTGAATCAAGAACATACACAACACAGAATACGAATATATACACAATCAGAAATAAATTCCAAATATTTTCAGTAAGTTCACTCAAACTGTAAAAACTCATAAGTCGGTATTATTCTCAATACCAACATGAATCCTGCAAGACGAATGTTACTGACTGGTCTATTACCAACATAATTTCGAGTTTCCACAGCCACCTGAGGTGTCAATCATTCTGAAACGGACTATAGGTAAGGCATCTACTCGTCCATGAGGGTTTAGCGGCAACCTCGGAAAAACAGACATCCACGTTATTGTGCAGAAACGGTGTGATCTGTCTTTCTACCTACATATTCCGGATTCGATTGATTCTATTGTCCTTGTGACCCTGTGCAAAGTTGCGTAGGTTGAGTGTTACTTGACCCGAAAGAGATTGTGAAGAACTTAACCAACTTGAGCATCCTGCAGACAAGGGGAATTGTACGCTTTGATGGTTTAGTGTGATGCCGAGACGAAAATATGTGAGGCTTGGTGATAGCACAGACCAACAAGACAAATTACTTCATCGTTCGCTGGAATCGCGTCTTTCCGACCTTGAGAAATATAACAGACATAACCACACTTTCTTCTTCTTCGAAATAGCTGTCAAATTAATCAAATACTTGACTTTGGAATATCTAAAATCGAAATGTGAAAGCGATTTGTCGGGATTCAGGAATCACAATATTGAAATCAGACTAAGATTTTTCGATGAAATCATTTGAAAAGCAAATTTCCAATACCAAAGCGAGTGTTTTGTCACATCTCAAACTCCTGTAGAATAACTCGGTTGGAGTAAATGGAAATTTTGGAAAAATGTTATGGAAAACCAGTTAACCTTAATTAGAGAATCTTTGTAGTGACACTTATAGGTCTCTAGAAAACCCCCCAAAATCTTGTAGGAGTTTGAATGTATTCTATTTCATTCTAAAACTTTTTCTGATATGTGTGGATACAATCGAATTAATGTGTAGGAAATGAAGAAACCTTAAAAATTTATAAACAAGAAATAGACTTCCTTTAAAAACTACATTGTCTTATCTTTTCCATAACACTATCAATTATTACTCATATTAATATATAATTCGTTAAGTTTTCAGTAACTATGTTGTAGTAAATATACCATGTTTACGTGAAATCTGCCAAACTGTTTCAGACACTGTTTTTTACATAATTCAATTCAGCAAGTTGAGTATAATTGCTTCACTATTTCATCAATAAAGAAGATATATAACAGTCGTTTATTAAAAGGTATTTTTTTGGCGAAAACTTGTTCTTTAAAATCAATTTATCAAGCAAACAGAAACATACGATTGTGGAAAATGTATAGATTGTGATAATTTCACATCAAATGAGATTCATTTCAATATAAAATCAAACTATGAATAGACCAACTTTGTTCGATTCCAATCCTTGCGGTTGTGCAATCATATACAATTTTATTAGACATCTCATCGTCTTAATTGAATAATGGAGGTTGTAATTCTTCTACTTCAGTTGCGATTCCTTTATATTATATAAATTAAACATTATGAATGAGTCCACCTAAGTTCGATTCCAATTCCTGTTGCACAATCAAAGCATATAATGAGGACTGTCATCATAAAATAGAACCTCAGAGATGACTAAACAATTGATATTATGATATTTTGTTGTAAAAACTGTTTGGATTATATTCTAAAATGGATCAGATACGAAATACTGATGTTAATTCTTCATGCATCAAAAGATACGAATCAATGCCTACTGATATCATTATATCTCTCTATATAATTTTTCATGAATACCATCTGAAATTCAATAACTTTTAATCAAAATTTGATTATCAAATCCATTAACTCGTACGAGTTCTTCATGAATGTCCAATATAAACAAACTGGAAGTTATGACAGTTATGTCCAGAGAAATGTCAAACTTGTACGAAATCGCTCGAAAGTAGGGTTAGATTTCGAAGCTTACCATTAATCCTTCTTTTAAGCCCCCGAATTCCAGGGTTTAAATTTAATAGTCAGTTAAGGCCATTAAACGTGGATTACGTGACGGTGCAAGATAATTTTTTACCTAAGCCTTGGTTATGGTCTTAATCTATGGTTTCGTAATACGGTGCAAGTGGCCCTAAAGAACTTAAGTGTTGAAAATAAAGTATTGAAAAAGCAAGTAAAAAAGGTGATAAGACAAGTAAAGGTTGAATAGTGATGGGGATACAGAAATGATGTTTTTGTGATAGAAGGACCTAAAGACACATAATTGAAATAAAAATATGAAAAGACAATGAAGTAAATACAGAAACCGGGATCACATAAATGGGTATAAAAAGTAAAAAAGGAGGATTATATTTTAGTTTATTTTGGTTTGTAAGGGCCATCCTATATACGGGCAATATAGCCCCCTATAGGTCCTATATTTTGTGTATATGGAAAGATGGAATAAATTATTATTATTATATAACAGGAAAACATCAAGTATGTCATGTCCACTTCCACAACAAAAACCGCAAACTCGCACGGTGAATTCAAATCCTCCAGCGATAAAGTAACACGTCTCACGCCCTGCTTTCGCTTTTAGCACCCGTAATAAAAATTCCGCAGGTTCCATGCTAACTGTTGAACGAGTTGATAAATTTCCGTGGTTTATTCCTTCGGAACATCCAGTCTGACATAATATTTCCGAAATTTTATTCGCATACGAAGTGAGATAACCCCATACTGTTTGATATTCTGGACGTGTTGCATGTTCCAAAACTATAGCAAACTCCAGGAATATTTATCAGAGTCCCGGATCGGAGTAAAATGCGTAGAGTGGAGAATTAAATGGGGCTGGCATACGTTAACGAATGGGACCGTTTAAGAATTCATGTCGTTGCTCACTATGTAAATGCGATTGTGCAAGTAGGACTCTTCAACAATAACAGCAATCACTGCAGAAAAGCGACTAAGGACCAATTGCACCGTATTACAAAACCATAGATTAAGACCATAACCAAGGTTTAGGTAAAAAATGATCTTGCACCGTCACGTAATCCACGTTTAATGGTCTTAACTGACTGTTAAATTCAAACCCTGAAATTTGGGGGCTTAAAAGAAGGATTAATGGTGAGCATCGAAATCTAACCCTACTTTCGAGCGATTTCGTTAAAGTTTGACATTTTTCTGGACGTAACCTCCAGATTGTTTACATTTTTTTTTGTTTACATTGGACATTCATGAAGAACTCGTACGAGTTAATGGATTTGACAATCAAATTTTGATTAAAAGTTATTGAATTTCAGATGATATTAATGAAAAATGATATAGAGATATAATAACATCCGTAGGCATTGATTCGTATCTTTCAAAGCATGAAGAATTAATATCAGTAATTCATCATTATATCATTGAGTTCGAAAACTCAATGGTATTTCTTATAAGCCTTCAACTATTTGAAATGATAAAGTTACAATGATGTGCTTATTTATTTCCAAGAGCGAATAGCAGAATGAAATCGAAGACATATTTGGAATGAAAAAGCATAGTTTCATGAAGATTCTTCTGTACTATTTTATTAAGTGATGTATTACGTGGAAAGCTATCATATACTACTTTATTATTGTGCAGGTGCTGTCTCTGTGTTATCATTCTCCTCGATTATATATTAACTGGACTCAAAATATGACTACAAACGAATTAATTTGAAAGAAATTGCACCTTCGTCAATCCATCCATACATGATACTTCAATATTTATATAGAATACTTTTTATTCTGTGGATCTCACATTAGAGTTTTCATTATATTCGACCAAAAATTAACTCAATTCATAATATACTTATTAGAAACAAAATAATTCAATAGAAAGTCTATCCATGGGTGAGCCGTTCCTTATCCGAAAGCTTTTCGGATAAATCAATACTATTTATTCATTCATTTTAAAAACGCCAGGATTGTAATTCCATACAGAAGCTCAAATCTCATGATATTACAAAATATAAGTTTACTTGAGTATATAACTAGAAATTTAAATAATGTTATATCCATAGCATAGAATAATCTTTATTTACCTTATAATCCATGGATCATACCTAGTAATTTTTCCATGGTTGATTGTTATCTCTTCTATGTTCTATGGATCATAAAGTAAATAAAGATTGTTCAATGTTATGGATTTGTTACCATAGAACATTGACTGTCGTTCTGGTGACAGAAAGAACGTTTTTTCATCAATCAAATTCCTTAATTAACCTTTTTTCAGGAACCAACCGAATATTTCATATTTACAGTGCGGAAAACCGGCAACCGAAATAACCAAGTTGATTTGCGAAACATATCCTATATAAATTCGACACTATTAATATGAAATCAGGGATCCCAACTTAAATTTCAGCCAATCAGAGATGATCTCAACAAAACCCTATATTTGGAAGGAACTATCTTGTTTGAGGATACGAGGCATCTTTTACGGATATTTATAAATAACACGAACCTTATGTCGAATTTGTCCTGAAATTCCCGTTTCCCAGTGATAGTAAATTTGTGAAGAAAATTGTGGGTTGGCAACTTGGGCCGAAGTCGTCTATTGGATCTTATCTGTAGTACATCGATAGCCTGCACTAGTTTTCCATAAAGGATTTCACAGCTCACTGTCTATGAATGTATCATAAATTACTTGTTCGTTCTTTAATCTCATATTTCTTATAGATTAAACATGCGATAAAGTTTTTAGTCACTTTGTAATACTTTGTTGAAAAATCTAGAAAAGCACTGACGTGAGATCTGGAGCTTTTACGCGCTTGTTCAAATTCTTACTATTAGATCAACACGAAATTTTGCACCCATTTGCATGTTGTTAATCTTCACCTGATTACGAAGTTTCAAACTGATTGTATTTGTACTTCTTGAGATATTGCGGAAATATCGTTGAAATTCCAAATAACAACGAAATTTGGCACATTTTTCTTCCTTACACCTCCGAGAGTGAATATCGAATCGAATTTGAATTTGAAATATTGTTGTTGCAATTTTTCATCGAAAATTTCAAAAATTTTCGAATAAATTCT
Source organism: Myrrha octodecimguttata (assembly GCA_958510865.1). Classification (NCBI taxonomy): domain Eukaryota; kingdom Metazoa; phylum Arthropoda; class Insecta; order Coleoptera; family Coccinellidae; genus Myrrha; species Myrrha octodecimguttata. The sequence goes on from OY294058.1 coordinate 63,393,631, forward strand.
ATTTTAAATTTTCTAACTACTAGATCCAAACGAGATTTCACTCTAAGTTGCGTGTTAGTATTTCAAAACTGTCTACGAATTTCAATTCGATCGAGTCAATACATCATGAGATATCCAGCCTTCAACCTCAAAATTTCAAATGAGCCTAACTCCGAAACTATCCAACCGATTTCACCCTTAGACAAACTCAACCGAGATATTTGGACTCCAAACCTAATTTGACAATTTCAAATCGCCCTGTTTTTTCCTCCGAAAGTTAGAGCACCTACGGATGGACAGAATTTAGTTTGACCACGGATTCTTCTTCAGGGAGTTCTACCCAATCGTTTAAAACCATTTCCGGCTCAAAATTCGAGAGTTACAGACATCGTGACAAAATGATAACGCACTGTTCCCTAAAACAATCAAGTAAAAAGAAAACTTTGAGGTTCAATAAGTATTTCATGAGGATCTCATGACTAGAAGATCGGAAAATTATTTTATCACGGAGTGAATCTACGTTCAAACAAGTGAATACCTAGATAAGAAAACACCCAACGAAACTAAAGAAAAACGCGCAAAATATCCTAACTCCTTTCTTTGAACCTGAGTTAGTTCTTACTTATAAACATTTTGATGGAATTAAATAATTCCTAGAGAACCCACGCATTCTCAATAAGACCGAATGAAACTGTAACTGTAATTGAACGTTCAATATTCTCTTCAACTTCTCTTTAATGAATAAGAAATGATAATAACCTCATTTAAATATTATATTGAGACAGCTGAAAAACCCGATCCTGCGCAGTAACAGAGAAGAACCAACCTGAGGTTCTTAATTAATAATTATTGACTTCGATGGTTCCATCCGCATCGTTTCCGTCTGGCCGATTATAGGAATAATGATATTCAGAATATCGGAAACTCGCGAGTTCGTCTACATCTATTCGACAAAACCACTGGGGAAACAGTCAGACAGAATATTGAGGAATGTTTGAAACAAGACTGTCTTGTGTTTTGTCAGAGATCAAACAGATGTTCCTATTTGCAAATTTATGAATGAAATTTATGTTCGTAGGGCAATGACGTCTGATTGTCATGTATTCTGGATATATGATGGATCCTGATCAAAAGGTCCATGACAAATTGGATATCGATTAGATTTTGTTAAGAGGAAACAATACCACGTGGTAGTAAATTACAACTAGGCACCACACCCACAGAACACATATGTACAAGGTGGGCAAAATTCGCTGTCTACTGAAGGGATCTCGAGAACTATAGCAGCTAGAAGAAAACTGATAACACATTTTCGAGCTCTTTTTTGCTGACTAATCTGAATCTGAAAACAGATCCAGCTTATCTTTCATAGAACTGGAGTTATGAGCGAAAATTGAGAAATTGTCATTTTCAATAATTCTGAATAACTCGCTTGATTGAACTCGTATTCGAAATCTGTTGATACATTCTGCATGCACTTTTTTAGGAGTAATTCGAATATAATATGACTGAATTTTTCAATCCAGCCATTTTCGAGAAATGAGAAGGATTTTGGATTTTTTAAATATAAACTATAGTCAAAAGATCTCTTATCTTGCTACAAAATTTTTGCTTACTCAAAAAATGTAGCTTATGTCGGTGTTTACATGAATATTACTTGAGAAAATATTCATAACTTTTTTCCTGCTGTTTTATTCACTGTTGAATTATGAGTAGGCTGACGTTACCATAGCGACGATTCAATATGCATTAACTTTGTGTGAACTTGCGCCTCTATGATTGGAATCAGCGATTGCTGAATAAATATTTCTATGGTTAAATTGTCATAGTTCTTAAGATCAGCAATATTTCGGGTCATTAGGGATAATAAACAGATTTTTTATTGCTAATCTCAAGAACTATGACACATTAACCAAGGAAATATTTATTCAGCAATCGCTGATTCCAATCATAGAGGCGCAAGTTCACACAAAGTTAATGCATATTGCATCGTCGCTATGGTAACGTCAGCCTGCACATAATTCAACAGTGAATAGAAAAGCAGGAGAAAAGTATTGACAATTTCCTCATGTAATATTCATGTAAATAGCGACATATGATACATTTTTGAAATCAGCAAAAAATTTGTAGCAAGATAGGAGATCTTTTGACTATAGTTTACATTTAAAAAATCCAAAATCCTTCTCATTTCTCGAAAATGGCTGGATTAAAAAATTCAGTCATATTATATATGAATTACTCTTGAAAAAGTGCCTGTAAAATGTATTAACAGATTTCGAATATGAGTTCAAACAAGCGAGTTATTCAGCATTATTGAAAATGACAATTTCTTAATTTTCGCTCATAACTCAAGTTCTATGAACGATAAGCTGGATCTGTTTTCAGATTCGGATTAGTCAGGAAAAAAGAGCTAGAAAATGTGTTATCAGTTTTCTTCTAGCTGCTATAGTTCTCGAGATCCCTTCAGTAGACAACTAATTTTGCCCACCCTGTATATATTTACTTTATGACCACACCCACATCTAAATGTCATCAAACCAAGTTTATTTCTCAAGGTCAGGCCGCTGGAGCCGGTCTACATGTTTTAACGTTGCCTATAGACGTGTGAAATATTAGAATTCGGAGAAATTTCGACGTTTATATTATTATTATTTTTTTCGGAAACCGTTTATCATATCTAAAAAAACTTTTAATCGGACTTTGAGCTTCATACTTTACAGCAATGTACCAAATTTCAGTTCGATACGATCATATGTTTTGGAGATATTGGGAAAAAATATGTCAAATTTCGAGATTTTCTTCTCGATATCATGGTTTTTTTCGGTATAACTCAAGAAAAACGAATGCAATCCTGATAAAACTCCGCAGCTAGTTTGACGATGCTGAAAGACAACTTTAAACAAAATTTCGTGATGATCGTGTCATTAGAACAATTTGAAAAAAAAAATCTCTGATTTTCTTATCATATCATCCTCATTAAATTCTGTATGAACCTTCGAACTGTAATTTTTTGATGGAGTACTGGATTTCAATTCGATCTGATCTATATTTTTGGAAATATTGGGAAAATTGAATTTTGAATGGGTATATCTGCGGAATCATTGGGTGGATTTCACCCATTCACGAATTCGGCCTTCGTAATTAAGGTCCAAACCTTCTCTTCAAATATCGAGTTTCTAAGTTGTCTCTTTCGGAACTTCCGAAAGAAACGACTTAATCTGAGAGCTCATAACACTTGTTTAATGAATTGTTTGATTCAAGTTGGAATTTTTCATGAAGTTATATAGAGTAGATAGGTATGTAATCGAGTGTTTTGCTTTTCTACCTGGGTACACTAGGTGGGTACAGCGCATGTTGGGCAAAAGAAGAATAATTCTCCAATTCATTCCTTTAAGTAGAAAATCAATGAGGAATACCCCGGAACAAAATCACCCCAAAAATGCAATTTTTGTTGAAAAAATAAGTGTTTGCTGCAATACCAAACTATACTCCATTCACTTCTTCAAACTATCCCGGTTGGCCATGATTTAGGTCTATCAAGTTTTCTCACTTAAAACTGACGCTTGTTGGCACCCGTGAAATATTGGCAACGTCAAAATAATTCGACGAGACGTCGCCAAATGCCAATGCAAATTTCTACTTTCAATCTCAACATAATCATCACGCGTGGAAACCAAAAATGCCGAAGGTAGTTCTGAAGAAGCAGAGACAAAGTAAGTATCAGGAATTGCTATGTAGAATTGGCATCTGCTTTTTCTTATAGTAACCCTGATAATTTGGAATCCATAATTTATCACAAGCTATCTAAAAATTTCGACGTATGTGAGTGAAAACCATTATCATTGTTCATTATTTTCCCAAAGTAAGTAAACATTTTGAAAAATACGTAATTACTACGACATCTATGTAGAGAGTCCAACCTTGCGTAGTTATCTGAAAGTAAAATAACTATAACCTAACATTTTCCAAATATGGACGGTGAAATGTGTCAGAATGTCATGGCCAACCGGGATAGTTTATAGAAGTGAATGGAGTATAAATAAATCCGGCAATTTACTTATGAGAGAGTAGAAAAATTAACAAAATAAAACAAAATAAAACACTTTTTTCATTCACTATTTTTCCAGATTCGGTTTTGGTGAAAAGTTAGAGGCATTTGAATATATATATATGTGCTGATACTTTCCTGCGCTTTGTTTGCAAATTGAACACAGATATATCTCACGGTAGTTTGTATTGCAGAATTACCAGTCCATTGCTTGAAATATGATTGGAAAACTCATTTACTCACTTAATTCTCATGGATTGATACTTTTCGCGGTATAAGTGAAGAAAATGTCCCACTAAACTTAACCATTGAAACACTAATCTTCCACTTGAATTCCGTGCAATATCCAGTTGTTTCTACCGTTAGATTCTACACAATATTAATCCTGCCCATTCTTATATTGAAAATTCCATAACAATCCTAATTTTCATCAACTTTATAAATGAGTTATATGAAATCATTCAACTGAACTTAAAACATCAATTCTATGGAAAGTCTGGTTCATAGACATGGAGTATGTCTGTGGTCTGGTCACGAAATAGCATACATCTACTATTTGGCCTATGCGAAATAGAGAAATATTTCAGTGTATTCTATGTTCCAGGTAAATGTGAGCGGAGCTTATTTAGCTCAGGGGCATATCCTTGAAAATAAGGAAATTTCTGGAATTCAGATTTTATAACATTCAACGTCGAATCTCGAAAACGATCCGTCTGAGGTGAAAAAAATAGGAATCATTATGTTATCAGCAATGATTGAGGATTCTCATAATGACTTAAGATATACTTCATCTGTATTCTTTATGCTTATTTCTTATAGACTTATGATTCGGGCAGTCTATAACTGGAAAACCGCTTGAAGGAAGAGAACATTGATAACAGTTGAATACACATCAAAGTCATAGAAAACTTCACACCAAAATTCATTTTATTCGAGGGAACCAAAGATTGATTTTACCGGGGCCGAATCTGGGAAAATGGTAAATAACAAAGGTTTATTCGATGAGAGGAATCTAGGGTTAAAATTAATGTACAACTTACAGACTCACCCTGTATATAAGAAAAATATTACATCTCTCTCTGTCTGGCCTTTTCTTGGGATATTGCTTAGTCTATTCCTATAAACAAATGAACAGGGACTGCACATTTCCTTCAAAACTGTAAACGAAGGTGTGAAAAAAGAATAGAATTCCCCCCCAACTAGATGGAAGAACTAGATGGGTGCCACATTCCGCCTCCATTGTCATACCTGTGTTAACTGTAATTTTAGAGTTGAATTGAGGTTAAAATATGGGAAAAATCCAACAACAATCGCTGCTTCATCGCTCTCTGCTGAAAAAATAAAGAAAACTTTCACCTATCTCGAAATTTTTGTCGCAGTTAAGGCCAAGATAAAATTTCATCAGTCAAAACCATCAATAATCTTCATTGCTGCTGTATCCAAAACTAAAAACGACCAGGCTCAATACATTCCAATAAGCTTCGATAAATTCCAACTTTAGTGAGCCTCAGTTTGTTTTCATTCATCACTCTTATGATCACATAAAATTCTTAGATAAGCCATCAAAAGCTCTTCTCCGGTTAAATAGCTTGGAAGGAGACGAAAACTATGAAGCCTGAAACACAGACTGGAAAATAAATGATTGGAAAAAAAAGATGGAAAAAGTGAGTAAAAACGCAAAGTTAACCAAACGGGGACCATCACAAAAATGCAGTTTCCTCTTCTATTTAACTACTATCTGAAAATCATAAACCGAAAACCACCAGACTCCATCGATTCCAATTAAGGAACGATGTCAAATTGGAACTTTAGTGGACCACTCATTCCAAGTTTAAATTTTTTTATTCATTACTCCCAAGATCCCATAAAAAATCGTCGGCAGGCCAACAAAAGTCCAGACTTCACCTTCCCCCTGGTGTCGAAGCAATAACTTCCTGATTTATATCGCTGATCATGGACCGTAAAGAGGAAACTCGGCAGAATGAAAAATCATTTACCGTCTTCGAAATGGGAAATATACTTTACTACCCATCCAGACTTCATAATTTACTTTCAATGTTTTCGTTGAAACTTTCAATTCACGCCCAAACGTCGATGAGTTCGAATTTATTAACTGGATTTCCCTCCCTCTTCCAGTCGGAGATTTTAGTATCTTCCTTCCATGATAAATTCCATGATTCATTATGTAAATTAAAAAACTTTTAATGGCAAAGTAACATCATTCATGTCCCCCCTGACTTTAGGTATTTGATGGTGGATTTTCTGAGGCCTCGTTCATCCTCTGGAGATGTATACGTTTATAATTTAGTGTTTTTTTCATATTTGATCATTTGACGGTAAAGTCGATGGAAGAATTCTTTGATGGAAAGAGTTGAGTTACAGTCTGAAAGTGGATTTCGAATTATTTTGTTGGTGCATCATCCCGATGTTGTCATGCGAAATTTGTGAACTCAATATTCGCAACTACTGCTAAGCCCTCTGGTGATAGAAATTCGAACACTTCCAAGCTAGTAGTTTTTCGACGTGCCTGTTATTCTAAGGTATTTTGCTTACTTTTGGAGATCATTTTCGAGCTTTTGTGTTGTTCTCCGAGTTGAAATTTTGGTATACAGAAAGTTTTTGTAACATTCATCAATCGATTCCTTTCTTTCCGATTGAAATTTTCGATTGTATTAATTCGAAATGGCATCCTTCTCGAAATGACTATTGTTGTGTGCCTCAACTCAATGTTATTTATGTTCGAAGAAGAAAGGATCATCTACTGCCTCAAGTTTTCATTTTTTCTAAAGCCAAATGAAAGTAAAGTTGATTTGGAAACAGCATTTGGCAGGGAACTTAATGATGGAAGAAAAGTCTGGATTTTGGAAAGAAGATTGGAAAACAGTTCACGAATACATGAAAGTATGTTCACTGCATTTCTGTTTATTTTCATAAAGGCAAATTACAATGTATTCATTTCGAAACAACTTCTTGTCCAGATATTTTAGGTGTGAATGAAAATGAAGGAATTTTGATGAAAATGCTGATCCTGCAGAGAAACTACCGAGCACTTCTGCAGCTATCTACTTCATTCACACGCTACACAAAATCAAATTGAAAGAGAGTGATCTGGTTGAAAACCTGACATGAACTAAATATACTGTTGTAGTTGATAATAGTTATTCATATAAATACATCGATATTTTTCATTTCTATGCAGGTAGGTTGAACCAGCTGTGACATTTTTCATTCTGTATGTGAATCTATAGCTGCTGTGATAGGAAAATAAAATCAATTATATGTCTATCTATTTCCTTCCATTTCTGCCGAATACGATGCAAAAGAACTCAAGCAGAAAAGTTGTCTTTTCATTTTATTGATTCACTTGTTTGTGAACAAAGAGAACGAGTCATATCATTCAGACTGATTCTAGATTAACCACATAAAATTGCTTGCATTCAGCACTTCTTCACATTAATAGGAGTCTCTGAATAACTTATTGAGGTGCCTATCTTTCCATAATAAGAGTAAATTTAAATATTGATTTATTTTGATCCACCAAGCAACAGACACTGATATAACATCGAAATTATCCTCCAAGAACGATTTAAAGCACGATTTAATAACGTTATCCAAAAGAACAGTCCCTTCTCAAAAAATCTTATACAAAATTATAATAATTTCTTTAAATATTGTAGCTCTGCTTGATAAATATTCATTCTCCACCACATTTCTACGGTTTATTTACGTAAAACTACTAGCTTGGACAGGTTCCAAATTTATCCGTTAGGGCGCTGGCATCTTCGCAGAAGTTCCCAATAGTTCGACGATATAACAGGGTATACGCTAAAGTAAACCATTTCTTGCCTAGATGAGTGGATCATTTAGGAGAGTTCCCGGAGTTGATCAGGATGATAAAATCTTGGAAGAATATACTGGTATGTCTACAGCGTAAGACTTAGCACCACCTGTACGTTAAGCGATGCAGCCAGGCGTTATACGCAGGTAAAGTAGGGTATCCAAGTGAGAAGTACTTTCTCATGAAGATAAACCTCAATTTCATATAAGGGAGTTCAAAGTATGTACGCCCCCACATGAATAAATCAAATCTACCGTGACTTTTCGTTAACTCAAAGCTGAAGATAGTGAGATGGTAATAAGTGTCTATTATGACACGCTGTCACTTGAAATGAAGGGCTTAGACACAGGTAGCCGGTGGCTCTAGTTGACGTCATATTTACGTATTTATTTCGTTGCATTCGATCCTAACTCAAACGTTGCTATCCACTTCATTACGCATAATGTACAGAATTTTCCAACCCTTTTAGTCGGAGATTTTAGTATCTCGTTCCATGATAAATTTCATGATTCATTATGTAAATTGAATCTTTTAATGGCACAGTACCTGATATAATTTTCGCCCCCTCTGACTTTTCGTATTTGATGGTAGATTCTGTGGAACCTGGTCCATTCTCTGGATGGACCCAGATGTATACAATCATAATTCAGTTTTTTCTTTCCATATTTGATCATTTTTCGGCAGATGCGTTGGACAAATTTTTTTGATTGAAAAAGTCGAATTGTGGTCTGAGTGTGCATTTTGTATTTTTTCGGTGGTGTTTCGTCGCAAGTTTTTCATTCGATATTTGTAAACGCATGACGTTTCTATTATACAACATTATTTAGATATTTTTTTTAACAGCTTCAACTGAATTCCCCTAGCCTTTTTTTCTGAGAAACAAATTTCAAGAAAAGATCTGGAAAACGCTCGTAAATTTTTCTCACCTGTACTATACTCACGGAATGCTTTTTAAATCTGATCGCTCTGTATTTCTGCAGATCTTAAGGAAATATTCTGAAGATTTCAAAGAACAAGCTCCACTCCAATCGAAAGATTTATTTGTCCCTTTGAAAATCTGGAATAAGTATACATTTCATCAAAATAAAGGGTATTTCACAAAACCGAACAAGAATATTCATCGGCAGAAAAATCCTTAAGCAGTCGTACGAACAGTTTTATTGAAAGTTACTTTCAAAGTTTCAAACTTCTGATGATTATTCAAATGAAAACAATATACTTCTGATTTGTAAGGTTTTGGTCATAAGCGCCATAAAATTATTTTTCCGTATAAAGTGACACTTTTGAAAACTGACGTTATGAAACGTCTTATTATAATCGATTTCAAGCGATGGACCAAAAGTTCCGGTTATAGTTACGAATATCCAAACTGATATATAGGCAAAGGATAATCTGTCAACTATAACCGGAGCTTTTGGTCCATCGCTTGAAATCGCTTTTTGTGTAACTAGAAACACAAAGTAAAATATTATACAACTGATGAGGAAAAATGAATTTCAAAATTAGTGACGAAAAAATTCCATTTATTAACTGTTATAACACAAGATAAAAACAAAAATTTGGCAAAATATTCTATTGTAAAAACTTTTCAGTTCTTAGTATTTTTGTATTTTTTAAAGTCCATACTCTTGTTTAGATTTAGTTCGGATCTCAACATTGAGTAAAGTGTCCAAAATGTGGATACTTTCAGATCTTTTTTTTTTTCAAAATATGCAAGTAAAACTTTTTTATCAATATGTTTTATCTTCTCTTCATCACACCAAGTTATAAATTTTTTGTAAGCCAAATCGTAAACAGCCTTTGACTTCTTGGGAATTACTGATGAAAAAACATTACCTGCTGTCTCTTCAAAATCACTTGGCAGCTCTTCAGAACTTGAATCACTCATTTTGTGAAAGTCAATAAAAACCGTGCGTTCTAGCTCAGTTATCTACAAAGTATCAAACTGACATAAAGTGATAGCATTCAAGAAACTCGATTTATATTTTCACAATTTTGTCAATGATATTCTATATTTACTATTACTTTATTCAAAATTTAAAAAAATCTTTTATGTAATACGTTAAGAACTGCAATTTTCTGTAACTTGTGAGCTCACGCGTTACACAAAATGAGGTTATTAGTAACTGATTACATAAATAGCTATTTCAGAATTCTTGAGTATGTTGTCAAAATGTTTCCAATAATTTCTAAATTAGATTGAGGAAAGGCAAGAGCGATAATCTGCATAGATGAATTTGTCCAAAGGAGTTGGGGGAATATCACATAAATATTCAATAGAAGGGGAGACTAGTGAAGGTCATCAGTTGATTCTAGTGATATACCTATTGACATGTTAGTGCAAAAAACCTTGTGAAAGATATCGGTACCAGAACAATTCTCTGAAGTTGCAAAATGGCGTAGGGTCCAGGATGAATTTCGATAATTTTCTAAAAAGACTCGGAATATAGTTTCTCCAATAGAAGTGAGAATATAGTCAGAATTTTCCTATTGGAAACACTCTGATCCTTGTGCGAGTCTACTATTCAATGCATTCAAACTGCTACCACATCATCAACAAAAATACGAAATCTTCCATCATAAACCACTACTTTCAAAATCGCCAGAGTTCCCAGGTTTGTTAACCCTCGGTTCCCATATGCCTCAAAGCACCTCTCACGTCTGTTCGACGAATTATTCATTTTAATCCTTCTGCTCTCGTTGAAAGATAGAAACAGCCGATGTGATCAAGACAAATGACATGCATTCATCCACACTCTCGGAGAAGAGAATGCTAAATTGTTTTTTCCACTCCGTCTTCTGAACAGTCGGCGTATTTGGCTCTAATAGCAGCTGGAAGACATTCAAATTTATTGCTCTAACTATGTGTACCTCGCCCGGGGAGTGAAGTAAGCTTGAATTATTCAGGGGCATTGTGGTTTAGGGAAGATGAAAAACAAGTTACATCCGACACAATTTTTTATTCTTTGGAAGAGATTCCTGCTGAAATAGATGTAGGGGGCGTGGCTGATGGAGCATATGGTGCAGTCTGATCGCTATTCATTGTGTTTTGTGAGATGCAAATGAGTTTGGGTTATCTTTTGATGGGGTGTGCTTTATCACCTGTTCAGTTGAAGTTTCGCGTGTTGAGATGCAAGTTTCCGCTTTCTACCCACGCTTAAATATTAAACGAGCCTTGTGCTTATAGTCTGGCAGCAAGCGTCAGTTTTTAAACCGTTATTCTAGATGGAATAAATAAAATTTACTTTGTTTTTTTCACTGCGTTTCAAATTTGAGTATTACAAGTTGTGAACCATAGTCTGTTAATTATTTCAGCAGGCTCATTTCATCTGTCTTTTCAGAAATTTTAAGGTCAGGATATTGAGATATTTATAGATGACCAAACATAGCATTTCGAGATCATTTGGGTCGGAGACGGTATGATTCCTTTCGAAAAAATGGTTCGCGAAATTGGAGTTACCTAATGCTTGTTTGATATCTGGTGCTCTCTAAACCTTTTCGGTTTTTGGGGAGGTCCTACCTGGCATATACTATTTCATTTCCAGATCAGAAGATAAGAACAACATATTCGATATTGCAGGAGAAGTTCACAACTTTGTGCAAGATTTCGGAATGATTATACCATTAGGGCAGTAAAAAGAATTTTCTCGAAATTTTCCTTCGGAGACATTTTTTCAGGGAACAAGTCATCATATTTCATAGATAATTAGTTACTAACTATAGTTACCAATCAAATTACTTAATTTTGAGTCATGTGTCGAATTTCATCCAATCTTCTATGGATTACAGCGACTATTTCCCTCGTCGTAATTTCCACCAATCAGAAACGCGCAATTTCGAATTACAAATGGTTTCTAGGTGGAAAAACTGTTTGGCAGGAGCTGTCAGCAGTTTATTCGAGTTTACCCGCGGCAAAACTTGACAGTTGTTGTCACCAAAAATTAATGCATGCAGAATAATCTGTTACTCATGAAATAGTCTTGTCGTTTTCAGTTTATTGTCTTCGACAAAGAGGCAAGTTCGAATTAAACGTCAGATTGACAATCAATTTTTGGGAATCTACAAAGTAAAAATTATCATATCGAATACACCTCAGGCCTTGATGAACCCTCAAAATTTTTGTCATAGAGAATCCTTCAAGCGTGTTGCTTAAGAAAAATCAAGCAACACGCTTTCAGCATTTTCTATGAAAAAATCATCTCGGTATCTGGGGGTGTAACTACTGATAATTCGCACTGAACTGGAACCATTTACTAAATAATATTGTATCAAATTTCAATTCGATCCGACCCAAATTTATGCAGGTATTAAGCAAATTCTCAACTTTCATGTTTTTTCTCAGTATAGTTGTTCTTTCGAGTAAAACTGGAAAATGACTCATGAAATTATGATGAACCTTGGTAACCGGTTGACAAAAGCTGTTACGAAGCAAAAAACAAAACAAAATTCCGTAGTGATCGTGTAATATCGAAATATAAAAATTCGATTCATTTCGACAAAACTTTTTTTCGGGTTCAATTTATCAGATACATATATCTATAATATTTCAAATGTCGTGATTTTTTCTTTGATGAATATTGGGAATCGATTAACGCTCATTCTGGCAGTATTTCGGTTTCAGGTTTTTTCTGATTTTTAACTGCCAATATCCGAAAAAGAACCATCAAATTTAATGCAATTTCTTTGTCATAAAAAACTCACTTACGGATTGCTGAATTAAACTGTTTGTCAAGAGCTGTTTCTGGGGAAAAAAGATTGTCTATCGAGCGACAACGAAACAATGCAAATAGTCAACGAATCGAGCTGTAACGTTTCAGAGTATAAATCTGACTTCTTCATCAGACAAACGAGAAAATTTGCAAAAGTATTTTGTTTGGGTGAATTTTTAATGCGGCGCTCGTCATTAAAGCCAAACCCACTATGCAGGGTGTTCCTAAATATGTGTATCAACGGTCATCTGTAGATTTCTCATGGAAAAATAAAAAAAATTTTCTTTTCGATTTTTTCCTTCGGGTCTTCGTTTCAGACATACAAGGTGTCAAAAATTTATAATTTTTTCAGTTTTTTGCTAATATCTCATGAACCGTTCAAATTACAGAATGGAGTTTCTGTACACACATTGGCGTTTCATGATCAAAAATTGAAATAAAGCAGTATGACAATCCACACAGTTACTATTGATTATTTTTATGGGGCACATGAAGACCATTGTCTATGAAACTCCTGTTAACACCATAGAAAAGTTGACAGCTAGAGTGGAAGCCGCAGCAGAGCAAATTGAAAATATCCCTCAGATTTATGAAAAACGTTCATAGGAACATGATCTGGACGTTATTCTAATGCGTGCATTCAAGTCAACGGCTTTAATTTCGAGCATTTCTTGTAATCTTGTCAACTGTGGTCGCTAAAAATAATAAAAATAACTTCGCAATTTGGAATAAAACACCTAGTTATCGAATTTTGTTGAAATTAATGAACTCGATAATTATCACTGCTAATTTTTCCAATAACAATAAATTTACAATGCGTTAGAAAAACATTTTTGATCATAAAATGCCAGTTATCTCGAAAACGTTTCACTTCAGATCCATAAACCGGGAGTACCTTTTTCATGTAAAGCACATTGGCGCATCTGAATTAGCTGTGCAAATGCAAATTTGTCCAGTGGTGTAAAATTTGGGGGAAAAACCTTTGTGCAAATTCAATATCTCTGCCACTAGAACGTTCAATGAAATCGAGTAAAGTGCGAGAAAGTAGCTATTATCAGTGAAAATGTGTGTACAAAACCTCAATTCTGTAATTCAATCGGTTCCTAAGATATTAGCAAAAAATATACATTTTTGACACCCTGTATCTCTGAAACGAAGACCCGGAGGAAAGAATGGAAGAGAAAAAAAATGTAATTTTTTCATGAGAAGTCTACAGTTGACCGTTGACACAGTTATTCACGAACACCCTGTATAAATATCGAGTTCCTAAGTTGTTTTTTTCGGAAGAAATCGTGTTTCGACATTTTTTTTAGTCAGCATTGTGTCTCTCTTCACAAAATGACGGTTTATATCTCATTGCATAGGAGCAATTTCCATCAACAAAATTGCTTCATTTCAGTTCTCTGTTTCGGACATTGACCGACGAACCTCATACCAAGTTTCCAGGAGAATCATTATTTTCCCAAATTTTTTTGAATGTATCCTTTCATATCTGGGAGGACGAAAACGAATGATAAAGAGAAGTGGAGTTATTCAAATGAACAACAACAACTGCGAGTTTCGTGTCCTCGTTAGTTTTCTATATTCCGTTAGCAACACTGTCCCCTTCTAAATCTGATGAGATGGCCTGAGCGTGTTTTGTTTACAGAATTCTTTACTACATGTCCTGTTGAATGGGGGAAAAAGAATGTAGATTTCGGCCTGAAAATAAGTTGTTGGCAATTGTCTTGCAAAGTGGTGTATTGAGGTTCTGAGGGGAAAGAATCGATTAAATCAGGATAGATGTGGTACCAGGTTCTCCTACTACGAGTAGTTGAACATGTCGATTGACATTTATGGTGTTTTTGGGCGATCTCATGCTCTGAAAATTCTCAGTAATTACTTATTTAGAGTCAGCGTTTTTCATTGTTCCTTCAAATTCGTAATCATTCTTCATTTATCATTTTGTAGTTTTTTTCTGAGTCTCACAAAAAGCGAAATTAATTCGGCAATTTTTTTCCTTTGATGAAAGAGTCAGATTTTTACTCTGAAACATCATAGTTAACTTTGTTCAACGTTTGTTCCTTTATTGTTCACTGAGCAACCTGTACAGAGAAAAAGGTTCTCTTAAACTAATTTGTAACCGCATACGTTCAAGAGGATGGTATTCTTGAATAGGTCCAACCAAATATTAGTTTGATTTTTCGATGAAATACTCTTGAACTATGTGAACAATGATACTCTTGATTTATGCGGAATCACGTTGGGTCCAAATGAGAAATCTTACAACAATTACTGGATATGTTTGCTATATATGTTTCATATTTTCATTCGGAAATACTTTGGCTCTGATACGAATGTAAGATTTCTCATTTCTGTATTTGAAATATTTTTCTATAAGATTTCAATTTCAATCACCAAGAGTTTATAATATTATGCTCGTTGCAATTAGCGGTTCTCGAATACTAAAAATGTATGGTATCTTAAGAAGCCTTTCATATTCATTTCATTTCTTACAAGAAAGTTTTTTGGGAACAAGATTTCAAAGATCGAAGAGCAGAGGTATTTTGAAACAATTTGCGTGGTTACTTTGTTTACTCTCGACCTCCAATCTAAAATAAAATTGGAGTACATGAAGGTAGGTACATGTGACAATGTTTGTGCATAACACACATGCATGTAGGCATGTACCCACATATTTCAATTCAGACTTTGTTATCGAGTAATCAAACTTATTCTGAAAACCAACCTCTTCTTCTTGACTTTCCAAACTCTGTTCCCGAAAAACTCCCTTGATGTTGATAAGTAGTTCTCCATTTACACAAAATTCATAATGCACCATCAAAAACACAAACGCACTTATTCACTATTCACTATGGCGGCCATGGCATTGTTTCCTATCTAAATATCCATATGTCTGCGATTCTACATTCCATACGCGTCTTCAGCGCTACTACCACTCATTGGTTGGGGGGGTCACATGTTCACGCGTTCGACATCAGAACACATTAAATAAGAAATGATATTCTTGATCCAAGAGAACTATGATTAGCTGAAATTGTTTTCTAAAGTAAAAAGAACTTATGTTTTGGTTCAACTGGATTCGATTCAAGAAAATTCATGTAAACAGGCAAACAACGGATGAGTTGAGAATAGAAGTAAACTGTTCAATTTTAAATTATTATTCTCGGGAGAAGATTATTCAATTCAAGAATATGTTTATATTTGATTTGAGAGATCCTTTTTCTCTGTGTGCTTTCCTGAGAACTGCCCTTGACAAATAGTACAATCCTGCAAGCCACAAGGACACGATCCGCAGGCGAGTGTATCTAATCACCCAAGTGAATAAAAGCAATTATATGCGAGTTTAATACTGGACTTTGTCCTCGGTTTCATTGGTGAAATTGAAATAATTCTGCATTTTCAACAACCCACAATAAAGTTGTCGGAATGATCAACTTCATTATCTGTTATAGCCGGAAATTGTCAACACTTCCACTTGATTCATTCATGGAGTGTATAATATTCATTATTATCCACGGGAACTGGTAAAGTTCGATGATTTTCGACCTTTTTGACCACTCTGTTCGTTGCTGAAATGAAGTCTAGTCACACATATCAGATATCTGAAAACGAGAGCAAAGAAAAACCTAAGGAATGAAGGCATAAAAATCCCAAATAGCGAAACATGTAGGTTTGACCATTGGTAATCACATGATAGATTGGGACAAAACAAAAATACTGATGTTGGGATCAGATAATTTGAAATGAAAAATTTAAGAGTGCTCTTGCATTTTCTTAAATGGAGAGAGTAATTTTGCTCATTGTTCTGTAGCAATAGACCCTATTTGGCTGAATTCACTTGAAAATGAGTATAATTGAAACTTTAAAAAAAATAAATCTGTTTTGCTGTGTTTTCTCGAGAATGTCAATTTGACAAAAGTGTCAACTCAAAACGAAAAATCAAAGAGGAAGAATTCTAAAAATTTTCTCCTTTGTCTGATGAAAGAGTCAGATTTGTACTCTGAAACGTCACAGTTCGCTTTGTTTATCGTTTGTATTGTTTCTGTATTGTTCATCAGGCCATCTGTTTTTCAAAAAACTGCCCTTGTTAAATCATTTAATCCAGCAATCCGCAAGGGCGTTCTTCATGAAAAAACAAATTTTATTTAATTTTTAATAGTTCTTTTTCAGGCATTGAAACCTATAAAATGATGCAAAATAAGCTTTATAGTCGTTACATTGTTCATTTATGTTGATTGCTCTACTTCTAAGCAAAGCAAAAAAGTGCATCAATAGGCACAAAATCAAACATGTATCGATAACTGAAATTTTGGTACGATTTTGCATGAATTTTGAGGTTTCTTTAGATGTTCACCTACATAATGTCGAAAAAAACCTATTCAAACTTAAATGATAATAATAAGCTGTTTTCTAGGTCATAACTCAAGCAGATGGAGTCGAAAAATTACCAACTTTCTTCTCGTATTTTCCGTATCTCTCGGTTTATTTGTGAGGAATCAAATATGTACAGCAAACCTTTCAGTCCTGTAGGATTTTTTCCACCCTCAGTCATAGTCGAGGACCCTCACCTCCGGCCTGTTTCTTTTCCGATTTATTATAGTGTGTTATAGTAGAGAGTTATTATCACTCGAGTTATTCATTCACAGATAATATTAATTACTCAGAAGCAGAATAATTAATATATAATTAGATAAGATTCGATTGAATTATTATTCACAGAAAACGCCCCGGTGGGTTGTGGCAATCTGGCAATAATATAATATGTTAACAATCAAAGGAGTAAACTGACTCTTCAGCAGACAATAAAGGGGAAGATTCAGTAATTATTTTCTCCCATTATTTTCATGCTTCGATACTAATGTCGAATCGACTTTCTCGAAAATCATTAGTTTTCTATATTCTGTAAGCATTACTGTCTTTGTTTGAAGAATCTCTTTCTGATCTCTTTCTGCAGGTCCAGTGGAATGGGTGAGAGCGACTGTAAATAACGGTAAAGAAAAAGGCAGTAGACAATTGTCTTGCAAAGTGGCCTGTTGAATTTCTGAAGGAAACCAATTACTTAGATCAAGATAGATGTGGAGCCTGGTTTTCCTGAAACGAATAGTTGAAATTGACATTTCAATTCACATTTATGGTTTTATTGAATGATATCATACTCAGAAAATTCGTGAATTCGTTTTTAAGTGCTTCTTCAAATTCCTTATAATTTTTCATATAGGTTGATACCTCTAATTGAAAACTAATTACAATGCTTCTGTTCGAAGCAAATACAAGTGCTAGATATGAAATCGAACATAGTTATTTCGATAAAAGGATAGTTTTGAAGGATTTTTCAGGTTCCACTACCATACTGTTCAACTATTGACACTCATATAATAGTAACGATGGTGGGCTAGGTCATAACTCACGTACATATGAAGTTTGCACCACGAGCCGGAGGCGAGAAATATAATTCTTCAATTCATCTAGTGAGTTAAGACAATCACTAAAAGTTGAACACTATATTTTATATTCGATTACAGCAATGAATACTAAGGTACAAGTACCTATAGAAAAAGAACTCTAATAACAAATCACAAAAAAATATTAACAATGGTGGTCAGGATTATTCGGAGATTTGAAAAACGTCAAAAAATAAGGTACCAACTCGGTTCATTTGCAAGAAATGAAAAACATATAGCAAACAACCCAGTCTTTATAAGTTTTTTCACACCCTCGGTCCGAGTTGAGGACCCTCGCCTCCAGCAATTTTCCTATTTTTATCTGCTGATTATTTTCAGTGAGTTATAGTGGTGAACTATTATAACTCACGTTATTTGTAATTTTCTATCTTCTGTGAGCAACACCGTTCCCTTCCAAATCGGATAGCCTGATTGTGTTTCGTTCACAGAGTTCCTTACTGCAGGTCCTGTTGACTGGGAAAGGGCTACTGTATAACGGTGTAGAAAAAGACAGTTGGAAACTGTCTTCAGGGATCTATTGAATTTCTGAAAGAGACGAATTTATTAAATCAGGAAAGATGTGAGATTAATGTTCCCTATTGGGTGATACTCAAAAAATTCGTTGAAACCACTTAAGTGGAGTCGAGGTTTTTGTGTACTTCTTCAAACTCGTAATAACCCTCCGTGTAGGTGGAGGGATGGAATTTAATTTTCCTTCACGAATATTTACAGAATGATGACTCCGCTATTGCGAAGGAGGAGTATGCAAAAGATCAAATTTTGCGCATCCTCCAACTCACTAATAACTCATTCTACTCGACCATTTTCATTTCCTTCTTTCAAACTGAATTCATTTAATCAAGTTTAGTTGTACGGCTTCCTAGACGTGAATCAACCTTATCTGTACCTTGCACAAAAACAACTTGCCCTAATCAACAATAATTCGCATACTAAAACCATACCTGTGTATTGAATTGTTCTAGTTCAGAATCTGTAGAAATATAATTTCAATCAGTGTTACCCAACTCTGAACATGGCATATTGGATATCCTAGTCGGAATAACCAAGCATATGGTCGATACACTAGAAATTCAATCGAAAACTGAAATTCCATCTATATTAGGTTCATTTAATTTGTGTCCGTCACACAACTAGGCTCCAATAGCACTGTCCGAGAAACAAGAGCTTGGAGTAATTAGTTATAAATTGATTAGCATTTGTTTGGTCATTGTCCGAATAAAACACGTGGAAGCTTTGTATTGTAGGGGTAATCGCTCTTCACGCACTGGTTCTAGGTTGAAGGAACGTTATCGCTCAGCTCCAATGTCAGTAATTCCAGATATATTTTGGATTGATGCATTTAAAAATCAAAATCAATTTTGTTTCGGTCGAATAACGAGTTTAATTTTTCAAGATCATTGGTTGAATTTTGGTTGGAAAAGTATCGATTCATCAACTTCACCCACATTTGTGTTTAATTATAGTGAATACTTTTTTTATTGATTTCCATATTGGTTTAAATTGAAGAATAAGTTCAATTCTGGACGAAACGAAGCTAAAAATTATTAAAACGAGGGTGATCCCATGTAATCCACCTCAAGGCCAACGATCACTTATCGGTAACAGCCTGGACCTCGGCAAAACGGAAATTTATTTCCCTTCTAGTTTGCCGTTACCCGTAGCGGTCAAGTGCTAGTTAATTATATAAGAGAATGAAAAAATCTAGAAAAGCACTGACGTTAGGTCAGGAGCTCTTACGCGCATGTTCAAATTCTAACTATTAGATCTACACGGAATTTTGCATCGAGTTGCGTGTTGATTATGAAGTAATAAACTGATTTTATTGGTACTCCTTGAGATATTGCGGAAATAATGTTGAAATACCAAAACACAACAAATTTGTCACATTTTTTTCCTTATACCTCCGAAACTACATATCCGATCGAATTGAAATTTGGAACATTATTGTTGAATACAAACTCTGAGGTTTGTGCCAAACTCCATTGAAATGTAATCAATATTTTCAGAGAAAAAAAAGTTTCAGCAAAAGTTTTAAAAACTTTCCAATTAAATTTTTTTTTAAATTTCTTACAACTGAATTCTCACGAAATTTTGTTCTAATTTCCGCTTTCGTATTCCAAAACTGTTCACGAAGTTTCAATTTCATCGAGGCAATACTTCATGATATATCGAGGAATTAACCTCAAAATGTCAATAGGCATAACTCCGAAACTTTCCAACCGATTCTACCCATTAACGAAATTAGTCGAGATATTTGGACTCTCAGCTTAATCTGATAATTTCCATCAGCTAAGTCTTTTCCTTCGAAAATTACAGCACATACGGACGGACGGACAGAATTTAATTTGA
This sequence comes from Myrrha octodecimguttata, assembly GCA_958510865.1. NCBI lineage: Eukaryota > Metazoa > Arthropoda > Insecta > Coleoptera > Coccinellidae > Myrrha > Myrrha octodecimguttata. The sequence continues at coordinate 63,414,019 of OY294058.1, forward strand.
CCATGAATTCTTCTTCAGGAGTTCAACCCAATCCTTTGAGACCATTTTCGGCTCAAAATTCGAAAATTACAGACATCGTGACGAAACGATAACGCGCTGTTTCCTAGAACGAGCGCGTAAAAACATGAATTGGCGTTGGCCTTAATTCACCTTCTGGGTATTTTACAAAATGTCCAATGTACGCCGACGAAGCCTTCCTATAACCACTGCATTGGGGATAGTACAGATATGAACTGTCATGTTCCCAATTTCTTGTATACTCAGTAAAAATCTGATTTTTTGGACTTCCATAACCAACCACCTCGCCAGGAACACAAGAAAAGAATCTTGAAAAGTTCAAACCAATATCATCCAAAAGTCGCTACAAACTAAGGTTACTCATATCATCAGTTATTTGAATTATCCAATTGAATGTAACGTTTCTACTTTCTGATTTGTATACGTTGAGAAAGTATAGATAAGGTCACGTTTCGTCATGGTAGGTCCAGTAACGAGTTGAATCATTATAGCTCATTGGTTGAAATTTGGTTGAAAAAGTGTTGTTCATCAACGTTAGCCAAAACAAATTAATGTGCATTCTACCTAATTGTGTATGTCGAATTATGCGTACATTTTTAATTGGTTTTCAGATCGATTTAGGTCACGAAATATTCGTTCATCAATCGAATAATCCTGAACCAAAATGAAACGAAGCAAAAAATTATTGAATCAAGCAGTGTGATCTAATCTTATCTACCTTATTCATCAACTGGATATTCCAGAAGATGTCCAGTATAACACGAAGCTTTCGAAGCTACTGCTACTGCATTAAGAGTAGCACCGCATTGAAAACTGTTGATCGATCTTCTATGCTTATGTTTCCCTGGAAAACTGATTCTTCCGTAATACCTTCTACACCTCTTTTACCAGCAAGCTCACCACGGACACACGAGAAATAATAAGTGGGTTCGAACCTGACCAATTTATTCGGAAGAAATCGGGTACAGAATATGTAAGGTTTCTTTTATCCAAGTGAATATACTTTTAGAAATCGTTCATCAGTACACGGTTCATTATGGTGGATCTAATAATGAGTCGAATCATCAAAGTTCTTTGATTGAATTTTGGTTCAGTGAGTAATGATTCATCAACCTCAGGTACAACCTCTAAATGTGCATTAATCCTACGTGTATTCATCGAAAATTGCAGAGTTTCACATTGGTTCTTATATCGATTTGGATAACAAAATATAAGTTTATTATTCGAAATCCAAATCCAGAATGTAACAATGTGAAAAATTATTACAACGAGGGTGATCTCATAATATACACCTTATTCATCATCTGGATATTCTATAGGATGTCCAACTCACGCAAACGAAACTTCCAAAGTTTCCTTTAGCTATTGCATTGAGTAGTGAATTTTTTCAGCTGTTTCTATTTTGTAGTTGATAAAGCGTGGCCAGTGATTTCAATCAAGAGATCATCTGAAAATTTTACATATGCAATCGAAAGGAATGAAACTCAACTATCTGGAGTTAATTGAAATCTATAGATTGGTGCAGAACAATGTTCTTGGAATAATGAACGATCAAACGGATTTTTTTTAATTTGCAAATTTTCAATGATTTCAAATAAAACCCACACCCTTATCATACCCAGAAAAGCACTGACGTGAGGTCAGGATCTGTTACGAGCTGGTTCAAATTCTAACAATTAGATCAACACGAAATTTTGCACCTAGTTGCATGTTGGTAATCTGCACCTGATCACGAAGTTTCAATTCAATCGCACCTGTACTTCATGAGATTTTGCGGATATAACGTTGAAATTACAAATAACAACGAAATTTGGCATATTTTTTCTACTTATATCTCCGAAAGTGAATATCGGATCGAATTGAAATTTGGAACATTGCTGTTTAATACTGACTCTAAGGTTTGTGTGAAATTCCATTGACATCAAATCAACATTTGTAAAGAAAAAAAAAAATTTTCATCAGAAATTTCAAAAACTTTCGAATAAATTTTTTTTCGAATTTTCTAGCAACTGGATCCACAGGAAATTCCGCTCCAAGTTGCGTGTTGGTATTCCGAAACAGTCCACAGAGTTTCAATTTGATCTTCAGTAGATATCGAGGAATTAACCTCAAAATTTCAAATGGGCCTAACTCCGAAACTATTCAACCGATTCCGCGCATTAAGGAACTTCACCGAGATATTTGGACTCCAAAATTTATATGATAATTTCAAACCGCTAAGTCTTTTCTTCCGAAAGTTAGAGCACATACGGACGGACGAACAGAATTGAATTTGACCATGGCTTCTTCTTCAGGGAGTTCAACCCAATCGTTTGGGACCATTTTCGGCTCAAAAGTCAAAAATTGCAGACATTGTGACTATATGATTGACATTGTGACCTCCGTTATTCACTACCTAGGCGAAGGCACACGAGAAAAAAATACCAATTTATTCGAAAGAATGTGTTCAGAAAAGGGTTACTCTTATCATAGTTATTTGGACAATATAATTATCCATAAAAATGTATCCACGTTGAGAAACCATCTATAAGTACACGTTTAATTATGATGGATTTAGGAACAAGTTGAATCATTATAGCTTATTGGTTGAATTTGGGTTGAAAATGTACCGGGAATCAACCTCAGCAAAAACATATGAATGTACATAACACATACGTGTATTTAACAAAAAATGCACTGATTTCTCATCGATTTGATCACAAAACATTGGTTTATTTTCCGTAACCCCGATCCAAAGTGTAGCGAAGCAAAAAATTAGCAAATCGGGTGTAATCTCATCTTATCCACCTTATTCATCATCTAGATATTCTTGAAGATGTCCAATGTACGCCAACGAAACTTTTAAAGTTTCCTTCAGCTACTGCATTAGGGATAGCACCGAATTGAACTGTCAATCCATCTTCTATGTCTAGTCCCTAGAAAACTGATTTTCTCGTAATACCTCCTGCACCTCCGTAACCAACAACCTCGCCAAGAACACACGAGGAAAAAATAATAGAGTTCGAAACTTTCCGTATAAATTCTCATATTGAAATTAGTTTCGTGTATAACGGATACAAGGGGATTTTACTCGCGAACTGTGTGGAAGATTTAGGGTCTCGCTCCGAGGACTTGAAAGAACGATGGCGTGTGACAAACACGGCCAACTTTGGAATCGGATCCGGGTGGTTCGTCCTAGAAGTTATTTCAATATCAGACCTTCTCCAAAGGCGTCTCTTCTCTCTTCTTGGAGTTTTTGGTTTTGCATTTCGTTATTTGTGTTCGGATAACGAACTTGTGTTTTTTCGCTATATAATCGGGGGTTGTCGATCCTATTGTTGTAGTCCCTGGAGTTATATGGATGTATCTGATGACGGACTGGTTACATTCAGAATCCCTGTTGTGTCATCGTGTTTGGATATCTTTATTGATATATCTTCGGATTTATTCTTGTCGATGAGTTCGAAATTCTTCTTCCTTAGCCTGAGTTCCTTTAGTGTACTAATGATTTCTACTCACATAAACTGAGGAAATAATTTTGATCGTCAAAATGATAAAAATTGTCCCATGCAGGAATCAAATTCTTTCTCGGGCTATATGGCATGTGGTACCATCTTGTTGGAATCATATAATGATCACACAGGTCTTACAAACAAATTTTTCAAGTTCTATTCAATACAAATGGACGAAAATACAGACCCGTTTATTTTTCTGGATAGAATGAATTTCCTGAAATCTGCGAAATGTTCTCCAAAAAGCAAAAACGGCAACATTAATTTTTACGCGCTCTGGAGAAAGGCGTGCTATCTGTTGGTACGAATGTCTGCAATTGTCGAATTTTGAGCCAGAAGTGGTCGCAAACGATTAGGTTGAACTCACTGCTAACGAATCCGGTGGCAAAATCAATCCTTTCTGGCCGTCCGGCCTGCCATAGGCACGATAACAGAAGCCCTATAGGTTTGAAGATTTAAGGGTAGACTGCAATCCAACATTAAATGCTTCGGTTTATTGGCGAAATCAGCCGATAGATTCGAAGTTCTTGTCATCTGAAATTTGAGTATATTTCCCTGATGTTTCAGGAACCACTTGAGCGATTGGAGTCAAACTTGATAGTCGACTTGAGCATAATGACGCACAGTTTTTTCAAATTTGTGTTGAGATGATTAGGTTATTCAACTAAAAATTTTTTTAAAAGATATTCATCAGATTTAGACAAGTTTTTGCAACGAACTTTTTATTTCACAACAGTGTACGAGATGTCAGTTCGTTCCGATTGTAGTTTTCGGAGATATTGGGTAAAATAAGGATTCTATTTTTTTGGTAATTTCTCCGGTAATCATGATGAAATTTTCAACTCGTTGTGAAATGCTGCGGAATTTTCTGATGATAGTCTGAAAATTTGCGGAAAAAATTCATATTCTTCTCCTAATCACATAATCCTCACGAAATTTTCCATGAACCTGGCAGCGATTCCAATTCAATCTTATCGGTATTATCAGAAATATTGGAAAAAGGAAGTTCATAGTGGGGTAAATCTGCGGAATTGCAAATTTGGCCAGCGTAATTAACCTCCAAATATAGTCTACAAATATCTTAGTTACTGAATAATTTTTTCCGGGTGTTATTTTTCATGATCGGCCGTGTGAACGGCTTTAAACACAATAAATTCCGCAAGGAACGACGTAGAAACTTGATATTCCTAGAAATGGACTGGGGCTTAAGTACGAAGGTTGAATTCGTGAATGTGTAAAATCCGCCCAATGATTCCGTAGATATACCCATTCACACTTTTCTCTTCCTAATATTTCCATAAATGATGATCAGGTCGAATTGAAATCTAGTACTTGAGAGAAAAATAACAGTTTAAAGGTTCATCCAGAATTTCGTGAGGATAAAATGATTGGAATGTCGCGCTTGGCGTAGTTGATAGAGAGATACTGCAGTGTCAAATTGGCGTGACGTTATGACACCAAACGTTATTTTTGACATCTACGGATGCGCAGATTCAATTTCAGAATAACTCGACGTCAATAGCGTTAGCGTCTAACGTTATTTACGGAAAATTGCGAGCCGCAATTTACATTGCGCTATTCTGTATCGAAAGGATTCGTTAAGCTTCGGGTCCTTCTGGCTCCGATCACTGTCTGAGAAAAGCTGTGTTCTCCAGAACGAGAGCGTTATCTTTTCGACACAATATATGTAATTTTCTAATTTTGAACTACTATCAAACGATTAGGTTGGACTCACTGATGAAGAATTCGTGGTCAAATTTGATTCTTTCCGGACGGCCGTCCGTCCGTGTGTGCTCTAACTCTCGAAAGAAAGGACCGAAAGTCTTGAAATTTCCAGGTTAGGGGTTGATCCTGAATATCTCGGTTAAGTTCGTTAATTTCGTTTTTTGATGTTAATTACACAACTTCCTGAAATTTTTTGAATCTATTTTATAATACCTTTTATACACAACTGATATTAGACATTGAGGTGCTTTAGTGCTAGTGAAATTACCTCTTCTGAATCCTTTTTAATTTTTTTGAGATTCAAAAAATTAATGCAGAAATGCAAATGATCAATCTTTAGGAGTTTAATCGTGAGTTTGTAACACAAACATCTGACGTCTCACATAACCTAACTAAACAAACTGATAACTAACGCAACGGTTACAAAAACGTGTAGCAAAACGTCTACTTTTGGAACGACAGTTAAAACCAAAACGTAATATTTAGCGTAACCGTAATAATATAGTATAGTTGCAATAACTCTCTAATACCTGAAAAGATTACCGCTGTAACAACGATTCTGAACATGCACGCAAAAGCTGCTGTTTTAACGTCAGTGCTTTTCGCGATTCATTGAATACAGATAATCACAAGAGTTGTTCTGCTGAGTCGAAACACAGTATCATGTCATCTAGTTCAACACACGATCTTTCCTTCTCAGAATCAGCTTCCGTACAGCTAAAAGAGCAATGTCTGCCTTAAATCGTAGAGAATTACAACTCAATTTCCCGAATATAGTCGACGTACCTACAGGTAGAGAAGAGCAGATTATTCGGTCAAACATGACACTTCCATATCGAAATCTGCTGAACTGTAAAGTTTAATTCTATGCCATGTCACATGTCTCTATCTGCCGATAGTAATGGATTGGCAACCTACATCTTTCAGAATTCTGAGAGAGGTATAATCGCATTTTGGATAAGATGTTCTAGCAACGACGGTTTTAACTGGAAATGGGCCCTTTTATTTTTCGTGCCTTTTGTCCTAGAATGTGTAATTCGTTTTGAAGGGGTTCAATTTATCGAATTCAGTGTGAGGTTTATGATGGCCGAAGGAACAGCTTCGCCCAGTAGCAGAATGAGGAACATTACCCTAAGGATGAAATAATTTAGTTTTCAAAGTGAATTCAATGTATATTTAAACATTGATTGATAACCTTTCCAATGTACGATTTTTTTGCTCTGATGTTCTATAGGGAACCGCGTTTCATCATTTCGCCCGACTGTCTTCATTCTTCGAATTTTCTTAGAAAATGGTCAGTTTGGACTAACTGATGAATAATCCGAGCTCAAAGTTGATTCTGTCCGGCTAGCTGTTTTTTGCCAAGATATCTTGAAAACAAAAATGCTAGTGACTCGAAACTTTAACGGTATATTGAGTAACACAATGTGCCAGCTCAGTTCTGTAATGGGCCGAATCACCCCAATAGTTTCGGAGTTATTTTATCAGATATTTCCTCAATAACTCAGGAATTATTCATGCGATAGTATTGGAACTTGGTAATTAGTTGTGTAATACTAATGCAAAACTGCTCACGAAGTTCTGTTGGAATCATATTGAAGTTTGTATTACAGACAGTGATATTTTACGAAGTACTCAGTGCAAGATGTTCGAAAGCTATTTGTCCTGTAGAATACAGCAGACGAAGATCAATGACGCTGTGAGTGATGAGGCAGCAGTTAAGTGCGGTGTACCCCGGGGTACACTTCTAGGCCCAATACTGTTCCTCATATATATATATAAACGATCTACTCATCCTGAATATTAGGGCCAGGATAATATCTTTTGCTGATGATATGTGTTTTGTTTTTGAACACAGTTTATGGACAGAGGTCAAAAATATAGCAACGAATGAATTGAAAATTGTGAAACCCAACTAACACAACATACAGCAATTGTACAGTTTCTGCATCACAAGTGCCAGTGGAATGCAGTACATAAAATGTTGTATTAAAACTGCACAGTCTCTGCATTGGTGATACTGCTGTCCTAGCAATGCAGTCTATTAAATACAGCTGCTGTACAGCTTTTGTGCAACAAAATCGAAATGCTGTATGAGACAACGCTGTCTCTGTCTTTGATGCTATATTTTGTTCTAATAGTCAGCCATCGTTGTCTGTGCCGATAGCCGGTACGTTAGAGGTTAGAGAAGCGTTGTCGATCGTCGTCGTCGATCATGCTGTTTTGTAACGGAAATTTGTTTGTTGTGTAGTAAATTCGTTTTTGGTTCTAAGTGAATCGCGCTATTTGAACTGACTGTTTGTACTTAAACATCAATGAAGGAATTTTAGGTATTATATTCACATAAGGTAAACCTTTTTTTGTGTATTAACTCATTTTTCTCCACTTCAAGTTGCTGTACGAAAGAACAAAGAGAGCAAAAATGATTCACCAACCGATATTGAAACAACCATCATGGTATGATTGAGAAATATGTATCTACTTATTTTAGAGGACTCAGAAAGGAACGAGAGAGAGTCACCCGATAATATATTCTATCATGTGTAATATTCGATATGGCCGGTATTTGTGTAAATTCAAGTTTTTTCCATTAAAGTCATGTTCCTAGTGCAAGATTTTTTTTATTAAGTTGAATTTGCTATGAATCACTTTACGTTATATGCTCAATATAATCTAGGTTAACCCGATTCCTAAGACAACCCGTATGTTTCAGGAATCCGGCTTACCTCCGAAAAATCTATATTTTTCAAGTAATCGCATTTAGATTCTGGACTTACATACTACAGATTGTGTCTTTTGGTCTAACCAGAAATGGCCGTAGGATTTTTCAGATAATGTTGAGTACATTTTTATATATTTGAATTCCATGTTGAATTTTTGGTGAAATGTGAAAAATCAAATAATTTAAATATTTTTCTGTTGAGTTATCAATATCTAGATACAGAAAGAATTGCAGTAATTTTTCTACCATAAGGCATAGAATTCGAATATGCAAAAATATAAACATCACATCATATAAGAAAATCAAAATTTATTTGGCAATCTCCGAAAAAACTGGTAGGACTATACTCACCTTTTCACATTCATCGAGGGTAAATAATTTAGTATCAATGTGCAAAGTTTCAATTCAATCTCTTGAAAAATACTTATTTCTTCAGGAGTGAGCCTTATTCCTGTGGGTGTCGTTATACAGCCGAGCTTCTGCTGCATTATTGCTGATCAGAAACTGTATATCGACATAGCACAGTTGCAGCATGATAACTACGTACAAACTGTATCACAAAGTGGCATAGCTCCTGCACAACGGCTGTATAGTGGCTGTACTTCAAACGCAGTTTGAGCTGTACAGTTTTGATGCAATTCCGCGGGACATATACGGTCCGTTTCGATACAGTTACTGCACCACCATCGCTGCACTTCAAGTGCAGTAACTCTGTACAATTTCTGAACTCTTGCTGCGTTTTAGTGTTTGCTGGGAAAAGTAGTTCGATCTAAATATGCTCTCTGTGAATATGAAGAAGACACACTTCCTACCCCTTTCCTTGGTCAGTAACATGTTGCCCGATTACGAATATCTTCATTTTGGCGAAGGCAGGATCAGTGGTGTAGAGTTCACTAAATATCTGTGAGTCTACGTTGGCTTTCATCTCAAGTGGAATATTCACAGTATGGAGTCGAACAAAAACTTGAGAAGAATTTATACAAATCGTATCGCAAGGAATCTCTTGACGTGGGATCTGGGTTATACTATGTTCTACACTCCTGTACAGTCAGTTGTCCAGTGTGGTGTGAGTGCATGGGTTGGTCTCGTCGAAAAATATTACCTCATTATTGAGAGCGCAGAACCGCTTCTGAAGGTCCTCTCTGAAAACCCTGTCTTGTTTCCAACAGAGAAATTGTACGGGGAGCTGAGAATTCTTGATTTCAGACAACTGTATGTTAGGACTTCGACTTCGTGGATTCTGCTAACAGAACACTACAGGCAGAAAAATCGAGCTCGACGCTTCTTTCAATTTTCATCTACTTGAAATTGAAATTTACTAATATATGCTACTATCAAGTGCTATCAACCTCAGTTCTCAAATCCGATGAAATAAAATTAACCATTGAATGAAACACCAGTTTTTCAATTGGGAACCTCAAGAATTGAAAGAACTCGAATTGAAATATGATCGCTTTTTCATCAATCAAATTCCGTTATCAACCTTTTTTTCCAGAACCAACCGAATATTTCATATTTACGGAACAGAAAACCGGCAACCGAAATAACCAAGTAAATTTGCGGAACATATCCTATGTAAACTTGACACTATTAATATGAAATCAGGAATCCCAACTCAAATTTCAGCCAATCGGACGTGATCTCAATAAAATCAATTTTTAGAAGGAATTATCTTTTTTGTGGAGCCGAGGCACCGTTTATGGATATTTATGACTAGAGCCTTATCATGTCAAATTTGTTCTGAAATTCCCCTTCCCCAGTATAATAATTTTGGACGAAATTTGTGGGTTGGCAACTCTGACCGAAGTCTTTCATTAACCAACATTGGCGAATAAGAGCGCATCTTTGAATTCACGTTATTTTCTATGCACCTCATTATGAATTCATGCAATAAAGGGTAGAGTTTCCCATCGAAAATAATTTGAATTCCACCAAAATGGAACCACAAAAATGGACTGCAATGAAGTCAGGAAATTGGGCGAGCTCGTTCACATTCCCATTCGAATAAATTTCAATGCTTCCTGACACAAATCAAACCATAGTATATAATAACGTTCGGTCAGCGATACAGAATGAACCGCAGGTGTGGAAGGAGAGGAGGAACACAGAACAGGAAATGAATCGATTTATTTTCAGAGGTCGGACTAACACCGTCTTCAAGGAACTCCACCGAATATTTGTGGCCGATTTCTGAGAATTTCTCGCTATACACCCGTTTCGTACCTGAAGGTATTATTACTTAATCAATAACCAACAATTCGGGTAGGGCCCGATCACAGGAGCTTCTGTGGTTTCCTACAACATTCATAATGCATTACCAGCGTGTTCCTGGTTGCTGGTAGAATGATTGTTCATTTCAGGGTGAATATATGCTGGGAAAACTATACTCCATTCACTTTTATAAAGTATCCCGGTTGGCCATGATTTAGGTCTATCATGTTTTTGTAACTGAAACCAAGGCAGGTTGGCGCTCCTGAAATATCGACAATGTCAAAATAATTCGACGCGAGGTTGCCAATTTCTACTCTCTTTCAATAACAGGTAAAAATTCAGCTTCAGCCATAATAAACTAATAAATAAACATTTCGCTTTGATTGCATTGTATTGAGCCTAAAGTAGGTAGTCATGTTTGAATCGAACAAATTCCTTAACGAATAATTACAAAAGTTATATATTTCGTGGAATTGTTTCGATAGAAAGCAGTACATTGAAAATGAACTTGGTATATCCTATGTTGGCAGAACATGGAATTTTTATGCACGAAAATAACATGAATTATACAATATCTCATTCAATGCTATTTTTTCTAATATTTTAGGAATTGCTTTTTTCTGGGAATTGAATATTTGAGTTGACTTCAAAGTATGTCCATAAAACATAATTCCATATCTTGCTTTTGACTCGATTACTGCATGATAGGTAGTTTTCATGGAGAATTTATCCAGAGATCCTGTCATTACACCCAAAGATAACAGACTGAAGCTAAGCTGCATCCCAGTTTAGAAATATGTTGATCCCAATCCAGTGTATGTATCATTCACGTAGATTCCCAAGCCCTTTGTAAATGGAGTTAGTTCTTTTGAGGTTAACTGTGACACACATTTCAAAGTACTACTATATTCTCATACTGGAATATTTCAAGTTGTGCAACAAGGTATTTAAATGACTTCTGTAGGCTTATTTCTTGAGAATTTAGAAAAGTATTGAATTCGAAGCAACGGACTACTCTATCCATTATTTTTCAGTAAACTTCCAAAACACTTGATTCTTGATTTCAGGACAAGAAAAAAGCATTACTGAATCTTCCAACCATGTTTACATACGTTAAATATTTCCAATATTAACAGGGAAAAAAGTTTCTTCAACATTCGCCAGGTCTTCGGAATTATTGAATTCACATAATATTTTCTCAAATTCATTACTTTGCAAATATACATTGACAATTTGAAAAATAAGTAATTACTACGACCTACGACCTCTTTGTAGAGAGGACGACGTTGTGTAGTTATCTGACAGGAAAGTGAGTATAACCTAACATTTTCAAAATATTCACGGTGAAATCTGTCAGGATGTCATGGCAAACCGGGATACTTTATAAAAGTGAATGGAGTATATGTTTTGTTGATTTTATGATCAATCTACTCGAACGGTATTGTCGGACGTTGTCTATAAAAGTCCTCATCAGTATGGCAGTAAAGCATATACAGGGTGTCACATTAAAACAAAGTTCTTCTCTAGTAGAAAGATCAAGATTCTGGAAAATTGCTCGTACCTGTCAATTTTGTTCTAGACGTGGCATATTTACGCGTATGTTTTAGAGGAACAGCGTGTTTTCATTTGGTCCAAATGCCTCTCATTCTCAAATATCGAAATGGATCTCAACTTCAAAGTTAAAACTTTCAGGGTAGGTTGCATTTCAAAATTGCAAAGGTTCAGTTTGTTCATGGGTAAAATCAGTCAAAAGGTTTCGTAGTTATTTGACATGTTGATCTTATTTACCTGACATTTCGGGAACTACTTGAGCGATGAAATTCAATACTGCCAGGCAGTTGAAGCGCAACTTTTTGAGGAATTTTGTTGAGGTCTAGATGAAACTATCGAAATTTTTTTCGGAGACTGTTTTTCATATTCGAATAATATTCTGCTCTCACGTTCACTTCACTTCATATTTCACAGAAATGTTTCAAATTTCAGTTTGGTATGATAATAATTTTTGGAGAAATTGAGAAAATATGAGGAATTCCGTGGTTTCTTCTTCGGTGTTTTTCCAGAATAACTGAAAAATTTCGATTCAATCATAATGAAACTTGGTAACTAATTCGAAAATACTGATGAACAACTTGGTGCGAATTTTCGTGATGATCATGTCATTAAAAAAATGCCAAAAAAGTTGAATGTTTTTCAAAGCTTTCAAAATTCTGCCATCTCCAAATCATATTATCCTCACAAAATTCTGTATGAACCTTCAAACTGTTATTTTCAATCCTGTAGGTACTGGATTTCGATCTCACCTAATCTGTATTTTTGGGAAGTACTGAGGAAATAACATTTTGAATGAATTTATCGGCGGAATCCTTAGGTGAAAACAGATAAAAAGTTCCTAAAATGTTTCTCTCGAGATTTATTGTGTTTACGATCGGCCATGATGTTCAGCTGATGTTACCAATAAACGGACTCAAGCCAGAGAAGCAGGCTTCAAACCAAAACTGAAATTTTCAAGGCTCTTGCTTTCTCGAAAGTCGAAACAAAAAAAATGAAAAATTTCAGTCAACGATAACGCACTGTTCTCGAGATCAAGCGAATGAAAACATATCGATTCATACCTTAATACCTATGAAAACAGCTGTATGACTCATTATTATCGATTTCAATCATGACTATTTTCATCATTAATCGATTTCACTAATGAAATTGTTGATTAAAGTATTCCAGATCAAATCAAATCTACTTATACTGTTCTAAATGTTAGTATTGAGAAATGACCAAGGAGCTTCTATTTTACTCTACTCGTTCCATTTAAGGGTTTTTTTTCAATTAGGATATGTCAGCAAAAGTTTTTCTTAAGCTCTCCCCTTTCCTTCTAATAATACTGAATTCTGAGTACATTGAGTAGTGTTGGCGATTGAATTTTTGCAACAATATATTCCAACAGAACAATTGAGCAGGTAATGTGACAGCTCGAACAGCTAGTTTCCTCGTTATGTAAAATGGCGAATGAACCGGGTCATGTTTAAAGGGTATCAGCCTAGCTCAGTTCTGGTTATAAAACGCTGCAAATTTTACACAAGGGTTTATTATTTTCTCAGTTAAATAACCCAATATACCATTGAAATCTCAAAAAACGTATATATTATGCATAACTCACTGGTTTCTTACAACACAGAAATCAATTCCATGAAATTATTCATGTGAACATTGAAATCTCAATAACTGCGCTTGAATAATTGGATAACATTTCCACATGCAGAACGCTAACTGAGTAGCAAAATTTAAAATAACATTTCGAAGAGAAGAGACGTTCCACAGTCGTTTCACCTCTTTGAAAATTTCGTGTCGGTATTCTACAACTGAAAATGAACTTCAAATCAGATAGGGTTTGCCCTTTTTAAGATATTAGGGAAATAACCTCAATATTCAAAATGGTCACGAAATTTTTTGCCAATATCTGCACAAATAAATATCGGTCAAACTGAAATTTGAAACACTGTTTCTAAATATTGACTCTGAAACCTGTACCAAATTTCATTGAACTTTGATGAATATGTATCCGAAAAAAAAATGTTCAACAAAAAAATTCGATTTTTCCAATACAATTCTCACGAAATTTCGCATTAAATCGAGTGTCTATATTTCATAATTAGTCATGATGTTTCAATCCGAACGCGTTCGTATTTCTCGATACTGAGGAAATAAACTCAATCTTTCATACTAACACCAATACGTAAAACAAAAGACTTTCCGCTAATATCAAATGTGATTTCTACTAAGATTCAACTTTGTTCTGCAAAATACTAATGAAATGAAAAAAAACTCCATGGTCCTGTGCAATTGATCTGAAAAAAATTTTTTCCACAGTGCAGATATCTGATACACTTGATTCACAAAGTATCCACCACACCAACTGAAAATCTAAAGCTATTTTCAATAACATGTCATGATGAAACATGCGGAATATTCTTGTCTACGCTATATCCCTTGTCTTAGGTCACGAACCGGCACAGACCCCATTCAGAACAGGTAGATAGATCATCGGCTCCTAACTTTTGTCTAAGGCTCCAACACTCAGTATAAGATTCTCGACAATCGACAATTGATGAGATTTCCGGTTTGTTATTGATTTTTTTGCATATTATATCCTCCAATTGGATTTATCATATAAATGCTCATTATTTTTTATATTCACGCTTATTTCAAACTGTCAGTACGAAAGATATTGGATTTCGATTGAAACCAGTAACGGATATCCACATGTTGACGATAATTGTACTACGCAAACCGAAATTGATGGAAACCTCCGATCAACCGAATTTTTTTGAAATCTGCATTATTTTAAATTAGGCTACGTAATTCGCGTTCTGCATGTAAATATTTTATTCAGTTATAAAAGAGTATTCATTGAGATTTCAATATTTCAAATGCATTTTTTCATGGAATTGGTTTTTGTGTTCTAAAAAACCAATGATTCATGAATAAAATAAAAGTTTTATTTAAGATATGAATGAGCTTCATGAAGAAATTCAATCTTGAATCCCATAATCTGCAGGGTGATTTCTATAAATAATAATTTGATCCGATTTTCAGTAGTTATGTTCAAGATATTTGGAGAGGAAATCCAAAAATATTCAATCTGAACTACTTACGATTATGAAATTGTCAAGAACATCGATGGGGCATTTGCAAATTGTGTTTATAAAATAATAACGCATCCAATAAAAATTTCTCGATATGTGTTGAAAAGTTGGTAATCAATATTTTCATCGTCTTCAAGATGTATGATTCTGGATGAAAAGTTAACCGATCATTCCAGTGAATTCCAATCTTAGAACCGAATGCGATGATGTCATTTTCGACATTATTGGAAATTTGCAGCGTTTTTCTTTATAACTCAGGAACCAGTGGTCGGAAATCATCCGGGTGAAATTTTTTTGGTTTAGTTTTGCAACAGTAATCAACGTTCAGAGTTTCATGAAAATTCGGTGGTAAGTTTTCGAGAAATAATTTTTTTTTCCTCCAACCCCCCATTTTGAGCCCTTAGGATACACCGATCCTGCTGAAAAGCTTGGACAATCAATCCCGAGCGCCACACAATTTTTCTACCAAGTTTTACTGATTTCTGTTCAGTACCTTCTGAGAAAAGCCCCGGACAACGGACAGCGGACGGTGAACGGACGGATTTTTTTATTCAAATCTACATATTCCAAAACGTAAACTGTGAAATTTTCAGGGGGGGTTAAAATTTTTTTTTTGTTGGACGATCACTAAGGTTTATTATTTAATTTTATCAAATAATAAACCAAAAAACGATTTCAACGCCAACCGACTGACTCTATGAAATTGATCGAAATATACATACTAGTTTAATATCCGATCTAACCATCATTCGTCCCAGAACTCATTAAAACCGAAATGAACACAGAATATTGGACATACCGCGGGCTCAATCTAATAGCAAATAGATTCGAACAAAGGTTTTTAATGGAACGCTCTGTTATTCCAATCTTCCACAAAACGTCAACAATTTGCATCTATTCAAGCCGTAAAATAGATTCTGAAAACTGCAATTGTTTCCTGAGGCGATTGTTCAGTTGCACCACGCCACAACTCAGAACAATGCCCTATGAAACCGAGTGGTTCGACAGAGCAAACACGATCATATATTGTGTTTTACCCGATATTAGACCTCTATCTATGCGAATACATATGTTATTCCCGGTGAATTAAATCCGAAGCGATGCGGTGGTCATACATGGCGAAATATCGCCTATTATACAGGGTGTATCAGTTCCACTCGTGAATGTGGTCGGAATTCAAAATGGGGGTTTTTCCTGAATTTGTGTTGCAAATGCAAATTTGAACATAATTATTATGGGTTTGATTCATCATTTTCCCAAATTGCCTTCTGAAAGTATTCAAGTGACAACGGTTTTTAGTAGAATAGCTCTTACTGCTATAGAATAATGAAATATTCATTCCTATTCTGTAGTACACACGTGTTCTTTGTCAATATAATCATTGTCTTCCTTAAACAATGATATAACCATCAGTGCTACTAGAAAAGCTTAGTCATTGAATAAAACTCCTGCTTTCTAGTTGTGAACCTTATGAATTCAAATGGGAATGAACTCAAGTTGAACTGGTTTAATAGTATGTCCTATTCAATGAGTTTCATTCTATGTGAAACTCAAACTCTTGATAGGTCTCAGTCTGACTTAAAGTAAAGATGATTCTTGCTCTATATCAACTTCCATAAACTTCCCGCCGCTTTAGCACATTCCGCTGTATATGTGCAAAATCTGGAAAAATATGATTATATTTGAACAAGCTATCGCATGATATATCGATGTATCAGTAGATGCTGTAAAATAATTTCACATTGCTTACCTAATAATTTCACTCCTCGCTTACTTTATTATAGTAAAACATCGTGAAATAGTGTATTAGCCGAAAATTAAATTGAATTCTTAGAATGTATTCCACTGAAAGGTATGTAAAACATTATAGGTTTATTCGTTGTACCTACATGAACTACACTAACTACACCAACTCCACTGACTTCCAATTCTCAATGCACCTCAGTGTAGTCACAGGTGACTTAGTGCAGTTCAATCTGTTCTATGATTTTCACAGAATACAAATATATGATAGATAATTTTACGCAAACCCAAAATGACAGAATTCTATGCTTCTTTTGTTTTCGCTACCACTTCGAGGTGATGTAGATTTGTCGTGAAGTTTTTCTAAAGTCTTCACGGAGAAAATTCTATTTCAAATAACGATAAGATGAAAATTAATTTAATCTAAAAATAACCACACATAGAGAACAAAACACGTCCAACCAGGAACCAAAGAAAACCACAGATGTCTATGATTATGAATTATCTTTACGCATAACCATCACAGAAGATTACCTCACTCTATGCACTGCACACGCAATCTGTGACTACACTAACTGCCAATTTTTCCCCAATGAACAGGAGTGCAAGTTCACAACAAAACACTCCGAACAGAATCAGTGGGGTAAGTGTAATTAGTGTAGTAGGTACAACGAACAAACCTAATATGATAGAAATTCATTCATCCAGATATTTTTACCTTATATGTTTTCTGATGTTGATTCAGTTCTGACAGACAGTTGCCTTAACGACCAGACGTAATTTCCACATAGCGCCACCTTCAGTGGAAAAAACGAATTCTGCCGAATTTCCCAACATTGGCGAAACAAAAGTGCATCTTTGAATTCACCTTATCTTCTGTGCATCCTAATGGAGACCCAACAAATAAACTTTTGATTTGAAACATGTTATTGTTTTTCATGATCAAGCTAATGAAAGCATGGCCTACTTTCGATTCACAGGTGCGCTTCTCTGAGCGATTCTGGTGACAATCGAAACCGACAAAAATAGTATTTCTCCCTGCTCGATCGCACAGTGAAAGATGAATACAATCGAATGTGTGTAAGTCTACAACATGAAAAATTGATCTCCCTTTCCAGAGGGCGTATTGTGGCGGGAAGATATATGGTTTCTGTGCATAGACGTGATTTATCGAAGAGCGCGGTTATTTCCCTAAAGAATAATGTATTGTTTCTGTTCAGAAAGTGTTAGCGGAAAAATGGTATAGTACCTACCCATATGCGAGAATTATCCTAACTGGATATGAACATAACCTCATGAATACAGTATGAGTCTTTAACCTCGAAGAACTTCAGTTAATTAAGACAGTTTCATGTTGTAAATATGCTCGGATAGGTCGATTAGTATCTTAAATTGCGCCATTTTCATTGTGAGAAAATGTTTAACGGTGTGTGATTTCGTATCTATTCCATTTCTGAATATAATCCGAACAGTTTTCACAACAGAATCAATTGTTTTGTCATCTCTGAGGTTCTATTTTATGATGACAGTCCTCATTATATAATGTTTTGATTGTGCAACAACAAGAATTGGAATTGAACATTTATAATGTTTATTTCACATAATATAAAGTAATCGCAACTGAAGTAAAAGAATTACTTCAATCATTCAATTAGAACTATGGAATGTTTCATAAAATTGTATATGATTGACTTTGCAAAACTACCTATGAACCTATAACCTATAAATTTTCCAGTTAAAACAATAGTATGTTTCTGTATGCATGATAAATTGATTTCAAAGAACAAGTTTTTGCCGAAAAAATACCTCTTCTTTCAATAAATTACTGTTATATATCTTTGATTATTGATGAAATAGTGAAGCAAATATAGATTATACTCAACTTGCTGGATTTGTATATGTCAAAAACAGTTTCTGAAACAGTTTGGCAGACTTCACGTAAACATGGTATATTATCGAAAATATAGGTACTGAAAACTTAATGAATAAACATATTCATATGAGATATAATAATTTGACAGCTTGATGTTTTGAGGAAGAAGAAAGTGCGGTTATGTCTGATATTTTTCTCAAGGTCGGAAGGGCGCGATTCCCGCAAACGATGAAGTGATTGGTCTTGTTGGTCTGTGACAACACTAAATTTAAATCCTCTAAAAACTATACGAACTATCTTAAATTATATAAATGACATCGAAGTGAGTCAACTGTTTTGAAAAGGCCGAATTCCACTGGAAATATATGTAGGTCTATTCTACTCTGTTACATTTTTCGCCTTGTACTTACCAAGTTAGGTAGATTAATATACGAAACTGCGTATTCCCGCTGAAACTGTAGTCATATATTAATAGCGAACGTTTTTGTTGTTTGGTATTAATCAAACAACAAGATTTGAACGTCGACTACCTAAAATTGATCATTTCAGTTGCTCAGTCCTGAAGCCAATAACCAACTATTCATTCGAGGTATTGTTTGCTCTTGAGCTAGGCGCACACATAGGGTTTTTTGTCGCGCTATTGAATTTTCGCAATCGCCTAGAAACGAATTATTTGCGATTATTTGGTCGCATATGCGCGCATTCTTTTTTAAGAGTATGTGTTTAATTTTTGCGGCCGAAAAATCGCGCAACAAAAAATCGCATGGACTCTATTATTGAATGTGATGGTATGAACATAGATGCATAGAATATATATGGTGCGAACACTCTTCGACATATTTTGGGCCCAAAATGACGTCCAAATGTTGTTAAAATAAGGCTTTGTTGTCCTACTTCAGTTTTCGCCGATAGATGCCGGTATAGGAAATCTGCCATACAAAATCTCAAATATTTAGAGGAAGTTACCGACCTGTCATATCAAAACTAGTCGAATCGGAACTTGTTTCTTTTTTTCCGAGTTGGACCATACACTGTTTTCAAGAATTTCCAAAAATTAATTCGTTTTGACAAATTTAAATTATTATTATTCATTTCATTCAGTCAGGATGGCGATAATATAATATACAAAGGTTTCCTTCTTCTCTGAATACACAAGTCTGAAACTTGATATTTTTGAATACCTGTTCATCACGAGAGGTATTCATTAACTCAATATTTAGTTCATGGAAAGGAAGTATTCCAGAGTTGCGTTTTCAAAAATACCACAAGAGGTAACTTAGAACGATAGATACTATACAATTAATTTGTATGGTTTGAAATTAGTCTGATGAATTCGTATGAACATGAACAGCAAATTGAAAATTCATATATCAATTTCAATAATAATAAACATGAATAATATACTCCAAATATTTCCATAAGTTTGAAACAGAATTCATGACTTTTCAATTGAATATGTATAAATAGGTACCTACAAAATCTATAAAACCATATTTTTATGAGAGGAGATCCAAATTATCTATTAAAATCCATTAGTAATATCAATCTACCGTTCGTTCCACCGTTGTTTTGGCTTCGAAATAACTTCTTGTATCCATCCATGACAGTGTTCTTACAATAAACCTCATATTGATCCTTATTCCCGCATAAATATTTCATATTTTTAATGATTTGATGTTTCACATTTGTTAAACTCCTCCTATATATCAGAAAGAATCCATACTTTCAAATATCTGATTCATCTTTTCAGAAATAGTTTCATCAGATTATGGCTCAATTCATTTTCATTCAGCGGAATTAATTGCATAGACTTGAACAAGCGACTTTAGCGCCATCATCGTTTACAGAGCCAAGTAGGACAATATTTGACAATTCTAGGACCGCGTTTTGGTCCTAGTTTGCGTTTTAGTGGGTAATGACACCTGATATATTCTATGCATCTTTGTATGAACGTTCTCTATCGTGCCATCAAAAATGCACCGCATCTACTGGACAACAGCGTCGACACGCTAATTTTATCCCATTCCCGATTCAAGAATAGGGACCCATTCGTGTTCCTGATCTCCAGCATTCATAGCAACGCCTTTCAAATCAGTACACTTAATTTTATGGCATATTCAAAATATCATAACGAAATAATGAAATTGATATATTCATTTCCAAATAGGAATATTGCCGTGAATCACTCTGTATTTGCAGTATTTAAACAAGCCGACAAATTCGAACTGTTTCCACTGAATTTGTCAGTGCAGAAATCAACATACGCGTATCGATAATAATTGTCACACATAATTAAATCGAACGTATTCAAGAGCAACAGCAGATCGTTTCAATAGGGCTCAACCATATATCAAACAAATCGTTACGATAACAATGATATTTTAAAATATGTTCAAGTTGTTGATTATTGCACATGCCATTAAAACAAATGTTCCGAACGAAAACATGTTGATTTACGTTTATTGTTGTTTCCTGTTACGATTGCGCTACAAAGTTGTTATAACTGTTTTGGCATAAACTGGAATTAGATGTTTGTGACTGGTTTTCGGTAATTTTCGCCAGAATTGCCAGCTGTTGTATGAGTTATTCTTTCATTATATAGGAGTTGAAAAGAATTTTTCAGTGTTGTCGGGTGTTTTTGAATTGTTTGATTTCGTCTGGATTGAATGAAATTCAATTATGGCTGCTGAGGAAATGAGATTCTTCATGGTTGAATGAATGTAAGTGACTGATTATTCTTTGAGGGGATAATACTCAGGCTTGCTACTCTATGCTTCGTTTCATGTCTATTTTCTTGTTCATTTCCATGACAATGGACGACTTCGGTCCAAGTTGCCAACCGACAAATTTCTTCCAAATTCCAAACCACTGGGGAAGATTTATTCCAAAACGAATTCGACATGATATGGTTCGCCTTATTTATAAATATCCCTTAAAGATGCCTAGGCTCCTCAAACAAGATAATTCCTTCCAAATAATAGATTTTTGTTAGGATCATCTCTGATTGGCTGGAATTTAAGTTGGGATTCCTGATTTCATGTTAACAGTGTCAAGTTTATATTGAATATGTTCCGCAGATCAACTTGATTATTTCGGTTGCAGGTTTTCCGTTTCGTAAATATGAAATATTCGGTTGGTTCCTGAAAAAAGGTTCATTATGGAATTTGATTGATGACAAAACGTTCTTTCTGTCACGTCACCAGTTGTTGTTGTTCTTTGATAACATATCCATAGCATAGAACAATCCTTATTTACTTTATGATCCGTACAACATAGATGAGACAACCATCAACAATGAAAAAATTATTAAGTATGGTCTATGCATGATTTAAATAAAGCATGGTGGGCTCATCTGCTCATCTGTGGTCGTATTTACCAATGATGACGTTACTTTTTTCATTCAAATTCAAGGAAATATATATTCTGAGCTTCAAATTTGAATCATAAAAGTGACGTCATCATTGGTAAAAACGATCACAGATGAGCAGATGAGCACGTCATGTTTTGAGTTCGAAAATGGTCGTCACGGCGTGATGACTACTTTCCACGCGTCCCATTTTTGAACTCCGAAAGTTATTGAAAGAGTCGAAAAATATTGGTGTCAAACCAAAGATTTCCATTTGTTACGTGATTGTTTAGTGATGTTTGTTGAAATTCTGCAGTGATTGTCGTTATAAAATGTGTTAAATTAATAAGTATTGGAGCATCCAAGACCTGCTATGTATGGCAGACTTAGTCGTTATTATTTGAAGATGTGTAGATGGACTGAGATTCCCGGCACATATAAAGGATTGAAGAAAGAAGAAGAAGACATCATGTTTTACTTACATCATGGTTCTATGGATCATAAGGTAAATGTAGATTGTTCATTGATGTAAGTTAAACATGTTGTGCTCATCTGCTTATCTGTGATCGTTTCACCAATGATGACGTCTCATTTTTCATTCAAATTCAAAGCATTGAATATATTTTTCCTTGCATTTCAATGCACTTTTTCTTCAGATGAGCACAGCATGTTTTTTATATCATGGATTGTTTCATGATGTAAGTAAACCATCATGGATTGTTCTATACCATGGATATGTTACCATAGAACATTGACTACCGTTCTGGTGACAGAAAGATTGCTTTTTTATCAATAAAATTCCGTAATAAACCTTTCTTTCAGGAACCAACAGAATATTTCATATTTACGGAATGGAAAACCGGCAACCGAAATAATCCAGTTTATTTGCGGAACATACCCTTTATAAACTTGACACTTTCAACATGAAATCAGGAATCTCAACTCAAATTTCAGCCGATCAGAGATGATCTGAATAAAACCTATATTTGGAAGGAATTATCTAGTTTGAGGAACCGAGGCGTCTTTTACGGATATCTATAAGTAAGGCGAACCTTATCATGTCGAATTTGTTCTGAAATTTCCCTTCCTCAGTGATAGTAAATTTGAAAGAAATTTGTAGGTTGGCAACTTGAACCGAAGTCGTCTATTGGCGTCTGAATTTGAGATTGCAGCGCCACGGTGGCCAGTTCAAGAACCTTCGCTAAAGGGATATGAGCTAGGTTTTCAAAAGTTTGCTTGTATATTGGATTATTTAAAATTCGATTTCACAATTGGTTCGAAGATTTTTTCAGTTAAGAGAAGTGATTCTGTGTTTACATATTTCATTCTCATGAAAGAATTATGCATCATCTATTCTAATTTAGAGTAGCAATGCTACAATTACTGTTAGAAGTATTTTACTTATTTCAACTCTAAATGGCACGATTAATTTCGAATTATTTAGCGTATCTTGAAGGCACAGAAGCAAGAAGTGTTCTGGAAGGCAGAGCATTCCTCTTAAGTAACTTTCTCTGCTTGAATTAGGGGCCTGGAAAACAAATATCTCCATGATTGTGACCTAATATTTCATGAGCAATTCGTGCTTACCTCTATAAAAATGATCTTCATCAGTAAAATACTGGCGACAGACTCTCATAAATCTTGTTTCTTGGTTTACCAATTTTGAGTTATAAGTTGCCAAGAATAAAATCGATTATTCCCAATTTGAATATATTTAGGGCCGTATTTATAGTTGTTCCTTGAGGCTTTTTGAATTGGCTTTTCTGTGGAAACAAATACGAGTTTGTTTGCATAGAAACATAGAAAAGCAAATTCAAGGCGGCCTTCAGTAAGGAAGCCTCAAGGAACAACTATAAATACGGCCCTTAGTCTCAATTTGATTTAATTCAGTACCAATTTCAATATATTTATTCCCAATTTTATTTTGTTAGGTCTCAATTTGAAGTTTAAAATGTATCGTTATCTAAATAGCATAATTATTATCACCATTAATATTATTATTAAAATTGTTGTTATTATTATTATTATTATTATTATTATTATTATTATTATTATTATTATTATTATTATAATTATTATTATTATTATTATTATTATTATTATTATTATTATTATTATTGTTATTACTGTTATTATTATTAGTTAACTTGTTCTATCCATCTCGTGACTTTTCCTGGAGTAAAAATTAAGGCCCAAGTTTCCTCTTTCGAGTTGAAGCTCACCACAGTTTAATAGCAATAGAATCAATGTTGTTTGAAATATGAAGAGTAGATATCCTCCTTTTCTGCTCTAAGACGAATTCGAATAACGACCCTCTTCAAGCTAAATGAGGGCGATTCATCCTAAGTGTTTGGCAACATCCAACCGCAACTTGAGAGAAGGGCGGCAAATCGAGAGGACGAGGATGATCTGAAGCAATTAAAGGTGGGAAAGAGCCGGGCGGTGGTGTAATGCTAAAGTCACGCCCGGCCTCCGTAATGAGAACGGCGGTGAAATGCACCGGTGGGACGATTACTACACTAATTACGCAGGCAGGATGGAACCTGGATGTTGTGATTATATATCTGTTCACCTTCAGCCTTTGTGGCTACTACGGTCGTAGAGGAGACATACTAATTTGCTTGGGAAGTCGTTTTCAGTCTGCAGAGCAGACTAATTACACCGTATGTTATAAATGTAGCAAATGTCTCCAAGGGGTTAGCCCACGGATGATGAGAAAGAAGATGAGAATTGAGGATAGTTGTTATCTTGTTTATGTTGAGGATATTGATTATGGTTGTTAACCTAGAACTCTTTCAATGTCGGGCAAGGTGAGTCGTGCATATGATCTGTGAAACAGTGAAACTGCAGTATAATAATTTCTTAGACCATACATCCTCTGATTGTTGATGATATAACTATAACTGATTCAGTCTTATAAACTATCACGGTTGGCCATGACAATAATAAATTTGAGAAAATATTATGTGAATTCAATAATTCCAAAGACCTGGTGAATGTCGGAGAAACTTTTCTCTCTGTTAACACTGCAAATATTTCACGTATATAAACATGGTTGGAAGATTCAGTTATGCTATTTCCTTGTTCGGAAATCAAGAATCGAGTGTTGAAATTTTACTGAAAAATAATGGATAGAGTGGTCCGTTACTTTGTGATGGTTCATTCGAAAAAAAATCAAAGTACTCGAATATCCATGCAGTAAAACTTCTAAACGAACAGACTAACCTATCGAATTCCCTACTTTTCGAAATTCTCAAGCAATAAGTCTACAGAAGACATTTAAATAACTACCTTGTTGCACAACTTAAATAGTCCAGTATGCAATGTAGTAGTACTACAAAACATGTGTCACCTCGAAAGAACTAATTCAATTCACAAAGTCCTTGGGAATCTATGTAAACTGAGTTTTCACTCACATACGTCGAAAATGTTTGAAAGCTTGTAATAAATTATTGATTCCAAATTATCAGGCATTCTATCAGAAAAAGCAGATTTCAATTCTACGAAGCACTTCCTGAAACTTTGTCTCTGCTTCTTCGAAACTACATTCGGTATTTTTGGTTTTCAAGCGTGATGATTATGTTGAGATTGAGAGTAGAAATTGGCATTGGCATTTGGCAACGTCTCTGGGAATTATTTCGACATTGCCGATATTTCACGAGTGCCAACCTACTCGTCAGTTTTAAGTAGAAAAACTTGATAGACCTAAATCGTGGCCAACCGAGACAGTTTTACAAGTGAATGGAGTATTGGCGAATGAAGATAAGCGCTACTCCCTCTGGTGGCTATCCGAGTAACTTGAGGTACAGACATTATCATTGACAAGTTAAAAGTAATGTTACGAAAATGAGAAAGTTTATGCATTTTTCTTGGCGTTTGTGTGCTTTTACAAGTGCTTCTACTGAGGAAAAGCAAACTCAAATGTCCCTTTCCATAGATTTCCACAGCCCGGTGAAAAATTTCGAGTAAGGGTGAAAGAAACTTCCTTTAACAAGTCGAGCCTGAAAGTATTGAAGAATCGATAAACACCAACTAACAAGATTTATGAGAGTCTCTCACCTCTATTTTACCGATGATGATCCTTTTTTAGAGGTAAGCACGAATTGGTTATGAAAAATCAGATCACATTCATGAAGACAATTTTTTTCCAGGCCCCTAATCCAAGCAGAGAAATTTACTTAAGAGGAATGCTCTGCCTTCAAGAAATCTGCCTGTTGAACTGATCATTGAGTCTCAACAATCTCGTGATGAATACTGTTCGCTCAAAGTGCTTCTGCCGATGAAAGCAAAGTTGTACAAGGCTTATTTATTACAGCTTTTTCAATACCACTCATATGAGTGCTGGAAAATTTATTTGTCAATTCATAATGAATAAGACTTACGATACAAGTAGCATTAGCTTTATGTGAATGTATTCATTTTATTCGCAATATATTCAGTATTTAGTCCTTCGCTATAAAAATAGTAAAGTTATGAGTATTTGTCTATTATTCCAAAGAGTATGTTTCACAATACTATCTGTTTTTCAGCTTTCAAGACAGCCTAAGAAACCCACCAAAGTCAATTTTGCCATTTGGATCTGAAAATAATTAATATTAAAATACTGTCTAACCTTGGAGATATCCCCGTAATTTTACAGTTGCTATAATCAATAAGATTGAAGAATGATACATACCTACTTTTTAAGAATGGAATATGTATTCCCAGTAATACTCTCGTCAACTATAAAAGTCTCAAAAGTCTTTGAATAAATCGTGAAATCAAAACAAACACTAACAAACATTACAAACAGTACATAATCGACTATCAAAACAAAATCATGTCTGTATCTAAGGTTCTAAAACTCGCCACCGTGTCGCTGCAATCTTGAATTCAGACGCCAATAGCTCGGATCAGGGTTGAAGATTTGTTGGTTTGTATTTGTATTTTTCCGATTATCCTAGGCTTCAAGGAAACCATTCAGAAGGTTAGGATATCGAGTATGTTCTGTTCCGGTCCAGAAAAAAATGTCTCTTCTAGTCCGGGTTCGAACTCGGGACCTTTAGATCACGAGTCCAACGCCCTAATCGCTTAGATACCGACATAGCTGTTTGTGCGCGCATGTTTTAGGGGAAGAGATTGCTATCGTTTTGTCTGTTATTTTCGAATTTTAAGCCGAAAATAGTCTCAAACGACTAGGTTGGACTCACTGATGACGAGTCCGATGTCGAAATAGATGCTGGCTGGCCGGCCGTCCGTTAGTAGGAAAAATTTTGAGCGTACAGGAAATCTTATCGACTTGAAAATTGCAGGAATGGAGGCATTTTGAAATGCAAAGGTTGAATTCGTTAATGAAACAAATCGGTCGAATGGTTTCGGTCTTATGGTCATTTGAATTTTTGAGATTAATTTCCTGATATTTCAAGAACTACCCTTGCGTTCGAATTGAAACTTGACAGCTAGTTGAAGCGAAACAACACACAGCTTTTCAAGAAATTTCGTTGAAACCACACTAAATTCATTCCGAAAAAATTGTTTTTCGGAAACTGTGTATTGAATCCAAAATTTACTCATATTCATACCTTGAAAATCATATTTCAGAGCAGTGTACCAAATTTGAAATATGGGAAAAAAAGTTGTAAAATTTCGTGTTTCTTTTTCCGATATCGTTGTTTTTCCGGAATAACTCAAAAACTACTGATTCAATCGAGATTCAACTTGGCAGCTAGTTTGGAAATGCTGATGGCCAATTTTGTGCAGAATTTCGTGATGACCGTGTCATTAGAACAATTTGATGAACAATTATATTCAGTATGAACCCTTCAACTGTCATTTCTCAATAAAATACTGGATTTCAATTCGATCTACTCTGTATTCTTGGCAGAGCCGGATCTAGGGCGTGGCGAGGGAGGCATTCGCCACGGGCGCCAACCAACTAGAGGCGCAAAATTATGATTTTTTTTTCTTGAAATGATGTTTTTTCACTTCAAAGTGCATTCATATTTTAGAGCGGTGCTATAGTGCATGCACCTGTTGTACAATATGCGGCGACAAGTAGTTACCAATAAATTAACAGATGATAAATTTACACTTGTCGGTCGCCCTACGATTCCCGATCGCGTCCAGATGTTTGTTATTCGAACACTGAAGACCACAATTAGCGGCAAGTTCAGAAGGAGTTTAATGGTTCGAGCTAGCGGCGGTATCGCTCCGTCTAGGGTCGGTTTCTTGACGGCATGACAAAGATATTCAGACCGTCCACATTATTCGCCGACTCGTTCATCACACCGGCTTTGATAAGGGTAATGTATTTCGAAGACGTTTAGGATCGATAGGCTTGATGAAATCACCCCAGTCTTATTAATACTACTTTTTTCTCGCATGTGGGGTACTTCCATGCAGCGGCGCAGTTGATGGCATCAATAAGAAAAATAGGAACCAGGAACTTATCATTATATTTTATATTATGTGCAATACCGCAAATAACGTGATCGTGCAAACGGGCCGTGAAATTATTCGTGCTGGAAAAAGTTTGAAAATTTCAATCAGGTATGTTTGAATAATTCAATTTTGAGTTGAGGATTTTTACGTGCTCGGTCAAATTATATTCTGTCCGTGCACACGTGAATCAATCATTTTCGAAAGATATAACTTAGAGACTGCAAAATTTATAGGGTTATGTTTGGGTTGGGAATATGTCGTTCGAATTTTATTTGCGAGATCCCAAGTTATACCGATTCAATCAAAATTGCGTTGTACCCTAATTACACGAGTTTTCATATGTATAAGGAGAAATTATAAAAAATCCAAATGTTGAGATGAATACGATGAATTTATCGTATCTCTAGTAATTTATTAATCAGCTTCTTAGCCATGGGTACTACAGAAAGATCAAATGAATAGTATGATTCTTGAGTTTCACTGAAACATGAAACCTTTTTCTGTCCTCCTGACATTTTTCGAGCATTGAGACAATTCAGATATGAATATAAACGAGCGCGCAAAACATTCGACGTTCAGAATCTTTTATAATTTTAGGTTGATATAACCAACTGAAATGCCCCCCAAGAAACTATCAGGATCGCAATCTCGAAAGATCAGGGATAAAAAATTATTAGACCTAAAAAAAAACTAGTAATATCTCAAGTTACTTTAAGAACGACGCGGGTATATTGTGTCGACAAAAAGTGGTTCCACTAGCGAAGCCCATCATGTAGCGGAATTTCCTTCTACGTCTGCAAGTACCGAGCCTATCGTGAGAAAGTATTCCATTTCGAATAATTCGGACAAGGAAAATTCTTTTGACGAGAAATCAGGACTTACTGAGGTTAAACCTGAACCAGTTGATTTTAATGACCCTACATCATGGCGAATTACAAATAGTGATATTGAAATGTTCGTTATGACCTTTGTTGGCATGTGTGTTCTCTAATGTATTTCAGTTTTTCACTTACACTTTCATTTATTGCTTTTTTGAAGCTTTGAATACTTATATATTTTTTTGAGAATAAATTATTCTATTCGCTTTTCTTTTTGTTTTCTTCTTACCCTCATTGTCGTAAATTAATACGTTTGTGAGTTCTCTTCACTACCTCATAAGATTCATGGGAGATTATAGTAATTTCTATAAACATATTGTTTGTTATACCTAAGAATCTGATGCTCGTTCCGAAGGAATATAATAACAGTAAAATATCTTAGGAATAAAATAAATACTATCATTCATGAAAAGTATGTTGTCATTGAAAAAAAAATTGAAAAGGGCGCATTTCGATATAACTTGCCACGGGCGCTGAACTCCTAGATCCGGCTCTGATTCTTGGGAATATTGGGAAAATGAAGTTTTAATGGTTTTATTTGCGGGATTATTGGGTGGATTTTACTCATTGATGGATTCGTCCTTCGTAATTGAGGTCCAGAACTACTCTACGAATATAGAGTTTTGAGTTGTTTCTGTCGGAAGTTATTGTGTTTACGGTCGGCTGTTAGGTCCACCAAACCACGCCAGACTCAAGGAACTACAACATCGTAACTTACAAACTTCGAAGGGACTTACTTACTGAAAATATACCCTTTTCTGACACCTCTATATGAATCAAAACATCAAAGTAAGGGTCCTTGAAAAACCAAGGCATTACTCCGAGAAATCACTCTGTGAATGCCTCTCAACTAATCAGATGGGGACAGTCAGCTCGTATCTCCTGATGTCCTCAATTTATCCACCCAACCATTTTAAGCAAGGCTTCGCAACTTCATAAGAAGTTTGGATCATTGCCATTCAAACTTTCAGATCCCACTGATTGCTCATACGAACATAAAAACGAAGTCAGTGTTTCCCTAGCACTGGAGATAAACTCCAACGTTTCTCCATTCCGACTTAAAACAAACGAAATGAGATAAAAGCAGTGCTACCAACGGATCTCGTCGTATGTTCAAGTGTACTAACTTTCGTAGTCGGCCAAAAACCGGGAAAATGTAAACGCAAAATTATTAAGACGTTAGGGCAATCTAACCTCAATGTGCCGTGAAATAATTTTATATCCGTAAACGTTGAGGCCAGTTACTATACAATAAAAGCTAGATTACTTTCCGCTACATTAACGTCTATGGTCGTAATTAGCCAGAGCACTCTGTGAAAATCGGATAACTCAGCTTCTAGTTAGTATAATTTGATGAGCTCTGGATTTTTCTGGTTTTACTGTTTAATTCGCTGCTTCAATTGATTTAAATTTGGGAATTCGGTCTGCAGAGTTCATTTCGGTGGTGAGTTCATCGAAAAGAATGCAAGCCAGCGACATTTTTGGAATGAACTGTAGGATGTGCTTCTGATTGTCAAGATTGTGACGTATTTATTTTTGTGAACAGGGGTGCTGAAGTTGTTCTGTTTATTAAATTCAAAAAAGTCTACTTGTTAAAGGCTATCGATACAACAATTAAAAATACAGATTTTTCTGTATTACCTTTACATAATATCTTTCGATATTGATTCGATATCTTATTATATACTTTTATGTCTCCGACGTACTACGTCTTCAATGACAAAATTAATTTTCAAGGGTCAATATCAACTGTCATTTAATTTTTGAGGTTATAAAGATTTTGGAAAATGTTTTTTACCGCATTTCATTTGTCAAGAAAAGAAGGTGTAAGTAAAATCTGTGGCATTATTGTTTCTATGCACAATTTTAATAAGCATGCTTATGGACTTAAATCTGCTTATTTCCGTTGAAGTGTACGTTAGAAACACGTGGTGAGTTTTCGATATATAATATGGAATAAATGCTACTGATGATTCTAAATCGAAAGATAGAAGATGAAACACTATGTCTAGTATTGTTTTTAGGTTGGATTTCATTTTTTTTTTCCTTTTCTCAAGTTTTTTACTTTGATCATTATATGCCAGTCGATATAATAATTTTGTCATTGAAGACGTAGTACGTCGAAGACATAAAAGTATATCGTAAAATATCAAATCAATATCGAAAGATATTATTTAAAGGTAATACAGAAAAATCTGTATTTTTAATTGTTATTTCAAGGTTAGCCACCAGCCTACGTTCTGCATACTGCAACGATGCCAGTAGCAGGGAGAAAGATTCGAATGTATCAAATTTTATGAATCTCGACCTTAATAAGAGAATAGGGTGTCATGTCGCAGGCTTCCGGGCTTATAGTTTTTTCTGGCGTGCACTAAATCTTTTGTGAGAATGCACAATGCCATTTATTTTTCTGTTTTACTCAATTTCAGGTTAATTATCCCAAAAATTTTCGAAAATAAAGAGTGGCAACATTGCGTTTTCTTACATTTTTTTCAACCATTTAAAGATATCATTTTACAACAATTTGGCAATTTTCGAAATACGAACGGCAAGTGACCTTGAACGACTAGGTTGGACTAACACTGAAGAAAAATTTTTTTCGAATTAAATTCTGTCTGTCAGGCCATAAATACTGTAACTTTGGAAATAGAAGAACTGTATTGAAATTTTCAGGTTCCAATACTGAATATTTCGGTGCACTTTGATGAATGATAATTTCATCCATCTCGGCATTACATTTATATTGAAGCCCCCTACCTAAGATCTTCGAGAAACTAGAAGGAAAATGTCAACTTTCAAGAGCCGGCAATTGGCGTCTGAATTTGAGATTGCAGCGCCACGGTGGCCAGTTTTAGAACCTACTTTATACTTTTATAGTTGACGAGAAAATTACTGGGAGTGCATATTACATTCTTATAAAGTAGGCTTGTATCATACTTCAATCTAATTCAGTGTAGCAACTCTAAAATTACGGGGATATCTCCGAGGTTAGACAGTGTTTTAATGTTATTTATTTTCAGATCCAAATAGTGAGATTAATTTCAAATTATTCGGAGTATCTTAAGGGCTCAAAAGCTAGAAGTGTTCACGAAGATGCTTGTGATATAATATTGCATGTTATTTGCAAAACTAATAAACTTTATACCTTTTTACCTACCCAACTTGATTATTGATTAAATGCCCCCTCAGATCTTCTGCTCAAAAAGTTGAAAATCAGATAGTATTGTAAAACATACTTTTTGGAATAATAGACAAATACTATTACTATTTTTATAGGGAAGGACTAAATTTACACAATATTTTGTGAATAAAATGAATACATTCACATAAAACTACTGCTACTTGTACTGTAAGCCTTATTCATTATTGATTGACAAATAAATTCTTGCAACACTCATATGATTGGTCTTGAAAAAGCTGTAATAAATGAGTCTTGTATAAACTACTGATTCATCGGCAGAAGCACTTTGAGCGAAGAGTATTCATCACCAGATATTTCCTTGTTGGGACTCTCTTGTTTCAATCGGTCAGTTCTATCACTGAAACATTTACATTGATTCTTAATGATCAGTTCAACAGGCAGATTCCTGGAAGGCATAGCATTTCTCTTCTTAAGTAATTTTCTCTGCTTGGATTAGGGGCCTGGAAAACAATTGTCTTCATGAATGTGTTCTAATATTTCATGAGCAATTTGTGCTTACCCCTATAAAAATGATCATTTTTCCTTCATACATATTGTTCGTTGGTTCACCCATTTTGAGTTACAAGTTGCCAAGGTTTTTATCGATTCTTCAACACTTTCAGGCCCGACTTGTCAAAAAAAGTTTCTTTCACACAAACTCGAAATTTTTCACCGGGCTGTGGAAATCTATGGACATTTGAGTTTGCTTTTCCTCAGTGAAAGCACTTGTAAAATCACACAAACGCCAAGAAAAATGCATAAACTTTCTCATATTCTCAACATTTTTGCGCGCATGTTCTAGGGGAACAGCGTGCTATCGTTTTGTCCAAATGTCTGTAATTTTGGATGATTGAGCCGAAAATGGTCTCAATCGACTAGGTTGGACTCACTGATGACGAATCCGGTGTCAAAATCGATTCTGTCCGGCCGGCCGTAGACACGATAACTGTCGAACGAAGTGAGCTAGCGACTTGGAACTTTCAGGGTAGGTCGCGCATTGGAATGCCGCGGTTAAGTTCGTTAATGGGCCAAATCGATCGAATAGTTTCGGAGTTATAGGCATTTGAAGTTTTGAAGTTATTTATTTTTTATTTCAGAAACTACTTGAGGGATAGGATTCAAACTTGGCAGTTTGGTGGAGTATAGCGACGCGCAACTTTGAGCCAAATTTCGTCAAGATCATATTGTCAATAAATTTAAAAAAAAATTTTTTTCGAAATTTTTTTACAAAAAAATTTTTTTTTCGGAAACCATTCATCATATCCAAAAAAAATTATACTCACACTTTGACCTTCTAATTTCACAGCAGTGTACTAAATTTCAGCTCGATACGATCATAAGTTTTGGAGATATCGGGAAAAATATGTCAAATTTCGAGGTTTTCTTCTCGATATCGTTGATTTTTTTGGTATTACTCGAGAAATACTGATTCAGTCCTGATTAAACTTCACAGCTAGTTTTAAGATGCTGAAAGACAACTTTGTGCAAAATTTCGTGATAATCGGGTTATTAGAACAATTTGAAAAAAAAAATTTATATGATTTTTTCATCATATCATCCTCATTAAATTCTGTATGAAACTTCGAACTGTTATTTTCGATGAAGTACTGGATTTCAATTCGATCTGGTCTGTATTTTTGGAAATATTGGAAAAATAAAATTTTGATTGGGTATATCTACGGAATCATTGGGTGGATTTTACTCATTCACGAATTCGGCCTTCGTAATTAAGGTCCAAACCTTCTCTACAAATATCGAGTTTCTAAGTTGTTTCTTTCGGAAGTTATTGTGTTTACGCAGTCGGCCGTTAGGCTGACCGTAAACACAATAACTTCCGGAAGAAACGACTTAGAAACTCGATATTTGTAGAGTAGGTTTGGGGCTTAATTACGAAGGTCGAATTCGTGAATGGGTAAAATCCGCCCAATGATTCCGTAGATATACCCAATCAAAACTTTATTTTTCCAATGTTTCCAAAAATACAGATCAGATCGAATTGAAATTCAGTACTTCATCGAAAATAACAGTTCGAAGTTTCATACAGAATTTAATGAGGATGATATGATGAGAAAATCATATAAATTTTTTTTTTCAAATTGTTCTAATAACACGATTATCA
The DNA here is from genome assembly GCA_958510865.1 of Myrrha octodecimguttata. Taxonomy (NCBI): domain Eukaryota; kingdom Metazoa; phylum Arthropoda; class Insecta; order Coleoptera; family Coccinellidae; genus Myrrha; species Myrrha octodecimguttata. The sequence goes on from OY294058.1 coordinate 63,448,386, forward strand.
CGAAATTTTGCATAAAGTTGTCTTTTAGCATCTTAAAACTAGCTGTGAAGTTAAATCAGGACTGAATCAGTATTTCTCGAGTAATACCGAAAAAATCAACGATATCGAGAAGAAAACCTCGAAATTTGACATATTTTTTTCCGATATCTCCAGAACTTATGATCGTATCGAACTGAAATTTGGTACGCGCGCACGTTCAAATTCGTTGCTGAAGGGGTCATCTACATTGAACATGCGCGCAAAAGTTGCTGCCTTCACGGCAGTGCTTTTTGAAATTTTTTTTAACTTGTCATTGATAATGTCTGTTCCTCGGGTTACTCTGATAGCCACCAGAGGGAGTAGAGCTTATCTTCATTCGCCAATCGGAAGAATTTTCACTTCGTGCAGAATTGCATTTTCATGATTCCTACTATCAATTATTCAGGCCATCGTATATATTCATCGTAAAAGTTATTGTTCAGCAACCTGAATATGATTTGAAGGAATTAACAACGTTGGCCTTCGATTGCTTCATGAAGCTGACAAATTCCTATTAATCATTTCCCATAGGAAATCTCAGATAAGACGCTACCCATTTCTAAGGATTATATAATAACATAAAGTCTAATTGAATTATGTGAAATTCCTGTTCAGAACTCTGAACAATATGAATATCCAGTTTTTCGTCTAAAGTTGAGAAATACACAGTCCTGGTTTTATCATAATCCATAAAAAATATACCAATTCGAATTAAAATTCTGTATGGAATCAAGGACACACCACATAGAACAATCATCATTGACGTTGTAAAATTCTAAATTAATGCCATTCCGCGTTTTCTCTGATTTGCCGATTCCAACCTGTATGTTCCTGTCTTTAAGCGCATGCGTTGTGGCCCACCAATAATTCAAAATAAGAGCAGCACTCAATCATCCTCAAAAATGTGTTGCCACTTTTCTCAATTTCCATCTCCTCCACTGCCACTATCCGTTCCGATTATAAATGAACAAAACAGAAAGTTCAAGGAGAAACAATTAACAACCCTCGAAATTCTCGTTTCTGGGGCAGAAATATATCAATCTAAATAAATCCATTATTTAGTACCCTACTCAGCCATGGTACGGATGCGGTCCCGTAGCAAATTAATTTCCTTGATAATTAATCCGACTTCCCACTGTAAATTTGAGTAAATCGGTTTAAAATGATCAATCATACTGCTCTCATATTCGGTATAGGGTTGGAGCCGGCCAGAAAGATATTTCATCATTTAAAGATGTTAAGTTCAGAGGCGCATCCTATAAAAGTCATCGCTTCAGGTGTATACGAGATAAATGGGAAACTTTTAACTGCAATAATCCAATAGAGAATGAATTTAGCGTGTACAAAAAACCCTGCAAATTCAACAAAAGTACCGTTTTTTTCTCATAAAATAATTTAGTTTCCCATAATTCAAGATTCTCATATGCTCATAGTAAACTCAGTGACATTCAGAACGATTAACTTTGCGAATTTCATTTTTATCAACAGAATGACCATATTTAAGCATGCTATAATAAAGATATCGCCGTTTGTGTTTGCATAAGCAAAGTTTATCTGTAATTTTTTTGTGAAGCGACTCATTTGGTACAAATGGTTGAAAATAATAGTACGAATGCGCAATATTGTCACTTTATCATATTCAAGAATTTTCTGGAAAATAAAAACTGAAATGAAGTGAAAAATGGGAAAATATCTAACATTGCGCATTCCCACAAAAGAATTGAGTATATCCCAAAAAAAATTTTCAAAAAATACCCACTGATGCCTACAGAACGACATCCCGTTTTCTCTTATAAACTTCGAAATATCTGCGTATTCTAATATTTCACGCGGCTATTGGCAACGTTGAAGCATGCAGAACACGTCCAGGTGCCTGACCTTGAGACTTTAAACGAGGTTTGATGAAACTTCAATTAGGCTGTGTTGCCTAGTCGTGATTCAACATCACTTGGTAATGTTTGCTCTTAAGCCTTAGTTGATCGTAACAAAATACCTCGAGCTGGAAAACTTCGAAATTATCAGCATACCAGCGATTATCACAAGGGTAGAATCGCAATTACTGCAATGACATATGTGTGTTTCTTATGTATACAAACAAAGTTAATGAGGAAATCAAGCGCTCAATCAGCCGGTCAGCACCAAATTCTGTACTCAATTCGCAACTACTGCTAAGCGATACGCCCTCTGGCGATAAAAATTCGAACACTTCCAAGCTAGTGGTTTTTCGACGTGCCCGTTATTCCAACATATTTTCTTCACTTTTAGGGTTCAATTTCGTGCTCTTGTGTTGTTCTCCGAGTCGAAATTTTGGTATACCGAAAGTGTTTGTAATCTTCATCAATCGATTCCTTTCTTTCCGATAAAAATTTTCGATTGTATAAATTCGAAATGGCCTCCTCCCGAAATGACTACTTTTGTCTGCCTCAACTCAATGTTATTCAGGGTCAAGGAAGAAAGGATCATCTACTGCCTCAAGTTTTCATTTTTTCCAAAGCCAAATGAAAGTAAAGTTAATTTGGAAACGGTATTAGGCAGGGAACTCAATGATAGAAGAAAGGCCTGGATTTTGAAATTGGAGATTGGAAAACAGGTCACGAAATACATGAAAGTATGTTCACAGCATTTCTTTGAAGATGTTTCTTTTCATAATGGTAAATTACAATGTATTCATTTCGAAACCACTTCATGTCCAGATGTTTTTAGGTGTAAATGAAAATAAAAGAATTCTGATGAAAAATGCTGTTCCTGGAGTGAAACTACGGAGCACTTCTAAAGCTACCTACTAAACAAACTACACGAAATCATATTCAAAGAGAGTAATCTAGTTGGAAACCTGACAAAAACTAAATATACTATTATAGTTGATAAAAGCTGAAGTTATTCATACAGATACATTAATATTTTTGATTTATATATAGGTGGGTTGAACCAGCTATGACATTTTTCATTTTGTATGTGTATCATGACCTGCTGTGAAATGAAAATAAAATCAATCATATGTCTATCTGTTTCCTTTTCTTTCGGATTACGATACGAAAGAACTAAAGCAGAAACGCTGTCTTTTCATTTTATTGGTTCACTTGTTTGTTAACAAAGAGAACAAGTCATATCATTTGGACTGATTTCAGATTTACCACATGACATGGCCTGCATTCATCATTTCTTCGGATTAATGAGAGTCCTTAAATTACTCACTAAGGTGCCTATTTTTCCAGGAATTCTTGTAAACTTAGATATTGGTTCATGATCCACCAAGCAACATACAATAAAATCACATCGAAATTATTTAATGCATGATTTTATATCGTGATCCAAACGAAAAGTTCCTTCTCAAGTAATCTTACACAGAATTATTATGATTTCTTTAAATATTCCAGCTCTGCTTAATAAATATTTGTTCTCTACCACATATCAACGATTTGTTCACATAACTACTAGCTTGGACAGGTTCCAAATTTAACCGTTAGTGCGCTGGCATCTTCGCAGAATTTTATCGAGAATTAAGGATTTAACATCGTTATTAATCATCGATTAACGTTCGTTGATTGTCGACTAATTCAATTCGGTTCCACAAAACATTTTTGAGTTCTGATTAACATTAGAACTTCACTTGGTTATCGGATCAGGTTGATTAGACAGATTCGGGCAATCAAGCAAGTTAATGTGTATAATGTGTATCAGATTCAGTTCAAAAGTTGTAAACTGTTATAATCTCGAATGGTCTACCAAACACATCATTCCCTCCGAGTTGCTAAGAAGGGGGATGGCAACTATGCCTTGAACGAGCGAATCAAGGGGAATCATCCTTGTAGACCGCGCAGTAATATCCATGTGAAACAAATTTTTCGATTCCAAAAAGCATCGATGTAAACCTCCTGTGTGGCATCGCCCTCAACCTCCACCGCAACTTACCTGTTCTGTTCTCTTTCATTCACTTCAATGTAACTGATTTATATGGATGTCGACATCGAACACGACTTCGACCTAAGGGGACTATCTGGTCTGGCTACTACGCGTCAACTCGCTCATCAATAGGTCGGAGAAGAGGATAGACCTATTTTTATATAGCTGTATTCAAGCCTTTGGACTCTACTCAAACCGTCTTCGATTAGTGTTGACTTCAATTGCGGACCATTGTCTTCAACGTTCAAACTGGTGCAGTGGAAGCCAAAATGGCATAATGTCGTATTCAGCGACAAATCGCTATTATACAATGACCGTAAAAGGATAAGACTCCACCGTGGAGAGGGTCGTGATATATGGCGTTATCTGTTGCTACACAGGGCTGTAAGATTTATAATTTGGGGGCTATTGCCTATGGTAACAGATGGTAGCCCACCACTTCTTTCCATTCAACAACTTTCAATTGTAAAAACCTCCACAGACTCTATCACAGTTAATTGTTGCTTAGAAAGAGTGGTCTCAAGCAAACATCGACATGGAATATTGATGAAATGTTCTGAAAGTCTTATCGTTTCATTCGTGACAACTCGCCGAAAAATGAAGTGCGTCAATTCATCCTCTCTGGGTGTACCACTTCTAATGTCACTGAGTATATTTGGGGAACTTTTTAGTTTTGACATTCCATGAAAAATTCGTTCCTGCTGGAGAACAAAATGAAGAATTCATCGTTGATAGTTAGAGTTGATGGCCACGCTTTGTGAGCTTTCCTGTACAGAAAAAAATGTGAATTATTCAATGAGGAACCTTAACCTTCAAGAGCGATATCTTCATTACTTATTTCGATTATTAATAATTTATTCTTCTCAGAGAACAGATTTTTCTATTCAGGATTTTCAGGACTTTTGGAGTAAATAGAGTATGAGAGATGAAATACAAATAATAGACGAGGTAAGCTTCATTTTCTTCAGGAAGTTCTGTGGAAATTCCATCATAGTAGTAGTTTGGAGTTGGATAAAAACTACAATAACTACAAAATTCTGATCTCCATTAGAAGAGTATTGGCTTCTGGGAGCAATTCTGAGAGTTGCTCATTAACTCAGTTGATCTTTTCAATCGAATTGAGTTTGTCGAACGAAAAGATAAGGGAGGGATGATTCTTGTGCTGAAGAAAAGGCAACGTTTCAATTCGATTCGATTTTTTATTCGGAAATATTGGGGAAGAAAAAATGGGTCATTGTTATTTCCTCATCAACTCAAAATATACTGATTTAATTAAAATAAATCTGGGTTATATCAACCTGAAAAATTCCGGTCACTATTATTATTACTATTATTTATTAATGAAAAAAATTACAAGAAATTCTTTGTCGAAGATTTCATATTTAGTGATCTTCTTCTCATTATAGTATGTTGTATTTAGTAAATATGAAATATTCGGTTGGTTCCTGAAAAAAAAGTTAATTACGAAATTTGGTTGATGAAAAAATTTTTTTTCTATTCCCAGAACGACAGTCAATATTCTATGGTAACATATTCATAGCATAGAACAGTCTTTATTTACTTTATCCATAGAACATAGACGGGACAAAAATCAACAATGCAAAACTTACTAAGTATGGTCTATGGATCATAAAGTAAATAAAGTTTGTTCCATGATGTAAGCAAAACATGGGGTGCTTATCTGAAAAAAAAGTGGCATTAGCTAGTTGAAAATACAAGGAAAAATATATTATGTGCTTTGATTTTGAATGAAAAAAGTGGCGTCATCATTTGTACGTACGATGACAGATGAGCTGATGAGCACACCATGTTTTGCTTGCATCATGGATTGTTCTAAGCTATAGATATGGTACCATAGAACATTGGCTGTCGTTCTGGTGACGGAAAGAACGTTTTTTCATCAATGAAATTCCGTAATTAAATTTTTTTTCAGAAACCAACCGAATATTTCATATTTACAGAATGGAAAACCGGCAACCGAAATAACCATGTTGATTTGCTGAACATATCCTATATAAACTTGACACTATTAACGTAAAATCAGGAATCCCAACTTAAATTTCAGCCAATCAGTGATGACCTTAACAAAAACCTATATTTGGAGGGAATTATCCTGTTTGAGGAGGCATCTTTTACAGGTATTTATAAATAACGCGAACCTTATCATGTCGAATTTGTCATGAAATTCTCCTTCCCTAGTGATAGTAAATTTGAAAGAAATCTGTGCGTTGGCAACTTGGACAGAAGTCGTCTATTCAGTTCTAACAGAGAGTTGCCCCGACGACCGGTCATAATTTCCATATAACGCAACCTTCAGTGGAAAAAACGAATTCTAGCGAATTACCCAACATTGGCGAAACAAATGCGCATCTTTGATGCACATTAGTCATAACCACAATGTAAAAAACATGGTGTGCTCATCAGAAAAAAAAAAGACGTCAGCAAGATTAAAATACAAGAAAATATATATTCTGTGCTTCGAATTTGAATGGAAAAGTGACGTGATCATTGGTAAATACGATCACAGATTAGCAGATAACCATGATGTAAGCAAAACATGGTGTGCTCTTCTGCCTTCCTGTGAACATATTTATTAATGATGACGTCACTTTTTTCATTCGAATTCAAGGAAATATATATTCTGTGCTTTGAATTTGAATGAAAAAAGTTACGTCATCATTGGTAATCACGATCACAGAAAGACAGATTAGCACACCATAATCAATTTCAAGCGATGGACCAAAATGTTTCTGGTTATTCGCGGTTAACCGTACTGGTTGTGTGTCAAAGTTTATAATGACATCACAACCAATAACCACTGTCATAGTCGCTTGAATGCGTTGGTTTAAACCACAAAATACAAATCAAAATATCAAAGGTTTTGACAGTGTTCAGTTAAATTTTTGTATTCTTAATGGATAGTGGATATTCGTGGTAAAAAACTTGCATTACTGCTATTGGGAACTTCTGCCACCGCCCTAACAGTTAAATTTGGAACCTGTCCGAACTAGTAGTTTTATGTAAACAAACAGTTAAAATGTGGCGGAGAACGAATATTTATTGAGCAGAGCTACAATATTTGGATCACGATATAAAATCGTGCTTTAAATCGTTCCTGGAGGATAATTTCGATGTTATTTTAGTGTCTGTTGCTTGGTGGATCAAAATGAACCAATATAGTTCACTTGAATTTCGAAAGAAAAGGAAACAGATAGACATATAAATGATTTTATTTTTATATCACAGCAGCTTAAGATACAAGTTAAATGAAAAATATCGCAGCTGGTTCAACCTACATATATATGAATAAAAAATATTAATGTATTTATATGAATTCCTTAAGCTATTATCAACTTTAACAGTTTTTATCTAGTTTTTGTCAGGTTTTGAATCAGATATCTCTCTTTGAATATCACTTTGTGTAGTAAATGAAGTAGGTAGTGCAGAAGTGTTCGGTAGTTTCTCTGAAGGAACAGCATTCTTCATCAAAACCCTTTTTATTCATTCATCCTGAAAAGGCCATCGACCGAAGTCCTTCAGCCTGTGTATCAAAATTCTTTCATTTTCATTTATACCTAAAACATATCGACATGAAGTTGTTCTGAAATGAATACATTGTATTTTAGCTGTATGAAATTCAGGCCTTTCTTCTTTCAACGATTTCCATGCCAGATGCAGTTTCCGAATTATCTTTACTTTCATTTGACTTTGAAAAAAATGCAGACTTAAGGCAGTTGATGATCCTTTCTCCTTTGACCATAGTTTACATTGAGTCGAGGAACACAACAATAGTCATCTCGGGAGGATGCCATTTCGAATTAATACCATCGAAAATTTTAATCAGAAAGAAATCGATTGATGAATGTTACAAACACTTTCGGTATACCTACCAAAAGTCCAACTCGGAGAGCAACACAAAAATAAGTTTTACTCACCAAGTAAATTGGATGTTTCAATATCGTCCACCTGAACATTTTAGTCACAGCTTGATAATTCAGGGAAATGAAATAAATGTTTTGACTGTTGACGTTTGCGGTCATTTCAAATATTCCAACTATTTTGATGGACCGCTCGTGAAAAACAAGTCCAGAGCTGGGTTAAAACCGCAAAATTTTGGTTATAGTTGTAGTCCTTTCACAACTGATCCATGACGTCATGGAACCTAAACCAATAGAGTAACCGATTTCGCTTGAATGAAATGGTTTAGACCAAAAAGGATTGGTTTTAACCAATCTGTTTTGGTTACTCGCTTGAAATTGATTCATGTTTACTTACATCATGGTCATAACCAAACAGCTTTCATAATAGAGAAACATTTTTGTTTTATGGGCAATAAAAACGAAGATGGGGGTGGGTAGTTTGGAGTGAATGCCCCTTACACCCCCTCAAAACATTGACTTTACTATGTAAAACAATCAGCAGAAATGCGTGAACAGTAGAGCAGATAAATCTTTTCTACGACTGCAAATATTGTTCTTGCCTCGATGAAGATACGGTTCAATGGCCACTATTGGAAATTGGAATATAACCAACTATCCAATTAAATGGACTTCAGTCCAAGTTGAACTATCGGTATTATTCGAACAATAATTGGGTTTTGTTTTTGTGGCATTTGTCGGTTTATTCGCAACTAACTGAAGTGAAATTGATGTACTGTTTCACATGTACGAACATGCAAAAATACAACAGAGTTCTAAACGGATTGCGTTCGGTATGAGGTCGATAGCACTTTTCGTTATGAAACATATTCGTATATGAAAGCTATTGATAATTTTCCAAATGGAAATAGGATGTTTGAATCATATCAAATCTGTACGATGATGAATTGTTGAAAAATATGGGGGTCTGAATTTCTTCTATATAGGAAAATAATGTGAGAGAAATATACGTCCGAAATAATTCTATCCTTTTTGCATTGAATAACAAAATATATAGTGTGCGTCAAAATTATGGAAAAAATTCATTTTCTCATAAGAAATATTCAGCAACAAAATCCTGAAACAGGTCAATTTTTGTTCCACTCTCACCAAATTTATTTGCATTTTTCAAGGATTTTTGTTGCACCCTGTGCTATCCCCATCAACCCTCTTAATTTTTTTAATAGGAAAAGTAGGTCATGTGGTACTATTTTGGCAAGGTCTTTGTATCTTTTTTACAGGCGTGCAGAAATTTTCAAGAAAAAAATGTTTTTTTGAGAAATAAGTTATTTCTAGAGGTTTTCAGTATGTTCACTTTGTCATGGCTCATTTACTTTAAGACGATGGTACATGATGAAATTTGTCACTGAATGAAAGTCGACCATTACAGTTTTGTTCATGCACAACTTTCAACCCTTTCCAACCCCATCACATGAAAAATTAGAATGTGTGAAACACTGCACATAACTGCAGTTATGATCTTAAGTAGGTATGTTATTAGTAGTTTCTACTGCAGTTGAAACTTTTCGATAAAATGTTTCAATTCAAAAAAAAATTTTCTTCTTGAACATTTCTGCACGCCTATAAACAAGATACAAAAACCTTGCCAAAAAAGTACCACATGACCCACTTTCCCTATTCAAAAAATTTAGAGGGTTGATGGGGATGGCACAGGATGCAACAAAAATCCTTCAAAAATGGATAAAAGTTTGGTAAAAGTGAAACAAGAATTGACCTGTTTCAGGATTTTGTTGCCAAATATTTTCCTCCTGAAAAAATGAATTTGTTCCATAATTTTCACGCGCACTGTATTTTTTGGTTCTCACTGAAACTGTGTTTTTTTGATTTTTGTTGAATTTACTCGAACTAAACTGAAAACGGTGAATGTATCATCTTGTTCTCTATCGATTAAAGGCACATTTATAACTGTATACTCCATTCCATTCATAAACTATTCCGGTTGGCCATGACATTCTGACACATTTCTCCGTGTATATTTTGAAAATGTTAGGTTATAATCATTTTCCTGCCAGATAACTAAACAACGATGTCCTCTCCACATAGAGGTCGTAGTAATTACGTTTTTTTCAAAATGTGAATTTACTTTGGGAAAATAATGAGTTTGAAAAAATGTTATGTGAATTCAATAATTCCGAAGACCTGTCGAATATTGAAGAAACTTTTTTCTCTGTTAATAGCGGAAATTTCTCACGAATATGAACATTGTTGGTAGATTCAGTTATGCTATTTTCATGTACGGAAATCACGAATCGAGTGTTGAAACAATGGATAGAGTAGTCCGTTACTTTGTGATAGTTCATTCGGAAAAAAAATAAAAGTACTCGAATAACCCTGCAGTGAAACTTCTAAACGAACAGACGGACCTAAGGAATTTCCCATTTTCAAGAAATAACCCTACAGAAGACATTTAAATACCCTTTTGCACAACTTGAAATACTCCAGTTTGAAAATGTTGGATAGCTTGTGATTAATTATTTATTCCAAATTATCAGAGTTACTATCAGAAAAATCAGATTTCAATTCTACATAGCACTTCCTGATACTTTGTCTCTGCTTCTTTAGTTTCCAAGCGTGATGATTATGTTGAGATTGAGAGTAGAAATAGGCATTGTCATTTGGCAACGTCGCTGAGAACTACTTTGACAATGCCGATATTTCACTAGTGCCAACCTGCGTCAGTTTTAAGTGATAAACTTGATAGACCTAAATCATGGCCAAACGGGATAGTTTAAAAAAGTGAATGGAGTTGTCTTATCGTTCCAGAGTGAAAGGTAGAGGAGTTTCCGAAAAATACAAAAGAAATGATATCTGTAAAATCGGGGGTTCTGAGAAAAAAGCACATTTGTTAAAAGTTATTTGTACTATGACGTTCTTGAATATTGTACATCAACTCTGTTACACCCTGTATAATTTTCATCTAGAAACCAGGTGGATGTATAGTGAACTTATTTAGGATCTTAGATAATAAGTAACAGAGAAGAATAATTATTTCCACTGAAGGCACTGGAGAAAGCTGATACTTTTAACGCTAATATACACAACAGCCAGAAGATAAGGATTTGGAGGAAATATCCTTTACTATTATTTTCTGAACGAGAATCCTGTACACAATATCCCAGGATCGATCGCTTTATACGCAGAACCTCAAAAGTGTCATTTCCCGACAAAATGCGTGCCTTTCTATCAGTAATTCAATCATTATACGGGGACGTGGCGAATCTTATCGAAAACTGCCTCTATGAATACAAATTACAATTTTGTACTTATCCCCTGTTCAGCTTTTCTTCTGATTTTCCATTCAAAGCTTCCCTGATCTCTTATTATGCGCATCGGTGGAAAACATTGACTTTATCTTATTTTTTCAGATGGATAAGAAGCACCCTACGTCCTCAGTTTCAACTCAATAAAATTACGTGAGTATGATTTTTCTTATATAAGTCCTGTATATACATATTTTTCAGTAATAGGTAATTGAGCAGCATAAACATCAAAAATATTGTACACTGTTTTATGTCGACGAAATATTACTTTTCTGGTAAATAAATTTGCTCGGTAAAATGAAATTTTCTTCCATGCCATTTCATGAAAGAGAGTTATCCACTTAGGTTCACGTCAGAAAGATAATATTTGCGAGATGTTATAGCAAACTATCCTTGTTATTTCAGAAAGAAAGAACTCATTCTTTCGAGCTTGTTCCATATCGCTGGTATTTCATCAAAAACTCTGTAGTTTTTGGATATTGAACATAATTTGAATCATCCATCTCAATGTTGGAAACATTTTTTTTCTATGCCAAGATGGTAGACATACTCGAATGTATTGATACCTAAATATTTTATACGCGGTTTTCCAAGGAAGCAGAGTGCTGTTGTTCCGTCCGAATATCTGTAGTTTTTAATTTTTTACCGAAAGTGGTCCCGAATGACTAGGTTGGACTCACTGATGACGAATCCGGTGTCAAAATCGATTCTGTTCGGTCGATCGGCAAGCCGTCCGTAGACACGATTACAGGCGTAATGATCGACTTGAAACTTTCAGGAGGAGCTGCAGTTCAAAGTGCGACAGTAAGATTCGTTAATGGGCGAAATCAGCCAAACGGTTTCGGAGTTAACGACGTTTGAAATCTTGAAGTTATTTCCCTGATATTCCAGAAACTATCCGATCAATTTAATTATAACTTGGCCATTAGTTGGAATTCTGAAAAAAAATTTACTGAAATATTTTTCCGAGGAAATTTTTTTGCAAATTATTCATCTCATCCGGAAAAAAATTTTTTCGCATCTTGATTTTCATATTTCATAGCAGTTTTTTGAATATAAGTTCGATATGATAAAATTTTCGAAGATATTGGGAAAAAATATCTAAAATTTAGAATTTTTACGCGCTTGTTTTTTTATATCGTCGTTTTTCCGGAATAACTCAAAAAATACTGATGAAACTTGGTAACTTCGGCCCAAGTTGCCAAACCACAATTTTCTTCACAAATTTACTATTACTGGGGAACGGGAATTTCAGGACAAATTCGACATGATAAGGTTCGCGTTATTTATAAATATCCGTAAAAGATGCCTCGGCTCCTCGAACAAGATAATGCCTTCCAAATATAGGGTTTTGTTAAGATCATCTCTGATTGGCTGAAATTTAAGTTGGGATTCCTGATTTCATGTCGATAGTGTCAAATTTATATGGGATATGTTCCGCTAATGAACTTGGTTATTTCGGTTGCCGGTTTTCCATTCCGTAAATATGAAATATACGGTTGGATCCTGAAAAAAAGGTTAATTACGAAATTTGATTGATTGAAAAACATTCCCTATGTCACCAGAACGACAGTCAATATTCTATGGTAACATATCCATAGCATAGAACAATCTTTATTCACTTTATGATCCATAGAACATAGAAGAGACAACAGTCAACATTGGAAAAATTACTAGGTATGGTTTATGGATGATAAGGAATTGTTCTATGCTATGGATATGTTGCCATAGAACATTGGTTGTCGTTCTGGGGCATAGACTTAATATGTTTATGTTCTGGTGGCAGAAAGATTGCCTATTCATCAATCAAATTCCGTAATTAACCTTCTTTTCAGGAATCAACCGAATATTTCACATTCACAGAACGGAAAAACGGCAACCGAAATAACCAAGTTGATTTGCGGAACATATCCTTTATAAACTTGAAACTATTGACATGAAATCAGGAATCCCAATTTAAATTTTTAGCCTAACAAAAACCTGGATTTGGAAGGAATTATCTTGTTTGAGGAGCAGAGGCATCTTTTACGGATATTCATAAATAACGCGAACCTTATCATGTCGAATTTGTCCTGAAATTTTCGTTCCCCAGTGATAGTAAATTTGTGAAGAAAATTGTGGGTTGGCAACTTGGGCCGAAGTTGCCTATTCGATCTAATCTGTATTTTCAGAAATATCGGGAAAATACAATTTTGAATTATATATATCTGCGGAATCATTGGTTGGATTTTGCCCATTCACGAATTCGGCCTTCGTAATCAAGATCCAAACCTTCTTCAAGAATATCGTAAGTTTGGTTTTTGGGAGTTATTGTGCTTACGATAGGTTGTGAGGATGGATTCCTTCAATATTTCCAAAAATACAGATTGGCTCGAATTGAAATCCATTACATGATTCAAAATTCCAGAAAAACATGTTCTCTGGATCAATTACCGAAATCCTCGAAAATTACAGACATTATGCTAATATGTGCTCGAAAAAGTGCTCTATTTTGATTTCAGCAACACTTCGGGTAATTTTTCTCCCGATTGAAAATTTATTGAATAATCAATAGTACTTGGCTCCCAAATACCCATCACTTTCGGGCTACATAAAAACTGTTTATGGTAGCAACCTGAAATTTATGAAGTATATATGATGTAACTCCTGTTTGATAGGTCTTCAGAACAATAACATCCACATGATACTACATAGGCCATTTTATGTTATGACCATCGCGTCTATTCTGTTTTATGGACAGCATTCTTCTCTTTTTCGTACCAATAACGATTTGTTTTGATATTTGTGTATATTCACACTATATATGTTATGTTATATCTCAGAAACTGTCCGTCAGACTCTCATGAAATTCTGCACAGGCCTTCGTGTCCTTGTTTCCCAGACAGATTCTCACATTAACGTCGATTAGATCTGTATTTAGGGAATTATTGAGAAAATTAATCAGTAGGTTTTTACTGCTGAATCATTTTACAGATTTTACCCAATAATAATTCAGCCTTACTGCCTTAGCTCCAATCTGTCTTACAAATAAGTGGATTGAATTGTTTATTTTGGAAGTTATCGTGTTTACCATCAGCCATTAGACCTACACCTTAGACACAATCACTTCCCGAAGAAATTATTCGAGGACTTGATATTCTCAAAAAAAGTTAGGCTCAATTACGAACGTCGAATCCGAGAAACGGTAAAATCCATCTAAAGATTCCATGATTGTAAACGTTCGAAATTTTATTTTCCAAAATTTCCAAAATTGAGATCTACACCTCGTTGAAAATGTGACGGTGTAATTTCAGGCGGGATATTGTGAGGAAATGGCTGCAAATTCAATTTAGAGAGAAATGGGTAAAATTCGCTCAATGGTTTCTTAGACACTTCTATTCTTTTCATTGTTTCTGAATGAATAGATGATGGTTTGGTGCTTCATGCAGTAAAATTATGGAACAAATTTATTTCCTCAGAAGAAAAATATTTGGCAACAAAAACCTGAAACAGGGCAATTTTCGTTTCACTTCTACCAAATTTTTATGCATTTCTGAAGGATTTTTGTTGCACCCTGTGCCATCCTCATCAACCCTCTGAATTTTTTGAATAGGGAAAATAGGTCATGTGGTACTTTTTTGGCAAGGTCTTTGTATCTTCTTTACAGCCGTGCAGAAATTTTCAAGAAAATTTTTTTTTTAAATTAGTTAGTTCAAAGAGGTTTTCGTATGTCCACTTTGTCATGGCTCATTAACTTTGAGACGATAGTACCTGATGAAATTTGTTACAGAATGAAAGTCGATCATTACAGTTTTGTTCATGCACAACTTTTTTTCTTGAGAATTTCTGCACGCCTGTGAAGAAGATAAAGAGACCTTGCCTATAAAGTACCACAGGTTCCACTTTCCCTATTCAAAATATTTAGAGGGGTTGATGGGGATGGCACAGGGTGCAACAAAAATCCTTCAAAAATGCATAAGAATTTGGTAAAAGTGAAACAAAAGTTGACCTGTTCCAGGATTTTGTTGCCAAATATTTTTCTTCTGAGAAAATGAATTTGTTGCATAATTTCGACACGCAGTATATATGATTACAAGTTCGTGGAACAGTTTTAGACGAAGTAAAGCGTCATTAACTAGGGTCTATACCTGGATGCTTGTCCGCTCTTTTCTAGAAATATTTTCAAAGAAGTGGTCACCTTTTTACCCATGAATTCAATTCATATGTTGAATCACATGCGAGGAAAATCAACAGTACCAAGTTTCGGTAATTCATTTATTGAATTATTCAATGAACAATGGAGAGAGTAGGCTCTGAGTCTAAACAAGAATCACCCAATAAATTTCCTCGAGTTCATTGTAAGCAATACCGAACTTCTGGTTACGCTACGGCCCAAAACTAACTATGGCTAAATTGAATTTAAATTCCTTTCTGAAGTCGCTAGGCAATAAGTTACCTTCATCAGACTGCACTTGGCAACTTGAACCTTGGACCTACATTCTTATCATTAGGGGTAAGATATAGTGTTCATTACTTTATAATTTGCAAGGAGATAGGGAGAATAATGACTAAATGAATATGGGGCGATGTGAGTGCAGCTTTTGTGAAATGAATATCATATCAAAAGCATATTGAGTATCATGAAAGGCAAGGAGGGTCTACTCATTGATTACGATATGGCAAACTACTAGATGCTCATTTTACAATGTTGGCAAAGCTTTATAAGTTCTATTTACCGGTCTCAAGAGAAGTTTCCCTATCCAATACTCTTATACAGTTTGTATATTGAGAGTTATACGCAAAAAGCTGTGATCTACTCATTAACTCGTTGATATTAGCTTAAATTCGATTGTAGTGCAGACATAGATGCATGAACTACTCAATGACATCACGAAATCGGTTCCGCCTAGAAAGAGACAAGCACATCTTTAGCACAAAGATCTTTTTCTATCTTAATTAATGATGAATGCACTTGCTCGAAGCAAATGTTTTTGTCATCGTCTTATTCAAAATATCTGTGAAAACTATATATTTTTCTATTTATTTGGCGAGGGAGTTCTTTTCGTCTCTCTCACATCATTACCAACTTTCCTTCAAAGTTACCTGGATAGAGGATGATCAGATAAATATACCTTGAAACAATTTTTCCACTGAATTCGTACTGAATCAGTTAATAACAAGTGCTAACTTAACACTCTCACAACTTAAATTCACTTATTTAACAATACACAATCAACTTAAATCACGTGGAAACAACGCGAAAATACTTCAACGCTGATTGTTCAGTAAACCGATATAGTATAGATATACGCCCATCTTTATCAGAAGACATTTTCATAATGCATTTTTATCTTTGACATAATATAGTACGAGATCTAGCTACAAAATTTTGTACGCTCATCGAGTTTTTGCTTCAAACTAATTTTTACATACATTCGTTAATGAAAATCAGCGTTCTGAGAAAAGTGTTTTTGGAAAATTACGTGAATTTTATGGTTTACATAATCGTCCATCTCAAAGCACTATTGGTCGAATTATTGAAAAATTTCAAGAGAACGGTTCGGTGGAAGATCAAAAAAGTGAAAAATACAGTCGTAGCGGTCGTTCACAAGGAAATATTGATTTGGTTTGTGAAAGTGTTGCTGAAGACCATGGAATGTCCTTTAGACGACGTTCACAACAAGTTGGATGCATGGCGTATTTTACAAGAATTTAGCTCTGAAGTCATTTAAGGTTCGAGCAACACAGGAACGAAAGCCATTAGATCACTTAAAACGTCATTCATTTGCCAATTTCATCAAGGAACAACCAGCTGATTTTTCCCAAAAAATCATGTTTTCCGATGAGACACATTTTCAACTTGGTGGCTTTGTTAATAAACAAAATTGTCGTATCGGGGGTGAGGAATATGAACGAATTATTCATGAGAAACCTATGCATCCTAAACGAGTCACTGTTCGGTGTATATTATGATCAGGTGGTGTAATTGGACCTTACTTCTTTGAAAATGCTGCTGGTGAAGCTGTAACTGTCAATGGTGATCAATACCGTCGGATAATAATCGAAGTTTTTTGGCCTAAACTGAAGAATATTGATCTAGAGGACATTTGGTTTCAACAGGATGGCGCTACACCTCACTTTGCGAATGACACAATTGATTTATCGAGAAAAAAATTCTTGGACGAATAATCTTCAGGAACGGTGATGTCAATTGGCCACCAAGATCATATGATTTGACACCGATGAACTATTTTCTGTGGGGTTATGTGAAAAGCCAGGTCTATAAGAATAATCCACAATCGATTCCTGAACTAAAGGATGGAATCATTTGTGTCATTAATGAGATAGAGCACCAATTATGTCAAAATGTCATTGAAAATTTTAACAAAAGAGTTGCCGTCTGTAGAGCTGCAAGAGGAGGCCATTTGACAGATATTATTTTCCGTATATAAATGTCATAACTGATGCTTCAATTACCAATAAAAAGTTTTCGAAAATAAATGCAAGTTATATATTTTATTTATTCTTAAAAAAAAGGCGCAATTCGAAACACCCTTCACATGGCTGTCACGAAATATCAGAATCAGTGAGCGCCCACTGAAAACCCCTTCACAAACAGGTTATATCATCATTATATGCCTGCTCATTTATAGCAGATCTCTTTATGATCCCTTGTGCATTTCAAGTTTCAATTTG
The DNA here is from genome assembly GCA_958510865.1 of Myrrha octodecimguttata. Taxonomy (NCBI): domain Eukaryota; kingdom Metazoa; phylum Arthropoda; class Insecta; order Coleoptera; family Coccinellidae; genus Myrrha; species Myrrha octodecimguttata. The sequence continues at coordinate 63,466,180 of OY294058.1, forward strand.
GCGAAGAACCTGAATAATTCATGAACTCATGGTTGGATCATCTGAAAATCCCTCTCTTTCACAGAAAATATCCCAACAACGGGAACTGTCCCGGAATTCCTAGATCCTACTGGCGGCAAATTCATTAAAACTGCCTTGTTAAAAAGTACGGAATGACTCGGAGCATCCCCTTTAATTAAATTAAAACTAGTAGAATTCGTAGAATTAAATGAGGTACGAACCAGCTTTGAAGTGCCGGTTCTGAAATCCGGTTCTGGAAAAGGGGTATTAGATCATTGAAATCGGCAGACCAAAATGTCTTTATTAGATATATATTCGATGTGCAAACGTTTGCGTTCAAACTAGAAGAAAGTTAACGTGAGTATCTCCGTTAGGATAGAGTTAACTTGGTTATATAGAGATCGGACGTCTAACGAGAAGCTGCATTCTTTGGAAGTTGATCAACCAAACCAATTCATTACCAACTTCCTGTCAGAGAAATTCAGGATTTGTACTGGATCGATAAATATCACATGATTACTAATCATTTTCACATCAAAAAATCTCATTTACACTTGTTCAACAATACACCATAAACCTAACTGAACTAAAACTTTCGGCTCTACTCTACTGTACTTCTATTTGCCACGTATGGGCAGAACTATCTGTAGTTGATGAGGAAAGATTCTTGTACACGGTTTATGTGCGAGAGTTCCTAAGTTTGTATATATGTTTACTGAACAGTTCGACACTTACATTTCGTAACCAAACTTTGATCATTCAACTATGGGAAGGTCGGCCATTCAGAGCTTAAATGATCCAATAATCTATTGTGTGAGCTGGCGCTGACTACCAGGCGGGCAAAGTAGTCTCAGTAAACTTCTTCACAATAGCAAAGCATCGTTTGGCTGCCTCTATAGCTACTAGACAGAAGTGACAGGTATTTATTTTTTTATTTATTTATTCAAACTCTAAGAAGGTTTGAGGTAAAACCTATGAACCCATAAAGATAGGTGGTGAACGAAAAGAAAGAAACTAGTGATCTTGGGTACTGTTTGCATCTTATCTATTCTTGAAGGTATTGACGGTAGGGGCCTCTATAACTCTAGATGGAAACTTATTTCATTGGTTGAAAACCCTGTTGGACAGAAACTTCTGGCGCGGTGTTGTCTTGTAGGGTTCCTTCGACAGCTTTGAGTGACGCCCTCTCAGGTTGTTGTAATTCAACTGAAACATGTTCCTGAAGTCCTCACCAAAGTGACCAGCTAGGGCTGTATGCTTGAAGCATGAGGTCTCCACGCTTTCGACGTGCGGCAAAGCTTCGAAGTCCAAATATGCTCAATCGTTGCTCGTAAGATGGTCTGGGGTGAATGTAAGGTAAACAAGTTACTTAACGTTGAACTGATTCAGGGGAATTCTCATCATATCTGGTCTATGGCCACCGGACCTGCCCGGCGTATTCGATTATCGGGCGGATGTATGTTTTGTAGAGAGAACAGTAGACACTACAATCAGCATCCTTGAAGGACTTCCCCAGGGAATAAGTTATCTGCTTAGCAGTTGTAATGTGGTTCGACCACGTGAGGTCTGAACTGACTGTAGCATCAAGGTCTTGGTGACTCGTCACCGATCGCTGTCCGTGTCCGCCGATATTGTAGGAAACAACTGGATTGTTTCTGCCAATATGAAGAACGGAACATTTCTCTCTATTGAGTGGTTATCATCAAGCATATTTCTTATGTTTCGCAGATGTGACCTGTCAATTACCTCAGTTTGAATTTACTGATTGACAGAACTGTACGTTTCATGTTTCCATTTGGTGAAGCACCTGAATAAGTCATGAACTCAGAGTTGGATCATTTAAAATCCCCTTTCGCAGAAAATATCCCAACAACACGAATTGTCCATATTTCCAAAATTCTATTGGCTGCGAACTCTTGTTTAAACCTTCAGTGTAACACGAAGAATCTCTTTCAAGTGGAGTTGAAACTAGTCGAATTTGCAGAATTAGATGTGGCTGTAAAAAGCTTTGAGGTCCCGAATCCGAACACCAGCTCTGTTGGAGCCGAACAAGATTGTTGAAGTCGGCAGTCTGAAATGTCTCCTTTCTCGATGTGTAAACATTGGGAGTCATTCTACATGAAAGTTAACGTGAGTATCTCCGTAAGGAGAAAGTTAACATGGGCAATGCGGCATCAGACGTCTAATGAGAAACCACCGACCTTGTGGCCGATGTGCTGGAAGGTCTTCTTTCGTAGGTTTCTGTCAGAGAGACTTAGGATTCATACTGAATATATCTTCTTCTTCTCCTGGTACCTCATCCTGGCTGAACTGGGACCGTGTGTCCCATTGTTCATCAGCATGTAATTGGAGGGATTTGCACCCTTAGACGCCGCCAAAAATTCCACGAATCCACAGAGAGAAGTACCCCTCACCATAGGAATAGTGGGTGTTCTGTTTCCTAGCTGTATTCCCTCACAGGTTGATTCTCACAATACGCTCCGTAACCTTCCAGAATACGTTGCGTAAAATATTGTAAGGTGCAATCTTTTCCGATGTCGTTCCGTCTCCATGCCATTTCTGCCCACTATACTTTACGAAACGGATAATGGAAGGTTACGGTATAGTGAGAATCAACCTTAACTCAGCCATAGGTGATGACTCGTGGACAGAATATGCTGAAATTAAATTTACTCCTGAATGTATCCCTAATCGTTAATCTGGTGGTAATGATGCAACCTCTTACTCCCTATCTATTTATTTCAACTTTACAATTAAAAATTACTATTTACAAACACAAAATCAGGTACAATGAATCTGAGATCCGCGATTCGAAGAGGCACTTATCTTAAAAGTAAGGATCCGGTGGTATGATCCTCCAAAATACAGGTAATATGCAGGAAGTCTAGTTTCAAGAGATTCCAACCAGAATAAAGTCCAGAATTAAGATGTTCCAGTAATAATTAGCTTCGGAATAAAGGTATTCCAACAATGATTGCTTCCAGTATTAAGATGATCCAGTTAAACCTTGGGTCCGGTAGTAGGATGTTCGAATGGGCATTAGTCCCACTAAAAAGGTAATCCAGCAGTCGATAGCTCGGTACAAAGATGTTTAAGTGGCCAACAGCCCCGGTACAAAGATGATTTAGTGAGCAGTAGCCCCGGTACAAAGACTGCAAATTTAAAAACTATAAGATAGTGCTTGTAACACGTGATCTCATTCCCAACGACTCTAGACGTTATTGCAACAATTTACAAGTTAATAAATACGAGATGAAATATCTAGAACTCAGGAATAAGAGCACGTTATTCGATAATAAGAACGAGATAAGAAATCAAATGCACAATATCATACAAAGGAAAATGTTAAGCGGTGTAACCTGCATGGAATGAAAATAATCAGAAATCACAATTTGGCATTCACAAAAGCAAAAATATTGGTCGGGATATACGTAGTACTTACCGCCTTTTGAATAGACGTCTTATAAGAAACAATAAAACTTCAAAATTCAACGATGTTAATGGATTACGAAGTTCGTTTATTCGTTAAACTCTAGCAAGGTGTTTACTCTCCAAATTCTTATGCACGAAAAAGGAAGAACTTTCCATCGGCTAGACCGAATTAGGGTCACGCATGCGAAACACACACTCAACTGTCAAAGCGAAGTGCGTTTTTTAGCGACCGATCGTATAATCTCAGTAAGGCGTTTTTGCTTGAGATCGGAATTGAAATTAATAGTATGACGTATTTTCGCGATTGAAACTGAAATCGGCAGTGGAGCGTTTTGTAACGTTACAATGCTCAACAGTTTCTTCAGTGTTCCTAGGCCATGGACACAAGGAACAAACAGTAAGTCGCAGGTGGTAAGTAATTGTGGCATTCACCAAGCTCAACTGTTTGCTCAAAGGGCCAAGAGTTTAGAGTTTTTCTGACCTCAGGTCCAGAGGATGTTTTCCCAATGAGAAGCCTTGACTGTCTGGGTCCACTTCCTGTGCTCCAATCAGTGTAGAGCTTATTGTTTCGCCATCTAGTAGAGAAGCTCCTGAAAAATGGGAAGCTCCGGTTTCAGACCATCAAAAACTTATTGAACCACCTGCTCAACCAGTGTACCTGCTGTCTCATAACCTAGAATCTCTGCTTGAGCCGGATTTCAAGTAACTCTCACAACTCTTACCTGGGCTCAGCTCATGCAGAGGTATCCTGCCTTTTCTTTCTGAGTAGGCGTTAAACTTGACCTCAAAAAGTAATACCTTGATACTTCGTGATGCACTCTTCGATTTGGCAAACGTTCGGATAAGACACTTTGACGTTGGTTTCATCTGGGCTAAGCTCATGCAGAGGTTTTCTGCATTTTCCTACTACCTCTGCATCCATTTTTGGGCATAGGTTTTTCCTATACTTTTCCACTCGCTTCTGCTTTGTGCTGTCCGAATCTAGTTATTGAATATTTTTTTTATGTCGTCTGTCCAGCGTGTAGGCGTTCTTCCTCTACTTCTCTTGTCTGCTCGTGGTCTCCCCTCCAGCAATAGCTTTGTCCACTGTTCCCCTCTCATCCGTGCGACATGACCTGCCCAGTTCTATTTAAGTTTTGCCACTACGCTGATAACATCTTCTACGCCAGATCCACTTTGCATATCGTTATTTCTAATATGATCCCTCAGAGTTACACCTAACATCGACCTCTCCATCTTTCTTTGCGTCACTTCGAGTTTTCTGGCAGTTGCAGTTGTTAATGTCAGAGTCCTGGCGCCGTATGTTAAAACCGGTAGCGCGCACTTATTGAAAGCCTTTCTTTTCAGATGGATAGGAATATCTCCCTTGAAAATATCCCTCCGTCTTCCATAAGCTGCCCATGCGAGAGTGAGTCTTCTGTTCAGTACAGTTGTCTGATTATCTCTCGAGATACGAACCTCAGGGCCAAGATATTTATAGGCTTCAACCCTTTCAACCTCACAACCATCAATGTCGATGTTAGAACTGGAAACAAGATTTGTCATGAACTATGATTTTTTCATATTGATTTTCAGACCAATTTCCTCGCACACTTTTTTCAAGTCATTCGTCATTTCTTCTATTTTCCCGGGGTTATCCGAAATGAGGACTATGTCATCTGCGAAGCGTAAGTTATTCAGATATTTGCCGTCAATATGTATGCCTTTTTATCCCACTTCATCCGTTTGAATGTTCTCCCAAGGACTGTTATGAACAATTTTGGGGACATCGTGTCGCCCTGTCCTACCTCACGACCAATGGGTATGCGGTTAGTGTTTTCAAACAATTTTACTGTCTTTGTAGCATTTTATATATGTTGTTAATAAGTTTTGAGTATCGAAAATCGACTCTACATTCTTGAAGTGCTTGCATAACTGCCTTTAACTCGACTGTATCGAAAGCCTTTTGTAAGTCGATGAACGCCATTACCAAGGGTCTATTACGACATATATACAATAATATATATGCTTTCTGGAGTATCATTTGCGAATATCTCCAGCATACTTCTCTGCCTGTACTACGGAATCAATAAGCAGCACACCTTATCAGTCACACTAGATCAATAATACACTAATAAGTATTTGCCTAACACTACTCTCCAATTTGGCAAACGTTAGGATAAGACTTTTTGACGTTGTTGCAAAGTAACAAACTAACATAATCACACGGACATCCGTCGATAAATCAACAAATATTCCCCCTTGATCAGAGCTAATCATCCAATCAACCAAAACATCTACACCGAAGAAGCCGATCCAAGGAGAATGACTACAGCTGATTCACAGTTGTTACTGATCTTCAGGTCAACTTACCTTGGATACAACCGCAGAGGGTATCTCGATACTTGTCACCTTTCAGATGGACCGATGCAGTTTAACAACGTACAGCGCGCCGCGCCATCTTCTGGGAGTGTTGCAAAGTTTCTTGAACATGGCGTATGTTTTTTAAATGAGCCTCGTAATCAATAATGTACAAATTAACCAGAACTGTCTTGCCAAAAACTACAGAAGTACACGAAGCCCTTTATAATTTAAACGAGCTTTGAAGAATCGGTTCTAAAATCTGGATCTCACAAAGGGAATTAGATTGATGAAATCGGCTGTCCCAAATTTCCTTATTTGATATTTCGAACTCGATATGTAATTATTTGCATTCGAACTATAAGAAAGTTAACGTGAGTATATCCGTGAGGATAAAGTCAACATGGGCAACGAGACGCCTACTTGGGTGGCCGATTAACCAGACGGGCTCGCAATTTCCTGCCAAGGTTGAAAGCTAAAGTGCTTTTGCTTCCTATTACGTCTGAAGGAACCGCAAAAAGAGCCGTTAATGAGATATACATTCGTGAACTCCACTGGAACTCACGTAAAATGTAACCAAACAGCAATCTCGACTGGAAAAATCGCACGTAACTACCGACGTTTGATTTCGAGGCAATTCCCGCCCAACGGAGCAGCAGATGTTCGATTAGAAAGTTCGAGAATTGCTCGAAATTCAATCTTTCTTCTCGTGAAAATACGTCATCTGGATATCGGGGCCTTCTGGATTCGTTTGTTTGTACAGGGTGATTCAGTTTCTAGTGTTTTCAATTTTATTTTCAACCACATTTGATTGTTGGTGCTCTCTCTACGATTATTGATACTGGGATTCTGTGATTTGGCAACACTGCATCCACCAATTTCGGATACTTGTCTGATGAAGGAGTCTAATGAAGACTCTGAAATTTTACAATTTAATTGGCTTGTTTTCGCTAAATAGTCTCAAACTACTAGGTTGGACTCACTGATGACGAAACCGATGTCAAAGTCGATTCTGTCTGGCCGGCTGGTCGACCGTATGCATGATTACACGCGTACCGAGAATTCTATTTTTTCGAAAACTGTTCAATATATTCGGAAAAAAAATTCTGCTCGGGCATTGAACTTCATATTTCGCAGAAGCGCACCAAATTTCAGTTCGATCCAAAAATGAATTTCGGAAATTTTCGAAAGAGTATGTCAAATTTCGTGTTTTTTTCCTGGATATCGTTGTTTTTATGGAATACCTCAAAAATTATTATACTATCATGATGAAACTTGGCAGCTAGTTCGAACAAGCTGATTGACAAATTCGGGCGAAATTTAGTGATGATCATGTCATGGGAACATTTTGAAAAAAAATGTTTTTCAAATATTTAATATTCTGTAATCTTCTGATCATATTATCCTCATGAAATTCTGTATAAAACCTTAGAGCCTTCGAAGTGTCATTTTACGCTAATGTTTTGGATTTCAGTTCAATATAATCTGTATTTTTGGAAATAGTGGGAAAGTGAAATTTTGAATGGGTGAATCTGCGTAATAATTAGGTGGATTTTAGCCATTCGCGAATTCGGCTTTTGTAATTAAGGTCCAAACCTAGTCTACGAATATTGAGTTTTTAAGTTGTGTCTTCGACTTCTGCGGAAAAATGTCACTAAAGCTGTGCGGGGTTGGAATTTATTATTCATAATCTGTTTTTCTATGTCACGTCCGAAGGAACCGCAAAAAATAACATTAGTCCGATATACATCAGGGACCTCGGCTGCATTTTACATAAAATTTAGGCAAACAGTAATCTCGACTGGAAAGAATCCAACCTACGCAATAACTAATGTTTCATTTCATGACAATTTTCGTTCAACAAAGCTGCAGATGATTGATTGTTCGAGAATTACTTTAATTGCAATCTTTTTTATACTTCGGAAAAAAGATCTGGAATGGTTTCCCTTTTCGCTGATTCCATTTTACCCGCATATTCTAGGGAACATGAGCTAAATGGTTATGTCCAAATGCCTTCAAGTTTTCGTCCCAAACCGAAAATGGTCTTTTGGATTTACGACTATCAATGTCTAAAAATCTCAGTGTCCCAGAAAACAGGACAAAACCCCATTGAAGACAAATTTTCGATGTTTGGTTAGATACTTTCAGAATTTTTTGAATTGTGACCTTTGCCTTTAGGAAAACTTCGGCTGAATGGACATTCAAGACATTCAGTGTCTTGTTACTCAAATCTCATTTTTCATGAAATATTAGGGATCCAATACGAAAATTAAGTAAGTAGGTCACCTCTTAACGACGATTATAAAATAGAGTGGGAAAAACTCAATTTGGAATTCGCCAAGATCCTACAGAATTTCGGCTCTTCTAGGGATAATTGAATGATCAAACTACGCAATAGACAATTCTTCTTCTAGAAAAATCTTGAATATTTTCGAAATATTCCCTTAGTCAGCTCAGTAAAAATTGATCCTCCGCCATTTTGAGGTGATATCAACTGAGGCCATTGGGTATTTCCTATTGCTGCCTCAGTTGATCTCTTGAAAAACGGGCTATCTTTCAGGCTGAATATTCAAGGGTCAGTGCTTGATGCCCGTACGCATAGTCCGATCTAGAACTCCAAACTGAGAAATTCTCCGCTGAGACAAACTCAAGAATTGACTCATGCTATACATGCAAACCTTCGGCAATTCTCGGCGAAGTTCAAGGATATCGGTAAAATCTAGAATATTTTCACGTTTTTATGTTTGTCGCACTGAACACTTGCTATTATATGACAGTATCTCTTCAAGGTGTCAAAGAAGCCGCCCCATAAAACGAACCGTAGTTCTGTTATATAAAATGCCGACAGAGTTTATGATTTATGGCATCTGTGTTGCTTCCGAAAAAGGGAAGTGCCTACTAGCAGGATGGTCATTGAGAACTGTGCCACTGTGTATTGAGGTCTGTAATTACTATGATGAATTAGTAGAAAATCATTATCATTTCCTGAGAGCAATCTGTTTATCGAAAATCATTTGAGCAGTTTCATTTGACGCTTTCGTATCTTTATACACTTAAGATGAATTGAATTTCCAACTGGTAGGTTCTCTGAAAATATCGTACAAAACGATAGTATCGTACGTGCGATATCGTACGAAGTACAGAACACCAAGATTATAATACAAACAGCAACGCTGGGTTGTGAAAAGTCACAGAAAACGAATAATCTTCGCTATTTTGTGTTTTTGGCTTGCTTGAGCACGCCTCAAGGTAGGTCGTTCGTAGACTTCAGCAAGCATGCCACCAAGCACTGGCGAAGTAGTGCTCGCCTGTCAAGTAACCAATATTGGTTGGACGCGTCGACTTAGGACGTTCTTAAGTACGGAGTATCGACTATGCGTACGGGCATTAGAGAGATTGCCGCAAATTCTTAGCACTTGTGTCCTTCAACTACCTCCATGTTTTGGAAGGACATGAAATTAAATCCCAAAAACAAGAAAAGCAATGTGGTGAAGTCAGCAGTCCTTAAAAAATTCTGCGGCAACTTTCAAGCTGTCATTTTTCTATCGAATACAAGATTTCAGTTCTATCCAATGTGTATTGTTAGAAATACTGGGAAATTATGATTTCTAACGGGTAAATTTACGGAATCTTTGAATAGATTTCACCAATTCACTAATAAGATCGAATTGAAATCCAGTACAAGCTTGAATATTCATACAGAAAATTGAATATTTGAAATAAAATTGAAAGTTTTTTTCGAATTGTTCTGATTACACTATCTTAACGAAATTCTGCGAACAGTTGTTCATCGGAATCCCCAAATTAGTAACCAAGTTCCGTCATGATTGAATCACTGTTTTTTTCGAGCTTTTTCGAGAAAAAATAACAATACCGGGAAAAAATCACGATATTTAACATATTTTGGCCGAAAATCTCCGAATATTATATTATAATCGTATCAAACTAAAAATCACCCACTGTACGATCTCTACAAAATCTTGACAGAAGTAGCGCATCGTTATAATCCAAGTGAATGTCAAGTTTCAATCTAATCGATATAGTGTTTTCTGAAATGCTAGGCAAAATATATACCCGAAAGTGTTCGGCCGATTTGGAACATTAACTAACTCAAACGTCGCAAGTTGAAATGCAAACTAGCCTGAAACTTTGAAGTTAATAGGGTTATCCAGTCTCATATTTTCGTGCCTTCGGCTGGTCAGATATAATGGGACACCGGATTCGTCACCAGCGAGCCCAACCTAGTCGTTTGAGAGGAATAGTGTGGTGAAATAATCCCTCCTGACTCTATACTGATTAAATTAGGAATGAAGTGGGCTGAGCCCTATTGCTAATTAGAACAAATCCGACGAAATTCCTACACTTCTAGAGAAAATGGAATGATCGAGCTGCCCAAAAAGTAACAACACGTCTTCCTCATTAAACCTAGAGAATTTGAAAAAAATCTCAAAGTTCACTCAGTAGAAAATTCATCCACCAATTTGCAACGCGATACAATCGAACCCTTGGGTTTTTCAAACTGATCGGTTGAAAGAGGAGAATCCTTCGTGAAAAATATTCGATGATCCACACGCGTTAGTGCCAGTGAATGAGATTGTCGCAAACTTTTATCACTTGTGTCATTGAACTATTCTTATTTCATGGAAGCTACATAAAGTTATATCCCGAAAACCACATGAAGCAATTCCTCAAATATCAGTCACATTTTGCCAAATGTCGTTATTAAATAGAAACCACAAATCGTTCAATTATCAATGTTTACGACTCTGTATGAACATCGCAATGTTTCAACCAATTGATCTACCCTTCCCCTTCGCCATTTTGCAATGCTATCAGATCGAATCCTTTAATCTTTAATACATTCGGCTCAGTTGATGAAAAATTCGATTTTTTTGCTTAGCAATGGTCCACACACATTAGTGCCCAAGGTAGATTGTCTTATCACGATTTTCGCAGACTCTTATCACCGGTCTCATTCAACTAATACTATTTCATAGAAGGTACAATGAATGAAATCCCAGAAAACCACCTGATATGAATCTCCAAATATCAATCACTACTTGCCAAATATCCCAGTCGAAATTGAAACCACAAATCGTTCAATTCCCAATGTGTACCACCCTGTATGAACACTGACATCGCAATGTTTCATTCAATATACCAATCGACAATAATTCAATCCGAATCACAATCAATCACAGTGTCGCCGCAAATCATCAGCAAGCAGACGAGAAACAATGAAACTCGATTGATTAGTTCTTGATTTCCTGTGGAAGAGGATGTTCATGTCATTCCCTGATGAAAGTTGGATCGGTTTGTCTGTGCCGTGATGACAATCAATCCATCTTCTGAACTCTGATATTACGGGGGAGATCGAATATCGGGAATGCGGTTTGAATTATCTACACTAGATTCGATTGTGTATTCGGTTACTAGTAATCGTTAACAAATTAGAGGCCGCACTGTGTATATTGACGCATTCAATCCAGGAGGGATGTGTTCCGTAGAGGTTTTGAACTGAATAGAGGGAATAATGTATAGTGATGTTGCCATAGAAACATTCGTGTGTAGAGGAAGTCAGAATCATTCTGTAAATCCATCATTCACAAAGCAGTGACACGTCCCTTGTCGAAGCACCTGGAAATTTCAAGAAAGTATCCTGAAGAATCTATGCCATGTTGCAATAGTTTTGAAGCGAATCCCCGTTGGGATATCACGTTTCGTCCTGAGTGAGTCTATGGAAACTCGTCTAGGCATTCACCAAACTAGGCTGTTTCATGGCTACGAGGGAAGGCAGTAAATAGTTATGTTATGCAGATCTAGGTACTAGGTAGTTTTCATTCGAACCATTTCTTAACAAAGCTACCAAGTGACAGAAGTATATAAAATTGTTTGGGAATCAGAAAATGGTGACACGTGTTAATCATCAGGAAATCCATGTGTAGTGCATACCCTCTCCCAGCTATTACTTAAGCAATGCGATCTCTACTTCATCATTTGAATCTTAACTGGCTGTTATTCCTGGCTGTTATGTCTAACCGTATCAGGGGACTTAGCTCTAACTAATGTACCTATTAAACCCCTGAAGAACTCACTACACTGTATTCTCCAACGATCTGATCTAGCACACTCCTTCATGGTCCGAATAAAGGAGTTCAGCGCATACGCTTATGAGTTTCCCTAGACTGAGCCAACGCGATACTCCCTGAGAGGTTGGAGCTATCCCCTTGACCATCAGAAAGCATCAAATATGACGTCTAGAAGTGATCTAAACGACTGTGTCACTGTTTCCATTTCAACGCAATCATCACAGATACCAGTTAGAACCCCTTTTTTAAACGTTGCTCATTCAAAACACCCCTAACTGCGTCGCTCAACTTTCTTCCCAACTAGCAATTTCATATTTTATAACTGTTGCAGAAACGTTTTCAGCCGAATGCTAATATAATACTTGTCTTCTCGGAAATGTTTCTAATGCGTTTAAACAATAACTATAAATACAAAATTGGCACATTTTATAAAACAATTTTGCGATCCTGGAGATTTTATGAAGCCTCTCGAGAAAGTTTCAAGAAAAATATAAAGCAGCTTTAAAACTGTTTTATAGGAACTTCATAAGGTTTTTCACATGCCTGTTCGGAAATAAAAGAGTAATCTGGAATGTTATTTAAAAAATCGAAATACTTTTTAATTATTTCTTCCAGTTGCAAGAAGATATTCGGAATATGACAGTCGATGGGAAAATATTGAAGGTCGCCTATCTTTACTCTTTAGCAGTAACCATTTTATTTATACGTTAATGCACTAAGAGTCACAGTTCCCGAAATGGGGAACGAAAATGTTGATGCGAATTAAATTTCATTGTGGAATAAAGCATAATATTGGTATATCATAAACGCGCTTCCTATTTTCGAACGTTCTCCATGAATAAATGAACAAAACATTAAAATGCTTCGTGGGTCTTATAATTTTTTTTCATCGAAATATGAACCAATGGTTTCGAAACATCATTATCAAGCCAATTTTTTTCTTAGGTGATTCAAGTATCAACACGGATGCAAATTTCAGTACTTTCAGAATTCGTCATTTTTTTATCATCATAAATACTGTCTTTAATGGCGTCATCTTATAAAATAGTTTTGTATCTTTATAAATCTTTCTGTAATAATTCAGCTACTATACAACTGTTATGAAACATATTTAACACTATCGCCTTGGTGACTAATGGAAACATACACAGGGTCCCGAAATCGCAGCTCTCAATTTCGCTTTGGCGAAAACCGCAGCTGATTTGATATAGAAAAAGTGTGGTTAGAATCAGAAGCACGCTTTGACTTCTCATTTTCATATATTTCCCAAACTCCAGTGAATGGATATGTCTTACAAAATTAAGATTGAGTTCCAATTCCATCAATAGATTTTCACGAAAATTTCAAACATGTTGATCCTTTCGTCGTAACCTCACTCAAAATGCGATACAGATAATATTTTATTATAGTCACGGCATTAATATAAATTAATGATGACGAACCCAACTGTTGTAGGAAAAGTGTGGTTAGATTGATTAGAAGTACCACCCCTCATATTTTTTTTCAACACTAGTGAGTGGACATGCTCGACGAAATCAAATACCTACAACTTTCAATTTCAGATATAGATTTTCATGAAATCTTTTAAGATGTTCATTATTTCGGTAGAACCTTACTCAAAATTCGATTCAGATAATATTTCATTATCGTCATGGAAAATGAAATAATAGTAAAAAAAGCAGCTGTTACAGGAAAAATGGGGTTAGATATTTTTTCTCCATTAAGTTAGTGGACATGTCCAACGAAATCGGGAATAATTTTCAATTTTATTTTTAGATTTTAAAGATATCGAATATTAAATCAAAATTTCATATTTGATTATCGTCATGGAATACAGTACTATGAAATATGCGATCACGAAAAAATAAATTTTCTTATAAAAGCATACTGTTGGTGAAAGTTATTTTATAAAACTATAATGTAACTTCATACAAAGTAAATTTGAAACATTTTTTCAATGAATTTATACTGAAGGCAGAAATATCGTAGGAAAATGTTATAAACCCACTAAAAAATAATGTTATTGTATAAATATTTATATTTTATAAGTAAGTTATAGATCCCTTAAGAAATAGTATCGAAACAGTTTCATAATATATTTTATAATTCGGCCATATAAGCGTTTTCGTGATAAATTCATAAAATACTTGAGATGTCCACAACAGATTGAAATTTATTTAGCATCAATATAATGAATTGACATTCTCGAGAGTTCAATATAATACTTATAAAATGAAAAGGTCGAGAATCATCAGAATTATACGACAACTTTGCTGGTTGGGTTGTAACGCTTTCACTGCAGGTGGCGTCCTTGAGCGAGCCCTTTCTGAGACTCAAGTCAAGAGCACCTCACTTCACCTTTTGCGTCCTCTAGTAACCTGCCTGTAACCTCTGGCAGCATTGGTAAATATAGGGAGCGCTAGCGCCTTCCTGTACCCAGTAGAACCTCCCTATATCTTATGACCTTCAGACGTTCTGGCATACTCCACGTATGCTTAAAATGACTCGACTTGGCGCATGACTGAAAGCGTTCACCAGACTGAGATAGGACGAAACGTGATACCCCCAAAGAGTCTGAAGCTACCTCGCAAACTATTGAAAAGCTTCACTTGAATTTCTTAGACGATAGTTCCTCTTTGGAGATCCTTTACAGAATTCTTCTTTATACCTTTGCATATGAGAGGAAAATTTGTATTATTATCTGAAAACTAGTCTGAATCTAATGTGGATTCATTGATGGATATTTATGCTTGTGTTGATGTTGATTCTTTTACTGGTTCTGTATGAGCTCTGTGAACGCTCTTTCTCGTATGCATCAAATTATCGTTAAAATAGATTAACCATACAATGGGGGTTTTTCCTTTAAACGAAAATGCAGTAATTTTCATTAAAAACATCACATTTTAAACATATAATTTCAATATTATATTTTTGAAAAAATGTTCGATCAACTAAAACTGAAAAATTAAAATGGGGATTCGACATTTAAAGGGATTTGTCTTGAGTGCACGATATGGCTACGTCGAATTCAGCTTTCTCAGAAAGAAAAGGACGTCAAATGTGTTACTTTGCTTAGGAAAACAGAGATAGCTATACTTCGATCTGGTTAGAGTAGAAGACAACGACCAAGGAATAGAAAAAGAAGAGCACTGTCATGCTGTCATATTACTAACAAATCGCAAACGGAAATTGTTTGGTTATATTGACACATAACACGTGTGTACCACAGAATAGGAATAAATATTTCATTATTCTATAGCAGAAAAAGCTGTCCTACTAAACACCGTTATCACTTCGTGCATGCCTGGCAAATCCCAAACCCCAATTTTGAAATCTGATTTTGAATACTTTCTGAAGGTAATTTGGGAAAATTATGAATCAAACCCATAATAATTATGTTGAAATTTTCATTTGCAGTAATAACCCAAATTCAGGAAGAACCCCCCCCCCCCCCCCCCATTCCGGGCATGCAGTTTCTAGTCATAACGATTCCTTCGTTATTCATTCCATTTCTCCAGTACCCATTACAGCGTATGAATATAATTCGAGTCTTATATGACGATACGTCCTAATACCCCCATGAAACGTCTAGGAAGTAAAAGTTCCAGCAAAGTTTTCGTCGCAAAATCCCCCGTTCTGGCCAAGACCTTCCGAAAGCACTCATTAATATTCGACTAGAAACCGGGTAAAATTTGCAACAAGGGACGTAGTTATTATCCTCAGTCAGCCGGTGTCTACAAAGCTATACAGGGATAATTACAGGTCCATATACCGATTAGATCCCTCTAATGACGATGATCATAACTTGGCAAACTCCACCCGACCTACTTTGTTATACTTACAAAGTTCTTGTCTCATCAACCTAATATCGTTAAATGTTAGAAATTTCATTTTCGTGTTTTGAATTGAATACAGGAGTGTTATTTTTACTGAGGTTATTTATCAAAACCATCTCTCGTTCTAGCCAGACTTGGAGCTTCTATTCAAATTGGATATTTTGTCTTGTTACGTCCAATGTGATTTAGGAGATTAATTTTGTCTCAGATCGGACTGATGCATTTGTAATGGTGATTGATAGTTTTTTCGTCGACGATCAATAAATTGTATTTGTATGAGATATCCTATTATCACATGATTGTCAAGGTATAAATGAATATAATACTGGTGCGGATATATTTTAGGTCCCAAAAGTTCCAGTACATCGATGAAATCTTGGAAACCATGGAGGAAAAAAGAAAATTTTTGGACTCTTTTTGCGCGTATGTTCTAGGGGAACAGCGTGCTATCGTTTTGTCCAAATGTCTGTAACTTTCGATGATTGAGCCGAAAATGGTCTCAATCGACTAGGTTGGACTCACTGATGACGAATCCGGTGTCAAAATCGATTCTGTCCGGCCGGCCGTCCGACGACACGATAACTGTCGAACGAAGTGAGCTAGCAACTTGAAACTTTCAGGGTAGGTCGCGCACTGAGACGCCGCGGTTAAGTTCGTTAATGGGCCGAAGCGGTCGAATAGTTTCGGACTTATAGCCACTTGAAATTTTGAGATCATTTATTTTTTATTTCAGAAACTAATCGAGCGATTGGTTACAAACTTGGCAGTTCGGTGGAGTATAGCAACACGCAATTTTGAGCCAAATTTTGTCAGGATCATATCGTCAGTAAATTTTTAAAAAATATTTTTTCAAAATTTTTTTCCAAAAAGTTTTGTTTTCCGGAAACATCTGGAAAAAATTTTCACTAGCTCTTTGAGCTTCATATTTCACAGCGGTGTACCAAATTTCAGTTCGATACGGCTATTAGTTATGGAGATTTTGGGATATCGTTTGTTTTTTTCGGCATAACTCAAGAAATACTGATTAAATCGCGATGAAACTTCGCAGCTTGTTCAGTTTGATACGATCATAAGTTCCGGAGATATCGGGAAAAAATATGTCAAATTTCGAGGTTTTCTTCTCGATATCGTTGATTTTTTTGGTATAACTCGAGAAATACTGCTTCAATTCTGATTAAACAAAATTTTGTGATGATCGTGTCATTAGAACAATTTAAAAAAAAAAACTCTGTGATTTTCTTATCATATCATCCTCATTAAATTCTGTATGAAACTTCGAACTGTAATTTCCGATGGAGGATATTGGGAAAATAAAATTTTGAATGGGTATATCTGCGGAATCATTGGGTGGATTTTACCTATTCACGAATTCGGCCTTCGTAATTAAGGTCCAAATCTTCTCTAAAAATATCGGGTGTCTAAGTTGGTTTTTTCAGAAGTTATTGTGCTTACGCATTCGGCCGTTAGGCCGACCGTAAACACAATAACTTCCGGAAGAAACGACTTAGAAACTCGATATTTGTAGAGAATGTTTGGACCTTAATTACGAAGGCCGAATTCGTGAATGGGTAAAATCCGCAGAATGATTTCGTAGATATACCCATTCAAAATTTTATTTTTCCAATATTTCCAAAATACAGATTAGATCGTATTGAATTCCAGTTATTTATCGAAAAAAAAATCAGAAAAGCACTGCCGCGAAGGCAGCAGCTTTCGCGCACAAGTTCAAATTCGTTGCCGAAGCGGTCATTTACATTAAACATGCGCGCAAAAGCTTCTGCCTTCACGGCAGTGCTTTTCTAAATTTTTCGATCATTCGGATGCATATGATAGTGTGGATCATAAAATACTATTGGAAATAATGGAAGAATATGGTATAAGAGGACAGGTATTTAAATGGTTCGGGCATTACTGATTTGGGAGAATTGATGGTATTTTTGCTTGCTACTTAACAAATATTTTCGACAAAATAAAGAAATGGTTGAAATATCGCAAATCGAATCTTAACACAGATAAAACCAGTATAATGTGCTTCAGAACCCATAATTCGAGAAATAGTGTACCAGAAGAAATACAAATAAAGAAAGCTGCAGAAAATAACTAGTTTCTAGGAATAACACTGATGAACACCTCACATGGAAAGAACATATAGAAATTGTAAATTACAACCTGAGTTCAGTATGTATTATCCAAATATCTAAGCAGAACATCTTAAAGAACTGTATATTCTTCAAATTTTGAGTCGAGAATGAGATATGGAATGATTTTTCATAGGTCAAATAGGAACATCAACAACAGAAAAAGGTCCTGAGGATAATCTTGGGTCTCAAATATAGAGAATCGTGTAGAAGCTTGTTCAGAGACAACGACATTCTCACACTTCATGCAGTATACATCCAAGAATGCTTGAATGCTTTCCTTTTTCAAAACAAACATCTTTTTGCCAATAATGTAAATCCAAGTAGAAATGAAAGTAGAAAACTACAATACATATATCCTAAACATCACCTCACAATAACTGAGAAAAATTGCCATTATTCTTGTCTGAGTATATTCAATAAATTGCCTTTTCACATCAGAAAAGAAACAAATTAAAAAAAAATCAAGAAAGCAATATATAAAATGTTAATGAAATTAGAGAACGCTATGATATGAATGAATTCCATAACCTGTATACTCCATTCACTTTTATAAAGTATCCCGGTGTGCCATGACATCCTGACAGATTTCACCGTGTATATTTTGAAAATGTTAGGTTATAGTCATTTTCCCGGCAGATAACTACATAACGTTGTCCTCTCTACAAAGAGGTCGTAGTAATTACTTATTTTTCAAAATGTCAATCTATATTTAGAAAGTAATGAATTTGAGAAAATATTATGTGAATTCAATAATTCCAAAGACCTGGCGAATGTTGAAGAAACTTTTTTCTCTGTTAATATTGAATTTATTTCATGTATGTAAACATGGTTGGAAGATTCAGTAATGCTTTTTTCTTGTACGGAAATCAAGAATCGAGTGCTTTGGAATTTCACTGAAAAATGATGGACAGAGTAGTACGTTACTTCGAATTCCCTACTTTTCTAAATTCTCAAGAAATAAGCCTACAGAAGTCATTTGAATACCTTGTTACACAACTTGAAATATTCCAGTATGAAAATGTAGTAGTACTTCGAAACCTGTGTCGCAGTTAACCTCAAAAAAACTAACTCCATTTACAAAGGTCTTGGGAATCTACGTGAATGATACATACACTGGATTGGGATCAATATATTTCTAAACTGGGATGCAGCTTAGCTTCAGTCTGTTATCTTTGGGTGTAATGACAAGATATCTGGATAAATTCTCCATGAAAACTACCTATCAAGCAGTACTCGAGTCAAAAGCAAGATATGGAATTGTTTTATGGACATACTTTGAAGTCAACTCAAATATTCAATTCCCAAAAAAAATCAATTCCTAAAATATTAGAAAAAATAGCATTGAATGAGATATTGTATAATTCATGTTATTGTTGTGCATAAAAATTCAATGTTTCGCCAACATAGGATATACCAAGTTCATTTTCAATGTACTACTTCCTATCGAAACAATTCCACGAAATATATAACTTTTGAAATTATTCGTTAAGGAATTTGTTCAATTAAAACATGGCTATCTACTTTAGGACCCGACCTACTTTGTTATACTTACAAAGTTCTTGTGCCATCAACTTGATATCGTTAAATGTTGGAAATTTCATTTTCCTGTTCTGAATCAAATCCTACTGGGGTAATTTATCAGAACCATCTCTCATTTTAAAAGACTTGGGTCTTCTATTCAAATTGGATATTTTATCTTACGTCCAATTTGATTTAGGGAATTAATTTTGTCTCAGACTGGACTGATGTACTCGTAATAGTTATTAATAGTTTTTCCTTCGACTTGGGGACGAGAAGTCTATTACATGTATAAGAAATCGATGATCGATAAATTGTATTGGTACGTGATATTCTTTTAATACATGATTGACGTTGAATAGACGCATTGAATACATGTTCACATGTTATAATGACAATTTTTTTCGGAGGCGTGTAA
This sequence comes from Myrrha octodecimguttata, assembly GCA_958510865.1. Classification (NCBI taxonomy): domain Eukaryota; kingdom Metazoa; phylum Arthropoda; class Insecta; order Coleoptera; family Coccinellidae; genus Myrrha; species Myrrha octodecimguttata. The sequence continues at coordinate 63,485,954 of OY294058.1, forward strand.
CCTACTAGTAATGCTTTTCAAGTAGAAGAATAAAATAGAGTTTGGTCTCAACAGCTAGAAAAAGATGACGTACAAACTCTCTTCGAACCTATTATAACATCCGTTTTAAGATCAAACAATACCACGTGATGTTGAATTACGACTAGGTAACACAGACATATTCAGGTTTTTTTTTGAACCTCACTAATATCTCAAGGTCAGACTCCTGGACCAGATCTACATGCTTCAACATTGCCAATAATGGCGTGAAAAATTAGAATTCGGAGCCATTTCGACGTTTATAGGAGAAAACGGGGTGTCGTGCTGCAGGCGTCAATGAGTCTTTTTTGAAAAATTTTTTCTGGCATGTACCTAATTCTTTCGTGAGAATGCACAACGTTAGTTATTTTTCCATTTTTCACTCCATTTTTTTCCCGAAAATTCTTGATTATAAAATGTGGCATCATTGCGCATTCTTACGATTTTTTTCAACCATTTGCACCAAAAAATTTTTTTGAAAAAAACGAGCTCTGGCCTCCAAAAATCACCCCGTTATATTGTTTGCTTTCAATTTGTATAGTTGTTCATAGTATTGATGAAATGAATCCTTATAAAGCTTCGGGATTAGACGATGGGACTGGCTCATTAGTTTGGCGATTTTCAAGGTAATTAGAAGTGGAATCGCCAGCATGAGGGACCGTTGGGTCTGATTAGCAATTATTCCTTGGAAATTACAGACAATTTAAACAACGATTCCGCAAATAATACAGATTATCAGTTGAACGCTCCAACTGCTTCAATTTCAGCGGACTAAGAACATTCTCACGCTAGCTAGGTTGTTAGCCGAATCGATTGGATAATATTTTGGCCATATGCACCCATCTTGTTGAATGGAGAATGTCACCTTGAACATATTCGGATTGAATAAGGACGTATTGATAGGGTTCCCTGAAATGCCCCCTGAGGAATGCCGAAATTTAGTTCTTAAAGGTCTTTGTTGAATATTAATCATTTAGTTTTTTGCACGCGTGTTCTAGGGGAACCACGCCCTATCGTTCTGACCGAATGGCTGTAGTTTTCGAAAATCGTCTGAAACGACTGGGTTGGACTCACTGATGACGAATGCGGTGTCAAAATCGATTCTGTCTGGCCGGCCATCACCACGATTAGGGGCGTACGAGGGATTTTATCAACTTGAAAATTTCAGAAAGGGTAGCATTTCAAAATATGAAGGTTGAGTTCGTAAGGGAGCAAAATCGATCAAACGGTTTCAGAGTTATAGCCATTTGCAATTTTGAGATCGATTTCCTGATTATTCAGGAACTACTAATACGATTGAATTGAAACTTGACGATTGATTGGAGCATAATAACGCACAATTTTACACGAAATTTTGTTGAGATCACACTGTCAGTTAATTTCGAAAAATAAATTTTTCTGGAAACTCTTCATTGAATCCAACAAAAACTTTGGTTTATACCTTGAAATTCATATTTTACAGCAGTGTACCAAATTTCATTCCGATACAACTATAATTTCTGGAGATCATGGGAAAAAATAAATAAAATTTCGTGGTTTTCTTCTCGATATCGTTGTTCTTTCAGGATTAACTCGAAAAATACTGATTTAATCAGAATGAACTTGGCAGCTTGTTTGGAAATACTGATGGGCAGCTCCGTGCGAAATTGTATGATGATAGTGTCATTAGAACAATTTGAAAAAAAAATTCAAATTTTTTTCTCCTAATATTCAATATTTTGTGATCTTCTGATCATATCATCTTCATGTTATTCTGTATGAACCTTCGAAGTGTCATTTTCCGATAGAGAACTGGATTTCAATTCGATCTAATCTGTTTTTTGGAAATATTGGAAAATAAAATTTTGAAGGTTATATCTGCGGAATCATTGGGTGGATTTTACTCATTCACGTATTCGGCCTTCGTGATTAAGGTCCAAACCTACTCTACAAATATCGGGTTTCTGAGTTGTTTCTATCGGAGGTTATTGTGTTTACGGTCGGCCGACTGCGTAAACACAATAACTCCCGAAAGAAACGACTTAGAAACTCGATACTTGTAGAATAGGTTTTGGGCTTTATTACGAAGGTTGAATTCGGGAATGGGTAAAATTCGCCCAATGATTCTGTAGCATCTTTATTTTACAAGATATTCAACTGGAATTTGGCATAGCTATTACATTTTACAGTTCACATGTGAACTGTAACTGCAATTGTGCACAATGGCAAATCTACAGGGTGTCCCATTGTTAGTTTGAAAATTTTTCAAAAGAAGCACTGTTATGACACTCAGCTCTATGGCTCCTTGTAATTTTGTCATATCTGATTATGATTTCGAGAAAAAAAATCTGAATATCTCGAAATCCTCAGAAATTTCGAATTGTCCTGAAACCCAGTTAGTAAGATGCGGTGAATTAATTCATTTTTAATTTTATGGATAGATAGATAGATAGATAGATAACAATCTTTATTTCAAAGCATGTACAGCACAACTACACTTATGCTACACACACAGCTAAATAGTGTCAACAAAAACTATAACTAAAAATACTTCCCACCCCTACTGAACATCAAAATACTCTAGTAGAGAGTAGGGTTCTAATTTAATGAGCATTTCTTTCACCTTCTTTTTAAATAAATTAAAATTATTAATTCTCTTGAATTCATTAGGTAACCTATTATAAACTTTAATACACATATATGATGGATGTTTTTCGGTTAGTGTCAACCTATGCTTAAGGTAATTGAAATCTAGAGTTCTCGTCTCATATTTATGGTCTGATATATGTATTGAAAAACTGGCCTTGTTTCTGAAGAAATAAATTAGGCATTCATACAAATAAATACCATAAACTGTCAAGATACCATTTTTTTTAAACACGCCTCTACATGAATCTAGAACTCCTAATTTTGTCAATAATCTTAAAATTCTTTTTTGTATGACAAATAATTTTTGCACCTCTGAACTAGAACCCCAGCATATAATACCATATCTTAACACTGACTCAAAGTTTGCGTAATATACTATTTTCAAAGTCTTATAATCTAAATAATTTGACAATAAACTAAAGCCATATCCTATTTTACAGAGCTTTCCTGATAAATAATCAATATGACAAGACCACTTTAAGTATTGATCTATGTAAACTCCCAAAAATTTTGTTGACTCTTCAAGTTTAATATTTAATCCATCGATTTGAACATTTTCTTTTTTAGTTTTAACAGATCGCTGGGTGCTGAATAAAATTACTTTAGTTTTTTCATCATTAATCTTCAATTTGTTAGCTGTGAACCAAGCTTTTAACTGCTTGAAAGCTAATTCCGCTCTACCTTCCAGGTATTTAAACTCTCTTTCCCCTAGAATGACATTAGTATCATCTGCAAAACATGTTATTGCATCGAAATAATCCCTCTCCAATTTACACAGATCATTAATGAAAATAATGAACAAAACAGGCCCTAGTACACTTCCTTGTGGTATACCAAAATTCGATTCTGCAAACTCAGATTTATAATCTTTCCCGTTGTTAGTGATACAAACACTTTGATGGCGACCTGAAAGATATGAATCAATCCAGTCTTTTACACAACCCCTCAGACCTATTTTTTCTAATTTCACTGAAAGAAACTGTCTAAAAAGGCAATCATATGCACTAGTTAAGTCTAAGAATATTCCTAGTCCTAGTTTATCTTCTTCAAGTATTTTCACTATAACTTCAGTAAATTGATATAGTGCTGACTGGGTCGACCTACCTCCCAAGTATCCATGTTGTGAACTATTAAAGAAATTACATTCATTTAAAAACATGAGTAGTCTATCACAAAAAGCATGTTCAAATATTTTTGAAAAATTTGATAACAAACTTATTATTATATTTTCTGCTCTATTAGAATGACTCATAAAGATTATATACACTCCAGAAATCATCTTTTGAAGTGAATATACTATACGAAAAAAACTTGGAGAAAAGTCAAACCTTAACACCCTGTATATCGAAAACGAAGCATTCCCATGGAATCTCCCCTCTTCATTTGTACCTGCAATTCCTGAGTTTGGGTTATTACTGCAAATGCAAATTTGAACATAATTATTATGAGTTTGATTCATCATTTTCCCAAATTACCTTCAGAAAGTATTCATAATCAGATTTCAAAATTGGGGTTTTGAATTTTGAAGGAATTTGCCAGACATGCACGAACTGGCAACGGTCTTTAGTAGGATAGCTTGTTTTACTATAGAATAATGTAATATTTATTCCTATTCTGTGGTACACACGTGTTATTCGTCAATATAACCCAACAATTTGTTATTCGTTTCCGTTTGCGATTTGTCAGTAATACGACAGTATGACAATATGTGCTCTTCTTTTTCTATTCCTTGGTCGTTGTCTTCTCTAACCAGATCGAAGTATAGCTATCTCTGTTTCCGAACAAACTAACACATTTGACGTCCTTTTCTTTCCGAGAAAGCTGAATTCGACGTTGCCATATCGTGCACTCCAGACAAATTCCCGTAAATTTCAAATCCCCATTTTATTTTTCAGTTTTTGGTGATCAAACATTTTTTTTAAAATATGATATTGAAAATATATGTTTAAAATGTGATGTTCGAAAGGTTCTTCATGAAAATTACTGCATTTTTGTTTGAAGGACAAACCCCAATTGTATTATAATGGTTTATTCCTTTCGATCTGGATTTATCACATTCACTCGAAGCTACAACCATTCAAAATGAATTGTAGACCATTTACTCAGAAACAAAAAGCGATCAAGAATCCTAAAGCTCCTTAATTATCATACATACACGTAATGAATTCCACACCAAGCGGAACAAATTGAGTTGAAAAAAGTCCAAAGTGTCTTAATAAATAAATCAAGGGGGTCAAATAAATAGCAGCAATAAGTTCGGTAATTTCCTGCGCCAAATATCAGGAAAGTCCCGAGGGGAAAAAGAAACACGATATAGGCGGACCGCAGACAAATTTTCTTTCGGGATGTGCTGGTAAGATTTGTGGATTGCCGGGAAAATCGCAGCCTGGCTTCAGATTATGACATCCAGATTTCCTGAACACTCACTTTTTTTCTTCTTAGGCGATATATTCAAGAAATGCGTACGACAAAAAAGAAATGAAGTCTAGGAAAAAAACCTTTATGACTTGGGTGTTAGCCTCACATCTATGGAAACATTTCTGTTTCCGACTTCACACTAGTGAATCGTAATTGCTGGGAGAAATCATTTACGGAGTGTCCGATCATCAAAGTTTTGCACAAAGTTGTTTATCAGCATTTTCAAAATAAAACTGAGTTTCATAATGATTAATTCAGTATTTTTCGGGTAATTCCGGAACAAATAACGATACCGGGAAAAAACCCTGAAATTTTACATGTTTTCCCCAAAATCTACAAAAATATTTGTGTCGAACTGAAATTTGGTACACTGCTCTCAAGCTGCTGTGCTTAGGTTATAAGTTTGAAATTTCTATGAAATATGATATGAAAAAATCAAGAAAAGCACTGCCGTGAAGGCAGCAGCTTTTGCGCGCATGTTCAATAGAGATGACCGCTTTGACAACGAATTTGAACATGCACGCAAAAGCTTTTCTTGGTTTTTTTTCATGAATTACTGGATTTCAATTCGATCTAATTTCATTTTGAAAATATTGAGAAAATAAAATTTTAAATGGGTATATTTACGGAATCATTGGGCGGATTTTACCCATTCACGAATTCGACCTTCGTTATCAAGCCTTAAACCTTTTTTGCAATTATCGAGTTTCTAAGTTGTTTCTTTCGGAAGTCATTGTGTTTACGGTCGAATTTTCCCAACATTTCAAAAAATACAGATTAGATCGAATTGAAATCAGGTACTTTATTTAAAAATGACAGTTTGAAGGTTCATACAGAATTCAATAAGGGTAATATTATGAGAAGGTCACAGAATATTTGGAAAAAAAATTTTTTTTTAATTTACCGACAGTACGATTTCAACAAAATTCAGCAGAAAGTATGTTGTGTTAGGTATTTCCTAAAAAAAATTTCATGAGATTTGATTGGGAAAATTTGGAGGCAAAAATCCAATTTTTTTAAATGACATTCATCATATTTGTTTGACAGTTTTGATTCCTATGTTTCGAATGTTTGAAGAGAGGTCCGATTCATATCGGATTAACGATATGTATCTGGACGAAGGAAACGATGTTTCCGAAACGTACGTTAGACGCAAAAAGTGTAAGTGGATTAGGAAGTAGTAACACACTGTTTTCTAATCAGTATTCAATCCACGGTGAACTCAATTAGTAAATCGGATCCTTTGCTTTCGAAAATTGAATTAGAATGTCATAATGAATATCGTTGAAGAATAAAGGATGTTTCAACTTGCGCGGTTTTTTCAAGAATGAATAAAATATAGATGGCGCACTGAATTCGTCTAGGCATTTTGACATTTAAGAAGTGTGATGTATGACATTTATAAAAATAGCTTCGTACTCTATATGACAACGCGTTCAAGTTTTTGAATTATTTTATGAAAATCTGCGTTCTGTGAAAAGTGTTTTCCTAAAATTACGTGAATTTTATGGTTTACATAATCGTCCATCTCAAAGCAATATTGGTCGAATTATTGAAAAATTTCAAGAGACCAGTTCGGTGGAAAATCGAAAAAGTGAAAAATATAGTCGTAGCGGTCGTTCACAAGAAAATATTGATTTCGTTCGTGAGAGTATTGCTGAAGACCCTGGAATGTCCATGAGATGACGTTCACAACAAGTTGGACTTAGTGGGTCCACAACATGGCGTATTTTACACTAGGATTTAGCTCTGAAGGCATATACACCTCACTTTGCAAATGACACAGTTGATTTATTGAGACAAAATTTCTTGGACGAATAATCTCCAGGAACGGTGATGTCAATTGGCCACCAAGATCATGTGATTTGACACAGATGGACTATTTCCTTTGGGGTTATGTGAAAAGCCAGATCTATAAGAATAATCCTCAATCGATTCTTGAACTAAAGGATGAAATTATTCGTGTCATTAGTGAGATAGAGCCTCAATTGGGTCGAAATGCCATTGAAAATTTCAACAAAAGAGTTGACGTCTCTAGAGAACCAAGAGGAGGCCATTTGACAGATAGTATTTTTCGCATATAAATGTCATAAGTGATACTTCAATTACCAATAAAAAGTTTTTGGAATTGAATACAAATTATGTGTTTTATTTATTCTTAAAAAAACGCGCAATTTGAAACACCCTTTACATTGTATCGTCATGATGTAAGTAAAACATGGGGTGCTCATCTGCGATCGTACGTATACATGATGACGTATCAAAACTATATGAAAATACAAAGCACAGAACCCATCAAACTCAACAAACAGCACTTGTACAGTTTCTGCATCACAAGTGCCACCGGAATGCAGTACATAAAATTATTAAAACTGCACAGTCTCTGCATGCTACTGCTGTCCTAAAAATGCAGTCTTTTAAATACAGCTGCTGTACATCTTTTGTGCAACAAAATCGAAATGCTGTATGAGACAACTCTGTCTCTGCCTATATTTCGTTCTAATAGTCAGTCATCGTTGTCTGTGCCGATAACCGGTACGTTAGAGAAGCGTTGTCGATCGTCGTCGTCGGCCATGCTGTTTTATAACGGAAATTTGTTTGTTGTGTAGTAAATTCGTTTTTGGTTCTAAGTGAATCGCGCTATTTGAACTGACTGTTTGTTTCGAGTTGATTGGGCGCAAGTGTGAAAAACTGATGTTTCGACATGATCAATTCCCGAAAAAACGAAATAAGGCCAATTAGACTGATCTAAGTGGCTAAGAAAAATATTTAGATGATGCCGATTCTTTTGGGGCTGAAATAAATAGACAATAGAAGAAAACATCTGAGTCTCTACCGGAACTGGACAGGGTTAACAGAATTTCGAAGTACATAAACATCAATGAAGGAATTTTAGGTATTATATTCACACAAGGTGAACCTTATTTTGTGTATTAACTCATTTTTCTCCACTTCAAGTTGCTGTACGAAAGAACGAAGAGAGCAGAAATGATTCACCAACCAATATTGAAACAACCATCATGGTATGATTGAGAAATATGTATCTACTTATTTTAGAGGATTTAGAAAGGAACGAGAGGGAGTAACTCAATAATATATTATAACATGTATAATATTTGATATGGCCGGTATTTGTGTAAATTCAAGTTTTTTCCATTAAAGTGCAATATTTTTTTTATTAAGTTGAATTTGCTATGAATCACTTTTCGTTATATACTCAATATAAACTAGGTTAACCTGATTCCTAACACAACCAGTATGTTTCAGGAATCCGGCTTACCTCCGAAAAACCCATATTTTTCAAGTAATCGCATTGAAATTCTGGACTTACATACTACAGATTGTGTCTTTTGGTCTAACCAGAAATGGCCGTACGATTTTGCAGATCATGTTGAGTACATTTTATATATTTCAATTCCATGTTGAATTTTTGGTGAAATAAGAAAAATCAAATAATTTACATATTTTTCTGTTGAGTAATCAATATCTAGATACAGAAAGAATTGCAGTAGTTTTTCTACCGTAAGGCATAGAATTCGAATATACAAAAATATAAATATCACATCATATAAGAAAATCAAAATTTATTTGGTAATCTCCGAACAAACTGGAAGGACTATACTCACCTTTTTACATTTATCGATGGTAAATATTTCAGTATAAATGTGCAAAGTTTCAATTCAATCTCTTGAAATATACTTATTTCTTCAGGAGTGAGCCTTATTCCTGTGGATGTCGTTCTACAGCCGAGCTTCTGCTGCATTATTGCTGCTCAGAAACTTTATATCGACGTAGCACAGTTGCAGCATGATTACTAAGTAAAAACTGCATCACAAAGTGGCATAGCTCCTGCTCAACTGCTGTATAGTGGCTGTACTTCAAACGCAGTTCGAGCTGTACAGTTTCGATGCAATTCCGCGGGACATATACGGTCCGTTTCGATACAGTCACTGCACCATCATCGCTGCACTTCGAGTGCAGTAACGCTGTACAGTTTCTGTACTCTTGCTGCGTTTTAGCGTTTGCTGGGAATATATATTTCTTTGAATCTTCAACTTGCCGACGTCACTTTTTTGCACATGAGCACACCAAGTTTTACATCAAGGTATCGTCCTAAACTAAATAGAATCAGTGGAAATCATGGAGATTCATAAAATCTCATTTCAATACTTGACTTACAATTTAAATCAGACTAAGCAACAGCGAAGCGTGGCCGGATTCAGCTATTATCTTCAATAAATATATCAAGTTAAAGTCTCATTCGGTCAAGATTCGATCCTGATCCTACAAGATTCGCCTATTTATCGATTACCTTCCTCCCTTAAGAATTTATTCAAAGGTCTCCTGAAGCAACCAACATGGGAATGCTCTCCGGTTTGTCAACCTATCCTACCTCAGTCTGATTTCTTACAATCCCGCAAGTTTCGTGAAATCCAGTTCGAGAAATTCGTTTTAAACTTATTCTTTATTTACTGCTCTCCAGAAGCTCAGTCCCTAAAGATTAATTGGTTGCGAAGTTTCGCATCGCTGTAACTTTCTAGATATAAACAGCGTATTTCTAACTGAATCTTCCTTTCATATTATCGAAAAGGGATTGTTCAACACAATATCCGTCTTCAAAGGAGCGCCATGTTCTGGTGGTAATAATGTTCCTTTCTGTGAGTTTGCTTGCTAATGGTTTTATTCTGATAATTAGGCAATGCTTATCTCATCTGAAGGTTGCTCTGATTCGAAAAGATCTTCACAGATGATTCCTTAGACACAATCGAGTCCTATTTGAGGCACAATGCTTCAGAGCTTTGGTTCTCACAAGAAAATTGAAAAATTTAAAATACAGAAAACCTTGCTCTAACCGAAATTTAATTAAAATATTCTACAAAAGCACGGACGTGAAGTAAGCATCTTTTGAACGCATGTTCAAGTTCGTTGCCATGGTGGTCATCATTTCACTTATTGGCTCATCTAAACGCACCTTCACTTCCTAATGAAAATTTGGAAATCTTCCCATCATTTTTGCCTCATTAAAATCTGCATTAACATTCAAGCTGTCATTTTTCATTCATGAACCGGATTTTAATACGATCCAACCTATATTTTTCGAGATAGTGAGGAATTAGAATTTTCAATGAGTATATCTATGGATTCATCTATTCATGAATTCGACCTTCGTTATCAAACCTCCAAATTACACTACAAATATCTTCACGATCATTTTCGATAGGAACAGCTTAGAATTTCATCATTATTTCGAGAAATGAATGCTGAACGGTTCACAAAATTTCGAAAGGATTACATGATCAGAAGATCGCGGAATAGTGGAGACTAGATTGAGAATTTGAAAAAAATTTTTTTTTCAAATTGTTTAAATCATACGATTAACACGAAATTCGTTAAAAAGTTTTTCATCAGCATTTCCAAAGTCGAAGTCTTTCTCATGATTGAATCAATATTTCGGCCGTTTTTTCGGAAATAACAACGATACCGAGACGAAAACCACGAAACTCGACATATTTTTTCCTTATAGCTCCAAAAGTTATATTTGATCGAACTGAAATTTGGTACACCCCTGTAAAATATAATATCAAGGTCTGAGCAAATTTGTTTGTCACATGAAATGATCGTTCCGAGAAAATATATTTTTTTTGGAAGCTAGGCATGATTGGGAACTTCTGCGAAGATGCCAGCGCCCTTACGGTTAAATTTGGAACTTGTCCAAGCTAGTAGTTTTATGTAAACAAACCTTATAATGAGGCGGAGAACAAATATTCTTTATTAAGCAAAGCTACAATATTTAAAGAAATTATTATAATTTTGTGACAGATTTCTTTAGTAGGAAATTTACGTCTAGATACAAAAGCGTACTTTAGATCATTCCTGGAGGATGATTTCGATGCTATTTTAGTCTAAGTTTACTTGAATTTCTGGAAAAATAGGCGCCTCAATAACTTATTCAAGGATCCTTATTAGTGTGAAGAAGAGCTGAATTTAGGCTATATTAATTATGTGGTAAATCTAAATTCAGTCCGAATAATATGATATATTCTCTTTGTTCACAAACGAGTTAACCAATAAAATAAAGACGGGTTTTTTGCTAAGTTCACTTATCATCGTACTTTGAAAGAAAAGCAAACAGATAGACATATAAACAATTTTATTTTCATGTCACAGAAGCTGAAGATAAAAGCAAAATGTATAGCTTGACAGCTGGTTCAACCAAAACTACCTACATACAAATGAAAAATATTAATACAAATATTAAAATGAATTATTTTAGCTCTGATCAACTTCAACTATATTTACCTATTTGTTACAAGTTTTTCAATTGGATCACTCTTTGAAAATATTTTTTGTAGGAGGTGAAGTCGGTAGCTGTTGTGCTCAGTAGTTTCTCTCTGAAAGGACAGCAATCTTCATCGAAAATCACCTCTTTTCAATTACACCTCAAAACATATAGACATGACGTTGTTTTGAAATTAATACATTGTAATTTACCTTCAAAAAAGTAAGCATCTTCAGAGAAATGCAGTGAAGATACTTTCATGTATTTCGTGAACTGTTTTCCAATCTTCAATTTCAAAATCCATCACGCCTTTCTACTATCAACGAGTTCCCTCCCGAAAACATTTTCAAATCAAATTGACTTTTGTAAGGCTTTGGAAAAAAAGAAAACTCAAGGCAGAAGATCATCCCCTCTCATTTGACCATTCAAAATCACATTGAGTTAAGGCACAAAACAATCTTGGGAGGGTTCCAATTTCTATCGCCAGAGGGCGTATCGCTTTTCAGTAGATGCGAATATTGTTTCAACAAACTCGTCCAATTTCTCGCTGAATTTTTGAGGCATTGCCTCCAATAAGCATAAGAGTTGAAGGGATATTTGTTACTCTGACCACTTCGACTATTCTCAAAATAGTTGATCATAACCTCTCATGAATTTCATTCGGAACCAGTTTCCCAATCTGATACGAGAAACTTTCGAGAACAACTGCAACTAACCGAAGCAAACCATCCTCCAATTCGATAAATTGAAAATATGCCCCTGTTGAAACAATTTTCATATCTTGTATACAATAGAAATATACGAGAAGCCTCTTAGTTGCGAAGTATGGTTTTAACAGAGCCCTTGAATCCCGTGGAAAAGCTGAGTGTTTGGCTTCAATTTAACAATTTTAATAATTGGAAGCCGGAAAGTTTTAATTAGATTTCCATAAAATTCTCCTACTAATCTAATGAAAATTTAAACTCGGTACACAAAAAGTTAGTTGACTCAGAAAGTTTACGCCTTATACCTGACTGATTATTCGAGATCTTGACAAACCTTGGTCTGAGGAAAGTCTGGTCTGGAATTGTTCACATTCCGTAGACCTCACAGAAAAGAAGAGTATTGCAAAAGCATTGTTTTCGAAGCAGCCAAATTTCGTGACCTTGTAAAACCCTCAGAAAATTGTAAATAGAACTTGACCATAGAAATCATAACATTATCACAGATTAGTAAGTATTGTAGGTTATAAACTTCTCTATTCTATGTCGGAATTTTATAAATATTGTATTAAAATGAATCTAACAATAAAGTGGAAATAGTTGCTGCATAAAAAACCAGAAATACAATGAAATTGAACACGTGGAAGTAGGTAAACAAACGCACGTTGATGTTGACCACAGCACTATTTTGAGGTTGCTTCGATAGCAATATTGATAGCAAGATTCTTATTGAAGTGACAGATCATATTGCTCAGAATCGATGATTAGAATACCAATATTTCCGTTGAGGTAAAAGAAGGGGAGGGAGCATATCCTATATTTCTCTCGTATCAAAAGTGTCACACACTTTTGAAAACCTTCTGTGGATATTCCCATACCAATATGGCCGACAACCACAAGGTGTACCTATATTTGTATTTGGATGCACAGAAGATAAGGTGGATTCAAAGATGCGCTTTTATTTTGCCAATGTTGGGGAATTGCACAATTCGTTTTGTGGACTGAAGGTGGCGCTATTTGGGAATTACGACCGGTCGTCAAGGCAACTGTCTGTCAGAACCTCTGAATAAAGAACATAAGGAAGGAGCATAATGCCTCACAAAGTGGGTCCGGGATGGATGTTGCATATGACCGACTTTCCTGTCACTTTGAAGAGAGAACATTTTGTTGCGAGGCATCTTTGTCTGAAGAAAGTAACTAACATGAGTCATACTTGGAGGTTCAATATGGGCGCCTATGTCCCACTTTTATACGAAGAAGAATGGCGTTATGCTCCTTCCTGTTGTTCTTTATTCAAAGGTCAGAACTGAATTGTCAACAGGCAATTGATATAGAACATGCATCATCCTTTCTTCAAGTCAGACTAAGACTTATCAAGAGTTGGAGTTTCACAGAGAATAAAAACTCATTGAATAGGACATATTATAAAACCAGTTCAATTTGAGTTCTTTGTCATTTACATTCATAAGGTTTACATTTAGAAAGCAGGAGTTTTATTCAATGGTTAATTTTATTTCATCGGATTTGACAACTGAACTTTTCTAGTAGCTCTTGATAGTAGCATAAAGTACTAAATTTCAATTTCAAGTAAATGAAAATTGTTAAACAATTCATGTAGGTATATTCGATAAAGAACCAAAAAAAAATAAAACACATTCAACGGTGAAAATGATATGCATTATTATTGGGGGTCGATAACTCGATCCTCGATTAGTGAAAATGATTGAAAGATAATCATGAAAAAATGATATGCTGCTGAGTATCATGAAGTTTATACCTCCTATGAATAGCATTCTTTCTTCATTTGAACACTTATTTCCATATACGTGCACTGTCCAAACAAAATACAAAAGGGCACCATTCAAAAGTATCTGAGGATCTACACCTTTCTTCGAAGCAAACACAAAAAGATTTCACGCACTTATCAATAACTAAATAATAATCTGAGAAAACATACATAAATTCAAAATGACAGTTATCGAATTCCCATTAATAGTGTCATGCGCTCTGATTGGTCGGTTGGTGGAGTTTGTGTCGGTGGCGAGAGTATGAAATACAGCTGATTTCCCAAGTTTGGTCTAAAGATTTAGTAGGAAAACAAATGAAAATAAGAGCACAATTGTTCGGTGCATCCTAATTTGTATTCAGGGGTGTACAGCAAATGACACAAAAATATTTAGTTCAAAGTCGGCCATATTGGTATGGGTAAATCCACATAAGGTTCTCAAAAATGTGTGACACTTTCAAAAAATATGCCCCCTCCATTCTTTTCCTACCTCCATGAATATTTCTCATTTTGTTCTTGAAGCAATGTCTTTTTCCAGGCAATATCGCTATTTCCAAACAGAATAGGTCTGATTATCAAGTCATGATATCAAAATCATTCTATCGTCTTTATATTTCCATTAATACATTCTCGTGGACGTTCAAAACAAACGTTATTCTCCCAGCCGTTTCTGAACGGAACGATTCGGCAGTTTGGGAACGATTTATACGCCATTGCTAAATGAGAAGAATCATATTTCACTTAAGACTCAAGAATTTCTATTCCGAACTCCAGGGACTCGCTCGAGCTTGTTGGAACGGCTGGCGTTGTCTCATACTTAATACGGTCATTGTCGCTCACCATGTCTGCGTTTAATTAACAAAAACTTCTATTTACATTTCTCGTTTTCCACCGAAGCGACGGCCGGTATTCGTTGTTCTTTCAGTCGATTGAATCGAATGTTTTCAGGTTACGTCTTGAAATTTTAACATTAGCCGTTCTCGTGTCTTAAACACCCAGTTTTGACAGAGCCGGAACCAGGGTTCATAGATAGGAATATTGCGCCAAAGGTGAGCTCTAAGACCAGGGTGTATCTGTACGACGGCGTATTAGTTTCACTGAGAAAAATTAAAAACCTTCACTGATGAAGAATCCGTGGTCAAAATTGATTTTGTCTGGCCGGCCGTCCGTATGTGCTTTCGAAAGACAAGAATTCTCAGGTTAGGTTTCGATCCTGAATTTCTCGGTCAAGTTCGTTAATGGGCCAAATTTCTCGAAAATTTTCGTTTGAATTTCACTGAAATCTCCGCCACTTCATAACCGAGTGTTTATTTCAGCCCAATAAGATTTCCTGATTTTCCTGAGGAACAAGTCAATGGAAAAGTTCAGATAAAGTCATTTTAGAAATTCATATATTTCAAATAGCATGTCTCCGATTCCATCGAAATTTTACTCGACTATTATAATCGACAGCGAAAACTCGAAAACTTGGATTCAGTCTTAACAGACATGTATTCTTTGAATTATCCGAAACATATGATAAAGAATATTCCGATGCGTCGACCGTTCACATCTACTGGTGAATAGTCGAAGCATTTACTGGATCCTACAGTCACATTATGTGGGACATCGGCGTCTGTTCACACTTTATGCTTCATGAGGTGTATCTCTGGAAGTTTTATCGGTATTTCCCCGTAGCGTATGAGCAGTTCATCGGAATCGTTATTACTTAACAACAGTGTTTCAAATTTCAGCTTGATCGGATATTCGTCTTGGGAGATATCGAAGTCAATAGTTAACAACTTTTCATCTCGATCAGATATTTATTATTTTATTCAATGAAACATATTGAGTTTCTTTCATTTTCGCTCGGTCTAGGGAACAAAGGAGTTATCGTTCTGCCCAGAGTCTGTGTTTTTCAAGTTTTAAGCCAAACATGGTCTTTATGGATTTAAAAACATAGAAAAGCACTGACGTGAGGTCAGCAGCTTTTACGCGCTTGTTCCGTTGCCAAAGCGGTCATCTATACAAGTATTGACCCTGCCAAACGCAGAGTTTTTTTCATATGGTCCTCACAAAATTCTACATAAACCTCAAGCTATAATTTTCGATCAAGTACTAGATTGCAATTCGATACAAAATTTTGAATGGGTATAACTATCTTAAGAATAATTGGCTAATTCAACTCATTCAAGCATTCGACCTTCTTAATTGAACTGAAAACTTACTCTACAAATATATTCCCTATGTCGATTTTTCCTAAAGTTAATGTGTTTACGGCCGGCCCAACCACTGATAGTGAACAAAATATCTTCCGGAAGAATCCACTCAGTAGCTTGATAATTGTAGATTAAGTTTGAAGCTTAATTACGAGGGCCGAATTGGCGAATTAGTAGAAACTATCTAATGATTCCGCAGATATACTCTTTCAAAATTTCAGTTTCCCGATATTTCCAAAACCATAGATCGACTCGCCCTTCAATGAAAAATGCCACCATGAAGTTCCAGCCAAATATGGTCTACAAAACAATGAGCAAGTGACGACTACATAGTGACGTCAATAAATTTTTTTTAGATTCCTTACACAAACGATAAGAAACAAATAAAATAAAAAGAAAGCTTTTCTGCCCGAGTTCGTTTTGCATCGTATTTCGGAAGAAAAAAAAACAGAAAGACAGATAAATCATTTTATTTTTATATCACAACAGCTCAAGATACAAGTAAAATGAAAAATGTCACATCCAAAACCAAACTATATACAAATGAAAAATATTTATATATTTATATTTATAACTTGAGCTCTAAGCAACCTTAACATTAAATAGATATTTGTTATCAGTTCTTCAATTGTATCGCTCTGTTTGAAAATATTTTTTGTAGTAGGTAAAGTAGGTAGTTCTCGAAAGGTTCTCTGAAGGAAGAGCATTCTCCATCAAATGAAATGGAAAAATCCACTGAAATATATCTTTATGAAAATAGTCATCTTGAAAGAAATGCAGTGAACCGACTTTATGTTTTTCCCATTTTCCAATCTTCAATTTCGAAATCCGGGCTTTTTTCTATCAGCGAGTTTCCTGTCAAATACTGTTTCCAAATTAACTCTACTCTCATTTGGTTTTGAAGAAAATGAAAACTTGAGGCAGAAAATGATCCTTTCTTCTTTGACCATGAATTAGCTTAGGAACATAAGAACAGTCATTCCGGCAGGATGCCATTTCGAACTATTTCAATCGGAAAGAAACGAATCAATAATGAATATTACAAACACTTCGGTACACCAAAATTTCAACTCAGAAAACAGCACAAAAGTTCGAAAATGAACTCTGAAACTAAGCAAAAAACGTTCTAACGTTTCTAATAACGGACACGTCGGAAAACTACTAGCTATGACGGGTTTGAATTTCCATCGCCAGAGGGCGTATCGCTTCTCAGTAGATGCTAATGGGGGTTTTTCCTGAATTTGGGTTATTACTGTAAATGCAACTTTGAACATAATTATTTTGGGTTTAGTTCATCATTTTCCCAAATTACCTTCAGAAAGTATACAAAATCAGATTTCAAAATTGGGGTTTGGGATTTGCCAGGCATGCACGAAGTGACAACGGTGTTTAGTAGAATAGCTTTTTCTGCTATAGAATAATGAAATATTAATTCCTATTCTGTGGTACACACATGTTCTTTGTCAATATAATCAAACAATTTCCGTTTGCGATTTGTCAGTAATATGACAGTATGGCAGTCTGTGCTCTTCTTTTTCTATTCTTTGGTCGTTGACTTCTACTCTAACCAGATCGAAGTATAGCTATCTCTGTTTTCCTAAGCGAAGTAACACATTTGACGTCCATTTCTCTCCGAGGAAGCTGAATTCGACGTTGCCATATCGTGCACTCAAGACAAATCCCTTTAAATGCAAATCCCCATTTTAATTTTCAGTTTTAGGTGATCAAACATTTTGTTAAAAATATAATATTGAAATTATATATTTGAAAGGTGATGTTCTGAAGGTTTTTCATGAAAATCACTGCATTTTCATTCAAAAGAAAAACCCCCATTGGCTTTCCAGACAGTGGAATCGTAGGGCGGTCGCCATGTGTAGTTATTGGGTAATTTATCTGGTAGCGTTAACTACTGGTAGGTACAACTTACTGGCGCATGCGCGCTAAGAACTCTTAGAGCTTGTATCCAAAAAATCAATATTTTTAAGGAAAATTTAACAATTTCGCGATTTCAGGTCGTTTTTGCCCGTGACAAATGCTTTCTTCGCCAAGCCGTCGGTCCGGCGCTGCAGTTTTGATTGCTGGAAATGAACAGGAGATAATATCCCAACTGCCGAAATATTCGCGCTATTTGAGATATACCTCGGAATGGAGCTGCTCCAGTTTCCAAGCCACTTCAGTTCAGTGTCCCGAGCGTCTGACAAATACCCCGCAGAATGTTGGCCCAAATACCTGAAATTCGAGGATATACAATTATTTCCCATATCGAGGAAATTCCTTTCCGCGAGTTGATTATACGAGATCTTGATGAACTGAGAATTCGAGCGAAACAATGTCAGAAATAGAGGGGATTTTATGCGTCGAACTTATCCTTAAAATATGAAATACTGAATCCAATAGGTCTCTTGCATGTAATGCGAATTTTCATATTTTTATGTTTTTCTCGTTCTATATATTCGGTATTAAAAATGGCGGGAGAAACGCGTCAGATCGCCTCTACGTCATTCGTTATTGTACGATTCACCGATCGATTCAGCCCGACGCTTTCTATTGGCTTGCTAGAGAGAAAAGTACACGAGAAGAGGGAGAGAGTGGATTTATCCGCATACGTCACGGAAACCGCGAAGTTTAGTTCGTTTAAACAACCGACATGTGGAGCCAAATTTAAAAGAGCATTTTCTCGTTAAAAATTGAAAGTTTTGATGGCGGTTGAAATTTTTCAGTGGTCTCACGGATAGAATATTCCATTCGAACGATAAAAAAAATCATCCAAGAGACCTATTGAATGATGAATATTCATCACGGATGCTGTAGCCATGCAGATGCTCACCCTAGCCAAAACTGAATGGCTTCTAATTGTAAATAATCCAATCTTTCGAACATACGATCCTCGTGAAATTTCGCATGAAGCTTTTTGTCATAATTTTCAAGAAGAAATGCTGGGTTTCGTTTCGAAACTATCATTTACTTTTCAATTATTGGGGGAGAAATAATTTGAATGGATATACAACTTCTAGTATTCCTATCGTTTCTATCAGCTAACTTCCATTATCAGGATGGTAACCTATGAAGTTTTACACAAAAAACAAAGGGCCATTGCAATCCCTAGTTTGAACATATTATTTTCTTAAATCAACTAAAATCCATAGTACAATAATCTAGTGAAAGCCATATAATTTTCTTAGAGAGAGCATTGTAAAAGGCCTAGGGTTAGTCTAATGTTGCAAAATGGCGAATGCATCCCTTATTCAATTGTTCTACTCCGAGTATAACTTGAAATTATCTTCGATTTAAGAAGTACATAAGTGAACTCAAAACAAAATTCATGCACATGAAAATGTTGCAATTCTAAAAAGAATTCAGAAAAGCAGACTTTGGTAACTTTGTTTTTTCAAAAAAAAAATTAAATTTTTCTCCTTCAAAAGAGAAACCAGTATCTCTAAAAATTCAGAAAAACATCTGTTGAAGAACGGCTTGGGTCAAAAACTAAGTTTTTTGCAAAACACCTAAAAGCACTGACGTTATGTTCACTTTTACGCGCAGAAGCTGCTGACTTCACGTTCTAGGTTTTTTTCGATAAAGTACCGGATTTCAATTCGATCTAATCTGTATTTTTGGAAATATTGGGAAAAAAAATTTTGAAGGGGTAAATCTACGGAATCATTGAGAGGATTTTATCCATTCACGAATTCGACCTTCGTAATTAAGCCCCAAACCTACTATACAAATTTTGAATTTTTAAGTATATACCCAATAAAATTTCATTTTCCCAATATTTCCAAAAAGACAGATCAGATCGAATTGAAATCCGGTACTTTATCGATAAATGACAGTTCGAAAGCTCATACAGAATTTAATGAGGATAATATGATAAGATCATAGAATATTGAATATTTGAAAAAAAAATAAGGAATTTTTTTTCAAATTGTCCAATGTTGTCCTTCATGTCATGATTGAATCAGTATTTCCTGAGTTTTACCGAAAAAAACAAGGAAATCGAAAAAAACACGAAATTTTACATATTTTTTCCTAATATTTCTGCAAATATCATCCGTTTAATTTGATACACTGCTGTGAAATATAGAGATCAAGGAACGAGCAAAATTTTTTTGAGAAAATTCTGAAAAAAAATTTTTTTTGATCAGACACCGTACGAAAAACTTTAAAACCCTTAAAGTTGCGCGTCGTTATGCTTCAACTAACTGCCAAGTTTCAATCCAACCGCTCCAGTGGTTTATGAAATATCAGAGAAATAAACTCAAAATTTCAAATGACTACAACTCCGAAACCATTCGGCCGATTTGGCCCATTAGCGAACTTAACATTCCAATGCGCGAACCACCCTAAAAGTGTCGAGTCGCTCCGTTCGACGGTTACCGCTCTGACTACGATTTGAACAAGTTCCTAATAATGTATTATTTAACGAGCGTTAATGCAGATCATAACTCACGCAGATGAAGTTTGCAGCACGAAGTGAGTTATGAACATTCCAGCAAGTTGAATACTATTCCTTTCCTAAGACAGTAACAAGCTAACATACTGGAAAAAACTTTATTGGCAAATCACATGAATATTCTCGATGGTGGTCAGAATTTTTCAGATATTTGGGAAACTTCAAATAATTATAAATTCAATTAATTATAATAATAATTTTATTTCATATTTCTTGTACCTTCAGATTAATTTACGAGGAATAAATACGCCCTACAAACCCTTCGGTCCATGTCAGCTCTTTTGCCACCCTCGTTCCTCTCTTTTTTTAGGTTCACTATAATGAGTTTTAGTAGTGAGTTATTGTAAAATACGTTATTTGTATACAAATACTATTGAGTTCTGAACAATTCATTTATAATTCAAAAGAAGTAGATAACAGTATATTATTAACTTAAGTCTTATGGTTGCTTTTTTGAACATGAAGCGAAAAATTTGTAGCCCCACCAGAGGGATTTTTCTAAGGCATTAAAAAAGCTTTAATCTTGTGGCTTATACATTATTTCGTGCACTAAAGGACTGAAAAAACTTAAAACATAATGATCTCGTACTCGTAGCTGTACTTTAATTTCAAAATATCAACTTTGCTGGTTATCATATCGTTTTTGTCATCGAAAAATGATGTGCCTTTAAAGCTTCACTATGACATTGAAGAAAATAAGGTAGTATAAGTACTTTCTACTTTATGTCAGGGCTCTTCTAGAATATTTGGCAGATTTCCTTAACATACCATTCAATGCTTATGAACTATCATGTTTGTTCAATGACGAATAGTCTGCGAACCATAAAATGTGTAAATGATTGGAAACAGTGTAATTCTTTCTACTCATAATGTACAAGCAAACACGAAATTAATATCCAGTTCTTTCATAGAAATGTTGGTTATTGTTTATAACTGCTCAGCTTTTCATGTGCTTCCCCTAAAATTATTTGTTGACAAATTGCAAACTAAAATCGCGATCACAACAAGAAAATCATTCAACTGTTCATTTCATTTTCAGATGTGACGCTATCATGGAGCCCGAAGAACCCGATGCAGAAAAAAAGCATGCCCAACAATGAACTCTTTCCTAATCCAAAAATGAATCTTATTCGCCTGATTTTCTTCGTGGTAGGATTCTACTTACATACAACCATGACAGACTGTCCTTCTCTATGCGAATGTAAATGGAAGAGTGGCAAAGAAACTGTCATATGTCACAACGCTAATCTTTCGCACGTCCCCCTTCATCTAGAATCAGGCACCCAAGTGATAGACCTGACTGGCAACAATTTTCCCTTACTTAAGCACGAGGAATTCAGCAGAGCTGGGCTTCTAAATCTTCAGAAAATCTTCTTGTCCAGATGCCGTTTGAAAACATTACAACGCTATGTGTTCAAGAACTTGAAGAATCTGATCGAATTAGATCTAAGCATCAATCTTCTCACCTCAATACCTTCCCATACATTCGATTCAATTTATGAGCTACGTGAACTTAGATTGAGTGATAACCCCATTCAAACTCTGATGAATGACGCATTTGCCAGTGTCCCTCAGTTGGTAAGACTGGAGTTGAATGATTGTAAGATATCAGAAGTGGAATCTAGAGCGTTCGTTGGTTTGGAAAAGTCCTTGGAATGGCTGAAGTTGGATGGCAATAAGTTAACTGGTATTGATGCTTCTTCTCTGACTAGACTAGAGAACTTGCATGGACTGGAATTAGCTGGGAATCCCTGGAACTGCTCCTGTGAGCTTCGTCCATTCAGAGACTGGATGCTCAGATCCAATGTGCCATTTGGTGTACCTCCACTCTGTTTCAGCCCAAAACGCTTGAAGGGTAAATCATGGGAGAAGCTAGACTTGGACGAGTTTGCATGTATACCAGAAATCACACCAAGTGATACCATAACACATGGGGTTGAAGGAAAGAACGTCACAATAAAATGTAGAATTGCTGGGATACCAGAACCCAACGTAAGATGGATGCTGAGAAATAAAATAATCGCGAATTTATCTGGACCTTCTTACTCCAACGGCAAAAAACTCTACGTAGTGCAAGTGCAGAATGACTCAAGTGATCTAACCATATTCAGTGCTGATTTGCAGGATGCCGGTGTATACGTATGCTCTGCAGAGAATAAAGCAGGTAGAGTTGAAGGTACTGTAACATTAGCAGTTTCAAGAAAACCCCCTGACCAATCTGCAAGTGTCAAGGTTTTACTGGTAAGCGTTGTTATTGGTATCTTGCTAGTAATAATCTTATGTGTGATAGGTTTGTGTCTCTGTCCGAGGAAAAAAACAAAATGGCGAACTCGAGAGTGCGCGCGGGAGGAAAACTATGAAAAAATCGAACTGAATCATAAAGTGTGTGATAAGAATGGCGGGGTGCAAAGAAACGAGATTTCGCTCGTGAATAGGAGAAACGGTGATTATAGTGTGGTTCCTGCTGCTGATATGGATCAGGAATTGGATGAAGATGAGACGTCTACTTTGGATATAGCATCGAAATCTTCGCAGTGGACGAAGGATTCTGATAGGGATAAGAATTGGATGCCTCGTGATAATTTACAGAACCTTGAGCTTCAGATTCCGAATAGATTATCGACAGATAATAGGTGCGTATGTTATTGAAACAAGATATTTCATTCCACTATTTTGATTTTTGGTATAAAGGGAAAATTTCGATGGAGAACATGAAATGAATCTTCATAAATTATGCTTTTGATTCATTTATGAATCTCATTAAGCAAATATCTTAATTTAACTTTCTTCAACAAAAGTTCTAATCTGATGTCTAACAGAATCTCACTAAATCTGCACAACCAAGCTGGCCGTTCGACCGATCGTGAACACAATATTTTTCTGAGGAAACTAACAACAGATTATGGATAAAATGTGCCTCTATGATTCTGTAGATATCCTCATACAAAATTAATTTCCTGGATATTCTCAAAAAAAAATTTTTTTTTTATTTATTTATTATACAGGGTGATTCCGGAGGAGACCGTCAGATTTTGGGATGAGTTTACACTAGTCAAGACAGTCTCGAAACAATGTTTGGTTTATGGTTGGGGATCTCCATTGGGAATATACAGGGTGATTTGTCCGATTCGACCAATTTTACTTTTATTGTTAACTTTGTTATGGCTTATTCGATTTTAATGAAATTTTCAGTGAAGTACAATACTAATGAGCACATTCATTAATTTTGAAATTTCTTTCAAAATGAGCGGTTGTTATTATGATAATTTCAGATTAATTGAAAAAACACCCTGTACATCCTCTTTCCAAGAATACGCTATCTGTTCACGATTCTAATATAATAAGTCATTATTTGATAGTTTCTTACTTTTTCGGCACACTATTAGTTTTCCGAGAAAATTTTATCAAAAAAAGACAATGTCGAAATTTCGCTCCAATCGATTCTACTTCTAATAATAATAACTTTGGTATGGCTCATCCAATTTAGATGAAATTTGCAGTGTAGAATAATCTGAATGAGTTTATTCAATTATTGCAGCATTTCCCCAAAATACAGGGTTGTAATTGTGATAATTTCAGAAATTAAGAAAAATTGTGCAGTTGATAAAAAATCACCATATACATTGCTTGTCCAAATTTTTCTTATTCGTTTCAGATTCTACAACATTGTCCAAGAATGCAAAGTTGTTCGTCACTTCTAAGATATTATTTTCAAATTCGAAATATATTCTGAATTGAATGGGTTCATACAGAATATGAGCAATTAAATATAAATTTGGAATTTGAAAAGAATATTTTGGAACTTAGGAGCTGCTTTGCATCCTTTTTTCTTAAATATCACAGAAATAACCTCAAAATTTCGAATGACTTTAACTCCAAAACGTTTAAGTCGATTTTGCCTCTTAACCGTAGCATTTCGAAATACAACCTTCCCTGAAAGTCTCGATATTAGAATAAAGCATTCAGATCTATGAAGCATGCGAGCAAAAATATCCTCATCCAAAAGATTAACAATGCAGTCACCACTTCAAATCTCAAAAATTTCATTTTTAAGAATAATTCCCCAATGATTTCAATGTAGTCTTTAGTACCGTTTTTTGTTTCTAGAGACGATCATCCCCGGATCACCACTTCAACGTCTGGTACATTTAAGAATTCAAAGGACATATCACCCTCAGCAACAGCTACATGTTTCTCACCACTTCCCCGGGAATCACCAGAAGGATACGGTCTTCCTGCCAACCTCTCACCCAAAACGACATCATCAAACGTGCCGCTAGAACCCCAAATGAAAAAATTTCCAGACATCGTAGGTGTAAACTCAACAAATCCCTTCAACTTAAGACAGATGCGAGGAACGAACAGTGAAGGAGGTAGTGTGAGTGACATATCAGAACTTTTTTGTACTTTACCACGAAAAACCAAGAGATACAGGAGCACAGACAGCGAGGCTCCTCTTCTTTCCGACAGTAGATATGTAAGTAGTGGTGGAGAAAGCTACAGCAGCCAAGAATCCTCCACGCTCAGAAAACTCAGCGACACGCAAAGATACACCGCGAATAATTTAAATAAGAATAGAGGTAAAATTTCGAACAGCTACCTCAACCTGTGCAGGGTGGATCGACCCACAACTTCGCAAGAATACAAAGCCACCCCTTTGCTGAACGTTTCCGGTTTGGAAAATAGACCAACCAGACCGGAAATATTCTCTCCTACTTCCGGAACACCCAACGCAAACAGCTACGACTATCACGCAACGCAATTAGAGCGCTTCTTGGAGGAGTATCGGAATTTGCAGAAGCAATTAACGAAGATGAAAGAAACTTGCGACAACCTGAGGCACGATACGAACTATTTGAAATCGGTGTCCAGGACAAACTCTAGCGACGATGTTAAGAGGTCGAGAAGGACAGGATCTGTCGATAGCGCGTGTTCGCCGAATTCCAATCGTTCTATTGAAAGTTCCATTGAATTCGGCAAAGTTCAAAGCGATCTTACTAAGTATTTGCTAACGAAAAGTTCCTCACCTAAGCCCTACGCTACGAGCACCATGTTTAATAATTGAAACTGAGGTGATTAGAGACAAGGTGGATGGAAGGATGCGCTTTTATTTGGACTATTTTGAGAACATCCCTAGAAGTTTGTTTCATTCACTGAAGATAGCGCTGTTCCGAAATAACGACAGGTCGACAAGGCAATTAATTATATTAATTGTCATTTCATTAGCTCATATAGGTATGCACAGAATACAAGATGTGTACACTCTTTCACATATTTTGGGTCCGAAATGAGGTCCAAACGTTGTCAAAATACGGTTTTGTTGGCCTACGCCAGTTTTCGCCGCTAGATGCCGGCATAGGCAAATCTGCCATATAAATCTGAAATATTTACGGAAATTACCGACCTGTCATATCAAAACTAGTCAGATCAGAACTCCTTTGTGATTTTCTGAATTGGACCATACATTATTTTCAAGAATTTCTATCATAAATTCATTTTGACGACTTTAAATTATGATTATTCATTTCATTCAGTCAGAATGACGGTAATATCCTTCGTCTCTGAATACACAAGTCTGAAACTTGATATTTTTGAGTACCTGCTTATTACAAGAGGTATTTATTATATCAATATACAGTTCATGGAAAGGAAGTTTTCCAGAGTTGTGTTTTCAAAAATACCACAAGAAATCATTTGGCACGATAGATACAACAATTAATTTGTCTGGTTCAAAATTCGTCTGATAAATTCGTATGAACATGAACAGCAAAGTGGAAATTCATATATCAATTTCACTAATAATAAACATGAACATTTCCTCCAAATATTTGCATAAGTAGGTATTTAACATAATCATAACTTCTGAATTGAATATGTATTAACAGTTACATACAAAATTTAAAGGAGATCCAAACTATCCATTAGAATCCAATAGTAATATCAATCTCCCGTTTCGTTTTCACCGTTGTTCTGTTGCTTCAAAATAACTTCTTGTATCCATCCATGAAAGTGTTCTAACAATAAACCTCACATTGCTCCTTATTCCCTTACACATATTTCATATTAATAAGGAGTAGATGTTCCACATTTGTTAAACTCCTCTTATGTATTAGTGAGAATCCATAATTTCAAATATCTGATTCATTTTTTGGGAAATAGTTTCATCAGATTATATCTCAATTCATTTTTATTCAGCGGAATTAATTGTATGGACTTGAAGCAGCGATCTCAGCGCCATCATCGTTCACAGAGCCAAATAGGACAATATTTAAATATTCTAGGACCTCGTTTTGGGCCCAAAATTTTAGTGGGTAATAGAAGAGAAGTATCGACACCTGATATATTCTATGCATCTTGTCTCACTAATTTTTCAGTTTTCATGTGAATTCAGATAGATAATTATCGATTATAGTACATGAAGACTTATTAGATTTGAAGTCGTGTGTAGAATGTTTGAATAATGTTTTTAGATCCTCAGATTATCACTATCTATTTATTGTTCGGGTTTGAAACTTTCGGGTAAGTCATGGGTTGCTGCCAGGAATGCAATATTTTTTCTCATTTGATGACATTCGTATATATTATTTTTGTTTTCAATGTCATTCATTGGGTTAGACTAGAATGATATCAAATAATTTCTCTAGTTTTTTGGAGAGTATTTTATTCAGTTCAAAAAATTCTCTTCAAGATCTCTTATAGTTTCAAATAGTTTCGAATGAAATTTTGTTCACCTTTGTAACGCATAAGAAGTATGTTCATGTTAAATTCAAAGAAATGAATGAACGATAACTCCTCTAAAACAGAAATCAGAGTCTGTTTCGTTACTTAAGATGATGAAAGATGTTGAAATTTTTTTGGAAAGAAATAAAAGATATTGATTCATTATGGAATTTTCAACCATTTTCTTTGTACAGACTCAGTTCGAGAAAACCAACATGTCTGGGTTTCAAGCTGAAAAATTCATGGTATTCTTGTGCTAGTTGTCTGATTATAGATAATGCATAGATGGCAACCCTACTTGGAACAAAATAATATTCACATCCGCAGTTTAAGACTGTCCACATTAAATACAGAAGGAACCCATTAGAAAATACCTGAGGATCTACAAAATTCTTTGAAGCTAACACGAAAAAATCTTCATGCTCTAATCAAGAACTGCATTTTAAAATACTGAGAAATACTCTGACAAAACAAATCTAAAACACATTCACATAAATAAATTGACAATGACAATTACCATTAATAATTCGGTCATGTGCTCGGAATGGTGGCGTCTATCAGTGGCAACAGTATGAACTTCTACTTGTGTCCCCAATTTGGTCTAATGATCTACTAGGAAAACAAATAACAGTTCTTGCGCCATTGTTCTAATCATCTCAATTCCAACTAAGTTTCGGAATTGGCCCACAGAACTAACTGAAGTGAAAAATGAAATTTTTGCTATTTCGCTTAATCAGAATTGAAGATTATTATTCATAACTATAAATGAAAGATTGGAGATTGTCACAAAACTGTATCGAATAGAATCGCTCCAGTATAGGGGAGATCAAACAAAAATAAGAAATTCGTAATAAGTGTTGCAAAGTAACCATAAGTATTTTTGAAAGTCGCATGGAAAAGGTATTTTCCTCCTGAATATGACAGTTTTGTCGAGATATCATCATTCGTCCTTGTGGATATGTTAGTTCATTAATACTGGAGTGCTTTTTTCTCCATAAACCAATTCCTATTCTGAATAATATCGAAAAAGAAAAGTAATTATGGTGGATATATAAAATATGATCTGCTTAAGAATCTGTATCCAAACTAGATTAACATCATTAGATGAATTTCTATTTTCAAAGATAATTCTGTAAATGCACTAAGCAAGGTCACAGAAATCTTGCTTCATGTGAGACGAGGTGAAAAATATATAACAGAGCAAAAAAATAACTTCGTTTAGTTCCGGAATACTTTTGGTTCGTGCTATATCATACTCATACCTACCTGAAAAATACCAGAAATTTGTGTCAATCTCCATTTTCTTATTGAACAGCAATCCAAAATTGTTTCACTAGAATGAAACATTCTGAAAAATGTGGATAGACGATTAAACTAATCACAGTTTTCTTCCAAACATGGGTATTTTGTGTACACTTTCTTTAAAAGAACACATAAAGTTATCACAAGAAGAAAATTAAGTGAAAAGCAATTCACAGCAAGGCTCTCCAAAAGCTCTCTCCACCACAACATTTTAGTCACGGAAATTTCTAAATCATTATACTTATCAATCCTTCCAAATCAGCAGCAGTATCATCTTGACTCCCTTACACATCCTGTATATTGTACAACATGATATATATTATACTTTTCATCTTCCATATCAAAATTTCTGTGGCAGCTACCATAGTTTTGTTGACGAGTAGAAAAAAAGCCAAATACAATTTATACAAATTGGATTCAGTCGCATATTCTCATTTGAAAATTGCAACTGGAATGTAAATATTTGTAAATGTTACATAATGAATGTTATTTTTGTTTATTATCGAATATTGATGGATGGTTCTAGACTACATTTGTGATACCATTATTGTAGATGATTACGATCAATGTAATTTATTCATACTAAATCGTATGTATTCAGAACATATCTTTGTATAATTTTGGAAGACCTGAAGTCAATAAACCTTTGTTTTTCTCAATCTGAATGTTTTCTTCCATGGTCCCTATTCTTGAATCGGGGATGGGGGGAAATAGGCGTGTCGACGCTGTTGTCAAGGAAACGCTTTGAATTTTTGATGGAACGATAGAAAACGTTCATACCATCACATTCAAGAATAGGATCTCATCTTTGTTGCAGAAACAAGAACAAATAGCGCATAGCATTAGGCAACAGAACTTCTATTCTGAGATTATAAGCAGATGGATGTTCCATACTTCTACAAAAGATAAAATAGTTAAAGGATTCGTGTCATGATAATTATATGATCGATCATCAATTAAATCACAAATAACTTAAGATATTCCCTTTAAAAATGTTGTCTTTCCAATGTTTCCAAAATGGCAGATTGAAACTAACTGAACTCTAGTACTCGATAGAGGAATGATTGATTGGATGATTAGTTCTGATCAGGGTGGAATATTTGTTGATTTATCGACAGATATTCGTCTTTGTGGCATTGTTAGTTTATAATTGCTGAAACTCCTTCTTCTTCATAAACCAATTTCTATCTTTGCTAGATATTGGAAGTCGTGAAGGATGCTGTGAACTGCAATATCGCAGATGAATCGACCTGATACGAGAATAGGATGAACGTCATGCACATAAATCAAGGTATTCTGCATTCGAAGGTTACGAGTCGCAAGATGTTCCGGGGAGATGGCGCGCTGTATGTAGTTATACTTCAGTATTCCATCTAACTGGTGATAAGTATCTGCAGTTGGAGGTCTGAAGATCGGTAACAGCTGTGAAATTTTATCGATCTATTTCGAAACAAGATCATAATTTATGCTTTCCCATACAAACAAGTTTGAATATTGAATAATGCGATACTAACAATGGTAGAATTGAGACTCAAATTCGCATTAGGTGAAACGCGGCGGATCGCCACGTACGTCACACGTCACGTTATCGATACAGCTGCCGCTGTCTATTGGGAACTTCTGCGAAGATGCCAGCGCCCTAACGGATAAATTTGGAACCTGTCCAAGCTAGTAGTTTTATATAAACAAACCTTAGAAATGTGGTGAAGAACGAATATTTATTAAGCAGAGGTTGAATATTTGAAGAAATTATTATAATTTTGTGTAATATATCTTGAGAAAGAACTTTTCGTTTGGATCACGATATAAAATCGTACTTTAAATCGTTCCTGGAGGATAATTTCGGTGTTAGTTTAGTGTATATTGCTAGGTGGATCAAAATGAACCAATATCTAAGTTTACTTGAATTTCTGGAAAAATAGGCACCTCAATAAGTAATTTAAGGACTCTTATTTATGTGAAGAAGTGCTGAATGCAGGCTATATTATGTGGTAAATCTAGAATCAATCCAAATGATATGACTTGTTCTTTGTTTACAAACGAGTGAATCAATTAAATGAAAACAGATTTTCTGCTTTAGTTCTTTTGCATCGTATTTCTAAAGAAAAGAAAACAGATAGATATATAATTGATTTCATTTTCATATAACAGCAGCTCAAGATATACATACAAAACGAAAAATGTCACAGCTGGTTCAACCTACCTATATAAAGAAATGAAAAGTATTAATGTATTTATATGAATAACCTCAGCTATTATCAACTTCAACAGTATATCTAGTTTTTGTCACGTTTTCAACCAGATCACTCTTTTAGAATAAGATTTTGTGTAGTATATGAATTAGGTAGCTGCAGAAGTGCTCTGTAGTTTCTCTGCAGCATTTTTCTTCAAAATTCTCTTATTTTCATTTACACCTGAAAACATAATGACATGAAGTTGTTTCGAAATGAATACATTGTAGGTAATTTACCTTTATGAAAATAAACATCTTCAGAGAAATGCAGTGACATACTTCCATGTATTTCGTGACCTGTTTTCCAATCTTCAATTTCTAAAGCTATTCATTTCTTTGACCACGAATAACATTGAGTTTAGGCACACAACAATAGTCATTTCGGGAGGATGCCATTTCGAATTAATACAATCGAAAATTTTAATCGGAAAGAAAGGAATCGATTGATGAATATTACAAACACTTTCGGTATACCAAAATTTCAACTCGCAGAACAACACAAAAGCTCGAAAATGAACTCCAAAACCAAGCAAAATACGTTACAATAACGGGCACGTCGAAAAACTACTAGCTTGGAAGTGTTCGAATTTCTATCGCCAGAGGGCGTATCGCTTAGCAGTAGCTGCGAATTGGCTTTGTGTAGAGTGGAAGTTTCACGAAAATAGTGAGAGTAGGAATAAAACGTTACGTCAGGGAATGCCACGAAGTTCCCAGCGTTTGAACAGCCAGTATTTGGGACTGTTTTCTTGTTGAAACTCAAAATTTTTGACGGTGATCGAATCTTTCTAGTATTTTATGGATAGAACAATTGATTCCAATAACGAAAAAAAAGTAAGAGATATTTTCACACGATAAGTTTGACGTGACATGAAATGAACCGACGGTCATGTTGAATCCCAGCTTGCCTGAGGGTTTGATAGCCAAAATTCCTCACAGAACCTCGTTGCATAAACCAAGTTCAAATAGCTTGTCAGAACAATATGAGAACTTAAATAAAACCTGTCAACAAAAAACTAGATAGTCAGCGTATCAAATCTCGAAGAAACTTCCTCAGTATTCCGTTATGCACAACTGCTTGCGTCGTAGGGGAAGATATTTTCATTAATTCAAGTTCAGAGCTACATGGGAAGAGTAAACACTGTACCGAAAATTGCTGCAGACTCCTGCAAGCAACTACGACGAATTAACATTATGTTTTAGTAAGTGTAAAATGTTGGACTTGAGGGAATGGAATTTGAATAAACGTACACTCTACATGCAGCCTCATCCAACTTTCTCATTTTAATGTCTTGATCTCAAAATCTGTTGGCATATGAGAGATATTACTTGCCCAATCTTTCACGAGATTAAATGGAAGAAATTCTATGAAAGCACTGACGTGAAATCAGCATTTTTCCTGTGTATATTATAATTGATTCAAAAATCTGAAACCTGAAGGCTCATACAGAATTTCGTGAGGATCATATTATTAGAAGATCGAAAAATGTAAAATATTTGAAAACAAACTTTCGATTTTGATATTTTTTATGATACAACCATCACGTAGTTTCGCCCACACCTTTGCATCAGCCTTTGCCAATTAGAAACCTAGTTTCATTCTGATGAACAATATATTCTGAGTTTCTCTAGAAATGAAAATGATTCTGGAGAAAAAAATACGAAATTCGACATAATATCGAATAATAATCGAATATCTCCGAAGATGAAAACTGAATCAAACCGAAATTGGTACACTGTTGTTAATTATTCTGTCAAGTTTCATTGGAATTTGATGGAATGTTCTCAAACAAAAAAGATAAATGAAAATTTCGATGAATTTTTTTTTCCAATTCATTTACTTCACGATGCCAAAAAAGTTTCTCAATCGTCTCAGTGAGTCCTAGCTAGACATTTGAAACCATAGTCAGAAGGAATTCAAAAATAACAGATGATTAGAGAAGAAGATAGCACTCGTCTATTGGACTCTGAATTTAAGATTGCAGCGCTACGGTGGCCAGTTTAAGAACCTTAGGTAGAGGAATAGGAGCTAGGTTTTCAAGTGTTTGCTTGCATATTTCATTGATTAAAATTCGATTTTACAATTTGTTCAAAGATTTTTTCAGTTAACAGAAGTGATTTCGTATATACATATTTTATTTTTTATGAAAGAGTTTTGTATCATCATGTCTGAATCAGAGTAGTAATGCTACAATTAATGTTAGTAGTATTTTAGTATTAGCATATTTCAACTCTAAATGGCAAGATTAATTTCAAATTATTTGGAGTATCTTGAAGGCACAGAAGCTGAAAGTGTTCAGGAAGATGCATGTGATATTATGTTGCATGTTATTTGCGAAAATAATAAACTTTTTACCATTTGACCTACCCAACTTGATTATTGATCAAATGCCCCCCTCAGATCTTCTGCTCAAAAAGTGAAAAAAACAGATAGTATTGTAATACTACTCGTACCGTAAGCCTTATTCATTATGGATTCACAAAAAATTCTTTTTCAACACTCATATGATTGGCCTTGAAAAAGCTGTAATAAATAAGCCTTGTACAACTTTGATTTAATCGGCAGAAGCACTTTGAGCGGAGAGTATTCATCACCAGATATTTCCCTGTCGAGACTCTTATTCCAATCGGTCAGTTCTATCACTAAAACATTCTGTGTTGTTCCTTAATGATCAGTTCAACAGGCAGATTTCTGGAAGGCATAGCATTCCTCTTAAGTAACTTTCTCTGCTTGGATTAGGGGCCCGGAAAAAAATTGTCTTCATGAATGAGATCTAATATTTCATGAGCAATTCGTGCTTACCTCTATAAAAATGATCATCATCGGTGAAATGCAGGTAACAGACACTCATGAATCTTGTTTGCTGGTTTACCAATTTTGAGTTGCAAGTTGCCAAGGTTTTTATCGATTCTTCAACACTTTCAGTCTCGACTTGTTAAAGCAAGTCTTTTTCATACAAACTCGAAATTTTTCACCGGCCTGTGGATATCTATAGAAAGGGACTTTTGAGTTTACTTTTTCCCAGTAGAAACACTTGTAAAATCACACAAACGCCAAGAAAAATGCATAATTCTCATTTTCTTGACATTTCTTTTAACTTGTCAATGATTATGTCTGTACCTAGGATTACTCTGATAGCCACCAGAGGGAGTAGCGCTTATCCTCATTCGCCAATCCCGAGAACATCCAAGCGAAAGTTATTGTTAAAATCAAATAAGATTAATATTAAAGTTTTGGGTCCCCGCTGATATTGAATTGAAATTTGGATTTTCCTACTAAATTCAGTTCCCTGAACACGAATCTGCAGTCAAACCTTATTTTCAAAGATATGGGCTCCCAAAGTTCCAAACATGTCCATTTTCAGATCGCTTTTTCCACTATAAAAACAATCACAAACCACTATTTGTTAGTACATATATCATAAATGAACCTCTGCCCAACTATTCACTACGATTTTTCTCGAGAATATTCATTATTTTTTGAATAAATACGAAATTAGCGAATTGTGAAGTAACTAAACCATAAAACTCTATATTACTACCTGGAAAGGACCCGACCCTTCTTCAACTAAGCTTAAAGAGTAACGAGGGGCGACGAAACAAAGATAGCGCTAATTACGGTAACCTCTCCCTGTCACACCCATTGAAGTAAATGGTGTTTAACGGCTCAAATTTGGTTTTACTTGGAAATACAGGTAGTTTGGGTATTACATCGTTTAGAAAGTGCAATATTTCGGAAAATGAATATCTATTTTTCTCTGATATCCCATTACTTTCTCTGCCTTCGCCGCGTGTGGTTCAAAAAGTGGAGAATTATTTTGGTGTGAGCTGTGCTGCATTGACGATTGACGATAGTTTCATCATTATTACAATAAATTTAAATAATAGGAACATAGGAAAATACTTCTCGAAATGCACTGACTTGAAGTCAGGAAAATTTAAGAGCTGGTTAAAATTCATTGCCAATGCGAAATTTGACATACTTTATTCCGATATTTTTGGAAATGTGAGTCGAATCGAGTTGAAATTTCGAACATCGCTGTTCAGATTTGACTTCTAGGTCTGCGCCAAGTTTCATTGAAATCTCATTGATAGTTTCCGAAAAAATTATTTTTTAACTATTCTTCATGCAATTACTTAGCAAGTTTCAATCGCATCAGTACTTTTTGAGATATAGAGGAAATAAAATAATATATTTGAAATGGATATAACTTCGAAATTGTTAGGTAAATTTTGCCCATTAACGAACTTATTTTGAATTTTTCAAGTCGCTATAGCTTTTCTCGGTAGTAAGTTATCGTGACAACGGGCGGCTGAAAAGAATTCACTTTGACATTGAACTCTTCATCAGGGAGTCCAACCTGGTCGCTTGGAACCATTTTCGGCAAAAAAACGCAAATTTACGCAGGATGATAACGCGCTGTTTCCCAGAAAAACCGCTCACCAAGTTGAAATTTCATTTGAACATGTGCGATCTTCTTCAATCCTGCCTTCTTCACAAATTGGTCAGAAAAAAATTCGGATTCTCCTAATTTGAAATGAAAAATTAAAAAGATTTAGAATAAATGCGACAGAGTTCCCTTTACTGCAATGAGGAAGAAGAAGATAGATACCCGTCCACTTCGCGGGTTGCATAAGCAACGAATTGGCTAAAAACGGGTCCCTTCCAGGTATATAATATAGAGTTCATTGAACTAAACTAACTAACCTAACCAAGTACCTTAACAACTCAGAACACGAAATTTGTTGTATGATTGAATGTAAGCAGATTTTGTGGTTTAATGGCAGTTCGCTAATTTCGTATTTATTCAATAAATAATGAATATTCTCGGCAAGAATCGTAGTGAATATATAGGCAAAGGTTCATAGATGATATCTGGACTAACAAACAGTGGTTTGTGATTGTTTTTATAGTGGAAAAAGTGATCTGAAAATGGACATGCTTGGAACTTTGGGGGCCCATATCTTCGAAAATAAGGTAGACCGCCAAGGTTTGACTGCAGATTCGTGTTCAGAAGACTAAACTTAGTAATAAAAACTAAATTTCAACTCAATATCAGCGGGGATCCAAAACTTTAATATTTACCTCAAATAATAAACCACAACTGATATATCCACATTTCTTAACAATAAATCATCTCTTCACAGTAAAGCTTCACATTAGCCTCGGCATACCTGGGGCGCTATTTTCGAGTCATCCGAATCACTTTCGCATGCGAAAGTGAGGTCTAGATTCGGCCAAATGTGACAGTTTGGCAACGTGTTGTTTTTCCTTAGAATTTGTATTTGTAGGCAATGCTTATTACATGCCCGAAGCTGACATGATATTCAAACGAAAACACAGTGGATACTCATTAATATTTTTAATGGATTTTACAGTTTGAAATTGTTTTTATGGGCACTCCTTTTGATTTAATAATTATTGCTGTCCTCTTGTGAACTAATATTTGTGGTGGAGTGAATATCCGAAAGTTGATAAACGAAAGACGATGTGGATTAAAGCCTTGTTAATCAATGATTGAAGGTAGGATATATATTATATTGTACCCAAATTCGAATGGATATATCGTCACCTGAATATCTAAAATCAATTACTCAAAGCTTCAGGAATTGAATTATGCTGTGAATATACTACATATGAGGTGTCGAATAGCAGTTTCAGCACAAGGTGTAAACGCAGACTTTTACATGTCTACAATCTGATTAGGAATACTTTGAAGGCTCAAAAACTGTTAGTAATTTATATGTACAAAATATTGGTAACAATATCAAAATAAACGAAGAATATACAATATGGAGTGTTTCATTTAAAAAATCATGGTTGAACTGAATGTTCTGAATACTAAACAAAGCATTTAAAATACCTAATTTGAACTTTGTGATCGCGACAGAAGTTGCATGTATAGTTAAATTGAACTCGAATAGTAATTTTGTAGATACTCAGTTCATCAGAAATCCACTTCAACTAGATTAATTAGTCTCAGTTCGAGCTCATTTGCAGGAAAATTTGAATTTTTTTCCAAATTGAGGTTTTCTCAAAAATAAATGAATTCTTTTTCGGTTAGAATACAGTTGATTAATATTATACAGGGAAAAATTGTTGGAGAATATTCACAAGAGCAATGCAATAAACAATAATTTTGTTGAACGTGTTCTATATAAATAGTTGAGTTTTGGTGTATTGAAGTGAAAACTTTGGTGGATCAAACTGAAAACTAATGAAAATCCTATATAAAGCGCCGAAAATGTGAAAAATTAAAACGGTAGTTTATCAGGAATCAATAAAGTTTTTTTCTGGATCAACTATTCTACCCGGAAAGAAAGTTTTTTTGAATAAAATTTGAAATTTTTCATTGAGTATGAATAAGATACTTTTTAAGTGCGTGAAGTGAATAGATTTGCTCTATGGATTAATACACGGTTTTTGAAATAGAGAAAAATTAGTGAATCCGCATGCGGTTTGAATCCAGCTGCCTCAACCCATCCGATGTATTTCAGTCGAAAACGAAGCTATGCGAAAGTTCATTTACTGCTGCGCAAGTGCATATGAGTCATTTTTGTACCGTGCAAAGTGATCATCACACCTATAAAATAAGGCATTTGAACATTCCGCTTTTTTTGTGGGCATTCGGCTTTTTTTATATTCAAAAGTTATTTTAGAGTTCAGAATAATCATTGAAACATTCAAAATTATAATAAAAAAGGTGTTTTCGTGAATAAATCTTGCCCAAGTACATCGCATGGCATGGCGCCCCTGTCTATACCCAGCATGCGGCACTGTAAGATGTCAAACTAGCCGAATTTTTTTATCCGAATTCTGAGATCGAACTATTCGAGTCCCTACGTGCCTCCGTTTGGGAATTACCAAGGTGACAAGTTCCGCTGTTTCCATCAGATTTCGCAGAGCATCGCAAATATTAGCGTGAGAGTCCATGAGGATTTCCACTCCTTCTACCTATGCAATCAATACCTCAGACATTGCTATTTGTCAGCGGAGGCATTCGGAAAAAGGAAACCCCTCAGGGTTTTAGTTTATATATACGATTTCATGGCACTTGCACGTCCTCTATATCGTATGTAGGACGGGACCTGGTTGCGTGAAAAATAGGATCATTTGAAAGATACTGGTTGGGATGGTGAGGGAAGAGTATCATCTATGGGGAGGGCCGCTTGAAAAAGCAATATTCTGGAGTTCCTGCTGGGATGAATACATATGGACAACTGAAATCCGAATGCACTGGACATATTGGAGGTTGAACAAACAGATATTGCGAAAGAGTATACAAAATAGTAGGTGTTGGATTCATTGGCTGCTCGTGAGTAAAAGAAGTGGCTCATTTTTTTGTTTTTTCTGGGTTTTGACTCCCAACATCTGAAAAAAACTATAAAAACCCTAGAAAGCACTGCCGTGAAGGCAGCAGCTTTTGCGCGTATGATCAATGTAGATGACCGCTTCGGCAACGAATTTGAACTTGCGCGCGAAAGCTGCTGCCTTCACGGCAGTGCTTTTCTCGATTTTTCTTCGATAAATTACTGAATTTCAATTCGATCTTATCTGTATTTTTGGAAACATTGGGAAAATTTTGAATGGGTATATCTCCGGAATCATTGGGTGGATTTTACCCATTCACTAATTCCGCAGATATACCCATTCAAAATTTTATTTTGCCAATATTTCCAAACGTACACATCAGATCGAATTGAAATCCAGTACTTCATCGAAAAATTACAGTTCGAAGGTCATACAGAATTTAATGATGATATGATGAGAAAATCACAGAATTTGTTTTTCAAAGTGTTCTAATGACACGATCATCACGAAATTTTGCATAAAGTTGTCTTTCATCATCGTCAAACTATCTGCGGAGTTCTATCAGGATTGAATCGGTATTTCTCGAGTTATACCGAAAAAAGCAACGATATCGAGAAATAACCTCGAGATATGAAATATTTTTTCCCGATATCTCCAAGACTTATAATCGTATCGAACTGATATTTGGTACACTGCTGTGAAATATAAAGCTCAAAGTCCGAGTGGAATTTATTTCTGGATATGATGAACGGTTTTCGAAAAAAAAATTTTTTGGAAAAAAATTTAAAAAATTTTTTTTTTAATTTACTGACAGTATGATCCTGAAAAAATTTGGTTCAATGTTGCGCGTCGTTATACTCCACCAAATCGCCAAGTTTTAATTCAATCGCTCAAGTGGTTTCTGAAATAAAAAATAAATAACTTCAAAATTTCAAGCGGCTATAACTCCGAAACTATCCGACCGATTTAGCCCATTAACGAACTCAACCGCGGAATTCCAATGCGCGACCTACCCTGGAAGTTTCAAGATGCTAGCTCACTTCGTTCGACAGTTATCGTGTCCACGGCTGGCCGGACTAAATCGATTTTGATACCGGATTCATCATCAGTGAGTCCAATCTAGTCGTTGGAGACCATTTTCGGCTCAATCATCGAAAATTACAGACATTTGGACAAAACGATAGCACGCTGTTCCCCTAGAACATGCGCGCAAAATTAAATAATTATTTATGGAAAAAGCCCTCGTGGATTGCAAGATTGAACTATTCGTCAAGGTCAGTTTCTTGGAAAAACAGATTGCCTAATGAACCATACAGGAATAATACAAACGTTAAAAAAAGCGAACTGTGTCGTTTTTAGAATTATTTCCTTTCGATTTTTCATTTTGAGTTTTTGTCAGATTGACATTTTCAAGAAATCACAACAAGCAATGGACCAAAATCTCTGGTTATATTCACGGTTATCCAAACTGACATACAGGCAAAGAAAAATCTGTCAACGTGGATAACCGTAACTATAACCGGATCTTTTGGTCCATCGCGTGAAATCGCTATTGGTTTGACATTTTCTCAATTCTACCTCTTTTTTTAGTAAATTCATTCAAGAGGGTCTATTTTTACAGTGAGCAAAATAACTCTTTAAATTCAACAAAATTCAAGAAGACTCTTTAATTTTTCTTTTCAAATTATCTGATTCCGACATCAGTATTTTTGCGCGCATGTTCTAGGGGAAGAGTGTGCTATCGTTTTGTCCAAATGTCTGTAATTTTCTATGATTGAGCCGAAAATGGCCTCAAACGACTGATGACGAATCCGGTGTCAAAATCGATTCTGTCCGGCTGATAACTGTCGAACGGATTAAGCTAGCGACTCGAAACTTGTAGGGTAGTTCGCGCATCGGAATGCTGCTATTGAGTTCGTTAATGGGCCAAATCGGCCTAATAGTTTCGAAGGTATAGCATTGGAAATTTTGAGGTTATTTCCCCTCATATTTCAGAAACTAGTGAAGCGATTGGGTTGAAACTTGGCTGTTGGTTGAAGCATTACAACACGCAACCT
Organism: Myrrha octodecimguttata; assembly: GCA_958510865.1. Classification (NCBI taxonomy): domain Eukaryota; kingdom Metazoa; phylum Arthropoda; class Insecta; order Coleoptera; family Coccinellidae; genus Myrrha; species Myrrha octodecimguttata. The sequence goes on from OY294058.1 coordinate 63,526,054, forward strand.
TAAACAGAATTTCGTTGAAATCGTATAGTCACTTAATTCGAAAAAAATTTTTTTTTCTGAAACTACTGTTCCTATTTGAGAACAATTTCAATTATTACTTGAACTTCATATTTCACAGTGGTGTAGCGAATTCAATTCGATACGGCTATTAGTTTTGGGGATATTGGAAAAAAATATGTAGAATTTCGTCGTTTTCTTCTAGATATCGTTGTTTTTTTCGGTATAACTCAAGAAATACTGATTCCATCGTGCTGAAACTTTGCAGCTAATTCAAAGATGCTAAAGGAAAACACTATGCAAAATTTTGTGGTGATCGTGTCAACAGAATAATTTGAAAAAAAAATCAAATTTTTCCTTCAAATTTTCAATATTCTGTGATCTTCCCATCATTTTATCCTCATCAAATTCTGTTTAAACCTTCAAACTGTGATTTTTCGATAAAGTACTGGCGTTCGATACGATCTCATCTGTTTTCTCGGAAATATTGGGAAAATAAAATTTTGAATGGGTATATCTGCGGAATCATTGGGTGGATTTTACCCATTCACGAATTCGCCTTTCGTGATTAACGTCCAAATATTCTCTACAAATATCGAGTTTCTAAGTTGTTTTATACGGAAGTTATTGTGTTTACGGTCTGGCCGTTAGGCCGACCGTAAACATTTGAGTATTTTATTTTACAGTAAAATTCACCAGAAATGACTGAGATCTAATGAGAACGTATGTATCTCAAACCCTCCACATTTTTATTGGATACTCAACAAATTCAGAGGAAAAAACAAATATTTCAAAGTTTCCTCCTTTCCTTTATCCTTTATCCATTCAGCAAGTTCCTCCTTTCTCGGAAAAAATTTCGATATTGGCTGGTCTTGTGTATCAACGAGCATTCAAAAAACAATAGGGAATAGGTATGTGTAAGAGGCTCTTCCATGTTTCACTTTCTGCTCTCGCTTTCAAAAAATATGGATTCCTCAAACTGTATAATAAATAAGCAAGATTTATAATTCATATCAGGCATTATCGTAAATACATGAATGACTGAACAAAACGGAGGGGAAGATATACGATACCAAACAGGCACTCGACTTGAAAGATAGATATATATTTTTCAGCGTCAACCCCAAAATCTATCAGAAGAATTCGATCATTCTATTTAAAAACAGAAAATCGAAAACGTGTGTAGAGATGGAGATTATTCATGTTGAAATATGTTAAAAAAATTCTCATTCAAATTTACCTGTACCTATTTAGTTATTTCTGATAATAGGATGGACCTCTGGCTCACAAATAGTTCCGCCGGCTAAGTTGATTAATGGGCCAAATCGGCCATACACTTTTGGACTTAATTCATTCGAATACCGATTGTAGAGTGATTTTTTTGGACTTCTTTGGTAAAGGATTTGTTGGTATTCTATTTGACTTTGTTTTCATATTGTTGGCCTAAGGAAGCAGAAGTCAACTTCAGCGAAACGTCGCCACGGTTGTTATTGAACTATAATTTCTTTCATTTGGTCCAATTACCTGAAAGGATTGTTCCGTTGAATTCATTTGAATTTCTGAGGATATTTCCTGAATGTCTCAGGAATTACCTGATTAATTTTCTGCAGACTTCCTTTCTTCATTTTTTGGAAAACCGGAACAACTGAAATAACCTCAATTTTAAGTAGATTTATAGTTTCTTTCACAGGATAGGACGCAACACTTCCTAACCATTTTTTAAGCCTATGGTCTCAAAACGATACTTACAAGAGAACGAATAACTCTAAAGAAAAATTGATAATTTCCACTACGAAACTTAATAATTACAGCACTAAATCACTTGGTATTGATATATTGCACTGACTTCACACACTTGTTGCAACGCAACGCGTTTGCGAAACAAACAAAATACCACCTAGTAAAAACTAATATAAATATCACGAGATACATTGGGCTCGGGGAACCTCCTCAGCGTTGCCATATTTCTGGTGTGTTTTGAGGATGGCTGTAGAGCACTATTCCGAAATATATTGGCTTGGAGTTCTGTGTGGAATCTCATCGAAATTCGATGAATAGTTTCCGAAATATACAGTCTGCTGTTCAAAAGGAATAGTTCAAATGGATTTTCACAACAAATTGGACTCGAAAAGTGTTGAACATATTTCGGAAAAAATGTGGCACAAAATTTAAAATTAGTAGTATCCAACAACAATTTTTCATAACAATTAAATACAGATTTTTCTGTATTCACCTTTACATAATAATATCTTTCGATATTGATTTGATATCTTTCGATATACTTTTAATGTCTTCGACGTACTACGTCTTCAATGACAAAATTATTATATCAACTGGCATATAATGATCAAAGTAAAAAACTCTAGAAAAAGGTAAAAAAATGAAATACAACCTAAAAACAATACTAGACACAGTGTTTCATCTTCTATCTTTCGATTTAGAATCATCAGTAGCATTTATTCTATATTATATATCAAAAACTCACCACGTGTTTCCCACTCACAGTTCAACATCAACGGAAATAACGTGGTGAGTTTTTGATATATAATATAGAATAAATGCTACTGATGATTCTAAATCGAAAGATAGAAGATGAAACACTGTGTCTAGTATTGTTTTTAGGTTGTATTTCATTTTTTTACCTTTTTCTAGAGTTTTTTACTTTGATCATTATATGCCAGTTGATATAATAATTTTGTCATTGAAGACGTAGTACGTCGAAGACATTAAAAGTATATCGAAAGATATCAAATCAATATCGAAAGATATTATTATGTAAAGGTGAATACAGAAAAATCTGTATTTAATTGTTATATCAATAGCCTTTAACAAGTAGACTTTTTTGAATTTAATATTTGAATGAAAACTTATAGTTTTCAAAGGTCAATATCAACTGTCATTTAATTTTTGAGGTTATAAAAAAATTTTGGAAAATGTTTTTTTTTACCGCATTTCATTTGTCAAGGAAAGAAGGAGGTTTAAGTAAAATCTGTGGCATTATTGTTTTCTATGCACAATTCTAACAAGCATGCGTATGGACTTAAATCTGGTTATTTCCGTTGATGTTGAACTGTGAGTGGGAAACACGTGGTGAGTTTTTGATATATAATATAGAATAAATGCTACTGATGATTCTAAATCGAAAGATAGAAGATGAAACACTGTGTCTAGTTTTGTTTTTAGGTTGTATTTCATTTTTTTACCTTTTTCTAGAGTTTTTTACTTTGATCATTATATGCCAGTTGATATAATAATTTTGTCATTGAAGACGTAGTACGTCGAAGACATTAAAAGTATATCGAAAGATATCAAATCAATATCGAAAGATATTATTATGTAAAGGTGAATACAGAAAAATCTGTATTTAATTGTTATATCAATAGCCTTTAACAAGTAGACTTTTTTGAATTTAATATAACAATTTTTCAAATTCCAATTCGATACAATATTCAATTTCGGAGATATATGGAAAGAAATAAGTCAGATTTGTTTGTTATTTTGACATTATTTCCTCAATATCACAAGCAGTAAAGATGCAATCAAATCGAAACTTCGTTATTATATGAAAAATAACAACACGAAACTTATTGCTGAATTTCGTATGGATCCAGTCGTTGAAAAATTCTTTTTTTCCGGGAATAATGATCAGGTTTCAACGAAATAATGCGCAGGCCTTAAACACAATATTCAACAACAATGTTCCAAATTTCAATTCGATAAGATATTTACTTTCGGGGATATACGGACAAAAATATGTCAAATTTCGTTGATCGAAACTTTGAGGATATTTCCTCAATATCTCAAGAAGTACAGAATCGGTCAAATCGAAACTTCGTTATTATTTAAAAAAATATCAACGGGCAACTTACCGCAAAATTTCATGCGTCTTCAATTTTAAAAAAAAATTCAAAAAATGGTTTTTCCAAAATTATACAGATCTTTAACAAAAAAAAAAGATTTTTTCCGATTTTATTGACCAAATTTCGGTGAAACTTGGCACATACCTTGAAGTTAGTCTTCCATAACAGTTTTTCAGACTTCAATTTGATCCGATGTTCATTTCCGGAGAAATCAGGAAAAATTATGTCCAATTTCATTGTTATTCGTAATTTAGGTACAATCAAGGGAAAATATCGGGAAATAACAGATATTTGGGTAAAATTATTTTCAAGCTGTTCCCTGAAACATATAAGCAAAAATGACGATTTTGACGTATTTTCCTACGCCAGAATCACGAGTTATCCCTGTCAATTACCAAATCCAGAATGTAAATTCATGCCCCCGTTCCTTTCTGAATTTATTACATCATTTCAGATATCTGCCACAAAAAATGGGTCATCTCTCCGACAAGGGTCTGAACCCAGGCTGAGCAACCGTGTCGCGTTTTGCATAATTCGTTCACCTGGAATCCAAATGAGGTCCCCATAAATGAAGATTTAATACAATTTCGCGGTATAATAATCCATATTTATCTGCCGGAATACTGAGCGATAAATTGAGTGAAGATATTCGCCCCACTCATTTATAAAACGCCAATGATAATCAGTGGCGGTCCGTGATTTTGATGGAGACGTATCAAGGGACTGATAACCCCTTTTGCGCGCATGTTCTGAGGAACAACATGCTATCGTTCTGTCCAAATGTCCGTTATTATCAAATTCGGATCAAAAAATCGTCTCAAACGACTAGATTGTATATAACCATTAAATACAGATTTTTCTGTATTCACCTTTACATAATAATATCTTTCGATATTGATTTGATATCTTTCGATATACTTTTAATGTCTTCGACGTACTACGTCTTCAATGACAAAATTATTATATCAACTGGCATATAATGATCAAAGTAAAAAACTCTAGAAAAAGGTAAAAAAATGAAATACAACCTAAAAACAATACTAGACACAGTGTTTCATCTTCTATCTTTCGATTTAGAATCATCAGTAGCATTTATTCTATATTATATATCGAAAACTCACCACGTGTTTCTCACTCACAGTTCAACATCAACGGAAATAACCAGATTTAAGTCCATACGCATGCTTGTTAGAATTGTGCATAGAAAACAATAATGCCACAGATTTTACTTAAACCTCCTTCTTTCCTTGACAAATGAAATGCGGTAAAAAAAACATTTTCCAAAATTTTTTTATAACCTCAAAAATTAAATGACAGTTGATATTGACCTTTGAAAACTATAAGTTTTCATTCAAATATTAAATTCAAAAAAGTCTACTTGTTAAAGGCTATTGATATAACAATTAAATACAGATTTTTCTGTATTCACCTTTACATAATAATATCTTTCGATATTGATTTGATATCTTTCGATATACTTTTAATGTCTTCGACGTACTACGTCTTCAATGACAAAATTATTATATCAACTGGCATATAATGATCAAAGTAAAAAACTCTAGAAAAAGGTAAAAAAATGAAATACAACCTAAAAACAATACTAGACACAGTGTTTCATCTTCTATCTTTCGATTTAGAATCATCAGTAGCATTTATTCTATATTATATATCAAAAACTCACCACGTGTTTCCCACTCACAGTTCAACATCAACGGAAATAACCAGATTTAAGTCCATACGCATGCTTGTTAGAATTGTGCATAGAAAACAATAATGCCACAGATTTTACTTAAACCTCCTTCTTTCCTTGACAAATGAAATGCGGTAAAAAAAACATTTTCCAAAATTTTTTTATAACCTCAAAAATTAAATGACAGTTGATATTGACCTTTGAAAACTATAAGTTTTCATTCAAATATTAAATTCAAAAAAGTCTACTTGTTAAAGGCTATTGATATAACAATTAAATACAGATTTTTCTGTATTCACCTTTACATAATAATATCTTTCGATATTGATTTGATATCTTTCGATATACTTTTAATGTCTTCGACGTACTACGTCTTCAATGACAAAATTATTATATCAACTGGCATATAATGATCAAAGTAAAAAACTCTAGAAAAGGTAAAAAAAATGAAATACAACCTAAAAACAATACTAGACACAGTGTTTCATGTGTTTCATTAGGTCAATATCAACTGTCATTTAATTTTTGAGGTTATAAAAAAATTTTGGAAAATGTTTTTTTTTTACCGCATTTCATTTGTCAAGGAAAGAAGGAGGTTTAAGTAAAATCTGTGGCATTATTGTTTACTATGCACAATTCTAACAAGCATGCGTATGGACTTAAATCTGGTTATTTCCGTTGATTTTGAACTGTGAGTGAGAAACACGTGGTGAGTTTTTGATATATAATATAGAATAAATGCTACTGATGATTCTAAATCGAAAGATAGAAGATGAAACACTGTGTCTAGTATTGTTTTTAGGTTGTATTTCATTTTTTTACCTTTTTCTAGAGTTTTTTACTTTGATCATTAGAACAATTTTGAAAAAAAATTTAAAATTTTTTCTTTCAAATACATATTTAATATTCTGTGGTCTTCCTATCATATATCCTCATTGAATTCTGTATGAACCTTCGAACTATTATTTTTCGATGAAGTACTGGATTTCAATTCTATCTAATCTGTATTTTTGGAAAAATTGGGAAAATGAAATTTTAAATGGGTATATCTGCGGAATCATTGGGTGGATTTTACCCATTCACGAATTTGTCCTCTGTTATTAAAGTCCAAACCTTCTCTACAAATATCGAGTTTCTAAGTTGTTTCTTTCGGAAGTTATTGTGTTTACGGTCCGGCCGTTAGACGATTCATACAGAATTTCTTGAGGATAGTGTGATTAGAAGATCACAGAATGAATAATTGAACAAAAAGAATTTGAATTTCCTTTCAGATTGTTGTAATGACACGATCATCACGAAAATTTGCCCGAAGTTGTTCGTCAGCATTTTCAAATTAACCGCCTAGTTCGATCATAGTTGAATCAGTATTTTTTGAGATATTCTGAAAAGATCAACTATATCGAAGAAAAATCACGAAATTTGACATATTTTTTCGCAACATCTCCAAAAATTATTATCGCTCCAAACTGAAATTTGGTACACTGTTGCTGAATATGAAGTATGACCAGAATTCTGTCCGAATGTGATGAATAGTTTCTGAAAAAAAAATTTTCAAACATTTTTTTTCAATTTACTAACAGCGAGATCTCAACAGAATTTCGCAAAAAGTTTCCAGTCCTCATGTTTCAACTAACTGCCAAGTTTTAATTCAATCGCATCAGTGGTTCTCGAAATATCAGGGAAATAAACTCAACACTTCAAATACCTATAACTCCGAAACCATTTGTCCGATTTTACCCATTAACGAATTTAACCTTTGCATTTAGAAGTGCAATCAACCCTGAAATTTTCAAATCGATAGCATTTGCCGTATGCCCGTAATGGTGCCTAAGCACGGACTGCTGGACAGAATCGATTTTGACACCGGATTCGTCATCAGTGAGTCCAACCTAGTCGTATGAATCCATTTTCGGCTCAAAATTCGAAAATGACAGACATTTGGACAAACGATAGCACGCTGTTCCATGAGAACATACACGCATTTCTATGAATTTGGCGCTAACAACGAAGTCAACATTCAATAATAGTTCAGCAAATTTCAACTCTATTCGACTATTGTTCCCGGGAATATTGAGGAAAAATGTGTCAAATTCAGCTTTGCTGACGAATTCAAACCAAACGGTAAAGGCGGGTTCATGTTACAACGAATACCGCAACAATATAGGCAGTTGTACGGAAATCCGAATAACATAAAATTCAGCATGAGTTTACTTTTTTCGTATTTCCGAATCGTTCAGCGATTCACGCCGTGCTGCAATATTTTTGCGGCATTCGTGTTAACATGAACCCTCCTTCAAAGCTACTGCCCTCAAGTTAGTGCTTTTCTTGAACTTTTTTCCCTTGTGACAAAGGGTTTTTTCGTTGTGTTTCCACGAACTACAATATTATAGCTCTGGTGACTTTGTTGTAAGTTATGAATTTGTTTCTGACCTCCTAAAAATATTCCGAGGAAAGGTTCATGTTTATTATTATTGAAATAAGAATTAATTAATCGTATCCAACGTTTCCTATGAGTGTTTCTGAATACATATCTCTGGAAGACTTCTTTTTCATGATAAATATTCATCGATCAAGTTTCAGAATTGTGAATTCAGAGACGAAGGAAACTTTTTCATATATTTTCACGATTTTGACTGAACTGAAATTTAAAATCAAATTAAATTTGTCGAAATGAATTCATTTTCGAATATTTTTGAAAATAATGGATTTTCCTACTCGGAAAATCAAAAAAAAATCTCTGACTTGACTATTCTTGATATGAAATCTCGGTAACTTCAGTAAATATTCCAGATTTTATATGGTAGATTTTTCGATGCCGGCCTGTATCGGCGTAAACTTCTTGTACAAGGAGAATAATTAAAGAAGGCAGTTGCCAACCCTTCACCAGCCGCCACTGATGAAATTCCGTGGCAGAAACTGAGCGATTAAAACAGCATCGAGGCAGATCAAATAAACCACCGTGAAATGGCCAATAAAAAACAAACCCGTATCTTAGCGAAGCGTCGAGACTATATTATGTATATTAGTCCATAAACTGAACGCGATATCATAGAAATCTACAACCACGTGTTATAAGTAGGTTTTTGGCGTTTGGAGTGTGTGCTCTTAAGGAAACGGTGTTCTTTATTTCGGAAATTTATTTGATTTAGTGCGGCTCCCAGGTGCTCCTTCTTTCCAAAGCGTAAATATTAAGGCCAAATATGGACTGTCGTTTTGCCTCGAAAAAAGTGTAATTTGATTCTGGCGAATTCCGAGTACCATACTGTCGCTGTTTTTTTTTGCCGAGATTTTTTTCTATTGAATATTTTATGTTTGGAACCCTTGTACGTTACTGCAGATAATGGCCCTTGTGGATCAGTGTTGCGAATAAATTGGGGGCTCGAAAAGTCGAGGAGGAAAGTGGAGTGTCCATAATAAGGGAAAAAGAATACACTTATTATTTGAATAATATGATCAAATGAGTTTCCTGATATACAGGGCGAGTCTTTAAGTTATACATAACTTTTAACCATAATCTACATTCATCGAATAGAACAGAAATTCATTCACCATTTTCCAGATTCTGCTCAGATCAAAAAAGAAAGCATTTAAATGTTTTTTCAATGTGCTAATACACTCCGGCAGTTTGTTCAACACAGACAATTTTTACTGATATCTGTATTTAACAATATCAAGCTCGTTCCTTGTTAAATGAAACCTGACCAAGAAAATCCATTCACTCAATTAATTCCTATGATTTGGTGGTTAGTGCAGCATTGCTGTAGCTGAAAAATTTCACTATACTTGACTATTGAAACAGTTACCTTCCACTCGATATTCGTGCAATATCCATCTGTTTCTGCCATAAGTTTTACATAGTTTCACTTTCTCATTTTGAAAATACCATAAACATTATTATTCTCATCAAATTACTATTGACTTCCTCGTTGTGACTGTTTTTTTACTCAAAACTGACGCAGGTTGAAATATCGATGTCAAAATAATTCGACGAGACGTTGCCAAATGCCGATGCCAATTTCTACTCTCAGTCTCAACATAATCATCACGCTTGGAAACTAAAAATACCGAAGGTGTTTTGAAGAAGCAGAGACAAAGTATCAGGAAGTGCTATGAAGAATTGAAATCTGCTTTTTCTGATATTAACCCTGATAATTTGGAATCAATAATTTATCACAAGCTATCCAATATTTTCGACGTATGTGATAACCAAGGAATTATATTTTATTTGAATATTCATTTTTTAGCTGCACAACACCACAATAAGAAAGCTTTTACGTGAAAGAGACGACAAAGAATTTCCTTCTATTGGTGCACCCAAAAAGACCCTGGCTGAAGACTTTATTTTGGAGAAAGATCTGCAACGACAAATTTGGAATTTTAATTTGAAAAATGAACAATACCACTCGATTTTGCAGAGGAACGTTCGGAATATAACGGAGGACAGACATCAATTTTGGAATTATAAAATCAACGGGTTACAAACACAAAAGGGTAAATGCAAAATTTTATGTGAACAAAAACATGTTGGAGCCAAAATTACTTTCCTGCGAAAACTTTCACAGTATAAATCGTTGGATGAAAATCTCAGATTTAGATAAACATTTTGATGAATACGTAATTACTACGACCTCAATGTACAGAGGACAACGTTGCGTAGTTATCTGACAGGAAAATGACTATAACCTAACATTTTCAAAATATACATGGTGAAATGTGTCAGAATGTCATGGCCAACCGGGATAGTTTATGAAAGTGAATGGAGTATATAATAGAGTGTAGTACTATAGTACTTTCTTTTTCTCAAATAACTGTTATACTACGATTTCTAGTTTATGCATATTACTGTAATTGTTGATGGAACTAACTCAAGTTTATTTCATATGAACACAATTATATCCACACTATACTCCAGATTAGGTGTAACTTCATAGAGTACGAAGTCACAACTTCATAGCCTGTGACTACTTGCAGCTGTTTCATGGTTTTTCCCCAATTTTTAGACCAGGTTTACCATGGTAAGGTAGTCTGAAGGTCGGTAAAAACCGTGAAACATCTGTAACCATTCTCCTTGGACGCCACTTCTTCGCTGTAGTATGTTTTGGTTGATTGGATGATTAGCTCTGATCAAGGTGGAATATTTGTTGATTCATCGATAGATATTCGTCTTTTTGGTTTTGTCAGTAAAATGTTTTTGGATATTTCAACAGCCTCTGTCATTTACCTGAGCCGATTCTAGAAAAACGATACATAGAGAATAACTTTAGTTGATGAGAGGTGTCAATTTCAACTTGAACACACGAGTACATTAGTGTTATTATGTTGTGGGAAAACCAAATTAACCAAGTGTTTCCAAAGTCGTGACGGAGGTTGTTGATTCCAAAATCTCAGATGCAGCGACCTGTTGCGACAAAAGATCAACGTCATACACATCGATCAATGTATTCTGCACTCGAAGGTAGGATTCGCAAGATGTTCCTGGGAGATGGCGCGCTGTAGTTAGTTATACTGCAGATTTCCATCTGAAAGGTGACAAGTATCTAGATTCCTATTTAGCGGTTTTGTCCAAAGTAAGATGGTCTGATGATCAGTAAAAACTGTGAAAAAGCTGTAACCATTCTCCTTGGACGCCGCTCCTTCGGTGTAGATGTTTTGTTTGATTGGATGATTAACTCTGATCAAGTTGGAAGGTTTGTTGATTAATCGACAGACATTCGTCCTTGTGATTATTTCAGTTGATTACTACTGGAGCTCTTTTTCTTCCATGAACCAAATCCTATCAAAGTCTTTCAATATTCTTTTTTCTCGATGTTCCCAAAACAGTTCCGATCAGATTGAAAATTGGGGTATGGTTGAAAAATTATGGCATTGAGGTTTATGTGGAATTTTCTGAGGATATAAAAGGTCTCTTGCATGTATTTTCTTTATCATTGGAATCAAATATTCTACCCATAAGGATACTGAAAAATTTCAATCGGCTCCAAAAATGTCAATTTTCAACGAGAAAACGATCTTTTAAATTAGGCTCCACATATTGGTTGTTTAAACTCTCCGAAGTTCGCGCCTTCCGTGACGTACCGCGATATATCCACTCTCTCCCTCTTCTCGTGTACCTTTCTATCTAGCAAGCCAATAGGGAGCGTCAGCTGTATCGATCTGGGCATCGTGGAATAACGAGTGACGTAGGAGACGATCTACCGCGTTTTACCCACTTTGGTTTTGCGTCCCGATTTGACAATTTTTAATACCGAATTATTCGAAAATCGCGAATTGTTGAAGTGTGCGATAGCATACATTATGACTTTTTATTGAAATGGAATGAGAAAATCATAACAATATGATGATTCGTGTTACATACAAGAGACCTATTGTAAAACATCCAGATCATTCTATGATGGAGTTAAGATGAGTTGGAAAAATGTTCAATCAGATCTCCATGAACATTTCCATGGAATTTCATGCTCTCATTTTCGAACCATTCACTAGTCGTTATGAATCAAATTGTTTCCAGTCCGAGATTCAATCTAGAAGCCTGAATAATCATTTCCTTCAAGTCCACGTCAGTTATTTCAGTCCAAATTTAGAACTGGTTTGTTACAAGTTTGACATAAGATAATCGTTTCTGTATCAAAAGCAGCAGACGTCAAAATGTCCAGAGTTTGTGAAATTGTTTCGCATCTTCCTTATCGGTAACTTAATGAGTTCAGCTCAATACCAAAGACAATATGGTAGTCTGTATTCCAAATTGGTGAGAGGAAATGTCATCGTGCTTCATTGCGTTCATTGTATTTTCAAAATCACTTCACAAAATTTATTCCCTCATGCCTCAATTGCGAATTTCGCACAAATCTTCTTCATTTTCCCAGGACAATGTAATAATTGACCGACAATTTTTCTTGTTTTAATTCATCCCTGAGAATGAACTCCATCTCGTTAAAAATCTTGGGGGATCATCCATGAGTAACACACGATTTCTGCGCGCATGTTGTAGGGGAACAGCGTGCTATCGTTTTTTCCAAATGTCTTTAATTCTCGAATTTTTTCCCGAAATTGGTCTCAAACGACTAGATCGGACTCACTGATGACAAATCCATTGTCAAAATCGATTCTGTTCGTCTGGCTGGTCTTGGGCACGATAACTGTCGAACGGAGCAAGCTAGCGACTCAAAACTTTCGGGGTGACTCGCGCATCGGAATGCCGCAGTTAAATTCATTAATGGTCCAAATCAGCCAAACGGATTCGGAGGTATAGCCATTTCAAATTTTGACGTTATTTCCCTTATATTTCAGACACTACTGCAGAGATTGAATTGAAACTTGGCAGTTAGTTGAAGTATATGATGGACAACTTTGTGCAAAATTTTGTGATGATAGTGTCATTAGAACGATTTGAAAGAAAAGTTCAAATTCTTTTTCAAATATTCTGTGATCCTCTGATCATATTATCCTCATGAAATTTTGTATGAACCTTCGAACTGTGATTTTTCGATAAATTACTGGATTTCAATTCGATGTTATCTGTATTATTGAAAATATTGGGAAAATAAAATTTTGAATAGTTATATCTGCGGAATTAATCGGTGGATTTTACCCATTCACGGATTGTGACAACGTTGTTCAGTAGAATTGCTTTTTCTGCTATAGAATAACGAAATAGTTATTCCTATTCTGTGGTACACACGTGTTCTTTGTCAATATAACCAAACAATTTCCGTTTGCGAATTGTCAGTATGACAGTCTGTGCTCTACTTTTTCTATTCATTGGTCGTTGTCTTCTACTCTAACCAGATCGAAGTATAGCTATCTCTGTTTTCCTAAGCAAAGTAACACATTTGACGTCCTTTTCTTTCCGAGAAAGCTGAATTTGACGTTGCCATATCGTGCACTCATGACAAATCCCTTTAAATGCAAATCCCCATTTTTATTTTCAAGTTTTAGGTGATCAAACATTTTTTTAGAAATATAATATTGAAATTATATGTTTGAAATGTGATGTTCTGAAGGTTTTTCATGAAAATAACTGCATTTTCGTTCAAGGAAAAAGCCCCATTCCGAGACTGATGAGTAGAATTTGCCTATTAACGAACTCAAACAAGATATTTATGCTCCGAACCCAATCTGAAAATTTTAAGATCAAGGTATTCTATAGGTAGTTTTTGTCTAAAAAATGCAATGTATTTCGTTTGAACCCATTAATTTCACTCAAAACCTGAAAAGTGCCTATAATTATTCATGACAAATGACAGAAATGTTTCATCCATGAATGGACATCATGAGGAAGCCCTAAATTATGTAGCCCGTGAAATGATAAGCTGTTCTGTTGACTCCTAAACATTTCGACAGGGACACCCCTTCAACGATCTGCTGATAGGCAGGCAAACAATTCCACCAGCTGTTATTTCAAAACGAAAGTGTCAACCTGAAAATGTAGATAAAGCTGGTTTTTATGAAGTGGATCTTGTGGGGTTGATATATTTTTTACGCGTTATGCTGGATCGAAAGGATGAAGTGTAACATCAGTGAAGTATTGCATTTTTGTCTTTAGTCATGATATATATGTAACTTAGAATCGATTGAATTGTTTTTACGCGCTTGTCATTTAACTTTCAGAGATATTGGGAAGATAATTTCTCGAATATTGTGTTTTTTTTCCTCGTTATCAATAAAAACTGATCCGATAATGAGGAAACGTGTAAGAAAGTAAAAAAACCTAGAAAATCACTGATGTGAGGTCAGGAGCTTGTTTCGTTGCCAAAGCGGTCATCTATACGAGTATTGACCATGCCAAACGCAGATTTCTTCATATGGTCCTCACGAAATTCTGCATGAACCTCAAGCTATAATTTTCGATCAAGTACTAGATTGCAATTCGATGCAAAATTTTTAATGGTTATAACTATCTAAAGAATAATTGGTGAATTCAACCCATTAAGGCATTCGACCTTCTTAATTAAACTGAAAACCGACTCTTCATATACAGTGCCCGTCAAAATTATAGAACAAATTCATTTCCTCAGAATAAAAATATTTGGCAACAAAATCCTGAAACAGGTTTTTGTTTCACTTTTAACAAATTTTTATGCCTTTTTGAAGGATTTTCGGTGCACCCTGTGCCATTCCCATCAACCCTCTAAATTTTTTGAATAGGGAAAGTGGGTCATGTGGTACTTTATTGGCAAGGTCTTTGTATCTTCTTTACAGGCGTGTAGAAATTTTCAAGAAAAAAATTTTTTCTTGTTAAATTAATTACCTCAATGTGGTTCTCAGTGTGTGCACTTTGTCATGGCCCATTTACTTTGAGACGATGGTACCTGATGAAATTTGTCACCGAATGAAAGTCGACCATTACAGTTTTGTTCATGCACAACTTTCAATATACCCTTTCAAAATTTCAGTTTCCCGATATTTCTGAAAACATAGATCAAATCGCCCTTCAATGAGAAATTCCACCCTGAAGTTTCAGCCAAATAGGGTCTACAGAACAATGAGCAAAAAAAATTTAAGAGTCCTCCTGCATTTTGTCAAATGGAGAGAGTTATTTTGCTCATTGTTCTGTAGACCCTATATTTGGCCGAAACTTCTAGGTGGCATTTTTCATTGAAGGGCAATTCGATCTATGTCTTTGGAAATATCAGGAAACAGAAACTTTGAACGGGTATGTCTGCGGAATCATTCGATAAAATGATTGAAAATATTTTCGGGTTCGTAGTTCTCTACCTACTAGGGAACTATAATTTCGTTATTTGCGAAATATTCTCCTACTAACAGTAGTGAAGAATAATCAAATAATAAACTACTGTTTCTATAGAACAACTTTTGTTACTAACAGTTTTTGAAAAAAAAAATTTTCCGAAAAAAAATCGAAAATAATTTTTTCAATTGACTGACAGCGTGATCTCAACAAAATTTTGCAAAAAGTTGCGAGTCCTCATGTTCCAACTAATTGCTATGTTTCAATCAAATCATTTCAGTAGTTATTGAAATTTCAGGAAAATAACCTCAACATTTCAAATTGCTATAACTCCAAAACCATTAGGCTGATTTCTCCCATTAACGGATTTAACCGTCGTATTTTAAAATGCAACCTACCCTGGAAGTTTCAATTCGATCGGATTCTTCGTACGCCTGTCATCGTGCGTACGGCGGGCCGGCCGGACAGAATTGATTTTGACAACAGATTCGTCATCAGTGAGTCGAACCTAGTCGTTTGGGACCATTTTCCTGAAAAAAAATCGAAAATAACAGACATTTGGACGAAACTATAGCACGCTGTTTCCCAGAACATCCGCGCAAGAACTACAGGCTTCTATATGTCACTCCACGATATTTATGCTTTTTACTGGCCACCCCTAATGAATCACCTGGTATGAGGCACGATATCAATTATTTTCTGCTAAAATAAAACAACAAAATACACGTTCCAAACAGAACAGATCTCGTCACAATTTAGTAAATCTTATTACTTGGACGGGTAAATACAGATATGTTTCCAAAACGGGCGACCAAAAAGCAGGAAAACCCCTGTTCATTTCAAATTGGAGCAGAAATATCGAATGGAATTATTCATCGGCATGGAAAGACGCTCGTCTCAGTTCACTCTGAATCAAAGAGGGTTTCGATGATCACCGACGAGATTTTTATCGAATGTATATTTCCTTTTATTATTGTATTATCGTCCTGAAATCCTTGTTCGTTGAAAGATGCTGGCTCCCAGGAAATCATTTTACTTTTCATTTCGCTATAGATCCAATCTGAGCAAATCCTTAACGTTTTTACGGAAAAGTGTTTTATAGTAGCTCCTCTTTTGGTGTCATTTTATTCTTTAATCGTGAATTTAGTTGGATTTTTGTCGATTGAGCTCTTGAAAAGAATATTGATTCTTAACTATTTACCGCACAGAGTGAATTAGGTGGGAGAAGGGGCCAGCTTGAACTCTGAATGGAGAATTCGGACTGTGATGTACCCCAGTTAGGGTTGGTTCGTCCAGTTGATGGCACAGGTGAGGGTTTGAGACTAACTCTCGAAACTCGATAAAGGGTTCAATTATTTTGGTAATTATCTACGACGTAACAAATTAATGCGGTCTATCGTTCAATTGTGTCTCTGCTCATTACATAAACACAAATATTGTACAGGGTGATTCCGGAGGAGACCGTCAGATTATAGGATAAGTTCACACTAGTCAAGACAGTCTCGAAACAATGTTTGGTTTATGGTTGGGGGTCTCTATTGAGAATATACAGGGTGATTTGTCCGATTCGACCGATTCTACTTTTATTGATAACTTTGGCATGGCTCCTTCGTTTTCAATGAAATTTTCAGCGAAGTACACTATTGATAAGCATATTCATTAAATCCAAAGTTTTTTCAAAATAAGCGGTTGTTATTGTGATAATTCCAGGTTAATTGTGCAGGCTGAATAAAACACCCTGTACATTGCGTTTCCAAATATACGCTATCTGTTTACGATTCTACTATAATGAGTCATTATTTGAGAGTTTCTAATTTTTTTGACACACTTCTAGTTTTCTGAGAAAATTTTATCGAAAAAAGACAATGTCGAAATTTCGCTCCAATCGATTCTACTTTTATTAATAGCTTTGGTATGGCTCATCCAATTTTGATGAGAAGTGTAGAACGATCTGAATGAGTACATTCAATAATCGTAACAGTCTCTAGAAATACAGGGTTGTAATTGTGATAATTTCAGATTAATTGTGCAGTTGAAAAAAACACCCTGTACATTGTTTTTCCAAAACTTTCTTATTCGTTTCAGATTCTTCATTAATATGTCATCATTCCGTGGTTTTTAATTTCTTTGGCACACACCCGGTTTTCCTAGAAAACATTTTTGAAGAAGAGGATGATCGAAATTTGGCTCACGAGCAGTGAACGTATTCATCACTAGGTAGGAAAGCTGTATTATCCAAGGATGCGAAGCAGTTCTTTTCAAATTACAAATTCATATTTAATTGCTAATATTCTGTATGCAATCATTCAATTCAGAATATATTTCGAATTTGAAAAGAATATTCTAGAAGTGACGAACAACTTTGCATTCTTGGACGATACAGCTTTCCTTCCTTGTGCGCAATACCCTCACTGCTTGTTAGCCAAATTTCGATTATGCTCTTCTCAAAAAATGTTTCCTAGGCAAACCGAAGGTGTGCCAAAGAAATAAAAAACCTCTGAACAATGACATATTATTCTAGAATCTGAGACGAATAAGAAAGTATTGGAACAGCAATGTACAGGGTGTTTCTTTCTCAACTGCACAATTAATCTGAAATTATGAAATTAAACCCTGCATTTTGAGAGATTGTTGCGATTATTGAATCAACTCATTCAGATTGTTCTACAATTCAAATTTCATCAAAATTGGATGAGCCATACCAAAGTTATCGATAAAAGTAGAATCAATTGGAGCGAAATTTCGACATTATCTTTTTCTGAAAAAATTTTCTCGGAAAACTAGGAGTGTGCCAAAAAAATTAGAAACTCCCAAATGATGACTTATTATAGTAGAATCGTAAACAAATAGCGTAGTTGAAGAAACGCGATGTACAGGGTGTTTTTCCTACCTGCACAATTAATCTGGATTTATCACAATAACAACCGCTTATTTTGAAGGAAAATTCCGAAATCAATGAATCTTCTCATAAATATTTGTACTACGCTAAAAGTTTCATTGAAATCGAATTAGTCATACCAAAGTTATCAATAAAAGTAAAATCGGTCGAATCGGGCAAATCACCCTGTATAATCTCAACAGAGACACCCAACCATAAACCAAACATTGTTCCGAGACTGTCTTGACAAGTGTGAACTTATCCCAAAATCTGACGGTCTCCTCCGGAATCACCCTGTATATGTTTTGTCAAAGTTTTTACTATCATATTATAATATCAGACGTGGGATTCCAATATCAGAAGGTGACATTTTGAGCACGTGTGTTGGATGATGTGAGGTTGTCTGGACCTTTCTTGTCTTACGTATTAATTATAAAGACTGTTTATACTTTACAGGACAATATTACCACATTTCTGGGCATTATAATATGGAAGATTGATCTCACAAATGAAGTATCTTCCGACGATTCTGAGTATTTAAAAAAAGCTTGAAATTGACACGGTATACGATCGAACCCGGACCATTCGCCATTTTGCGACAAATAAATATTGCTGTTCCCGATGGTTCTTTGCTAGGTTTTGCGCACATGTTCGGGGGAATTTCCAACTGAAATTGGTCTCAAACGACTAAGTTGGATTCACCTACGACGAAACTGGTGCCAAAAACGATTCAGTTCGGCTCCAGGAGGGGAGAATCCTATCGACTTGAAACTTTTGAGGTAGGTTTTATTTCAAAATGCGACGGTTGAGCTCGTTAATGAGCCAAATCAGCCAAATTGTTTTGGTGTACCAGTCATTTGAATTATTGAGGCTATTTTCCAATATTTTGTTTCTAAGACTATTAGGGCGATCGGACTGAATTTTGAGAATTAGTTGTTGAGAACGTATGTATATCTAGTTGATTACAAAATTAATTCGTTCCGAACGGAAAAATTATTCCCGGAAAATATCAGATTTGAAAAAAAACTCGCATACATCAGAAGCTCTATATTTCACAACGGTGTTGTTTAACTTTCACATTGATTCGATTCAAACTTTTGAAAAATATTTCAAATTCTGTGGGTTTTCCTAGACGTCGTGTTTATTCCCGGAGTTATCCGAAATATACTGATCCAATCATGAAGAAACCTTAAAACCATGTTGAGATTGCTGATGCACATGTTGGTGCAAAATTTCGTGATGATCATCAGAACAATCTGAAAAAAAATCAAAATTTGTTTCCAAATGTTCTACATTCTGCGATCTGCAGATCATATCATCCCCAAGCAATTCTGCATGAGTATTCAAGCTTACATTTTTCAGTCAAGCAGTGGATTTAAATTCGATCTAATCTGAATATTTGGAAACATCGGGAAAGTAAATTTGAATACATCTGCGGAATCAATGGGTGGATTTTACCCATTCACGATTTCAGCCTTCTCAGTTAAAGTTCAAACATCCTCCTCAGATTTATAGTTTGTATGTTTCCCTTTCCGGAAGTTATTGGATGTTTACAATAGGCCGTTAGGACCACCGTAAACACAATAACTTTCGAAAGAAACAACAAACAAACTCGATATTTGTATAGTTATTTTTGACCTTGATCAGATAGATGGAATTCATGAATTCGAAAAATTCACCAAAAGATTCCTCACAAAAAAGTACCCATTCACAATTTTATTCTTTCAATATTTACAAAAATACAAATCAGATCGATTCGAAGTCTAGTACTTAATCGGAAACTTGTAGATTAAAATCCATGCAGAATTTCGTGAAGACGATATGAAAAGAAGATCGGCAAATCTTTCAATCATGAAGAAGGGCAGTGTTTGGCGGGGTCAATAGTCGATACGTGCATAGGTGACCGCTTCGGAACCTAATATGAACAAGTGCGTTCTTCTTCTTCCAGACATTGATGACTTAATGGACTCTGTGAAAAGAACTGACAGTAACAGTTGTCAAAAATGACATATTTGTATACCAAACTATTAATAGTATTTTTCGTCCTGAGAGGTTTAGGATCTATGGTGCGGGAAGGCAATTTGGAGGATTATCCTTACTTGGCCTTGATAGGAACTTTCACAGACCAAAATTATAGGTTCACTTCTGCCTGTACCGGCTCGATCATCACCAGAAGGTTCATCCTGACTACGGCCCATTGTTTCAGGCAAGAGGAAAACTGGGTTGCCCTTATTGGTGCCCTACCACAAGAAAAATATTCAGCTTTATTGGAGAAATGGATTCTACATCCCAATTATGTCATCACAGTCGGTAGGTGAATTATCTATCTTATACCTGGGTCGCTATTCTTGAAAATCTGCTAGTAGAACGAATATGAGAAAGTGGGCATGTCCACGAGCTTTACATGTTTGAATCAAATAACATTAAAACAGTGATTTCTAGGGCCGTATGTATAGTTGTTCCTTGAGGCTTCCTTACTGAAGGCCGCCTTGAATTTTCTTTTCTATGTTTCTATGCAAACAAACTTGTATTTGTTTCCATAGAAAAGCAAATTCAAGGCGGCCTTCAGTAAGGAAGCCTCAAGGAACAACTATAAATACGGCCCCTAGAGAACAATCGATGCATCTCTTAGGATATGTAAGGGAACATAACAGGGGACGGATATTCTTAGGTTATGTTTTCTGTTATTTCAGGCTGTGTCAAAGATTCTGGTCAGATTTAATCTATAGTGCATAAATCAATTTCAAGCAATGGATCAAAAGGTCTGGTTATAGTTACGGTTATCCAAACTGACACGTGGGCAAAGGATAATCTTTCAATTTGGATAACCGTAATTATAACCGGAGCTTTTGGTCCATCGCTCATTGAGATTTAACGTTTCGCTAATTTGTCACTGCTTGATTGAAGCTTATGTTTCAGTAATACTGTTTGGACTTACCGAGGAAAAGAATCGATATTTTACAAACCCCATGTTCTCTGGATTGGATCATTCAGAATACTTCGTAAAAGATTTAGTCCTACAACCCAGTATTTTTTTTTCCTGGTATAATCTGCTATCTAGCAACCCATATACATGTCAGTCTTCGCGAAATATATAGCCTGTTAACATTTTCTTTTCACATTTCGCCAAATGTTTTTGGTAAACTATATTCTCTTATCTGAATTGTCCATTTTTACCCTCTACCAAAATGCCACAACCGTAACACAGTCTGTGACTCTAACGACACCATGTCACGGAAAACTCAACACTGATTTGTTCTATGCCATGAATATGAAGTTATCTACATGTTCGATGTTAGCTTCTCGTCCACAGATGCAAATCAAAGGCACATTCCATGATGTAAAAATCATAGTGTACTCATCTGAAAAATGAGTGACGTCAGTAAGATCAAAATACAAAGAGTTGTATAATCTGTGCTTTGAATTCACGTGCAAATTCAACTCTTTGTATTTTCTGCTAGCTGACGTCACTCATTTTTCAGACGAGCATACCATGGTTTTACATCATGGGTGTGCTCATCTGAAAAGGGAGTGACGTCAGCTAGCAGAAAATACAAAGAGTTATATATTATGTGCTCTCTTTCTATTTTCTGCTAGCTGACGTCACTCATATTTCAGAAGAGCACACCATGTTTTTCACATCATGACTACGAGTCATGATGTAAGTAAAACGTGGTGTGCTCATCTGTGATCGTATTTACCAATGATGACGTCACTTTTTTCATTCAAATTCAAAGCACAGAATACATATATTCCCTTGTATTTTAATTCTGCAAATGTCTGTAATTTTCGAATTTTGAGCCGAAAATGGTCTTTAACGAATAGGTTGGACTCACTGATGATAAATCCGGCGTCAAAATAAATTCTGCCCGGCCGTCCGTGTGCACGATTACGGTCGCACGGAGAATCATATCGACCTGAAACTTTCAGGGTAGGTTACATTTCAAAATGCGATGGTTAAGTTGGTTAATGGGCAAAATCGGCCAAACGATTTTCGTGATGATCGTGTCATTAGAACATTTTGAAAAAAAAAACAAACTTTTTCTTTCAAATACATATTTAATATTCTGTGATCTTCCTGTCATATTATCCTCATTGAATTCTGAATGAACATTCGAACTATTATTTTTCGATAAAGTACTGGATTTCAATTCTATCTAATCTGTATTTTTGGAAGTATTGGAAAAATAACATTTTGAGTGGGAATATCTACGGAATCATAGGGCGGATTTTATCCATTCACGAATTCGGCCTTCGTAATTGAGGTCTAAACCTCCTCTACAAATATCGAGTTTCCAAGTTGTTTCTTTCGGAAGTTATTGTGTTTACGATACGGCCGTCTTTTTCGGGATATTCCGGATAAAACTACGATATCGAGAAATGAACAACGAAATTTAACATACTTTTTAAAAATATCTCAGAAATTTGAAATCGTATCAGACTGAAATTTGGTACAATGTTGTGAAATGAAGAGTTTAAAGCCTGAGCAGAATATTTCCGATTTCGACGAAAACCTCCCGAAATTTTATTATTCGCAAACAGAACGATCTCAACTGAATTCTGCGTAAAGTTGCGCGTCGTAAAGCTTCAACTAACTGTCAAGTTCAAAACGAATCGCTCAAGTAGTTTCAGAATTGTCAGTAGTAATACTCATGATATAAAAAACATGAATCAATTTCAAGCGATGGACCAAAATGTTTTTGGTTATTCGCGGTTAATCGTACTGGTTATGTGTCAAAGGATATAATGACGTCACAACCACTAACCACTGTCATTGTCGCTTGAATTCGTTGGTTTAAACCACAAAATACAAATCCCTTTTGTGTAAACTATTTTGACTTTTGATCAAAGGTTTTGACAGTGTTCAGTTAAATTTTTGTATTCTTAATAATGGATAGTCGTGGTAAAAAACTTGCATTACTGCTATTGCGAACTTCTGCGTAGATGCCACCGCCCCAACAGTTAAATTTGAAACCTGTCCAAGCTAGTAGTTTTATGTAAACAAACAGTAGAAATGTGGTGGAGAACGAATATTTATTAAGCAGAGCTACAATATTTCAGGAAATTATTATAATTTTGTGTTAGATTTCTTGAGAAGGAACTTTTCGTTTGGATCACGATATGAAATCATGCTTGAAATCGTTCCTGGAGGATAATTTCGATGTTATTTTAGTGTCTGTTGCTTGGTGGATCAAAATTAACCAATATGGTTTACTTGAATTTCGAAAGAAAAGAAAACAGATAACAAATAAATGATATTATTTCCATATCACAGCAGCTAAAGATACAATTTAAAATGAAAAATGCACAGCTGGTTCAACCTACCTATATATAAATAAAAAATATTAATGTAATTATATGAATAACTTTAGCTATTATCAGCTTTATCAGTTTTTATCTAGTTTTTGTCAGGTTTCGAATCAGATCCCCCTCTTTGAATGTGACTTCGTGTAGTAAGTGGAGTAGGTAGCTGCAGAAGTGGAACAGCATTTTTTCATCAAAATTCTTTCATTTTCATTTATACCTAAAACCTATCGACATGAAGTTGTTCTGAAATGAATATATTGTATTTTACCTTTATGAAATTCAGGCTTTTCTTCTATCAACGATTTCCATGCCAGATGCAGCTTCCGAATTATCTTTACTTTCATTCGGCTTTGGAAAAAATGAAAACTTAAGGCAGTTGATAATCCTTTCTCCTTTGACCATAGTTTACATTGAGTCGAGGAACACAACAATAGCCATCTCGGGAGGATGCCATTTCGAATTAATACAATCGAAAATTTTAATCGGAAAGTAAGAAATCGATTGATGAATGTTACAAACACTTTCGGTTTACCTACCAAAAGTTCAACTCGGAGAACAACACAAAAATAAGTTTTACTCACCATTTAAAAGTAAATTGGATGTTTCAATATCCTCCACCTGAACATTTTATTCACTGCTTGATAATCCAGGCAAATCAAATAAATGTTTTGACTGTTATTTTTGCGGCCATTTCAAATATTCCAAAATTCCAACTATTTTGATGGATCGCTCGTGAAAAACAAGTCCAGAGCTGGGTTAAAACCGCAAAATTTTGGTTATAATCGTGGTCCTTTCACAACTGATCCATGACGTCATGGAACCTAAACCAATAGAGTAACCGATTTCGCTTGAATGAAATGGTTTAGACCGAAAAATATTGGTTATAACCAATCTGTTTTGGTTACTCGCTTGAAATTGGTTATGGTTTGCTCATCCGAAAAAAAAGTGATGTCAGCAAGATTAAAATACAAGGAAATATATTCTGTGCTTTGAATTTGAATGGAAAAAGTGACGTCATCATTGGTAAATACGATCACAGATAAGCACACCATGTTTTACTTATTGATAACAGCCCAAGGCCGAAGGCCTCAGGCTATTATGAAGCAACACGCTTTCAGCATTCTCTATGACAAAATTTTGAGGATTTATCAAGGCCCGTGAGGTATTCGATAAGATAATTTTTTACTTCGTAGATTTCAAAAAATTGGCGTTCAATTCAAACTTGATGATCTTTGTCGAAAATACCAAACTGAAAACACCTCATGTAGGGTATTATCGCTAAAATCCATAGGTGATTGGATGACATTTGACATATGACTCAAAATAAAGTGATTTGATTGGTTAATATAGTAAGTAAAAAATTATCAGAGAAATAAACTCAAAATTTCAAGTGACCATAACTCTGACATTTTTCATCCGATTTTCCCCATCAATGAACCTAACCGTCCCATTTTGTACTTCAACCTAGTCTAACCTAGTCGTTTGAGACCATTTTCTGTCGAAAATTCAAAAATAAGAGACATTTGAACAATGTGCGAAAACAATTATTTTTAATTTTCATTTCTAGATGCAACTTACAACGATGTAGCTTTGACAGTAACAGAGAAGTTCATGGATTTCGAAAAATATAATATAAAACCGTTATCCATCACGCCAATACCACCAGATATTTTACAGTTTGACTTGATGTGTCGTATGGTTGGATGGGAAATTAGAGAACCACAAAATTTCACGCTTGATGTTACTTCCAGCGACTACAATACGCAAGCTCAAGCTTTGGC
The DNA here is from genome assembly GCA_958510865.1 of Myrrha octodecimguttata. Taxonomy (NCBI): domain Eukaryota; kingdom Metazoa; phylum Arthropoda; class Insecta; order Coleoptera; family Coccinellidae; genus Myrrha; species Myrrha octodecimguttata. The sequence goes on from OY294058.1 coordinate 63,551,255, forward strand.
TACGATAGTAGATATGGAAAAAAAGTTCTTTTCACCGAAACAGTGTCAATCTCTGGTCAATCTCCTTCCGGATGTGACACTAATAGCGGATTCAAGTTTTATGTGTGTGAGACACGATGATAAGTTTTTGACAGAAACACAGTATGGTTTTATTGGTAGTCCATTACTTTGTAAAGAAGATATTCACGACCCAGATTGGATGTTTATGGGCATGAAACTTAAGGAAAAAAACTTTGAGAATGGTATGCCTGAGCTTTACGTGAACATTCATCGTTTTGGGGAGTATCTGAATAATACCATTAAGGATCCATATGGGGACCCACTTAGATATTTTTGTCATATCAAGGTTTGTGATAGAAATTATAATGTTGCTGGGGAGTACTGCCTTGTTGGAGATGTTGAGGATTGTTTCTATAGGGGCTATCCACGTAAACATTACTTTCCTATCAAGTCCCACGGTATCAAAATCACGAGAATTCCATCAGCAATTCTGTGTTTTCATATTTATATTTCACTTATTGTTATGAAATGATGTCTATATAAATAATTCATATGATTTGTGTTCAATAAATAGAATTAGTTAGTTACTGATACCTTACCTATCTGAAAAAATATTATAAAACATTCTAGAAAAGCACTGACGTGAAGTCAGCCAACAACTTCTGCGGCATGTTCACAGTTTATGCCTAAACGGTAACCTTGTTATGTATTGGCCCTGCCAAAGGCAGATTCACTTCCGGGGGCAAGATTTTTCATATGGTTTTCATGAATTTCCGCATGAACGTTCAAGCCATTGTATTGACGTATCATTTTTCAGGTTTTTGCGCGCATGTTCTAGGGGAACAGCGTGCTATCGTTTTGTCCAAATGTCTGTAATTTTGGATGATTGAGCCGAAAATGGTCTCATCGACTAGGTTGGACTCACTGATGACGAATCCGGTGTCAAAATTGATTCTGTCCGGCCGGCCGGTTGGCCGGCCGTAGACACGATAACTGTCGACAGAAGCAAGCTAGCAACTTGAAACTTTCAGCATAGGTTGCGCATCGGAATGCCGCGGTTAAGTTTGTTAATGGGCCAAATCGATCGAATAGTTTCGGAGTTATAGGCATTTGAAGTTTTGAAGTTATTTATTTTTTATTTCAGAAACTACCTGAGCGATTGGATTCAAACTTGGCAGTTAGGTGAAGTACATTGACGCGCAACTTTGAACAAAATTTCGTCAGGATCATATTGTCGGTAATTGAAAAAAAAAATTTTTTCGAAATTTTTTTCCAAAAAAATTTTTTTTTCGGAAACCATTCATCATATCCAAAAAACATTATACTCACACTTTGATCTTCTAATTTCACAGCAGTGTACCAAATTTCAGTTCGATACGATCATAAGTTTTGGAGATATGGGGAAAAAATATGTCAAATTTCGAGGTTTTCTTCTCGATATCGTTGATTTTTTCGGTATAACTCGAGAAATACTGATTCAGTCCTGATTAAACCTCACAGCTAGTTTTATGATGCTGAAAGACAACTTTATGCAAAATTTCGTGATAATCGTGTTATTAGAACAATTTGAAAAAAAAAATGTCTATGATTTTCTCATCATATCATCCTCATTAAATTCTGTATGAAACTTCGAACTGTTATTTTCGATGAAGTACTGGATTTCAATTCGATCTGATCTGTATTTTTGGAAATATTGGAAAAATAAAATTTTGATTTGGTATATCTACGGAATCATTATTGTGTTTACGGTCAGCCTAACGGCCGACTGCGTAAACACAATAACTTCCGGAAGAAACGACTTAGAAACTCGATATTTGTAGAGTAGGTTTGGGGCTTAATTACGAAGGTCGAATTCGTGAATGGGTAAAATCCACCCAATGATTCCGTAGATATACCAAATCAAAATTTTATTTTTCCAATATTTACAAAAATACAGATCAGATCGAATTAAAATCCAGTAATTTATCAGAAAAAAAATTCAAAAAGCACTGCCGTGAAGGCAGCAGCTTTTGCGTGCATGTTCAAATTCGTTGCTGAAGCGGTCATCTACATTGGATATGCGCGCAAAAGTTGCTGCCTTCACGGCAGTGCTTTTTGAAATTTTTTTATGGGTTTTCACTCCCAATATATGAAACAGAACTATTAAAAATTAAATAAAATTGTTTTTCTCATGAAAAACGCCCTTGCGGATTGCAGTATCAAACTATTTGTCAAGGGCAGTTTCTTGCAAAACAGATTTGTTGTTTCAGAGTACAAATCTGACTCTTTCATCAGACAAATTTTCTGCTTTGTCTGATGAAAGAGTCGTATTTGCAGAGCCGGATCTAGGATTTCAGCGCCCGTGGCAAGTTATCGAAATGCGCCCTTTTCAATTTTTTTTTTCAATGACTACATATTTTTCATGAATGATTATTTATTCTATTCCTAAGATGTTTTACTATTATTATATTCTTTTGAGAACGAGCATCAGAATCTTAGTTATAACAAACAATCTGTGTAGAGAAATTACTATAATCTCCCATGTATCTTATAAAGTAGTGAAGAGAACTCACGAACGTATTAATATACGATAATGAGGGTATGAAGAAAACAAAAAGGAAGCGAATAGAATAATTTATTCTCAAAATAATATATAAGCATTCAAAGCTTCAAAAAAAAACAATAAATGAAGGTATAAATGAAAATCTGAAATACATTAGAGAACACACATGCCAACAAAGGTCATAACGAACATTTCAATATTACTTTTTGTAATTCGCCATGATGTAGGGTCATTAAAATCAACTAGTTCAGGTTTAACCTCGGGAATTCCTGATTCCTCGTCAAAAGAATTTTCCTTGTCCGAATTATCCAAAATGGAATACTTTCTTACGATAGGCTCGGTACTTGAAGAAGTAGAAGGAAATTCCGCTACATGATGGGCTTCGCTAGTGGAACCACTTTTTGTCGACACAATACCCGCATCGTTCTTAAAGTAACTTGAGATATAACTAGTATTTTTTTTAGGTCTAATAATTTTTATCCCTGGTCTTCCGAGATTGTGATCCTGATAGTTTCATGGGCGGCATTTCAGTTGGTTATATCAACCTAAAATTATATAAGATTCTGAAAATGCATGGACGTCGAATCGGAATGTTTAGCGCGCTCGTTTATATTCATATCTGAATTGTCTCAATGCTCGACAAATGTCAGGAGGAGAGAAAAAGGGTTCATGTTTCAGTGAAACTCAAGAATCATACTATTCATTTGATCGACATTTGATCCTTTTTCTGTAGTACCCATAGCTAAGAAGCTGATTTATAAAATACTAGAGATACGATAAATTTATCGTATTCTTCTCAACATTTCGAACTTCTTCTTATACATATGAAAACTCGTGTAATTATGGTACAACGCAATTTTAATTGAATGGGTATAATTTGGGATCTCGCAAATAAAATTCGAACGATAATATCGCCGACATATTCCCAACCCAAACAAAACTTTATAAATTTTGCAGTCTCTAAGTTATATCTTTCGAAAATGATTGACTCTCGTGTGCACGGACAGAATATAATTTGACCGAGTGCGCAAAAATCCTCGACTCAAAATTGAATTATTCAAATAACATACCTGATGGAAATTTTCAAACTTTTCCCAGCACGAATAATTTCCCGGCCCGGTTGCACGATCACGTTATTTGCGGTATTGCACATAATATAAAATATTATGATAAGTTCCTTGTTCCTATTTTTCTTTTTGATGCCATCAACTGGGGTCTTCAGTGTTCGAATAACAAACATCTGGACGCGATCAGGAATCGTAGGGCGACCGACAAGTGTAAATTTATCATCTGTTAATTTATTGGTAACTACTTGTCGCCGCATATTGTACAACAGGTGCATGCACCATAGCACCGCTCTAAAATATGAATGGACTTCATCATAATTTTGCGCCCCTAGTTGGTTGGCGCCCGTGGCAAATGCCTTCCTCGCCACGCCCTAGATCCGGCTCTGCGTATTTGTACTCTGAAACGTCAAAGTTCGCCTTCTTAATCGTTTATATTATTCCTGTATTGTTCATTAGGCAATCTGTTTTGCAAGGAACTGCCCTTGAAAAATAGTTTGATACTGCAATTCGCAAGGGCGTTTTTCATGAAAAAAACAATATTTATTCAATTTTAATAGTTCTTTTTCAGATATTGGGAGTGAACACCCATAAAAAACCTTGAAAATGATGTTAAATCTTCCCAGAAAAAGCTTCAATCGATACTTATTGTATTTACGGATGTCTGAGCGACCATCGTGAACACAATTACTTCCGAAAATTACAACTTGAAAACTCGATATTTGTAGAGAATGTTTGATTCTTAGTCAAGTTGGTCGAATTCGTGAATGGGTAAAAACTACCCAAAATTCTACTTTCTCAAGATTTTCATACATATCGAATCGAATTGGAATCTAGTACTCGATTGAAACATGGTAGCTTGAAGGTTCATTCAGCATGCATAGCATGCTTAGGAGATCGCGAATAAGATATTTGAAAAAAATATTTCAGATTGTTCTGATCCCGAAATTTTGCACAAAGAAGTGAATCAGCATGTGCCAACTAGCTACCATGTTCCATAATGATCGGGTCAGTATTTTTCGAGTTATTCCGGAAACTACAACGATAATACACAATATTTGACAGATTTATTTCCCAATTTCCTTGAAAATTCTGCTCAAATTGAAATTTGGTGTGCTTTCGAGATATATTGTTGAGGTGTCTGCGAAATTTCATCGGAATTTGATGAATAGTTTCCGAAAAAAATTCTTTTCAATTGAAAATCGGAAAGTTTCCGAAAATAATTTTCTCTCGAACTCGTTCATCATACGATACCAACAGAATTTTGCAAGCAGAGGCGCGTCTCCAAAAAATTACTAGGTTGCAATCCGATCACATGGGTAGTTCCTGAGATATTGAGTTAATAACCTCGAAAATTCAACTAAGTAACACTTCAAAACTAACTCATTTAGGTCATCACCTTAGCCGGCGCATTGCACTGTAATCTACCCTGAAATCAAGTTTGACATCGGACTCATCTAAAGTATGAGTACAACTTAGTCGTTCCGATACGAAAATTACAAATTTTTGGGCAAAATGTTAGCATCTTGTTAGGAAACAAAACAAAATTGTATATTAGGCATAACCGATGAGAATAAATACCACGAAAATGCTCAGTTAGGTAAAATGAGATTGTAAACAAAATAGCTGTCTTTTTTTATTGTTGGTGGTAAAAAAAATGCTTGTCCATATTTATGACTAATTTTCTTCTTTCAAAGAGTTTTTGCAGATGAGTAATCAAAACCTAAGGTTGCTGTGATCCGACCAACTCAATCAATTTTTCTGCTTCATAAGTAAGGATGAATTTTCAAGAAACGAAATGTGTCCCGAAATAGAACCTTGTGACACACCAACAATTATCTCTGCTTGGTTACCAAATTCGCATTTAATGTACTTTCCTCATAATACATACATCTATCACAAGAATATTACCCCATAGAATCAAAATTTCTACCCTAAACCTATATTATAACCTTATTAAGCAAGAAAAGGACAATCACGTTAGGTATCAAATGCATGACTTAGATTCAGCATTGGCACTATTTGATTGAAATAGTTCTGATTGCTATTTTACAACGATGTTTGAACTTTCTATAAAATATCGAATAATTACATCATGTTACAACACTATGTCCATTCTTTATTATGCAAAATCAGTCTGACAATCTCAAAATATACAAAATCAGTTCAATTGTTGTAGAAGTTTCAAATGTTCAGCTTTAGCGGCTGCAACTTCAGGTGTATCTTGGGGGACATAAGAATAAAATTGTTGAGGATTATAGAACCACTCAAGATTTCTCTGTAGTTGTTGCTTCCACAACTGAGAATCCTGGTCCACATTTTGAGATTGCTGATACACAGCCCGAGATTGTTGATTCACCGATTGGGGTTGCTGAACGCCTGGAACAACCCTGGGTGCTTCTCTAAGTTGCTGAAACACAACTTGAGGTTGCTGATACACAAGCTGAGGTTGTTGGGTCAAAACTTGAAAATTACCCACAACTTGAGGTTGTTGAACTGTTGGGACTCTAGTAGTTGTTTCTTGAAGTTTGGAAAGCGATTTCTCGATTTCAGCATATGCAGCAAGGTGAGCTTTTCTGGCAGCAGCTACCTCAGGAACTTCACCGAGTTTACTCCTTGGAATTTCTTCTGCCAACTGAACAAACTGTGAACCGGTTTGCACTGGTTGAAGAACCAATGGAATTTGAGATTCAGATCCTTGATACACAACTTGGGGTTGTTGGTTCAATATTTGAAAATGACCCACAACTTCAGGCTGTTGAACTGCTGGAACGTTGGTGGTTGATTCTTCAAGTTTAGGAAGGAGTTTTTCGATCTCAGCATATGCAGCAAGATGCGCTTTTCTAGCAGCAGCAACTTCAGGTGTTTCACTAACAACTGTTTGTTGATACACAGCTTGAGGTTGTTGGTTAAGTATTTGATATTGACCTACAACTTCAGACTGTCGGACTGCTGGTACGGTAGTAGTGGTTTCTTCAAGTTTGGGAAGTAGCTTTTCGATTTCAGCGTATGCAGCAAGATGAGCTTTCCTAGCAGCAGCAACTTCAGGTGTGTCACCAACTACTGTTTCTTGATACAAAGCTTGAGGTTGTTGATACACCAATTGTTGATTCACAACCTGAGGTTGTTGGTTAAGTATTTGATATTCACTTACAACTTCAGATTGTTGGGCTGCCGGTAAGGTAGTAGTTGTTTCTTCAAGTTTTGGAAGCAGCTTCTCGATTTCAGCGTATGCAGCAAGATGAGCTTTTCTAGCAGCCTCGACTTCAGGTGTTTCTCCAAGTTCACTTCTTGGAATTTCTTCGGCCAGCTGTGAAGCGGTTTGCACTGGTTGCAGAATCACTGGAGCTTGAACTCCGGATTCCTGATGCACAGCTTGTGGTTGTTGATACAAAACTTGAGGTTGCTGAAACACAACTTGGGGTTGTTGATTGAATTTTTGATATTGACCTACAACTTCTGACTGGTGAGCTTCTGGTGAGGTGGGGGTCGTTTCTGCAAGTTTGGGAATACGTTTTTCGATTTCAGCGTACGCAGCGAGATGAGCCTTTCTAGCGGCCGCTACTTCAGGAGTTTCACCAAGTCCATTCCATGGAATTCCTGCAGAAAATTGGACTAGCTCTGGGTTAGTTTGTACTGGTTGATATACCACTGAAGCTGAAGAGGGAACCGATACCTGTACAGGTACGTAAACCTGTTGTGGTACCTGGGATGGTTGGTGAACAACAAAAGATGAGTGCTGAGGTAAGTTAACTAGAGTTTGATGCTGAGGTTGAATCACGGTGGCTGTTGTGTAACTGTCTTCAACAGGAAGGGAGGGTAAGATTTCCAAAATTTGAGCGTGAGCTTTATAATGAGCAGCTTTTGCTGCAGCTACTTCCGCGGTATCGCCAACAGGTTGACCAAGAATATGATTGGCTAACGGACCTTGCCATCTCGGACCAGGCACTCCTATTATCTGCGATGGTCCTTCAGTACTGAGAACCTGAGCATGGCTCAGAGCAACCAGGGCCGCTAGTAAAATCTGAAATAAGGTAAAATCAATCAAGAATCTGTATATGTTTTTCAGATCATTTATTATTTATGAATGATTTTCAGAAACTAATTAAGAGGTAGGAATATGTCTGCCAAAAACAAACAGAAGAATAAGAATGTCTGATATTCAGAAGTAAAGAGGAAAGGAAAATATTATTCGAAATTATTAAAAAATAAACTTAATAAGTCAGACGTTCAGTTTTATGGGGAAAAACAACTTGCCTAATAAAAATTATGATTTATGAAGAACCGAACATAAAAAAGCGGAAATATGACGTGTTAATATCCATTTGAACAGAATATTAACTACTGGAGATATAAATCTTGATTACTGAGACAATGTAATATCACGGAGTAAGCTATCAAAAATTAATTACGAAGTTTTCTGGAACTTATTACGTACACTGAGTACTTACAAAGTGTTTCATGTTGTAGCTGAGCGAAGCACTGTGAAGTATCGATCCATTCTTTGAATATTTATAGGGACTTAGATTAGGTGAGCGTTCTGAAAAATTCAAATTGTCTAACAGGCTTTTTTCGAATTGAAAGAAAACCAGTTCGTGCTGCCCGGTTTTGGAATTATATCTCACGATGTGAATTTCTTTTTGATTATTATTTAAAGGGAATGCGAGATGTGGTCTTGATGATATCGATATCGAAAACAATTTTATTCCCGGTCTTTGATAAAAAGTCCACTCTGAATATCATATACGAGTATGATTTCCCATGAAGATAATGGAAAATTATTAATTGCCGGCAGCTATTCCGAAAGACACGGTTGAACTCCTTTCATTGAATTTTCTCTTAATATTTTGTTGATGTAAATTGGTAATTCCATGAAAACCCAGAATTTATATCGGATTCAAAGAATTATTTTCAAGAAGGTATTAATCGATGTCTGTTGTAACTTTTGCGCGCATGTTCTGGGGAACAGCGTGCTATCGTTTCGTCCAACTGTCTGTAATTTTGGAATTTTGTTCCGAAAATAGTCTCAAACGACTAGGTTGGACTTACTGATGACGAATCTGGTGTCAAAATCGACCGGCTGACGAGATTAGGTCGCGCATTGGAAAGCGCGTTAATGGACAAATCGGTCAGATGTTTTCGGAGTTATAGTCATTTGAAATTTTGAGATTGATTTCCTGATATTTCAGGAACTAATCATGCGATTGAATTGAAACTTGACAATTAGTTGAATCATAACAACGCATTAATTTTCTCGAAATTACGTTGAGATCACACTGTCAGTGAATTTTGGAAAAAAATTTTTTCGACACTTCATAAAATCCAGAAAAAACTTCTGCCCTAACCTCAAATATATTCCACAGCATTGTACCAAATTTCATTTTGATACGACCATAATTCCTGGAGATATTGAGAAGAAATATGTATAACATTTCTTGGTTTTCTTCTCGATATCGTTGTTTTTCCGGAATATCTAATAATTTCGTGATGATCGTGTCATCAGAACAATTTGAAAAAAAAAATTTTTTTTTCGAATATTCAATATTCTGTGATCTTCTGACCATATTATCCTCATGATATTCTGCATGAACCTGCGAAATGTCATTTTTCGATGAAATACTGGATTTTGATTCGATCTAACGGCCGACCGTAAACACAATAACTTCCGGAAGAAACGACTCAGAAACTCGATATTTGTAGAGTAGACTTGAGGCTTACTTACGTCGAATTCGTGAATAGGTAAAATCCGCCAAATGATGCCGTAGATATACGTATTCAAATTTTTATTTTTTCAATACTTCCAAAAATACAGATTAGATCGAATTGAAATCCAGTAGTTTATCGAAAAAATCCTAGAAAAGCACTGACGTGAAGTCAGCAGCTTTTGCGCGCATGTTCGAAAGATATCACCAGAAGTGAACATGCGCGCGAAAGCTGCTGACTTCACGTCAGTGCTTTTCTATGTTTTTCAACATTGGTGCGTTGAAATAAGTACATTCGGGAATAGGACTAATTTAAAGACTGCCCGAAAGTTTTATTGCTAAAATTTTCCTAGGGATGTTACTTTCTCTGCTTTTGGTTTATTACTCGATAAAATCGAATAAAAAATTCGGTTGATCGGAGGTTTTCATCAATTTTGGTTTGCGTAATAATCGTGAATATAAAAGATAATGAGCATGTATATGATAAAACAAACTGGAGGATATTTATGCAATAACAAACAGGAAATCTCATCAATTGTCGAGAATCTAATACTTAGGGTTTTTTTTATGTTTTTCAGAACAAGGTTGAATCATAGTAGAAATCACATCTACACATTCGATATTAGCAAAAAATTTTGAATTTTGTTTCACGTATTGGAGTAAGTTTGAAAGATTGAGCATATTTCCTCAGTTTCAAGAAATACTAACGCGATCAGATTGAAACATCATGACTAGTTATGAAATATGGACGCTCGATTCAATGCAAAATTTCGTGAGAATTGTATTGGAAAAAAGTTGAATTTTTTCCAAAAAAATTTTTTTCGTAAACGAATTCAACGAAGTTCAATAAAATTTGGTACAGGTCTTAGAGGAGTCAACATTTGAAAACAATGTTTCAAATTTCAGTTTGACCGATATTAATTTGCGGAGATATTGGCAAAAAACTTCATGGCCCTTTTAAATTTTGAAGGTATTTCCCTAATATGTCAAAAAGGGCAAACGCTATTTGATTTGAACTTCATTTTTAGTTGTAGAATACTCGCACGCAATTTAATAAGTATGGAAAATAGTAAGAATTTGAGAGAGGGGAAATGACTGTAGAACGTCTCTTCTCATTCGAAATATTATTTTAAACTAGGCTACTCAATTAGCGTTCTGCATGTGGGAATGTTATTCAATTATACAAGAGTATTTCACTTGAATTTTTTCATGGAATTGGATTTTTTGTCTTGTAAAATCAATGAGTTGCATAATTAAACATTTTATTTAAGGTATCAATGCTGTTCGGTTATTTACCTGAGAAAATAATAAACCCTGGTGTAAAATTTGCAGCGTTTTTTTTTCTTCAGGGCTTTCGGAAAAGTACAAAGCATTCGATGTTTTCAAAATATAAGTCCTTACGCAATTCGCAACTACTGCTAAGCGATACGCCCTCTGGGATAGAAATTCGAACACTTCCAAGCTAGTAGTTTTTTCGAAGTCCTTGTTATTCTAACGTAATTTGCTTACTTTCAGAGTTCATTTTCGAGCTTTTGTGTTGTTCTCCGAGTTAAAATTTTGGTATACCGGAAGTGTTCGTAATATTCATCAATCGATTATTTTCTTTCCGATTGAAAGAATCGATTGTATTAATTCGAAATGGCATCCTCCAGAAATGACTATTGTTGTGTGCCTCAACTCAATGGTCAAAAAAGAAAGGATAATCTACTGCCTCAAGTTTTCATGTTTTCCAAAGCCAAATGAAAGTAAAGTCAGTTTGGAAACAGCATTCGGCAAGAAACTCAATGACAGAAGAAAGGCCTGGATTTTGAAATTGAAGATTGGAAACCATGTCACGAAATACATGAAAGTATATGTTCACTGCATTTATCTAAAGATATTTATTTTCATTAAGGTAAATTACAATGTATTCATTTCGAAAATCATATTCAAAGAGAGAGATCTGATTGAAAACCTGACCGAAAAACTAGATATACTGTTATAGTTGAAAAAAACTTGAAGTTATTCATATAATTACATTAATATTTTGCATTTCTATTTAGGTAGATTGGACCAGCTGTAACATTGTTCATTTTGTATGTGTATCTTGAACCGCTGTGATATGAAAATAAAAGCAATTATATGTCTATCTGTTTCCTTTTCTTTCGAAAAACGATGCAAAAGAGCTAAAGGAGAGAAGCTGTCTTCATTTTATTGATTCACTCGTTTGTAAATGAAGAGAACATATGTCATATCAATTGGACTGATTCTAGATTAACCACATAATATGGCCTGCATTCAGTACTTCTTCACATTAATAAAAGTCCTTGAATTACTAATTGAGGTGCCTATCTTTCCAGAAATTCAAGTAAACTTTGATATTGCTTCATTTTAATCCACCAAGCAACAGACACTAAAATGACACCGAAATTATCCACCAGGAACGATTTGAAGCACGATTTTATAACGTCATCCAAAAGAAAAGTCCCTTCTCGAAAAATCTTACACAAAATTATAATAATTTCTTTAAATATTGTAGCTGCTTGATAAATAATCGTTCTCCACCACATTTCTACGGTTTGTTTACATAAAACTACTAGCTTGGACAGGTTCCTAATTTAACCGTTAGGGCGCTGGTACCTTCGCAGAAGTTCCCAATCAATGCTATTCGTGGAGAAAGGCATATGAAGCTAGATGGTACCCATTTTCTTGATACACGAATACAACTTTAAATTGCTGATACACAACTTTAGGTTTTTGAAACACACCGGATATATCCATGGTAATCTATATACTTTTTTCCTTAACAATGTTCATTTGATTTCGAAAACCAACAAAATTTGATTTCATACTAATGAAATAAACAGATAAAACATGATTCATACGAAGATCTCACGATGAAGGGTTGTCGACCTTGGCTCATTGTCCGTAATCGCGTTCAATTTTATAAATAATGGATGATACGAACAGACTCCAGACTATATAAAAAATCTGTTCTCCGCGGCACAGCTTGAGTATAACAAATGATTCTGTAAGAAAAATTAATACGCTAAAATCGAAGAGCGATTCGACTTGACCCTGTGATTGATGATTGGAAAATTGAAACACTCTCTTTTGCCATCAATTTTTTTGTCCGGAAACGTACACTAAGGCGCTGATACATAACTATGATATATCGATATTACAGCACCCTTCGAATTATATCGCTCTTCGAGAGTGATATTTTCCAGGAATAATATCTCTGTCGAAACCTGCTGCTTAAAAACTGTCTCGTGGAAATGAATGATAGCTGTTACTGACAAGAACGCTCTTTGGGGATAAATACAAAATATATTATTTCTTCCTATACAAAACCGGTATCGTATAATGCACGTAGATGCTATATTTCACAGAAGCCGTGAGGAAACGATGGAAATAGGGGAGAAAAATGGTATATTAACCGTTAGGAGTATCGTTCCGTTCACAGATAGATTTCGTAAGTGCTGATTATTCTAGTTTATTGTTATAGTGGAAAAGACAGTGGAAGTGACATCGCCTACAATTTGGGTTTGAGCTGTGTTGTCGAACATCGATGGGTTTTGAATTCAGCACCCTTTTTAAAAAGTCAGGATGCAACTGACAGTGATATGAAATCTTACAAGTGGAGTGACAGATGTATCGATAACCCTCATAAACATAGAGATGAGGAATGTGGCCTTTCTTAATGCTTGTTCGTTGTCCTTGCATGAACTACACTAACTCAATTGATAACGTTCGGTGTGTTTTGATGTAAATTTGCACTCTGTTCGTTGCGAAAATGTTGGAAGTTAGTGTGGTGTGTGGTCACAGATTACGAGTCTAGTGCAAAGAGGGAGGTTATCTTCTGTGATAGTTGAGCGCTAACATCATGGTTAAGCGTAACGGTAATGCACGACGACTTCAGAAAAACAAAGTAGCATAGAATTCTTCGCGTAAAGTCATCTATCATATACTCCATTCACTTTTACAAACTATCCCGGTTGGCCTTGACATTCGGTATATTTTGAAAATGTTAGGTTATAGTCATTTTCCTGTCAGATAACAACACAACGTTGTCCTCTCCACATAGAGTTAGAAGTAATTACGTATTTTTCAAAATGTGCATTTTCTTTGGGAAAAAAATGAGTTGGAGAAAATATTATGTGAATTCAATAATTCTAAAGACCTAGCGAATGTTGAAGAAACTTCTTTCTCTGTTAACACTGGAAATTTTCACGTATATAAACATGGGTGGAAGATTCAGTTATGCTATTTTCTTGAAGGGAAATCAACAATCGAGTGTTGAAATTTTACTGAAAAATAATAGAGTAATAGAGTAGTCCGTTACTTTGTGATAGTTTATTCGAAAAAAATAGAAGTACTCGAATAATCCTGCTGTGAAACTTCTAAACGAACAGTCGACAAACCTATGGAATTCCTTACTTTTCGAACTTCTCAAGAAATAACTCTACAGAAGACATATAAATAACTTGTTGCAAAATTTGAAATACTCCAGTATGGAAATGTATAGTAGTACTACAAAAGCCTTATCACCTTGAAAGAACAAACTCAATTTACAAAGTTCCTGAGAATCCATGTGAACAATACACTGGGTTTTCACTCACATACGTCGAAAATGTTGTATAGCTTAAGATAAATTATTGATTCCAAATTATCAGGGTTACTATCAAAAAAAGCAGAATTCAATTCTACATAGCACTTCCTGATACTTCGTGTCTACTTCTTCAAAACTACCTTCGGCAATTTTAGTTTCCAAGCGTGATGATTATGTTGAGATTGACATTGGCATTTGGCAACGTCTCGTCGAATTATTTTGACATTGTCGATATTTCACGAGTGCCAACCTGCGTCAGTTTTAAGTAAAAGAACTTGATAGACCTAAATCATGGCCAACCGGGATAGTTTATAAAAGTGAATGGAGTGTATATTTGTACTTAAAATCATAGAACAGATTGAACAAGACTAACTACACGCATTCTGTTATCTGTGACTACACTCAGCTGTACCACAGAATAGAGAGTAATACTTCTCTATTCTGTGGCTGTACTGACAATTGGAATTCAGTGCAGTTTTTGTAGTTAGTTCTTGCATGTACAACGAACAAACCTCTTGAGTCTCTTGACGAAAAGAAGTCCGTACCAACGTGAGAACGACAAGGCAATGTTCACGCACCTAGATAGAGGAAGACTGGGGATGGCAGATCTGACATCTCTCTTCTTTGCAGTTTGTGGAAGGGCCGATCAGAAATAAATCAAAAGGGACCAGCTATTAATGGATGGGTGAAGTCCACCAAAAGATTCCGCAAATATATTCAATTAAATTCAGTTTCCCGAATTCTTCCAAAACATAAATCGGATCGAAATGAAATATGGCCTGTTACTTCAGTCAAAGTTTTGTGAGGATCATAGCATTGAATATACTCGTGTTGCATATCGTTTCATACGAGAGTTGCTTTAGGTGAACTTCCAGTAAAATTTCTCTGGAATTTTCAATGAACCTTCAAAAGGTAATTTTATACTTACTACTAGATTTCAGTTCTTTCGAGTATGTATTTTTGTCCACAGAGTGTCAGTTTTTACCTTCTCCCCCAGTAAACCAAAATATACATTCACTTGATCATTTGAAACATCTCTTTTTCTGGCTCAGATACATTATAGAAACATTGCAGACACCAGAATTGGCCGAGGTATAAAACGTTTCATTGAAACATTTCAACAGAAATGTTCCTGGGCCATCTTTTAGCTCGGTTTTAATAGATGAAAATATAATTCCATGTCAGCAGAAACATTTATACACATAACATAGCTGTAGGTACTTCTGAATTCATCCTGATATATTCCAGGTGCAATTCATGAAAAGTAAGCAGCTAAAATGCAGTTTAATACATAATTTCCAACAAAAAGATGGCATTTGAGAGATGAGAAGAAGATGCCATTATAAATTAATATAACGGACAGTTTTAATCGGAAAGAAACGAATAGTATAAAGAAAATTACAAACACTATCGGTATACCTAAATTTCATTTCGGAGAACAACACAAAAGCTCGAAAACGAACTCAAATGTAAGCAAAACACGCTTCTCAGTAGATGCGAATTGCCAGTACTTTTCAGAATCGTTTTTCTTCTTATAGAAATTTCCTTTGAAAAGTTGGAATAAATGAAATGTTCACAATAAATAAGGATTTATTAGGCATGACCATCATTTATGTTCGATATAATTTACTTCCTTGATATAACCATGTGGTCCAACGTATGAATAAGTTCCCCTTACGCTTCCATCACTGTAGAGATCTTCAAACTGTGAATAGGGCCTAACTGTTATTCTGAATGGCTGATGTGGTGGAGCATAAGCTGCGCCTAGACGTAGATTGATACTGACAGGATTGCTCTGAACAAATACCACAGCTAGGCAAAGAACGACAAATACCTGAAAATCGAGAATAAAGATTATTATAATATACTGGATGTCACAGGGATTCATCCTCAAAAGAATCTACAGTTTGCAAGATATTGGATTGAAATTTTGGATATTGATACTACAAATTGTTTCTCATCGATTGAAGTAGTAAATGTGTGTCTATGAGTTCCGGTTTACCCTGAAGTGGACGTAACTTTCAATTTTCTATTATTAACTGAGGTACATGTTTGCATGCATATTCGGTTTTCTATGTTAAATTTTGAGAAGAAATCAAAATTCTCGTTTGCAATTTTGGACTCGAGCTTTTACTAGAGAGATAGCTGAACGTAAATTTTTCGAGATTCGTGGAACTTCCGGTTTCACCGGAAATTACACCAATTTTTCAGATTGGAAGCCCCATATTTTACAATCAAAACAGATTTCTTATAAAATTCTGAGTTGTCGTAGTGTAAAATTTTTTAATTCCTGTCATAATTTTTTTTTTTTATCGTGAAATTCCAATGAAAAAATCGAAAAAGGCGCTATACTCAAAAATGGATATCTTTCAGGTTTTTCATTGGAAAAATGCGGTTTTAAGGCTTCCGCAAGAATAATGATCTTGTCGCAATAGTCAGAATGGAAACTCATAATACAGGAGGTCACTAAAGCGTTGACAAAGTTCTGAAAAGGTGAAAACTCAATGTACGCAAATGAAAAACCACAATTTTTCAAGGCCATAATGGAATCTACATTGAAAAACAATGTAGGTGTGGAAATAACACCAATGTCTTAAAATTCATATTTTCTGAGATATTCGTAGAAACAATGTATACGCGATCACATTTCGATTTTATTCTTCTCAGAAGGAACATTATTATCCTGAGGGGAATAAAGAACATATTGCGCATTTATATTAGATTGTATTCATAGAAATTATACATTTTCAGTTTTTCTTGTATTTTTGAAAAGATTGATATTAGAAACGTAATCGCGACTGCATATTTCAGAAAATATGAATTTTAGGGCATTGGGGTTATTTTAACAGCTACATTATTTTTTAACATAGATTCTAGTAAGGCTATGAAAAAATGAGGTTCAAATTTGAAAAAAATGAGTTTTCACAGTTTCGAAATTGCCAACTTTGACAACGCTTTTGTGACCTCCTGTATCATGAATTCCAATTCTAACTATTGTGACAGAAGCATCATTCTTACTTCTCGGGGAAGCCTAAAAACGGCATTTTTACAATGAAAAACCTGAAAGATACCCATGTTTCAGCAGAGCGCTATTTTCAATTATTTCATCTGAATTTCACGTTAAAAAAAGAGAAGGGGTTAATGAGCAAAACCTATACAATATTGCTGCAATAAATATATATGTTGACTCTAAAATGAATATATATTTGAACAAACTTTTTTCTCGAACGGTGTTTAGTTAAGTTGCTGTATTTAAGAAATCGACAAAATCTATAGGTAAGGTAGAAATTTTGTAACTTTCACAATGAAAACGAATTCAGAGAAAACGTGAACCGCCATGAAAATCTTTTACTTACTATTCCCCTCATGATGCTGTAGATAGGATGCAAGCTAATGACTGAATATTTCCGACTCTTTCACAACCTTATATAGCTGAAATATTTTTCAATATTTTTTTTGAAAGAACATTTATGTGTATTCAATCGATTACAGGGATTTCCTGAATTGCAGATCGTGAAATAAACCTTAATGGTTCGTTTTTAAATATTGGAATAAAGCGATTTATTTCATGTCATATTAGTTTATAATCGTGTTTTTATATGCTGATTCTAGTGGACTGGAGTGTTATCATTTTTTCCTAATATCTTTATTTTCAATTTTGTTCCGGAAATCGTCTTAAACGATTAGGTTGGACTCAAGGATGAAGAATTTATTGCCAAATTCGATTATTATTCCGTCTTTTCCTACATGCTCCAGCTGTTGAAGGAGAAGACCTGGAGTCTTGAAATTGTAGGGGTGAATAAGGAGCTTAAATATCTTGGTTAAGTTCGTAAATGGGGAAACACATAACTGTTTCAGAATAAAGCCCATTATGAAGATTTTGAGAATATTTCCTCAATATCTAAATGAGTACTGATGCTATTAGATTAAATTTCGGTAGTTCTAGAATGTGCCCCAAAATCTATGAAAAACTTACTGAGGTTCGTTATAAAAACAAACAAAAATTTAATATTTGAAATTTTATGAGTTAATTTTTCATCAGATTTCGATGAGATATCTGGCATAAACTTTTCAATCCATATTCGACAACAGTATAGGCTTCAGCGCGATCCAATAGACACTTTTGAGTTTTCATTATTGCCTCCGTAATTGTTCAATAAGTCAGAAAACTCCTGATCGGAACTAGGTGAAACTTGTTGATTAGTTCTAAAATGTATGCTTGTGCAAAATTTCCCGAAGATCCTGTTAGTAAGACATTCTCAAGACAAACATATATTATTATATTTTCAATTTCAAAATATACTGATTCGGGGCACTTGGGACTTAGTTATCAATCGAAGAAGGCCGGCGTAGAAAATTTGGGAATATCCTGGACATTTTTGTCTCAATAATCTCATATCTCAGAAAATAATTCAATTTTGGTAATGAGTTGGAAAGGGCCAAACGAGGAACCTGTGCAAAATTTCATGAGGATTGTTTCACTAGAAAAAAATATATCTTCATCTGTTATAGTATACATTGAATTTATTCGAAATATTCTAATCCTTTTTTGCATTTCAAACAATATTTTGTTCACTTCTGATGTTATCTGTGTCTCGAAGATATATCACACTGTGGGAGGTAAAACCAGATCAAGTTCAGCAATAATTTAAGGTCATTATCACCCAGACACTCATTCAGGTTGTTCTACAAGAACATCAATTAGAAAGTCATAAATAATCGAGAGAATACCCAATATTTCTAGCACCTCATCATTTCTGTCATCATCATTATGACACAACAGGCTTTTAACTATTACTATAGAAAGATAAAAGACATGCCGACAGTCATTTCCACTGATAATCTGGTCGTACATCATGAAGGTTTTTTACGTAAGTAGAATATGTTTTTTCATACAGTGAATATTCGAATCTAAATTTTTCTCGAAAATAGTTCTCGGACAGGAGAGTGCTTATGCACAATATGCTGTTTGCTGTTTAGAATGTCTTTGTTTCCATTAATTATTATTTATATATTTTGCATGATTTTCATTTTGTACATTGGACCTTAATAATGCTATTGAATGACTGTAGTAGGCTCACCGATCATACATAATCAATTTGTTCGTTCATATTCAGTTTTCATATTCAGAACTTCGGAGAGTTTATCGAAAAGAGTTTCCAAATTTTTGTTGAAAACATTTTTTTTGGAAATTATTCATCAGATTTCAATGAAATTTTGCATAAACCTTGAAGTCATAATTCCATAACAGTGAAACAAATTTTGGTTAGATCCGACTCGAACTATCGGATATTGGGATAAAAATTTCAAAATATTATTCAACGTTATCCGTTAATACTTCTACCATTGATCAGATCATTTTCTTGAATGTTCAACCTCCAGTTTCCACAGCCGAATGTGAACACAATAACTTTCGAGAGAATCAACTTAGAGACTTGATATCCGTAGAAATCGTTCGGAGCTCCAATCTACCAAATGTTCCGGAGGTAAATCCATTAGAAATTTACTTCCCTGGACATCCAAAAATGGAGACACATTCAAATGTAGTACTTGGTGGAAAAATTATGGCACAAATGCTTAAGCAAAATTTCAGTGAAATCTGACTGATAATTTTTGAAATATTTTAAATTGGACCTGGCATCAGCGGGTCGAACCTAACCGTTTGAGACCATTTTCTGATGAAATTCTGAGATTATAGACAATCCTTAAAATCTATATCAAAACAGTGTGTAACTACTCCCTAATCCACTTACACTTTCTGCGTCAAACGCACGTTTCGGAAACCAAGTTTCCTTTGTCAAAGACATATCGTTACTATAACTATAGTTACAAGTGTCATGTTGAACTAGTGAGAGGATGGTACACAGGACCAATTGAAAAGGGTTGTTAAGGGCCATTAGTGTAGTGCTGGGCTATCAAGGATGAGTCAGGTTCAGCAATCTGTCCTTTCTCTTGAACATATGTATACCTTCAAGAGTATTTAAATAAATTTTGCCCGAGCTTTTCAATAGCTTTACGGATTTTTCTGGAATTAATTGACCGGTTGTTAAAACGTGATTAGTGACCGCCAATTTATCAGGATGGTTGTAACGGATATGGCTCGTGTGTTCCTTGATTATCGTGTTGATATTCCTCGTTGTTTGTCCGATGTAAGATTTATCGCAGTCTAGACATTTTATTTGGTATATGCCCGATTTGAATTCATCCGGAATTTTATCGAACGATTTTCCCAAAAGTTGTCTGGTTTTCGTGGTAGTTGTGAAAGCTTACTCAATATTTACTTTTTTGAAAATTTTCAGCAGTCCAGACTGCGATGAATCTTACATCAGACAAACAACGAGGAAAATCAACACGAGAATCAAGGAATACCATATCCGTAACAACCATCCTGACAAATCGGCGGTTGCTAATCACGTTTTAACAACCGGTCATTTAATTTAAGAAAAATCCGTTAAATACTCTTGAAGGTATACATATGTTCAAGAGAAAAGACAGATTGGTAAACAATGATCTCACCCCCATTATTCCAAATATTTACCTGACTCACCCTTGATAGCCCAGAAGTATTATTTATTATTATTATTTAACAACCCTTTTCCATTGGTCCTGTATACCATCCTCTCACTCGTTCAACATGACACTTGTAACTATAGTCAGTAACGATATGTCTTAGACGCAGAAAGTGTAAGTGGATTAGAGATGAGTAGTTACACACTGTTTTGTAATCAGTATTCTATCCACGGTGAACTCAAATAGGTATAATAATCCATAGAATCTGATGTGCCCAAAAATTAATGATTTTTTAAAAATTTTCCCAACAGCTTTTTCTATCTCTAGTGTATGTCAACTGTCACCAGTTCCATTCAAACCCCAATCAACACCTAGGAACTATACAGAGTGCAAAACAGTCATCAAGCTCTAATCATGTTGGCAATGCGAATTCATCGATATTTGCTGTAAACCCTGTTACCGAAACACCTGAAGTAAAAGCTGCCAGAAAGGCTCATGAAGATGCACACAGATACCTGAAATCAATCTCTCAAGCCCGAGGTAACTCAATAAGTAATCACCAAAACCAAAATTCAAGCTATATGAAGAAGGGTGCAATAAACAGACCAATATCTGGGCTGTTGTCTCAAAATTCACACAACGCTCTATTGCAAGGCTACTCAGAAACCAAAACAAGTCTGCCACTCCAGAATATTCAAAGCTTTCTGAATAATAGCAGTCAAAGGAACTCATCAGTTCAACATAATATCCTTAAAAATCACTCAACATCACAACCATCTCTTCAGAATGTTGGCAACAATAATATAGTCGTACTTCGGAGACATGTCAGAAGCAACGACAGTTCTGTAAATGATGAGTCATTTCAACAGAAATCTGCAAAACATCTGAAAGCCTTAAGGGATGTCATAGCGCTGCAGCTTCTTTCCTATAAGGGTGATCCTGGGAGTTCAAGAATTCCTTCAACACTACCAGTTCATCCAGTCCAAAGCAAAGAAGTTCCAGTGTCGAAAGAACAAAAAAGCAATCGTTCAGAAGTTGAAATGCTTAAGAAATTGGCAGTTATTGCTGCTGCGAGAGCCTTGATGGAAATTCTAGATGCGCAGCAGTTGGATTAAATTTATAGCTGGTATATTCTATATATAACATTAACTAATATTTGCCATACTCATTGTAATTATTGTATCATTTTATTTAATCATTAACTTATATTTTATGCTTGGAATTTTCAGAACCCAATAAATTCATAAATATACAAGAAGATCGAAATATTATACGAATATTGAAATATTGGAATGTTCAAATTGACTCACCGTATATTAGAACATTCTAAAATTTCTATATGAGGATCTCGATTCTCATGCAAAATCAGGTCAGTTCGTAAGGTGACATTTTATACGGTTGGTAATTCGATTTCTTGTTCAGAAATATGATCAACTCTTTTTTTTTGTTGGCACTTCCGAAAAATAAAAAGATTGGCATAGTTGCGATAGCAAGAGTTGCAATGAAACATATACTAATAAAAAATGCACCAATAACATAATTTCCCAGAATACTAGCGAATCCCACGTGTGGAAAAAACCTAAAAAGGCACTGACGCAGATCTTCTTTTCATATAGTCCTCACAAAATTTTGCATGAACCTCGAGCTATAATGTTCGATCCAGTACAAGATTGCAATTCGATCCAAAATTTTGAAGGGGTATAAGTATGTGAGTAATAATTGGCGAATTCAACCCATTTAAGCATTCCACCTTCCTAATTAAACTGAAAAACTACTCTACAAATAGATTCCCTATGTAGATTCTTACTAAAGTTAATGTGATTACGGCCGGCCTAACCACTGATAGTGAACAAAATAAATTTCAGAAAAATCTACTCAGTAGCTTGATAATTGTAGAGTATGTTTGGAGTTTAATAACGAAAGCCGAATTGGCGAATTTGTAAAAACCATCCAATGATTCCGCAGATATATCCATTCAAAATTTCATTTTCTCGATATTTCCAAAAATCAATTGAAATCAACCCCTTCATTGAAAAATCACAACTTCAAGTTGCATGCAGAATCTCGTGAGGAATAATTAATAAGTAGATCGCCAAATATCCCATGTATACTTGAAAACATAATTTTGAAGTTTTTATTAATTTAACTGAACGATCATCAAAAAATTCCGCACAAATTTGCTCATCAACATTTTCGAAACACCATCTGATTCTTTTTGAGATATTGAAGAAATAAGCGCAATATTTCGAATGGTCACGAAATTTGACGTTATTCGTTTCCAATATCTGAAATTTTAAACAATTTCAGTGAAATCCTATCGGGAGTTTCCGGAAAAATGAAACGAAAAGAAATTTCATCCACATTTTTCACCATTCCAATCCTAAGAACACTTCACCTTATGTTACGCGACGGTATTCTTTTTATGAAGTTTCAATCATGAGAACACTATGATGACTATGATCAGAAAAACATAATAGTAAGTCGCAACATACAGTACAGTATAGTTCTGTTTCAGATATTGAGAGTGAAATCCCAGAAAAGGCCTGCGAAATAATTCTTCAACTTATTAGGAAATTTCACTCTTATCGCTTAAGAACTTTTTGTGATAATGAGGCAAGGACCTCAAATTTGTATTGAACCAAAACCGTATGGCCGACAGAATGGGTTTTTCCTCTAAACGAAAATGCGGTAATTTTCATTGAAAACCTTTAGAACATCATATTTTAAACATATAATTTCAATATTATATTTTTAAAAAATGTTTGATTACCTAAAACTGAAAAATAAAAATGGGGATTTGAAATTTAAAGGGATTTGTCTTGAGTGCACGATATGGCAACGTCGAATTCAGCTTTCTCGGAAAGAAAAGGAAGTCAAACGTGTAACTTTGCTTAGGAAAACAGAGATAGCTATCTGCGATCTGGTTAGAGTAAAAGACAACGACCAAGGAATAGAAAGAAGATCACAGACTGTCATATTACTGACAAATCGCAAACGGAAACGAATAACAAATTGTTTGGTTATATTGACAAATAACACGTGTGTACCACAGAATAGAAATAAAGCTTTCGTTATTCTATAGTAGAACAAGCTATCCTACTAAACACCGTTGTCACTTCGTGCATGCCTGGCAAATGTTAAAACCCCTTATTTTGAAATCTGATTTTGAATACTTTCTGAAGGTAATTTGGGAAAATGATGAATTAAACCCATAATAATAATGTTCAAATTTGCAGTAATGACCCAATTTCAGGAAAAACCCCCATTAAATTCAGCATCGGATACTTCATTAATGAGTCGTTTAAGAACATTCTCGGTTCGAAATTAGAAATAAACAGACGTAAAGGCACAATGATAATACCCAGAACAAAAACGTGAAAATTACAGATCGAGTTCTTTCTTGAAGCAAGATTATAAATGATATACCTACTTTATCTTCAGTGCGGCAAATTTCTACCGCATAAGGGGGACGATCCTTTTAATTCAGAATATAATCTAAAACTCCACAAAAACTACGGCCTCTTTTTCACCTCTCCTTTATATTTCACATGCAATAAGGAAAGAATGAAAGATAATAAACACGCCAGGGAACAATTTCTTAAATGGCCTCATATATGTTCCTGATTATGGTTATATCAGCAGGAACATGCGTAGGGTAAAATGATATTATGTGAGAGCTGCAGGGTGTACATTTTTTTCTCGACACCGACAGGAAATTGCCTCTTCTGGACTAGACCAAACCCTCATTTTTAACGAAGATATGTCTCTCAAAAACTCTCCTCTGTTTTAAAAGTATCGACCTGGATAGCTCTTGACCTCTTTTCATAAATTTCGCGCTTCTGCTAGAAACTTTATGTCGGTTTCAAGTCTGAAACGATGGAATATCTTCGTGAAGTTTCAGGAATGACAGGAATAATTCATCTTTATTGGATATTGCAGTAAAGATTCAGGAAAATTGCTTCAAGGGCAGATCAAATTTGTCTACCTTGGTATCCGAACAAATTAGTATGCTTGCTTTTTTACCGACTTTTATACATTTTGCACACCCAGGGTTACTCTGTTTCCGCGAATAAAGATTCTAAAAAACCTAGAAAAGCACTGACGTGGGGTCAGGAGCTTTTACGCGCTTGTTCACATTCGAAGCCATTTCCTCAAGACATTTTGCATGAACTTTCACATCGCCATTTTTCAACCAAGTGCAGAATTTCGATTCAATCATATCTGCATTATTGGTAATATTAGGAAAATAAAATTTCGAATGGATATATCTACGAATTTATTGAGGGGATTTCAACTTTTCACGAATTCCACCTTCTCGATTTACCCCCAAACCTGCTATGAAAATATGGAGTCTTTTATAGTCGTTTTCTCGGATGTTATTCTGGTTAATACGACACATTTTTCCCTAATATCTCCGGAAATGAAAATCAGATCAAATTTACATTTAAAAAACTGTTGTCGAATGATATCTTCAAGGTCTGTGCCGAATTTAATCGAAATCTGGTCAATATATCAGAAAAACTATTTTTTTCGATGAAAATGTGTATAATTTTCGAAATAAAATTCTTTGAAGTTGCGTGTTCATATTTTCCAAATAATAAAAAATAAGTTTCGATGTGATCGCATTCATACTTCTTGAGATATTGAGGAACCTCAACTTTTCAAACAACTAAATTTGACATTAATTTTTTACATACCTCCGGAGGTAAATATCGTATCGAATGGAAATCTGGAACATCGTCGTTGAATATTGATTTTAAGGTCTGTGCCAAATTTCGTTAAGATCTGTTCAATGTTTTCCGAGAAAAAAAAATTTTGCAAAAAATTTCAAACATTGGAATAAACATTTTTTTTATTTTCCAACAATTGGACTCATACGAAGTTCTGTAATAAGTTTTGCCTTGGTATTGTACAGATAATTACGAAGTTTCGATCTGGTCGCATTTGTACATCTTGAGGTATTAAGGACATAACGTAAAAATTTCAAACAACAAAGAAATTTTTCATATTTTTTCCATATATCTCCGAAAGTAAATATCGTATCGAATTGAAACTTGAAGCATTGTTGTAGAAGAATAATTCTAAGGTTTGTGCCAAATTTCGTTGAAATCTGATTAACACTTCCCGAGAAAGAAAAATTTTTCAACAAAGATTTAAAAAATTTTCGAAGAATAATTTATTTAAATTTTCATCAGCGGGATCCATACGAAATTCCAAATTGAGTTGCGTGTTGGTATGCAAGAACTAATCACAAAGTTTTAATCAGATTGAGTCAGTAATCGAGGAATTAACCTCAAAATTTCATACAGGCATAACTCCGAAACTGTTACTGGGTTGTTCGAAAGTTATGAGAAATCGAAAACATTGGTGAATACAAGAACCACCTTGTATCTTGTTTATGCAATTGATTAGATTTTTTGGACTCGTGTAGAGTAGATCCACCTCTTGTTACCGTATGTTCATTTACCAATGAAACACCCTGTATAGCTGGACTAAATGATTTTTAATTAAACTTTGATTGATTTGTCAAAGAAGATTTTTTGAATATTCGAGGTTCCAGAACCTCAAATTTAACAAATTCAATGATTCACCCAAAGATGTTTTTACCTCAACCATGGTTGCATTCATCTATCAAGAATAGAGGAAAATCAAAAATAGCTTCTTATCCCACGGGAACTTCCTGATCATGAAGCAGTTGCGATTTGCAGCCTTGCACCGCGACATTATCTCAGTTTAAAGGAAAATGTCGATGCATTCATCGGATGAATTTGTGATAGTGAGACAAAAAAAACCGCACAGGATAAACAGGAGATCAAAACGATCAATAAATACCTGAGCCGTATCCATTTTCAATTGAATATTCGTGCAACTGTTTCAGAGGTTCAAGTAAGTACCTACTAGATATTTCATTTTTTTCTGGATGACAGTTGCTGTCAAAATTAAAAAATTTATAATTTTTTGTTTTTAACATTTTCTGTCAAATCCAAGTGTATGTGATAGATGCATGGAATACCTGAAGGGGATAGTCTTTCACATATTTTGGGTCCGAAAAGTCTTAATATTTTCGAAATACAGCATTAATGTTCTACTTTTGCCGATAGATGCCGGCATCTGGAAATTTTTACGGAACTTACCCACATATGTCAAATACTTAACTAGTCAAATCCGAACTTTTTTGATTTTCTCACTTGACCCATATAGTATTATATTTTCAAGAATCACAGAAAATTATTTGAATTTGGGTGATCATGATTCATTTCATTCAGTCAGAATGTCAAAAATATATATTAGGGAACCCTTCGTCGTTCGTTAGTGAACATATTGGAAACTGATATTCACTATTTCAATATTTAGTTCATGGAGAAGAACTCTACCAGAGTTTCATACTCAAAAGTACCTACAGGAAATATTTGTATTCTCAGAAACGATTAATTCGTCCAGTTCAATATCCTTATGATAACTTGAACAAAAATTTACAGTTCTCCAAAATATTTTCATGAATATAAAACAAATTTCTCACTTTTGAACTCAATAATTATTAATACATGCGAAATTTATCAACTATATTCTTATAAAAAAATGAGGACATCAAAACTATCCAATAAAATTCATAACTAATATGAATCGCTCGTTCCGAAATAACTGTTGTTCTGACTTCGAAATTACATCTTAAATGCATAAAAGTCTTCTAATAATAAATAATGAATTCTATATTATTAGTAGGGTTTTTTTTTCAAATATCCAACTTATGTTTTGAAAAATAGTTCAGATTAAAGTTTCATTCATTCTCGGCGGAATTAATTCTTTGTACTTCTCAAAGCGACCTTAGCGCCACCAACGTTAACAGAGAGAAAAAGAATACAATTATTTGACAATTGTAGTTCCGCGTTTTGGACCCAAAATTTTTGGAGAATAAATGTCTACACCTAGTATTCTATGCATCTTGTTCCTGTGTAAGAATTCAAATATGATGGAACAATATAGATACGGTAGGGGCTTTACCATTGACATGAATATTTCCATGGCTTTTTATTCGAATCTACATGACAAGACAGTGGAATTCATCGTTCTTAAATGCAAAGAAAATTCAATAATTTGGTTGTAATCAATCAATCCAAATGAACGAAAGACTTCGAATTTTTTTGCGAAAAAAAAATTTATGCTCTACACTATTTTTTTTAAATAAATCAGATACCTACTCAGCGAAATATTTCGAAGGTATACAATACTTTTTTAATTTGCGAAATTTTGCGTTCGATTAGCTTTTCAGTTTATAATATGAAGTTTGTATCTGCTTGAAATACAAATTCAAATGGAAAGAACATTTATTTTGGTTATATTTTTTTGAGAATTCTTAGGTTTTTGAAGAAATCTGAACAGATCAATCAATCACGCCATTTCAAGTCTCATTACTGCAGAAATGTACAATTTTTGTATTCAATAATTTTTTTTTTACCAAGCAACAAAATCATTATTTCTTAGAAAACATGTCTGTCATTCATGAGCTCAGAACACTTTTCTGAGAAGTGAGGATATGTGTTCATTAACTTTGATAATATTCTTTGAATAATCTGATTGTTATCCTGCAACATCGTGCCAGGTTATCACGAACAGAAATGTCAAAACTATAGACAATGTCCTCGAACACATCTCTTCAAAAGTAGGCAAGTTCACTCCAGCTAAAGTAATGCGATATATCTATTAAAAATATAGTATAAGGTTTGTTTTGGTTCCGAAATTCAGAGCTGTCCTAGAACAGTTCTAGAACTGCGCAGAATCGTGCGCTGTGGAAGCCCGATTCTGAACTATCCTAGAACAGTTCTAAAAGCGATGAAACCGAAACACGAATTAAGTTCGGGTTCTCATCGGGATCGTAGAGGAAAAAAACTTCAGTTTGAGTTGGCCGAAATGAGGAAAGTTAATCATGCCTTATATATTTATTGTGTGTGGTTCAATTAAAAATATGCGAAAGTCCTTGCTGCACCATGTAATATAAAATATTTTTGGGAATACTTGCTTCCACTTAATTTTTTTTCTGAATTCTCTTCATTATTTCAATTATATTCCGAAATGAACCAACAAATTATTGGTTTATAGAATAATGAATTTAATGACGAACGTATTTCAGATATGTGCTTTTCAGAGAAAAATTAATTCGAAACATCATTATTCACAAGAGGAAGAGGACTCTTGTATTCATATATTTATTTAAGAATTATATATCCCAGGTGTCAACAATGGAAATAAAATCCATTAGATTATCCTGGTAGGTCGTAGCGAAGGAATGATCCCCAATAACAAAAGTTTAAATTTAACAGTTAACCGTTTTCTCAACAAATAAAACAATCAAAAGCCAAATCAACACGCCGTCGAAAAAGTCAGGTTAACCATTTAAATCGTTGACAGCCACTTTACGCTTGTGCAAACTACCCAATCCTCAAACAGTTCGGACTCTCACGTCCGAACTCCTTTCACAGTTATAGAACAGTTCGGAATCGATTCTGAAAATAACCAAAACAGGATTACTCAAATCCTGAACCGGCTCTGAAATAAACCAAACACAAAATCGCAATCGCGCATGCGGAACCGTTCCAGAACAGTCCTGAAGTCGGAACCAAAACAAACCTATAGTCTTTTAGTTACTTTAGCTGAAGAACCTTCTGATTTTGAAACTTGTGCAAAAATGTTATAATAATTTCATTCGATCCTTCAGTTCCTAGTATCATCCAGATGAAACCGTAATGTGAATATTTTATATTTAAAAAAAAATTAATAATCTTTTCAGATAGATAACACACCGGATATACTCCAATGAATCAAGTAGCATGAAGATTATGAAGAAAGACGTGTTTATCATCTTCCTCTTATTAGGATGGATCGATACCGCAGTTGCCAGTAAGTATAAGTATATAGAGCAATCATTTGGAGGATTTTACCTCTTCATGAATATGGCCTCCACAATGGGGGTTTTTCCTTCGATTGAAAATGCAGTAATTTTCATGAAAAACCTTTAGAACATCAAATTTCAAACATATAATTTCAATATTATATTTTAAAAAAAATGTTTGATAACCTAAAACTGAAAAATAAAAACGGGGATTCGCATTTAAAGGGATGTGTCCTGAGTGCACGATATGGCAACGTCGAATTCAGCTTTCTCGGAAAGAAAAGGACGTCAAATGTGTTACTTTGCTTAGGAAAATAGAGATAGCTATATTTCGATCTGGTTAGAGTAGAAGACAACGACCAAAAGGAATAGAAAAAGAAGAGCACAGACTGTCATACTGTAATATTACTGACAAATCGCAAACGGAAATTGTTTGGTTATATTGACAAAGAACACGTGTGTACCACAGTACATGAATAAATATTTCATTATTCTATAGCAGAAAAAGCTATTCTACTAAACACCGTTGTCACTTCGTGCATGCCTGGCAAATCCCAAACCCCAATTTTGAAATCTGATTTTGAATACTTTCTGAAGGTAATTTGGGAAAATGATGAATCAAACCCATAATAATTATGTTCAAATTTGCATTTGCAGTAGTAACCCAAATTCAGGAAAAACCCCCATTAAGCCCCCAAGCTACGATAAAAAATATCGAGTCTCTAAGGCATTTCTTTCTGATGTTATTGTATCAAAATTCGAAAGTTACAGACATCTAAATAAAATGATAACGCTTTGTCAAATAACCGTGCATTAAAATTAATTCTTGAAGATGGAATTTGATAACGGTACGAAGAAAGATAAATCTGCTTTTTCGAATTTGTTCTTTAAAACAGGTTGAACACACTGATGATGAATCCGAAGTCAAAATCAATTTTGTCTGGCCGTTGGCACGATAACTTGAAAACCGGAAACAGTTAGCGTGTTGAAAATTTCAGGGTATGTTGGGTTTCAAAATGCGCCGCACAAGTTCGTTATTGTCCCAAATCGGTCGAACGGTTTCGGAGTTTTAGTCAGTTGAATTTAACAAGCTTTATATCCTCGATATCTCAAGAACTGCTCACGCGATCGGATTGAACGGAACGGATTGAAACTAAGTGATTGGTTGTGGAAAACTGACACGTAGCTGCTTGCAAAATTTCGTTTTAATTCATCAACATTGCACAGCAGTGAAACAAATTTGAAGTTTATCCGCTTAAAGTTTCAGAAAATATTGGGAAAAAAATATTTAAAATTTCGTTTTATTTCCTTGGTATCGTTATTTCCGACATCACTCAGAAAAATCCTGATCCGATCGTAACGAAACTTGGAAATGATGATGCACAATTTTGAGCAAAACTTCGCTATGATCGCGTCATTAGAATTAAAAAAAAAAATTATTAGTCCTAAAAGCTGGTGAATTCAGGATCGGCTTTTCTAGAATTGTTTTCGGCTAACATCGAACGAATAGATCAACATCATGCACATCGTTCAGAGTTTCCTGCATTCGAGGGTTTGTGTTTTAAGGTACTTAGAGAGATGGCGCTAGTATAATTCTGTTCACAAGATCGCCATCTAACAAGTTACAAGTATCTACAACCCTTCCGGCCTTTGACAAGCCGAGTCGTACTGATGATCGTTAAGATCGTGAAACTGCAGTTTAAAAATCTTTTGGACGATGCAAAGGCTTTGGTTGATGGTATAATTAACTCATATCAAGGTGAAGAAGTGCTTATTTATTGATTTATCGACGAATATTCTTCCGTGTTGAGGTTGACACTTTTCATATCATGAATTACAGTAGCGCACAACAAAAAAGTCCTTGAGATAGCAAAAATATAACATTGCAAATTCTCAGTGGCAGGTAATATTTAACATTGTGTGAACCCTATTATTAACATAACATTATTGAAATATTGCAGCTGAATATCTTCTTTTCTACCCCTCATAACAGCCGCTTAACTTCTCAATTACTCTGTTTTCTTACATTTAAAAATTTACTTTTTTCAGGGTCGCCCGTAAAAGGGAGAGTCCGATCCTCGAAGCTTCTACAATTACAGACGAATAAGAAAACGCTGAGTTTGGATTTGTCATCTGACGGTTCCGATCCATCAAAAACAATATCACCAATATTTGTTTCCACATTGAAGAGCCTTCAACCGCAACTTCAACTTCAAAGATCTATTACGATTGAATTGGACATAACTGCACCTCCAGGTTCCCGACAAGCATACTTGGAGAATATAGAGAACACCATAAGGAGTCTCTTACAACAGATGATTGGGTATCCAATGGAAAGTTTCATCAGTACAAGAATTCAAGGGAATGACGATGGAACTATCGCAAGTATCACTATATCTGTTTCAGTATCGCCCTCAAAAACCCAAAGTAGAGACTATGGGTCGATCAGAATCGATCTGTCAAAGCCAGGTATCGACATATCGAAAATGTTGAGGACAACTCTAACCATGGCTGTGCAGAATCCTTCTATACACGCGAACGGAGATAAGTCTAATCATATCACATTAGAAATCATACCCCCACAAGGGTTCACGAAAGGAAGCGTTCACGACATCATTGGATCTATTGAGTCAATCCTGGCAATCTTGTTACCAAATGAAGAATTCTCCATCAAAGCTTCGATATCCGAGAGGTCTGGACTAGTCACCCGCATTTCTTGCGATATAACCATCGAAGGCCCTTCATCACGAAACAATTCATTCAATTACAACATCGACTTATCTAAAAGAGGTAGTTTGAATACAAGAATCACCACCATCCTACAGAATATCAGATCAAAAGTCAACACAATTTTCAATGAAAATAAACCTGTATTCTTGAATCTGAAAGTTAAGCCTTTACCAAACTCTAACAAGCAGTCCATTGCTACTACTGTTGATTCCATATTGTCAATCGTCAGGAAAGCTTACCCCAATCCAATAGAAGTAACAGTCAACATTTATGAAAATTCTAGACATGAAGTAAACTCCATTGTCTTGGATATAATAATTGAACCGCGCAATGCCATTGAAATAGACTTTACAGTACCAACAAGTATTTCAACACAGCAAATCACTAATGAGGTAACTAAAATCAAATCTAAACTGAGACAACCTATAGATAAATCTACATCCTTCACGTTGATCCTTCAACCACCTGCAAATGCGGACGACAGCACCATAGAAAAAATAACGCATCTCGTTATATCAACCATTTCTCGCATCTTCCCAGATAATCAGGTCAAAATACAGGCTACAACCACCAAAAACGACGATGGCTCTGTGTCCAGAATAACTTTGGTCATAACAATCGAACCCACCTCATTCATCACCGACAGGCCCGTAGGAGAAAGTGTGAGTATAGATCTATCAAAACCTGGTATGGATCTTACACAGCAGATATCGAACATTTTACCAAACTTGAAGAATAAGTTCAATAAGGACCATCCAGTTCCGGTTACTCTTACTGTCAGTATTGTACCACCAAGGAAATCTACCGAGGACTTCATTAGGAAAACATCGTCGCCAATTATGGTCACCTTATCTGGAATTTTCCCTCAAGACAGAATCAAATCTGAGGCAACTGCAGAAAAAGATCCACATGGATATCTGAAGAATGTTAGATTAGTATTCACAATAATTCCCGGTACTTCTCCTCAAGAGCCAATTGATACTAAAACACTTAGTATAAATCTGGAACCTGGCAGGAACTTGGTTTCAGAAATAACAAACATTTTACCACAACTTAACAAGCTGATAGATACCGACCAACCAATTAAATTGAACTTGAAAGTCCAACCTCCCAAAGGAGCAACTGATAAAACGGTCAAGGACATCGTTAAATCTGTTATCACAACTATTTCCAAAAAATATCCATACAATGAGTTAGAGGTCCAAGTGAAAACCATGAAAGATCCAAAAGGAAGTATTGTAAATGTGATCATAGTCCTAACAATAGCACCAACTGATAAAAAAACACCTACACCTTCACCAGAAGAGTTCAGTCTCGATCTAACAAAACCTGGAAAAAATATCGTAACAGAAATAGTCAACGTATTACCTGTTCTGAAAAATAAAATCACAGATCAAACGAAAGAAGGCAGACCGAGCACAATACAATTCAAAATAAAGCCTCCAAGTCATGTTACCTCTGATTATGTCAAGAAATCAACAGATAGTGTTATGACAATAATTTCCAAACTCTTCCCACAGGATCAAATATCAGTGAAAGCAAAAATGAAGAAAAACCCTCATGGTAAAATAACAGAAATTATTTTAGTCATCACTGTCGAACCAAAAACAGGAAAACCAAAATCGAAAGATTTAAGACCTTCAACAACACCAAAGACTACCGAACCTGTGAAACCTTGTAATGAAATAAATTTGGACCTGTCCAAACCAGGTACCAACCCTGATGAGGAAATCAAAACTATATTAAGCAAAATAAAATTGGAAATAAGCTCGAAACCGCAAGAAAAGAAGCCAGTGAAATTCGTGTTGAATATTCAGCCCCCTGATAAATCGAACCAACAGTTTTTGGATGATACAGTATACACGATTCTAACAACCCTGAAAAAATTATTCCCACATGACAGGACTGAAGTTAATTTGAGGATTCCCAAGAACAAAAACAAAGATATCACTCATGTTACTCTTTCACTAGTAATTTCTCCGAAGAATGTTGATCCAGAATCAGAAACCACAACGGAAAATGAATTGTTCACGACGCCAACTCCTGAAAACCTTCATGAAGTGGAATTGGATCTAACCAAACCTGGAACCAATGTTCAGAAAGTAGTGACAGATCATATACTTCCAATTAAATCAGAAATAACCAAAAATAATGAGGAAGAGGAACCAGTAACTTTCAAGTTTAATATTCAGCCCCCGAAAGATTCCGATGAAGATTATGTGAAAAAAACAGTGAATACCATTATGACAACTCTTTCACATTTGTTCCCAGATAAAAAAGTTGTGATGAACGTGCGTATCACTAAAAACCCCGATGGACGCATCAACACAATCACCATGGTTTTCGATATCGAACCTCCTAGTGACATTTCTACCACCACCACACCTGGAGGCAAACCAACGAGTACGCCTGCACCTACAACAATAAATTTGGATTTCTCCAAACCTGGTACAAAACCAGAGGAAGAAATATTCAAGATTTTACCAGATATAAATACCGAGGTTTTGAAAAAGCACCCGAAGGGGAAACCGGTCAAGTTAGAGTTCAACATCAATCCTCCAGATAATTCAAACGATAGTTCTGTGAAAAGCACGGTAGAAACTATTGTGGATGTTCTTGAGAGGGTTTTCCCTGATAGTTCAATACATTACAAAGTAAAGGTGATAAAAGATAAAAATCACAAAATCACAAATGTAACTGTAGTTCTCTCAATCGACCCCACCTCAAAAACGAAAAATCCCTTCTTGATCAATCTGGTTACCAAGGAAAAACCAGATGAGGAAACTACTGAACCCACACATGAGACTACCACTCCAAGTGGAGTAAAGCCAGTTAAGTTTGAATTGGATTTATCTAAACCTGGAAGTAATGTAGTAAGTGATTTAGTGACAATCATTCCAAATATTGAGAAAAAAGTCAAAATTGAGCATCCCAAAAAGAAACCAGTCACTGTCGAGTTTGAAGTAAAACCTTCAGTAGATTCAACTGTCGATACTGTTAAAGACACGACGAAAACTATCCTGGAGGTTTTCAAGAACAAATTCCCACATAAAAAAATCAAGATCAGCTACAAGATCAAAAAGGACAAGAACACTATCGATAAAGTGATAATAGTGCTCACCATTGAACCTTCTCCTACAACAAAAACCACAACATCAAGACCTGGAACTGGCCGACACTCGACGGAACCAGATGAAGAAGATGAAACAACAAAAAAATGGACACCTTCATCCAAAGAGATAACAGAATCCAACACTCGTGGAACAAGACCTCAAAAGGAATCAGTCAGAACCACCACACCAATTATTGGAACACGACCAAGCAAAAAAATAACTACAACTCCTTCAACAGGTAGAATCACATTCAAGGGAACCACCACACCCAGTGAAGAAATAACAGAATCTGAAGAACAAACCATTCCTGAAGAATCCACTCCGAGCAATGAAGAAATTACAAAAACATATACTGAGGGAACAAGACCACACACAAAACAACACACTCGGTCGACAAGTGGTATTAAATTTAAGCAAACCACGCCATCGAGTGAAGAGATAACAGAATCGGTAATTGGAAAAACAACACCGTCTACTAATGAAAAGGGCGACACAACAATTAATATGGATTTATCAAAACCGGGAACAAATTTACAAGATTATGTGGAAGAAGTTATTCCGAAAATAATACCGAATGTCAAGCCAATATTGGAAAAGAAGGAACCTGTCTCTTTCACTTTCAAAATCAAACCTCCACGAGGATCTGATCCAACTTACATAAAGGACACTTCGGAAACTTTGGTTGATTATTTGACCAAATTCTTCCCTGATGACAAAATAAGTGTCAAAATAAACGGACACAAGAATCCACGAGGTGAACTTACTGATGTTACAGTACTTGTTACTGTAGAACCATCTAAACCAAGTTCTAAAACCTTTGAAGATAGAACGGAACCAACAACTGAGGAAACTTCCAATGAAGAAACTGAAGAGATTTCCA
Organism: Myrrha octodecimguttata; assembly: GCA_958510865.1. Lineage (NCBI taxonomy): Eukaryota > Metazoa > Arthropoda > Insecta > Coleoptera > Coccinellidae > Myrrha > Myrrha octodecimguttata. The sequence goes on from OY294058.1 coordinate 63,587,274, forward strand.
CTAGATCTACTCCTTCTACAAGACCAACTACTAATGAAAAGGGCGACACAACAATAACTGTTGATTTATCGAAACCAGGAACAAATCTACAGGATTATGTCGAAGAAGTTATTCCGAAAATAATACCAAATATCAAACCACTATTGGAGAAGAAGCAACCAGTCTCTTTCACTTTCAAAATCAAACCTCCACGAGGATCTGATCCAACTTACATGAAGGACACTTCTGAAACTCTGGTTGATTATTTGACCAAATTCTTCCCTGATGACAAAATAAGTGTCAAAATAAACGGACACAAGAATCCACGAGGTGAACTTACTGATGTTACAGTACTTGTTATTGTTGAACCATCTAAACCAAGTTCTAAAACCTTTGAAGATAGAACGAAACCAACAACTGAGGAAACTTCCAATGAAGAAACTGAAGAGATTTCCACTAGAACTACTCCTTCTACAAGACCAACTACTAATGAAAAGGGCGACACAACAATAACTGTTGATTTATCGAAACCAGGAACAAATCTACAAGATTATGTCGAAGAAGTTATTCCGAAAATAATACCGAATGTCAAGCCAATATTGGAAAAGAAGGAACCTGTCTCTTTCACTTTCAAAATCAAACCTCCACGAGGATCTGATCCAACTTACATAAAGGACACTTCGGAAACTTTGGTTGATTATTTGACCAAATTCTTCCCTGATGACAAAATAAGTGTCAAAATAAACGGACACAAGAATCCACGAGGTGAACTTACTGATGTTACAGTACTTGTTACTGTAGAACCATCTAAACCAAGTTCTAAAACCTTTGAAGATAGAACGGAACCAACAACTGAGGAAACTTCCAATGAAGAAACTGAAGAGATTTCCACTAGATCTACTCCTTCTACAAGACCAACTACTAATGAAAAGGGCGACACAACAATAACTGTTGATTTATCGAAACCAGGAACAAATCTACAGGATTATGTCGAAGAAGTTATTCCGAAAATAATACCAAATATCAAACCACTATTGGAGAAGAAGCAACCGGTCTCTTTCACTTTCAAAATCAAACCTCCACGAGGATCTGATCCAACTTACATGAAGGACACTTCGGAAACTTTGGTTGATTATTTAACGGAATTATTCCCTGATGACCAAATAAGTGTCAAAATAAACGGTCACAAGAATCCACGAGGTGATCTCACTGATGTTACAGTACTTGTTATTGTAGATCCATCCAAACCAAGTTCTAAAACCTTCGAAGATAGAACGGAGCCAACAACTGAGGAAACATCCAATGAAGAAACTGAAGAGACTTCCACAGGAACTACTTCTTCTACAACACCAACAACCAATGAAAAGGGCGACACTACAATTACTGTTGATTTATCGAAACCAGGAACAAATTTACAAGATTATGTCGAAGAAGTTATTCCGAAAATAATACCAAATGTCAAGCCAGTGTTGGAGAAGAAAGAACCCGTCTCATTTACTTTCAAAATCAAACCTCCGCGCGGATCTGATCCAAGTTACCTGAAGGACACTTCTGAAACTCTGGTTAACTATTTGACCAAATTCTTCCCCAATGACAAAATCAGTGTAAAAATAAACGGTCAGAAGGATCCACAAGGCAATCTTACGGATGTAACAATACTTGTTATAGTAGAGCCATCCAAACCAAGTACCATAACCTTTGAAGATAGAACGGAACCAACCACAACAACTCCACGGTATGTCACAGGTCAACCAATATCTACTAAAACACCGACCACTAATGAAAATGGAGATACAACAATAACCGTTGATTTATCAAAACCAGGAACCAATCTACAAGATTATGTCGAAGAAGTTATTCCGAAAATTATACCAAATATCAAGCCAGTATTGGAGAAGAAAGAGCCCGTCTCATTCACCTTCAAAATCAAACCACCGCGCGGATCTGATCCAAGTTACCTGAAGGACACTTCTGAAACTTTGGTGAATTATTTAACTAAACTCTTCCCCAATGACAAAATCAGTGTGAAAATAAACGGTCAGAAGGATCCACAGGGCAACCTTACTGATGTTACAATACTTGTTATAGTAGAACCATCAAAACCAAGTACCATAACCTTTGACGATAGAACGAAACCAACCACAACTCCACGGTATGTCACAGTTCAACCAATATCTACAACACCGACTACAAATGAGAAGGGCGACACAACAATTACCGTTGATTTATCAAAACCGGGAACAAATCTGCAGGATTATGTCGAAGAAGTTATTCCGACTATAATACCAAATATCAAACCAGTATTGGAGAAGAAACAACCAGTCACTTTCACTTTCAAAATCAAACCTCCACGAACAGCTGATCCAAATTACATGAAAGACACTTCCCAAACCCTGATCAATACTCTATCCAAATTCTTCCCCAATAATAAAATCAGTGTCAAAATAAACGGCCAGAAGGATCCACAAGGCTATTTAACTGATGTGACGATACTTGTTATCATAGAGCCATCACCTACTCAGGATCGACCAACTCAAGAAGTTGACATTGATCTGTCCAGACCTGGTTCGAATTTACCAGAAGAGGTAACACGCTTCCTTCCTGGTATACTTCCGCAGGTAACATCAGAATTGTCCAAGAAATCTCCAGTGACGATAAATTTCGTGATCAAGCCGCCCACGATGTCTACTGAAGACTATCTCCATACAACAGTTCAGTCCTTGAGTCAAATTCTCACCAAATACTTCCCTGAGAATAAGATGAAGGTTCAGGTGAATGCAGAGAAAAATCCGCAAGGGTATCTATCTGAAGTAACAGTACTCATCACCATACAACCCGCTACTACCACAACACCTAAAAGTGATGATATCGATATAGATCTTTCGAAACCTGGAGTGACCTTAGTAACAGAAATACCTAAGATCATACCAAGTATTTTACCTGAAGTCAAGAAGGCATTGAACGATAAACAACCTGTAACACTCTCTTTCAAAATCAAGCCTCGTCCTGGAACAACTGAAAGTCACATACCGGTAATAACTAAAGTACTGCAAAACTTCCTAACGCAATACTTCCCTGGAAATAAAATCGACGTCAATGTGAATGCGAAAAAGAACCCACAAGGACATTTAACTGAGATAGACATGGTTATCACTATCGAGCCACCCACAAGTCAAGAACCAGAAAGGAATATAATTATAAATCTAGAAAAACCTGGATCAACATTAGTGGATGAAGTCCAAAAAATCATACCAAGTATTTCAAATAATATCAATGACAAATTATCCAAAAATCTGCCTGTCACCCTAGATTTCAAAATCAAACCACCCACTGGATCGACCGATAGTTACATTCAACAAATCGTTGAACCTTTGCAAAAGCTTTTGGTAACATACTGGCCCAACAATAAAGTTAACATCCAGGTTACAGCACAGAAGGATTCACGGGGATATTTAACTCAAATTGTATTTGAAATAATTTTAGAACCATCTCCGACAAATAAACCAGGTAATGAAAGAGTTGATATAGACTTATCCAAACCTGGCACAAAGTTAACTGATCAAATTAATACTGTGATGCCAAGCATTTTACCCAATATCAACGATAATCTTTCTAAACAACGACCTGTTACCTTAAATTTCAATATAAAACCACCAACTGGTTCAACTGACAATTATCTGCAAGATATAACTCAATCTCTTCAGAATATTTTAGTGAAATATTTCCCTAACAACAAAATCGATGTGAATGTGAGTGCTAACAAAAATCCTCAAGGATATCTTACTATCATTACCATAGAAATAACAGTTCAGCCTGCAAAACCTACTACATCTGCCGTGAAAAATGTCGATATTGACTTAACTAAACCTGGATCGAATTTAGTTGATCAGGTAACACAAAAGATTCCATTAATTCTGAAGGATGTCAAAGATACGTTATCGAAAAAAGAACCCACAACATTGAGTTTCAAAATTAAACCGCCACCTGGATCGACTGAAAGCTACCTACAGGTTCTGGGTAGTTCTTTAATGGATATTTTGAAGAACTACTTCCCCAGCAATCAAATCAATGTTAAGATGAGTGCACAGAAAGATTCTCGAGGATATTTAAGTGTGACAACAATAGAAATAGTTATACAACCATCTTCGACTCCAGACGATGAAGATGTGGACATGGATTTAACAAAGCCTGGTGCAACATTGTCCAATGAAATGGAAAAAATTCTGCCGAATGTAAGGCAACAAGTCACTGACCAATTAGCTTCCAATCAACCTGTATCTCTGAATTTCAAGATTAAACCACCGCAGGGGTCAACTGACAGCTACTTACAGGTATTAACAGGGTCCTTGCAAAATATTTTGACGAAATATTTCCCTAATAATGAACTCAGTATCGAGATATCCGCTCAGAAGAATTATCAAGGATATTTGACACTTATCACATTAGACATTCACCTAACGCCATCTAATGTACAACCCTCGAATGATCAAGATGTGGATATAGACCTATCGAAACCAGGCGTAACCTTAACCAACCAAATTCCCCAAATTTTACCGAGTATTCTACCGAAGATAAACAACGACTTGTCTGGTGGGAAGCCTGTAACCGTGAATTTCAAAATTAGACCACCTCCTGGAGCAACCGAAAGTTACATGCAAGTGACAGCTCAAACTCTGGCTACTTTATTGGCCAAATATTTGCCAGAAAATGCTATCAGTGTTGAAATAAGTGCCCAAAAGAACTCGCAAAATCAACTCAGCCTGATAACTATTCAAATAACCGTACAACCCTCTTCAAGACAACTACCAAAACAACCAGATGTCCTGATTGATCTGTCCAGACCTGGTGTTAACTTGGTCAACGAAGTGAGCCAATACTTAGTATCTGTTTCACCTGGTGTCACTTCGAAAATATCTACTGGACAACCTGTGAACATTACCTTGGACATTAAACCACCTCATGGTTCAACGGAAAGCTATATTCAAATAATTGCCCAATCAATTGTACCTATTCTGAGCAAATACTTCCCGAATTACAAAGTTAATCTTGAAACTAGTGCACGGAAAGACTCTCGAGGATATATCAGTGACATTATACTCGTGATTTGTATTGAGCCTTCGCAGAAGCAACAAGACTACACTGTTGATATTGACTTACAAAATACTAGGTACACCTTAGCTCAGCAAGTGGATAATATCATTCCAAACATCTTGCCAACTATACAAAACGATCTGGATAATGGAGAATCAGTCACTTTGAATTTCAAAGTCCTTCCGCCATCTAGATCTGGAGATAGTTTCCTTCAAACATTTACCCAGGATTTAGTACCTATTTTATCCAAATTCTTCCCAGGAAATAGTATGAGCATTAAGTCGAATGCCCAAAAGAACTCGCAGGGATACTTGATCAACGTGACTGTTCAAATAACCATCAAATCATCATCACAAATTAAAAAGATAGATATTGACCTGTCACGTCCTGGAAGCTCATTGCAAAGTCAAGTTTCGTATCTTTTGCCCCCTGTTATGACAGGCTTGCAGTCAGATCTGAGTCAGGGAAAGCCGATCACCCTAAAATTCAACATCAGACCACCAATGTATTCCAACAGGTCCTTCCAGAATCTAATAGCGAATCAATTGGTTCAAATATTACCAAGATATTTCCCAAATAAACGTATGAGTATCAAGACTTCAGCTCAAGAAGATTCCAATGGTTATATATCTGATATCGTCCTGGTAATCACCATACAACCATGATCGGAGAGTTACAGACGAACTCTGCTGCAATTCCTTCTGCCTCATAAACTCAATAATTTTTACATACACATCTGAAAATGTTGGTTTTACTTTATTATTGCTCCATTGCATTTGCTTGTTAACTTGTTCATGTAATAAATTATGGATTTTGAAGTAATGTTATTGAATTTCATGAGATGTGCAATAAAGGAATTGAAAAATAAATGATGTTGTTATTGATCCTCAAATGAACCAAAAAACTGATGCCAATGTTGAAAAAGAAACATATTTGAGGGATTAGCTCCTTGACCTCATTGAAATTTTTGAGAACCAGGAAATCTAGAGACATGATCGGATCAGAGAAAAAATTTGAACTTTCCAAAGCAAAACTTAGATAACGATAGACGATAGATAGGTAGACAGATAGATAGATAGATAGATAGATAGACACATGGGTTGAAAAATTATATGGTAGGGCTTTGAAAACGCCATTCAAAATGTCTAATGAAGGTTGTAACGAATGAAAAACATCGCATAATATAGTTAATCATCCCCTTGATCGAATTCTTAATTTTGGAGCTCTAAGCAAAATATGAAACACAGATTTATCGATACTGATGACGAAGTTTTTCTGGTTAGGGAAAATGAAATCTTCAAAGAATAAATAAATCAAGAACAAATATTAAATAAAAGAAGCTTCTCGCCAATAGTATACAGTTTCTTTTAGCGAAGTGCTATTAATCAACTCAATTATCAATTCAAAGCCATGATGGAAGAGTTAACAAAGTCACGAGAAGGTAGATTTATGTTTTTTTCGAGAAGCAAATGAGGAAGTAAATGAAAATTATACAAAAATGTTCCTTACCTGATTGGTCTTGTAAGCTCATCAGTGAACTCAGCTGACCATCTCTTAAATTCAATTCAGATTGGTTGGCAACAGCATATTTAGTTCACCTTGTCGATTCGTGTCTATTTTGACTATTTGTTCCATCTTTCCCATATGAGGAATTTTTCATTGCATTTATTCTAATAGAATAAAATCGAGAAATGGGATTTTCTTGACAACAAATCAATGCTAAAAGAAAATGAAAGAGACATAAAAATAAGTAGCGTTCGGAAATTATCCAATATCCATTCCAGGTAAGAATTAGGTTTCTTATCAGACTTCACCAGAAATTATTCACTCTCAAAACCATAGCACGCTGATCCCCAGCATCAAAGTACAAAAAATATCTATGCATTCTGTTTGCGTTAAAGATTACAATTAGGTAAGTTTAATATCTGTTGGTAGCGTTCGGAAATTATCCAATATCCATTCCAGGTAAGAATTAGGTTTCTTATCGGACTTCACCAGAAATTATTCACTCTCAAAACAATAGCATGCTGGATCCCCAGCATCAGAGTACAAAAAATATCTATGCATTCTGTTTGCGTTAAAGATTACAATTAGGTAAGTTTAATATCTGTTGGTAGCGTTCGGAAATTATCCAATATCCATTCCAGGTAAGAATTAGGTTTCTTATCGGACTTCACCAGAAATTATTCACTCTCAAAACCATAGCATGCTGATCCCCAGCATCAGAGTACAAAAAATATCTATGCATTCTGTTTGCGTTAAAGATTACAATTAGGTAAGTTTAATATCTGTTGGTAGCGTTCGGAAATTATCCAATATCCATTCCAGGTAAGAATTAGGTTTCTTATCGGACTTCACCAGAAATTATTCACTCTCAAAACCATAGCATGCTGATCCCCAGCATCAGAGTACAAAAAATATCTATGCATTCTGTTTGCGTTAAAGATTACAATTAGGTAAGTTTAATATCTGTTGGTAGCGTTCGGAAATTATCCAATATCCATTCCAGGTAAGAATTAGGTTTCTTATCGGACTTCACCAGAAATTATTCACTCTCAAAACCATAGCATGCTGATCCCCAGCATCAGAGTACAAAAAATATCTATGCATTCTGTTTGCGTTAAAGATTACAATTAGGTAAGTTTAATATCTGTTGGTAGCGTTCGGAAATTATCCAATATCCATTCCAGGTAAGAATTAGGTTTCTTATCGGACTTCACCAGAAATTATTCACTCTCAAAACCATAGCATGCTGATCCCCAGCATCAGAGTACAAAAAATATATATGCATTCTGTTTGCGTTAAAGATTACAATTAGGTAAGTTTAATATCTGTTGGTAGCGTTCGGAAATTATCCAATATCCATTCCAGGTAAGAATTAGGTTTCTTATCGGACTTCACCAGAAATAATTCACTCTCAAAACCATAGCATGCTGATCCCCAGCATCAGAGTACAAAAAATATCTATGCATTCTGTTTGCGTTAAAGATTACAATTAGGTAAGTTTAATATCTGTTGGTAGCGTTCGGAAATTATCCAATATCCATTCCAGGTAAGAATTAGGTTTCTTATCGGACTTCACCAGAAATTATTCACTCTCAAAACCATAGCATGCTGATCCCCAGCATCAGAGTACAAAAAATATCTATGCATTCTGTTTGCGTTAAAGATTACAATTAGGTAAGTTTAATATCTGTTGGTAGCGTTCGGAAATTATCCAATATCCATTCCAGGTAAGAATTAGGTTTCTTATCGGACTTCACCAGAAATTATTCACTCTCAAAACCATAGCATGCTGATCCCCAGCATCAGAGTACAAAAAATATATATGCATTCTGTTTGCGTTAAAGATTACAATTAGGTAAGTTTAATATCTGTTGGTAGCGTTCGGAAATTATCCAATATCCATTCCAGGTAAGAATTAGGTTTCTTATCGGACTTCACCAGAAATTATTCACTCTCAAAACCATAGCATGCTGATCCCCAGCATCAGAGTACAAAAAATATCTATGCATTCTGTTTGCGTTAAAGATTACAATTAGGTAAGTTTAATATCTGTTGGTAGCGTTCGGAAATTATCCAATATCCATTCCAGGTAAGAATTAGGTTTCTTATCGGACTTCACCAGAAATTATTCACTCTCAAAACCATAGCATGCTGATCCCCAGCATCAGAGTACAAAAAATATATATGCATTCTGTTTGCGTTAAAGATTACAATTAGGTAAGTTTAATATCTGTTGGTAGCGTTCGGAAATTATCCAATATCCATTCCAGGTAAGAATTAGGTTTCTTATCGGACTTCACCAGAAATTATTCACTCTCAAAACCATAGCATGCTGATCCCCAGCATCAGAGTACAAAAAATATCTATGCATTCTGTTTGCGTTAAAGATTACAATTAGGTAAGTTTAATATCTGTTGGTGATAAAAATAGTATCATACAACATGTTAGAATAAAAAGATGATAAACAAGAGCAGAACTTACCGTAGGAGACTTATTTTTTTTCCCGAATACTGCCTTGTGAATGCATTAATTTGTATGTGAAAAATCTTACAAATGTATATAATTTTTTCTCGGTGGAATAATGCACACAGGCACTTAATGTCTATTCATTATTCTAACAATAAATAGATGGAAATAGCTTACCTTCATTTAGTATAAAGATTAAAATCACTGAACCACTGAAAAATCGTCAGCAATTTCACATCTACACTACACTACACAGATACATAAGAAATACTATCTATATATCTGCCACAACAGAAAATGTTCCATTAGAACATCTTAAAGTATCAGGGTGTGAGCAAAAACTACACAAACATAAATAGTACTCATCATTTATATTTATACATTTAGGTTTCCAGCATTCACGTATGAACAAGAAAAAATCACAAAATATTTAATCAAAACGTTTGCGCTGCCATATCATCAGCACTTATACCTAGAAGAGCCAAGTCATCATCACCAGGAGGCAGTGGTGGAGGTTGAAGAGGCATCATGTGGGAGAAAGGAACGTTATCGGGTGACTCCAGACGTTCGGCAAATGTTGGATACATTGGAGGATACATCGTTCCAAATCCATTGTCGTTATTGTCCCATAAATGACTTGGGTCCTCATAGAGACTTGGGTCGAAATCTTCATTTTTAAATGGCTTCTGCAGAAATATAAGTAATACTGATTATTTCTCAATAATTAAAAAAAAAACAAAAAAAAAACATTAATGTCAATGTAGGAAATGTTCAAAATGCTCGCCGCGAACGTCTTGGCAACATGCTAATCTGGTGTAGAATTGTCTTCTAACGTTACTCAACATTTCTGAAAACACTTAATATTTCCGAAAAAGTTGAAGATAGGTATAGGACATTGTACATGAATTATGTCTAGAATTTTCTGAAGAATCCAAAAAATAAATAATATACAGGGGGTTACATTTGAAATAAGAAAGTTGGTATTGGCCACGTTCGTATGGAACACCCTATATAATTTTATTTTCTTGAAAACTATGCGCATTTAAAATTACAAATCGACGTGTCCGAGCGTTTTTCCTAACACCCCCTCATTTATTCGTTATCGAATTTATTCCATTTGGCTGTTACACTCTGTATATTAATAAATTTCAGTTTCAAGTAAATGAAAATTGCTAAACAATTCATGTATATTCAATAAAGAACCAAGAAAAATACAACACGTAATAATATGCTTAACTGGGGGTTGATAACTGATCCTTGATTAGTGAAAATGATTGAAAGAAAACTGTGAAAAGAATGATGAGCAGCTGAGTTTCATGAAGTTTGTACCTTCTATAAATATGATTCTCTCTTCATTTGAACACTTATTTCCATTTACATCTGCACTGTCCAAACAAAATACAAAAGGGACCCATTTAAAAGTATCTGAGGATCTACGCAATTCAAGCTAACACAAAAAGATTTCACGCACTTATCAATAACTAAATAATAATCTGAGAAAACATGGATAAATTCAAAATGACAATAGACGACTTCGGCCCAAGTTGCCAACCCACAATTTACTTAGCAAGTTTACTTTCACTGGGGAACGGGAATTTCAAGACAAATCCGACATGATAAGGTTCACGTTATTTATAAATACCCGTAAAACATGCCTTGGCTCTTCAAACCAGATAATTCCTTCCAAATATAGGTTTTTGTTAAGGTCGTCCCCGATTGGCTGAAATTTAAGTTGGGATTCCTGATTTCATGCAAACAGTGTCAATTTTCATAGGATACGTTCCGAAAATCAACTCTGTTGTTTCGGTTGCCGATTTTCCGCTCCGTAAATATGAAATATTCGGATGGTTCCTGGATCGAGCGCGTGAAAAAGGTTATTTACGGAATCTGGTTGATGAAAATGCGGTCGATTTACTGCCACCATAACGATTTTCTATGGTAAATATCCATAGCATAGAACAATCTATGTTTACTTTAGGTTTGTTTTGGTTCCGAGTTCAGATCTGTTCGGGACGGTTCTAGCATAGACCAATAGTCTGTGGTTCTGAACTCGGAACCAAAACAAACCTAAGGTAAACATAGATTGTTCTATGCTATGGATATTTACCATAGAAAATCGTTCTGGTGACAGTCAATCAACCAGATTCCGCGCTTGTTCCAGGAACCATCCGAATATTTCATATTTACGGAGCGGAAAATCGGCAACCGAAACAACAGAGTTGATTTTCGGAACGTATCCTATGAAAATTGACACTGTTCGCATGAAATCAGGAAACCCAACTTAAATTTCAGCCAATCGGGGACAATCTTAACAAAAACCTATATTTGGAAGGAATTATCTGGTTTGAAGAGCCGAGGCATGTTTTACGGGTATTTATAAATAACGCTAACCTTATCATGTCGAATTTGTCTTGAAATTCCCGTTCCCCAGTGAAAGTAAACTTGCTAAGTAAATTGTGGGTTGGCAACTTGGGCCGAAGTCGTCTATTGCCGAATTCCCATTAAAAGTGTCATGCGCTCTGATTGGTCGATTGGTGGCGTTCCTGTCGATGGCGAGAGTATGAAATACATCCCGTTTCCCCAGTTTGGTATAAAGATTTAGTAGGAAAACAAATGAAAATAAGAGCACCATATCTTCTGTGCATCCTACTGGCCTGTCACAGTGAGTCACAACACACCTGTATCGAATTTAGCCGAATGATATCGAGAATTGCCGATATCGCATGATTCCGGCACCGATCTCCGTTCGACGCCGACGGCGTAGCGCAACCGACCTAATGGACGAACCTAGTTCATTTTGGTTCAAACTTTCAAACAACGCTTCCGCTGTAGACCCTGCAGAGCTTCGCCGTCAACCTTATTTACGGGCAGCTTGATAACTAATAACTACTAGTTCTACAAAATGCGCATGCTTTCGGTACGGAACTGGTTCGGAATCGGACCCGCGAACACAGCTTATATCATACTAAGCACATATCAGTGTATCGAACAAACTTACGATTGGAGACCTCTCCTGGGGCTTTAACTTAGGCTCTTCAATTTTAGGCGCAGGTGGTGCCTTCTCTGGTTTCGGCGATATTTTAGGAGCAGGTGGCGGTGGTTTCATTGGCTTAGGTGCAGGTTCCGGCATGGATAATTCCGGATAGCATGAAAGTTTCGGAAAGCATACAACATCAGGGTCCGGTATAAAAGCTCTGGACAGATTACCAGGCTCGAACCTGGTTACCCTAGGTTTGTCATATTCCTCCTTCTGAATTTCTTTTTCCACCTTCTCTTCAAGTTTTTTGTTCTTGAAGAGAGGCATCCTTCCTATGAACGGTAGTTTCTTATAGGACGGCGGACCTGGCGGCTTCTTCTCTACCGCTTTACCCTCTGACTTCTGAAACCGACGCTCAGGACCTTTACTCCTACTCCTAGATCTGGTACGGCTGCGTCTACCTCCTGAATGTCTCTTGAATCTGAAATTTGTTATGGTTTAGCTATATGTTGGGATGATATGCAAACCATTATGTTCATATCATTCAACGTTAATCTTAGCATATTTAATTTCAAGTTATAAACTATGTACTTACTTATTAGATGGACTTTGTTTAGGAGAATTACTTATTCTCTCCCTCTTAGTTTTTTCATGTTCTCGCTCCCTCTCCCTAGGAACATTTCTATCTCTATCATGATGCCGCTCAGGACTCGGAGATATGCTTGTACGCTTTTTATATTGTTGCCTGTCTCTGAAGGATTGTTTGAATTTAACTTGACTACGATCCTAAAAATTCAAAATTTATAATTCATTCCAACATTTTTTTTAAAAATAATTCACCTTATTCAATATACGTTCGAATTCGATTCTTTCCTGTTCTTTCCTTTCTCTTTCTCTCTGTTCAAAAGCTTCTTTTTCTTCGTTCTGTCTTTTCTCCAATTCTTCCCTTTCTCTTTGTTCTCTTGCTTTCTGGCGCTTTTCCAATTCCACAAATTTCTGGTTTTCTAAAGAATGTTTTTGCTTCATTCTATCCTTGAGGGAATCTAGCAGATATTTCTCTTTCTCAGGAGGTTCATTGATGGTCATCCATTGATTGATGAGCTTATCATTTGCAACATCAGGTTTTGGCTCCACCTTAAAATTAGATGCTTGTATTTTCGATAAACCATTTTGTATTCTATAGATTTAAAATGTGATGGGATTCTACTGAGTAATTTATGTAACATCTATCTATCGGGTAACTTGGGTTGCTCAAAAAGTTTTGTCGGATGAACAATTGCGCCCAACGTTGGGATTCAATTATACAGGGTGAGTCTTTGACCTTGCAAATATTTTAACAGAAGATTCCTGAAGCCAAAAGAAACACTTTTATCCCTTACCATTTTTTCCGATTCGGCTTGGTTTGTAAGATACAGACTGTTGAAAATCCATAAAAAAATTTAATATTCGATTATATCTCGCGAACGATCTCACCGAATGAGATGTTTTTTGGAATATAGTTTTTTATTGATACGATGCATGTTCCTGGATTACAAAATTTCATCCACATCCTCCAGTTTCTTTAGAATGACCATAACATTTCATAAAAATACCAGAAATTCAAAGAATCCAACTTTTAAAAATAATTTGAATGCTATTCAACGAATTTTTGACCATTTTGGAAAGTAAAAGTATTCTTTATTTTTTTTCGTATGATGCGCCGTTTTCGAGTAATATGAAATTCAAAAATAAAAAATATCTGTGAAATTCCGAGAATTGGGTACTTTGGCTGATTGCAACTCTGTTCAAAAAATTCACCGAATTCAATTTTTCCGCGTTGCCACGTCTAAAAGTTGAGAATGGAATCATAGATTTATAGTTCAGTTCAGAATCATAGACTATACTAGTGTATACATAGAATTAGCATATTGTGTGTTGTTTGATTTCGAAGAGTTCTTTCTTTCTGTTCGTCAGTTTGGCAACGTTTGTACGTTCATATTATAGATAAATTAGGTACATCTGTTTTATTTATTTATGAAAATGAAAGTTTGAATGGGTTATGTCTGAATCTGATAATTCTTGGAGAAAATGAAATAAACAAAGAAAATTAATAATTACAAATTGAAGATGAATCTCAAAGCTAATATGAGTGATAGCTAAATGAATTCCTCATTATCGAAAATGAAACCCAGAGAAGAATATTCAACTTTTATCGCCCACAAAATTTGGAATACCTGACTTGTTTATTGTACTATAAATACAACTTTTTTCACCAACTGGAATGTAAAAAGTAAGTTGACGCTTGTTTTCATAACAGAGTTGCTTATTTCGAAGATTTGAATGGTATATCTTAGGCTTGGAAAAACTTCAGTGTTCAGGTTTCCAGGGGCGGCTAGCCTATTATCAAAATTTATAATGCCTATATCTTTTTATCTAGGCCGAATCGGAAAAAATGGTAGAGGACAAATGTGTTTCTTTCAGCTTCAAAAATCTTCTGTTAAAATATTCTGCAAGGTCAAAGACTCACCCTGTATATCTGACCCTTCGTATGACTGAAACTCTCAGTCAGAGTGAAATTCATGACCAATAAAATAAAGAAGTACATAGAAATACATGCAAGATTTTCCTACCTTTTCCTCCAGTTGAGTTTTCCGTTTGTGCTCCTCCACCAGTCTGCCCAACATTTCCCATTTTCCTGCCAGATCTTCCTGCATGATAGCCTCAGACTTGACGTTCCTCATAGCCACCCTTATGCTCCTGGACTTGTCTTCATCTTCGTTGTCTGAAGAGGAATCAGACGAGCTAGAACTTGAACTAGAACCACTAGAATGACGTTTATGTTTTTTACTTTTCTTCTTCTTCTTTTTATCTTTAGAACTCAAATCTGATGTTTTCCTGTCCCTCTTCTTCTTCCTTTTTCTTGTTTTACCTGAATCTTCAGAATCTGTTTCGTGCTTGCCTGCTCTGGACAAGGCCTTCTCACGATCTTTCAGCCATTCCATCTCCCAATGTGGATTTTGTTCAACGAAATTCTAGAAATGACCATAGACTACAATATTGCAGTGAAACATACCTACACACCTTATGCTATAGCTTATATGAGAATATTTTCCAAGGAAATAAAAATTAATATTTTATCAACCTACCTGATAGTTTTGAAGGTGCACTTTACATTTTAAATGCTGTGAGGCACAATGCAAATCACCAATCCACACATCGCAGAGTTTACAATACCAAGAAGGAGCGGAAATAAAAAACTGCAACCCTATAATAGGAAATTGAGAGTAATGTTACAACAATGGAATACATATAAATGATCATAAGAACATTTTTTATGTAAAATTGAAAATATTATCTATAAATAAAGTAAATTTAATATTTTTAATCTCCATCTATATATTGAGGTGGTTTTCTTTAACATTCTTGAATATTATTAAATGGCAAATCCAGTAGTGATTTTGAAGTTTAGTCTTCCTTCAACAAGAGATGAAATTCATCAAAATGAAACACTTCTCATAAAGTAACTTACATTAAGCTCATATAACAGATTCTGATGAGCCCCTGATATAATTTGGTGTAAAAAAAGGTAAACCCGCAAGATTTCCCGTCGCGAAGCTGTAAGTAAGATATTCACATCATTGTAAGCAGTGTGAGTTCCTGAACAAAAAATATGAAGGCCAACATAGGCGGTCTCTTTTTGTTTGGAAGATATGGGCCCCCAAAGTTCCAAATTGTTGCATTTTCAGATCCTTTTTTCTGCCATAAAAATGATCATTCACTTCTCAAATCTAGTTCATAAATCATCTTTGAACCTTCAACCAACGAATAGAGACACTTTCTTTCAAGAATATTCATTATTTAAAGGAAGAAAAGTGAAAATATTAGACAACAACTTAACCTATATTTCGACGAAATACTTCTCAATGTTAAAGCGAAGCTTGGCAACAGTGTCTTTTCATCGCTGGCCAACGTATTATGACCGAAGAGAAGTTGCTGGCGGGAAATATGAAATGATGGACAGTTGAAGGATATGATTGTAAGGAAAATGCTTCTGTCACTGAAGAAGAAGTGGTTATTCCAACATCAAAATAAAATCATCGAGAATATTTGTTTAAGGTTTCACTTTCAATATTTTCGTTTGAACTTCCTTTCTATTCCCTTCAAAATAGGGAGTTTGTTATCTACTTCGTTTTTTGTTGTGTCTTCGAGATGGTCCCAGTTTAGAATGAGATTCAGGGTATTCCAATAAAATGCGTTATATAATAACTTCGATTTAATTGGAAATCTGGGAAGGGCGCGACCTATCACATATGAAAAAAATGTACGTTGAAATATATATCAGGGTGTATTCTCATTCCATTACTATGTGTTTCAACCTTGTAGATTTCATTAGAAACGAATTCTCCTATTGGAAGATTTAGAGTATCGCAGTAAACAGTAAGAACTAAGAACATATTTCATTTTTCCCGCCAGCAATAATCTGTCATTCACGAATACGCACGATGGCACGATTCGACCGATGAAATTCGCGCCATTGCCAAACTTCACTTTTAGTCTGAGTCGAAATCAGAAGGAATAGAGGTTAAGTGCTTGTCCAGTAATTCCATTGTTTTTTCATTAAATATTGATTATTCTTGAAAAAAGTGTTGTTTATTGTTGGTTGAAGGTTCAAAGGTGGTTTGTGAACTATACAGATGAAGTGAGAGATCGTTTTTATGGTGGAAAAAGGGACCTGAAAACGACTCATTTTGGAACTTTGGGGGCCCATATCTACCAAATTAAGGGAGACCGCCTATGTTCGATTTCACATTTTTTATTCAGAAAAGCACACTGCGTACAATGATTTAAATATCTTTTTAATATCTCGGCGACGGGAAATCATGCGGGTTTACCTAAAAAAAATATTAACTTCCATTAGCCGAATAAAATCGACTTTCAGATGTACCCATGAGGTCTTTTCGAGATTTTAACACCCTGGTCTTCTCCGACGAATTCGCACACTTATTTATGGACATAAATGGAGTCCACTCAAGTAGGTATTACATGGTTTAGTTTGGCGCAAGTTATGACGAGTTTCGCCAGACAAAACGCGATATCTTCAGAGAAGTTGACGCTCACTCGCAAACCATCAAAAAGCTTCAATATTTTTCCAACCATTCAGTGGCTCATCACAAATAAGTTCTCAGGAAAAAAAGTTTATTGCGGCAAGAAAAATATCACCCTGTGATCGTGAGCAATGCAGACACTATTAGGAAAACACTTTGAACTAATTGAAACACCCCGTATACAATTTGTGAATACACGAGTTTTTGTGATGTTCCATTTTGAAGAGTTCGCTCTTCTGTTCGAAATGACTAACGTTCAATACATTCTTTGTTTCCAATATACAGGGTGTTCTACAAGCTCTATGACAAACTTTGACAGATGGTAGCTGTGCTTATTCTGAACATTTTTTTTCCTATGAACATAGGTCTGATTCGTTCTCGTTTCGAAGTTAGAAGCATTTGAAAAAATTTATTTCCATGTTTTGATCAAGTAGACCGACATAAAATATCGGTTGATGTGGTAATTGACGTCATTTTAATTATTCGTTTTTTGGAGCACAACCTTTTTTACTTCATTGATGACTCAGAGCTAAACATTGTAGGAAATATGTGGTATCAGCACAATGGTGCACCACCACATAGGGGGAGACAAATAGTCAGTTGGCTGAATGAACATTTCCCGAATAAATGGATAGGTCAAGGAGGGCCAATACAATGGCCACCTCGTTCGCCTGATCTAAATCCCTTAGAATTTTATTTATGGGGACATATGAAGCAACTTGTTTATCATGTTGAAATCGAATCTCATCAACAATTACTTGATAGAATTCAAGATGCAGCAAACCAAATACGAAACGACCCAAATCTGATCCGCCGCCGAGTAACGGCATCTTTAGTTCGTCGATGTGAAGCTTGCATTCAAGCGGAAGGTGGACATTTTGAACAATTTTTATAGTATCAAAATTTCCATTTATAATTATGATTTGAACATGAAAATATAATATTTCAAATGCTTGTATCTTCTCAACAAAAACGAATCGGATATATGTTCATAGAAAAAAAAATGTTCAGAATAAGCACAGCTACCATCTGTCAAAGTTTGTCATAGAGCTTGTAGAACACCCTGTATAGTAGAGAATATCTTTTCTACACATTACATGTTCAGAAATACATAGGATAATTGATTCAATAATCATTTTGGCCATGTTAAAGCGAATGTACCTTTGATGGGAATGCGTTTTTTTGGGGCCCCCTCATAATGAGGAAGTTCAGGCTCAGCAGGCAGTTTATGCCAGGGAGTATTATCCCCCACGTCATTTTCTTGTGTATTTTCTTGATGTTTCTTGCTTTGCAGATGAACAAGGAACTCCTTGGCAGTCTTGGGAAACTCATCGCACATCCTACACCAGTGCAATTCAGGATCGTAATGAACATAATTGAACTGTGTGTTGGTCTCCTTCAGAACGGCCGGAGGAGATTTATTATTTTTCTTTTTCGGGCTGTCTTCCCTCAACTGGTGCTCCAGATCTGAAATGCTCAAGCCATCTTTTATGATGCTCGAAAGCATCTCGATGACATTTTTGATGGCCTTCAGCTTTGTTTGGATTTCATCCTGGAATTAAAGTATTCGTTGCAAAATGTGTACATTTCATTTATTCCCGCTAAAAAATACTTCTACCTTATCACCTGACTTCTCCTGGAAATTTCTAATTTGAGGATAAATTACTACTTAAAGTAGATAAATTCCCTTGAATCGACGTTGCAACTGTGAAAAAAAATTGTCACCAAATTCGAAATAGAAATACTCATCACTTACAAGAACGAATACAATCAAATTTAAATATGAATGAACTTATGTAAGTGAGAACAAACCTGAAGCTTTTCATTTTCTTTCACAATAGAATCCAAGTCTCTAGGGGGAGAGCGACTTCCTAGAAGTTCGTGCTTCTGGTTTCTCAACAACTCAAGCTCTCGCTGAAGGACAGACAATTTCTTGACATAATCTTCTCTTTGCTTGTGTAATTGAGCTTTCTGCTGCTTCATTTCATTAGCCACTCCTGCGAGAAAGGGAAATCGTGCAGTTGACGAACATATCATTTTTTTTAACAAACAAAATTGAATACTTAAGTCATATTACAACCTCTGAGAACCAAGGTGAAGGCCTCCAGCTTCCTGAGTCACTTGTGGTTAAAGAATAATGGGAAAATAAAAATTTCCAACGGTTTCCTGGGTCACTGCCACAGATGCTAAGAGTGGTTATTTCAATTGTAAATCATACAATCCGCGATAACAAAAATTCATTCGGTAGTTTCACTACCAGGGTATTAAAAGAAAATGGTGCATTGATGAAAAAATCAGGATTTCAAAAGACAAACATTTTTATAACAGTATTTATTCTGAGTTTGCATAAACCTAAACTTTAAGATTGTGTGTTTGATATAATTAAGGACATATTGGTCAGAAGCAAGAATTTGGTCGAGACAAGGGATTTGAATCTTAATCATGCCATGGTTACAACCTAAAAATAAATTTGATTACAGATATGTGTATTTCAAAACGATAAGCATTGATCAATACGAAATTATTTCATTTGACATAAAAAAGTTGCTTCCAAAACTTCATATCACAACAATTAAACCATTGAAATGTAATCAGTTGGTTGATTATTCGTCCATTTAAAATAGACATTAAATTTTCAATAACTCATTTGGAACTTTTCATGAAAAAATTTAAACGATTTAAAACCAAATAGCGCTTATGTTCTTCGATGCAGATAAAGCTTGAACAAAAATGATAAAGAGGGTATCTATGAAATATGGTATAAAATAAATAATAATACACATTTAAAAGTACAAACTGCTTTATTGCTTTCTATTATATAATTCACTAATCTTTTCAAATATGAATATTGGACATACTTCTGCAAAAGCTATGAATATCAGACGATACTTACCTGCATATTTACAAAGAGCACACTTGTGCTTATTTGATGCCATGGATCCTCATGTAGTAACGTACACACATTATCGTTATTTTCTTCGAAAAAATAATTTTAAATTGAATAATCAATTGATGGATATGAAGTTTGGAATCTAGATATATACAGAATTATTTCAAAAATTAAGTGGAAAGCAGCGAAGTCTGAATCAAGTTCAAAATGAAATCTTCTATTGAAATAAATTTTGATTCCTAAGGTTTACTTGATTCAGAACTTCATGATTTTTTTCCTCCTCAAAAGGATAATGAGAAATTTTCCTGGTTTCCCAATGATGAATTTTATTTATTTATCTTTTCCTTCTATCTTCAAGGAACAAAAAAAATCAAACTTTCTACACTACTTTTGAAAAAACACTGTATGAGATCAAAATCTTGAAAATAACAATTTTCACGCAATAACTTCATCAAAAATAAAATAATTATTAAAAAAATCAAGTATCATTTCTCAACATCAGTAGTTTATGATTTCATGGATGAAAGATAACAGTTGACTCAAGATATTAATATCCTTCTAATTATTTTTAGTTGCAGCAGCAAATATACTGTGTTTCTGGACTTTTTAATTGGGTGATTTATGAGGAAAATTTTATATCTCAATATAGAATAGAATATAACATTTTCCACCACAACTAACTATTCTTCTTGAACTTTATTAACTCTCAAATTATCAGCAAGTGATCAAAACAGGCTGAAATAATGCACTTCAAAATATTGCTGAGCAATTAATTGAATTACAAAGACGTAATATTAATTTGACTGTAGATGTTATTTCATATTATACATTGATTGATACTATATAACCTTTTGTTGTGTTCTTCCTGCACTAATGATTCGAATAACAGTACAAATATTCAATTTAATGTCGAGATCACTAATTAAAGAATCACAATACTAAAATGGTTGAAAAATGACCCCTCAATATTTCTTATAACATAATCCAATTATTATGTATATGCTCACCATCATTTGAGTTTCCTTCTTGTGAGTTAACTTTTGGAGGAGGTTGCTGGGAAAAATTCCAAGCATATTCAGGCTGGGTATTCGGTGGAGCACTCACCTGGGTATTGGAAGTACTCTGAAATAATATCAAATATAATGTTCGAATCATTTGACATGAGAATTTTATAATTTACTGACCAGACTACTGTACTGGTTTGTACCATAGCCTTGATAATAGCTGCTTCCATAGTTTTGTGCATACGGGGGATAGGCAGTGTTTTGATAGCTCGTATTCGAGTAGGGGTTCTGCAATTAAACATCACAAACTTATTGCATAAATAAATATATGCAATTCACCGAGAATCAGAATTTAATGTTTGTAATATCATAGTGTGCATAGACACAAATCTTGAGAAAATATGAAATATATGTATCAGGAAAATATTAACTCACATAAGAATTATTTTCATTCATTTCACTTTTCAAGTTAAAATACTCTTAAAATTCATTAATTCGAGCAAACGAATACAATAAATATGAAAAAACGCACTCAACGCTTGACGAATTGACAATTGACATTCGAGATAATTGTATTTGCATTTGTCATTTTAAGTCTGTGTTCGAGACTACAGAATAGAAAATATATATTTTCTTTGGACAAGGTAAGAACACAGACCAACATGATGTGTAAGAGAAAAACTTTTTTTATTCAAAGCAGAAAAACAATATCAGGGTGACCAATATATTAATGAAAATACTATGAAATCAGTGCATAACTCAGAGTAACAAACATCTCTGTTACCCTGAGGTGCATGAAGACAGCAGCAGTGATATAGAAAGAAATTGCGCATAATGAGGGGATATCAATGAAGACACAGTTTTTGCCGATATTTCCGAAAATAAGTATCAGATCAAGCTGAAATTTGAGATGCTTCTTAAGCGCATCAGTCCCAAGTTGTGTGTGCCAAATTTCATTGAAATCTGATAGATGGTCTCAGAAGAAAAAATTAACACAGTACCAATCGGACAAAATTTTGCAACAAATTGCGCGTCAGTATTCCCAACTACCAAGTCGTTTTTTAGAACATGAGCGAAAACATAAGTGACTCGAATGCATCTGAGCGAAAACAATCGTAATTCACTTATAGACATAGAAGTGAAACTTTTGATACAAACAATGGTAATAGTTTAAGGTTTAACAAACAATGGTAATAGCACTATGTAAGCAAAACATGGTGTGCTCATCTGTGATCGTTTTACCAATGTTGACGGCACATTTTTCATTCAAATTCAAAGCTCAGAATATATATATTTCCTTGTATTTTAATCTTGCTGACGTCCCTTTTTTTGTTATATGAGCACACCATGTTTTTACATCATGGTTAATAACAGCATTGTTTGAGAACAATGGTAATAGTATCATCATGATGTTACATCATGAGTATCATATTATTAATTAGTTCATGGGATACAAGTCAACATAAGATTTGAAAATTGGAGGATATCTTTAAAATGTTGTATAAATGAGTACAGAAATATGTATATCTTTTGAATAAAATATCAAGTAGACCTCTCTTCGTATGTTCCCTTGAATAAAGAACAAAACAGGAAGAAGCATAACGATTTTCTACTCCGTATAACCAGTGGGACATAGGCGCCCATATTGAACCTCCAAGTATGATTCATGTTAGTTAGTTTCTTCAGACGAAGAAGTCTCGGAACAAGTTGTTCTCTCTTCAAAATGAAAGGAAAGTCGGCCATATGCAACATCCATCCCGGACCCACTTGTTGAGGCATTATGCTCCTTTACTTATGTTCTTTATTCAGAGGTATGTTCAAAGAGATGAGAGGATTCGATATCTGTCATATCCGATTATTAACATTCGATATATGGTTGGTAGTTTGTGAATATCCTCACAGTTGTAGACGTTATAGTTATCTCTTGTGATTGATATCAGTGATATCTGATATTTTCGCTTGATTAGCTCCCATATATAGACATTAACATAGACAAGATATAATATATCCGCTCCAAATGCTAGTATTGTCATTGTATAAAGACAACAATATCAATAATCTTTATACAAAGGTATTGTCGTCATGTGAAGGAATAGGAGAATGAACATATTGAAATATGAATCCGAATTAAAGCGAAACGAATATATTTTTTTATTAGAATATAATGCATCTACTTGAGACTGATCAGCGTTTCCAGATTTTCAGGGGTATATTTTCAAAAAAATTCCTCATTTGCAATATTTTCAAATAACCAAATCATAAGGTGCATCATTGATATCAAATCCCATCATCATTATCATTATTTTATTATAGGCGACTTGTCTCAACTTCTAGTTCTTCATCATTCGAAGTAAAGCTGAATCAATCTAAATAAAATATTTACTTGCGGCTTTATCAACCAATCTTATTTCGAGATATCTAATGTAGGTTACCTACTATTTTTAAGCATCGTCCATTCATTTAAGATGACACATCGTATTTCGATTGGAATCACATTTTTACGTGTCTGTAGACTTACTTAATGATTTTAAGTGAATATATGTTTTATTTGCATAGTGAATACTTATTATCGTCCAACTATGGCTAATATTTTGAAAGAAGCTGCTATCCAAATAGGGTCAGGTGGCACAGCAGGTAAATAGTTAGTTTTGAATACAAACAATTCTCTATTTCAGTAATTTCCTAACAGATTAGCGTTATTTTTTTTTGTTCGGCATGGAAGATGCATGTCATCTTCGTATTCGCCATTCCCTCGAAAAGAGGCTTAAGCAGAAAAGTTTTTCAATTCGAAATGTCATTGTTAAATTCATGGAATTTTTGATTTTCCCTAACCTCAAACAAAGATAAAAATTTCATGAAGTAACCACATACAGTGCCCTCTACACTTTGACATCAATAGCATTGTTTAAGGACTTAAACAATGTTACATATATATTCATCATTAATGATCCAATACTTTGGCAAACGAAGTTTAGATGTCAGCACACACTAAAAAAAGGCGTTTCTCTAATTTTTTATGATAAAAGTTAAAAGTATACTGTTATCATTGTAAATTATAGTCTTTATACAATGCTGTTACTCAGGATTCTATCATTTTATCAAAATATAAGTTATTTCTTGATTATCAAGCCGCAAATGAAGTGTGAAGATAACAGTATACTTACCGATGAAAAAATCGTGTTCGAATCAATGAAGTATGCCAGAGAGCAATGCAAATAAAATAACTAAGTGAAATAAAATAATAAATTTATGAATAATAATAAATTTTATTGCAATTGAAATCAGTACACCTTAGAGAGTGTCGCCAGAGAAGATACATTTTCTGCAGAAATTGAAAATTGCGAAGAGCGCGAAAAAGCTCATGTTTCTAGTCCAGTGCTTTCATCGGAATTAAAAAAAAATAATTTAAAAAAATTAAAAAAAATTATTTTTTGTTATAGGATTTGTGGAGGTATGCATAATGCATCCCCTGGATCTCATTAAAACAAGGTTACAATTACAAAATAGGAAAACAATGAAAGCAGATCCTCAGTTGTATAATGGCATTGCAGATTGTCTAGTGAAAATGTACAAAAATGAAGGGTTTGGATCATTTTGGAAAGGAATAGTACCCCCTATTTTGGTGGAGACGCCAAAAAGAGCTGTTAAGGTACCTTACATTTAAACACTTATTTGCAAATCAAGAAATATACAAATTTTCACGATTTCAGTTTTTCACGAAATTCAATCCATTGCATGTTTGGTGGATGCGCTTTTCCTTAAAATCGAAAAATTTTTAGTGTTCATTTTGTTTTGACAGAATATACTCAGTGACATAATGAGTGTTACATTTAGAAGGAATTACCAATTGAACTTTTTTTTGTCAACGGTATGTTAATATTTAAAGCATACTATGATAGCTCTATATCAAAGTTTTTAGTTTACATAAACTAAGTATTTTTTTTCATTTTGTTTTTGAAAGAAGATGATTTTCCATAAAGTTTGAAAAGTACAGTTATTTTTAGTTATGCCCGGCAGTCGACTTGTGTCCAGCTATAGTTATAAGCGTAAAAAAAATCCTCGAGTTCGAAGACATCAACATTTTAGCTACTTTGACAGGAGAATGGATTGTTGCCTATCGAGATATTGGTTTGCCCCTTCGCGAAATATGCCGTCGTGTTAATTGTACTGCGATGAAAGTAATGCGTGTGTATCACCTCCTTAAACAATGATATCACATATGGAATGGACAAATTGAGGTATAGAGGAACACGAAGAAGATCTACTATCCAACCTCAAAACAAGGATAGGCACTTCGGGCAACTGGATCTACGAGACCGCTTTGCTACTACGCATCAAATCGTTGATCCATGTTTCATACAAGAAGGTAGATAGTAGACCTCTGTTACTATAGGTACATCAGATTATTTATCACTGATATATAACCTAATATGCCGGCCACATACGGTTCGGTCTACCAGAGAGAGGTTAACCAGTGCAGGTTTCAGTCCTGACGCCGTTACATGTATGTGATGGTCGGAGGTCTCGCACACATGCTCAGGTTCACCGTAGGGTGCGTCGAGAAAGAATCGGATCTCGCTTCTTCTCCAGTCGCCCGTGCAGGTCGGAGAAACTGCGCAGTGCGCAGGTCCGTTCCAATACATGCACGGTTGACTTGTGCAGGTAGACCTGCGCAGGTCAACCTCTCCGGTAGTCCGTAACGTATGTGGCCGGCATAAGATACGTAAGATATATCGCTGTATTCGAGCCTATGTAGTCTGCAACGACTAATCGCGTTCACCGGATTTATATCTTTTCGAACATGCGTGGAATATGCTGGGGTGAAGGGGTGGAGTCGGTGGAGAGATGACTTTCGAATCTGCACAAACCTCCGCAGATATCGACCATATTATTTCGTGATGCGTGGACGCGAACAAGAGTATATTCAGTCATGGGGTCTTCAAACATATGATTATTTTATTTTCTCTGGGTGTAACACTTCGTATATCACTGAGTATAATTCAGTGTGTAGGTTCTTTCCACACACAGTTGTATAACTTTTAATTTTTCCATCATTTTGTTTTATTTTCTCCTTCATATTTATAGTTTTTCACTTTCGAACAATACAAGCAATTATTCTTGTTTGGACACAGTTCCCCCACTCCAGTGACTTACTCTCTTGCTGGACTGAGTGCTGGTATCACTGAAAGCATTCTGGTGACTCCTTTCGAAGTGGTCAAAGTTGCACTTCAAGCTAACAAATCGAAAGTGAAAGAGGCTCCATCGACGTTTTTGGTAGCCAGACATATCATCATTGATGGAGGATTTGGACAACGTGGGCTCTTCAAGGGGCTTAGTGCAACGATCCATCGAAATGGTATATTCAATATGGTATACTTTGGATTTTATCATTCTGTGAAGGACTTTTTTCCATCTTATAAGGTAATTTGTTCAATCTTTCACATAGGTTATTGCTACTAAGTTTCGAGATAAATTCTAGAAAAGTACTGACGTGAGGGGAGGTTGCTTTCATACGAGCTTGTTCAAATTGGTTACCAAATTTGGGGATCTTTCTTTCAGTCATCACGAAATTCTGCATGAACTTTCAAGATGTTATTTTTCAATCGAATCCTGGATCTGAATTACGATCCCATTCGTAGGTACTTTCGGAAATATTGGGTGAATAATATTTTGAATGGGTATATGTACGGAATCATTTGGTGGATTTTATCCATTCACGAATTTGACCTTCTTTATGAACCCGCGAATCTACACACTATAATTATCGTATCTCTGAAGGAGGTTTCTGTAAGGAGTTATTATGTTTACGGCGGTTGATCTCGAACAGAATTATTTCTTGCAGAATCTACTTGACTTGATGATTGTAGAGCAGATATGGATCCTAATTCAGAAAACCGAAATAGCGAATTTCCAGAATTCGCCCAATGATTCCGCAGATCAAATTTAATTTTTCCAAATCTTTAGTGTGGCTATCCTTGAAAAAAATTCAATTAAATTGTTTGAAGAAGACAAATGTATACAAACGTATATGTTAAAATGTTATTTAAAATGTTGTACTCAATAAATGACTGTCAAATTGGTCATACTCATACGAGTGTTTTCATATCTGATATCCTTCCTTCTGAATGGTGTGTCGTTTTCTTGCAGAATGAAAATGCTGAATTCTTTAGGAAGCTTGGGATAGGATTCGTTTCTGGAACCCT
The DNA here is from genome assembly GCA_958510865.1 of Myrrha octodecimguttata. Lineage (NCBI taxonomy): Eukaryota > Metazoa > Arthropoda > Insecta > Coleoptera > Coccinellidae > Myrrha > Myrrha octodecimguttata. The sequence goes on from OY294058.1 coordinate 63,614,474, forward strand.
CGCATCATGTGTCAACATTCCATTCGATGTAGCTAAATCAAGGATACAAGGACCACAACCCCAGCAAAATGTTATAAAGTACAGAACTACATTTGGAACTATAGCTACTGTATACAAAGAAGAAGGGTGAGTTTCTTATATTTATATCTCGAAATAGGCAGAAAAGTTCATTGAGCCAATAAAAAAGTTTCACTCGTTGTGAACAAGTCGTAATATAAAACATCTTGAATAGGGCGTATATATTTTTGCAAGATGTATATGACATGAAAAACTAAAATATAAGAATATTATATAAAACTTACTCATATAACTCTGCTTGAAATAAATATATCAAGTTTTATAACAAGAACTGAGTCAGCATGTTGGCACCAGTGAATGTCAAAATAATACAGCTTTTTTATTGACGACTCTATGGTTTGGCTCCTTGAGTCTTCCTTCGCCTTTGAGACTTCCTTTTACGTCATTCCATTTCTATGGACACCTTAGGTTGCCTTCAATGCTCCTAGAATGCAAGGAAAGTGACATTTCGGACTATAGAAAATGAACTTCGTGGCGTCCTTGGATAAGGCATTCTTGAGGAAACCTTCAAGGAGTGACTATAAATACGGCCCATAGACATATAAAACTCTCTGGACACGGCCTGCGAATTCATTTCGAAAGAATCGAATGCGGATAAAGCATAGACATATATATAGTTCTATAATTCTATGGGATAAAGCAACGAATGAGAGGTCCGAGAGAGAGAGAGAGAGAGAGAGAGAGAGAGAGATCGAACTAGTTCGGGCAAGACCATAGACAAGATACTCGGTATATTTGAGAGAGATTTTTGGAATAGGATTGAACTGAAATTTGGTGCACTGTTGAAGAATATTGACTCCAAGGTATGTGCAAAATCTGATGAACAGTTTCCGAACAAAAGCCGAAAATCTGGAAAAAAAAATTTAATTTTTCGTTTTAATTTTTGAAGAGAAACGATCTCAAATGACTTTTGTGAACAATTTCTCGTCGGTATTTCATTCCCAAGTAATCGTGACACTAACGGACGGTTGGTCGGTCGGACTGAATCGATCTTGACATAGGATTTTTCATCAGTGAGTTGAAACTAGGCGTTTAAGACCATTTCCGGTGAAAAACTCGAGAATTAGGCAAAACCGCAGCATTGAACATGCGCAAAAAATGCAAAAAGACAAGCATAAAATTTGTGCCCTGCTAAAATTGATTATTTTTCAGGTTTGGTGCATTATACAAGGGACTCTTACCGAAAGTTTTAAGACTTGGACCTGGAGGAGCGATTATGCTATTAGTGTATGAATATATGCATACATATCTAGTAGAAAAATTCAATTGAAAATCAGAAACATACGATATAATCATTGAAAGAACAAAGCTCCAAACTAACTTCATACTAATGTGCGCAAGTTTTCCAACAGACAATGTGAAAAATCATTTTTGAATATTGACTATATATTATTAATTTGTTGTATTATTCGTTGCTATTTTACATACTTGTACTGAAAATATACATATGTTCGAATACATCTGCGGAAGTTTTTTTTTCTTCACAATTAAATATTTTGAGTTTATAATAACTGCTTTGTTGCACATGCGATTAAACAAAAACTAAAGAAAATACAACTGGAGGAGTTTGAACATTTCAGAATATGAATAAGACGAAAACAATACTCTCTGAAACTATATTGTCAAGATTAAAAGTCAATTTAATGTCATGAAAAATTCACCCATTGAAAAACTGAACATGCAGTGTGATTTTCGGATTATTTGTGGTTTATTTAGGATGTACAATCATGAAATTTAACTTTCATTAGGCACTCAGTGATATGTCAGATGAATCCAATAGATGGAAGCATGGTTTTGTTCAAATCATTTCTGGTGGAGGAGCAGGTAAATTTGAATCCATTCCAATATAAATTCAAAAACAGTCCATCATGATAGAATATTTATGCAATGTCTCCATGTGATTTATATATTCGAAACCACCAACTCGTAAATACATATATCAATGGAAAATAAATATTATTCTACAGGATGTCCCTGAATTGGAGATATAAAATTACATACTTGCATAATTTCAAGAAACAATTCCCATACATATTGGAGCGTAAGCATTTCGTTTTCGATATACAGGGTGTAAAGGCTTGAATTTTTTTCAAGTGTTTTGTCTCATGGTATCTGCACTGTACAGGATGATTATAAGAGTTTATTGAATACTTATGCAAATTATTGCTGAAAAATAATACAAAATTCTCCTCAAATGTCCTTTAATCCATTATAATTATATCGTCAGACAAAATAAATAATATTGCTGTGATTTTTTTAACTATATGAATAATATTTTGTTGTTCGATGATTTCTAAAAATAGCTTGGTTTCAAAGATACATAGTGAAAAAATTTGTGCGTACTGTTTACGATATTTCTTAAATTATTAATATAAACAAGGTTATGGCGCGTAAGGCAATGGGTTTGAATTTTTTTTGTACGAAAAACTTTAAGTACCAACTGTTGGTATTGGGGTTTAATAAAAATAAGGCAAAAATTCAAAATGTGATTTTTCGGATTATTTTTAGAATATTTTGTTCTTGGGTGATTTTTGAGAACTGCTTGGTATCAAAGATACAGGGTGAAAAAAATCTAGAAAAGCTCTGACGTGAAGTCAGCAGCTTTCACGCACTTGTTCACATTGCGAAATGGTGACTTGGAAATTTCAGGGAAATTTCAATGAAATATAGAAAATTTCAAAGAAAAAAATTTTTTTTCGAATTTTTCTATGGATAATTTTTCTTAATGATACTGTTCATCTTCCAACCAAGTTTCATTTCGATCAGATAAATATTTTTCGAGTTATTGAAAAATCAAAATTCCAAATGGCTGTAGCACAAAAACCATTCGGCAGATTTGACCCATTAACGAACTTAATCGAGATATTTCGGATCTTAACCTAACCTGAAATTTTCAAGAATCTAGGTCCGTCCTTTCGAAAGTTACAGCGCACACGGCCGGACGGACGGACAGAATGAATTTTGACCACGGATTCTTCATCAGTGAGTCCAACCTAGTCGTTTGAGACCAATTTCGGCTCAAAATTCGAAAATTACAGACATCGTATTGAAATGATAACGCTCTGTTCCCCAGAACAAGCGCGTAAAAATTTGCGAGTACTATTTACGATATTTCTTAAAGTTATTAATATAAATGGACTTATGGCGTACGGAAATGGGTTACATTTTTTTTGTATAAAGTACAGACAGTTGTCATCGAGGTGGACCGCCCGCATAGCCTGCGCGATCTCCGGGCTTAAGCACCCTCGATTATTTCTTGTGGGGTTATCTAAAGTCATTAGTTCACGCTACTACAGTGATAAATTTGGAGGACTTGCGGAATCGGATAGTTGCTGGATGTAACCCCATTCAAAACGAAACTGGTGTGTTTGCAAGAGTTCAGCAATCACTGGTGAAAATAATGCATGCTTGTATCCAGCCCGTATCTTTCGAACGAAGCGGTTTTTCAAAAATCCTCAAAGAACAAAATATCCCAAAATAGTTCAAAGATGCCCCCTTTAAATTTTTGCCGCATATTTATAAAACACCCTGTGTATTGCCTCGAAAATAAAATCATTGCCAACACATATTTGTCCCAAAGTGCGCTAAAAATATATGAATCGATATTATGTGCTATAGGTTTTGTCGAGGTAGCACTAATGCATCCTCTAGATCTGGTGAAGACTAGGTTGCAACTTCAAAAAGGTCCAATCCAAAAGAACGATCCTAACTATTATACGGGTATCTTGGATTGTTTCCGAAAACTACAAAAACAAGAAGGTACCCTAGCGTTCTGGAAAGGACTGCTACCCCCTCTTCTATGTGAAACTCCAACCAAATCCATAAGAGTGAGTACACTTTGACAGGTATTCGATTCAATTCTGTGAAGTAAAGGAAAAAATTTTTTTCCTTTCAGTTCACTTCTTTTCATTTCTACAAAGGGATCTTGTCGAGAGTGAAAGAACCGAATTTATTGGTAAGTAAGTTTCTGGGTACTACAACATGAACATTTCCTAGTTGGATTGAATAATTTGCGGATTGCCGTAACTACAATAATTTCAGATGGAAATATACAGGGTGTTCAAAATGAGAATGCGATCCTTAAGGGTGTGAAACCTAGGATGATTTTATGAAGAAAGCTTCAAATAAACCTATAGTTCCTCAACTACTTAACTTTTTAGCAATAGGTGCTAAATCGGCCAGTTATAGGTACCTATAACTGGTATACTCTTCCGGATTGAAACTTCGTAATTAGGTGTAGAATACAAACGCACAACTGCCTGGAAAATTTTGTGGGGATCATATTGTTAATGAATTAAAAAAATTCTAAAATTTTGCAGATTTTGTGGATTTTATTTTCAAAAAATATACTAAAGATTTCAATGAGTTTTTGAACAGACCTTCTAGCTGAATTTTAACAACAATAACGTGTCGAATTAAAGTTTGATTGGATTTTAATTCACGGAGCTATCAGGCGAAAAATTTGCCAAATTTCGTGTTTTGAAAATCTTTCGAAATTTTGTTTGACATAGTGCCTGTATAGAAGCTCGAAACTTCGAATCGTTTCGTGTCATAACATGTCATCTCTCTCTCTCTCTCGTTCATCTAGTGTACCTTCAACTCTACCAAGCCAATAGACAGGGTCGGCTTTATCGTTCGTAAAATCGTGCTGTGATGTCTGACGCAGGAGGAGATCTACCACGCTCAACCCAATTTGAACTTGCGTATCGATTCAACCACTTTCAATACCGTTTTATTGAAATTCACGAATTGTGAAAATGTGTGATAGCATATATTTATGATCTTGCATCGACAAAGATTGACAAAAACATGAAAATAAGATATTTCGTATTACGTGCAAAACACCTAATAGTTACATTTCTACGGAAGCGCTGAAGTGACATGCGAATGAAAAAATATATAAATAAAAAACGGATAATTGTCAGTTTGAAATGGCAATTATGGATAATTGTCAGTTCAAATTGGCAATTATATGTCTAATTGTCTGTTCAAACTGACAATTATCCATAATTGCCAGTTTGAACTGGCAATTATTATTAATATTGATAACGTACGACAATAACATAATCACAATAAATAACATAATAACAAGGACGAATATCCGTCGATAAATCAACAAATATTCCCCCTTGATCAGAGCTAACCATCCAATCAACCAAAACACCTACACCGAAAAAGCGGATCCAAAGAGAATGACTACAGCTGTTTCACAATTGTTATTGATCGTCAGGTCAACCTACCTTGGATAAACCGCAGAGGGATCTCTCGATACTTGTCACCTTTCAGGCGGACCGCTGCGGTATACCAATGTACAGCGCGCCATCTGCTAGGTGCATCTTGCGAGTCCCACCTTCGAGTGCAGAATACTTTGACCGATGTCCATGACGTTCATCCTTTAGTCGCATCAGGTCGCTGTAACTGCGATATTGCAGCTTTACAAAAAACCTTCACGACATTGGAAACACTCGGTTCATGTGGATTTCCACAAGACGAAAACGTCCAACAGATAGGAATTGGTTTCACGGAGAAGAAAGACAATGTTTGAAGAATGCGAAACTCATGTGTGTTTTTAATATTCTATGAACGTACTCACACTAACCAAAAAATGTACCAATGAAAATTTAAAAAAAAGCATAAGCCAAACTTTTAATGACATACAGATTATTGGAACATGTCGGAAGCCAGTTTTCTTGTGCATAATCATTATACAATGGCATAATATACTCCAAACTGGCTCTTATTATATACATAAATATAAAGGGTCATGATATAGACATACAGATTCTTCAATTTGAAGTTATATAAAAAAAAAAGAAAAGAATGCATCGAATAAGAATTCGAATACTGGTCTCGATATTCAGAAATTAGTCCTGAATAAGACTGATAATGAGTTCTCTAATGAGTGAACATAGAATGAAACAGGTTGTAGAGATAGATTGTTACATATTTGATTAGGGATAATTATTATAGATTTTACAATACTAGATTTGATAAAATTGGGCTATACGATATTTCATCCGTCATCTCCGAATATAAGTTTTGAATGTGAAGACATGCAACTTTCAGATTTATTATTTTTGGGGGAGCTGGATGAAAAATCTTTGTAAAATTGCTTATGATTTTTCCTAAACAAATATGTAATAATATATATCTGTACGTTTCTGAATATGAAGACCAGCCTTTAACTGTAGTTTAATCGAACTGAAGAGACAAACTCGTTTCAACTGGACACAATATGTGTTCTTATACTAGACTATGTCCATAACCCAAAGGTTTGAATTGAGTATATTATTGAAGTATTCCCTAAAATTTACAAAATCTTTAGAGATTGATGGTAGCTGGAGCAGTCGTGAGCGAGTGTGAGCTATGCGAATTCTTGTATATCCGTCAGTCTCAATATGATCAATCTTTATTGTATTCCTTGTTGCTAGATAACAACCTGTGCAAAACCTCGAAAAATGGACATCTCAGAGCACAATCATGGATAATTATCAGTTTGGACTGACAATTATGGATAATTGCAAGTTAGAACTGGCAATTATGGTTAATTGTCAGTTCGAACTGCCCAGTTCTAACTGACAATTATATCTATAATTGCTAGTTTAAACTGGCAAATATTTTTATTCGCATGTTCTTTCAGCGCTTTCGTACATTTCAACTTGTTTTTCTCGATTTATTTATTGTGAATCCTCCAATGATGGATTGAATCCTGAATAAATTCTAATATACGTTTCCAGACCTATATGACATGCGGATATTGTGCCGGTCTCACTGAATCCTTCGTAATTTGTCCTTTTGAAGTGGTTAAAGTAACGCAGCAGTCTAACAGAGCTCACATATCCCATACCCCTTCCTCTTGGGCAATGGCTAAAACAATTGTCAAGGAAGGAGGTGTTATAGGAAGAAGAGGCATTTACAGAGGTTTGGGTGCTACTTTCTATCGTCACAGCGTTTTTACAGCCGTATATCTTGGCGTATTCTATTCAGCAAGAGATCATATTCAACAAACAGGGGTGAGTGAATTTTTGGTGATTCTTGTTGTTTCGACACACTCAGGCTTCTTGGGGATTACATTTTTAACAGTTCAAAAAGTATTAGGGATTACATTTTGTATTGTTTGAAATGTTTTCCTGAAGAAGCCAAAGTGTGTTGAAACAATTGTTGAAATACATTAAAAAAGGGGAGATTCCTTGCATTATTCTAAGGAAAAAAATCCCATGCAGCAACATGGGACAGAAAACGTTTCGTTTTCGAGATACAGGGTGTTAAAGTTTGATTCTGAAAATTTTTTTTCATAGTATCTGTACTTCATAATATGATTTTACTAGTTTATCGAATCTTCATGAATCATTGCTACAGATCGGAAAAATATCCATAAAAATTATAATCATGAGTTTAGTCACCGCAGCTTACTTAATGGATTTTTATGTCAATCCGGATTTTTTTGAGGATTTCGAGAGGATTGTTGAAAATTTTTTCTCGGAGCAGATACAACCGAATCGATCATAAAGTTTTGTGTAGCAACAAACCTCGTCTTCACAATATCCAACGTTTTGTGACGCTCAATGCGACAAGTTCTATTCTTAACAAATTTTGACTCGCATCACTTGGAAGATGGCTGATTCAAGATACATTCGAAATTTTCCAATAAAAGCGCCATCTATGTGCCATCCTATGGACTTGTTGAATGACCTAGTAACTAACCTTGAAACAACAGGGGACTGTTGATGTAACAGAAAATAGTGTTGCCAATTTTACCTTATTTATTTTTCATGTGATTTACCATCACAAGTCATCTTTCGGTGATCCATATCATCATAATTATGATTATCTCATACAGAACCGATGGATGGATACTTTTGTGACGTTTTCGTTAGGAGTAGTAACTGGAACTGTTGCATGTTTCTTCAACATACCCTTTGACGTGGTCAAGTCCAGAATTCAAGCACCTCAGCCACAGCAGATCAAATACAGCAACACATGGCAGTCCATTCATATGATCGTAAAGGAGGAAGGGTAAATTTCTGTTATATACAGAGTGTTTTCAGAGTAACCAAAAGAGGTCCATAATTTCTTTCATACGTAGGTACGGTTAAGATCATTCGTCTTGAAGATTCATGGACTCGCATGATTGAATATTGACTGGGCCCTTAGGAATATTTCGGGAGAAAGTGTATTGCAAAACATTGCTTCGATCAGGGTTCGTGAATAGAGATGGATCATAAAGTAAATATAGATTGTTGTATGCTATGGATATGCTACCATAGAACTTTGACTGTCGTTCAGGTGACAGAAAGATCGCCTTTTCATGAACCAAATTCTGTAATTAACCTCTTTTTTTATTTAGGATGTCATATGTAAACTTGACATTCTTGACAAGAGATCAGCCTCATGTCGAATTTGTCCTGAAATTCCCCTTCCCCAATTATAGTAAATTTGACGGAATTTGTGGGTTGCCAGCTTGGACCGAAACTTGTGGGTTGGCAACTTGAACCAAAGTTGTCTATTGGAAACATTTGACGGACAAATTATTCTTCGAAATTTTCAATGAATCATGAAAGCTCACCTGTGAATTTCATTAGAAATTGGTTATGTTTGTAGAGTCTCGACACCTTTCCGCAACTTCTACAATTCGTACAACTCGAAACCCCTATATTTGCTTTGCATCAGTTATATTGAAAACATCTCAATAAGGTTAGGATGTCATTAATAAAACAAATCTTAATTCCTTTTGATTATTATAGGATGAATATGAATAAACAAAATTTCAGATAATAAAATAATATTTTCCATTAATATCCCATAAAATATGAAACATTCATTGTATTAATTTTGGCTTATATGACAGAAAACAATAAAAATAACTAAAATTACTGAGCAGGCTCGCCAACGTAATTTCCCACCAACGGCCAATCGCCCCCTTACCTCAGGTACCCTGTGGTCAAAAAGCTCACTTATCTCTCAACCCCTCTATACAGGGTGAGTCTTTGAGTTGTACATTAATTTAAACCATTGATTCCTCTCATCAAATAGAACACTTATTTCATTTGCCATTTGTCCAAATTCGGCTCAGGTTAAAAGTTATAAGCATTTAAATATTTCTCAATGCGCTTTGTATGCAAGTTCACCACAGATATCCCTTACGGTGATCTCTTTTGGAGAATAACTAATCCAAGGTTTGAAATTCAAAGAAATAAGATTGAGAAAACTAATTTACCCACTTAATTCTTATAATTTGGTGCTTTTTGCTATATTATCGCAAGGAAAACATTTCACTACACTGCACTTGAAACACTGATCTTCAACTTGGTGTTCATGCAACATCCAATTTCATTCCACTATAAGATTATACGCACTTCCATCCTCGCCCATTCTCATATTGAAAACTTCATAATTATAATTTATTCACGAAATTTAAAACTGAGTTATATGGAATCAATCAACTACTCAAAAACATTCTCTAGAATAATATGGTTTTGGAAAGTCTAGTCCATAGACAGGGACTATATCCATGTGGTGTGGTCACGGAATAGCATATACCCATAGAAATTATAACTTAATGTTATATCTATGAATTCGCAACTACTGCTAAGCGATACGCCCTCTGGCGATAGAAATTCGAACACTTCCAAGCTAGTAGTTTTTCGACGTGCCTTTTATTCTAACGTAATTTGCTCACTTTTGGAGTTCATTTTCGATCTTTTGTGTTGTTCTCCGAGTTGAAATTTTGGTTTACCGAAAGTGTTTGTAATATTCATCAATCGATTCCTTTCTTTCCGATTAAAATTTTCGATGGTATTAATTCGAAATGGCATCCTCCCGAAATGACTATTGTTATGCGCCACAACTCAGTGTTATTCATGGTCAAAGAAGAAAGGATCATCTAGTGCTTCTAGTTTTCATTTTTTCCAAAGCTAAATGAAAGTGAAGTTAGTTTAGAAACAGCATTTGGCAGGGAACTCAATGATAGAAGAAAGGCCTAGCTTTGGAAAGATTGGAAAACAGGTCACGAAATACATGAAAGTATGTTCACTGCATTTCTCTGAAGATGTTTATTTTCATAAAGGTAAATTACCTACAATGTATTCATTTCGAAACAACGTCATGTCATGATGTTTTCAGGTGTAAATGAAAATAAGAGAATTTTGAAGAAAAATGCTACAGAGAAACTACCTAGCACTTCTGTAGCTACCTAATTCACATACTACACAAAATCATATTCTAAAAGAGTGATCTGATTGAAAACCTGACAAAAACTAGATATACTGTTAGAGTTGATAATAGCTGAAGTTATTCGTATAAATACATTAATACTTTTCATTTCTATATATAGGTAGGTTGAACCAGCTGTGACATTTTTCATTTTGCATGTGTATCTTGAGCTGCTGTAATATAAAAATGAAATCAATTATATCAATTATATGTCTATCTGTTTCCTTTACTTAAGAAATACGATGCAAAAGAACTAAACGAGAAAATCTGTTTTCATTTTATTGATTCACTCGTTTGTTAACAAAGAACAAGTCATATCATTTGGACTGATTCTAGATTTACCACATAAAAGAGCCTGCATTCAGCACTTCTTCACATAAATAAGAGTCCTTAAATTACTTATTGAGGTGCTTTTTGCGCGCATGTTCTAGGGGAACAGCGTGCTATCGTTTTGTCCAAATGTCTGTAATTTTGGATGATTGAGCCGAAAATGGTCTCAATCGACTAGGTTGGACTCACTGATGACGAATCCGGTGTCAAAATCGATTCTGTCCGGCCGGCCGGTTGGCCGGCCGTAGACACGATAACTGTCGAACGAAGTGAGCTAGCGACTTGAAACTTTCAGGGTAGGTCGCGCATTGGAATGCCGCGGTTAAGTTCGTTAATGGGCCAAATCGATCGAATAGTTTCGGAGTTATAGGCATTTGAAGTTTTGAAGTTATTTATTTTTTATTTCAGAAACTACTTGAGCGATTGGATTCAAACTTGGCAGTTTGGTGGAGTATAGCGACGCGCAACTTTGAGCCAAATTTCGTCAAGATCATATTGTCAATAAATTTAAAAAAAAATTTTTTTCGAAATTTTTTTACAAAAAAATTTTTTTTCGGAAACCATTCATCATATCCAAAAAAAATTATACTCACACTTTGACCTTCTAATTTCACAGCAGTGTACTAAATTTCAGCTCGATACGATCATAAGTTTTGGAGATATCGGGAAAAAATATGTCAAATTTCGAGGTTTTCTTCTCGATATCGTTGATTTTTTTGGTATTACTCGAGAAATACTGATTCAGTCCTGATTAAACTTCACAGCTAGTTTTAAGATGCTGAAAGACAACTTTGTGCAAAATTTCGTGATAATCGGGTTATTAGAACAATTTGAAAAAAAAAATTCATATGATTTTTTCATCATATCATCCTCATTAAATTCTGTATGAAACTTCGAACTGTTATTTTCGATGAAGTACTGGATTTCAATTCGATCTGGTCTGTATTTTTGGAAATATTGGAAAAATAAAATTTTGATTGGGTATATCTACGGAATCATTGGGTGGATTTTACCCATTCACGAATTCGGCCTTCGTAATTAAGGTCCAAACCTTCTCTACAAATATCGAGTTTCTAAGTTGTTTCTTTCGGAAGTTATTGTGTTTACGCAGTCGGCCGTTAGGCTGACCGTAAACACAATAACTTCCGGAAGAAACGACTTAGAAACTCGATATTTGTAGAGTAGGTTTGGGGCTTAATTACGAAGGTCGAATTCGTGAATGGGTAAAATCCGCCCAATGATTCCGTAGATATACCCAATCAAAATTTTATTTTTCCAATGTTTCCAAAAATACAGATCAGATCGAATTGAAATTCAGTACTTCATCGAAAATAACAGTTCGAAGTTTCATACAGAATTTAATGAGGATGATATGATGAGAAAATCATATAAATTTTTTTTTTCAAATTGTTCTAATAACACGATTATCACGAAATTTTGCATAAAGTTGTCTTTTAGCATCTTAAAACTAGCTGTGAAGTTTAATCAGGACTGAATCTGTATTTCTCGAGTTATACCGAAAAAATCAACGATATCGAGAAGAAAACCTCGAAATTTTACATATTTTTTCCCGATATCTCCAGAACTTATGATCGTATCGAACTGAAATTTGGTACGCGCGCACGTTCAAATTCGTTACTGAAGCGGTCATCTACATTGAACATGCGCGCAAAAGTTGCTGCCTTCACGGCAGTGCTTTTTGAAATTTTTTTTACAGAAATTCAAGTTAACTTAGATATTGGTTCATTTTGATCCACCAAGCAACATACACTGAAATTATCCTCCAGGAAAAAAGGAAAAGTTCCTTCTCAAGAAATCCCACACAAAATTATAATAATTTTTTCAAATATTCAAGCTCTGCTTAATAAATATTCGTTCTCCACCACATTTCTAAGGTTTGTTTACATAAAACTACTAGCTTGGACAGGTTCCAAATTTATCAGTTAGGGCGCTGGCATCTTCGCAGAAGTTCCCAATATACCTTATATTAGTTCTATGCGAAATAGATGAATATTCTTGTGTATTCTATGGTCCGGATAAACCTGAACCCAGCTTAATTTACTTCCTTTTCTAGGTCAGGGCCGGATCCATAAATATAAGGAAATTTTTCCAATTTTTATCGAATTTTATAATATTCAACGTTGAATATCTGCACAACGCGTTCAAGGAGAAATTATAAAGATCAGTCGAATATTTCAAAATGTTTGAAGATTCTTATGATGACATAAGATAAACTTTATCTGCATTCTTCATGCTAATTTCGTATAGTTTTATGAATCGGAGAGTCTATAACTCGGAAACTGTTTGAAGTAGGATGAAAGAGATTATTGAAGAATATGTGTTATAGTAATAGAAAACTTCACACCAAAATTCATCTCATTCGGAGTTACCATATTGAAGCTACAAAAGAAAAACTGATTTCCTTTGGAAATTTAAACAGCCTGTATCTTTTTGGTGGAGCCGAATCTGGAAAAATGATAAATGAAAAAGTGTTTCATTTGATGGGAGGAATCTATGGTTAAAATTTATGTACAACTTAAAGACTCACCCTGTATATGAATCCTGGCAGATACAGAATCGATTTGGAACTTTAATTTGAAACAGGTATTGTTTTGTGATTATGTTTTTGAACCAGAAATAAGACCTATCAAGACGGTCTTATGGTTGTTGATATAGACATAATTGGCTCACATTGCTATTGAAGAATTTCGTAATGAACTTGATAATAATCGTGTACAATTTTGCTTCGTCCTTTTGCCAAGAGATAGTGACTTCCTATGTCCTTGTCACATGGTGCGTGCATCCTAACATTGCTCTCTTGAATAAAACCGTGATCTATTATTCGATTTCGAAATCTTAAGGGACAATTACACTGCAATGTGGCCTCGTAAGCGAATAATTGTTAGGATAGATTCAAAAGGAATGTGCGGATATTTATCAGGTCTGAACATACATGGAGCGAAAATATTCGTGATAGATCATCGTGTCTATAGGACTATAGTATTTTTTATGCGGTTTTTATAGGGAACAGGAGTGATATTATTTCGTCTAAATGGCTTTGAAGAGCCAATGATAATAAGCCTAATGATTCCGTGTAATTATACACAGCGAGTCTTCAAATTGTACATTAATTTTAAGCATACATATTCTGAACGAATAAAACCTTTTTTTCAGTAACAATTTTTCCAGATTCGGCTTTGGTGTAAAGTTACAGGCTGTTGAAATTTCCAAAAAAAAAAGTCTTTCGTCTTTCCTTTGTAGCTTTTAATTGGTCATTTTGAACGAAATGAAGTTTTTCCTTACTATTGATCATATTCTTCAATAATTTTTCTTCCTACTTGAAACGGTTTTTTAGTTTCAGACTTCGATGTATAGAACTAGTAGGAATTGGCATGAAGAATGCCGATAAAGTTTATCTTTTGTCATTAAAAAACCTTCAATAATATCAGAACAATTAATTACTCTTCATGATTTCTCCTTAAACACATCGATTTCGGACAAATCGACGTTGAATGTGTTTTGACCTGAATTGGTTTATTCAGGTGTTTTGGAGTTTCAATAGTAGAGACTCCGTGTGGGTGAATTAATCGCACTTGATTAATTCTGTCGTTATCAAAATGAAGACACGACCGACGAATATTTTCTGATCTTTATTAGAAATGTTGATGCTTCTAAAATAAGCAGATAATTGAAGAACTTATCGACCAGTTGATCAATATCGTTGCACTTTTGGCACGAAAATGGTGTTGAGGTGTATTGAAAACGCACTTTTAACACGTAACAAAAAATGTATTTTCTTGTATCTGTATTAGATAACAAGACCGAAATGGTATACAAGTGATTTGCACAATAGAATCTTCCTTCTATATCTTATTCGATAGCAAGGTCGAAGCGACTTTCAAATGAGAAGTTACTATTTTTACAATACAAAAATTAACGTAAAGTCTTGTTTGTAAATTCGAAAGCGAATTGTTATTTACTGTACAAAGGTCAAATGAATAGTGTCTAAAAACTAACTAAACCCTAATTAATAAAATTCCCTTCTTCACATTTTAGATCCGAAAAAACACCTCGGATTGGCTGGTGCAAAAGAGAGACCACAAATGTGTGAAGGAAATTTCCCTAAATGGCCTAATAAGATAAATTCTATAAACTGTCACATGCTGTGTCTGGAGTATGCCACCCATCACGCTCCGATTCCTGGAATGCTAAGAGCTTGAATTCTATCTGGGTGTTTTCTGTCATACGAAATTATACTTTATTGTTGGCTTGAGATAAAATGCTCTTAAAGCCGGTGTCAATTGATTTAAACCAAAAATATTGAATTTCGAGCAGATTCCTGAGAACCAAAAGAATTCAAACTCTCACGTCGCAGAAGCAACAGAATGTTATAAAATGGGATAAAAATTCGAAAAATTCAATTTAGCTCTGCCCACATTCTTATTTATCTATTATTTGACCAAAGCATAAACATGGAGACGATATCTTCATGTCTATGACTTTCGATAGAAATCATAGAATTCATATAGTTCAATTAATGTGTTTACGCTTATTCCATTATTGAGGGAGTGAATGAGTTTTCTCAATCAATTTTTGATTGAATTTCAAGCAATAGATTGGTCATTCTTGAATACAGATCATCGCCAGAGATATCTGATGTGTTGAACACACAATAATTCAAGTTCAGGAGTGTATTGGAACATTAAGAAAAATTTTAAAATTTTTACCCAACCGAGCCTGGAATAATGAGGTAAAGAAAAAGAGTGTTTCATTTGATGAATCTATAGTTAAAATCAATGTACAACTTGAAGACTCACCTTGCATGGCCATTCGAAACTTTCCTCAATATCTCAAAAGAAACGGATCCAATCGAATTCAACTTGGTTATTACTTGTATAAAGCCGATGCGTATCAGAAAAATCTTTTTGCAAATTTCCGAGAATTTCCCCCTGTCATTTTTCATCCAACTACTAGATTTCAGCTTGATCAGATAGGAATTTCCGGAATTATTGTAAATCAAATATCGAATGAGTATACATGTATATACGTGGGAGAGCCGGGTTCGATTCCTATTTGAGATGTGCAATTTTTTTTATCAATAACCGATCTATTCGAATTGAGACGTGATTTTTTTGGTTTGTATTGACAATAAGTCTTTCGCGAAGTTTCGTGAAAATTCGATAGCTAAAAAAATTTTTTTTCAAGAATTAATTTCTCACCAACTATCAGATTTTACCGAAAATATGCTTGAACCATCATGCAGTCATTTTTCAACCAGTTGCCAGATTTTGATTGTTTGCATGTGTTGTTATGGAAATCTGGGGAAAATAATAAAATTTCTAATCGGTTTATCTACGTATGCAAAGGTGGATTTCACCAATTAATGAATTTTAACTTTGTAATTGATCTCCGAACCATGCTCTAAAAATATAGTTATGGAATCTTGCCTCTGGAAACACTCCGACCCTTCGTAGTTCCTTGAATTCCTGATCTAGTAGTCAGAAATATTTTGAAATTTAAATGCTGCATAAACTTTTCAGATTTCCAGCTTTGTATAAAGGAATAACAGCCAAGGTTTTGAGGCTAGGTCCTGGAGGTGCTATAATGATCATCGTATTTGAGTTTCTACAAGATGTCTTGTCGAGAATACTTCTTTAATAAAATAGGTGAAAAAATCAGTTGTTCAGTTCATTTATTCAACTACAAAAAATGGCAGTTTTGAAAGCGATGATGGATTCTTCCTGGAAGGCCTCTAGAATTTCGTGGAAGAAGTAGACGCCTGGCTGAAATCTTTATCTCCTTGGAAAACAACATTTTGTTTTTCTATATTGGAATGGAGGGAGGTTAGTTCAGATTTGAGTTTTTCGCAGATTGCAGTAATGCTGAAAAAAAATATTTCAATGTCAATATCATTGTTATTCCGTCTAATATAGTCACATATAGACATATTCAAAATCCGTAAATATTTCTTAACTCCCGTCATATACCTATATCAATCACTTGACCATGGAATGGGTCTATTGAGTTTTTGTTACTAGAACTGAGTCAGTTTTGTATTTAAAAAATGTTGTCAAGGTGGAATTAATTCGGTCAGGCCTTGACAATTTCTTCATATTTTTATCAAGGACTCTTTGGTTTGAATCAGTAACGAATACGTAACTGTATTACCTCTTATGTAAAACACCCAATGTCACGTAGAATGAATCCAACATAACATTTTTCAATTATACAGAGTGGAAAGTGTCAAACTTCCACGGCCAACCGCCTGACTTCATAATAGTGAATGGAGTAGGTATATACGTTAGTCAATGAATCTAAATAAACACAGCTCATTTTCTTATGGTTACATGGGTTTCGAAAAAAGTGGTTAGATGGAAGAATGAAAGCTAAAATATAATTTATTTGATTTAAAAGCAAAGATTTTCAATTTACGACTCCGATATAAGATGCCAACCCACAAATTCGGCAAATTTACTATCAGTGGAGAAGGGAAATTTCAAAACAAATCAGACATGTTGAGGTTCGTGATATTTATAAATATCCGTAAACGGTAGCTCAGCACAAACAACCGAATATTTCATATTTAATGAACGGAAAATCGGCAACCGAAATAACCAAATTGATTGGCGGAACTCATCCTATGTGAGCTTGACACTATTGACATGAAATCAGGAATCCTAACTAAATTTCGAGCCAATCAGAGATGATCTCAACAAAAACCTATATTTGGAAAGAATTATCTTGTTCGAGGAGCCAAGGCACCTTTCAGGGATATTCACGAATAACGCGAAACTCATCATGTCCAATTTGTTCTGAAATTCTCCTTCCCCAGTGCTAGTAAATTTGACGAAATTTTAGGGTTGGCAAGTTGAACCGAAGTCATCTGTTCAGGTTCTCCGATTTATTCTGTTAACAGATTGTTTCTACCTTTTTTCTACTCTTGCTTCCTCAGCTTTGTGTTCTGTAACAGTTTGTACTGTTTTACTCTCAACATTAACTTGCACGCCGACAGATTTTGACCACTGTATCTGCAAAGAAAAAAAATCTGGATGATTTTGTAATTCGAATAATTATACAGTATGTCAGTTTCATAAAAGTCCTTCATAAAATATCTCAGCTCCCATGCAAAATCAGAAAAAGAAGTAAACTTCTTTTCGTAGGGAGACATTTTATACAGTTGGTTCCAATCAAATTGTATCAACCCTGCGAGCGTGATGACAGCAATCCCTAAAATCTTGAATAGAAAGAGTGGTTAAGTGGCACCTTGTTTCAAAGGAAAATATATTGCCTTTTCGAAAATGCAATACATATTAATGCAATTTTTGGAGGTGGAGAGGTGTTTTATTTTAAAATTCCTAAGTTATTTGTGCCCTTTATATTGAAACTTTTTAACCTTTTATTTTTATCCTAAGCAGGAAGTGCCTATTTAATTATGCTAAATAAACGTTTCTAGTTACCATCAGCGGTAGGAATAAATGGACTGGCTGATTCTCCCAAAATTTCTACGACACTGGCAGAATTTCAATTTTCATTCTCCAATACTTTATAGGCATGTAATTGTCATGATGCAGCTTTATGTTTAACTTAAAATATCTCGAGAAAAAGTGATAAGAAATACGATATTTACATAGAAAGTGTTGAAGATTCGAAAAATTGTTATGAAATTGCAATGTCACCAGTGGCATGAAAATTGGGGTGGATCAGCCTGCCGTACGCATCAGTTGGCCGGAAACATTTATTTTGCATAATTCAGTAGGGTTTATATACTCAGCCCATTTTTTACGACAAACACTACTATTCATATACTCCATTCACTGTCCCGGTTGGCCATGATTTAGGTCTATCAAGTTTTTCACTTAAAACTGACGCAGGTTGGCACTCGTGAAATATCGGCAATGTCAAAATAATTCTCAGCAACGTTGCCAAATGCCAATGCCAATTTCCACTCTCAATCTCAACATAATCCTCGGGCTTGGAAACTAAAAATGCTGAAGGTAGTTTTGAAGAAGCAGAGATAAAGTATCAGGATGTAGAATTGAAATCTGCTTTTTCTGATAGTAACCCTGATAATTTGGAATCAATAATTTATCACAAGCTATCCAATATTTTCGACGTACGTGAGTGAAAACCCAGTCTATCGTTCACATAGATTCCCAAGAACTTTGTAAATTGAGTTAGTTCTTTTGAGGTGACACATGTTTTGTAGTATTAGTACATTTTCATACTGGAGTATTTCAAGTTGTGCAACAAGGTATTTAAATGTCTTCTGTAGACTTTTTTCTCGAGAATTTCGAAGAGTATGGGATTCCATAGGTTTGTCTGTTCGTTCAGAAGTTTTACTGCTGGATTATTCGAGTACTTAATTTTTTTTTCGAATGAACTACCACAAAGTAACGGACTACTCTAAACATTATTTCTCAGTAAAATTTCAACACTCGATTCTTGATTTCCGTATAAGAAAATAGCATAACTGAATCTTCCAGCCATGTTTATATACGTGAACAATTTCCAGTATTCAAAGAGAAAAAAGTTTCTTCAACATTCGCCAGGTCTTTGGAATTATTGAATTTACATAATATCTTCTCAAATTCATTATTTTCCCAAAGTAAATTCACATTTTGAAAAATGCGTAATTACAACGACCTCTATGTAGAGTGGACAACGTTGTGTAGTTATCCAACAGGAAAATGACTATAACCTAACATTTTCAAAATATACACGGTGAAATGCGTCAATGTCATGACCTACCTGGATAGTTTGTAAAAGGGAATGGAGTATATGTAAAACGTATTCATTAGACGTTGAAACAAAATTTTCGTAAATGGAGACAGATAGAAAATGCACATTAATTATCCATTTTGCTAAAAATATTATGGGTTTTTGGGTAAAATTCACAACATTCTTGAACGACGATTAAGCGTTGAGTTCCGATTTTCTGCATTCTGATTTGTATGCGTTCCGATTAAGGATTATTTGAATCATTAATTTCATGAACCAAATGGAGTGTAAACCACAGAACCAATTTTACTCTCATTTTTTAATCTGACGGGATATTATCCTAACTTAATCCAAATACCATAATTTCACGGTTAATGAACCTATGTTTCCTGTAGAACTGTCCATGAACCGCTTCATGCAATGACTATAAAAACTTACGAACAAAATGTTCCAGTTTATATAAAAACCAGTCTGAGAATTGGCAATTACATAGGAGTTGCTTCAGGTTTTGAACTAAAAAGGTTATACAGTTTGTTGTTGTTTATTCGACACTCTTTTCGCAGTACCATATTGGATATGATGACATCGAAGGTTTCAGCATTCTTTTCTAATGAATCACTAAACAGTTTCTTACTTATTACATACATGACGAACTACTGTTTAAATATTTGGCTCACAAATTCTCATTGCAAAAGTATATCGTGAAAAAATATAAATAAAGAATATTGTTATATTATACAAGAAATATACAAATAATTAACAGAACTGATAACATAATCAACAACATAATACGGTAGAATCCTTATTGAACAAACACATCCTTCTTCAAAATTACAGTTGTTTTCTTCTTTCTGTATTCATTATCTAGGACTGTTGCACTAGGCGAAAGATTTTCTTCGTCTTCATCTAGTTCTATCTTTTCCAGGGCGGAATAGTCGTTGATGTGTGGTTCAGGAAATTCATAACTGAAATGTTCATCGTATTTTTCGGGCAAAAAACTGTCGATGTTGACGGCAGATTCTGGAGTAGTTTCCTTCTTTTTCTGTGAAGTTACTTGGCGAGGTTCATCTGACCTTTTCACAATTCTTTGTGTTTTCGTGGACCCGCTATATTCAACGTCAAATGGAACTGTAATGATTTTATCAGAAGTATACAATTCCCTAACACTTGCAGCAGGAACCAAAGTATATAAAGCTTCTTCTCTATTTTCTTCGTTTTGCGTTTTTCTTTGTGGTGGATCATTTCTGATGATCTGTTGGTTGCTGTATGGGTTGAAAAATTCCACGTGTTTCAATTCTTCTGGGTTATTAGGTGACGTAACTCTATCATTGTCTTCTTCTTTTTGAATATGTTCCTGATGTTGACCGAAAGGGTTGAAATATTGTAGAGCTTCAGTATTCACTGGGAGGAGAGTATAGTATTCTACAAACGGCGCATCATCGTAATTGAATTCTTTCAAATCCAGAGAGAATTCTGGATGGCCGTAAAATGATCCAACCACTCCCGGTGTTTCTTCTTTTGGTTGTTTTTCCGAATTGTAGTACTGTTCATTATTTATGTACTGGGCTTGTGGAATAGTTCCTCTTTCTTCCTCGTTCTCCCCCTCAACTACATCTTCTTTTTCCACCTCATCTTCTCTTTCAACCTTTTCAACTTCATCTTCTTTTTCAACCTGATCTTCCTTTTCTTCTACGTCTTCCTTTTCCACCTCATCTTCTTGTTCCTTTTCCACTTCGACTTCCTTGTCGTTTATGATTTGTTTTTCGGCAGATTCATCTTCATCTTCAATATTAGCAGACTCCTCGTCTTCTTCATAATTCTCAAGTTTTGTTTCTTCCCTATTCTCATCTGATTTATTTTGCTTCGTTCTAGTCTTGTTATCATCAGATTCCAAAGATTCATCATTCGAATTCTGATGTATAAATTTAAGATTAAGTTCTCCATTTCCGATATTATTTCTGAAGAGATGATGACCATCATTGCCCTCGTTCTTTCTGTCATTAAGAAGATTTGGATGTTCTTCATTTTGTTCTTGGATATTTCTTGTTTTTTCTCCATTAGTTTCTTGGAGATTGTCTCTGTTATGTTCGTTATGAAACAAATGTCTTGTGTTTTCATCATGTGCGAAATCCTCACCATTCCTTCCTTCTGTTTCTTTCTCAGATTCTTTAAAATTTTGTTTTTCTTCTTCATCTGCATTATTTTCGATATTTTCATTTTGTATATCTTTTTCGTTGTTTTCGTCTTCGCTCTGGATTTCTTCATCTTCGTTCAGTTCAACAGTATCAAGAATCAATTGTTTGTCATCGTTTTCTTTCTCGTTGTTTACTATTAATTTTTCATTCTCGCCCCCATCGTTTTTTGAGATAGTTACATCCCCTGGATATAACTGTTTCACCAAATTTTCATTTATTGGGTAGTTCTCTAGAAATTGTTGTTCTTCAATATTTCTATATTTCTGTGCGGGAATATTTTGTTTTCCTCTAGTTGCATCGTTAGCAAATTTGTTGTGTAAAAAATTCAGTATTTCCTTGTTGACTTGTCTATAAGGTCCATAAATTCTTTCTTGATCGAATGCTTTATTCATTTGTGGTGGTGCCTTATTTCTGTTGAGAAAATTGAGGATGTGCTCGTTAACTTCTCTATATGGCCCATAAATTTTTTCGTTATCAAATGCTTTGGAGATGGTTTGTTCCAAATTATTACTTGCTGCTAACTTCGGAAGATTATAAATCAAATGGGAAGATATTTCCCTTTTTGTCAAAGGATTTTTATCTTGCTTCACTGACCTTTTCGATAATCGATTATGTGTAGGAAGTGCATCATGGAAATTGTAAATGGCGAAACCATCAGAAAAATGATCTATTCTGCTTTGATGACTGACCACAGGATGGTTCTTACTCTCTTCTGTAGGTTCATATTGAGAAAAACCTCTAGGAAAATTATCTAGTCTTTTGGATTCATCAGCTATGATTGGTTTAGTGAGATATCTATATCCTTTCTCAACAGTCCAAGGGGATTTTTGCCAGAAATCATGGTAGTGTTCCTTAAATTTCTGTTTATCTTCGAAATGGTTTTGGAATGGTGCAGGATGTATGTGCCTTTTTGAGTCACCTCTTTCGTCAACACTTTCGTAATCTGGGAAATCTAGTTGATACTTCTGAGGTCTGTCTGAATCATAGTCGGGCTCTTCTGATTCTTGGTTGCCCCTCTGGTATAGCTCTAAATCATCGTAGTTGCATGGTTTTCCTGGTCTAGCTGGTGGTGGCTTCTTGGGAGGCCCAGCTGGAGCTTTTGGAGCAGATGGAGGGGGAGGATTTGGCACAGCAGATGGCTTTGGAGGTGGTGGGGGTGGACCTTGTGGGGGAGCTTGAGGTTGAGTTGGTAGAGGAGGTGGACCTTGTGGAGGAGCTTGCGGAGGTGGTTGAGGAGGGTTTTGAGGTGCTGGTGGCATCGGTGGAGATGCTGGTGGTCCTTGTGGAGGAACTTGAGGTGAAGGTGGTGGACCTTGAGGTGGCTGGGGTGGACTTGGAGGCGCTGCAGGAGGTGATGGAGATTGAAGACCCCTATTCCACGAGAAATTGAGGTTGAATGATTTTCTCACCACATCTGTCAAGAAGGATGGGGGTCTTATTGGTGGGTAGGTAATAGGTTGCTGTGGAGGAATTGGAGGAGGTTGGGTGGGTGGTGGAGACCTGGGAGGTGAAGGAGCCTGTGGAGGCATTGCAGGAGGGGGTGGGGGTTGAAGTCCTGGTTTGGGAGGTGGAGGCGGTGGAGGCATTGCTGGTGGTGCTGAGGGAGGTGGAGGCATTGCGGGAACAGCAGGAGGAATCGCAGGTGGTGTTTGAGGAGGTGGAGGCAATGCTGGTGGATTTTGTGTAGGTGGACCAGGAACCAACACTGGAGGCCTTTTCACCACATCATAACCGAAAACATCAGCTACATTCTTGAGGATCACACCAACTGTTCTCTTGTTCCTCGCATCACTACTCCTAGAGTCATTCTTATGGCGTTGACAAGAAACCGATACAACTACATATAAAAATACCACTAACGACCAGTTCATCGTTCATCGATACTCTTGAACTCTCCGGACTCCGAAATGTTACCACGATGAAGTTCCAGGTTAAACTGAAAATTTCAGGTGGAGGAGTTTCTGTCGTTAAGACGAAAATCGCGGAGAAAGGAACCTTTTTTGTTCATCGTTGTGACAATATTGCTCTGTTATTACGTTTTTCGCGAAAGTGGAGGCGATTCGAATTATGCAAGTCGTTATTTGTATAAATCGTATTTCGTAGCGCTCTAATAGTTCTCTGTAACTGATATAACCGCTAAATCGCCTTGAAGGTTCGAAAAACTGCAATCATCTTGATCTATTCATTTGCACCGCTATTTCCCTCTGGTTTGAAAAAAGGCGCGAATGATGAATCTTTATCTTCCGCATATCTTTTATGTTTTATCGTCGTTATGTGTTATGTAGTCTCGGACAAATTTTTCTAATGATTTCTCATTCGTATAGCATTTGTTCAGAAATAATTACATTTTATTAAGTGCGATAAATTAGCAATACCTTGAAATCGAAACATTTGGCCGAATTACTTGGAGTTTTGAATAAATAATCATGATCGTTCTGATTATGTTAACTGGGTAATTTTAAGCTCCTGTTCTAGGAAACAACGCGTTCTCGTTTTGTCCAAATATGTGTAATTATTGAATTTTGAGCTGAAAATGGTCTTAAGATGGACTCCCTGAAGAAGAATGAGGGGTCAATTTTGATTCTGTCAATGATCAGTTCCACAGAATATTCGATAAAAAGATCATTTCCGATAGAGATAATGCACAAGAAAGAGCTTCCCAGAAGGTTAAGAAAAATAAGATATTCGTTCGACAAACAGAATTTTATACAACTTCTGGAAACCTCGTACAGTTCTCCCATTGTGAATGAATTCCAGATGGCCCGATGATGGTTCATTGAAAATAGATTGCCTCTTTTTGGAAAGCTTATAATTTATACCTGGATATATTTTCTATAAATATTCATATATCAAATTGTGAAACGAATTTCGCTGAGGCAAGGTAGGTATACGTTGAAATTTTAGTTGGTCTCATCAGGTATCATCACAATTAGTTCTCCTTGAATGTGATAAGTGAAATTTTGCATGAACATTCAAGTCATCAGATTTTCATAAATAACTAGATTTTAGATCTTTTTTTGCGGGCACGTTCTAGCGGGACAGCGTGCTATCCAAATGTCTGTAATTTTCTAATTTTGAACCGAAAATGATCTCAAACGACTAGGTTGTACTCACTGATCACGAATCCAGTGTCAAAATTGATTCTGTCCGTCCTATCGGCCAGCCGTATACACGATTACTGTCGAACGGAGCAAGCTAGCGAGAGACTTGAAACTTCCAGGATAGTTCGCGCATTGGAATGCCGTGGTTAAGTTTGTTTATGGGGCCCAATCGGCCGAATGGTTTCGTAGTTTTAGCCGTTGGAAATTCGGAGGTTATTTTCCTTATATTTTAAGAACTACTGAAGCGGTTGGATTTAAACCTGGCCGTTAGTTGGGGCATAACTACACGCAACTTCTAGCAAAATTCTGTTGGGATCGTATAGTCACCTAACTAAAAAAAAATTTTCTGAATTTTTGTCGAAAAATGTTTTTTCCGGAAAATATCCATCATATTCGGAAAAAAATTCGCTTATACCTTGACCTCTCTATTTTACAGCAGTGTACCAAATTTCAATTCGATGTGATTATTATTTTCGGAGATATTTGGAAAAAATATGTGAAATTTCGTGTTTGTTTTCTCAAAATCGTTGTTTTTTCGGAATGACCGCCGAACGTAAACACTAAAATTTCTGGAAGAAAAAACTTAGAAACTTGATATTTGTAGAGTAGGTTTGGACCTTAATTCTAAGGTCGAATTCGTGAATGGTTAAAATCCTCCCAATGATTCCGTAGATAGAAAATATAGATAAGATCGAATTTAAATCCAGAATCGAAATAGACCTAGAAAAGCACTGACGTGAAGTCAGCAAGCGAGCATGTTCAAAGGATATCAGCAAGGGTGAAAATGCGCGCACAAGCTGCTGACTTCACGTCAGTGCTTTTCTAGGTTTTTTTGTACGATTAGCCGTTAGGTCGACTGTGGACACAATAACTCGATATTTTTAGAGCAGGTTTGGTTACGAAGGTCGAATTAGTGAATGGGCGATATCCGCCAAATGATTTCGTAGATAAACACATTCAAAATTTTATTCACCAATATTTTCAAACATGCAGAGGTTATCTTGTTAAATTTCAGTACTCAGTTGAAAATGACGGCGTTCAGGTTCATGCGAAATTTCTCGAGGAAACGGCTTTGAATTTGAACGCGCTAGCAAATACTCATGACTTCACGTCAGAACTTTTTCAGAATTTTTTTTCGAATCTGTAAATTATCCTATCAGCTATAGAGGATTCATATTGTGAAACGAACGGCAGACATATCGAGAAATATTTAGATTCTAAATATAAAGATATGGAATTGAGTTTATTGCTATGACAAATTGAAGAATATTCAGTGTTTCTCTTGAGTATTAATTAATATATGAGTGATCTGAAGTATTCATTTGGATACATAGCAACACAAGAAGAGGAACTTTCATTCTTTTATAGCTTCAAATTGAACAGTGTGCCTCAATGGAAATTTATTTTTATTTCATCACTTATGCTTGTGTGACACGTAAACAAGCTTTCCAGTCCAAGTCTTCTATAAACTCATTCATTTTATAGCTGCCATGTGGTCTGAAATAATCATCATGAGGATATTCGAATAATTCAGCATATTTTTTCGCACCAAAAAGTGCTATCGAATTATTTGAACGTGAACCATTTAGAAATATGCATTCTTGCGCTCGTGTTCTATTTGCGTCTGAATTTAAGATTGCAGCGCCACGGTGGCCAGTTTTAGAACCTTAGATACAGACAGAGATTTTGTTTTGATAGTCGATTTTGTACTGTTTGTTAGTGTTTGGTCTGATAATTTTTATTTCACGATTTATTCAAAGACTTTTCAGACTTTTATAGTTGGCGAGAGTATTACTGGGAGTACATATTCCATTCTTATAAAGTAGGTATGTATCCTTCTTCAATCTTATTGAGTGTAGCAACTATAAAATTACGGGGATATCTCCAAGGTTAGACAGTATTTTAATATTATTTATTTTCAGATCCAACTGGTCAGATTGACTTTGGTGGTTTTTTAGGATGTCTTGAAAGTTGAATAGACAAATACTTATAACTTTACTATTTTTATAGCGAAGGACTAAATACTAAATATATTGTGAATAAAATAAAAACATTCCCATAAAACTAATGATACTTGTATCGGAAGTCTTATTCAATATGGATTGAGAAATAAATTTTCCAACACTCATATGATTGGTCTTGAAAAAGCTGTAATAAATAAGCCTTGTACAACTTTGTTTTCATCGGCAGAAGTACTTTGAGCGAACAGTATTCATCACCAGATATTTCCTTGTTGAGACTCTTTTTTTTTCAATAGTCTGTTCTATCTAACATTTACGTTGTTCCTTAATGATCAGTTCAACAGGCAGATTTCTGGAAGGCAGAGCATTCCTCTTAAAGTAAATTTCTCTGCTTGGATTAGATGCCTGGAGAAAAATTGTCTTCATGAATGTGATCTAATATTTCATGAGCAATTCGTGCCTACCTCTATAAAAATGATCATCATCGGTAAAATGCAGGTAACAGACTCTCGTTAATCTTGTTTGTTAGTTTTTATCGATTCTTCAACACTTTCAGGCCGGACTTGTTAAAGTGAGTTTCTTTCACCCTTACTCGAAATTTTTCACCGGGCTGTGGAAATCTATGGGAAGGGACATTTGAGTTTGCTTTTCTCAGTAGAAGCACTTGTAAAATCACACAAACGCCAAGAAAAATGCATAAACTTTCTCATTTTCTAACATTACTTTTAACTTGTCAATGAAAATGTCTGTACCTCGGGTTACTCGGATAGCCATCAGAGGGAGTAGCTCTTATCTTCATTCGCCAATAGGAAACCGCGTGCTATTATTTTATCCAAATATCTGTAATTTTCAAATTTTAGGCCAAAAATAGTATTAAACGACTGAGTGATGAGAAATATCGAAAATCGAATCTGTCCGGCAGGCTCTAGTAGGCACGATCAAGTAAATACGGAGAATACTTTCACTTGGAACATACAGGCTGCGTACGAAAACCCGGCGGCTGAATTCGTAATCCCAGAAACTACTCGAATAATCGGATTGAATTGAATTAAATGTAATCGCAAATGAAATAACTGAAACTTGGTAGTTAGTCCTAGAATACCAACGCGAGTGTTGGGATAGTATGGTTTGTAAATTGAAAAAAAAATGGATGGACGATTATGTAAACCATAAAATTCACGTAATTTTCTAAAACACTGTTCACAGAACGCTGATTTTCATAAAATAACTCAACAATTTGAATGCGTTGTTGTATCGTGTACAAAGCCATTTCTATAAATGACATACATCACAATTCCTAAATGTCAAAATACCCAGACGAATTCTGTGCGCCATCTATATTTTATTTATTCTTAAAAAAAACCGCGCAATTTGAAACACCCTTTAAAATCAAATTATTGACGTGAAATCTGGAGCTCCAACACAACATTAAACCAATCAGGCATGATGTTTACAGATATCGCTATTTTGATCCAATCACTTGGTTTGAACTTTGAAGAACCGAGGCGCAGGTAAGGCATATGAATAAAAAACTCAAACATCAACATGATGACTTTTTCGGAAATTTCCCTTCGCTAGTGGTAAAAGATTTTCAACATTTTGTCTCCCAAGCTTCTTTTCCCAACATGAGTTTTCAAACACCATATAAACATTATTAAAGAATGCATTATCCGAGTAACTTTCTTTCTACAACCCATATTAAAAGCTATGCATTTTCTACAGTTCAAAGTCAAATCTGCCTCATCGTATAGGGAACTCACGTTCGAATCGTTCAGCGGTCCCCTTCGTAGATTAGAAAATTAGCGGAATTTACGATAGCGATCAGAATTTTTACAATTCCAAACAGGATCTCAAATTGTTAATCGCCTTGTAAAGAAAGGGAAATTTGAAGTAACGTTACATGTCTTTGTATTACGTCGTTGGGCTGCTATTGTTTTTGCATCGAACAAAAGCCTGATTAAAATAAATTAATGGACATTTTAGGGTTGAGTAACCAGGCTGTTGATAATTTTCAATAATTATGTAATAGCTGAGGTTGGACCGGATAAAATGATCCGGGCAATATTTCTTCATACCTTGGTACTGAGGAAATGGTCCATAATGATTTTTAAAAAGATATTTTACTCTCACTGGGTTCTTGTGATTCTAGACATCTTATAAATGACTTAAAATCGCATGTTTTTCACGAAATAGGGTAGGGGATATGGTCCATAATGATTTTTAAAAAGATATTTTACAATCACTGGATTCTTGTGTTTCTAGACATCTTATAAATGACTTAAAATCGGATTTTTTTCACGGAATAGGGTACTACTTCTCCTTCGATCTCAATTAGATTTTCGAAAAACTTGGCCAAGTTTTGAAAGAATTATTATCTTGAAATAGATGACAATACATTTTTGCCTTCAGTACAATATATTATTATAAGACATCGGATTATATGCATTAATAAAATATACACCAAAAAAGGGTGAAATATGCACATAATATGCACTATAAAAATATCAATTTTCATTATGTCTCCGAATAATTTTCAGTCATCAATCAATTATAATTTTGTGACTATTCAAAATGAGACATTTTTACGAGCTTGTTTTAGGACACAGCGCGTTATCGTTACGTCACAATGTCTGTAATTTTCGACTGTCATAGATTTCTCCAGGGTGAAGATTTTTAATCATTTTGTGAAGTTTAAAGACTTTTACTTTTATATGATGCAATTTTCGAGTTTTGAGCTGAAATCGATCTCAAACGACTAGGTTGGACACAGATGAATAATCCGTGGTCGAATTGGATTCTGATCCTAAATATCTCGGTTGAGTTCGTTAATGGGCCAAATCTGCCAAATGATTTTTGTGTTACAGCCATTTGAAATTTTGATTTTTGAATAACTCGAAAAATATTCATCTGGTTGAAATAAAACTTCGAACAATTATAGTGCCAATGATGAGAATTATCCTTGGAAATATTTGAATTAATTTTTCTCTTTAAAAATTCATATTTCATTTAATTTTCACTGAAATTTCCAATTTGCCATTTCGCAATGTGAACAATCGCGTAGAAGTTGCTGACATCACGTCAGTGCTTTTCTAGGTTTTTAGGTATACTAAAGAAAACTTGTTACGTCTGTCTGTTAATATCAACTTATAGGCCAGGCCGAAAACGATTCCTCTACGACCATTAACGTAAAGAGACGGAACTAGAATTTTGCGCCATTCCTGAAGATATCTCTGTAGACCAGGTTTTCCTTGTGGCGTTGACATATACTCCTATCTTCTTAATTGCTGCGAGCTTTGTGTTTTTTAATTTGTCATGGATCATTTCTGACAGGACATCTTTCTGTTCGATTATTTTCTCTGAACATTCCGTGGATTTGAACAGAAGAAGATTTCTGGTATCCAATCTTTCTATAGCTCCGCACCCGTTCAACGTTTTCCGGTTGATTTATGCACCAGGATTACGTCCCACTATTGAAATATGCACTTTCGACAAAAAAGTGCCAAAATATGTTTTAATGCCTAGAATATCGCGTTATATGCATTTGCATATGCAAATATGCAAATGCATGTAATCCGATGTCTAATTATTATACTTTGTTGAAAGTTGAGCTGATCGACGGGTTCATAGAAATTTCATTTCTCGAAGCAGGAAATTTTGAAGATGAGTCTGCACTCGACCTTCGTATTCAAGTTTTAAACCTTCCCCAAAAATACAAAGTCTTTAAGTAATTCATCTGAAAAATTATTTCGGTTACAGCTGGCCTCCATTCGACCTTGGACTCGATAACTTTGCGAAGGAATAAGTTAAGAATTCGAAACTTTTAGGGAAGGTTCAAATGGGTCAAATTCAGAATACAACAAATCTGCCAAACAGTTCAGTAGATAACCGCATTTGAAATTCCGGTTATCCCTATAATCAAAAAAATACAGAGGGTTGAGATTTAGCACGACTGAATAAGATGGCGATGAGCTCTAATTGAAACTAAAATTTATCACTCATATGTTCGAACACTTAGATTACGAATCTGTAATTAGATTTTGCGTAACTGATTCGGTTTGGAAAATATTCCGGATTTGGTGAGAAATTTTCGAAATTTGGGTCAACTTTGGGCCGTCGTACAGATCAAACGCGTAAGGCTGGAAAATATCGAATTTTTTGGTCATATCTGGGTTCTTTGTGAGTACGTAGCCACTTATTTTATAGACGAAAGTCCTCTAGTTGAAAAATTATGATTTTTTTGAAAAAGGTCCAATTTTTTCGATTTTCTTCTGGCCATAAAAAACGATCCAGACTCTCCACTAACATTCTGATTGGATTTTCTTTATCTACGCCCTAGAATTAGTATATGTTTCAAATTTCAGGTCGATCAAAGAACTTTCGATTTTTGGTAAAATTCTAAGGGGTTAAAAAATCTCAATTTTCGAAAAATAATTTTCCGACTCCTATCGCCGTGAA
This sequence comes from Myrrha octodecimguttata, assembly GCA_958510865.1. Classification (NCBI taxonomy): domain Eukaryota; kingdom Metazoa; phylum Arthropoda; class Insecta; order Coleoptera; family Coccinellidae; genus Myrrha; species Myrrha octodecimguttata. Next base: position 63,645,524 of record OY294058.1, read on the forward strand.
ATTTGGCACACTTACTAATTCGAGGGCGTAGAACAAGAATATAAGGTCAGATATTTTTTTAAAAAATCGTACTGGACGTGAGAGGTCCTTGAAGTTCCAAAATTTTGGACCTTTTTTCAAAAAATCATTATTACCGACTCGATGAAAGTAGGACGATGAGATCTGTTTTATTGCATAGATAAAGGATCGAACTGCACGTAAAAAATTCGACATCACCCAGCTTCATTATTTTGGTCGGCACGACGTCTCAAAGTTGACCCAAATTTGGTAATTTTTTCATAATTTCCGCCATAATTTCTAAACGGTTGTCACTGGACGATTTCTAATGACATATTCGTGATCTACGACCTCGATTTAATAGGAAACGATAACAAGGTCGACGATTTTCGAAAAAAAAAAATTATTTGGGAATTTTTCATCAAAGCGCAGAGGGGTGGGGGGTAAACATAGGCGATTCCGTGCGAAATTTTATTTTTGAAGCTATGACAATATGCACATCATATATTATGGGTTCGAACACGTAGATTACGAATCTGTAATTAGATTTTGCGTAACTGATTCGGTTTGGAAAATATTCCGGATTTGGTGAGAAATTTTCGAAATTTGGGTCAACTTTGGGCCGTCGTACAGATCAAACGCGTGAGGCTGGACAATATCGAATTTTTTGGTCATATCTGGGTCCTTTGTGAGTACGTAGCCACTTATTTTATAGACGAAAATCCTCTAGTTGAAAAATTATGATTTTTTTAAAAAAGGTCCAATTTTTTCGATTTTCTTCTGGCCATAAAAAACGATCCAGACTCTCCACTAACATTCTGATTGGATTTTCTTTATCTACGCCCTAGAATTAGTATATGTTTCAAATTTCAGGTCGATCAAAGAACTTTCGATTTTTGGTAAAATTCTAAGGGGTTAGCCTTTCGAAAAAAATTTTTGTTTTGGAACTATTCATTACATTTGGTGAAAATTTTAGGCATACCTTGACCTCTATATTTCATAGCGGAGCACAAAATTTCAATTCGATACGGTTATTTCTTTCGGAGATATTGGGAAAAATATATGTAAAACTTCGCAGTCTTTTTCTTGATATCGTTGTTTTTTCGGAATAACTCAAAAAATGCTTATTCCATCATGATGAAACTTGATATCAAGTTTGAAAATGCTGATGGACAACTTTGGGCAAAATTTCGTGATCGTATCTAGAACAATTTGAAAAAAAAATTTCAAGTTTTTTTTCAAATACTTAATATTCTGTGATCTTTCGATCTCGTTTGTATTTTTTGCAATATTGGAAAACTAAAATTTTGAATGGGTTATATCTGCGGAATCTTTGGGTGCATTTTACCCATTCACGAATTCGTCCTTCGTAATTAAGGTCCAAACCTACTGTACAAATATTGAGTTTCTAAATTGGTTCTTTCGGAAGTTATTCCTAACGGCCAGCCGTAAACACAATAACTTCCGGAAGAAACGACTTAGAAACTCGATATTCGTAAAGTAGGTTTGGGGTTAAATTACGGTGGTCGAATTCGTGAATGGGAAAAATCCGCCCAATGATTCCCTAGATATACCCATTCGAATTTATTTTTCCAATATTTCCAAAGAGACAGATTAGATCGAGCTAAAATCCAGTAGTTTATCGAAAAAACCTAGGAGAGCACTGCCGCGAAAGCAGCAGCATTTGCGCGCATGTTCAAATTCGTTGCCATCTGCATTGAATATGCTCGCAAAAGCTGCTGCCTTCACGCCAGTGCTTTTCTAGGTTTTTTGGAATGTTTTTGATAACATCTGCTATCTGCATTCTTCAAGATATTCAGCTGAAATTCGGCAAATTTATTACACTGTGAGGTTTCCATCATGTGAAATGTCAATTATTATAACTGAAAATATTAGTAGGAACTTCCTGACAGTTTTTGCTAAATCGAAACACCAACTGACCGAAATTAATTCAGTAGCTTTCTAGAACCTCTATCAAAAACTGCTTCAAATTGTATTTACCTTACAGAAGATGAATGTCAGTAAATTCCCATCTCAAACACATAACAACAGGAAATTGCTCAAAACAAACCAAACACCTGTGAGTCTTAGGTTTAAGCTATTTCAGATGCCATGATAATAGTTCTCTGAACGATTAAAGAAAAATCGTGACGATACTAAATACTCAATACATTTTTCTGTAATAAAATGAGCAGAGAAAGGAGTTCGTTTGGTTAATCACTCCACAAGATTGAAGAAATAAATCTAGACTTCAACGCAGTCGATATAAATAAAGTTCCAAATGATTTTCCTGAATCATATTGCATAACTGCATCGGGTTTGGCTCTGCATTTTTGCCAACAGACAGATATACTACGACATGATATCCAGCGAAATATCGCATTTGGACATGCGAAAGTTATATCCTCTATTTAATCTGTTCTTGGCCAATAATGCGACATGTTGTTTTCTGGCAAGACATGTTGTTTTGTTACGAAAAATCAAACTGGGAGTTGTTTTGTTGACATTAAATAATGCAACGCGTACGAAGAATTTATTCCGATGATCTAATTCTCGGTTAGTTGCGGAAAATACGTAGAATATCTACATTGATCGAACGAAGAATGTCTAGATTTTGCAGCATCTTCTCTAGTACGAGATACCAGCTATTGATTGAATTGAGCCATTATGTTATTGATCTGATCAAACTATTTCTCAAATGAACCTATAAAAGCACTGACGTGAAGTAAAAGCTTTTGCGCGCATGTTCATTTTTGGTGATATCCATTGAACATGCGCGCACAAACTGTTGACTTCACGTCAGTGCTTTTATGGGTTTTTTTCAATGAAATAGTGGATTTGAACTCGATCTAATCTGTATTTCTGGAAATATTTGGAAATAAAATTTTAAATGGGTATATCTATGGAATCATTGGGTGGATTTTACCCATTCACGAATTCGACCTTCGTAATAAAGGTCCAAACCTACTCACAAATATCGAGTTCCTTAGTCGTTTCTTCCATAAACAGAATAACTTTCGAAAGAAACAACTTAGGGAATCGATAATTGTAAAGTAGGTTTGGACCTTGATTATGAAGGCCGAATTCATTAATGGGTAAGATCCACCTAATGATTCCGCAGATATAACCATTCAAAATTTTGTCTCCCCAATATTTCCAAATATATAAATTGGATCGAATTGAAATCTTTATCGAAAAATGACAGTTCGAAGGTTCATCCAGAATTTTTTGAGGATAATATGATCAGAAGATCACATATTATGGAATATTTGAAAAAATCAAATTTTAATTTTTTTCAAACTGTTCTGAAAACACAATCATCACGAAATACTGCACAAAGTTGTCCACAGCATCTTCAAACTAAGTACCAAGTTTCAATATGATTGACCCAGTATTTTTTGTGTTAGTCCTAAAAATCAACGATATCGAGAAAAAAACCACGAAATTTCACATCTTTTTTTTCAAATATCTCCTTAAATAAAACCGTATCGAGTTGAAATTTGGAACTCTGTTTTGAAATATAGAGGATAAGGTGTGAGCAATTTGATGAATAGTTTCGTGAAAAAAATTTCCGAAAAAAATTTGAAAAATAATTTTTTTTTTAATTATTATTATTATCATTCATTTTTTTTTTGAGAAATTATAATAGTTAGTTCAAAGAGGTTTTCACTATGTGCACTTTGTCATGGCTCATTTACTTCGAAACGATGGTACCTGATGAAATTTGTCACCGATTGAAATTCGAGCATTACAGTTTTGTTTATGTACAACTTTCAACCCCTACGAACCCTTCAATGGAGAAAAAAATTTTATTTCACGTCAGGGGGTTGAAAGTTGTCCATGAACAAAACTGACTTTCATTCGGTGATAAGTTTCATCAGGTTCCATCGTTTCAAAGTTAATGAGCCATGACAAAGTGCACATAATGAAATCCTCGTTGAACTAACTAATTTTTCGAAAAAAAACTTTTTTCTTGAAAATTTCTGCAATACAATACAAAAACCTTGCCAAAAAAGTACCACATGACCCACTTTCCCTATTCAAAAAATTTAGAGGGTTGATGGGGATGGCACAGGGTGCAACAAAAATCCTTCAAAAATGCATATAAATTTGGGAAAAGTGAAACAAAAATTGACTGTTTCAGGATTTTGTTGCCAAATATTTTTCTTCTGAAAAAATGAATTTGTTCCATAATTTTGACGCACACTGTATATTACGGGGTACCATAAATTTTTACGTATGATACAAGAGAACAGATAGAACCTCAGGAAAAACCCTTTTTCCCCGTATAAGTATAGTGAAATTGTTGTTTGTTATTGAAGGGCTCCTTTAATATCAAAAAAATTTCTTTTTTCCTTTCGATGCAGGTTTATATCTCGAAATCACACATTAAAACAAAAAAGAAGACGAAATAAGCAAAATGAACTTGAAAATTAATTATTACACATTAAATAAATTCGCTCACGAGCCACCTCAAGAAAGAATCAGATGCCTAATGAACTGCCTGGAAACCATCGTTGAATTTTATATCTTGGTTCTGAGGAACAGAAGGGTTATTCATTTCAATGTCTGTAATTTTCGAATTCTGGTCTTGAGCAATTCGGTTGAACTATCCTCTCAAAAAATAATTGATTGAAAATTAGTAGAAAATACAGATGCGCAAGATTTGTCACTAGAAAAATGCATATCGCAAAACTTCGGATTTCTCTGAAATTTAGGATGAACCTAAAATCCGTTTTTCTTCGAGCGAGTACCAGTAAGTCCTTAAAAAAATTAAGATATTCGCATAATTTATACAATTTCTGACCGAATACTTTCTATTTCAAAATGTTCACCATTCTCTAAATTCATCAGGAGGAACCGAATAGATAAAAACATCGAAATGAGATAAGAAATACCTTTGGAACCATCAAGATCAAGTTCACTACAAAGGAATATCTTTTCGATTTTGACTAATTAACATGGCAGGCACAGCGCGCTAGGCCTCGTATTGAAAAATAATACGCAGAAAGCACTTCCAGAATAGGTAATCACTTTCTTCTCTAATACTTTTGCCATTATATATTAATATTAAACAGCTCATTGAATTTCAACCCTCGTTCTGAAGAAATGGTCGATATAAAAACAAAAGAAAGTTAGAGTTTGTGTCTGTTGTTCGCCAGTTGTTTCTAGTGGTAATATGTGTGTTGTTTAGAGGAAAATCAGTGTTGTGATAAGTGAAAATGAATAAAGTGTTAATAGTATGTATTTCAGGTTAATTTTGAATTTTCTTTTTGGTGTTCAGTAGAAATAGATATGATCATACCTACTCTGAAATATCTCTATATCAAGCACCTGAAGTGTCCACATGAAATTTTCTCGCTTTTGAACTCAGATGAAGGGTTTTCCATTGTTATTTTGAATAGCTCGCTATGTCGGTAGATGTCACTTTTGAAGCTGTCATTTTTTGACATTTGACAAGTAGAAACTACGCCATTAATAAAATTTCAAAAAGCACTGCCGTGAAAGCAGCAACTTTTGCGCGCATGTTCAATGTAGATGACCGCTTCAGCAACGAATTTGAACGTGCGCGCGTACCAAATTTCAGTTCGATACGATCATAAGTTCTGGAGATATCGGCAAAAAATATGTCAAATTTCGATGTTTTCTTCTCGATATCGTTGATTTTTTCGGTATTACTCGAGAAATACTGATTCAGTCCTGATTAAACTTCACAGCTAGTTTTAAGATGCTGAAAGACAACTTTATGCAAAATTTCGTGATAATCGTGTTATTAGAACAATTTGAAAAAAAAAATGTATATGATTTTCTCATCATATCATCCTAATTAAATTCTGTATGAAACTTCGAACTGTTATTTTCGATGAAGTAATGGATTTCAATTCGATCTGATCTCTATTTTTGGAAATATTGTAAAAATAAAATTTTGAATGGGTATATCTACGGAATCATTGGGCGGATTTTACCCATTCACGAATTCGACCTTCGTAATTAAGCCCCAAACCTACTCTACAAATATCGAGTTTCTAAGTCGTTTCTTCCGGAAGTTATTGTGTTTACGGTCAGCCTAACGGCCGACTGCGTAAACACAATAACTTCCGAAAGAAACAACTTAGAAACTCGATATTTGTAGAGAAGGTTTGGACCTTAATTACGAAGGCCGAATTCGTGAATGGGTAAAATCCACCCAATGATTCCGTAGATATACCCAATCAAAATTTTATTTTTCCAATATTTCCAAAAATACAGATCAGATCGAATTGAAATCCAGTACTTCATCGAAAATAACAGTTCGAAGTTTCATACAGAATTTAATGAGGATGATATGATGAGAAAATCATATAAATTTTTTTTTCAAATTGTTCTAATTACCCGATTATTACGAAATTTTGCATAAAGTTGTCTTTCAGCGTCTTAAAACTAGCTGTGAAGTTTAATCAGGCTTGAATCAGTATTTCTCGAGTTATACCGAAAAAATCAACGATATCGAGAAGAAAACCTCGAAATTTGACATATTTTTTCCCGATATCTCCAAAACTTATGATCGTATCGAACTGAAGTTTGGTGCATTGCTGTGAAATTAGAAGGTCAAAGCGTGAGTATAATTTTTCTTGGATATGATGAATGGTTTCCGAAAAAAAAATTTTTTTGGAAAAAAATTTCGAAAAAAATTTTTTTTTAAAATAACCAACAATATAATCCTGACGAAATTTGGCTCAAAGTTGCGCGTCGTTGTACTTCACCTAACCGCCAAGTTTGAATCCAATCGCTCAGGTAGTTTCTGAAATAAAAAATAAATAACTTCAAAACTTCAAATGCCTATAACTCCGAAACTATTCGATCGATTTGGCCCATCCAATGCGCGACCTACCCTGAAAGTTTCAAGTTGCTAGCTCACTTCGTTCGACAGTTATCGTGTCTACGGCCGGCCAACCGGCCGGCCGGCCGGCCGGACAGAATCGATTTTGACACCGGATTCGTCATCAGTGAGTCCAACCTAGTCGATTGAGACCATTTTCGGCTCAATCATCCAAAATTACAGACATTTGATCAAAACGATAGCACGCTGTTCCCCTAGAACATGCGCGCAAAAATGGAACGATACACGCTTCAACAACGCATTGAAATCATTAAATTTCACTATAAAAATGGTGAAAATTTGGCAGAGACGATTCGTAAAACTCGAACATTCTTGGGTCGTCGTGAAGCACCTTGTCGGACCGCAATGGAAAAATTAGAGCTGTTGGGACAAGTTAGTGATGTGAAGAATAAAACCCGTGCACGTCGTTCAAGAACAGCCGAGAATATTGCTGCTGTAGCCGAAAGTGTTGAATAAAACCCAGGTTTGTCCATTCCACGTCGTTCTTTAGAATTCGGTATTCCACAAACGTCATTACACCATATGTTGCATAAAGATTTGGGTCTTAAGGCTTATAACGTTCAGTTAACACAAGAACTCAAACCGGCCGATCATCAACAACGTCGTGTCTTTGCTGATTGAGTCGTTGAAATGCATGAAAATGATCCGGAATTCCATCGAAAAATCATCTTGAGTGATGAGGCCCATTTCCAGCTCGGTGGCTTCGTCAACAGGCAAAATTGTTGCATCTGGGGCTCGGAAAACCTGAGAGTTATTGTTGAAAAGCCTCTCTATACTCAAGGTGTGACTGTTTGGTGCGGTTTATGGTCCGGCGGAGTCATTGGACCTTACTTTTTCGAAAATGAGGCTGGAGCAACAGTTACGGTGAATGGATTGCGCTCTCGAAAGATGATTAATGATTTTTTATGGCTGGAATTGGATAGTGTTGATCTGGAAAACGTTTACATTCAACATACGGCACAACGTGCCAAACAAGCAACGAAATCATTGATCTTTTGCGGGAAAAGTTTCCGGACCGTGTTATCTCTCGAAGAGGTGATCACAATTGGCCACCGAGATCTTGTGATTTAACACCTTGCGACTTCTTCCTTTGGGGCCACCTGAAAGAGAAGGTCTTCGCCAATAGGCCAGCGTCGATTCAAGACCTCAAAGATGGAATTCGTGAGGCTATCGAGGACATAGGGCAGCCACTTTGCAATTTGGTTATGGAAAATTTCATTAAAAGGATATGGCTCTGTAAGCGTGCTCGTGGTGGTCATTTGACTGATGTTATTTTCCATTATTAACGGCATAGCTTCTTCTTTATAATGAAATAAACATCCGATCACTTATATTGAAAAATGGCATTTTTCTTTGAATCTCAAAATAACACCTCTTATTGGAAAACCCTTTATTAATAATTTCATGATATCATGTGTTCCAAATAGGCATAAGAGGATTTAGTTAGTGTTCTGCTCTCGCAATCCACAAATTCCATTCGTAATACCAATTTTTCAACAGATATGCTTTTCAACTGACAAAATGACGCACTGTAAACGAACTGAATGATAAATAAGCTCAAACTGAGCCTAAGTATTGTATATAGGACAGTTTTGCCATGGCTAACTTAGCTATAGAACAACTTTCGGCAAACCTTTCCAGAGTTCACTCAAATTTTCTATACTTTCTCGATAAGATGTGTGTTCCAATCTTAAAATACAAAGTGAAAACAATCAAGCAATTATTTCGAAATTGAATCCATGTCAAATCAATATAATAATAATAATTCATATATATATGACCTTGCTTTCTGAAATTAATCAACACAAAAACGACATATTATACATGGAAGTTATAAGAGAAATAATAATACTTTAAAAACCAATAGTGATTTGAAAACCAATTTATTTTCATAATAGATATTTGAAAATTCGAATAAATAGAACCTTCGAAACAAAATGAGTAAAAAAGTATACAGGGTGGGTCAAGGAGTGACGTCAATAATTTTTTTTCAGATTCCTCACACCTGAGAGTATCCAAAAATAGGTACCCTATGTATGTATGAGATATTTTGTAGTATTCGAGTTATAATTTCTTCGTGTTTTTTTCAATTTATTATGCCAGCGAGGTTCCGGAAATTCATATTTTTTCATGTAAGTAGTAAATATTTCGCAAAATTTTTCTTGTAACATGATTTCCCTGAAGGTTGTTCTTATAACAGAAATATCTCAACTTCCTGAAATAATCCAAAGGTACCCAAAAAAGGCTTGAAAGTTAGAACTTTAGTTTTTAGTAGAATTCGATCAAACATTCAACTTCAATTCAAAAAAACTAAAAGGAAAACTTCGCACGGTCCTAAACTACCAAAATAATAGGGAAAAATAGTACCTTATTAGCCATTTCTTTACTGTAAATTGCCTTCGAAGACAGATAGGCTAAAAATCATTGAAACAAGATTGAAGTTATTTTTCTACTTTTAATCATTCTTATGATAAATGGAACTTGAAAATGTAACTTTAGAGTCTTTCGAAATCAATTTCTTATGAAATAATTGTAGCTCGTGCTATTTTTCATGAAGTTGGATTGGGCGTGCAGGGCCGATCGAATGACCTGCGCGTTCGCCAGAGCTTAGCCCCATCGATTTTTTTATTAGTGGATTTCACAAAGAGCTGGTGTGAACGACGAAGAGCAACAACGAAATAGAATTAAGACAAAAACTTTTAGAAGCGGAAAGAAAAATAAAACAAAAAACGTTGACGACTATGTGTTCAAGTTGGGGGAAGGTTATTTGTGCTTTCCATTTCTCATGCAATAGCAAGTAATTTCACAACTAACAATTTTGAAATATGTTCACATTTTTGATCAGTGATGGGACCAAAATTATCGTAAAGATTTCACGAGCGCCAGTTAATTTAGAGGAATTTCAATAAAAATTACTTTAAAATCAGATTTTCGAGTTTGATTCACCATAAGAATGATAAGATGTAGAAGAATAACTTTCATCGTGTTTCAATGATTTTTAGCCTTTCCGTATTCGAAGGCCGATTGCAACAAAAAAGACTAATAAAGTACAACTTTCTTGTGATTTTGGTTGTTTAGAACCGTGCGAAGTTTTCAAACTAAGCCAGAAGGTATGAGAACTCCTTTTTGTACTTTTAAATTGGAGTTAAATGTTAGAGTGAATTCTACTGAAAACTATAAAAAGTTCTAACTTTCAAGCATTTTTTAAGTGACTAAAGATATAAATTTTTGAAACCTCACTGGCATAATACATTAAAAAACCAAAAAAAATATGACTCGAAAACTACAAAAAATCGCGTAACATACATGGGGTATTTTCGGAAAGGTACCTCCTGGTGTGAGGAATCTAAAAAAAATTATTGTCTTCGCTACTCTGACCACCGTTTATACTAGTTGAAAAATTCAATTCGATTCGATTCGTTCAATTTAAACTGTTTATATCAAGACAAGGTTACCTTTCAATGCATCAATCAAAAAACAATTCCAATTAGATGTAGCAAGAAACTATAATATACCATATCAAATGAGAATATTCAGTAGTTAAACACTCACTTTGATTTGGTTCCATCTACTGATACGTACCTCGAGGGGTTCAACTCCTAAAAATGTTGAAAAAACAAACAAATTCATTCAAGAAATATGGCAAGGTCCATCGAATGAACTAGTAGATATTTAATAAATACTTATGCAATCCACAGTATGATAATCCACTATAATTTGCATTTAGGATGCAATTAATATCGAAGTTAATTTGAGTAAGGTAATTTCTGTTTCCGTCTTTACATGAGTTCAAGATTATAGTCCTTCTTATGACTCCAATAGGTGTGAATGAATATTTAAATAGCATATCTTTACAGATTTTCATTTTTCTCCATTGCATTTCAACATATGTATGGTGTGATGCAACTTTGGAGGAGCAAAATTTTCAAAACCATTTAAACCCAGTCAATGACCATGAAAATAATGAGGAGGACGACAGAGCGCACGAAAAGAGAACCATCTTCAATTCCGAAGGAGAAAACCATGCATGGGCCAAACATGTTGGAGTTCACCCTTCTGGATTCAGATATGTTCTCGGAATAGGCCCTGTTGACCTAAAATATGTACCTGTCATAAGGAATCCATTCAGACTAGTGAATCATCGTCCAAGATGGCCATCGAAAATATTCAAACCATTTCGGCCACTAAAACCATCTCATGGTAACAGCTGGAAACCATTGAGGCCCTTTGTGGTCAATCCAGTGCGTCCAGTGATACCAATAGGGAGACCAGTAGTGCCATTAGTGAGACCTGTTGTGCCTCTAGTGAAACCACTTGTACCAGTACCACAACCAGCTCCTCAATGGCCTAATAAATCCTGGAATCATAACGAATGGACACAGAAACCTGCAGTCACCAAACCTGCTGTAGCCTTGACTCCTGTTAACGTGAGTAATGAAACTCATAGCTAATGATTTTAATTTAAATCTCCATTACTTTTTAGGTTGTTCCTGTTCAACCAGCTCCAATAGTTCCAGTAAAACCTGTGGTTCCCTTACAACCTGTTAATCCTGTAGTTCCAGTACATCCTGTGAATCATTTTAACCAGTTTATACCACTTCAATCGATAAATCCAGTTATACAGGTGCAGCCCGCTCCTCCTCCGCAAGTTGTGCCTGTGCCAACAACTATTGCAACAAATCCTTGGGTACCATTGGCAAAACCAGCGTATCCTTTGGTGCCACAACAGCCGCAGTTTGAAGTGGCTAAGCCGAACTTACCCGTTCTACCAATTGGGACTACTTATCATTCCCAGGTTCTTCAACAAGCCCCAGCAGGTGACATCTTCTATTATCAAAGTAGATACCATTTTATAATACTAAACTCTCCTCAATTTACTTCCTATGTGAAAATGCAATTGGAAGATATAATCCCGAATAAAAAAGCTCTGTTTGTGATGAAGTTCGATCATATTAGCTATGTATAGCTCATAATGAATCAGCAGTCAAAACCAGTGGGCTAATATTAGCCATAGCGAAGTATTGTGTTAGAAAGAAAGGCTTAATATATTTGGAGGCCTGACCTCTTCAGACAGATCTCCCAAGAAAGGAATTAATTATCCGAGATATTCTTTATGAATAAATTAATATGTTATTATACTTATTTTCCAATCTGTATTACCCTTATGGAGACCTTAATCTCAACACAAAAAAGGAGGTACATGAAAACATGCAAATTTACCAACAGATCTTTGACTACGCGTTCATGTTTTCCATACAAGAATTATGCAACAGTCAAATATTTTCAGGGCCCGGAGTTTTCTTACAAAATCCACAATTAGTTGGTCAGCATCCTCACTTGATTCATCAGAACCCTGCAGCAACTGTGGAATTTCATGGCAATCATCATCATCACTTAATACCACAAAATGGTTTCATAAATTTCCACAAATTAGCATCGGTACAGCCACAATATGCACCACAATTTACGCAGACTCTACCACAGAACCCACCAACGCAATTTTTTTCAAATGGGATATATATACAGCAAAGTCCTCGGGTTCCACAAACACCCTTCGATGCCGGACAACCTATTCCACAAGTACCTCAGTTTCAACAACTACCTCATCAGGATCCCCAAGTGACACAAGTACAGCAATTGCCTCAACCAGAACAGCAGTATGTTCCTCAGGTTACGCAGTTTCAACATTTGCCTACCCAAGAGCAGCAAATACCACAGATTCAGCAGTTTACTAGTCAAGGGCAGCAGATCTTCGATGAGCAGTATTTGCCTCCTGTTGGTCATGGTCAACTTCCTCTTGAAGGTATGTTAGTTTGGAAATATACTCAAGGGTTGGTATTTATGTTTAATTCTTATTCCAGGGGAAGGTTCCCAAGCACAGCAACCACAAAATCAATTCATTTCAACACCACAGTCGAATTTCCTCTTCCAAGGACAGGAACAGCAATATATCAGCGAGAACGGTTTACAACAACAACAGTTTCAGAGTTCGAATAGTATTCAGCCTGGACAGACAGATGTTCAAACACCACTTTACCTTCCTCCACATAGTACATTCAATCCACAAGTTGAAACTTTCAACAATGGGTTCAGTTCCCAGTTTCTTTCGAACCAAGACAATAATGGTGATGGTTTTAGACCATCTCCAACTTTGGAAGCTCCATACAATTTTGGGTATAACAGGAGGGAAGACGTTCTGGATGACCAAGCAGAGGGTTCTTCTGAAGAGATGAATGCCTAATAAATAATTCTTGGTTTTGTGTTACGAGTTGTTGACTGTTTTGTAAATATTTTGAATATCTTGTTATTTATATTATTTAATAAAAATCAATTTTTTTTAAGGCAGTCTTTTATTTGGAATGTATGTTCGACTGTACTTCATGGTTTGCACAATCTTCAGCTTTCTTAAAGCAGAAATAAGGCTTCTCTTTTTGCAATGTGTGGATAGAAAGGCTACGAAAGAATTACAATGGAGTTTTAGAAATCTCAAATACGACAAGTCTCCCAGGTGAAAATAAGCTCTATGACTCCTAATGATAGTTCACTGAAAGAGAGGTTCTTTTTGACAAATATCGTTCTTGGCGATCAGAAGGCTCGAGAAAACCAAGTTTCAAGGCAATAAGTTAATCCAGTCTGTGTCGCTCATGAATTGCATACTGATGGTCCCTATGGGTTTTCATCCACACTGTGAGCAATATTTGCTGGTGTTCTCGAACAACGGACACTAGTTTGATACTGAACATTACTGCCTTGTTTCACCAACTCGAATGTTTTTTTTTTGCGGAATGTCTGTAATTTTCAAATTTGTTCCCGAAGAAGTTCTCAAATGGCTATTTTGTACTCAATGACGATGAATCCAATGTCGAAATGGATTCTGTTCTGCCAGCCGACCGGCTGTAGGCACGATTACATGGGGACAGAAAACCTTTTTGACTAGTTACTTTCAGGGTACTATTAAATTTGTTGTATTTTTCTTGGTTCTCTATTGAATATACATGAATTGTTTAACAATTTTCATTAACTTGAAATTGAAATTTACTAATATATGCTACTATCAAGTGCTACTAGAAAACCTCAGTTTTCAAATCCGCTGAGAAAAAATTAACCATTGAATAAAACACCTGATTTCTAATTGGAAATCTTATGAATTCAAATGGAAAAGAACTCAAATTGATCTGGTTTAATAATATGGCCTATTCAATGAGTTTTTATTCTCTGTGAAACTCCAACTCTTGTTAGGTCCCACTCTGACTTGAAGTTGGGATGATGCTTTTTCTGTATCAACTTCTATGAACTTCCCGCCGCTTTACCACATTACTTTGTATATGGGTACAATTTGGAAAATTATGAAACTATTTGAACAAGCTATCAAATGAAATCGATGTATCAGTAGATTCTGTAAAATAATTTCACATTGCTAACCTAATAATTTCACTCCTCGCTCACTAAAATATAGGAAAACATCGAATGATAGCGTAGTAGCCAAAAATACAATATATATTGAATTCTTAGAACATATTCTACTGAAAGTTATACATTGAAAACATAATAATATGGAGGAAATTCATTGACTTGACGACCGGTAGTAATTTCCAAATAGCGCCACCTTATTCAGTGGAAAAAACGAATTCTAGCGAATTCCCCAACATTGGAAAAACAAAAGCGCATCTTTGAATTCACCTTATCTTCTATGCACTTCAATTCTGACAAACTCATAGACCCATGATGAAAAAACATCATGCATAGACCTATAATATCATGTTTTATTAGGTCTATGGGCAAACTCTCTATATTCACAATTACCTATGTTTAGATTTCTATGGGCTTATGGGCACATAATTCTTCTGTGTCATAATTCGGTGACCGCAAGTAATCAAGGCTGTCTATTTCAATCAATTTGTCCAAATTTCTTTGAAAATGAATTGTGAATTCGTTCCTTGAGCAACATGAATGGGGGATTTTTTGTCGGTGATATTCCATGTCGAAATGTACTTTTAAAGGTGGTCGATGAAATTCGGTTCGGTTTTCAGGCATGAAGCAAGACACGTCGAATGACCGAATGACCTTACCGGCTAGACCACAGGCTGCTTGTTTATTCGAACAAAATAATTGATGTTACAAAAGTAATTCCGAGAGAAAACCAGATCCGAAATAGTGCGGCAGAGGGGAGTTATTACTCACTGGAATTAATTTCAATTTGTAAAATGCATTCGTACACATGCTAATATTTCGTAAAGTTGATAAATTCATTGAATTATTTTCATGATATGTAACCAGTGTTGTGGATTTATTCACTGTTGTCAAGTCCAGAATAATATTATATTATTTTGGTTTTTGAAAGTAAATCTCCTTTCCTCCGAAGATGTGTAGTCTACTGATCAATTATTTTGAAGTTATGAAAACTTCGTGGTGAAATTCGATTCTGGAACTCCTCTAAGTACCGTAATTGTAATGTGAAATATTATTTAGAGACCTGAAGTGAACAGGGTAGTTTGTGCAAGTCAAGTTAGTAAATGAATTTACTTTCCGAAATTGTATTTAACTCTTGGTCTAGGACCTCTTTTCCATTTTCAATTATTCTTTTTACTCTTGTTCTAGGGAACAGAGCGTTAGTGTTTTGCCTTAATGTCCAGAATTTTGAGCCGAAAACAGACTTAAACGACTAGGTGGGACTCACTGATGAAGAATCTGTGGTCATATTCAATTCTGTCTGTCCGTTCGTATGTGCTCAATCTTACGAAGGAAAGCACTTAGCGATTTGGAATTTTAAGTGAGGTTTGGAATGCCGACGCG
Organism: Myrrha octodecimguttata; assembly: GCA_958510865.1. Taxonomy (NCBI): domain Eukaryota; kingdom Metazoa; phylum Arthropoda; class Insecta; order Coleoptera; family Coccinellidae; genus Myrrha; species Myrrha octodecimguttata. The sequence continues at coordinate 63,661,194 of OY294058.1, forward strand.
CAACTCAATGTTGAATATGATGATTGTCCAATCGTTAGAATGTTTAAAAATTTTATTCGAGAATTTTCTAAACCATTGTCAGAAAAAAAATCTGTTTGCTGAGAAAGTTTATCAGACTTCGATGAAATTCCGCTAAGACCTTGAAGTATATGTTAAGATCATCTCTGATTGGCTGAAATTTAAGTTGCGATTCCTGATTTCATGTTAATAGTGTCGAGTTTATATAGGAAATGTTCCGCAAATCAACTTTTTTACTTCGGTTGTCGGTTTTCCGTTCCGTAAATATGAAATATTCGGTTGGTTCCTGGAAAAAAGGTTAATTACGGAATTTGATTGATGAAAAAACCTTTTTTCTGTCACCAGAACGACAATGTCAATGTTCTATGGTAACATATCCATAGCATAGAACAATCTATATTCACTTTATAATCCATAGAACATAGACGAGACAACAATCAACAATGAAAAAATTAAGTAGTTCTATGCCATGGATATGTTACCATAGAACATTCAATGTCGTTCTGGTGAAAGAAAGATTGCTTTTTTATCAGTCAAATTCCGTATTTGACCTTTTTGCGCGCATGTTCTAAGGGAACAGCATGCTATCGTTTTGTCAAAATGTCTGTAATTTTTGATGACTGAGTCGAAAATGATTTTAAACGACCAGGTTGGACTCACTGATGACGAATCCGATGTCAAAATCGATTTTATCCGACCGTTCGGCTCTCACCACCATAACGAGCCTACGGAGGATTCTATCGACATGAAAATTTCAGGAAGGGTTGCATTTCAGAATACGAAGACTAAGTTCGTTAATGGGTCGAATCGGCCGAATAGTTTCGGAGTTATAGCAATTTGAAATTTTGAGGTTATATTCCTCATATCTCAGAAACAACTGCAGCGATTGAATTGAAACTTGGCAGTTAGTTGAAGCATATCGACGCGCAACTTTGAACAGAGTTTCGTCGAAACTGTATGGCTACTGAATATAAAAAAAAAATTTTTTTCGAAAAATTTTTTTTTCGGAAACTATTGTTCATATTCGAGTTATACTTTGGACTTCATATTTTACAGCAGTGCACCAAAATTCAATCCGATACTGCCATAAGTTTTGGAGATATTGGGAAAAAATATGTAGAATTTCGTGGTTTTCTTCTCGATATCATTGGTTTTTTTGGTATAAATCAAGAAATACTGATTCAATCGTGCAGCTAGTTCGGAAATGTTGGAGGACAACATTGTGCGAAATTTCGTGATGATCGTGTCATCAGAACAATTCAAAAAAAATTCAAATTTATATTTTTCAAATATTCAATATTCTGTGATCTTCTCATCATATTATCCTCATTAAATTCTGTACGAACCTGAACTGTTATTTTTCGATAAAGTACTGGATTTCAATTCGATCCCATCCTTATTTTTGGAAATAATGGGAAAATAAAATTTTGAATGGGTATATCTGCGGAATCATTCAAAATTTTATTTTTCCAATATTTTCAAAAATACAGATAAGATCGAATTGAAATCCAGTAATTACCGAAAAAAAATCTAGCAAAGGTCTGCCGTGAAGGCACATGCTCATGTTCAAATTTGTTGCCGAAGCGGTCATCCACATTGAACTTGCGCGCAAAAGCTGCTGCCTTCACGGCAGTGCTTCTCTAGATTTTTTTGAGGAACCAACCGAATATTTCATATTTACGGAACGGAAAACCAGCAACCGAAATAACCAAGTTGATTTGCACCACATATAGTATATAAACTTGACACTTTTAACATGAAATCAGGAAGTCCAACATAAATTTCAGCCAATCAGAAATAATCTTAACAAAATCCTAAATTCAGAAGGAATGATCTCGTTTGAGTAGCCGAGGCGTCTTTTACGGATATTTATAAATAACTCGAACCTTATTATGTCGAATTTGTTCTGAAATCCCCCTTCCCCAGTGATACTAAATTTGAAAGAAATTTGTGGGTATGATAGAAAGAGCTCATCCCTCACATTAATCTTCCATTTTTTTTTCTAACATACAACACATTATGTCTAGGACAGAAGATTTAATCTATGTGTGGGAATCTTCCTTGACCCTACGTAGCTATGATGCAAGAATAAGTATTTACTATCTACCGCTAGCATCTCTCGACAGTCGTTAATGTCACAGAAAAAAACGCAGGTAACAAGCTTATTAAAAAGATGTGTAGATTACAGCAGCAGTAGGTGAAGGTCAGGACATATCTTCAAGTGATATCTTATATTAATGTGTTAATAAGTAATTAGCGAAAACTAGATCAAAGGCAGTAAATGCAAATGTGACGAGATTCAATAGTCGTGTTCACAGATCGTTGCACTCTTTCCACGCGTGGTTGAACTCTTTGTTGGCCAGATTGTTATTTGTTAATGAATTAATTAGAAGGTCCGATGGCCAAATAATACCAATTAGAGAAGTTTTCACGTTTGGAAGTATGCTGTTCGAAATTCTGCAGCTTTCAAGCAAATAAAAAGTATTAATGTGTATGTTAAGTTCGCGAAAGGAGTTATTTATCGCTTGTTCTAATTTCTTGTACCAATTCATTATTGATACTACTTATTGAGTTCACTGTGCACCGCCTCAGAAACTTTTTTGATGGTTAGAAGTTTCAATAATTGAAGCCCGATTCTGAGCTATCCTAGAACAGTTCTGAAAGCGATGAAACCAAAACACGAATTAAGTTCTGGTTCTCATCGTGATCGTAGAGGAAAAAAAACTTCCGTTTGAGTTGGCAGAAAAGAGGGATGTTAATCAGGTCTTATATATTGCCTGTGGTTTAATTAAAAAGATGCGAAAGTTCTTGTCGCACTATGTAGATAATATATAAATATTTTTGGGGATACCGTCCAATTCATTTTTTTTTGTGAAAATAGTTTTTCTGAACATTCTTCATTCATTAAATTATATTTCAAAATGAACCAACGAATTATCGATTGATATAATAATAAATTTGATGAAATGAATCTGTTTTTGTAAAAATGGTTTCGTTTTTCTGAACTTCCTTCATTACTTCAATTATATTTCAAAATGAACCAACAAATTATTGATTGATATAATAATGAATTTAATTGTGAAAGTATTTCAGATAAGTGCTTTTCAGAAAAAAGTTCATTCGAAACATTATTATTATTCAATAGAGGAAGAGGACTCTTGCATTCATAGGTTTATTTAAGAAATAAACATCCCAAGTGTGAACAATGGAAATAAAATCCATTAGATTATCCTGGGAGGTCGTAGCGAAGGAGTTATCCTCAATAACAAAAGTTTGAATTTAACTGTTAATCATTTTCTCAACAAATACAACAATCAAATCAAAAAACAAATTAACACGACGTTGAAAAAGTCAGGTTCACCATTTAAATCGTTGACAGCCACTCTACACTTTTGCGAACTACCAAATTCTGAAACAGTTCGGACTCTAACGTACGAACTCCTCTCACAGTTCTAGAACAGTTCGGAATCGATTCTGAAAATAACCAAAACAGGATTACACAAATCCTGAACCGGTTCTGAAATGAACCAAAACACAAAATCGCAATCGCGCATGCGGAACCGTTCCAGAACAGTTCTGAAATCGGAACCAAAACAAAAATATCGCGCTGTCATGAGAGTAAAAATAATTCTGGTGAAGCACAGGCGTGATTAGATTTTGCGCGCATGCTCTAATTCGTTGTCAAAGCGGTCATCTTCTCACGTATTGACTCCACCAAAAACAGCTTCTCTTCAACATGAAAGGATTCACCGATCTTTCTTTAGTATTGTCCTCATGAAATTGTGCATGAACCTTCAAGCCGTCATTTTTCAATCAAAAAGGTACCAACTGGTTTGCAAATTCAAGCAAATCTGTATTTTTGGAAGTATTGGGAATATAAACTTTGGATGGGTATATCTACATAATCATTGGGTGTTACCCATTCACGAATTCAACTTTCGTAACTACGCCTCAAATATCGAGTTTCCAAGTTGCTTCTTTCGGAAGTTACTGTGTTCACGTTGGGCCGTTAGGCTATCGGACTTGGAATCCAGTTGGTTTTCACTCCCAAAATCTGGAACAGGGATTTTATAACGTTAACGTCAACTTTGTTGATCGTTTGCATTGTTCCAGTATTTTTCAGAAGGCAGTTTTTTTTTACTAGAAACTGCTTTGGCCAAGTGTTTAATCCTGCAATCCGCAAGGCATTTCCTATAAAAAACAATTCTATTTGAATTTAAATAGTTCTGTTTCAGATATTGAGAGTATATATATTCTTTTGAGAACGAGCATTACATTCTAAGATATATCACAGTGTTAGCAGAGGAAATGTAAACGGGGTACCATACTTATTTGCGTATGATACAAGAGCACAGATAAAAACCTCAGGAAAAATTCTGTCTCCCCGTTTAAGTGTTGTAATTTGTTTATAGAAGATGGATGGCATCTTTTTCATTTGAAAATAATTTTTTCGTCATCTTGAATTCATTTCGACAAAATATCTTGACATAATATCTGAAACAGAAAGAGGGACAGAAAACCAGAAGGAAGCAGTAAAATTATATCACCTACATTTGCTCATGACCGAGAGGGCCTTTCGACCAGGTTCAGTCCTCCAAGCGATTTTCAGATCCTCAGATAAACGAAGAACGCTACAGGCCCCTTTATTGGGGAATCATCTCCCATAGATCCATGATTGATATTGAGAGTGAAAACCCAGAAAACACCTACCAAATAAGGAAATCGATTTAATCGATAATCCCAAACCAAAGTTTGCAATTGTTTGATTGAGGGCTACTGCCAGATTGCTATTATTTCGTCGTTAGGTCTCTCTTTGAAAATTTTAACTGTTTAACTGTTATTGATTTCATTATACAGAAATCAAAACAATGCTTATCGTCTTTGTGCTTTATCACTTTGTCGGAATTGGCGTCTGAATTTAAGATTGCAGCGCCACGGCGGCCAGTTTTAGAACCTTAGATACTCACATAGATTTTGTTTTGATAGTCGATTTTGTACTGTTTGTAAGTGTTTGGTTCGATGATTTTTGATTTCACAGTTTATTCAAGGACTTTTTAGACTTTTATAGTTGACGAGAGGATCACTGGGAGTACATATTTCATTCTTATAAAGTAGGTATGTATCATTCGTCAATCTTATTGAGTGTAGCAACTCTAAAATTACGAGGATATCTCCAAGGTTAGACAGTTTTTTAATAATATTTATTTTCAGATCCAAATATGGCAAGATTGACATTGGTAGATTTCTTAGGCTTTCTTGAAAGTTGAAAAACAGATAGTATTGTAAAACATACTTTTTGGAATAATAGACAAATACTCATAACTTTACTATTTTCATAGCGAAGAACTATATACTAAATATATTGTGAATAAAATGAATACATTCACATAAAACAAATGCTACTAGTACCGTGAGCCTTATTCATTATGGATTGACAAATACATTTTCCAACTCTGATATGATTGGTCTTGAAAAGGCTGTAATAAATAAGCCTTGCACAACTTTGCTTTCATCGGCAGAAACATTTTGAGCTAACAGTATTCATCACCAGATATTTCCTTGTTGAGACTATTTTTTTTTCAATAGTCAGTTCTATCACTAAAACATTTACGTTGTTACTTAATGATCAGTTCAACAGACAGATTTCTGGAAGGCATAGCATTCCTTTAAGTAAATTTCTCTGCTTGGATTAGGGGCTTGGAAAAAATGTGAATGTGATTTAATATCTCATGAGCAATTCGTGCTTACATCTATAAAAATGATCATCATCGGTAAAATGCAGGTAACAGACTCTCATAAATCTTGTTTGTTGGTTTTTATTGATTCTTGAACAATTTCAGGCCCGACTTGTTAAAGGAAGTTTATTTCATCCTAACTCGAAATTTTTCACCGGGCTGTGAAAATCTATGGGAAGGGACATTTGAGTTTGCTTTTCTCAGTAGAAGCACTTGTAAAATCACACAAACGCCAAGAAGAATGCATAAACTTTCTCAATTTCTCGACTTTTCTTTAAACTTGTCAATGATAATGTCTGTACCTCGGGTTACTCGGATAGCTACCAGAGGGAGTAGCGCTTATCTTCATTCTCCAATCTCTGCATGTTTTGAAGATTGATCCGAAAATGATGAAGACCTCGAGAATTTAACAAATATAAAGTTTTCCGGAGAATTATCCATTTGAAATGTCCTTCGCCTAACTGCCGTCGTAAACACAATAACTTCAGAAGGAACCATCTTAAAAACTCGATATTTGTGAAGTAGTATTTGACCTTGATAACCCAAGTCGAATTCATGGATGGGTAAAAATCCCCCAAAGATTCCGCAGATATACCCATTCAAAATTTTAGTTTCCCAATATTTCCGAAAATACAGAACAGATCGAACTGAAAAATGACAGCTCGAAGGTTCATGCAGAATTACTTAAGGATAATATGATCAGAAGATCACAGAATATTGAATATTTGAAAAAAAATTTGAAATTTTTTTCGAATTGTTCTAATGAAACGATCATCAGGAAATTAAGCACAAAGTTGTCCATCAGCATTTTCAAACCAGATGCCAAGTTTCACAATGATTGATATAGTATTTTTTTGACTTATTCCGAACACAACAATGATATCGAAAAAAAAAACAGGAAATTTGACATATTTTTCCCGATCTATCCGAAAATGAAACTCGTATCGAATTTAAATTTGCGATGGAATATAAAGCTGAAAGTGTAAACAAATGCGTTTTGGAATATGATGAATAGTTTCGAAAAAAAATAAATTTTGTAAAATATTTTTTTTTTAATTTACCGACATCACGATCTCAACATAATTTTGCGAGAGTTTGCACGTCGTTATGTTTCAACTAACTGCTAATAAGTTTCAATACAATCGCTGCAGTAGTTCCAAAAATATCAGGAAATTATCTCAAAATGCTTTAATTCTGAAACCATTCGGCCGATTTTTTTCCGTTAACGAACTCAACAGCCTTATTTTGAAATGCAACTTTCCCTGGAAGTTTGATGTTGATAGGAGACTCCGTACGCACTTAATCGTTCATACGGCCGGTTGACACCGGATTCGTCATCAGTGTGTCCAACCTAGTCGTTTGAGACCAATTCTGGCTTAAAATTCGATAATTACAGACATGTGGACAGAACAAAAGCACGCGGTTCCTCTTTAGGATACGCGCAAAAATTATTGCGCCGATTCAAATAAAAATACAACATTTTAAATAAAATAATTTCAATTTATTTTACAATTTATACAATGATGACTTGAATCTTAAAGCTATTAACACAATAAAGTCACACGAAATTCACAGCATCTACCATCCATGTCCCAATTCCAGACCACTGCTATAAGACAAACCATGACCTCCTAGAGCCAAGTCTCCAAGTCCATATCCGTAACCATGTCCTAGGGAAATTGGGGCAGCATAAGATTTGATGATTGGTGCAGCAGCGTAAGATTTGATGATTGGGGCGGCAGCATAAGATTTGATAATTGGTGCAGCAGCGTAAGATTTGAAGATTGGAGCAGAATAGGACTTGATCAATGGAGCGGCAGCATATGTCTTCAAAATTGGGGCAGGAGCAGCAACTACAGTCTTGTAGATGGGTGCTGGGATGACGGTCTTCGAGATAACTGGAGCTGACACAATTGATTTGGAGTAAAGTGGAGCTGAGTATCCCAAGGAATAAGAAGGTCCTAAGCTTAGGGGAGCGGAGTACGCTAAACCATGGTCAAGACCTCCCAAACCAAGGCTTCCATATCCGTAACCTAAGGATTCTCCGTAGATACCTCTCTTGTCTTTCTTGGATTCACCAGCAGCAGCTACAGCCAAGATGGCGCAAACGCAGACCTTGAAAATATCAGAAAGTCAAGCAATTTTTTTTGGAAACTCAGGAGTAATAATTGTGATTTATACTTTCTAAGCTCAAGATGCACTACAGCTATTGAGCTTGTATCTACTTGCTTGGATGTAATTCAAATTAAAATTTCATTTACTGTACCCAAAACAAAGATTTCACAATTCGGTTCTCGAAAACTCCAATCCACAACAACAAAAGTAAATTATTGGCCTAAACCCAGTATAATAATTTTCTTGATATTCCTATTGTTTCCTTACACTTTTCTTAGTTCGTTGTCTGAACTCAAGGTCTGTATGTTTAGCAAATCTTTTAAAAGCCGATCAACTCGTTGATTTCACTTTAAATTCGATGGTTAGGTTGAAGAGGAACTGTAATCGAGCACAGAATTGAGTGTTGTCTGAATATCGAGTTTGGTGAAACCGGTATATTTTGCTCCTTTTTTTGAAAGAATCACTACTTTCAATTGAACTGAATGTTTGCAGTTCTAAGAAATTGCAGCACAAATGGAAAAATGAAGATGTTTAGGGTTACATTATTTTCACTTCGTTTCGATGTAAATTAGAATCACTGGCAATAGAAATATAATTCTACTAAATATGAGAGAAGCACTTTTCAATTTTGAGTTATTTTCAGTGTAATCCAATTATTGAATGTAGGTATGTTTTTGGATTGGTTATTTTTCAAAGAATGTTGATCATGTTTTTCACTAATTTCCACTGGATTTGCCGAAAAATTTCAAATACCTAACGGTGTGATATTTTTTTGGCAAAATATTTTACTGACAATTACAAAATTATAGCTCTGAATTTGTTCTTTGTTAAGAATTGTTACACCATTGGTCCTTCGATAACAGTATGAATTTCGAAGTTGAAGATTTTCAGATATGTAGGGTTGATTTTAAGCTCCAATGGAAAGGTTCATAATAGGGCAGAGTTTGCCCTATAGTTCTAGAAGAAATTTTTTTTGGAACCACTCAGTATTTTCAAGAAAAAACGGTCTAATTGATGTGTGAAATAACATGTGGATAACAATAGAACAATTTTGATAGGGTTGTATCACTGGAAGCATGTAGAGTTCAATTTTAAAAACATTCCGATCATTTGGAAAAATATCTTCTAGTTTGCTGAAAATTCATATCTTTTGTTAATAAATTATAGAAGTTATCAAAAATTTCGACAATAGACGACTTCGGCCCAAGAATTTCAGGACAAATTCGACATGATAAGGTTCGCGTTATTTATAAATATCCGTAAAAGATGCCTCGGCTCCTCAAACAAGATAATTCCTTCCAAATAGAGGTTTTTGTTAGGCTGAAATTTAAGTTGGGATTCCTGATTTCATGTTAATAGTGTCGAGTTTATAAAGGATATGTTCCGCAAATCAACTTGGTTATTTCGGTTGCCGGTTTTCCATTCTGTAAATATGAAATATTCGGTTGGTTCCTGAAAAAAAAGGTTAATTACGGAATTTGATTGATGAAAAAGCAATCTTTCTGTCAGAGAACATAGACATATTAAATCTATGCACCAGAACGACAATCAATGTTTTATGGTAACATATCCATAGCACAGAACAATCTTTATTTACCTTATAATCCATAGACCATACCTAGTAATTTTTCCATTGTTGATTGTTCTATCTTCTATGTTCTATAGATCATAAAGTAAATAAAGATTGTTCTATGCTACGGATAGGTTACCATAGAACATTGACTGTCGTTCTGGTGACAGAAAGATTGCTTTTTCATCAATCAAGTCCCGTAAATAATTTTTTTTTCAGGAACCAACCGAATATTTCATATTTACGGAATGGAAAACCGGCAACCGAAATAACCAAGTTGATTTGCGGAACATATCCTATATGAATTTGACACTATCAACAGGAAATCAGGAATCCCAACTTAAATTTCAACCAATCAGAGATCTTAACAAAACCCTATATTTGGAAGGAATTATCTTGTTTGAGGAGCCGAGGCATCTTTTACGAATATTTATAAATAACGTGAACCCTATCATGTCGAATTTGTCCTGAAATTCCCGTTCCCCAGTGATCCCGAGTTTTGAGGTTTAAATGAACGGACGAATAAATGAATCGACAAAATCGGTCCAGTGGTTTCGAAAATGAAAGAATCTGATATAAATTTCCGAATAATTCAAAAAATCGATATTATCGAATTCAATTTTAGCAGTTAGGTGAAAAAATGAGGACACAAAGTTTTTGCAAAATTTCGTGAGTACCGAGATGTGATAAAAACTTCGACAAAAATCACTTAAAGAGCCTTAATTTTCCGGGCATTTTGAATGCGTGACTTCACGTGAGTGCTTTTCACGAATTCTCATCATTTATATTGATACTTACCAAGAATTTCATAGTGATTGAGTAAGATGAGTGAATACACTGGATTAACTAACTGTGGAAGGCACAGTTGAAGTATGATTCTTCATTTGAGAAACACCAGCATTTATACCGTATAACGGGGGTCATATTTTCTCCCCTGTCCTTACTTTGATACACTTAGGTAACTAGTCTAGTGTGCGTACTTCAATACCTGCGCGAATGTGAGAAATGATACACAAATTGGAGTGGTCATTGTGCAACATGTACACGAGATGTTTTCGATGGTCTGAGCCGGGTCACACACAGGAAATTGGCCAAATCGACCTTGGCTAATTAATCTCCTTTGTTTCGTGAATTGATGGAAAAAAAATTTGGGACCATGGGCGAGGATATTTTAGGAACATTCGAGACTTCAAGAAGGAATAGCAGTTTTATCGTGAGTTTTATTGATATATATTTGGTATTTTATGATCTGAGAAGCTTGGTGATATAATTTTTCACTAAGCTTCAGTAGTTAATTAAAAAAATCTAGAAATCAGTAGCTTTTGAGAGCATGTTTATGTCCGCTTTGGCGACGAATTCGAACACGCACCTACATCACTTCAGTGCTTTTCTAGGTTTTTTTTTAGTTATACCAGAATTAAACAACGATACCGAGGAAAAACCACGAGATTTGACTAATTTTTTCCCAATATCTCCGAAAATTATAATCGTATCCAACTATGAAATTTGATACACTGCTGTGAATGAATCTTAAAGCCTGAGCGAATATGATTAACTGTTTCCAAAAAAAAATGTTTTCATTTTTCGAAATAAATTTTGAAATGAAATTTTGTTCCTCTAGAACATGCGCACAAAAATGTCTGGCTCCTCTTTACTTTAGGGACGGTGCTCGATTTTGATCCTGATTTTTTATAGATGCAGTTTTTCATGAAACATCGATTGGTATCAGTCTCAACTCTGGCAAACTCGTAGTTTCGGAGTTATTAATTTTTGAAAATTGCAATTTTCTCTTATATTTTGACAACACATATGCATTTTTCCTTGGTTATGTCTATCAGAAATATAGATTGTGGATTTTTTCTATGGTTTGTATGAGTTCCACTACAGAATACAAACATAAATCCTCCCAAAATGTTTAGAATTCGATGCATCGGAATCCTACTCGACACTCGATTGCGTTTAGATTCTGTCGTCTTTTAATCTTCACATTTTTGGATTGACGGTTATTTAACTTTCAAATTTTCGATTCGGAAGGCAGTAGCAATATCAGATTGTGGGCTTGTTCCGATTTACTAGAAGAGACATGACAAAATATAACGAAGGTACAAGTGGTGAGACTATGTGCAATCAGTACACAAAAACATGCAACAGACCTCTTCAGATTCGTTTTTCTCGTCCAATTTCGATATTGTATTATAGACATAATGAAACATCCAATTAACTACAGCTTCATGTATTTGTTTACGGAGGAAGGTAGAGTTATGCTCTTCATTGGCGTTTTAAAAGATGATATTGACCAAAGTTTATGCTCAAATACGATAGCAGCATGATGAGATTTCGATGAATCCTTTCAATAATTTGATGTTTTATGTCAAATTCAGTACAAAAAATCAATTTCTAAAAAATATCTCCTAAACTACGATTCTACCGGATTCGAGACTAGGTTAGGTTAGTTTAATTTAGGACAGTGCCAGTTCGAATCAGAAACGGAAATTTAATTCAGGATTGTGCCTTGAATTTCGTGTTCTGAGTTATTAGGGTACTTGGTTAGGTCAGTTTAGTTAAGGACAGTGCCAGTACAAATCTGAAGAGTAAATCAAATATAGAAAAGTGCCCTTGAATTTCGTCCTCTGAGTTGTTGAGGTTTTTGGTTAGGTTAGGTTAGTTTAATTTCTTACAGTGCCAAGTCCGAAGAGGGCGGTGCCCTTCAATCTCATCTTTAAGTTGTTGAGGTTCTTTGCTAGGTTAGGTTAGTTTAGTCCCAGAAAAGGAAATTGAATTCAGGAGAAATCAAGGTCATTGGTTGAGTGAGGTTAGTTGGATTTGGGACAGTTGCAGTCCAAATCAGAAGTTAAAGTTATGCGGCACTAACTAATAATGAAATCATAATGGTTTAGGAATTTGCAAATTTACCTGTGGAAAATATGAGCGGCCGCGCAATTGTGAGTTTTTGTCACTGTGAGTTTTCCGAGATTGATACGTTATAGTTCTCAGAATCTCATTACATTATTATAAGACTGAATACTAAGTATAAGGATTTCAATATTTACATGAAGCTGCAGGCGAGGAGATTTCAGACGTTGTAATCTGTGATTTCCGAAAAGTGGGTGGCCACCCTAATGCTCAGAATATTCTTCTATGATTTATCTCCGAATATTTCATGGTCCTACTAGACAAATATACGCCAACCATAAAAAATATTGTCTAAATGACAAATACGCCAAATTCAGTACCAAAAAAATGTGATTTCAATAATTAATATCTTCTTAACTAACAGTTTGACGGGGTCGAGACTGGTATCAATCGATTTGCTACGAAAAACTGCATCTATAAAAAATTAGGATCAAAATCGAGCACCGTCCCTGAAGTAAAGTTTCACCAAAATTTTACCCCCCCTGAAAATTTCACAGTTTACGTTTTGGAGTATGTAGATTTGAATGAACGAATAAAAAAAATCCGTCCGTCCGCCGTCCGTTGTCCGGGGCTTTTCTCTGGAAGTACTGAACGGAAATCCTTGAAACTTGGTGGAAAAATCGTATGTCACTCGGGGTTGCTCCTCCAAGCATTTCAGCAGGATCAGTGTACCCTAAAAGGTCTAAATGGGGGGTTGGGGGGAAAAAATTAATTTTTGGAAACTTACCACCGAATTTTCATGAAACTATAAACGTTCATTACTGTTGCATAACTAAACCTAAAAAATTTTACCCAGATGATTTCCAACTAGTGATTTCTGAAAAATAAAGAAAACGCTGCAAATTTCCAATAATATCGAAAATGAATCATCGCATTCGGTTCTAAGTTGTTTAAGATATCAACGGTATATTGGGTTACTTAACTAAGAAAATAATAAAGCCTTGTGTAAAATTTGCAGTGTTTTTTATTTTCAGTGTGCTTGTTTGAGTAAACCCGACAGGCACCATGTGGCGATCCTATAACACCCTAACCTTTAGAGTGACCCGGTTGAGTTCGTTCATAAGCAAAATAATATAATCCTCATGAAATTCTGCATAAACCTTCAAGCTATAATTTTTCAATCAAGGACTGCATTTTAATTCGAACTAATCTATATTTTCGAAAATATTGGGAAAATTATATTTTGAATATCTAAGGAATCATTGGGCAGATTTTTTCCATCCGACCTCTGTTATTAAACCCAATTCCAATTCGTGAACGGAAAAAATCCACCCAATTCAATTTCCCCAATATTTCCGAAATATAGATAAGTACAAATTGAAATTCACTCCTTGATTGAAAATTGACAACTTGATCATGCAAGGTATGATTAAAAGCTTGCAAGATATGGAATATTTGAAAAAAAGAGTTGATTTTTTTTTAATTGTTTTTAATGCATGATGACACGAAGTTGTTCGTCGGCAGGTTAAAACTTGTTAAAAAGTTTCATCATGATTAGGGATTTTTTGAGTTATTCCGCACCCAGGAAAAAACTAGAAAATTTGACTTCTTTCCCAAAATCTCAGTAAATTATGAGCGAATCAGACTTGAATTTGGTACATTGTTATGAAATATAGTTTTCAAGGTCCGTGAGAATTATTTTCTGAATCTCATTGATATCTAGTTTCCGAAAAAAAAATCGATTTTTTTTAAATTCAATAACCCCAAGATCTCAATTAAATTTTTCCGAAAAGTTGACGTCATTATACTCCAACTAACTGCCACAGACAAATATATTCACAAATGTCTTGCAGGATCCTATCTACCTGAAAAGCTTTTATCGAAAATTCGATCTAGTTATTTATTTAATTCTTAAGTTAACCATTTTCCTCCTCAAATTTTCATTGTATCATCAACCAGATTCCCCTTGCCTTATGTAAGAAGTGTTCACTTTCGTTTTGAAGTACCCTGTATATTTACCTTTCACATAAAAAGTTATTCGATACATCAATACGAAAATTGACAATTGGATAACAAAACAGTGTGTTACTACTCTCTAATCCACTAATACGTCATGCGACTAACGCACGTTTCGAAAAACACTTTTCCTTCGTCAAGAGACATAACGTTGAACGAAGTGTTAGTGGATTAGAGAGTAGTTAAACACTTTTTTGTTATCAGTAATCTATCGATAGTGAACTCGAATAGTTAATGGAAATCGGATATTTCTTTAAAACTCCCATTTAATTTTTTATTCTGCTTATTCCTCTGTTTACGTATGCGCTGTAATATTTAAAGATGAATCTAGAGTATCTTCAGTAACTCATTATGTCATTAAGAATAATATTGAACAGGTGGCAGATGTGAAGATTATCATAGATCAATAAATTATAGCAAATAGTATCTTCTAGTCTTCTTGTACAAACAGTTTAGATTATATTCAGTCCCATTACATCACGTCTGGGTTGATCTTTCAATCTTGGTAAAGCGATAACGGAAAACGATAATCACAAAAGCAATTGTCTATAACCCTCGATAATGACAAAATTAACTCAGACATTATGCGTTTACTGAATTTGGAGGGACAGGATTTTCTGCGTGTTATGACTTATGAGATATTCTTCATTAACATTATTTTCTCGTTTATTGCTTACAACATTCAAACCGCTTGCTTGGTTCGATAACCATTAATGATGTACACTCTGGTATATAACATACCAGTGCGACCAGATCTTCCTAGCGCGTTGATTCTTCTTTTATGTAGTAAATTTTTAAATAATAATAAATGAATCATCGAAAAAATTTTTCGGTCTGTCAACTTGAAATTTCCCAATAATCATAGAGCCGAGCTCTATCGGCTCTGTGACCTCTACGGCAATGTCAAAACTAGCCTTAGAATTATCTGTTTTTCAGAAACATTTTTCAAAAAAACGGAAATGAATATCGTTTAGAGGGCATTGAAAATGGATAATATGATCTTAAGAGCAAATAAGACCACGTGGTGGTGAATTAAGGCTAGGCAACATAGCCAAATTCAACTTCCATCAAACCTCGTTAATATTTCAAGGTCAGGACCAGCACGCGTTCTACATGCTTTAAAGTTGCCAGTAGCCACGTGAAATATAGGAATTCGAAGAAATTTCAAAGTTTATAGGAGAAAACGGGGTGTCGTTCTGCAGGCTTCAATATGTATTTTTTGATATTTTTTTGGGATGTACTTAATTCTTTTGTGAGAATGCGCAATGTTAGTAATTTTCCCATTTTTCACTCCATTTTAGTTTTTATTTTTCAGGATATTCTTGAATGTAAAGAGTAGAAGCATTGCGCGTTCTTCCAATTTTTTTAACCGTTTGCACCAAAATAATGTTCGGAAAAAAATGAACTTTGGCCTTCAAAAGTCACCCCGTTTTATTCCAGGTATTGTTTGCCCCTAAGTCTTGAAAAACTCAACAGAAAAAGCAACCTAGCTCGTACATAGCTGTGTAGGGTTCCAGTTAGAAAGAATGTTCCAAACCGATACATATTATGCTTGAATTTTGGGAACAACTCAGTTGAAAAGGATGAATAACAACCTCTTATCAATTCATTTCAGTATATTTTATCCCATATTTCCAAAGATTTCGTTAAATTTCAATATAAATGGAGCTCCCGGACATCTGACAGATTCATGGAATTTGCCTTCGAAAAATAACTTACTTCTTCATTCTTCTGCTTGAAATCAATGACCTGTTCTTGCCATTTCATGCAATTTTTATCACTAATTCGGCGTTTTTCTGTCAATTTCATTCAATAGACGCTTCGTCCAAGTTGCCAACCCACAAATTTCTTCCAAATTTACTATCACTGGCGAAGGGGAATATCAGAACAAATTCGACATGATAAGGTTCGCGTTATTTTATAAATATCCGTGAAAGTTGCCTCGGCTCCTCAAACAAGATAATTCCTTCCAAATGAAGGATTTTGTTAAGATCATCTATGATTGGCTGAAATTTAAGATGGGATTCCTGATTTCATGTTAATAGTGTCAAGTTTTTATAGGATATGTTCCGCAAATCAACTTAGTTATTTCGGTTGCCGGTTTTCCGTTCAGTAAATATGAAATATTGGGTTGTTTCCTGAATAAAAGGTTGATAACGGAATTTCATTGATGAAAAAACGTTCTTTATGTCACCAGAACTACAGCCAATGTTCTATAGCATTACCATGATGTAAAAAACATGGTGTGCTCGCCCACCTGAAAAATGAGTGACGTCAGCTAGCAGAAAATACAAAGAGTTGTATATTCTATGTTTATCATTCATTCATTCATTCCTTTAAGTATCCTCGGCTACTAAGGCCATTTAAACAAGCTTTCAATTCTTTACATTTATACATTGACATTCGTTCAGATTCATACCAACTAGAGACTTTTTATTTATAGGCACACAAACATTTAACTACACCACAAACTTCATACAACATCCATAACCTCGCCGGGATTCGAACCCAGTATCTCCGGTTTTACAAGCAGGTAATCAACCCACTGCACCACCGTGGCAGTTATTCAATGCTTTGAATTTGCATGTTAATTCAAAGCACAGAGTATACAACTGTTTGTATTTTCTGCTAGCTGACGTCACTCATTTTTCAGATGAGCACACCATAATCAATCTCAAGCGATGGACCAAAAGCTCTGGTTATAGCTACGTTTCTCCAAACTGACATATAGGCAAAGGATAATCTGTCAATTTGAGTAACCGTAACTATAACCGGGGCTTTTGGTCCATCGCTTGAAATTGATTCATGTTTTTTACATCATAAGCATAACTATGGTTACATATCCATAGCATAGAACAACCTCTTCATTCATTCATTCACTCCTTTAAGTGTCCCGGGCTACTATGGCCAATTAGTCAAGCTTTCAATTTTACATTTATACATTGACATTCATTCAGATTCATACCAACTAGAGACTTTTTATTTAAAGACACACAAACGTTTGCCTACACCACAAACTTAACACAACATCCATAACCTCGCCGGGATTCGAACCCAGTACCTCCGGTTTTACAAGCAGGCTATCAACCAACGGCACCACCGTGGCAGTTTAGAACAACCGTTATTTACTTTAAGGGGCCTTTTGTGCCAGGGAGATTCGGGTATTAAGGTAATCGGGGATTCATCCTATTGGTCGAGAGATTCTTTCCTATTGGCTGACGACGATCACGTGATCGTCGTCAGCCAATAGGAAAGAATCTCCGATTACCCAAATACCCGAATCTCCCTAGCACAAGAGGTAGCTTTATGATTCATAAAACATAGACGAGACAACAATTAACAATGAGAAAATTACTAAGTATATGGTCTATGGATCATGAGGATTGTTCCATGATGTAAGTAAAACATGGATGGATTGTTCCATGATGTAAGTAAAACATCAAGGATTGTTCTATGCCATGAATATTTTATCATAGAATATTGACTGTAGTTCTGGTGACAGAAAGATTGCTCTTTTATCAATCAAATTCCGTAATTAACCGAATATTTCATATTTACGGAAAGGAAAACCGGTAACCGAAATAACCGAGTCGATTTGCGGAACATATCCAATATAAAATTGACACAATTAATATGAAATCACGAATCCACACTCAAATTTCAGTCAATCAGAGATGATCTTAACAAAAACCTATGTTTGGAAAGAATTATCTTGTTTGAGGAACCGAGGCATCTTTTACGGATATTTATAAATAACGCGAACCTTATCATGTCGAATATGTTCTGAAATTCCCCTTCCCCAGTGATAGTAAATTTGGACGGAATTTGTGGGTTGGCATCTTGGACCGAAGTCGTCTATTGCCACCTGACAGCACCAACCCCGCCTGTCAGACTAGTGAAATCACAAAACGCACTCGATGGTTGTCAGAAGTTTTCGGAAATATCAAAATGTTAAAAAATTCAAAATTAGTTGGAAATAAGTCCCTTTATTCTGGAGAGCAATATTCTTCATAATATACATGATAGATAATTACCATGTATATTACAAAGAATCTCATTGAAGTAGGTGTGATTCGTTTTGAATGAATGTACAGCTTGTCGGTGTTTATAAGTACATATGTGGTGCAATTTTCTTCACAGTAATAAAATTTCAGATTTCGTATGGAGGTGGCATAGTAAGTCCTCAGATTTTATCGAATTTCATCGATTTCGATCTAGGAGAAACCTGAGTCTATTAGGAAACTGATTTATATGCTCCACAGATACTTCAGATTTGATTTCAACTTCATGGTGCCAAATCATTTTTCGAATTCCAATATCGAGTTAGAGAAGTATTATTTATGCGCGCATGTTCTAGGGGAACAGCGTGCTATCGTTTTGTCCAAATATCTGTAATTTTCGATAATTGAGCTGAAAATGGTCTCAAACGACTAGATTAGACTCACTGATGACGAATCCGGTGTCAAAATCGATTGTGTCCGGCCGGCCGTGGACACAATAACTATCGAACGGAGTGAGCAAGCAACTTGAAACTTTTAGGGTAGGTGGCGCATTGGAATGCCACGGTTGAGTTCGGTAATGGGCCAAATCGGTCGAATATTTTTGGAGTTATTGCCACTTGAAATTTTGAAGTTATTTATTTTTATTTCAGGAACTACTTGAGCGATTGAATTCTTCAAACTTGGTAATTAGCTGGAGTAAGTATAACAACGCGCAACTTTGAGCCGAATTTTGTCAGAATCATACTGCCAGTAAATTCAAAAACAATTTTTTTTTTTATAATAATTTTTTTCCAAAAAAATTTTTTTTCCAAAAATATTTATCATATCCAGAAAAAAATTCCACTCGGACTTTGAGCTTCATATTTCGCAGCAGTGTACCAAGTTTCAGTTCGATACGATTATAAGTTTTGGAGTTATCGGGAAAAAATTTGTCAAATTTCGAGGTTTTTTCTCGATATCGTTGCTTTTTTCGGTATAACTCGGAAAATACTGATTCAATCCTGATAAAACTTCGCAGCTAGTTTGAAGATGATCGAAGACAACGATGTGCAAAATTTCGTGATGATCGTGTCATTAAATCAATTTGAAAAAAAAATGTCTGTGATTTTCTTATCATATCATCCTCATTAAATATATTTATATTTTCAAAAATACAGATCAGATCGAACTAACATCCAGTAATTTATCGAAAAAAAATCTAGAAAAGCACTGCCGTGAAGCTTTCGCGCGCAAGTTCAAATTCGTTGCCTTCACGGCAGTGCTTTTCTAGATTTTTTGTTGAGTACGATTATTTTCAGAAAATCTTCTTGTGGAGAGGGAATACAGCGCTATCATTTTGAGAGAATGTCAGTAATTGTAGAATTTTAAGATAAAAATAGTCATGAACTTACACAATGACGTACAATGACGAGACCTATGACAAATTTTTCTTTTTTTTATATAAAATATGCTATGCTCAAACTTATGTTGATTACAGCTCATTCAAGGGTGAGTTAGGAGCACAATGCAGGCAATGTTGCTAGGTGCATTTCGAAGTCCAGAATTGATGTGAAATTTCTACTGATAATTGTGAAAAAGAGGAAAATTTTATACACACAGAGAACAAATAAATATACTATTATATTATTTTAACTCACTAATGAAGAATTGAAGAATGACCGTAAACACAATATCTCCCGAAGGAATAGGAGTAAAGACTTGAAATTTTCCAAGAGGTTCGAAGTCTGAATTAGCATATAATCTCTGTTAATGGGCTATATCTACACAACGGTTTAGAATATATAGCCGTCGGATTGTTTTTTTCATTAATTCTAAAATACTAATTCAATGAAATCGAAATACGGTAGTCAGTTGTTACCTAGCGACAAGCAGGTTTATGCATGACAAAATTGTTACTATTGTTTCAAGCTCTTGAACAATAACTTGAGTAGAAATCACTTGATATTCGTTCAATTCAAATAACAAAGGTTGGTCGAAAAGAAATGCGTGTAATTCTCTAAAAACATGATCGATGTTTCGGAATATCATCAATGAATAACTCTCCAGCATGAAATTGGCTCGTGGTTTATGAATTTCGTGATCTAATTGCAATGTATGGAATGAATGGATTTTCATAAATTCAGTCAAAATTATGAAACAAATTCATTTTCTCAGAAGAAAAATATTTGGCAACAAAACCCTGAAACAGGTCAATTTCTGTTTCACTTTTTCCAAATTTTTATGCATTTTTGAAGGATTTTTGTTGCACCCTATGCCATCCCCATCAACCCTCTAAATTTTTTGGGTCATGTGTTACTTTTTTGGCAAGGTCTTTGTATCTTCATCACAGGCGCGCATAAATTCTCAAAAAAAAAATCTTGTAATGCACAATGATTCTCCGGCTGGTACTTCAATGCCGAAATAAATTTCCAATGTAACTCCATTTTTTTTTCTCCATTAAAGGGTTCGTAGGGATTGAAAGTTGTGCATGAACAAAACTGTAATGGTCGACTTTCATTCGGTGACAAATTTCATCAGGTACCATCGTCTCAAAGTAAATGGGCCATTACAAAGTGCACATACTGAAAACCTCTTTGAAGTAACTAATTTTTCAAAAATATAAATTTTTTTGTTGAAAATTTCTGCACGCCTGTAAAGAAGATACAAAGACATTGCCAAAAAAGTACCACATGACCCTCTTTTCCTACCTATTCAAAAAATTTAGAGGGATGGCACAGGGTGCAACAAAAATCCTTCAAAACTGCATATAAATTTGGTAAAAGTGAAACATAAATTGACCTGTTTCAGGATTTTGTTGCCGCAAATATTTTTCTCCTGAGAAAATGAATGCGTTCCATAATTTTGACGCGCTCTGTTTATAGTGCCAAAATTGTGATTCATAAGATTGTAATTTCCGATTATCCCTCATGAAAACCCTTCAGAAGTTTAAAGCTTGTGCGGGTTAGTATATCGGGTGTGTTCTGAGAAGACTTTGTCACTGTGTCCTCAGTGTCAATTTTTGACAGCGAATAGTGACCGGTACCGATCTAGAAAATGTCTTTCCTAGCCCGGGATTGAACCCAAGATCCAACTCTCTAACCACAAGGCTACTGACATCTCAAAGATTTTTATGTTAGCATTCACATATCATACCCTTCACTTTGAGTCTCTGAATTATTTATATTATATTATTATCCGTGGTCACTAGTCCAAAAGGTTGGTCGCTCGGACGAATAAAATTGAATATGACAATGAATCGGCATAGAATAATCATATTGTAAAGTTCAAAGCGAAGTTACGGATTTGTCTGATAGTCTCAAACGATGCTATCGCGAATATTAAAAAGAATAGATATAAGGTTTTTTGGGTTCAAAAAATGAAAGGAAAAATGAATTAATTGGGTTCAATAACGACTATTGGAAAACCAACAAATGTCTCGTTTCTCTTCAAAAGGGTTGAACCTGGTTGTTCAGGAGCATCTGGGCTCAAAACTCGAAAATTACAGACATTTGGACAAGCCTATTACGCGCTGTTGCCAAGAACAGTCGCGTGAAAATGAAAAATTCCGTCTGATGCATGTATAAGATTCTACGAAGGCGTAGAAGGGCCACTCTTTGTCGACAAAAATTTTTCCACCTAATTCCGACTTTAATCTCGGAATTATAGACTAATTCCGACTTCAAACTCGGAATTATACATAATTCCGACTTTGAACTCGGAATTATAGACTATAATTCCGAGTTTAAAGTCGGAATTAGTCTATAATTCCGACTTCAAACTCGGAATTAGTATAATTCCGAGTTCAAAGTCGGAATTATGTATAATTCCGAGTATGAAGTCGGAATTAGTCTATAATTCCGAGTTCAAAGTCGGAATTAGTATAATTCCGAGATTAAAGTCGGAATTAGGTGGAAAAATTTTTGTCGACAAAGAGTGGCCCTTCTACGCCTTCGTAAGATTCTTACTAGGTTTTAAGGAAATATTTTAAAGCAAAATTACCCAAAGCAAAGTTGTCGTCGAACATTAGCACCGCCTTGTAGCACCTTAAGAAATATATTGTTTTTTCGGAATTAACCTAAAAATCACTCACTCAATAATAGGCTTACTGAGAAACACTCAAAAGATATCCTGTCATATTGAGTGTTGTACAACCTTTTCGTTACTTAACAATTGAGAGTGATTCCACAAAAATCAAGTTGCGAAAGTGCGAAATATCGATTATTACTGATGTTATGGGGTCAGTAGAATTCGTTAGGTATTGTCAATCTCGTACAATAAATCCGAAACCTATATCGATTGGATTTTTATATCTGATTGAAAACTCGAAAACGAAGAGCACCCGTCGCTCAAGGCAAATTTATAGCAACAAACTACTGCCACAATTCATGACTCTATTCATCATTTACTCAATGGCAGGAGGTTCCATGGATCTATACCAGTGGCGTAGCCAGTGTCGACCCTATTTGAATAAGTTGGATAGTTCTTTTCAATCCACTCATTGACAAGAATTTTCGTACGTAAATGGATCTTTTATGGCTAAAATTTGCTCTACATGTTTCGCCCTGTTAAGGCATCTTCAGGAGCTTCGTCCAAACTTACAGACTAACATGAATCAAACCTGTAACAATATCAAATTGACTAAAACGTAAAAACGTTAGGAATTTCTGAATAGTCAAAAGTATTGGTATGCATGTTAGTTCAATTTTTATGTAACCAGAGAGTGCATGTGGCATTTAGTCTGTAAGTTTGGACGAAGCTCCTGAAGATGCCTTAACAGGGCGAAACATGTATAGAGAATTTTGGAAATAAAAGATCCATTTACATACGAAAAGACTTGTTGCGCGCATGTTCTAGGGGAACAGCATGCTATCGTTTAGTCCAAATGTCTGTAATTTGATTGAGCCGAAATGGTCTTAAACGACTGGGATAACTGTCGGCCAAATAGTTTCGGAGTTATAGCCGTTTGAAATTTTGAGGTTATTTCCCTTATATTTCAGAAACCACTAGAGCGATTGGATTGAAACTGGGCAGTTGATTGGAGCATAACGACGCGCAACTTTATGCAGGATTTCGTTGAAATCGTATAGTCACTCATTTGAAAAAAAATTTTTCAAAATTTTTTTCGAAAAAAAATTTTTTCTCTGAAACTATTGTTCATATTTGAAAAAAATCTCAGTTATAACTTCAACTACAAATTCACAGCGGAAAACGAAATTTCAATTCGATACGGCTATTAGTTTCGGAGATATTGGGAAAAAATATGTAGAATTTCGTTGTTTTCTACTCGATATAGTTTTTTTTCGGTATAACTCAAGAAATGCTGATTCAATCGTGATGAAACTTTGCAGCTAATTCAGAGATGCTGTAGGACACCATTGTGCAAAATTTCGTGACAATCGTATCAATACAACAATTTGAAAAAAAGTTCAAATCTTTTTTTTTCAAATATTCAATATTCTGTGATCTTCTCATCATATTATCCTCATTCAATTCTGTATGAACCTTCAAACTGTCATTTTTCGATAAAGTACTGGATTTCAATTCGATCTTATCTGTATTTTCGGAAATATTGGGAAAATAAAATTTTGAATGAGTATATCTGCGGAATCATTGGGTGGATTTTACGCATTCACGAATTCGGCCTTTGTAATTAAGCTCGAAACCTTCTCTTCAAATATCGAGTTTCTAAGTAGTTTCTTTCGGAAGTTATTGTGTTTATGGTCCGGCTGTTAGGCCGACGTTCGAACTGTTATTTTTCGATGAAGTACTGGATTTCAATTCTATCTAATCTGTATTCTTGGAAATATAGGGAAAATAACATTTTGAATGGGTATATGCGGAATCATTGGGTGGATTTTATCCATTCACGAATTCGGCCTTCGTAATTAAGGTCCAAACCTTCTCTACGAATATCGAGTTTTTAAGTTGTTTCCTTGGGAAGTTATTCTGTTTACGGTCCGGCCGTTAGGCGTATATCAGATTCATATGAAATTTCAGACAATGTTGTGAATATAAACTTCAATGTCTGTACAATAGTTCCATTGAAATCTGATTGATAGTCTTCGAGATAAATGGATTTTCATGAGAATTGGTAAATGTTCGAATCCATTTTCTTCAATTTTCGGATTATGAAACCCGAAAAATTTCAATATAACTCCAATACCGTTCAACCTTTTTTGCTCACGGACATCACCCGAGATATTTAGGTCTCACACCAAACCTAAAAATCACAAATTTTGGGTGTTATTTCTTTCGGAAATGAGTTAGGAGACTCACGAACGACCAGGAAGAGAAAAATTGACCACGGATGTACTTCATCATATACAGATATTTCGGTGAAATAACACCGCTTCTGTTCCCCGGAATTTGAAGCTGCCGATATCTTTAATTTACTCAGACAACATCCAGGTTAACGTATCATTAAAATTATAAAAACAGCGGATCT
Organism: Myrrha octodecimguttata; assembly: GCA_958510865.1. Taxonomy (NCBI): domain Eukaryota; kingdom Metazoa; phylum Arthropoda; class Insecta; order Coleoptera; family Coccinellidae; genus Myrrha; species Myrrha octodecimguttata. Next base: position 63,685,926 of record OY294058.1, read on the forward strand.
GGAAGTAGCTACGCTAATGACTTGTGATCTTCATTTTCGTTCCAAACCCAATAAGATTACGTATTCGTACAAATTCGATCGTCCCAAAACAGAAAACACCCAGTCCTAACCATGGTTGAAGAATCTACATTTCCACCATGGTCGAAGCGTACAGAAATATTTTGTAATAATTACGAATTAGATTCCAACGCCCAGTCTTTGATTGCGTAAACTGAGCATGAGTATTTGTAGGAAAAGCTATTAAACTAGATTCAGTCCAAAGTGATGGTAATAACTTTGGATGACAATCTGATTTATATCAGTGTATTACATTTAAATTATTATATCTCAATAATTACTTGGTGTCAGGATTATTGGCCTATTAGTTGTTCTATATGTAAGTTGTACTGATTTGTAGATTTCGCACGACTTGCAATATTCAGGTAGGTATTGTGTAATGAGGCGAAAAAATTGAGCGGAATCTTGTTACTTAATTACATCATCATCATGGTGACCTGATGTTCTAGTATTCGGTGTGGTGAATCTCCACTCTTCGTGGAACGCCTTTTTGCTCGCATGTTCTAGGGGAACAGCGTGCTATCGTTTTGTCCAAATGTCTGTAATTTTCGAATTTTGAACCGAAAATGGTCCAAACGACTAGGTTGGACTCACTGATGACGGATCCGCTGTCAAAATTGATTCTGTCCGGTCGGCCGACCGACGACACGATAACTGTCGAACGGAGAGAGCTGGCGATTTGAAACTTGTAGGGTAGTTCGCGTATTGGAATCCCACGGTTGAGTTCTTTAATGGGGCAAATCGGCCGAATGGTTTGAAATGTTGAAGTTGTTTCCATCATATTTCAGGAACTACTGGAGCGATTGAATTGAAACTTGGCAGTTGGTAGAAGCATAACGTCGCGCAAATAAAATAAGCCGTTTATCGAAAAAATATTTATTAATTATTAAGCTTCTTGATGGCTTCCATTTCGTGGCGAATATTTTGTTCCAACTAGTCCAAGGAAGTTGGTTTATCAATGTAGACTTTAGATTTGAGGAAACCCCACAAGAAAAAGTCCATAGGAGTCAAATCACGGCTGCGTGGCGGCCAATTTATGTCACCTCTCCTCGATATTAATTTGTCTGGAAAATTTTCACGAACTCGTGGCAGAGACCTATTGGACGTGTGTGACGTTGCTCCATCCTGCTGGAGCCATGTTCTTTGATTAAAGCCAGGAATATTTTGTAGTTCAGGCAACAAAAACTCATCTTACATCCTATTACATAACGCTCTGAATTCGCTGTAAGAGCACGTCCCCTTTCATCTTCAAAAAAGTATGGAACGGTTTCCTTACGATGACATTGCAGCCCATACGGTCACTTTTAGCGAATGAAGGGGTTCTGATGCTTACATTTGGGATTGTTCGCATTCCTAGAGCCACAGTTCTTCTTGTTTACGTTCCCATTAAGATGAAAATGAGCTTCATCTGAGAATAAGATTTTAAAAGTTTGTAAGCGCTCAATTGCTTGGTTTACGAATTCTATCCTCTCTAACCAATTGAATTTTATAGGTGTGAAGCTTTAGATCTTTGTGCAAAATGCGGTGTAGTGATGATCTATGCACGTGCAAAGCACTTGCACGCATCCGAATGGGGAAGTCGGGATCATCACGAACAGAGTGATTAGTCCGTTCCACGTTCTCTTCCGTTCTCGATGACCTTGGCCATCCGGATTTTGATTTACCTAATGCTGAACCGGTCTCCCCAAGCATCTACACCCAATTACGAATGAGAGGAATGCTTGGTGCATCATTTGAGTGACGTAAACCTCGAACATTGCAGAAATTTCTTCGCGCAATAGTCGCAGAAACACCGTCTTTGTCAAATTCGCGCACGCAAAAAGCGCAGTCAGCTCTCGTGAAAGGCTCTTCAGCAACTAATTTCCGTAGAGCCAGGCTATCGATTAACCTAACACATAACCCTCGCGCCCCTCGGATACCATGCGTTCACACAGTAAGCTAAACAAATATAATTTTTTTTTGAGACACCTTGTATCTATAAAAGTAATCCAATTTCATTAATATTCACTTTACATACGCACTAATCTGCTTTGCGTGGATCCCCGAATCGATTGTCTCAATTTTTGACACAAATTAAGAAACATCACCGATTTCCAACAATATGCATAAATGAGTTTCTAAAATCAAGAGTAGCCGAAGGATGATTTACATCAAGGTTCCATTGAAAGAATTACATAATGGACAACCCGATCAGTGTTACTGCTCTTCTGAACTTGTTTTCCCATCAATTTGAATTTTATGAATGATTTTGAACAGGATGATGACATCTCTCAACATTTTTCAATTCATATAAAAGAATAGGGTGACAACTTGATAGTCAGTATCTTTCGCTCATCCTAAAGAAAAGCATCTAAACTATCACCATGAAATTTTTGGTAAGTCCAATGTATTAACATTATTTATATTTTTTATTTGGTCTAATTAAAGGAACTTTTTTCTCTATATATTTCGTACAAAATTATTGGAAAACAACCGAATAAAAATTACGCTACCACCTTTCTCGTCAGTAAAAGTTTTCTAAATTATTGATGAATTTCAAGTAAAGTGTTTTTCATCCAGGTCGATCTTTTGAGACATGGCATAAAAAAAATTGAATGTAATTTTAGGAGCTTTTTCATATCGAAAATCTAAGTGGTCATCTATCCAAGTGAAGATTGAGTCAAACACAGCTTTAATTCTTGATGAAACAAAGTTTCATAAATCTTCATTTTCAAAATAAGTATACAAAATTTCAATTCGATGGGGTTTGTAGTTTCGGAACTATTCAAAAAATAAAACGAACAGTTTTTCAAATGTCAATCTGATCTGATATTTATTTCCGGAGATATTAGGAAGAAATCATGTCAAATTTCGTTGTTATTTGCAATGTTGTTATTATTCAAAGACAGTGCTTTAAATTTCATAGTTCGAGCCGATATTCATTTTCGGAGATACTGAAAAATTGAGGTTATTTTCTCAATATTCCAAGAAAAACAGACGCGATCAGATTTAAACTATGTAGGTAAATGAGGAATACCGTCGCATGACTTAATGCAAAATTTGGTGAGGATCGTAGCGGTAAGAAATTGTAAAAATGTATTCAAAATTCTGTAAATTTTTGTTGAAAATTTTTTTAACGGAAACCATTCATCAGATTTCAATAAAATTGGCAAACACCTCGATTAAGTATTTTACAACAGTGTTTCAAAGTTGAGTTTGATCCGATATGAACACTGAATTAATGAAATTTCGAATGGATATTTATATGCGGAATCATTGGATGATTTCACTATTTAGCGAATACGGCTATTGTTATTGAACTGATGCAACAGATATCTTGTTTCTAAATTGATTTTCATTTTACGGTTGGCAGTTAGGCCGACCTTAACCACAATAACATACGAAAAAAACGACTTAGAGACTATATTTTTTAGCAGGTTTAAAGGTTAATTAAGAAGGTCGTTTTCGTGAAAACTTGAAATTTTATTTTCCTAATATTACCAATAATGCAGATGTGATCGAATCGAAATTCTGCTGAATGACGGCGTGAAGGTTCATGCAAAATGTCTTGAGGAAATGGCTTCGAAATTTAACAAGCGCGTAAAAGCTCCTGACCTCACGTCAGTGCTTTTCTAGGATTTTCTTTGAAGTGGTCTTCACGGGAAACCCTGTATAATCAAAGTTATCGCAACGGAGATATTGCTATAGCACTATAGTGAAAATATTATGACCTGAATAATTAACCATTCAATACTTGCTCTTATAGAATCAAAATATAATGTCATAAACCATATTTGTTATACACTGTTCCTTGTTCATAATTATTCATCTTTCAATATACCACGTTTTTCCGAATATGTCAAGAGTTGGAAAGTAGAAAGTGAGAAGAGAATCTCAAAATTATTCAAGAAATTGAGTGGAGATGACGATGAATTCGTTTATATTCCAAGCGTCGCATAAATTCTGATGATCCGAATTTCATTCAGATAAAATTTCATGAATGGGCCATAAAAATGTAAATCTCATTAATTGCGTTTCTTGTTAGGAAATGACACGGTGATGGGGCAATATTGTCTCTCAATATCGACTATGAACTACATAATAACGTATATGTAATAAATAATTAAATTGTCCTTGGTTTCAATATTTTTCTCATGAAATTTTTCATATCGAAAACCTTCATATTCGAACCTATGACGAAAAAATCATATTTAAATGGATAAGCTTTAAAAACCATGTTAACCTTATTATAAGCAGCCAACCTTCCACATAACACATTCTAAAAAATATTCAATATGTATTTTCCGATGTCAAAAGCAATTCTGTCCGGCCGTCCGGTCATCCGTACGCACGATTACGGTCATACGGAGAATCCTATCGACCTGAAACTTTCAGATTTGGTTGCATTTCAGAATGCGACGGTTTAGATCATTAATGGGCAAAATCGGCCAAACGGTGTCGGAGTTAGAGCATTTTGAAATTGAAACTGCTAAACGATTGAATCAAAACGTGACAGTTAGTTGGAGTATAACGACGCGCAACTTCGCGAAATTTCGTTGAGATTATACAGTCAGTAAATTAAAAAAAAAATTGTCAAAATTTTTTTTTCGGAAACTGTTCATCATATTTGTTAAAAATTCAGCAAATTTGACCTTGAAATTTCACAGTAGTACAACAAATTTCACTTTGATACGATCATAATTTCCGGAGATAGGAGAGAAAAATTGTATATCAAATTTACTAATTGTTTCCTCGGTATTTATGAAATAACTCGAAAATTACTAATTCAATCATAATTAAACTCGGCAGCTAGTTTGAAAATGTTGACAACTTCGTGTGGAATTTCACATTTTGAAAAAAAAAATTCAAATTTTTTTTCAAATATTCAATATTCTGCGATGTTAGTATATTATCCTCATGAAATTCTGTATAAACCTTCGAACTGTAATTTTTCGATGAAGAATTGGACTTAAATTCGATTTAATCTGTATTTTTGAAATTATTGAGAAAATAAATAACTCACAAGTGACAAAAAATTGTATTTCTTAACGTATTACATACAAGATTTTTTCTAATTTCGAATAAAGTAGCAGTAAATATATAATATTATTATTAAAAATTGTGAAAATATAAATCAAGTCTTATGACTGCTATCACTTCATGTAAGTTTGACACTTTGTAGATAAATAATTCAGAACGCACGATTTTTATCACGGAATCATTGGACGGATTTTACCCATTCACGAATGGGACCTTCGTAATTAAGCCCCAAACCTACTCTACAAATATCTAGTTTCTAAGTAGTTTCTTCCGGAAGTTATTGTGATTACGGTCGGCCTAACAGCGGGACCATAAATAACTTCCAAAAGAAAATACTTAGAAACTCGATATTTGTAGAGAAGGTTTGGACCTTAATTACAAAGACCAAATTCGTGAATGCGTTAAATCCGCCCAATGATTCCGCAGATATACCCATTCAATATTGAAATTCAGTACTTAATCGAAAAATGACAGTATGAAGGTTCATACAGAATTTAATGAGGATAATATGATGAGAAGATCACAGAATATTGAATATTCGAAAAAAAAATATTTGAAATTTTTTTTTCAGATTGTTCTAGTGACACGATCATCACGAAATTTTGCACAAATTTGTCCTTCAACATCTTTGAAGTAGTTGGGGAGTTTCATCACGATTGAATCAGTATTTCTTGAGTTATACCGAAAAAAACAACGATATGTTGAAGAAAACCTCGAAATTTTACATATTTTTTTCCAATATCTCCAAAACTAATAGCCGTATTGAATTAAAATTTTGTACACTGCTGTGAAATATGAAGTTCAAGTTATAATTATATATATAATATATTGATCCCAAATATGAGGAATAGTTTCAGAAAAAAAAATTTTTTCGAATTTTTTTAAATTGAGTGGCTATATGATTTCAACGAAATTTTGCTCAAAGTTGCGTGTCGTTATGCTTCAACCAACTGCTAAGTTTCAATCCAATCGCTTTTAGTAGTTTCTGAAATATGAGGGAAATAACCTCAAAATTTCAAATGGCTATAACTCCGAAACTTTTGGCCGATTTGACCCATTAACGAACTCAACCGTGGCATTCCGATACGCGAAATACCCTACAAGTAGCAAGTCGATAGCTGGAAAGTTCGACAGTTATCGTGTCGTCCGGACGGCCGGCCGGACAGAATCGATTTTGACACCGGATTCGTCATCAGTGAGTCCAACCTAGTCGTTTGAGACCATTTACGGCTCAATCATCGAAAATTACAGACATTTGGATAAAACGATAGCACGCTGTTCCCCTAGAACATGCGCGCAAAAATAGGAGAACAGGTTTAATATTCGTCACTCTCAAATAATAACTACATCAAATATTTATTTTTCCAGATTGTCGTTGCCGCTATTTTGGGTGCCTCCATGGCCGGAGAACCAGATAATAGAGGAAAACGTGGTTTGGTGGGCAGTATAGGAAACGCCTATGATGCTTCTCTAGGACTCTCTTCGCTCCATCTACCTCTTGCATCTTCAGTAGTAGCAGCGCCATCGATCTCAGCTATATCAGCACCAACAGTAATCAATTCTGTACACACTGCACCAATTTTGAGGAGTCATCTGCCATTAACTACTTCCGTGGTGTCAGCTCCTTCCCTTTCTGTCATCAACTCGGTACAAGCCGCGCCCATTTTGTCCCAGCCTCAGATCGTCAGCTATGGTTCGGCTCATTCTCTTGGTTTGACTCCTTCTCTAGGCTTGGGTTCATCTCTGAACCTCCATTCTCTTGCGTTAGGCTCTTCCATTTCATCAATCCAGTCAGCTAGACTCATCAACAGCTACAGGTTGGGAGGACTTCCTCTTACAAGTCACGTTAACAACATCCATGCTTGGTAAAAGAGGCGAAGAAAAATATGTTCGATAAACCATTTATTGTTGTAAATTATATTTCGAGGTAAAAAATATATTATTTTTGCGAGTATTTATTCCTTTCATTTTTCATTAGTATGAATATATTCAACCCAATTTATTGAATGTGATTCCTTATGTACATGGACTCAATATAGAATATATCAGAAACAATCAGAAGAATTGGTGCTAATTTCAATACAAAAATGATTTGACATCCAAACTAATTGAAACCAAACCAATTAACGAGAAACAAAAAATCAAGCAATGGTGATCATAGTATTCCCTCATGTACAGGGTGGGCAAAATTCGTTGTCTACTGAAGGGATCTCGAGAACTATAGCAGCTAGAAGAAAACTGAAAACCCATTCTAGAGCTCTTTTTTCCTGACTAATTCGAATCTGAAAACAGATCCAGCTTATCGCGCATAGAACTTGAGTTATAAGCTAAAATTGAGAAATTGTCATTTTCAATAATGCTGAATAACTCGCTTGTTTGAACTCGTATTCGAAATCTGTTGATACATTTCTACAGGCACTTTTTTAGGAGTAATTCAAATATAATATGACTGAATTTTTTAATCCGGCCATTTTCGAGAAATGAGAAAGATTTTCGGATTTTTCAAATGTAAACTATAGTCGAAAGATCTCTTATCTTGCTACAAAATTTTGCTGATTTCAAAAATGTATCATATGTCACCATTTACATGAATATTACATGAGAAAATTGTTAATACTTTTTTTCTGCTTTTCTTTTCACTGTTGAATTATGAGTAGGCTGTCGTTGCCATAGCGACGATTGAATATGCATTATTTTTGTGAGAATTTGCGCCTCTATGATTGGAATCAGCGATTGCTGAATGAATATTTCTGTGGTTAATTTGTCATAGTTCTTAAGATTAGCAATAGAAAATCTGTTTATTATCCCTAATGTCCCGAAATATTGCTGATCTTAAGAACTATGACAAATTAACCATAGAAATATTTATTCAGCAATCGCTGATTCCAATCATAGAGGCGCAAGTTCACACAAAGATAATGCATATTGAATGGTCGCTATGGTAACGTCAGCCTACTCATAATTCAACAGTGAATAGAAAAGCAGGAAAAAAGTATTGAATATTTTCTCATGTAATATTTATGTGAATAGCGACATATGATACATTTTTGAAATGAGCAAAAATTTTGTAGCAAGATAAGAGATCTTTCGACTATAGTTTACATTTAAAAAATCCAAAATCCTTCTCATTTCTCGAAAATGGCTGGATTGAAAAATTCAGTCATATTATATTTGAATTACTCCTAAAAAAGTGCCTGTAGAATGTATCAACAGATTCCGAATACGAGTTCAAACAAGCGAGTTATTCAGCATTATTGAAAATGACAATTTCTCAATTTTCGCTCATAACTCAAGTTCTATGAACGATAAGCTGGATCTGTTTTCAGATTCGGATTAGTCAGGAAAAAAGAGTTCATGTAATATTCATGTAAAAAGTGACATATGATACATTTTTCAAATCAGCAAAATTTTGTAGCAAGATAACAAATCTTTCGACTATAGTTTACATTTAAAAAATCCAAAATCCTTCTCATTTCTCGAAAATGGCTGGATTGAGAAATTCAGTCATATTATATTTGAATTAATCCTAAAAAAGTACCTGTAGAATGTATCAACAGATATCGAATACGGGTTCAAACAAGCGAGTTATTCAGCATTATTGAAAACGACAATTTCTCAATTTTCGCTCATAACTCAAGTTCTATGCGCGATAAGCTGGATCTGATTTCAGATTCGAAATAGTCAGGAAAAAAGAGCTCTAGAATGTGTTATCAGTTTTCTTCCAGCTGCTATAGTTCTCGAGATCCCTTCAGTAGACGACGAACTTTGCCCACCCTGTATATGTGGAAGGACATACACAGGAGAATCATCTTGACCGTTAGATATCAGAAAGCGAGAGCACGAAAACAAACTAAGGAATAGAGACAAGTATTCATTCCTTTCATGTTCGAAGTGGTTGCAATAATTCATCAAAAACGAAATTTTTGGGAAATTATCATTTCGAATGGATAACTTACTTCGGAATCATTAGGCTCATTCACAATTCAACCCGAAGCTACTCTTCAATTTACAACCCAAATTTTTGAATATGATTTCTATTGTACATGGACTTTTAGAAAAAATCAGAAGAATTGGTGCTGAATTCAATACAAGAACGGTTTTTAAATCAAAAAATGATTTGAGATCCATTCTTACTAAAACCAAACCAATTAACAAGAAACAAAAATCAAACAATTGTGATTATAGTATTCCCTGTATTTCTGGAGAGACATATACAGGGAAAACATCTCGACTGTTAGATATCCGAAAAAGGGAACACCAAAACAACCTGAGGTATAGAGACATACAAAAGTCCCAAATAGCGAACCATGTATGTTCAACCATTGGGAATCACACGATAGATTGGAACAATACAAAAATAATTTTGCTCATTGTTCTGTAGGAATGGACCCTATATTTGGCTGAAAACACTTAAAGAAGCAAACTTTCAAGCCAAATGAAGCTGTGTTGCTGTGATTTTTCAAAAATGTCAATTTGACAAAAGTCTCAACTCAAAACGAAAAGTCGAAAGAAGATGATTCTAAAAATTCTCCTTTGTCTGATAAAAGAGTCAGATTCGTACTCTCAATAATCTATTGAATGTCAAACAAATTGAAGAAAAGACCTGGAGAAACTGTATAGGTTGTTCAAAGATAACGATCTGGTTACAAACACCAGGAAAACAATAATACATATGTTCAGAGAGAAAACCAGCAAACTCTCAAGATAAGATATAATAATGAAATCATCCTAGATGAGGACTCGGTGCCTTCCTTGAGAATCTACATTGATAACTACTTGAATTGGAAAAACAAATTGAAAATATCGCTAAAGACCTAGCCAGATACTGCTGTGTCCAAATAATTTAAAAAACACAGTGGGTGTTGATGCTTCTCTTACAGCGTACCATACCTATGTTCATTCAAGACTCCTATATGGTATCATCTTCTGGGCGAAGTTAGTTGATGCTAATAGAATCATTTTGCTACGGAAAAAATGTTTAACAATAATTTTCAATTCGAAACAAACTGAAACTTGTAGAAATATTCTTATTGAAGACAATAATTCAACAGTGTGTTGCTTATATATAATGAATATGTGATTATGTGGTCAGAAATTATAACGATTTCAAGATCTTGCTTCTCAAGCATGAATAAAACACTAGAGGTAAAGATATCTGTATGCTGCATAAACAAATCATACTTTTGACAGAAAAACTTTCAACTACATTATACTTAAAATCTGGAAAACATCACCTCAAAATTTCAATAGTAAACATGCCGTAATACAAAAAAATTAATGGAAAAGTTTATGTTGTTATATTCTTGGTGAATTGCTTGTTGTTGGTTTCCGTCGTTCTGGGTTTATTCTTACAAAGAATCAGATCCATACTGGGGGATTCTAGATAGCAATACTTCTCCAATATATTCTAAATTATTCCTTAGCTCACCAGGTGCAGAAAATCTTACCTGTATCTATTCCTGATTGGGTTATTGAGTAGATAGGAGGGATGAACCAGAGTTGAATGCTGCAGATGGTTGAGGTGAACATACAGCATTGTGAATATTCATAGGTTAATTATGAAGAGTCAGTTTCGATAAGTGTGGGCCTAGTTGGTTGAGAGAAGGCACATATTTTTGATCAACTGCTAGTGGTTGGTTGGAAACCAACGAAATTTCGGATAAGCTTTGTTGTCATTAATCAATAATTAGTTTTAATTCAATAACTTTAGTTTCAACCAATAAATTCAGTTGTGTAAAGACTCATCATTCTGTGTAGGTTTAAAAATTAAGAGCTATGGCGATAAACAAAATAAAAAGAACTAATAATTTCGAATAATAACCCATATATTTCAACAATTAAACAAAAAACAATGATATCACAGCAAAAAGCATAACGAGAAAATATTTCAATTGCTATGAAAAGATCAAACCAAATGTTCCAATACGTTATACTGCTGCAAGAATGGATTTCCTTTGAGAGCCTCAGTTACTTGCTTCCATTGAGTCAGATCGTAATGGTGATCCAGCTGATCCAAACCAAATGGTTCAGCTACTTCCAGCTGGGGAAGGGGAATACTGGTACTTGGTCTATAGACCAAAGGTATCGAACCACCTGATAAGGTGTTTTGTGCCTGTGTTTCGTTCCTTCTAGCTGTAGAAAACAGAATATTTTTGATAAGTGGATTAACGTTAGTTGGGCGAACAATATATCTGGCTTGGTCAGATCTACCGTTTGAATTACATGGTACCTGCCCGCATGGATTAGCAGAGTTCGAATCAATGTCATTCCTGTTCATGGTGTTGATAAGTTCAGAAATAATTGCATCACGATTTTGTTCATCGAGACTTTCTCTAGGTTGATTGGCCGCAGATTTTGCTATGTTTCTGTTATATTTACGAGCTTCCCGTAGTAATCCTTCAAGTTGCCTTATTTGTTCATTCCTTGAGTTCCTATTCAAAAGTTGCTCCCTTAGGTCTTGAATATTCGACATCATGGTTGGGTTAGATTTAATCAATTTCCATATCTTAGCTGTAAGTTCGGCGTAGGTGTACACATCTGGTTGTTGGTTTGCTTCGTTCTGGTTCTGTCCTTGCAGTTCTTGCGGATTCTCAGGTCGATAGTTAGGGTTTCTAGCTGCCAATAGTTCTCCACTAGATTCTACGTTATTCCTTAGCTCACCAAGTGCAGACAATCTTCCCTGTCTCCATTCCTGATTTGGGGATTGACTAGATAGGAGGGACGAACCAGAGTTGAATGATGCAGATGATTGTGGTAAAAACCTAGCATTGTTGATATTCAATGCTTGGTTTTGAGGAATCAGTTTCAATAACTGCGGTCTAGGTTGGTCAAGAGAACTCCCATATTGTTGATCAACAATATTACCCAATAACCGACCCTGAACTGCTTGTGGTTGGTTCGAACTGAAGATGGGTTTAGAGTTAACAAGGGCTAAAGTCTGAGTATAACGTCCATTGTTGGCAGAATTATCAAGTCCTTGTTGTAACTGTTGGCCATTTTGTTGGACATTTTTAGACAGATACGATTCTCTCAAAGCTTCAAGTTGTCTAGATCTCAAATTTTCTGAGTCAAACAATCCCAAAGATTGCTTCAGTCCTACATTAGGTTGGTTTGTACTCTGTACCAACGAAGGAGATGAAATTTCCTGTTGGAATCTTTCAGCTAAATTTCTTTCTCGAACAGCCGCAAGTTGATTGGAACCTATTTGATTTTGAGTTCCTTTTAGAGCTTCAAGTTGCCTAGATCTTAAATTTTCTGAGGCAAGTATTCCCAAAGATTGCTCCAGTGCTACATTAGGTTGGTTTGTACCTTGTACCAACAAAGGTGATGAAATTTCTTGTTGGAATCTACCAGCTAAATTTCCTCCTTGTACACCAGCAGGCTGGTTCGGATGTTGAGTGTTAATACCTCTCAAAGCTTCAAGTTGTCTTGATCTCAAATTCTCTGAGGCGAGTAATTCCAACGATTGCTTCAGTCCCACATTAGGTTGATTTGTACTTTGCACCAACAAAGGTGATAAAGTTTCTTGTTGATACCTTGCAGCTAAATTTTCTCCTTGCAGACCAGCAAGTTGGTTGGAGTCTATCAAATGTTGAGAGTTAATACGTCTCAAAGCATCTTGACTCAGTTCTGTTTGAGGCTCATTGACGGCATACCCAGAGGAGGCTTGTTGTAAATTACCCCCCAAAGTTTGTTCTTGTACAGGAAGTCGGTAAGTTCTAATCGAACCTTCAGAATCGATGGCTCGGAGAACTTGTTTTTGTTGATTGGGTCCAACGTTTATCTGCTCTGTTTCTACAACTGGTGTTGCATCCTGAACCTTTACCCCCAAAAATCGTCCTTCTACAATAGGAAGTTCGTTCGATTCGATCGATTGTCCAAACTCTTGACGTAAATTTTGTTGTGGAATTACCCTGGTGTTATAAGTAGGTCTGACTAACCTCCCTCCGTTGTTGAGATAATTGACTTGTTGACTCACATAATATCTTGGTTCTTGGTTCAAATTTCTGTATGACTGACTCTGAGTTGGGTTTTGATTTGACTGGATAATTAATTTTCCATTTACTGACCTTGGAGCTTGTTGATTCAATTCATTACCTCTGTTTCTTTGCACTGAATAGTTTGGTTGTCTTTGTCTAGCTCTTTCATTCAGAAGCTGTTCTTCAGCATTGATTGTATTGTAAGAGTTGAGCCTTGAGTACTCCCGTTGTTGCTGCAACCCATTCTGCCCATACCTTCCACCAGAATTCTGTCGATTAGGAATGATAGGAACCCACCCTGACGATTGGTCTCTGTTGTTATAGACGTCAGAAGATTGCTCCAAATTTCTAAGCTGGTTTCTTTGAATGTACGGGTTGTAATTGTTCACTCTGGTTATTCTGGTGCTTTGTATGGTGTTGTAGTTACCAGAGGGTCGATATCCCCAACCGGTTGGTGACTGCCATGGGTTTGTGCTCACTGTGCCATAATCAGCTCTTTTCGTTCTCTCTTCTGAAGCAACCGCTGAGGTCGCAACTATGGCAACCTAGAAAACAATTGAAGTTGGTTAGCTTCAGATTTCAATGGAGCACAATTGGTGTTTTAGTTGCTATTTCGTGTACTGTCAAATTTAGTTTTTATGTCTTGTCTCGTAAAGAAAGATCAATATTGATTATTATGAATACATCCATTTTTCATAGTTAAAATTTTGGTATTTTTATGGTTTATGATTCTTTTGATTCATTTGGTGTAGTCTTTGAACTCCAAAATAGTGATTCTACATGCTGTTGATTCAATTTGTTTCCGAGTAATATATACATTTTAACAGTAGTAATCGTCAACAAGTGATATAGGATTAAACTCAAGATCGATTTACTTACCAGTATTTTCAGAGCACTACACATGTCTTTGCTGTTTGAAGGACAGCGGTTGAATGACAAATAGTGAAATTTAACACCTACTTATAAGGCGATTTGAATATGAGAGGATATTCTCAGATGGAGGTATTTTTTTCATCTCTATAGCCAAATAGTATCAATATTCAATAGAAATGCAAATGTATGCAAAATGATACGCTTCATTTGTTCAATATTCATATGATTAATACGACTGAAGCCAGGAAGAAGAGTAGCAACATAACATATGGATAGAATGCATGACATAATTGGGCCATTTTCGGAAGTATTTTATATGGGCTGTTTCGTAAAGTTCTACAAAAAAAAATGTGGACGATATTGGATAACTATCATACGATTTGGATCAAAACATATTTCGTAGCTCGAATATGTCTATCGGACCTCCGACCTAGTATTATATTTGGAACATGGGTTTGTTCTGATAGTTGTAGGTTGTTCAAAAGAATATTAAACCTGAAGTTTTAGGGGATGAAGTTCCCAACAGTTCTTGTTCAATGGATATCTGAGAATATGGAGCATAATTCTGGTTATTTCTTGGGCATGTGTATGATTCGATTGTTGTTGGTAGTTCAAAAAAAAATTATGCAGAATTAAAGGGGACTAAGTTTTCAGTACCTAGTTTTTTTTTCAAGGGATATTTTTGAAAATTTTATATTTCGCCCAAAAACCAGTAAACTCTTATTCTGTTTTAATATTATGATATCAAGAACTTTTGCGCATTTGTTCGAATCAATAGAAAGAGTGGTAACCCATTCAGACCCTGGCTCCACCCAGCGTATCTTTCCTCCCAAATAAAACCATTTTTGCGATGTTCTTATCCTATGATCTAAACAAATTTTGCATAAATCTACATACCATAATTTAATAACCGAATAGTTATTTTCAATTTTTCGTATATGTATTTTTGTATGCATGGTGATTCTGAAATTTTTGGAAGCATATTTACGAAATATTGGCAGATATTACGAATTTATTTTCTGCAAACTCTTGAAATAAAGGAGGTTGTCCGAAGTATCGAATCATGTTATGGTTGAAATATCCAATATTCCCAAAAATACAATATTTTCGACTATTAATAATTTTCATGTTATATTTAATAGTTCTATTTCAGATATTGGCAGAGAAAACCCAAGAGAACAACTTCGAAAGAAAATCGAAATCTAGAATTTAATTGTTCATACAATCTGGCAGGATAGCTTTTAAAATATGAATTTCTATTAATCCAATTCATTTTTACGAGCTTGTTCTAGTCAACAAAATTTAGAAACGCACTAACGTGAAGTCATATTTGGAACTCAAAATTTTAAATTCACGAATTCGCCTTTGTAACAATGGTCCAAACCTATTCTACAAATATCGAGTTTTCAAGTAGTTTCCCCCTGAAGATATTGTGTTTACGATCGGCCGGGAGTTATTCCTAAAACAGATTGGACTCTCTGTAAAATAAATCGTAGTAAAATTGGGGAATTTAAATTTTAAATTCACAAATTCGGCACTGGCGTGAAGTCAGCTTCTTTTACGCACTTGTTCACATCGCGAAATGGCGACTTGGAAATTTCGATGAAATTTGATGAAATATGAAAAGTTTCCAAAAAAATTTTTTCTTTCAAATTTTTCTATTGATAATTATTCTTATTGATACTGTCCATCTTTCAACCGAGTTTCATTTCGATCAGATAAATATTTTTCGAATTATTGAAAAATCAAAATTTCATATCTCTGTAATCATTCGGCAGATTTGTCCCATAAACGAACTTAGCCAAGATATCAAAATCTAACCTCGAAATTTCAAGACTTTAGGTCTTTCCTTTCGGAAGTTACAGCACGGACGGCCGGGCGGACAGAATTAAATTTGACCACGGATTTTGTTGAGGTTCGTATCGGTCATATCGATCATAGAATCGGAGAAATGCGATGGTGAGGAAAAATAGGAGTAATAAGGTCAGGAGTTTTTACACACTTGTTTGAACTCGTTGCCAAAGCGGTCACCTATTTACACATTGAGCTTCAGTTCATGAAGGAAATATTTCAGGATCTTCTTTTCATATGGTCCTCACGAAATTCTATCTACATAAACCCCAAGTTCATTTTTCAACCAAGTGCATGATTTCCATTCGATCCGATCTGCAATTTAGGAAATTTTAGGAAAATCAAACATTGAATGGAATTAAATGAAATGGAATTGAATGGGAGATTAAATATTTAAGGAATCGAATTTTACTCACTCAAGAATTTGAGAGTCTTTATTCAGCCGCAAACTTATCCTTCCAATATCGAGTTTCTAAGTCGTTAATCCCGGAAATGATTGAATATAGATTTCATTGAAATATGGCTGATAGTCTTCGAGAAAAAAATGGTATATTCGACCGATTTTGCCTATTAACTAACTGTCGATATATTTAGGCTCAGAAGCTATCCTGGAAATTTCCTTTCTTTCGAAAGTTAGAGCTGGACCTGGACAACAGGACAGAATTGAATTTGACCTTCATTAGTGAGTTAAACATAGTAGTTTTAGAATAATTTCGGCTCAAATGTCGAAAATGACAGACATTTGGGCAAAACGATGAAGCACTATTCCCTAGAACAAGAATTTGTCCACGAATTTTCTTCGCATTGTGTCTTACATCGTTTTTGGCAATTTTCAGCTTATACTTTTCCAGAACAAACACCAATAGCCAATACACTCCAGATAATGGATAATAGAAATTTCATCTGCTCAATTGATATAAACTTTTTGAGTTCTGCAACGAAGGTAAACATTAGATTCTTTCTGATGATGAGCGAATTGAAAAATTATTTTACTTTAATATAGGTATGTTTACATCTAATATTGATGAAGGACGAAGAAAGTAGATCCGTAAGAGATACGAGAAGATGATTTCACCCGAATTCATGTTAGAATTAATTTACGAATGTTGAGAAATGTAGAATTCCTGAGGCGGATAATTCATTCAAAGCTGGATCCATTTCTGTCACTAATTCCAAATATTATCATATCATTTTCTAAGCGGTTGCTTCCTTGTATTCACTTTTGCTTTTCTTGATCATAAATACTTGAATGAATCATTTTTCGGATTTGTTATGTATAACATTTTTGTCGCGCACCGTAGTGCGCGACAAAATTATGGAACAAATTCATTTTCTCAGTAGAAAAATATTTGGAACCAAAATCCTGAAACAGGTCTATTTTTGTTTCACTTTTACCAAATTTATATGCATTTTTGCAGGATTTTTGTTGCACCCTGTGCCATCCCCACCAACCCTCAAAATTTTTTGAATAGGGAAAGTGCGTCATGTGGTACTTTTTTAGCAAGATCTTTGTTTCTTCTTTTCAGGCGTGCAGAAATTTTCAAGAAAAAACGACGATGGTACCTGATGAAATTTGTCACCGAATGAAATTCTATCATTACATTACACAACGTGCAACCACTTTCAACCCCCTCACGTGAAAAAAAATTTTTTCTCCATTAAAGGTTTCGTAGGGGTTGAACGTTGTTCATGAACTAAACTGTGATGGTCGACTTCCATTCGGTGACAAATTTCATCAGGTACCATCGTCTCAAAGTAAATGAGCCATGGCATAGTGCACATGCTGAAAACCTCTTCGAAGTAACTAATTTTTCAAAAAAAATAATTTTTTCTTGAAAATTTCTGCACGCCTGTAAAGGAGATACAAAAACCTTGCCAAAAAAGTGCCACAGACCCACTTTCCCTATTCAAAGAATTTAGAGGGTTGATGGGGATGGCACAGGGTGCAACAAAAATCTTTCAAAAATGCATAAAAATTTGGTAAAAGTGAAACAAAAATTGAACTGTTTCAGGATTTTGTTGACAAATATTTTTCTTCTGATAAAATGAATTTGTTCCATAATTTTGACGCGCACTGTATAGGGAATATTGATTACTAATTAAAATACATACTCAAATATCCGTCTGGCTTTAGGGCCGTATCTAGGGTAAGGGAAGTTAGGGCAATGGTCATCCTTAAAACACCGTTGCCCCTACCTTAAAAAGCAAAGACTAAATATTCTATAAATTCATTAGATTGATGAAAATGTTCGCAAGGTTCTTGAATAGGAAAGAATTCGCTTTGTTCGAGAGATTTCTTCTCGATTTTCAAAACCAGTAATCCCCAAAAAATTATTTTATAATGTTAAAGTCCTTAGGGTGAAAGAAAAAATCACAAATGTATGGAACTCAATATTGCTTCAGCATATTTCACTTTCAAATCTCATTTTTTGTCCATGACGTCACTGCTCCACGAAATGTCGCAATATTGATATCACTATTTTGCCGACTCAAATAAGAAGCCAGGCAGTTTGGTATACAGGGTGTTCCTAAATTGTAGGTAAAAACGAAGAAGGGAGATTCCTTGCGATATAGTCAACTGAAATTTGCCATAGATATTACATTTTAGAATTCAAACCATATGATATTTTTTTCAGGAACTTTTTTTGGTGAGCCAATGTTAGTTTGCAAAATGTTAAGAAGAAGCTTTTTTAATATTCTAAACTTTATGGATCTTAAAATATTGTCCTTTAAATTATACAAGGAATCTCCCTTTTCCGTTTGTTCCTATAATTTAGGTACATCCTGTATATTAGTATTAATCATAAACATATTATCCTGAGCTATCAAATTAATATCATAAAGTTCATATGTTTTCTCTGTTTACATTATTGGGGTTGCTAAATAAAATTTCTCAGGGCTTCTGGGCGCTGTGTGCGAAAAAAAAAATTAGTTGTGTCAGCTTAATTATTGTATCCCTGCAATACCTTCGACAAATAAAAATAATCCAAAATATATGAGCTATGATTAGAAGAATATTTGGAAAAAATGATTTTTCTTTCCAATTGTTCTAATGACACGATCATCAGGAAATTTAACACAAAGTTGTCCGTCAGTATTTTCAAAATAGTTGCCGGGTTTTATCATGATTGAATTAGTATTTTTTGAATTAATCCGGAAAAATCAAAAACTTCAGAAATTATAATCGTATCGAAATAAAATTTGGTACAATGCTGTAAAATATGAAACTCAAGGTATGAACAGAAAAAAAAATTTTCAAATAAGGTGAATAGTTTCCGAACAAATTACTTCACTGACAGTACGATCTGAACAAAATTTCGTATGAAATTGCACGTTGTTATGCTTCAACTAACAGTCAAGTTTCAATCAAATCGCTGAGTAGTTCCTGAAATTTCAGGGAAATAATCTTAAAAGTTCAAATGATTATAACACCGAAATCATTCGGCCAATTTGTCCCATTAACGAACTTAACCGCCGCATTCCAATGTGCGAACTAATCTGGAAGTTTCAAGTCGTTAGCTTGCTCCGTTCGACAGTTATCGTGTCGTCAGCCGGACATAATCGATTTTCGACTCAACATTCGAAAATTACAGGCATTCGGACAAAATGATAGCACGCTGTTTCCCAGAACATGCGCGCAAAAAGTTGACGAAGAAGTATAAGAAGTTAAATAATATTATTTCTCACACACCTTATCATCTCCTGAATCTAGAAAAAAGTCCTCAATGTTTCAGATGTAAGAATATGAGGAAAAATCCCTAAAAATGTGTAAATACATACCTTATTCCTCTCTCCTCTCAAATATTGCTGGAGAAGTACTATACATACAGCTAAAGAATCGTCCGTTTCCTGTGGAAAAAGGTTTGCAAATGTAATAAATAAACAACACTGAAACTTCAATTCGATCCGACTTTTACTTCCGAAGATATAAGGAAAAACCTAGAAACGCATTGCTGTTAAGTCAGCAGCTTTTGCGCGCATGTTCAATGGAAATGACCGCTTTAGCAACGAATTCGTTCGCAGAAGCTGCTACCTTCACGGCAGTGCTTTTCTAGTTTTTTTTCGATAAAGTACTGAATTTCAATTCGATCTCATCTGTATTTTTGGAAATATTGAGAAAATAACATTTTTAATAGGTATATCTACGGAATAATGAGGTGGATTTTACTCATTCACGACCTTTGAAATTAAGCCCCAAACCTACTCTACAAATATCTAGTTTCTTAGTCGTTTCTTCCGGACTGACTTCCGAAAGAAACAACTTAGAAACTCGATTTTTGTAGAGTAGGTTTGGACCTTAATTATGAAAGCCCAATTCGTGAATAGGTAAAATCCACCCAATGATTTTCCCAATATTTTCAAAAACACAGGTTAGATGGAATTGAAATTCAGTTCTTTATGGAGAATGACTGTTCGGAGGTTCATCAGAATTCAATGAGGAAAATTTGATGAAAAGATCACAGAATATCGAATATTTGGAAAAAAAAATTTGAAAATTTTTTTTCTCCGAAAATAATGATTAGGTTTCAATGGAATTTGGCACAAACCTTAGAGTCAGTATTTAACAACAATTTTCCAAATTTCAATTCGATCCGATATTTACTTTCGGAGATATAAGGAAAAAAATCTAGAAAAGCACTGCCGTGAAGGCAGCAGCTTTCGCGCGCATGTTCAATGTAGATGACTGCTTCGGCAACGAATTTGAACATTCCAACAAAAGCTGCTGCCTTCACGGCAGTGCTTTTCTAGATTTTTTTCCTTATATCTCCGAAAGTAAATATCGGATCGGATCTTTTCGATAAATTACTGGGTTTCAATTCGATCTAATCTGTATTTTTGGAAATATTGGAAAAATAAAATTTTGAATGGGTATATCTAGGGAATCATTGGGCGGATTTCACCCATTCACGAATTCGACCTTCGTAATCAAGCCCCAAACCTACTCTACAAACCGTAAACACTATAACTTCCGGAAGAAACTACTTAGAAACTCGATATTTGTAGAGTAAGTTTGGCCCTAAATTACGAATGTCGAATTCGTGAATGGGTAAAATCCACCCAATGATTCCGCAGATATACCCATTCAAAATTTATTTTCCAAAAATACAGATAAGATCGAATTGAACTCCAGTACTTTATTGAAAAATGACAGTTTGAAGGTTTATACAGAATTTAATGAGGATAATATGATGAGAACATAACAGAATATTGAATATTTGAAAAAAAAAATTTTTTTTTCGAATTGTTCTTATGACACGATTATCCTAAAGCATCTTTGAACTAGCAGCAAAGTTTGTTTCATCACGATTGAAACAGTATTTCTTGAGATATACCGAAGAAAACAACGATATCTAGAAGCAAACCACGAAATTCTACATACTTTTTCCCAATATCTCCGAAACTAATAGCCGTATCGAACTGAAATTTGGTACACTACTGTGAAATATGGAGCTCAAGGTATGACTGGAATTGTTCTCGAATATGAATAATAGTTTCAGAAAAAATAAAAATTTTTCTGAAAAAATTTTGAAAAAAAATTTTTTTTCAATTCAGTGACCATAAGATTTCAACGAAATTTTGCTCAAAATTGCGCGTTGTTATGTTCAAACTAACTGCCAAGTTCCAATCCAATCGCTCCAGTAGTTTCTGAAATATGAGGGAAATAACCTCAAAATTTCAAATTGCTATATTTCCAAAACTATCTGGCCGATTTGGTCCATTAACGAACTCAACCGCGGATTTCGGATGCACGAAGTTTCAAGAAGCTAACTGATTCCGGTCGACAGTTATCGGGTCCACGGCCGGCCGGACAGAATCGAATTTGACTCCGGATTCGTCATCAGTGAGTCCAACATAGTCGTTGGAGACCATTTTCGGCTCAATCATCGAAAATAACAGATATTTGGACAAAACGATAGCACGCTGTTCCCCTAGAACATGCGCGCAAAAATGTGCCAAATTTAGTTGTTATTTGGAATTTTTATGTTACTTCCGCAATAAAACAAATACAAGTAGATTGAAACTCCGTAATCAGGTGGAGATTACCAACACGCAACTTAGTGCAAAATTTCGTTTTGATCTAATTGTCGGTTTTCTAGATTTTAGTACTTCGAATGATCAAGATAGTTTTTTCGAACATTGAAATAATACACACATGGGTTTTTTTCCCATGGAAAATACTAACAAGGACGGCAGGAGTGAATTTTTTCAAAATTATCAAACGTGCTAAGAAAATCGCAAAAATCTACATACTTTCAATTTTTCCAACAATACCAGCAGCCTATCTTCCACTGTTGAAGTCATGCTGTTTACTGTCGCGTGTCATCATAGGTATTGATTGTCTTTAAATGAGATTCGGTTATCCGTAACATGCGATAGGAACTTCCAACTTTTCAGTCACGAAATTGAGATTCAGAATTACCAGTTTGCTCTTTTCCTACCTGATTGATTGATCGATGGGGAGAGTGTAGTTTTTCTCATATTCCCGAGCAAAACCTTTGATTAGGTATCACAGTTATACAGGGTGTTCCTAAATAAGTGTATCAACGGTCAACTGTAGACTTCTCATGAAAAAATAACATTTTTTTTCTCTTCCATTTTTTCCTTCGTTTCGGAGGGTGTCAAATATGTATATTTTTTACAGTTTTTTGCTAATATCTCATAAACCATTTGAATTACAGAATTGAGGTTTTGTACACACATTTTACTAATAATAGCTACTTTCTTGCACTTTACTCGGTTTCATTGAATGTGCCAGTGGCGGAGATATTGAATTTGAACAAAGGTTTTTCCCCCCAACTTTTACACCATTGGACAAATTTGCATTTGCACATCTAATTCTGATGAGCCAATGTGCTTTACATAAAAAGGTACTGCTTCATTGCTCTAAAGTGAACCGTTTTCGAGAAAACTGGCATTTTATAATCAAAAATGATTAGCTAACGCATTGTAAATTTATTGTAATTGGAAAAATTAATAGTGACAATTAACGAGTTATTAATTTCCACAAAAAGATGTTTAATTTTAAGTAATGAAGTTATTTTACATTATTTTTAGCGACCATAGTTAACAAGAGTACAAGAATTGCTCGAAATTAAACCCGTTGGCTTGAAATGTACACATTACAATAACGTCTGGATCATGTTCCTATAAGCGTTGTTCATAAATCTGAGGGGTATTTTTAATTTGCTCTGCTGCGGCTTCAAGTCTAGCTGTCAACTCTTCTACGGTGTCAGCAGGAGTTTCATAGACAAAAGTCTTCATGTGCCCCATAAAAAATAATTAGTGGTAACTGTGTTTATTGTCATACAGCTTTATTTCAATTTTTGATCATACAATGTCACTTTAGAGCAATGAAACAGGAGTACCTTTTTCTGTAAAGCATAGTGGCTCATCAGAATTAGATGTGCAAATGCAAATTTGTCCAGTGGTGTGAAAGTTGGGGGGAAAAACCTTTGTGCAAATTCAATATCTCCGCCACTGGCACGTTCAATGAAACCGAGTAAAGTGCAAGAAAGTAGCTATTATTAGTAAAATGTGTGTACAAAACCTCAATTCTGTAATTCAAAGGGTTTATGAGATATTAGCAAAAAACTGTAAAAAATATACATATTTGACACCCTCCGAAACGAAGGAAAAAATGGAAGAGAAAAAAAAATGTTATTTTTTCATGAGAAGTCTACAGTTGACCGTTGATACACTTATTTAGGAACACCCTGTATAATCAGAATCAGAATTAGCTGTGCAAATGCAAATTTGTCCAGTGGTGTTAAAGTTGGGGGGAAAAAACCTTTGTGCAAATTTAATATCTCCACCACTGGCAAGTCTAATGAAACCGAGTAAAGTGCAAGGAATTAGCTATTTCTAGTGACAATGTGTCTACAAAAACTCCATTATGTTATTCGAAAGGATTATGAGATACATGTAAGCAAAAAACTGAAAAAAACATAGATTTTGACACACTGTATCTCTGAAACGAAGACGCGGAGAAAAAAATGGAAAAGAAAAAAAATGTTATTTTTCTATGAAAAATCTACAGTTGACTTTTGATACACTTATTTAGGAACACCCTGTATGTATAGGCAGAGCTGTAAGATAAAAGTATCTTAGTTACTTCACAGTAACTTAGATACTTTAAACTATCTAAGTTACTGTCTTATATCCTTTTTTTGTTGGCGAACTTTCGGAGATATTGGAAAAAAATATGTCAAATTTTGTGTTTTTTCTTCGGTATATTTGTAATTTCTGGAATAATTCAAAAAATACTGATCCAATCACAATAAAATTTGGTAGCTAATTGGCAAATGAAAATGTACAATTTTGTGCTGAATTTCGTGTCATATGGACAATTTGGAATAATTTTTTTTTTAATTTTCTGCAATTTTTTTTGGAATCTATTCATCAGATTTTGAATGAATTCTGAGCACACCTTGAATCCTCATTTGTTTCACAACAACTTTACCAAATTTCAGTCCGATCCGATTTCAATCTTTGCAGCTAGATATTGGGAAAAATATCAAATTTCATGGCTCTTTCGTCGGTGTAGTTGTTATTTCCGGATTAACTCAAAAAATACTGATAACATTATGATCAATTGGTATATAGCTTTTTGGAAAATACTGATGCAGAACTCTGTGCAAAATTTCGGGATAATCATAACAATTTGAAAAACGAAATTTTCTCAATTTTTCTTAAATTATTTTTTTCGAAAACTATTCATCAAATTCCGAACAAATTATGCACAGACCTTGAACTCTTCATTTCAGAACTGCGTGATGATCGTGTCATAAAAACAATTTTGAAAAAATTCTTTATTGAAAGAAGAAAATCAAATTCCTCAACTCTATGGTGCTACGAAAATAACATAACCTAGATTCCAATTTGACACCTCTATCAAATCGTCATATTTGGTCAAAATTGTGACAAAATATTTCATGTTTACCTGGACTTTCTAATATTAGCAAAATCGCAAACCAAATCATGAAGATTCCATTAGTTCTCATCTGTGATATTTATATTCGATAACATTAGCCAAGTTTACTTAAGTTTTCCCATAAAAAGAATCAACAACTATGAAGGGGACATTGTTCACGAAGTTTTCTCTAGATTGTAGCGAATGATATAACATGTGACAAGAATTATGAGGGATGACAAAATGGGGTCTCAAACATTAGAAATACTAAGGCAAGGTGTATGGGCATCTCTGACTGGTGGCTGGTTTTATGACCCCCATCAAGACATATTTTGTAACACATTTCATCTTTATATTTGGCTCTTTCTCCTATGTTTTCCGTTCACTATCTATGTGGTGAGTTCTTGGTTCTGATTTGGGTGGATAGTTTGCATCCTTATATTCTTCGAAAATAAAAAAGTTCATAAATGATGTTTTGATTGTTTTAGTATTTTCCTCCGAAAACACTAATCTGGTATTTATACTGCATAATAGTAGCAGGGTTGATAGCCTTCATCAAAATTTTGAATTATGCATTACATAAAATGTATGATACAACAGACTGCATCAAAGAGGAGACTGAAGATGAAGTGGACAACCCAAAAAGGTACCTAATTTTGACTACAAGAATGTAAAAATGATTAAATAAAACCAGGAATATAGTTTCATAGTCATTTGAGTTAAATTATTATGAAATTAGGTGTTATAATATCTGCATCGAATTGTGATATAATGATTTCTGGATAGTTTTCAACCTATCTTAGCCAAACCTGTATGATGTAGTTTTATATTAACGAAAATGTGCCTGATTCCTTAGAAATAAAGGATATTATTGATCTTTATTAACTTCACTCTCTACATTAATGCACCTAATTTCAAATAGAAGTAATTCTTTCATGCTTTGTACTAAATATTTACTCGTATAACTTTATTTGTAAACACAGAGATGAAGAGGGCATCGAATTGCAAGTTCTTTCTAATAAATCTGTGGAAGAAAACTTGGATACTGCAAAACCTCAGAGTTCCTTGATGTCCTATGCAGAAGCAGGTGCTGTTCCAAGTACTGATGCAGATAGCATGGAATCTATTGAATTACTTCATCTTGATAACGGTGATAATGAAAAACTACCGGGTACTATTGGTAAGTGGAATTATTGTCGAAGAGGCATTAATGTTGGATATGTGTCCATCTACGCCAACTGATAGGGACTCATTGCAATTCAGATTTATCCATAATTTTTCCGATGGGCCTTTCTTTTTTAGATTTGAAAGCAGAAGTACATCGTAAGAATTCATCGGAAAGTAGTGAGGATCAGATCTTTCTGGCTGCTCTTACTGCAGAAACTTTAGCGTTGAAGAAACAAGGCAATAAGGAAACTAGAAAAAACCACCAAAGATCAAAAACAGATAGTTATGTCAACATCTACATCAAGCAGGAGAGACCATCTAATTTTAAGAAACGTCCATCCAGGGAAGATAGCGATGAACTAGTTGAATCAGTCGAAGGTTCATACTCACAACAAACTTTTGTGAATATTGAATCTGAAGCAGGTCCTTCCAGATCTGACTGTCGTAGAAGGCATTCAAATTTCACTAATAGCACTTTGAATATACATCCTGCATTAGCTCAAGAAATTAAAGCAACTGGTTCTTTCGAGTTAGGTTAGTGTGTTTTCAAGTTGAATATATATTTATTAGCTTTTTTGGTGAACCTGCAAAGTTATTGATTAGATATTTGCATCAAATACAAGGTGTTTCTAACAATTTCTAAATTGATGCATTTTCAGGTCACCTTTCTATTCATGAAAACGATCACTTGTTTATTTTATGTCCACAAATCATGTTTTTACCTCCACTCAAGTACAAATCGCAATAGACAACTTCGGCCCAAGTTGCCAACCCACAATTTACTTAGCAAGTTTACTTTCACTGGGGAACGGGAATTTCAAGACAAATTCGACATGATAAGGTTCGCATTATTTATAAATAACCGTAAAACATGCCTCGGCTCTTCAAACCAGATAATTCCTTCCAAATATAGGGTTTTGTTAAGATCGTCCCCGATTGGCTGAAATTTAAGTTGGGATTCCTGATTTCATGCAAACAGTGTCAATTTTCATAGGATACGTTCCGAAAATCCACTCTGTTGTTTCATTTGCCGATTTTCCGCTCCGTAAATATGAAATATTCGGATGGTTCCTGGAACAAGCGCGTGAAAAAGGTTATTTACGGAATCTGGTTGATGAAAATGCGGTCGATTTACTGTCACCAGAACGATTTTCTATGGTAAATATCCATAGCATAGAAAAATCTATGTTTACTTTAGGTTTGTTTTGGTTTCGAGTTCAGAACTGTACGGGACGGTTCTAGCACAGATCTATGGTCTATGCTAGAACCGTCCCGAATAGATCTGAACTCGGAACCAAAACAAACCTAAAGTAAACATAGATTTTTCTATGCTATGGATATTTACCATAGAAAATCGTTCTGGTGACAGTAAATCGACCGCATTTTCATCAACCAGATTCCGTAAATAACCTTTTTCACTCGCTTGTTCCAGGAACCATCCGAATATTTCATATTTACGGAGCGGAAAATCGGCAACCGAAACAACAGAGTTGATTTTCGGAACGTATCCTATGAAAATTGACACTGTTTGCATGAAATCAGGAATCCCAACTTAAATTTCAGCCAATCGGGGACGATCTTAACAAAAACCTATATTTGGAAGGAATTATCTGGTTTGAAGAGCCGAGGCATGTTTTACGGTTATTTATAAATAATGTGAACCTTATCATGTCGAATTTGTCCTGAAATTCCCGTTCCCCAGTGAAAGTAAACTTGCTTAGTAAATTGTGGGTTGGCAACTTGGGCCGAAGTCGTCTATTTCATTCAACTAACCTCTATTGCTTATGATTTTCACTCAGTCCAAAAGTGAAGTTTGGCATTGGCGCAATTAAATTGTTCAGAATTCTGTGTATTCTCTGATGAAAGCTGAAGGGAAATACTTATCTGTCATTTACGTTCGCTAGGCAGTCATAAGGCGTTGTTGGCAGACTTCTCTTCAAGATTGATTAATAATATAAAGGTTAAAAGTTGACCGTTATTTTCAATTAATCGTTTGGAAAGTCAATTTGTTGACTACATACAGAGTGTAACAGCCAAATGGAATAAATTCGATAACGAATAAATGAGGGGGTGTTAGGAAAAACGCTCGGACACGTCGATTTGTAATTTTAAATGCGCATAGTTTTCAAGAAAATAAAATTATATAGGGTGTTCCATACGACCGTGGCCAATACCAACTTTCTTATTTCAAATGTAACCCCCTGTATAGTATTTATTTTTTGGATTCTTGATAAAATTCTAGACTTAATTCATGTACAATGTCCTATACCTATCCACAACTTTTTCAGAAATATTAAGTATTTTCAGAAATGTTGAGTAACGTAAGAAGACAATTCTACACCAGATTAGCATGTTGCCAAGACGTTCGCGGCGAGCATTTTGAACATTTCCTACATTGACATTAATGTTTTTTTTTAATTATTAAGAAATAATCAGTATTACTTGTCAGGTTTTGAGTGTAATGTACCAAATTTGTGAAATAAAATAATTTTTATTTGAAACGTTGATTTTTGCACTAAATCTGAAAACACTTAATATTTCCGAAATAGTTTCAGATAGGTTTAGGACATTGTGCATGAATTGTGTCTAGAATTCTCTGGAGAATCCAAAAAATAAATAACATACAGGGGGTTGCATTCGAAATAAGAAAGTTGGTATTGGCCACGGTCACATGGAACACCCTATATAATATTATTTTCTTGAAAACTATGCGCATTTAAAATTACAAATCGACGTGTCCGAGTGTTTTTCCCAACACGCCCTCATTTATTCGTTATCGAATTTATTCCATTTGGCTGTTACACTCCGTAGAAGCAGTGAGTGATTGTCTCTGATGGAAAAGGTGACCTGAAGAAGCATCTTTCCAGAACTTTGGGGACACACTGCGTACATTGATGCAAAAATCTTCGCATTGTTTTTACAATGTAAAAAGTGACCTGAAGCTGCATCTTAACAGGTTTGCATCTTGGTTTTTTTTTTTTATTCTTCCAAGTGAATTTTAAAAGAAAATATCTTGAACTGTATTGCAGGATTGATTGATAAAAATCCCAACCCTGATCTGCCGTCTGATGAGTTTTATTTTCAACCTCATAGTAGTATTGGAGTAAGAAGGATACGATCCACTGCTCTTGAGACTTCGTGTCCTGCTCCATCTCTAACTGTACATCCGAACAGCTTGGAGATAATTGGTTGTAAAAGCCGGAATCCCTTACCACCCCCAAGGTAATGAATAAAAGTTCAAGAAACTTAACGTATTTAACCTGCACATTTATACCATACACCTACCCTGAAACCTCAAACTTCAACTCTCACAATTCTACTGAAAATTCGAAAATGGCAGAGAATATTAGTTAGTTAGGAATTGGTTTCTCGGAGAAGAACAGAGCTCCAGCAATAATATGTAACATAACCACAAGGACGAATATCCGTCGATAAATCAACAAATATTCCCCCTTGATCAGAGCTAATCATCCAATCAACCAAAACACCTACACCGAAGAAGCGGATCCAAGTAGAATGACTACAGCTGTTTCACAATTGTTATTGATCGTCAGGTCAACTTAACTTGGATAAACCGCAGAGAGTTCTCTCGATACTTGTTACCTTTCAGAAGGACCGCTGCAGTATAACAACATACAGCGCGCCATCTGCCAGGAGCATCTTGCGAGTGTCACCTTCGAGTGCAGAATACTTTGATCGATGTGTATGACGTTCATCCTTTTGTCGCATCAGGTCGCTGTAGCTGCGATATTGCAGCTTTACAAAAAACCGATACGACGTTGGAAACACTCGGTTCATGTGGATTCCCACCACAAGACCTGGCAGATGGCGCGTTGTATGTTGTTATACTGCAGCGGTCCTTCTGAAAGGTAACAAGTATCGAGAGAACTCTCTGCGGTTTATCCAAGTTAAGTTGACCTGACGATCAATAACAATTGTGAAACAGCTGTAGTCATTCTACTTGGATCCGCTTCTTCGGTGTAGGTGTTTTGGTTGATTGGATGATTAGCTCTGATCAAGGGGGAATATTTGTTGATTTATCGACGGATATTCGTCCTTGTGATTATGTTACATAATAGTTAGTGTTAGTTAAAAGTATTTCACCCAGAATGAATAACTTCCTGAGTTGGATTTTTTTGTAATGTGGTAGTCCCACATCAGAAACGAAACGATAGCATTTTCATAAAATCTTATAGATATGCAAAAAAAATTTTTACTGTGTTTTACGATCCCATAGCTGAATATACTCTGGTAGAACGTCTAAACATTGACGAAATAAGGTGGTCAATGTCTACTTGTGGCAACTCTGTAAATATCTTGAGCTTTGTGGATTAATTGTTCCAGAGTCTGTTGAGTTTGGTCCAAATTGGACAGTTGCCTCCTCCCCATCATAGCCCACACGTGTTCAATGGGATTTAAATCCGAAGAACCGGGTGGCCAGAGCAAAACGTTTACGTCAGCTTCTTGAAAATGTCTTGAAAATAGACTTACGTTGTCTTGCATAAAACGGACGTTTGGACGGCTATTTAGATAAAGCAGAGTTGTAGGTCATCCTCAGCATAATCTGGAGCTGTCATACTGTCTCGAATAAACAGAAGTGGTTATAGTGCCATGAGCAAAAGCCCTATAAACTATAACTGCCCCACTTCTCTCTGTAGGTGCCCTACAAAACCCATGAACCTAAGTCGTGACGGACGTAGTAAACTGCAAAATCGCAGATGCAGGATTTGCAAGATGCTCCTGGGAGATGGCGCGCTGTATGTTGTTATACTGCAGTTATTGGTTTCGTGCGTCGTTTGACATTTGTCATACGTTGGAGGTAAAACAACCTCATTTACCCGCTTTGTTTATGTTATGAAGTACAGCATTTTCAACAATTTCAGGATAAATTCAAAAGTTAAAATGATTTATATTCATAGAATTGGTGAATAACTAGGCCTAGTTATTGTTTCGTTGTGAAATACAACATAAATACACCGAGAGACGAAGGAATCCGATTTTTCAGATATATTGTAGGGTAGACTTTATATTTGAATATTTGCATTTTTGACCCATTCCCCTAAGTTTTATCTGGTATTGGAAGAAATAGAATACTATGTGAACTATCCCAGAGAGGGCAAACATCCTATATCCACGCCATAAATTGAAAAAACTGTTCTGACAAAGTAACAAACTATAGTAGAGTTTGTTGGAGGCATTTCAACACTGCTTAAGGAATTATGTTAGATTCTATTTAATTTGTTCTGTTTAATAAGTTGACTCATGATGAGATAAGTATGATAAGAATATTTCGTCTTTGTTATACACATTTCAAGAATTATATCTTCTCGACACTACATTAGCTGGCGTTATGATCCTGAATGATTACCACTCGCATCATTGCATGCATTTTATAATAATGAACCAGATAACTTTCTCTGTTCTCAACCGAACGTTCCGATGTGGCTCGACTACTCAAGGATGGAACTTCTACATTTTGTTGTTTGTAATATGTTTCGAATTGACCTTATTGTCAATTATTAAAGATTATGAAAGCCCTTATGTTGCATCTGCATAATAAAAAAGTATTTTATATGGATAGTAAAGCATTTTTTGAGGAAGAATCGAAATCGGTGTTCAAGGAAAAAATTTCATATGAATTATTTTATTTGTAACATATATTTAGTTTAATAAATATATAATTGAAGATTATGATAGCACTGACATAGCAACTGTAGACCAATATTGTAGTAATTTGATCATTTGCAACATAGAACGTTATTTGAAATAGTACTGAGAAGTTCTCTAGAATCCATGTTTTTTCCATTCCATACATTTGTTGGATTTCATTCTGCTGTTTATCTTCAGGAACTAATGAGCCAAACATTTTACTGTTTCATTTTCAATAGTTATACCTATAATAAATGCTATCTCTGATGTGGATACTGTAGGCTTTAAAAGACAAGGATAAATACTGCAATTTTCATTTATATCGTTTTGAACGATTATCATCTGAGATTTAATATCAGTTAATCAGATCCATTATCACAAAATTCCACTTGTAAAATTAATAAAATCACTAAAATCTCCAAATAATCGCTCTTCGCCAATGTAAACAAAGCGAATGTATTCCTTGGTCTCTCGGTGTATTTATGTTGCATTTCACAACGACACAATAACTTGGCCTCACAGGTCTAGTAATTCACCAATTCTATGAATAAAAATCATTTTAACTTGTGAATTTATCCTGAAATTGTTGAAAATGCTGTATTTCATAACATAAACAAAGCGGGAAAGTGAGTTTGTTTTACCTCCAACGTATGACAAATGTCAAACGACGCACGAAACCAATTCCATCTGTCAGGTTATAAGCATCTAGATTCCTATACGGTTTATTCAAGGTAAGATGGTCTGACGATCAGTAAGAACTGGGCAACAGCTGTAACCATTCTCCTTGGACGCCGCTTCTTTGGTTTAGATGTTTTGGTTCTTTCCTCTCAAGTTGGAATGTCTGTTGATTGATCGACAGATTTTCGTCTTTGTGGTTATGTTAGTTTATTACTACCGGAGCTTTCTTATCTCTATAAACCAATTCCTAACTGTTAAGATATTTTTAACAAACATCCCCTCACTTTCATATACCTTTCAGCACAACATTGGTAAGAAACCAACACCTGAATTTATGTCCATATTATGGTTCCGAGATTGTATACCCAATAGCAGAACAATCCGACGAGCACCAAACCTCTCAGGGTCCTGATTCTGATCCAGACTCAGCAACCCGTAACTCTGATTCTGATTATGAGGAATGTGGTAGAGATAGATCTCCTTATTTATATGTTAAACTAGGTAAATTAAAGAAATCAATGCCGTGTAAATTACGATATCAGCACTCGAAAGAAAGAGAAATTGATGATGAAAACGAGGTCGCAAGTGCCAATTCCAAAGACATGTTATTAAGCGAGGAACCTTCGGTTGTAGAAGTCCAAGTAGATGACCAAATCAACAACATCGAATGTATTATTGTGTCCGAAGATTCCATCGACAAGAGATCCAGTGATTCCGCTAGTAATACAAGTTTAGAATGTAGGGAAATTGTTATGCATAAACCATCGAGGTCGAAAATGAAAGCTAGTCATAAGTGTTTAAGTAGGGATGCCGAAGAAATCGGTAACGAATGTAGACATCAGTCGAGGAAGAAGAAGAAGAGGTGTGAAGGGCAGTCGGTATTCTATGGAATGGACACTAGTGAGGGTGAAATGGATATTCCTAAACGGAATCTGAGCGGTGCATCCGCTCATTCTGGATCTGGAAATCGTTCTAGTCTAGTCAAATTGGATTTAGATTGGCTTTTTGGGGAAGAGTCGTCATCGGAAAATAAAGGTTAGTTTACTTACAGTTATAAAAATTTGAGGATTTTATGTTTTGTTGAAAAATCATTCGATTATTACTTCGTATGTATAATTCCCCATTCATAAGAGGGTGTCTTCAAGTTGTACAGGGTGATTCATCAAGGGTGGCCACCGGCCGTGTCTCGGAAACCGTTCATCCTATAACTTCCAGAAAAACATTCTAATGACAAAATCGGCCCCTAGAAAGTGATTAAAAATATTTTCAAGTTCGTAGTTCCCCACTAGAGGGCGCAATCTATCACTTGTAAAATATAATCTCATTTTTTACGAAATATTCTCCAGCTGACAGTGGTAAAGAATAATAAAATGAAAAATACTCATCTCATTCAACAACTTTTGTTTGAGTAATTTTTCCATATTTCCTTTTTTTTAGTGATGGGATGGAAAAACTTTTCTTCACAAAAAAAACACTGGAGAATTTCAAATGCAATGCTATGATTCTAACCGACTGAGAATAAGCTAAGCATTATCACCTATTTACTTGTTTAAACCGCAGACAGATACCTCCAGTCATTCGAAGTTATTAACATTTTAGAAAATTTTGATAAGTGTTGATCACTGTGAGCTTGAAACAACAAGGAAGTGACTTTAGTCATCATGACAATGCAGCAAAATACTAAACACACATGAAATAACAATAATACGATAAAATGAAACAAAAATTAGCAACAACGAAAATATTTGAACAAAAAACAACCCTTATACATAATCATTTCAAATATTCAAAGTGTCTACCATTTTTTTCTATACATAAATTAAGTCTTTCTTTAGTTGATACTGGTCACAGTTTCAGCTGCCTGTCATAATCTATTTTTCATATCCTCACTTGTAGTTGGGGGTGTTCGGAAAACTAAGTCTTCATTCTCCCCCGAAAATAAAATCTAATACTGTGAGGTCGAGTGATCTTGCTGGAAAAATACTCCCTCGTCCAATCCTCCTCCTTGAGAAGACGGTATCTTATTCCCTAACATTAGCAGCATAATGCGCCCGGCAACCATCTTGTTGATACCACATATCTAACCTGATTTGAATAGCAATATCTTCTAAAAGATTTCGAAAATTTTCCGTTAAAATTTCAAGCACCTTTGTCCCGTTAAGATACTATCGAAGAAAAATGGTCCGAAAACTGTTCCATCAAAAATTCCGCACCACACGGAAACACTCCAGCGATTCTGATTATTGACTTATCTTTGCCAATATGGATTGTTAGATGATCAGTAGTGGCTGCTGTGTAAATTTACTTTACCATTGCTAGAAAAAGTAGCCTCGTCAGTCCATAATATTCTATGAAGTAAGTTAGGTTCGCCGTTAAGCATTCGTTTCAACCAATTGCGAAAGTCCTGTCGTCTCTTTCAATTCTTGGTGCAAGACAACATGATACAGATGCAGTTTATGGTCCTTTAGTATCCTTTGAACTAGCGAATAATTCAATCCCAAATCACTTGCAATTTTTCGGATGCTTAAATGTAATTCAGAATAAACATAAGCCAAAACTTTTATGATATTATCCTCATTACGGCTTATACGTTTTCCATTTGTTCTTCCAACATATTGAACCTTCCAAGTTTGTCGCAGTCTTCGTGTCAATATTTTGAATACTTTTCTGGAATGACGACGTCTTTCAGGATATCGTATCGGGTATTCCCTTTAAGCTACTGCATTTTCTGAACATTCAGCATAAACATTAAGCATATCATATGCTTCTCCGTTTGAATAATGAGGCCTCATAAACTAGTAGTTTGCAATCGACCTAAATAAATTTTACAGCTATAGAAACCGAGAATAAACAGTAACGCCAAACCTTACTGGATCTAGATCAGCTTGTTTTGTGAGTGACATACATTTTTGATAAGTTTCTCCTTTCATTTGATTGTTTAGATGATGAAATAACTCAATTCCTCCTGAATTTCACAGGGTTGATCAACACTTATCGAAATCTGAAAAAATGTTAATATCTTCGGAATGACCTGAGATATCTGTCTGCGGTTTAACAAGTCAATAGGTGATAATGCTTAGCTTATTCTCAGTTGGTTAGAATCATAGCATTGCATTTGAAATTGTCCAGTAAAACGCGCAAATAGAGTGAAGTGACATAAAACAGCCTGTAGTTTTTAATTGGATCACCCGGTAAGTTGTTGTCATATTTTTCTGTGATCTGCTTTTGATGGCCTTCGAATAAAATCAAATTACGTGAAAATCGGTTCACGCATACAGAAGTAAGAGTGTTTTTTTTGTGAAGAAAAGTTTTTCCATCCCATCACTAAAAGAAAGGAAATATAGAAAAATTACTCAAACAAAAGTTGTTGAATAGGAAGAGTATTTTCCGAGATACGGCCGGTGGCCACCCTTAATGAATCACCCTGTACATTAATTTTAACCATAGATCGCTCAAATGAAACACTTTTTTTGGCATTTTTCCAGATTCGGCTCAGGTGAAAAGTTATAAAAGCATTTAATTTTTCCTCGATGTGCTAATATGATTCCACACTTTGTATAAAAGTTCAACAAAGATATCCCTTACTGTAATGTGTATTGTAGACTCACCAATCCATTACTTGCAATTCAATAAAGGTTCATTGATAAAACTAATTAACTAACTTCATTTTTCTAATTTTTGTTTATTGCAGCATTATTATAACGTAAATATTTCACTATACTATATCGAAACGCTGATCTTCCACTCAATATTCCTGCTGTATTTATGTATTTCCACGATATGATTGCACACAATTTCATCATACCCCATTCTTGCATTGAAAATTCCATGAAAATCAAGATTTTCATCAAATTTATTATATTATATTATATGAAGTCATTCCATCATAGTAAACACATTTTTCAAACTCTATGAATTCTCTGGAATATCTGGTCCATAGATATGTAGGCTATGTCTCCAAGTCTTTTAGTCCGGTCACAAAATAGAAAAATATTTAAAAACTTCAGTAGCAACCATGTACCATATTTGAACAATTGACGAACTGTGAATGTATTTGATTTCCAGAAACTACCAAATCAAGTGATTGGGCCAACTCCTCGACCATATCCCTGGAACACGATGTTAGTAAAGTTCTTCAGGAAACAGTTACATCGGCAAGAAGTCTGGGTGCGATTCCCAAGAAATCAAGAAGTATCCAATCATCTCAAATGAATGATGCTTCTGGTCGGAAAACACCTAAAAGCGAATCTGATAAGTGTAGCAAATGTAGATCTAAGCTGGACGTAGAAGCTGGGCCCTCTTGTTCTCGTGATAGGGGCAGACACTCAAGGTCACGTGATAGACCTGACAGTGTTGAGAGGGTCGAGTGTTATGTACTGCCTGCATCTGGTCTCAAATCCATCAATTTCGTGCCTAGAAGAGAGAGTAGACAACTAAGGTGAGAAAATTATTTTCCATTTGACTTTATTTAAAAAAAAAATTTGTGACTTGGTTAAAAAAAACTTTCACTAATTTTTTTCTTAATGTCTTTAGAATCTATTCCATGAAGGTTAATATGAATTCTAGAGTATACAGGGTGTTCCTAAACTGAAGGTACAAACATCTTTGAATAAATTCAAGGACGAAAAGTTCAATAAACATGGACTGCAAACTTTTCATTTTTGAGATATAAGATGTTAAAGTTTGAATTTTTTCAAGATTTTTTTTCTCATAATATCTGCACATCACAATATGAGTTATGACTTTATGGAATCTTTATGAATCTCCCCTCTTAGTTTGTACCTCCAATTTGGGAACACCTGTATATCAAAGATCAAGGACAAAAAAATTTCAAAAAGCACTGCCGTGAAGGCAGCAACTTTTGCGCGCATGTTCATTGTAGATGACCGCTTCAGCAACGAATTTGAACATGCACGCAAAAGCTGCTGCCTTCACGGCAGTGCTTTTTGAAATTTTCTACTGATAAATCACTTGATTTCAATTCGATCAAATCTGTATTTTTGGAAATATTGGAAAAATAAAATTTTGAATGGGTATAATATCTACGGAATCATTGGGCGGATTTTACCCATCCACGAATTCGACCTTCGTAATTAAGCCCCAAATCTACTCTACAAACATCGAGTTTCTAAGTCGTTTCTTCCGGAAGTTATTGTATTTACGGTCAGCCTAACGGCCGACTGCGTAAACACAATTACTTCCGAAAGAAACAACTTAGAAACTAAATATTTGTAGAGAAGGTTTGGACCTTAATTACGAAGGCCGAATTCGTGAATGGGTAAAATCCACCCAATGATTCCGTAGATATACCCAATCAAAATTTTATTTCTCCAATATTTCCAAAAATACAGATCAGATCGAATTGAAATCCAGTACTTCATCGAAAAATAACAGTTTGAAGTTTCATACAGAATTTAATGAGGATGATATGATAAGAAAATCATAGAAATTTTTTTTGTCAAATTTTTCTAATGACACGATTATCATGAAATTTCGCATAAAGTTGTCTTTTAGCATCTGAGAACTAGCTGTGAAGTTTTATCAGGACTGAATCAGTATTTCTCGAGTTATACCGAAAAAATCAACGATATCGAGAGGAAAACCTCGAAATTTGACATATTTTTTCCCGATATCTCCAAAACTTATGATCGTATCGAACTGAAATTTGGTGCACTGCTGTGAAATATGAAGCTCAAAGTGTAACTGGAATTTTTTTTGTATTTGATGAATGGTTTCCGAAAAAAAAAATTTTTTGGAAAAAAATTTCGAAAAAAAATTTTTTTTAAATTTACTGACAATATGATCCTGACAAAATTTGGCTCAAAGTTGCGCGTCGTTATACTCCACCCAACTGCCAAGTTTGAATCCAATCGCTTAAGTAGTTTCCAAAATAAAAAATAAACAACTTCAAAACTTCAAAAGCCTATAACTCAGAAACTATTCGACCGATTTGGCCCATTAACGAACTTAACCGTGGCATTCTGATGCTCAACCTATCCTGAAAGTTTCAAGTTGCTAGCTCGCTTCTGTCGACAGTTAGCGTGTCTACGGCCGGCCGGACAGAATCGACTTTGACTCCGGATTCGTCATCAGTGAGTCCAACCTAGTCGATTGAGACCATTTTCGGCTCAATCATCCAAAATTACAGACATTTGGACAAAACGATAGCACGCTGTTCCCCTAGAACATGCGCGCAAAAAGTAAATCTACTGTTGAGTATTGCATTTTGAACTTTTAACTACTCAAAAGTGAGAACCCCTGGAAATTGTGGTGTCTTTCTAGATCGAGTTTGGAAGAATCATCATCTAGTACATCTAGAATAAATGAGTTGAGTACTTTATTACCGTCCACACCTCTGCTATCTGCATTTCTCGCATCTCGGAGAGACATTCCCTTAGCACTTTGCTTACCAACAGAAAAATTGAGGTTAGAGCATGCTCCTCAAGCTCTCAAAAGACGACGAATGAGTAAAAGTAGGGGATCAAGAGCTAGACGAGGAGCGCATGAGAGAAGGAGGAATCATAGTGCAGCGCCACCTGGAGGAGAAGTAGTAGATGAAGGTTAGTTATTAATATTCAGTGGAAATTGAAATAGGGATTTTGTTGCGTCGACATCTTCACGCAAGGACTAGAAACAGACCATAATTTGATGATATTTTGTGAGGGGGGTTTTTTCAGCTGCACGAGAAATTTCGATGGTTGTTGTATGGATGCATAGAATACATAAAGTGCGGACACTCTTTGACATATTTTGGGTCCGAAATGAGGTCCAAACGTTGTCAAAATACGGCTTTGTTGGCCTACTTCAGTTTTCGCCGATAGATGCCGGCATAGGAAAATCTGAACGGGAATTTCAGGACAAATTCGACATGATAAGATTCGCGTTATTTATAAATACCCGTAAAACATGCCTTGGCTCTTCAGACCAGATAATTCCTTCCAAATATAGATTTTTGTTGAGATCGTCCCCGATTGGCTGAAATTTAAGTTGGGATTCCTGATTTCATGCAAACAGTGTCAATTTTCATAGGATACGTTCCGAAAATCAACTCTGTTGTTTCGGTTGCCGATTTTCCGCTCAGTAAATATGAAATATTCGGATGGTTCCTGGAACAAGCGCGTGAAAAAGGTTATTTACGGAATCTGGTTGATGAAAATGCGGTCGATTTACTGTCACCAGAACGATTTTCTATGGTAAATATCCATAGCATAGAACAATCTATGTTTACTTAAGGTTTGTTGTGGTTCCGAGTTCAGATCTGTTCGGGACGGTTCTAGCATAGACCAATAGTCTGTGGTTCTGAACTCGGAACCAAAACAAACCTAAAGTAAACATAGATTGTTCTATGCTATGGATATTTACCATAGAAAATCGTTCTGGTGACAGTAAATCGACCGCATTTTCATCAACCAGATTCCGTAAATAACTTTTTTCACGTGCTTGTTCCAGGAACCATCCGAATATTTCATATTTACGGAGCGGAAAATCGGCAACCGAAACAACAGAGTTGATTTTCGGAACGTATCCTATGACAATTGACACTGTTTGCATGAAATCAGGAATCCCAACTTAAATTTCAGCCAATCGGGGACGATCTTCACAAAAACCTATATTTGGAAGGAATTATCTGGTTTGAAGAGCCGATGCATGTTTTACGGGTATTTATAAATAATGCGAACCTTATCATGTCGAGTTTGTCCTGAAACTCCCGTTCCCCAGTGAAAGTAGACTTGCTAAGTAAATTGTGGGTTGGCAACTTGGGCCGAAGTCGTCTATTATAAAGTCAAATTGACCAATTTCCTGGATACCGATAGAATTTTGGTTTCCAGAAATCAAATGCAGCAATTTTATGCAGGCGATAATAAATCGAAATTCGATGAACTTTTCTGTTGGGAATTCAAAGGGATGGCTGTTGTTGAGATCATTAGAATATTCATCTCAGCTGTTACTTACTATGCCGGTATTTTAGTCTAAGAATTTTCCTTAAAATTAAATATTCTAGAGAACCTTGAACAAATTTCTATTAGCACATTCTTCCCTTTCTTCAATATTTTCGAATTCTTGGAAGAAATAATACTGAAACCAATGGATCGTTGTGAGATTCCCTTTCTAACCTTTCTTGTTATGAAGCATAGCAAGGACTATTTTGAGGTTGCTAAGATAGCAATATTGATAGCAAGATTCTTGTTAAAGTGACAGATCATACTGCTCAAAATCCTTGATCAGAATACCAATAATTCCAATCTTGTTATGATAGCAATATCTTTTTCCTAGCAATATTGCTATTTGCAAACAGAATCGACCTGATTGTCCCTTTGATAACAAATTGCCCTGCAGATCTACATGAATCAATCAACTATGTCCAAATCTTATCTGCTTTCAGAAATACATCACGCACCTAACGACCCAAGCAATTTGGAAAAAACACCTCCGAAAAGATGCTGCGTCGCGCCAACGCCTTCAACACCAACTAATGCATATGAATTCTGGCAAAGTGCCTTCGAGGCCGCGGAAAATACTGCAGCTATGCTGGAAAGGACCAACCCTAAAATCTTAAATTACATGGAAGATTTCCAGAGGAGACACACCCGTAGGAACCAACTCGTTAACGTCATATCGGACACTTTGAGGCGTCAAATATTGAATGAACCGCAAGCAGATACCATAATTATAAATACGTCAACATTTCTCAACGATGGAAACTTCAATGCTACAGCGCCGACGTTTAAATTCATTCAAGACGATGTCACTTATAAGAAAGTTAAAAGTTATTATAAATTCAGAGTGTTGCCGAAACTTTTCGTGAAAGTGACATTTGACAGATTGAAGTTGTTGGCGCTCCTAGACCGTAACCTAACATTTACGGAAACTGTTATATCTGTATTGTTGTCTGTGCTCGTTTCATTATTAGGAGCTCTACTGCTTTATTTGAATTTCTACAATGACATTCCAGCCTTTATATTCTGTTTCGTTATGGCAAGTTGCCAATATTCCTTGTTGAAAAGTGTGCAACCCGATGCAGCTTCGCCAATGCATGGTTTCAATCGGATCATATCTTATTCACGACCTATTTATTTCTGCATGTGTTCTATTTTAGTCTTAAGTCTACACTATTATTTGAATTCGACGAATAATATTCCGTGTGGTACTGAGATGATCCTAGCATTCAGTAGAGACTTTTTGGCAACGTTTATCTTATTTTTTCCACTGTGGTTTTCCTTGGGGTTGTTCCCTCAAATTGACACGTTTGTTATGTACTTCTTAGAACAAATAGATATGCACATTTTCGGTGGCAACGCTATGTCCAGTCTACTTGGATCTGTATATTGTATTTTTCGGTCTATCGTGGTGGTTGTAACTTTGGTGGGGCCAGCATATGGAGGACTTTGTGAAAAGAAAGGTTCGCAACATATGTCGTACTCAATTTTTTGTGCATCCATCGTGGCGTGTTCTTATCATTTAAGTCGTTGTGTCAGTGACCCTTCCAATATATGGAATATTGTAAAAAAACACCTATGGCCCCCTGATATCTACAGAGAACATCCTAAAGTTTCCGAATCAGAAAAAACGGAAACTCAACTAAATAATGAAGAGAAAGAAGGCGATAACATAAAAGAAAGTGCGAATGAACAACCTGAGGAAATAAACGAACATGTGGATCCGCTTCCAAAAAAATTACAGAAGACTGTTAATAGTCGGTTAAAGAACGACATCATTATATGCTGTCTGATTTCAATATTGGTGTTTGGAATACATTCAAGTACTGTGTTCACTGTTCTTCAGCCAGAATTGAGTCCTGTCCTTTGGTCAGTTGCAGCGGGAATGGGAATTTGTTTACATTATATTATACCTCAGTTGAGAAAGCAGTTGCCGTGGACTTGTATAGCTCGTCCAGTTCTACGTAGTTTTGAATATGGTTTATATGAAATTAAAGGTCCTTCCAGAATAATGTGGTTCGAAAGGGTATGAATCGTTTTTTCATTGTAGATAGTTTTGATTAGTTTTTTAGCTTATGATAATCCATTCATTAAATGGATCAACAATATATTTCATATTTAAAATTTCATTTTATTTTAATAATTTCAAAAATTCTCATTCATGTACACTCCATTCACTTTTATTAAGTTTTTGTAACTAGAACTGAGCTAAGTTGGAACTATTGGAATGTTGTCAAGTTCAGATATAGCCAATTCTTACATATTTTTATCAGGGACTCTATGATTCGGTTTAGTTATATACTTTTTTAATTCTACCTTCATGTATAGTCCATTCACTTTTATAAACTATCCCGGTTGGCCATGACATTCTGACACATTTCACCGTGTATATTTTGAAAATGTTAGGTTATAGTCATTTCCCTGTCAGATAACTACACAACGTTGTCCTGTCTACATAGAGGTCGTTGTAATTACGCATTTTTCAAAATGTGAATTTACTTTGGGAAAATGAATTTTAGAAATATTATGTGAATTCAATAATTCCAAAGACCTGGCGAATGTTGATGAACCTTTTTTTCTCTGTTATTACTGGAAATTGTTCACGTATATAAACATGGCTGGAAGATTCAGTTATGCTATTTTCTTAACGGAAATCAAGAATCGAGTGTTGAAATTTCACTGAAAAATAATGTATAGAGTAGTCCGTTACTTTATAATAGTTCATTCGAAAAAAAAATAAAAGGACTCGAATAACAGTAAAACTACTAAACGAACAGACGTACCTATGGAATTCCCCACTTTGCGAAATTCTCAAGAAATAAGCCTACAGAAGACATACCTTTTTGCACAACTTGAAATACTCCAGTATGTAACATAATCACAAGGACGAATATCCTTCGATAAATCAACGAATTTTCCCCCTTGATCAGAGCTAATCATCCAATCAACCAAAACTCCTACACCGAAGAAGCGGATCCAAGTAGAATGACTACAGCTGTTTCACAATTGTTATTGATCGTCAGGTCAACTTAACTTGGATAAACCGCAGAGAGTTCTCTCGATACTTGTTGCCTTTCAGAAGGACCACTGCAGTATACAACATACAGCGCGCCATCTGTCAGGAGCATCTTGCGAGTCTCACCTTCGAGTGCAGAATACTTTGTTTGATGTGTATGACGTTCATCCTTTTGTCGCATCAGGTCGCTGTAACTGCGAGATTGCAGCTTTACAAAAAATCTTCACGACATTGGAAACACTTGGTTCATGTGGATTCCCACCACAAGACGAAAACATCCAACATCTAACAAAGATAGGAATTGGTTTCTTGGAGAAGAACAGAGCTCCAGCAATAATATGTAACATAATCACAAGGACCAATATCCGTCGATAAATCAACGTCATACACATCGATCAAAGTATTCTGCACTCAAAGGTGAGACTCGCAAGATGCTCCTGACAGATGGCGCGCTGTATGTTGTATACTGCAGTGGTCCTTCTGAAAGGCAACAAGTATCGAGAGAACTCTCTGCGGTTTATCCAAGTTAAGTTGACCTGACGATCAATAACAATTGTGAAACAGCTGTAGTCATTCTACTTGGATCCGCTTCTTCGGTGTAGGTGTTTTGGTTGATTGGATGATTAGCTCTGATCAAGGGGGAATATTTGTTGATTTATCGACGGATATTCGTCCTTGTGATTATGTTACATATTATTGCTGGAGCTCTGTTCTTCTCCAAGAAACCAATTCCTATACTCCAGTATGAAAATATTGGATAGCTTGTGATAAATTATTGATTCAGAATCATCAGGGTTACTATCAGAAAAAGCAGATTTCAATTCTACATAGCACTTCCTGATACTTTGTCTCTGCTTCTTCAAAACTACCTTCGTCATTTTTAGTTTCCAAGCCTGATGATTATGTTGAGATTGAGAGTAGAAATTTGCATTGGCATTTGGCAACGTCGCTGAGAATTATTTTGACACTGCTGATATTTCAAAAGTGCCAACCTGCGTCAGTTTTAAGTAAAAAAACTTGACAGACCTAAATCATGGCCAACCGGGATAGTTTATAAAAGTGAATGGAGTATAGAACGCACAACGCCGCGTTGTTATCTAACAGGAAAATTATTACAACCTCACTTTTTCTTTTAAATTGAATATGTCAAATTTTATGTCCCACTGACCGACTATTAAAAAATGGAGTATGTATGGTCTATGGAAATAGATCTCCTTTAAAATGAACTGCAACAACAAAATCCATAACAATTTTTTTCATTTTAGGTTTATGTCTACTTGTGCTTCATTGAGAGAAATATAATCTACCCGTTATTGTTCATAACTGCTTTAACAGAAGATGGACCAAAGATAGAGGCTAAAACAGGACCATTGATGGCATCTTTTATTGTGGTAGTCTGCGGTTTAAAATGTCTTCGAAGCAGTTACTCCAACCAAAACATACAATATCTAGTCGTTACTTTTTCAGCACTG
The DNA here is from genome assembly GCA_958510865.1 of Myrrha octodecimguttata. Lineage (NCBI taxonomy): Eukaryota > Metazoa > Arthropoda > Insecta > Coleoptera > Coccinellidae > Myrrha > Myrrha octodecimguttata. Next base: position 63,730,535 of record OY294058.1, read on the forward strand.
GCATTCAAATTCGATTACAGAGATTATCTGAATAATTTTTTGGTTACTTATTTTTTTATGGGTATTATTTATCATAAATTCCATGAGTTGCTGCTCAAGGTAAAGATTACATTCTATTTCTAATCTTCGATTTTTAATTTTGTTCTTTTTTAGGTACAATTTGTGGTAACTTACATTGCACCGTGGCAAATAACCTGGGGATCGGCGTTCCACGCCTTTGCTCAGCCATTTTCCGTCCCACATTCAGCTATGCTCTTCCTTCAGGCTATCATTTCAGCCATCCTATCTACACCACTGAACCCTTTCCTGGGCAGCGCCATTTTTCTCACATCTTACGTCCGTCCTGTCAAGTTTTGGGAAAGGAATTATAATACACGCCGAGTTGACCACTCCAACACTCCACTGTCTTCACAACTTGACAGGTATGGTACTCAGTTTTTAATAATTTTGTAGGGCTCCGATTTCAAGGATCAAGAATTTTGCTATACAGTGTCTCAATTTGAAAAAGTACCAACCTAAATATCCCCATGGGAAATCAAAAAAAATTCAAATAGAACGGTTGGTTCCAATCAATTCTTATGAACCATGTAAGCATGATGACAGCATCTCCTAAATTCTCAAGGTGGATATTCTTTTGAGTGCACGAATAGCTGTGCAGCAGGAATTTGATTATTGTCATGTTGACATTCGTTCATATTGAACATATTTAAATGGACACTGGGCATTCACGCACGCTATCCGTGCGTTCGCGAACAGCGTGCACGCACATTTGCTCAGATGAAGAATTCCCACCTTTAAATGGGAACCTTGTTTCAAAGAAAATCCGATTTCGCTTTCAAAAATGCCATACACTTGACCATTTTTGTTAGAAATTTCTGAAATGAAAGAAAATAGTAGAAAAGTTATGTCAGTTAGAGTTGAAATGAAGCATGAAAATGATACTAATAGGTCCAATAGCAGCATTTTGTAGATTACCAGCGAATAATCATCGCGCTCACAGTGCCGATACAAATTTATTGGAACTAATCGTATGGAATGTTAATATAATAAATAACTATTTTAGTTCACTGTGGATAGAATACTGATAACTACTCTCTAATCTACTTACACTTTCTGCTTCTAACGCACGTTTCGGAAACCAAATTTCCTTTGTCAAAGACATATCATTACTAACTACAGTTTCAAGTGTAACAATAGGTCTCTTGCATGTAACACGATTTATCATATTTGCATGTTTTTCTCATTCTATATTGATACAAAATCATAATGTATGCTATCTCACACTCCAACAATTCGCGAATTTCGAATAATTCGGTATTAAAAATCGTCAAATCGAGACGCAAAATCAAAGTGGGTGAAACGCGGTATATCGCCTCCTACGTCACTCGTTATTCCACGATGCCCCGATCGATTCAGCCCGACGCTTTCTATTGGCTTGCTAGAGAGAAAAGTAGACGAGAAGAGGGAGAGAGTGGATATATCCGCATACGTCACGGAAACCGCGAAGTTTAGTTCGTTTAAACAACCGACATGCGGAGCCAAATTCAAAAGAGCATTTTCTCATTAAAAATTAAACTTTTTGATGGCGGTTAAAGTTTTTCAGTGGTCTTACGGATGGAATATTCGATTCCAATGTTAAAAAAAATTCATGCGAGAGACCTATTGGACGAGTGAGAGGATGGTATACAGGACCAATGGGAAAGGGTTGTTAAAAGCCATTAGGGTAGTGCTGGGCTATCAAGGGTGAGTCAGGTAAATATTTGGAATAATGGGATACTAATGGGGGTGAGATCATTGTTTAGCATTCTGTCTTTTCTCTTGAATATATGTATACATTCAAGAGTATTTAAGTACATTTTGCCAGAGCTTTTTGATAGCTTTACGGATTTTTCTGAAATTTTAATTCATCTGGAGTTTTAGCAGACTCATTTCCCAAAAGTTGTCTTGTTTTCGTGGCTGTTGTGAACGTAAGTAAATATTAAGTTAGCTTTCACAACCGCCACGAAAGCCAGGCAACTTTTGGGAAATACGTTTGATAAAATTCCGGATAAATTAAAATCGAGGATATACGAAATTAAATGTCTAGACTGCGGTAAATCTTACATCGGACAAACAGCGAGGAACATCAACACGAGATTCAAGGAACACATGAGCCATATCCGTAACAACCATCCTGACAAATCGGCGGTCGCTGATCACGTTTCAACAACCGGGCATTTAATTTCAGAAAAATCCGTGAAGCTATTGAAAAGCTCGGGCAAAATTTACTTAAATACTCTAGAAGGTATAGACATGTTCAAGAGAAAAGACAGATTGCTAAGCAATAATCTCACCCCCATTAGTAATCCATTATTCCAAATATTCACCTGACTCACCCTTGATAGCCCAGCACTACCCTAATGGCCTTTAACAACCCTTTCCTATTGGTCCTTTATACCATCCTCTGACTCGTCCAACATGTACACTTGTAACTGTAGTTAATAACGATATGTCTTTGACAAAGGAAGCTTGGTTTCCGAAACGTGCGTTACACGCAGAAAGTGTAAGTGGATTAGAGAGTAGTAACACACTGTTTTGTTATCTATCGTATGGAATGTTCCTCTACAAACCAAAGTTTACCTCTTTTTGAATTTATTTTTATTTTTCATGGAAGCCCAGATATGAAGGGTGTTTCCCTTCCTAATTGATACATTTAGTTTGAATGAAGTAAATTCGAACTTGGTGTGTGTGGAGGACCTGAACTTGTTAGCATCGGTTAGGTGCATGTTGGAGCCCAACAAGTGGCTTTCAGAAGAACCTGATATTTTTGGCAAACCTATACGCATCAACCAATACTTCTTAGTTCTATAAACCAAGAAGTTCAATGAAATGAAAAAAAAAACATTAAATTTTTCAGGAATTTGGGTGCTGACGACAACAATTTGAATTCTATATTCTACGAGCATCTAACGAGAAGCTTGCAACACTCCTTATGTGGCGATCTGGCTCTCGGCAGATGGGGTCTAGTTAATCAAGGGGACTGCTTCGTATTGGCTAGCGATTATTTGAATTGTCTTGTGCATATCATCGAGGTTGGGAATGGACTTGTTACGTTCCAAGTCAGAGGATTAGAATTCAGAGGTACTTACTGTCAGCAGAGAGAAGTTGAGGCTATCACTGAAGGTGTAGAAGAAAATGATGGTGAGTAATTTTAATACTTAGGAGTAAAGTAAGCGGATATTTTATTACTTGAAAAATTACTTAATAATAAATCCAATCCTGTTATTTTTCAGATAATCAGAGCAATTCTGTTTGCAAATAGCAATATTGCTAGGAAAAAGATATTGCTATCATAACAAGATTGGATATATTGGTATTCTAATCAACGATTTTGAGCAATATGATCTGTCACTTCAACAAGAATCTTACTATCAATATTGCTATCTTAGCAACCCCAAAATAGTACTTGCTATGCGTGATAACAAGATAGGTTAGGAAGGGAATCTTACAGAGATCCATTTGTTTCAGTATTATTTCTTCCAAAAATTCGAAAATATTGAAGATATGGAAGTATGTGCTAATAGAAATGTGTTCAAGGTTTTCTAGAATATTTATTTTAAGGAAAATTCTCAGACTAAAATACCGGCACAGTAAGCAACAGCTGAGATGATAATTCTAATGATCTCAACAACAGCCATCCCTTTGAATTTCCAACAGAAAAGTTCATCGAATTTCGAATCATTAACGCCTGCATAAAATTGTTGCATTTGCTGGCTGGAAACCAATATTCTATTGGTATCCAGGAAATTGGTTAGTTTGACTTTCATTGGTTTTTGTGTTTCACAACATTTTTGAATAAGTCGATATTCACATGAATAGAAAAAAGTAGATGCTAATGGAAATGTGTTCAAGGTTCTCTAGAATATTTAATTGCAAGAAAAATTCTTAGACTAAAATACAGGCATAGTAGACAACAGCTGAGATGTTTATTCTAATCATCTCAACAACAGCAATCCCTTTGAGGTGCCATCGAAAAAGTTCATCGAATTTCGAATTATTAACGCCTGATTAAAATTGCTGCATTTGATTTCTGGTAACCAGTATTCTATTGGTATCCAGGATATCGGCTATTGGTCAATTCGACTCTTTTTATTTCCTAACATTTTTTATGTCGATGTTTACATGAATAATGAAAGCCGTAGATAGAGGTTATGTATGCTAAATCATAAAAAATTTCACGAAGTAGGGTTATTTTCTTCTTCCTTGTAGCTCTAAAGTCACAAAATACAGTGTTGTCAGCTCTAAAATCACCGATTATGGAAGTCCAAGATAGCTTTGCTTTAACACTCTTAACAGAATGCGTAACATCATGGCCATATTGCTATAAATAGCAATATGACTAGAATAGCAAGGTTCATAGCAATATGCAAACAGAATCGACCTGAATGGCTGTTGTTTTTTATGTTTTGAGAATTTTCAAATTGCTTCCCTCTATATTTGACTGATGTTGCCAATCAGACATCGCCTTCTGTACTCTTCACACCTGCTCAAATGATTATACCTGTGATAATATTCCTTGTCGGAAGGCCTGGTAATGACATAGGTTAAAAGCTCAGTTATTACATAAAAATATACACCATTGACTTTTATAAAGCTGGTAGGCTCTTGAATAGGTCTATCAAAATTTATTTTACTATAATCTAATACTAATAATACTATAAATATCGTCAAGGCTCTGATAAAACGTAATTTCTACTACTTTTATGTAGAACGGACAACATCGCGTCGTTATCTGACTGGAAAATGAGCTTAACCTAAAAAATTTTAATTATACAGAGTGGAATGTGTCAAAATTCCATGGCCAAGCTACTGACTTTGTAAAAATGACTGTTGTATAAATAAATAACCGCAACAAAGTACAGTTTTTGCTCGCATGTTTCAGGGAACAGCCTTCTGTCATTTTGCCACAAATCTCTATATTTTTCGAATTTTCCTCTGAAATGTTCTCAAACGAATACTTTGGACTTACTGATAAAGAATCCTATCTCAAAATCAGTTCTTTATGTCTGCTCCTTTCCACGATAACTTGGGAACGGAAAATATAGCAACTTGAAACTTCCAGGCTAGGTAGTGTATGATAATGGAATGGCTAAGTTCTTCTTGAGCCAAATCTGTTGAACGGTTTCGGAGACACCTTAATTTAAAGTTTTAAGATTATTTCCCCAATATCTCAAGAACTTATGCTTATGCTATCGGATTGAATCTTGTTAATGTTGAAGATTTTGCGGAATCGTCTGATTAAAAAAAATTGTCCTGAAATGTTATTGAAATTTTTTTTCAGGAACAATCAGATTTCAATGAAATTTGGCACGGAACTTGACGCTAGTATTTCACAAGAGTGTACCAAATTTCACTTCGATTCGATTTTAATTTTCGTAGATGTTGCGACAAAATATGTCACATTATTTCCTGAATATCTCAAAATATATATCCTGCTGTGTTCTCGTTCATTTTATATAATAAAGAAGAAGTATAGTAGGGAATTGGACTAATAATTCAAGCTCCCATAACTTTGTCGACTTTTCGGAACCGATGGTTCCTTTTTCAAGATTTATTAAATCGATACATGAATACATGAGAACAAACAGCTATTACCTCGATATACATCTAAAAGATCTTAATAAAGTTACAATTCTGGATTGAATCATGAACCAACGATATTTCGTGATCAATCAATCAATCTTCTGTTGTTATTATTTTCTTGTATACGTTACAAACATTAACATACAGGGTCTTTCACGAGGAACCTCACCCATATTTATACGGGAAACTACTGAACGTATTTTCATGAAATTCGGCACTTATAAGTATTTCACGATGCTGATGAAATCTAAAATATTTTCAAGGCATGAGCACCTCCGGTTTTTCCGGAAATGACGTCAACTTCCGTTTTTCAAATTAGAACACCATTTTTTTATTGCAGAAATAGATTCCTTAGAAAATTTCAATTTATTTTGATGTAACATTTTTCAGTTTTGGTTGGAAAATTCTCTCTGAGCGGAAAAAATTCGAAAAAAAAAATCGAAAATAGAGCTCCGCTGAAACAAGAATAACTTCGAGGTTTGTGGATGGAAAATTTTCATTTTTGGGATTTTTCAAGATGTAAGATTGATGTATCCACTTTAAAAATCGAAATCGCGATTCATGATACAGGGGGTGAAAAAATCGCTTTCAAAGTTAGGGATGACAAAATCGTGAAAAATCAATTTTTTCAAATTAGAACCCGATTTTTTTATGGCAGATATTGAATCTACGTTAAAAAATAATGTGAGTGTAAGCATCACACCCTTGCCCTAAAGTGGATATTTTCTGAGTTATTCACAAAAAACTGTTTTTCGTCTTGAATTTTCAGCTATTTCTTTTCCCTTCACGCCAAAAAGATGACATTTTCAGGAACTGTTACTTAAACCATGTTTTAGATTTTACTACCCTAATATGCAAGAGAAAAAAGTTACAGGTTGTTTCTAAATAGATGGCGAATTTGGATTCGAATTTGTATCGGAAACCTCTTTATTTCAACTAATCGGCCATCGGTTTTCTCTCCAGTGATAAATAAATAATTCCTTATGAACCATATGCAAAAACTTACCATGTTTTACATTATTTTTTTTTTTAATGATAGATATCATTAATTACATCTGCCAAATTCCTCTTTATTCAGTAGCATTTTGTGTTTACTATTAATTTGGTGATAATTCGTATTAAGTTATAAAATCGATCACTATGCCTAATTTTACCAATGAAGATTATTTAAATCTCATTCTACTTCATGGAGAATGAAATAAAGTTGTAGATAGAACGATTCGACTGTTCATTGAGAGATTTCCTGACCGACCCAGACCAACGAGAGATACCATTAACAGAACCATGACAAACTTGAGAAATGTCGGATCTTTCGTTAAGAAAACTACACACAGAGAAAAAAGTGTAGTAGAAGATGAGAACAACGAAATTACAGTTCTTGCATATTTTCGTGTGAATCCTCAAAATTCTCTCAAAGATGCCGAGATTGATCTGGGATTATCTCAATCGAGTGTTTGGAGAATATTAAAAAAACATAAAATGCACCCATATAAATTCAATAGGGTACAGCATTTGAAGGAAACTGATTTCGTCAGGAGAACAGAGTTTTGCGAAGCTATGATGATTCGATTTCAAGAGAATGAAAACTTTTTGGACTGTATAATTTGGACAGATGAATCTAAATTCACAAAGAATGGTTCTTTCAATAGGCATAACAGTCATTATTGGGATGAAGAGAACAACCACCACTTCAGACAATGGAAATGAAAATTTTCCATCCAAAAACCTCGAAGTTATTCTTGTTTCAGCGGAGCTCTATTTTCGATTTTTTTTTCGAATTTTCCCGCTCAGAGAGAATTTTCCAACCAAAACTGAAAAATGTTACATTAAAATAAATTGAAATTTTCTAAGGAATCTATTTCTGCAATAAAAAAATGGTGTTCTAATTTGAAAAACGGAAGTTGACGTCATTTCCGGAAAAACCGGAGGTGCTCATGCCTTGAAAATATTTTAGATTTCATCAGCATCGTGAAATACTCATAAGTGCTGAATTTCATGAAAATACGTTTAGTAGTTTCCCGTATAAATATGGGTGAGGTTCCTCGTGAAAGACCCTGTATATACAACGACATATATGTATCATAAAGTTTAAAAAAAAAGTCCCATAAAATTAACACCTACCCAGTAGATAAGACAACCAGTAAAACACATATAACAAGCAATCAAACAAATTATGGGCATCGAGGTAAAAAATACAGATTCGATCATGATGAATCTCTGTAACTAATTGACAATGATGATGCGTTAACTTGCAAAATTTCGTGTTGTCATTAGAACAATATGAAAAAAATTTTCCATACTTCATGCAGGTCTTCTAGCATTATATTTACTCTATTTTTTGTATTCTAGGATGTTGTTGCTGTGACACAGGTCATTTGCCAAATATGCTGAGCGTCAACGCCGCTTTCAGCCAACGTTGGTTGGCTTGGGAAGTCACTGCGGCAAAATATGTTTTGGAAGGTTATAGTATATCGGATAATAGTGCCATTTCAATGTTTCAAGTGTTCGAATTTCGAAGGGTCCTCGTTTCTTATTATGTGAAGGTAATAAACACCGAATAATCTGAAGACTATTTCATTCATACATTTTTTCATTGCAGAGTATAATTTATTACCTAATCAAATCTCCAAAGTTGGAAGAGTGGTTGAATTCACAGACTATAATGGAGAGTTTGCAGCCCATGCGAGATTTCCAGTTCGTCGACCTTGATCCTGTATTCAATTACAATATTGATGAGGATTTTGACATTAACAGAAGCGGTATGAGTAAATCTTGGTTCTGTACAGTCCATGGAGAATGGATTGCCTTCTGCGTTGAAAAATTCGGCAAGAAAGTCGACTCTGGCAAGGATTCGGACTTGGTGGTACTCAGCTTCGCATTAAGTTTACTTGGTAAGTGATCAGTGATAAACAATGCAACAAAAAAGCTAGCAGCACTCGAATAAACCTGCTTTCATTGTGTTCAAAAAAGGCTATAGAACGAATTTATAAATTTTGATTTGGTGAGTGGATTGGGTTTTGTCAGACATTGGAGGTAAAATAATCTAACTTTCCAGCTTTGTGATATAAGAGATATGATAAGTAGTACAGCATTTCCAACATTTACTGTATAAATTCACTAGTTGAAATGATTCATATTAATAGAATTCGTATAGCACCAGGCTAATTTATTGTGTCATGAAATGCAACAAAAAGTCATCGAGAGACGACGGAATACGATTTTTCAGATATATTGTAGTGTACATTTTATATTTCAATGTTTGCATCTTTAATCCTTCAGTCAAAATTCCATCATTGAAAGAGATACAAAAGTATGTGAAATGTCTTTGAGAAGCCTGGATTTACACGCTGGTGAAGAAATTTTGTTGAACTATCCATTTCATTCTTGAATCATGATGGATCAATGAAGGATCTGTAGAATAAAAATCTAGAAAAGCACTGCCGTGAAGGCAGCAGCTTTTGCGCGCATGTTCAATTTAGATGACCGCTTCGGCAACGAATTTGAACGTGCGCGCAAAAGCGGCTGCCTTGACGGCAGTGCTTTTCTAGATTTTTTTCGATAAATTACTGGATTTCAATTCGGTCTTATCTGTAGTTTTGGAAATATTGGAAAAATAAAATTTTGAATGGGTGTATCTACGGAATCATTGGGCGGATTTTACCAATTCACGAATTCGACCTTCGTAATTAAACCCCAAACCTACTCTACAAATATCGAGTTTCTAAGTCTTTTCTTCCGGAAGTTATTGTGTTTACGGTCCAAACCTTCTCTACAAATATAGTGTTTCTAAGTTGTTTCTTTCGGAAGTTATTGTGTTAAAGGTCCGGCCGTCAGGCCGATCGAAGACATAATAACTTCCGGAAGAAACAACTTAGAAACTCGATGTTTGTAGAGAAGGTTTGGACCTTAATTACGAAGGGCGAATTCGTGAATGGGTAAAATCCACCCAATGTTTCCGCAGATATACCCATTCAAAATTTTATTTTACCAATATTTCCAAGAATACAGATTAGATTGAATTGAAATCCAGTACTTTATCGAAAAATGACAGTTTGAAGGTTTATATAGAATATAATGGAGATAATATGATGAGATCACAGAATATTGAATATTTGAAAAAAAAAATTGAATTTTTTTTTTAAATCGTTCTAATAACACGATCATCACGAAATTCTGTACAATGTTATTCTTCAGCATCTTTGAACTAGCTACAATGTTTCATCACGATTGAATCAGTATTTCTTGAGTTATGCCGAAACAAACAACGACATCGAGAAGAAAACCACGAAATTCTACATATTTTTTCCCAATATTTCCAAAACTAATAGCCGTATCGAACTGAAATTTGGTACACAGCAGTGAATTATGAAGTTCAAGTTATAACTGAAATTGTTCCGAAATATGAACAACGGTTTCAGAAAAAAAAAAATTTCCGGAAAAAGATTTGAAAAGAAATTTATTTAAAATTGAGTGACCATAAGCTTTTGCTCAAAGTTGCGCGTCGTTATGCTCCAACTATCTGCCAAGTTTCAATCCAATCGCTCCAGTAGTTCATGAAATATGAGGGAAATAACCTCAAAACTCAAATTGCTATAACTCCAAAACTATTTGGCCCAATAATGAACTTAACCGCGGTATTCAGATGCGCGAACTACCCTACAAGTTTCAAGTCGCTAACTGGCTCCGTTCGACAGGATTCGTCATCAATGAGTCCAACCTAGTCGTTTAAGACCATTTTCGTCTCAATCATCGAAATTTACAGACATTTGGACAAAACGATAGCACGCTGTTCCCCTCGAACATGCGCGCAAAAACATTTTATATGAATAATTATTATTTTGGCAATATGAATTGTAGAAGGGGGATATTTATTTGATGATCGGCTAACACAAGGATGCAATTTCATTTGCATTATTTCGTTTCGTTTATAGTATATTATTAGATTTGATAATTTGCAACAAATAAAACTAATTTGCTTACTATTGAAAAAATTTTTTCAATCTATGTTTTGTCTATTCCATGCATATGTTTGATTTCATTCTGCTATTCGTTTTTGGTAATAAATGAGCCAACCATTTTCACTGTCTCATTTTCAATAGTTATACTTGTATTAAATACTATACTACTTTAAAAGACAAGAATCGACGTCAAATACTGCGATTTTTTCGTTATATCGTTTTTAGTGGGTATAATTTGAGATTGAGAAACACTATATCAAATCCGGTATCACCAAATTTCACTCATAAAAGCATGAAAAACTCGAAATATACGTTCTCCTTCAATGTAAGTAAAGTCTATATTATGCCTCCAATGTCTTAGAAATGTCAAACCTCGCACCAAACTAATTATTCAATTTGAATTCAGAATATTGCTAGCTCTTGAATCAATATAATGACATATCTGATAACCAAACAAATGTCAGTCATCATTATTGAAGGCATCTAATTAAATTTCAGGACGAAGAACCTTAGGAGCTGTTTCACACAATACACAAGCTAGTGTGGAATTTTTTCTTTACGGCCTTCATGCCTTGTTCAAAGGAGACTTTCGAATTACATGCTCTAGAGACGAATGGGTTTTCACCGATATTGATTTACTAAAGACTGTTGTAGCTCCGGGTGTTCGGATGTCCTTGAAACTGCATCAAGATCATTTCATGTCACCGGACGAATATGAGGAGCTACCTGCGTTGTTCGACGCAATCACAAAACATCAAGAAGAGTTGGTTATATCCCATGAAGGTGATCCAGCCTGGAGGAATGCGGTTTTGAGTGGTACCCCCAGTTTGCTAGCATTGAGGTTAGATTTGTTTACGTACTAGTACTAATAGAAATACAAGAATTGAGTGGAAGTGAAAATCAAATTTATTCACGAAGAAATTTAATTTTGCTTGAAAGCAACAATGGAGTTGTATTAGTTGTTTTATTTGCAAGAAAATTTTCGGAAGTTTTATCCTTTTTGCGCAGGATAAATGAGAAATGAGAGAGAGAGAGATAAATGAGAATATTGAATTATATGATTTTTTGGTATTTTTGAGGAATGAATCATCGAAATTATATCCATTAGTTTCATGAAATTGAACGCGAATCAGACCGTGTGACGTCAAAGTTTGCAATACAAACACCTGCAAACGGTCGTACGTCTTCCAATGTAAGTTAACCGTGTTTCGGTTGAATCGATTTCTGCTCTGTCCGAAATCAGAAAGCCTAAGTATACAACAGCATAAGATTGAAGTCTTGAAAGTGTGATTGCATACTCTTCTGTTGATTGCAATTGGTCTTCATCGAAATAAATTTCAGAAATCGAACACTTATTGGGATCTCCTCCCACAAGATGGAACAACTTTTTACTCAGTAAAGGTTATCAGCAATAGCTTCATGTGGTAGAATTATAAAATATCACAAGGACGAATACCTGTTAATAAATCAACAAATATTCCACCTTGATCTGAGTTAGTCATTCAATCGACCGATAAGGCAAAAGGATAAACGTTATTCATATCGATCAAAGTATTCTGCACTCGAAGGTAGGGTTCGTACGATGCTCCCGATAGATGGCGAATTGTAAGTAGTAATACTGCAGTTCTCCGTCTAAAAGGTTGTAAGTATCTGAGTCCTATTACAGCGGTTGCCATAGGTGAGGCAGTCTGACGATCGGTAAGGACCGTGAAACTGCAGTAACTGTTCTCCTTAGGCCCGCTTCTTCGATGTAGATTTTTTAGTTGATTGAATGACTAACTCAGATCAAGGTGGAATATTTGTTGATTTATTAACAGGTATTCGTCCTTGTGATATTTTATAACTTTTTACTTATTTCACCATTGGTATCGAATATTCTATCCATAAAAATACTGAAAAAATTCAAACGCCGTCAAAAATTTCAATATCCAACGAGAAAACTATCATTCAAATCAAACACAGTCTATGTTTACGTTTGTACCCTCCACTCTACCTAGCAAATGGACAGCATCAGCAGAGCTGCTACTCGATCTTAGAAACATGCTCTGACGAGCGAAGCATTCCACTTAATTTGAACTTGCATCTTGATTTTAACATTTTCGATGATGAATCATTCCAAATTAATGAATTATGAGATTGGGTGGCACACGTGATGATTCTGTATCGAAATAGATTGAAGAAAAGATGGGAATATAATATTTCGAGTTACATGCAAGAGACCTATTTTTCTGGAGTTCTAACAGTTTCACATTGAGGTACCTTATGCTTATTTCACTTTTATGGAGTCGGTGGATAGGCCATAGAAGTTTGACACATTCCACTCTGTATAATTAAAAAAATGCAAGTTCTATTAATTTTCCTAATCTGATGACTACGCGGCATTGTCTATTCTATATGAAGATCATAGTGAACCTAATCAGAGTTATTGATGAAAATATTTAAGAATTGATAGCGTAGAATTATTTTGACCTTAACGACATTTGGGGAGTGCCAATCTGGTGCAGTGTTAGGAACAAAAACTTGACGTACCTACTCTGAGTACTTACGACTGAGTTTATATAAGTTAATGGTCTCTTCATAAATTCTTGTTAGAACCTTTACCAGGTGGATATTTATTCCACAGACTGTGACGTCAAAAAAGAAACCATGACAGTTTGACGACGCTTTTTTCACGAGAATGTTTAATAACTACCCTATTCAGATCATAAGTCTACTTGTCACAAAACTGATATACCTGCAGGGCTGGGCAGTATTTCAATTACTTGTAATTGAAATTCGTATTTGAAATACAAATACGTATTTTGTATTTGTATTTCAATTACCTCTTGAAAATGTATTTTGTAATTGGTATTTCAAATACCTGACGCTGAAGTATTTTGTAATTCGATACTTTTGTCTTCGAAATACTTTCGAACAAATACATTTAGCGCTGAGCGCTCTACAGAAAATAGTCCTTTAATCTCCCTTCAGATGGCGCAACGTTCATCTGCTTCATCTAGTTCTTTTGCTAGCAATCATATTTTCGGCAAATGGAAAGGAAGAAAACGTCTTGCGCAATGGTCATTTCATCATGGAGTTAGAGTTAGTCAACTTCGAAAACGATAAGAGCAAATAGCTTACCGTCCTTGAACATTATCCTAACATAAAAAATCTAGAAAAGCATTGACGTGAAGTCAGCAGTTTTAACGCGCTTGTTCACAATGCGAAATGGTGACTCGGAAATTTCAATGAAATAGGAAAATTAAAAAAAAAAATTTCAAAAAAAAATTATTTTTTTTAAGAATTTTTCTATTGATAAGTCTTCTTGTTGACACTGTTCATATTCCAACCAAGTTTCATTTCGATCAGATGAATATTTTTCCAGTTATTGAAAAATCAAAATTTCAAATGGCTGTAGCACAAAAACAATTCTGCAGATTCGGCCCATTAACGAACTTAGCCGAGATATTCAGGATCTCAACCTAACCTGTAAATTTCAAGACCCTAGGTCCTTCCTTTCGAAAGTTACAGCGCACACGGCTGGACGGACAGAATCAACTTTGATCACGGATTCTTCATCAGTGAGTCCAACCTAGTCGTTTGAGCCCAATTTCGGCTCAAAATTCGAAAATTACAGACATCGTGACGAAATTGTAACGCGCTCTTCCCCAGAACAAGCGCGTAAAAATGTGTTTATACAATATAACACAAGTTTCTGCCCATCAGGACCTGTAGAAAAATTTTCTTTATCTGGTTTTATTCATTCCCCAACAAGAGGCTGTTTGTCTGATACTACATTCAAAAATCTTATTTTTCTGAAAGGAAATTCTTTATTCAGCGATAAAATAGCTGAGCTGAATTAGTTGTACTCTTTTCACATTTTACATAACACCTGAATGTATTTTGTAATTTGTATTTCAAATACAAATAGTTAAAATACTGTATTTTGTATTTTATATTTCAAATACCCAACTTGAAAGTATTTTGTATTTTGAATTTCAAATACCTGCGAGAAAGTATTTTGTAATTTGTGTTTCAATTAAGCCAAGCATGTATTTTGCCCAGCCCTGTATACCTGAATACCAACATAAAACCACAGATCAACCAGATAAACCACTCGCGTCATTTACTTAGGAAATCTATGTCAACGCAGATATGACCCTGAATCGAGCTAATCAGAATTTTAGCAGGCGTTTGGGGTGCTTTGGGGTGCCAATCAGATTGCAGGAATAGGATTACGTCACTCTCGCCGCTTTCGGACTCGCTTGAAGAGGTTATAAACATGTAAACAAACTGAAATGAATTTTTCATCCTATTTATTGATGAATAATTACGTTACTGTTCCATTTTAGAATTTAATCCAAATAGTTTTTTACAACCAAATCAATTGTTTAGTCATCTTTGAGGTTCTATTTTATGATGACAGTCCTCATTATATGTTTTAATTATACAAGAATTGGAATCGAACTTAGGTGGACTCATTCATAATGTTCATTTTATATAATATAAAGGAATCGCAACTGAAGTGAAAGCATTACAACCTCCATTATTCAATTAAAACTATGGGATGTCTAATAAAATTGTATATCATTGCACAAACACTAGGATTGGAATCGAACAAAGTTGGTCTATTCATAATTTGATTTTATATTGAAATGAATCTCATTTGATGTGAAACTACAAAGATTCTCTGATTAAGGTAAACGGTTTTTCCATAACATTTTTCCAAAATTTTCATTTACTCCAACCGAGTTCTCCTACAGGAGTTTTAGATGTGACAAGACACTCGCTTTGGTATTGGAAATTTGCTTTTCAAATGGTTTCATCGAAAAATCTTAGTCTGATTTTGATTTTGTGATTCCTGAATCCCGAGAAATCCGTTTTTACATTTCGATTTCAGATATTCCAAAATCAAGTATTCAATTTGACAGCTGTTTCGAGGAAGAAGAAAGTGTGGTTATGTCTGTTAAATTTCTCAAGGTCGTAGAGACGCGATTCCCGCAAACGATGAAGTGATTTGTCTTGTTGGTCTGTGATAAAACTCTCTGTTCTGTGGGAAATATATTGTGATTGCAGTGCACAGAAATGAAATGATAGATTGTTTGTTTTCATTTTCAAGGCCACACAATCGCCTCTAATCTCCTTTTTATTCTTTTTCAGGCACGTTTTAGACGATGGCACCGATGAGTACAAAATTATCATGCTAAACAAGAGATATTTAAGCTTCAGAGTGATCAAAATCAACAGAGAATGCGTGCGTGGGTTGTGGGCTGGACAACAGCAAGAATTGGTGTATCTGCGCAACAGAAACCCGGAACGTGGTAGCATCCAGAACGCCAAGCAGGCGCTGCGTAACATCATCAACTCGTCTTGTGACCAACCGATAGGATATCCCATCTATGTGTCCCCTCTTACCACAAGCTACTCTGATACAAATGACCAATATTGTTCTCTTGTTGGTGGGTCTATTACCTTGCAGAAGATACAAAATTCGCTCCTCAATCTGTTCCGAAGGTGAGCTTATTATTATATATTTAATCTCTTGAGAAAGAGTACTACATTCTTTGGAATATCAAACAATGAAGCATGTGTAAACAAATCATAGTATCAGCCGAAGAGATGTAGACTGGATACTGTACATTTTTACATATACAGGGTGAGTCTTTGACCTTGCAGAATATTTTAACAGAAGATTCTTGAAGCCAAAAGAGACACTTTATTCCCTTACCATTTTTCCGATTCGGCTTGGTTGGTAAGATACAGACTGTTGAAAATCCATAAAAAAATTTAATTTTCGATTATATCCCGCGAACGATCTCATCGAATGAGATGATTTTTGGAATATAGTTTTTTATTGATACGATGAATGCTCCTGGATTACAAAATTTCATCCACATCCTCCAGTTTCTTTAATATGACCATAACATTTCATAAAAATACCAGAAATTCAAAGAATCTAACTTTTAAAAATAATTTGAATGCTATTCAACGAATTTTTGACCATTTTAGAAAGTAAAAGTATTCCTTATTTTTTTTCGTATGATGCGCCGTTTTCGAGTAATCTGAAATTCAAAAATAAAAAATATCTGTGAAATTCCGAGAATTGGGTAATTTGGCTGAATGCAACTCTGTTCAAAAAATTCACAGAATTCAATTTTTGCGAGTTGCCACGTCTAAAAGTTGTTAATTTTCTGTCTTTCCATTGCCTATCTCGTTGACAATGGAATAGTTGTCATGATCCAAACGCTCCTCATTTTATACAGAAATCTCTTCAATCTGAGTGAACTATCACATCTTGAAGTTATTTGTTTTGTATCCATACAATTCCAGTGATGTATTCATCAGGTTTTCCATACTACGATTATTATCACCAAGACGAAATAAGAAGTTTCTCCAAAATAGGCTTCCATCCTAAAACTATATCTGTGTTATACAGTGGTGATTCGGTCCTGAATCCATTCATGAAGCTTCCTTTTCAATTTCGAGCTAATTTGTGTAGTATAATTGATTAACTTCTCACTTTTCCATGATAATGGGGATTCTTACTGGTTTGAATGCAATCTTTCTGCTGACCCAAATTTCTTGAAATTATGTACAGAACTTTGATGGTATTTATTTTGAGGTATTCTTCAAATGCGCAATGCGCTTTCATAACATAACAACCCATCGTGGAAGAAAACCACCATGACATAACCTTAAAACCACGGAGCCACAGATTTATAGTTCAGTTTAGAATCATAGACTATACAAGTGTATACATAGAATTAGCATATTGTGTGTTGTTTGATTTCGAAGAGTTCATTCTTTCTGTTCGTCAATTTGGCAACGTTTGTACGTTCATAGATAATTTAGGAACATCTGTTTTATTTATTTATGAAAATGAAAAAAAAAAGTTTGAATGGGTTATGTCTGAATCTGATAACTCTTGGAGAAAATGAAACAGACAAAGAAAATTAATAATTACAAATTGAAGATGAATCTCAAAGCTAATATGAGTGATAGCTAGATGAATTCCTCATTATCGAAAATGAAACCAAGAAAAGAATATTGAACTTTTATTGCCCACGAAATTTGGCATAACTAACTTGTTTATTGTACTATAAATACAACTTTTTTCACCAACTGGAATGTAAAAAGTAAGTTGACGCTTGTTTTCATAACAGAGTTGCTTATTTCGAAGATTTTAATGGTATATCTTAGGCTTGGAAAAACTTCAGTGTTCAGGGTTCCAGGGGCGGCTAGCCTATTATGAAAATTTATAATGCCTATATCTTTTTATCTAGGCCAAATTGGAAAAAATGGTAAAGGACAAATGTGTTTCTTTCAGCTTCAAGAATCTTCTGTTAAAATATTCTGCAAGGTCAAAGGCTCACCCTGTATAATACAACAGCACAGATAAAAAACTCAGCAAAACATCTGTCTCCCTGTATAAGTGTAGTTGAATTGGAATTTGTTTGAAGAATGAGCTGAAGTATTCATAATGGATGGCATCATTCTCATTGGAACAAAATATGTTTTTCCATTAAGATTTATTGGGTCAAAATATCTTGCAATAATATTTGCAACAGAAATAGAGACAAAAAACCATAAGGAAGCAGTAAATATTATTACTTATACTAATTTAATCACAAGGTCGAATATCCGTCGATAAATCAACAAATATTCCACCTTAATCAGAGCTAATCATCCAATCAACCAAAACATCTACATCGAAGAAGCGGACCCAAGGAAAATGACTACAGCTGTTCCACAGTTATTACTGGTCGTCAGACCATCTTACCCTGGATAAAACCGCTGAGTAGGGAATCTAGCTACTTGTCACCTTTCAGATGGAACACTTCGTCTTTGTAATTGTGATCTTTTCTCCGCAAATCAATTCCTATCTTTGTCAAATATTACTTATATTTTGCTCTCTGACAGGGATGGTCTTTATACCATGACCATGACCTCCAGCAATGATATTTCAAATCCTAAGGTGTAGGAAGAACGCTACAAGCCCCTTATATCGGAGAATTGTCCCCCATAAATTCACAATTCGTTAATTTTTCACTTAAAATCTAATTAAAGTCGGAAACAAGCTCGAAATACTTGTGACGGATTATGTCACATAATATTGAACAGTATCCACAAAAATTTCAAAAAGCACTGCCGTGAAGGCAGCAACTTTTGCGCGCATGTTCAATGTAGATGACCGCTTCAGCAACGAATTTGAACATGCACGCAAAAGCTGCTGCCTTCACGGCAGTACTTTTTGAAATTTTTACTGATAAATTACTGGATTTCAATTCGATCAAATCTGTATTTTTGGAAATATTGGAAAAAATAAAATTTTGAATGGGTATATCTACGGAATCATTGGGCGGATTTTACCCATTCACGAATTCGACCTTCGTAATTAAGCCCCAAACCTACTCTACAAATATCGAGTTTCTAAGTCGTTTCTTCCGGAAGTTATTGTGTTTACGGTCAGCCTGACGGCCGACTGCGTAAACACAATAACTTCCGAAAGAAACAACTTAGAAACTCGATATTTGTAGAGAAGGTTTGGACCTTAATTACGAAGGCCGAATTCGTGAATGGGTAAAATCCACCCAATGATTCCGCAGATATACCCAATAAAAATTTTATTTTTCCAATATTTCCAAAAATACAGATCAGGTCGAATTGAAATCCAGTACTTCATCGAAAATAACAGTTCGAAGTTTCATACAGAATTTAATGAGGATGATATGATGAGAAAATCATAGAAATTTTTTTTTTCAAATTGTTTTAATAACACGATTATCACGAAATTTTGCATAAAGTTGTCTTTCAGCATCTTAAAACTAGCTGTGAAGTTTAATCAGGACTGAATCAGTATTTCTCGAATAATACCGAAAAAATCAACGATATCGAGAAGAAAACCTCGAAATTTGACATATTTTTTCCCGATATCTCTAAAACTTATGATCGTATCGAACTGAAATTTAGTACACTGCTGTGAAATTAGAAGGTCAAAGTGTGAGTATAATTTTTTTTGGATATGATTAATGGTTTCCGAGAACAAAATTTTTTTGTAAAAAAATTTCGAAAAAAATTTTTTTTTAAATTTACTGACAATATGATCTTGACGAAATTTGGCTCAAAGTTGCGCGTCGTTATACTCCACCAAACTGCCAAGTTTGAATCCAATCGCTTGAGTAGTTTCTGAAATAAAAAATAAATAACTTCAAAACTTCAAGTGCCTATAACTCCGAAACTATTCGACCGATTTGGCCCATTAACGAACTTAACCGCGGCATTCTGATGCGCAACCTATCCTGAAAGTTTCAAGTTGCTAGCCCACTCCGTTCGACAGTTATCGTGTCCACAGCCGGCCGGCCGGACAGAATCAATTTTGACACCAGATTCGTCATCAGTGAGTCCAATCTAGTCGTTCGAGACCATTTTTGGCTCAATCATCCAAAATTGCAGACATTTGGACAAAACGATAGCACGCTGTTCCCCTAGAACATGCGCGCAAAAATGTAATCGTTTTGTGAATGTTTCAGGATTCGTAAGAGATGTGGGGAAGGCTGCTCTAGTGGTGCTTCAACGAGAGATGAGATTGGTATGGGCAATGAGGGTGTGTACGCCATGACTCCTGTGACCACATTGGGTCACCCTAATTCGGGAAGTCAATCTTGTGATGCGTCTCATCTGAGCGGTAGCATTGGAAGAGGCTCTAGTCTTGGCAGAGGGTCTTTAGGTAAGAATAAATGTATGTTTCGAAACTGAGATAGCTTTGGAAACCTTTAGGGAATCTCATAAATATTCAGGGTCATTCTTTAAGTTAACATTAATTTCAAACATAGATTCCCCTAATCGAATAAAATACTTTTTCACCTAACATTTTTCCAGATTGATATCAGGTAAAAAGATACTGGCTGTGAAGTTTAATACTTCAAATGATTTCTCAGTTATGGACCTATCGTTATCATGAAATTATAATAAATTAGAATAAAGAGTGCATATAAAGTTAATCTTCAGTCATTATGAGTATCTCCAATCATTTCAAACTGCTGAATAATCTGTACTGTTTTCGAGATATACAACGGGAAATTTTATAATTTTTGTGGATCCGCCGATGAGCTAGTAGAGCCTTCGGATGAAACTCCTCCCAAGTTCATCCAGACCACATAATACACAGAGTTACTACACTATTCTGTGACCAGAAGATCATGATTATTCTCATAGAGTTTAATTAATGTGTTTGCATTTATTTCATATAATTCATTTATAATAGACGACTTGGGCCCAAGTTGCCAACCCACAATTTACTTAGCAAGTTTACTTTCACTGGGGAACGGGAATTTCAGGACAAATTCGACATGATAAGGTTCGCATTATTTATAAATAACCGTAAAACATGCCTCGGCTCTTCAAACCAGATAATTCCTTCCAAATATAGGTTTTTGTTAAGATCGTCCCCGATTGGCTGAAATTTAAGTTGGGATTCCTGATTTCATGCAAACAGTGTCAATTTTCATAGGATACGTTCCGAAAATCAACTCTGTTGTTTCGGTTGCCGATTTTCCGCTCCGTAAATATGAAATATTCGGATGGTTCCTGGAACAAGCGCGTGAAAAAGGTTATTTACGGAATCTGGTTGATGAAAATGCGGTTGATTTACTGTCACCAGAACGATTTTCTATGGTAAATATCCATAGCATAGAACAATCTATGTTTACTTTAGGTTTGTTTTGGTTCCGAGTTCAGAACTGTACGGGACGGTTCTAGCACAGATCTATGTTTGATGTACAAAAGAATGTAATGATTGTTCTCAAAAGAATATATACAAGCTGTTCCTAAATTGGGGGTACAAAGAAAAAGAGGATATTCCTTGCATGCTTTAAACGACAAAAAGGCTCCTAGACATGGAACTGCAAATGTTTGGTTTTCGAGATACATGGTGTTAATGTTTGAATTTTTTTTGTCTCATATTATCTGCATTCCACAAGATGTTCAACTGAAATTTGGCAAAGATATTACAATTTAGAGTTTACACCATATCACATGCCAATTTGAACTACAAATCTTCAGGATGATTTTTTTTGGAACACTGTCCATGTTTTCCTCCAGAATTTTTTTTTTTTTTGGTGAACCACTCTAAGTATGAAATATCTAGAAAAGCACTGTCGTGAAGGCAGCAGCTTTTGCGCGCATGTTCAATGGAGATGATTGAACATGCGTGCAAAATCTGCTGCCTTCCCAGCAGTGCCCTTCTAGGTTTTCCGAAAGAGCTCTGGATTTCAATTCGATCTAATTCTGTATTTTTGGATATATTGGGAAAATAAAATTTTGAATGGGTATATCTACGGAATCATTGGGCGGATTTTACCCATTCACGAATATAACCTTTTTCACGCGCTTGTTCCAGGAACCATCCTAATATTTCATATTTACGGAGCGAAAATCGGCAACCGAAACAACAGAGTTGATTTGCGGAACGTATCCTATGAAAATTGACACTGTTTGCATGAAATCAGGAATCCCAACTTAAATTTCAGCCAATAGGGGATGATCTTAACAAAAACCTATATTTGGAAGGAATTATCTGGTTTGAAGAGCCGAGGCATGTTTTACGGTTATTTATAAATAATGCGAACCTTATCATGTCGAATTTGTTCTGAAATTCCCGTTTCCCAGTGAAAGTAAACTTGCTAAGTAAATTGTGGGTTGGCAACTTGGGCCGAAGTCGTCTATTTGATGAAATTTAGGATGTTTATGGAATTCTCAATATGAAAATGGGCGATCATTAAATTGTGTGTAATCTTTTGGTGGAAATATTTCAATTTTGCAAGAATATCAAGGGGGCCGATTCTTGAATCTCGTTCAAGAATTGAAGAGTATGACAATTGTTATATGTTTATGTGGATTTTCTAAGCTTTCTCAAGCATCTGCAATATTTATGAAAGTTATTTTCGCCATCTCGACTATGTTTTCAAGAACATTCAAGAAATAAACTGAATGCAAGATATCGAGAAATTTCAAATCGGAATATAAACATAACCTTATCACCGTTTCCTTCTACTTAGCAACAAGTGGTACGGAGTAGGAGTAGGATATAACATTCGATTGTCGAGTGCCATTCGGTTCCATGCGCAGGTCTTGTTACTTGTCGAAGGAAACGGTAATAAGGTTATGTTTATATTCCGATTTGAAATTTCTCGATATCTTGCATTCAGTTTATTTCTTGAATGTTCTTGAAAACATAGTCGAGATGGCGAAAATAACTTTCATAAATATTGCAGATGCTTGAGAAAGCTTAGAAAATCCACATAAACATATAACAATTGTCATACTCTTCAATTCTTGAACGAGATTCAAGAATCGGCCCCCTTGATATTCTTGCAAAATTGAAATATTTCCACCAAAAGATTACACACAATTTAATGATCGCCCATTTTCATATTGAGAATTCCATAAACATCCTAAATTTCATCAAACAGACGACTTCGGCCCAAGTTGCCAACCCACAATTTACTTAGCAAGTTTACTTTCACTGGGAAACGGGAATTTCAGAACAAATTCGACATGATTAGGTTCGCATTATTTATAAATAACCGTAAAACATGCCTCGGCTCTTCAAACCAGATAATTCCTTCCAAATATAGGTTTTTGTTAAGATCGTCCCCGATTGGCTGAAATTTAAGTTGGGATTCCTGATTTCATGCAAATAGTGTCAATTTTCATAGGATACGTTCCGCAAATCAACTCTGTTGTCAATTCTGGAACGCGATTTAAGAATCGGCTCCAACGAAACGAAATGGTGACAACTATACGTTTATATTCGGATTTGGAATTTCCCTATATCTTGCATTCAGTTTATTTCTTTAATATTTGAGAATACATAGTCGAAATGACGAATTGAACTCTCACCAATCTTGCAGATGCTCGAAAAAACTTATCACAACTGTCATACTTGAACAAGATTCAAGAATTGACTTCAAGGGTTTGAATAGTCAAGTATAGTGAAATATTTTATACTGCAATAAGCACCAAATCATAATAATCGAGTTAGAAAATTAGATTTCTTAATTAACCTTCATTGAATGTCATGAATTTCAAGCAATGGTAAGGTGATTCTACGATTCATATTATAGTTACAGTTTTCTTTGTTGAACTTTTGAACAAAGTGCAGGAGCGTATTAGCTCAATAAGAAATATTAAAATGTTCATAACTTTATACCTGGGCCGAACCTGGAAAGTGCCAAATGAAAAGTGTTTCATTAGTTTAGTGGAATCTATGGTTGAAAATATTGTACAACTTAAAGACTCACCCTGTATACATATACTACGCAGATTATCAAATGAATATGGCCGTGTGTCTCCTGTAAATTGAGAACTTTCAGGAGCTAATAGGGGTAGTCTAGTATCCATGGGAAAGCCAACAAGCTCAACATTAGCGAATTTGGCGGGTATTTTCAAAGAAAAAGATGAGAGGAGTGTTTCTCAAGCACCAGACGGACAAGGACGACCAGACGAGAGACAGAATGAATGTGAAAGCCCAGAGAAAGATGCAATACAAAAAGTGATGGTAAGTGAATTTGATGATTTCTAACTGGATAAAATTTAAACGTTATGGGTGTGTAGATTACAGATCCAAATTTGGTGTATGATGGAATTAATCTTGGACGAAGAATAGATGTTTTGTGGCCGACAGAATACATGAGGATAAGAGGAGGTAGATCGTATTGGAATAATTGGGTTCCCGAGACTGGCATGGAAGGATATGTAAGAAATTAAATATATATTTTCTTTGAGTGCTAATTCAGTAACATTTGAGTCGATAAGGTGGTTTAAGGGCAGAAAAATATTGGAAAATTTTAATATTTTCGCAAGTTAAATGTCTAAAAATTGGTCACCTGAAGTTGAACGCGAATTAGAGCGTGTGACGTCACAGTTTTTAGTACAAACACAATTAAACTGCCGTTTCATTTCCGACGTGAGTTAAAAGTGTTTCAAAAATTTTGATTTGAAATCAATGTGTTCATAAAACGAACATGAAAGCAGATTTTTCAGAGGCAAATATCAGCAATTAGTCTGAATGTACATCGTTATCAGGGCTGGGCAGTATTTCAATTACTTGTAATTGAAATACGTATTTTGTAGTTGTATTTCAATTACTTCTTGAAAATGTATTTTGTAATTGGTATTTCAAATACTTGACACTGGTATTTTGTATTTCGATACTTTTGTCTTCAAAATACTTTCGAACAAATACATTTAGTGCTGAGCGCTCTACAGAAAATAGTCCCTGAATCTCCCTTCAGATGGCGCAACGTTCATCTGCTTCATCTAGTTCTTTTGCTAGCAATTATATTTTCAGCAAATGGAAAGGAAGAAAAGGTCCTGCGCAATTGTCATTTCATCATGGAATTAGAGTTAGTCAACTTCTAAAAACGATAAGAGCAAAGAGCTTGACATCCTTGAACATTATCCTAACATAAAAAATCTGACGTGAAGTCAGCAGCTTTTACGCGCTTGTTCACATTGCGAGATGGTGACTTTGAAATTTCAATGAAATAGGAAAATTTTACAAATAAATTTTCGGAAAAAATAATTTTTTTTCGAATTTTTCCATGGATAATTCTTCTTATTGACATTGTCCATATTCCAACCAAGTTTCATTTCGATCAGATGAATATTTTTCGAGTTATTGAAAAATCAGAATTTCAAATGGCTGTAGCACAAAAACCATTCGAATTTGGCCCATTAACGAACTTAACCGAGATATTCAGGATCTTGACCTAACCTGAAAATTTCAAGACTCAAGGTATTTTGTTTTGAGAGTTCCAGCGCACACGGCCGGCCGGACGGACAAAATCAATTTTGACCACGGATTCTTCATCAGTGAGTCCAACCTAGTCGTTTGAGACCAATTTCGGCTCGAAATTCGAAAATTACAGAAATTGTGATGAAATGGTAACGCGCTGTTCCTCAGAACAAGCGCGTAAAAAGTGTTCATACAATCTAACACAAGTTTCTGCCCATCAGGACCTGTAGAAAGATTGTTGTGTTTCTGAAAGGAAATTCTTTATTTAGCGATAAAATAGCTGAGCTGAATTAGTTGTACCCTTTTCACATTTTACGTAACACCTAAATGTATTTTGTAATTTGTATTTCAAATACAAATAGCTAAAATACTGTATTTTGTATTTTATATTTCAAATACCCGACTTGAAGGTATTTTGTATTTGGTATTTCAAATACCTGCGAGAAAGTATTTTGTAATTGGTATTTCAATTAAGCCAAGCATGTATTTTGCCCAGCCCTGATCGTTATACTAGATGCATTTTTTGCATTGAACATCAAAACACTTCTCTGCAGAATTCCGAAACTTCAAACTTTTTGTTTAATTATTTTTTTTGTATTTTGTATTTTCCGAATATCCTAGGCTTCAAGGAAACCCCTCAGAAGCTTAAAGCTTTTGCGAGTTAGGATACCGGGTGTGTATACCACGGTATACAATTGACGTTTTGAATCCGTAATTACTGACCTGAAAATTATAGCTCATAATGACAAAGGGAATGTTTCCATATTCTTGTACGTATTCTTTTCAGTATGAGCAGTATATACTTTTGAATAATGAAAAACATGGCATGTATAGAAAAATCAGGAGGTAATCCTAGAGAAAATTTGAAGTATACTTTAATATGACATTAAAATGATATACAGTGCGCGTCAAAATTATGGAACAAATTCATTTTCTCAGAAGAAAAATATTTGGCAACAAAATCCTGAAACAGGTCAATTTTTGTTTCACTTTTACCAAATTTATATGCATTTTTGTTGCACCCTGTGCCATCCCCATCAACCCTCTAAATTTCTTGAATAGGGAAAATAGGTCTTGTGGTACTTTTTTGGCAAGGTCTTTGTATTTTCTTAACAGGCGTGCAGAAATTTTCAATAAAAAATTTTTTTTTTTGAAAAATTAGTAAGTTCAAAGAGGTTTTCAGTATATGCACTTTTTCATGGCTCATTTACTTTGAGACGATGGTACCTGATGAAATTTGTCACCGAATTGAAGTCGCCCATTACAATTTTGTTCATGCACAACTTTCAATCCCCTCCATTTTTTTCTCCATTAAAGGGGTCGCAGGGGTTGAAAGTTGTGCATGAACAAAATTGTAATGGTCGACTTTCATTTGGTGACAAATTTCATCAGGTACCATCGTCTCAAAGTAAATGAGCCATGACAAAGTGCACATACTGAAAACCTCTTTAAACTAACCATGGAGGTAAAAGAAGGCGAGGAAGCATATCCTATATTTCCCTTGTAACAAAAGTGTAGTACAGTTTTGAGAACCTTCTGTGGATTTACCCCTACCAATATGGCCTACAAATACAAGGTAAATATTCGTATTCTGTGGTGTATAGCAAATGGGACATAAATATTCAGTTCAAAGTCGGCCATATTGGTAGGGGTAAATCTACAGAGGGTTCTCGAAACGATACTACACTTTTCAAACGTTATGCCCCCTTCACTCTTTTCCTACCTCCAGGGAACCAATAAATTTTTTCAAAAAAAAATTTTTTCTTGAAAATTTCTGCGCGCCTGCAAAGAAGATACAAAGACCTTGCCAAAAAAGTACCACATGACCCACTTTCCCTATTTAAAACATTCAGAGGGTTGATGGGGATGGCACAAGGGGCAACAAAAGTCCTTCAAAAATGCATAAAAATTTGGTAAAAGTGAAACAAAAATTGACCTATTTCAGGATTTTGTCCCCAAATATTTTTTTTCCGAGAAATGGAATTTGTTCCATAATTTTGACTCGCACTACTTCCTCGACCTGGTCTTCAATATTATACATTGGGGCACATGAACAAACTTTTTTTTTTAGTAAGTTGTCATATTTTCACAGGGAGGTACATATAGTACTTATAGTAATTTCAAGATTTATTTGAGTTATCTCCAAAAAGCACAGTTGTTTGTTTGAAATAGGATATACATTTGTCTCATTGACTCACGTCCACATTGAGAAGTTTTACACGAACGAAGGGTCTTGGCACACGTTATCTGTGCGTGCACGAACAGCGTACACGCACATTTAGTCAAATGATTTTTACGATATGTTAAGATAAAATAGGATAAAACTTTTTGGGTGAAATAAACCATAAATGAAAAAAATAACCCACTTCCCGAAGATTGTCCTTTAAATATCTCTTTCGAAAAGGGACATTCTAAATGAACCCAACGAAGAAATATAACAATTGTTTCTCTTGTTATTTCTCTAGTACTCCTCGAAATCGAAGTTACTATGGATATATATATATATTCTTTTGAGATGAGCAGTACATTTTTTTTTATATCAAACAATTTGTGTCATAACAGTATTATCAGAGGAAATGTAAACGGGGTACCATACATTTTTACGTATGATACAAGAGCACAGATAAAAACCTCAGGAAAAACTCTGTCTTCCCGTATAAGTGTAATGAAATTGTTGTTTTTTATTGAAGGGCTTCTTTTTCATCGATAAAATTTCTTCTTTCCTATGCGATGCAGGTTGAAATCTTGGAATCATAACTGAAAACAAAAAAGGAGACGAAAAAACTAATATGAACTAGTAAATGATTTAGTACTCATTAAATTAATTTGAAGTTCGCGATCCATCTCAAAAAAGAATCAGACACCGAATGAATTGCCTCGAAACCATCGTCAAATTTATATATTGGACAAGTATTAACTAAATGTTCTATTGTTTCTTCTTCTTCTCCGCACTCGCACCTTGGACTTTCGACCGAATTCCATTTGAAGAGGAAACTATTACAGCGACCATGACCGGTTCTAAGTCGATTCAAAATGCACCAAATTTTCCTAGGAAGATTGAAACCATGAACTTTTTCTGAAGGATCGCTGATCAAACCTTTGTTGAAAACATTACACGAATTCCATTCCGAACGCCAAACTTCTTTGTCACTTTTATTGGTGTAAAGAAAATCGTTCATCCATAAAGGTTTACGAGATTTCAATCTAGCAATTTTAGAATCCGGAATATAAGACATGATTGGGAATAAATTCGGAAAGGAAAGATATTTATCCCAAGACTTTATCACTGCAACTATGGATAAACTCCTGGGACTCAAAAAAAATCGATCAATACTCATAATTCAGATTTTATTTCTTATTTACGTACTAATAAACCTATAGGTTGTTCATAAATGGAGTCCAAGTCATAGAGACCCAAGTAGGAGGTCACATGTCGACAGGACAATACTTCTCGTTCAAATCGAGGATAAGTTTATTCCAATCGCAGAGCAGGGTGTAAAGGAGGTGCAAATGGAGCCCTAGCAAGTACCTGGCCTCTCAAACCATCCTCATTAGTGATTATCAAAATAAGGAGAGAAGACTGATACTTTAATACAAGTAGGTCATGAAACCATTTATCTAATTGAAAGTTCACTATTTTGTCCACTATAAATATAATGGTTTTGTACTGAGTAATTGCTGAATCAATGAAAGATTAAATTCTGAATATTTAAAGTTTGTGAAATTGGTGTGCTCCTTTAGTATTGGTCATCAAATTTCAGGAATTGAATTCAATAATAGGAGCTCTCTATGTATGACTAGCTATATTCCGAATGAAGCATAATTTCATCTGTGATTTGTATATTTTTTATTTTTGGTTTGTGGCATATAACAATTATCACGTTTCATTACATTTCAAAAATTTCCTCGATAAAAATTTAATAGAAAAATTCATTTAGGAAAAAAATTGTATATAAACTTTCTAATGAAAACTTATTGAAACTTGCAAAATACCTCATTGTTCTTTTAGCTTGATACTACTTAGTATATTACAACATAGATTAAAGTTCATGAGGGGGAAGATTCAACATTCATGATGATGTAAATAGCAAATATTTGCAGGTCCGATTGTAATCTACACCAAGTAAAATTAAAGCAAGTTGCCTTAAGAATATAGACTGATTTTAGGTGGTTTACGTTCAAAACCGAATTATCTTATTTTTTTTTTTTATAGCTACAAACCACGATGTGGCTCGATTTTTAAATGATTTTTCCTGTTTTATATCAGACATTTAAACAAAGATTATATAAGTCCTATCCATGTAAAGTAATGTACCTATTTGAAATTGTGAAACTTGTTATAGTTATGTATGTAGATATATTTTATATATTAGGCGTTTTAATGTAAATTATAGTTGTGTCAATTTTGGCCTAAGTTATACTTGTTGGTGAATCTTATGAGAATGGAAACAATAAATTTTTAATAACTATCTTTTGATTCTTTCTTTCTTTTGATTTCTGAGTGATAAATCAATACGAATATCCCTTCTTATGGAAAATTTACAACTTGTCTCTTTCTCTCCCGACTCATTTACAGAGTCATATTATAAACTGCTCCACATGAGTTAGGGATATTGACTTAAATTCCAAAAAAATATAGTTAAAATAAGATTTTCGTGATGAAAATTAATATTAATATGATTTTAAGTTGCAAATTAATTTTAGCCTGTAGATCAGCAGCGTATACAGGGTGGGAAAAATTCGTTGTCTACTGAAGGGATCTCAAGAACCATAGCAGCTAGAAGAAAACTGATAACACATTCTCGAGCTCTTTTTTCCTGACGAATCTGAAAACAGATCCAGCTTATCGTTCATAGAACTTGAGTTATGAGCGAAAATTGAGAAACTGTCATTTTCAATAATGCTGAATAACTCGCTTGTTTGAAGTCATATTCGAAATCTGTTGATGCCTTCTACAGGCACTTTTGTAGGAGTAATTCAAATATAATATGACTGAATTTTTTAATCCAACCATTTTCGAGAAATGAGAAGGATTTTTAATTTTTCAAATGTAAACTTTAGTCGAAAGTTCTCTTATCTTACTAAAAAATGTATCATATGTCGCTATTTACATGAATATAACATGAGAAAAAGTTCAATACTTTTTTTCCAGCTTTTCTGTTCACTGTTGAATCATTATAAGTAGGCTGGCGTTTCCATAGCGACCATTGAATATGTATTATTATACATGTCGTTCTGGATATTTCTCGAAATAGACTTCCCTTCCAGCTCAGCTATTTCCATTCGTTTGAATATAGATTACCAACATATCGAATTTTTCGTAATTTGGAATATTTCGGGCCATAAGAGATAATAAACCGATTTGCTATTGCAAATCTTATGAACTATGACAAATTAACCATAGAAATATTTATTCAGCAATCGCTGGTTCCAATCATAGAGGCGCAAGTTCACACAAAGTTAATGCATATTCAATCGTCGCTATGGTAACGTCAGCCTACTCATAATTCAACAGTGAATAGAAAAGCAAGAAAAAAGTATTGAATTTTTTCTCATGTAATATTCATGTAAATAGCGACATATGATACATTTCTGAAATCAGCAAAAATTTTGTAGCAAGATAAGAGAATTTTCGACTATAGTTTACATTTGAAAAATTCAAAACCCTTCTCATTTCTCGAAAATGGTTGGATTAAAAAATTCAGTCATATTATATTTGAATTACTCCTAAAAAAGTGCTTGCAGAATGTATCAACAGATTTCGAATAGGAGTTCATACAAGCGAGTTATTCAGCATTATTGAAAATGACAATTTCTCAGTTTTCGGTCATAACTCAAGTTCTATGCGCGATAAGCTGGATCTGTTTTCAGATTCGGATTAGTCAGGAAAAAGAGCTCGAGAATGTGTTATCAGTTTTCTTCTAGCTGCTATAGTTCTCGAGATCCCTTCAGTAGACAACGAATTTTGCCCATCCTGTACAGGGTGGTTAAGAAAAATCCAGTAAAATAACGAAATTTTATTTCCAGAGAATTCAAGCATTTTAAGACTATCATTACAATGTATGGCCTCCACGGGCATCAATAACAGCTTGACATCTGCTTTGCATACTACACACGAGGTTGATGATTATCTAATCTTCTTTGGAGCATATCCCATGCATGTTCTATGCAATTCAAATCTGGTGAGTGCGGAGGTATTGGTAAATGTGGAATACCAAGCTCCATTCTCAACTATGGCTGCACGGTGCGGTCTAGCGTTATCGTCTAGAAATTGAAAAGTTTCACCAATAGCAGCGTGAAAATTTGGCACAACATTGTCAAAGACATGCTTCCTATAGTGTAAGGCGGTCATATTCCCAGGACAAATGTGTAGATCTGTGCGCCCGTTGAAACATATCCCGGCCCATACCATAACACTACCCCCTCGAAATGGATGGACTTCTTGGACATAGCGACGACTACGGGGTATTCGTGGGATTGTCCATACCCTTATTCTTCGAGAATCTGAAAATCGTCCATATCTGGATTCATCAGTAAAAAGGACACTACGCCATTGATCGTTCCAATTGATATGTTGCCTAGCCCATTCCAGTCTTTGACGCTTATGGTCACGTGTTAATGGAACTCCTCTTAATGGAAGTCTAGAACCTAGATTCACCTATCTCAAACGTCGTCTGATGGTTTCGATGGAAACCCCATCTGCATTTTGAAGAGTATTCCGTAGCATTCTACACGTAGGGTTTCTTCTCGCCGAAACGGTGATGAAACGATCCTGAGCAGGTGTTGTTTTTCGTCGCCCACCAAGCCTTGTTCTTTCCAACACGGAACCTGCCTCCCTGAACCTATTCCAAAGTCGAGATATCACACTTTGGCGGACTTGGAGCCTTTCCGCTACAGCAACCTGAGTTAGGTCACCCTGAAGCATTCCGATAGCCCTATTAGCCTCAGCGTTTGTTAATTTACGTCGTGGCATTTTCAGAAAACTCGTTTCAAATCGAAGCCGTTGATAAACTGACTTCATTTCAAAATAAGAACATTCATGTAGCATATGCAAAGAACCAAACTTCAGAAAAATGGCGACCAGATTGACGATATGTCTCATACTGATTTTTATTGGATCGATTCAAGTTGTTATTGAGTTTTAAATGATTTTACAGCGATTTACTCGAAGATTACATACTTTTAAAAACGATTGAATACGATATCCCTAACTCTTGTGGAGCAGTTTATTTGCTTCATTAATACCACTGTACAAAGTATGAAATGGTCTTCATACAATGTAGGTACCATGTCTCTACTTAGATGAAAGCTCTATCAGCGTGTTTATTTTTGGAAGAATTGGAGTGTAAAAAGATTTTAACTTTTTTCATTCAGAATTTTGATTGAATGATTGTATAAGTATTTTGAAGTTATTTCCGGAAATAAAGGAAAATATCCTTGAAATTATAATAGGACCATAGTTTAGTTTTGTTTTCAAAGTATCTGCATTGCATAAGTTGATTTTACGAGTTTATCGAATCTTTATAAAACATTACTACAGATCAGAAAAATATCGAAATCAAATAATGAATTTATTAATAACTGGATTTTTATGATAATTTTTTGAGGGATTTCGAGGGCATCAATTTTTTTTTCTCGAAATCTGTATCAGATACATTACAAGGGGCATACACAAAAAAACTAGAGTGATCTGTTTATCCTCCCTGTACAATTGTTAAGCCTCATGAACAGTTTTCTGGTTATAGGTTCGAACCATTTTTGCGCGCATGTTCTAGGGGACTGTTCCCATGCTGTCGTTCTGTCCAAATGACTGTTATTTTCGAATTTTGAGCCGAATATAGTCTTAAACGACTCACTGATGACGAATACGGTGTCAAAATCGATTCTGTCCGTCCGGCCGGCCGGCTCTGGACACGGTAACTGTCGAACCGAGCAAGCTAGCAACTTAAAATTTTTAGGATAGTTCGCGCATCGGAATGCCGTGGTTTAGTTCGTTAATCGGTTGAATCAGCCAAATAGTTTCGGAGTTAAAGTAATTTGAAATTTTGAGATCATTTCCCTGACATTTCAGGAACTAGTGGAAAGGTTGGATTGAAACTTCACAGTTAGTTGAAGCATAACCACGCGCAACTGTTAGCGGACTTTCGTTGGGATAGTATGGTCACTTAATTTGAAAAAAAAAATTTACGAAAAAAACGTTTTGTTCAGAAACTGTTGATCATATTCGAAAAAAAATGGCTTATACCTTGAGCTCTATATTTCCCAGCAGTGTACCAAATTTCAATTTGATACGAATAATGATTTCGGAGATATTGGGAAAAAAAATGTAAAATTTCGTCGTTTTTTTCTCGATACCGTTGTTTTTTACGGTATAACTCAAGAAATACTGATTAAATCATGATGAAACTTCGCAGCTAGTTGAAGATGCTGAAGGACAACTTTGTGCGGAATTTCGTGGTGATCGTGTCATCAAAACAATTTGAAAAAAAAATCAATTTTTTTTCAAATATTCAATATCCTGTGATCTTCTCACCATATTATCCTCATTAAATTCTGTATGAACCTTCGAACTGTAATTTTTCGATGAAGTACCGGATTTCAATTCGATATAATCTGTATTTTTTTGGAAATATTGCGAAAATAAATTTTTTAATGGGTATATCTGCGGAATAATTGGGTGGATTTTACCAATTCACGAATTCGACCTTCTAAATTAAGGTCCAAATCTACTCAACAAATATCTTGTTTTTCCGAGTGTTATTGTGCTTACACTTACATACAATAACTTCCGGAAGAAACGACCCGTTGCCAAAGTGGTCATCTCCATTGAACATGCGCGCAAAAGCTGCTGCCTTCACGGCAGTACCATTGTATAAAGACAACAATTGTCTTTATACAATGGCAGTACTTTTCTAGGTTTTCTTATCTATTTTAATGAATTTATCTCACTCAAACTCCACCAAATTATCCTGGAAACCAGCATGCATATAGATACCATCAGCTTTGTACCCAGCGAATATTTTGGTTCTACTACTAATAGTTAGATGTCTGCACATTCTAATATACCATCGCGCATGAATTTATCAAGTTGCCCTGGGATTTCAAGCAACCCAGTTTAACGGTATCTACCTAACAATATTTGAGAATTCAAGCAAACAAAATTTGACAACATTAGAGTAAAGTCCAAGAATCCATTTAATCAGTTCGATCGACCTCCAAGGATGATGGACCGGGTTTGTAATTGGAAATTCATCGATTAAACTGCGTTGAAAATAAGAACGCCCTGCTGCAATTCATCGGAATTTCTCTGATCAAAATAGAAACGCATTGATGCATTTACGATTAATCTATTAGATATTTCGGTTGAAATAAAAACCTTGAAAAGCACTGACGTGAAGTCAGCAGTTTTTACGCGCGTGTTCACATTGCGAAATGACGACTTGGAAATGTCAGTGAAATTTAAATGAAATATTGAAATTTTCGAAAAAAAACATTTTTTTAAAATTTTTCTATGGATAATTCTCCTTAATGACGCACTGTTCATCCTTCAACCAAGTTTCATTACGATCAGATAAATATTATTTTTCGAGTTAATAATGTAGTATCCATAAAAAACACATCATTTTTTGTGAATTATTCTAATCTTAGGCGAAGATTAAAATAATTCACAAAAAATAGTGTTTTTTTTATGGCTTCTACATTATTAAATACTGAACATACTATGGAAGAATTCATATCTAAAATTTTTCGAGTTATTGAAATATCAAAATTTCAAATGGCTGTAATATAAGAACCATTCGGCAGATTCGGCCCATTAACGAACTCAACCGAGATATTCAGGATCAGAACCTAACCTGAAAATTACAAGACCCTAGATCCTTCTTTTCGAAAGTTAGAGCACACACATCAGGGAATCCAATCTAGTCGTCTTAGACTGATCTCATCTCAAAATTCAAAAATTACAGACATTGTGACTTAACGATAACGCGCTGTTTCCCAGAACAAGCGCGTAAAAACGCACCCAATACTTCCCCAAAAATTCATCATCAGGTTTAACCACTATTTCATCTAACAAATAATCTGAACAATCTGATTGATGAAAGCACTCAGAATAATCAGTCAGAGCCGAGGGCAGAGGCCATTTAAGTAATTTGTAGGCGGTTTCAAAGACCGGCTGAGGCAGCTTAACTATCTTCTAATCGTCCGTCCAAACTAAATTGACGGTGTTAAATATCACAGGGGCACGTGTATGCCACACGACCACAGCCCCCCGCTGATCTCTCAACTGGTGAATCCCACTGAGTAAACATGTCCAGGGATCTGATATATTTAATCAAGTGGCCGGAATTATCACTGGCATGTCTGTTTGTTTTCGCAGGCAGAGCCGAAGGTAGTTAGTATTTTTAGGGAAAAACGAAAATTCAGTAATTTTTATGAAAAACCTTTAGAACATCACATTGCAAACATATCGTTTCAATATTATATTTTAAAAAAAATTTTAGATCATCTAAAGCTGAAAAATAAAAATGGGGATTCGGCATTTGAAGGGATTTGTCTTGAGTGCACGATATCGCAACATCGAATTCAGCTTTCTCGGAAAGAAAAGGACGTCAAATGTGTTACCTTGCTTAGGAAAATAGAGATAGCTATACTACGATGTGGTTAGAGTAGAAAACAACGACCAAGGAATAGAAAAAGAAGAGCACAGACTATCATACTGTCATATTACAGACAAATCGCAAACGAAAATTATTTGGTTATATTGACAAAGAACACGTGTGTACCACAGAATAGGAATAAATATTTCATTATTCTATAGCAGGAAAAGCTATTCTACTAAACACCGTTGTTACTTCGTGCATACCTGGCAAATCCCAAACCCCAATTTAGAAATCTGATTTTCAATACTTTCTGAAGGTAATAAGGGAAAATCATGCATCAAACCCATAATAACTATGTTCAAATTTGCATTTGCAGTAATATACCAAATTCAGGAAAAATCCCCATTGCGTAATTGAAGAAATTCTTTTGCCCACGACCATTGAATAATATATACAGGGTGACGTCAATAAATTTTTTTTTAGATTCCTCAAACCTGGGGGTATCCAAAGATACACCATGTATGTATTTTTTGTAGTTTTCCAGTTATAATTTTTTGTGTGTTTTTTCGATTTTATCCCAGCCAGGTTTCAAAAGTTCGTATCTTTTTATGTAGTAGGTATTTTGCAGATTTTTTTTCTATAACATGATCTCTCTGGATGTTGTTTCGATAAAAATTAATTCAGCTTCCTGAAAACACTCAAAGTTACTCAAAAAAGGCTCGAAAGATAGAACTTCAGTTTTCAGTAGGATTCACTCAAACATTCAACATCAATTTAAAAATACAAAAAAGAGTTTTCATAGCTTCTCGATGAGTCTAAAAACTTCGCACGGACCTAAACTACCAAAGTCATAAGTAAAAATAGGCCATTTTTGCTGTAATCGGCCTTTGAAGGCGGATAGGCTAAAAATCATTGAAGCACGATTGAAGTTATTTTTCAACTTATTATTATTCTTATGGCAAATTCACCTTGAAAATGTGACGTTAGAGCTCTTTAATTGAAATTCCTGTAAAATAATTGTAGCTCGTGTTATTGTCACATTAAGGTGGATTTGGCGTACAGGGCCGATCGAATGGCCTGCACGTTCGCCAAATCTGAACCCCATCGATTTTTTTATTGGGGGATTTTACAAAGAGCTGGTAAAGCGACGGAAAGCAAAAACAAAGCAGAGTTGAGACAAAAACTTTTAGAAGTGGAAAGGAAAATAAAACAAAAAACGTTGACGATTATGTATTCGAAATGGAGGAAGGGATTTTGAAGATTTATTGTAGTAAATGTCAATTTTTCAGTAATTTGTGCTCTTATTTTTCTTCCAAAAGCAAGTGATTTCACAACTACCAATTTTGAAATATGCTCACATTTTCAATCAGTGGTGAGACCAAAATTATTGTGAAAATTATACGAGCTACAGTTTGTTTACAGGAATTTCAATTAAAATTATTTCAAGAACACAATTTTGAGTTTAATTCACCATAAATGATAAATAGTAGAAAAATAACTTTTCTTGTGTTTCAATGATTTTTAGCCTATCCGCCTTCGAAGGCCAAAAATTGGCCAATAAAGTACAATATTTTACTTATGACTTTGTTAGTTTAAGGCCCTGCGAAGTTTTCGAACTCAGCCAGAAGCTATGAAAACTTCTTATCGTATTTTTAAATTGATGTTGAATGTTTGGGTGAATTCTACTGAAAACTAAAGTTCTAACTTTCACGCATTTTTTGAGTAACTTTGAGAGATTTCAGGAAACTGACTTACTTTTTTCATGAAAACAACATTCAGGGAGATCATGTTACAGAAAAAAA
Source organism: Myrrha octodecimguttata (assembly GCA_958510865.1). Lineage (NCBI taxonomy): Eukaryota > Metazoa > Arthropoda > Insecta > Coleoptera > Coccinellidae > Myrrha > Myrrha octodecimguttata. Next base: position 63,768,294 of record OY294058.1, read on the forward strand.
ACTGCAAAATACCTACTACATAAAAAGATATGAATTTTTGAAACCTTGCTGTAATAGAAAAAACACAAAAAAAATTTTAACTCGAAAACTACAAAAATCGCATAACATTTAGGGTGGCAATTAGGGTGGCCGGCCGTCCGTATAGGCACGATTACTATACCGGATTCGCATCAGTGGATCCAAACTAGTCGTTTGAGACTAATTTTAGCTAAAATTCTAAAAATACAGATATTTGGACAAAACGATAGTACGCTGTTCGCCAGAATATGCGAGTTAGAAAGAACACTTTTGACTTGAAACTTTCGTATATTACACTTCTTTAATGCGTGAAATCAGCCAAACCTTTTCGAAGTTGCGGTCGTTTGAAATTTCGAGGTTATTTCGCTGATATTTCAGAAACTACCAGAACGATTGTATTGAAACTTGGCAGTTAGTTGAATCATAAGAACGCGACACTTTCTGTTGAATTTTGTTGAGATCGTATTGTTGGTAACTTAGAAAACAATTCATCATCATTTGAAAAAAAAAAATGCTCAAACCTTGAGCTTTATTTTTCACATCCGTGTAGCCAATTTTAGTTCGATACGATTATAATTTTTGGAAATATTGGGAAAAAATATGTCAAATTTCGTAGTTCTCTACTTGGTACCGTTGTTTTTTCCGAATCACTCAAAAAATACAGATTCAATCATAATGAAACCTGCTAACTAGTTCGACAGTGCTGTTGAACAACTTTGTGCAGAATTTTGTGATGATGGTCGCATCAAAATAGTTTGAATCAAAAAAATTTCAAAGTTTTTTTTTAAATATTCAATATTCTGCGTTCTTATCATCATATTATTTCCACGAAATTATGTACGAACCTTCAAGCTTTCTTTCAAGTAATGAATTTCAATTCTTATCCGTCTTTTTGCAAAATATCGGAAAAATATAATTTGGAATGGGGATATATTATTACGACGGTCGAATTCGTGAATGAGTAAAATCCACTCAATGATTCCGTGGATATACCCTTCCAAACGGTAATTTTTCTAATATTTTTCAAAACTACAGATAAGTCTGAGCTGAAATTCAGTACTTGAATGAAAAATGAGAGCTCGAAGGTTTATACATAATTCTGTAGGATGATATGATTAGAAGATCGCCAAATCTTTCCATAAGGAAGTAAAGGTTTGTTTGTCGAGGTCAATACGTGAAATACGCGTTGGCAACGAATTTGAACATGTGCTCAAAAACTGCTGAATTCACGACAGTACTTTTCTAAAAATTTTTCAAGTAAAATTTGATGATTTTACACATCCTTTATGTGGTTTGAGCTCGTGGAAAATTCTTTCTTTCGCCACGCCCTTGTTCCGGTTCTGTCCGTTCGTCTCGACAGGTTCTTCTTCAAAATCGCGGATCCACCCCGTATAACACCTGTGTTTGGATTTCAGATTTGCGTTGCGCATCAGTAACTTGGTAATTGCCGGTGATGAGGATACGAACGGTTTTTGTCCCTTGAACACTCGTCAGGTTTGCGGTTCTCTTATCTGATTCTGTTTGAAATCTGATACAATGTAATCGTAATACCGGATTCAATGGAACGGAAGAAGCAAATAGAATCATGACTCGATTTTTTAGGGGGTGTTTGGTTATGGGAAATTGAGAGTTGATTCGGGTTTATGAGCTATTCAAATAAGTTTTGATTTAGTCCGTACACTTGTCAACCTAACCAGGCAATTTGAAATGTCTGTAATTTAACTCGGGGAAAACTAGTCAATAAAAGTTTTAGAAAGGTACTGTAAGAGCAGTGCTTCAGCATTTAAACTGAAATGAAAAATGAAAAAAATTTAGTAGGATGAAGCTCACTGGCAAAGGAAGAGAATATAACAAAAATGAAAGTAAAAATCTAGAGAAGCACTGACTTGAAGTCAGCAGCTCTTAAGCGCTTGTTCACATTGCGAAATGGTGATTTGGAAATTTCGGTGAAATTTCTATGAAATATAGAAATTTTTAGAAAACAAATTTTTTTTCGAATTTTTCCATGGATAATTCTTCTTATTGACACTGTTCATCTTTCAACAAAGTTTCATTTTGATCCGATGAATATTTTTAGAGTTATTGAAAAATTAACGAACTTAATCAAGATATTCAGGATCTTAACCTAACCTGAACATTTCAAGACTCTAGGTCCTTTCTTTCGAAAGTTACAGCACACACTTCCGGCCGGACGGGTCGGACGGACAGAATCAACTAGAAAAGCACTGACGTGAAGTCAGCAGCTTTTACGTGCTTGTTCACATTGCGAAATGGTGACTTGGAAATTTGAGTGAAATTTTTTTTAAAAAAATTTCAAAAAGGAAAAAAAATTTTTTTCGAATTTTTCCATGGATAATTTTTTTTATTGACACTGTTCATATTCCATCCAAGTTTCATTTCGATCAGATAAATATTTTTCAAGTTATTGAACAATCAAAATTTCAAATGGCTGTAGCACAAAAAGCAATGGGCAGGTTTGGCCTATTAACGAACTTATTCAGGATCTTAGCCTTACCTGAACATTTCAAGACTCTAGGTCCTTTCTTTCGAAAGCTACAGCACACAAAGTCGGCCGGACGGGTCGGACGGACAGAATCAATGTTGACCACGGATTCTTCATCAGTGAGTCCAACCTAGTCGTTTGAGACCAATTTCGGCTCAAAATTCGAAAATTACAGACGTACAAGGGGATGAATTTTTCAGGATAACACAAGACTTATCTCGATATACCCATTCAAAATTTTATTTTCCCAATGTTTACAAAAATACAGATCACATCGAATAGACGACTTCGGCCCAAATTGCCAAAGCACAATTTCCTTCACAAATTTACTATTATTGGGGAACGGGAATTTCTGGACAAATTTGACATAATAAGGTTCGCGTTATTTATAAATATCCGTAAAAGTTGCCTCGGCTCCTAAAACAAGATAATTCCTTCCAAATATAGGGTTTTGTTAAGATCATCTCTGATTGGCTGAAATTTAAGTTGGGATTCCTGATTTCATGTTAATAGTGACAAAGTTATATAGGATATGTTCCACAAATAAACTTGGTTATTTCGCTTGCCGGTTCTCCATTCCGTAAATATTAAATATTCTGTTGGTTCCTGAATAAAAGGTTAATTACGGAATTTGATTGATGAAAAACGTTCTTTCTGTCATCAAAACGACAGTCAATGTTCTATGCTAACATATCCATAGCATAGAACAATTTTATTCACTTTATGATCCATAGAACATAGAAGAGACAACAATAAACAATGGAAAAATTACTAGGGATGGTCTGTGGATCATAAGGTGAATAAAGATTGTTCTATGCTATGGATATGTTAACATAAAATATTGATTGTCGTTCTGATGCATAGACTTAATACGTCTATGTTCTGGTGACAAAAAGATTGCTTTCTCATCAATCAAATAACGTAATTAACCTTTTTTTCAGGAACCAACCGAGTATTTCATATTCACGGAATGAAAAACCGGCAACCGAAATAACCAAGTTGATTTGCGGAACATATCCTACATAAATTTGACACTATCAACATGAAATCAGGTATCCCAACTTAAATTTCAGCCAATCAGAGATGATCTAACCCTATATTTGGAAGGAATTATCTTGTTTGAGGAGCCGAGGAATCTTTTACGGATATTAATAAATAACGCGAACCTTATCATGTCGAATTTGTCCTGAAATTCCGGTTCCCCAGTGATAGTAAATTTATGAAGAAAATTGTGGGTTGGCAACTTGGGCCGAAGTCGTCTATTGAAATCCAATACTTCATTGAAAAATAACAGTTCGAAGGTTTATACAGAATTTCATGAGGATAATATGATCACAAGATCGCAGAATATTGAATATTTGAAAAAAAGTTTAAAGTTAATTGTTCTAATGACACGATCCTCACGAAATGTTGGACAAATTTGTCAGTCAGCAGTTTCAAACTAGCTGCCAAGTTTCATCATGATTGAATTCTTAATTTTTGAGTTATTCCGATAAAAACGACGATATCCAGGAAAAAAACACGAAATTTGACATGTTTTTTGGGAATATCTTCAATAGTTATTATCGGATCAAACTGAAATGTTGTACGCTACTGCGAAATAAAAAGCTCAAGGCCTGAGAAAAGCTTTTTTTCTGGATATGAGGAACAGTTTTCGAAAAAAAAATTTTCGAAAAAAATTTGTTTTCAGATTTACTGAAAGTAGTTTCTGATGGTGTAAAAAAATAACCATTAGTATAGTAAATTTTCTCAGAAAATTCAAAAATATACCACTATAATTACCAACAAAATAAAATGAAATGAAGTTAATATTTAACAAGACATCTACAATACAGTGCGCGTCAAAATTATGGAAGAAATTCATTTTCTCAGAAGAAAAATATTAGGCAATAAAATTTTTGTTTCACTTTCACCAAATTTGTATGCATTTTTGAAGGATTTTTGTTGCACCCTATGCCATCCCATCAACCCTCTAAATTTTTTTAATAGGGAAAGTAGATCATGTGGTACTTTTTTGGCAAGGTCTTTGTGTCTTCTTTACAGGCGTGCAGAAATTTTCAAGAAAAAAAATTTGTTTGTTGAAAAATTAGTTAGTTCAAAGCGGTTTTCAGTATCTGCACTTTGTCATGGCTCATTAACTCTGAGACGATGGTACCTGATGAAATTTGTCACCGAATGAAAGTCGACCATAACAGTTTTGTTCATGCACAACTTTCAACCCCCTCACGTGAAAAATTAGAATGTGTGAAACACTGCGCTTCAATTATGATCTTGAGTAGGTATGTTATTAGTACGTTTCTACTGAAGTTGACGTTAAACTTCTCGATTGAAAATTAAAGTGCTGTTCGACATTCAATCAAAATAAGGCGAAAAATAAATATTTAATATAAAAAAAATTACAGTGTATTATTTGAATAATAAAAAGATAAAAATAAAACCAAAAACTTAGTTATTTGATCTTTCACATAAATTTTGAGGTTATGTGAATAATGTGTAAATACATAAGTTGTAGAATTTTTAATTTTCCTATAACTTGGCTGTTTAACTTTTTTCCATGGGAATTGCAGTTTTGCCAGAAATCGAGATAAACCGTGTTTCACCCTTACCCATTCCACTTCCCGACGTCAGATCACCTAAAAATTATTTTTCCTTTCATCTTTGTTACATTCTCTTCCTCGTCGTCAGCTCTTTCCGTTCGAAAGATATCGTCGCAACTAAAGGCCGGTTTCGGATTCTTCATCAAGTATTCTAATCTATCGGTTTGAGACCGTTCTCGGCAAAAAATTCGAAAATTCCTGACATCTAGGTAAAATGATAACACCCCAGAACAAACGCGTAAAGAAATTGATATTCTGGGAAAAATTTTCAGTCTGACGTAGCAATGCGATGATGCAAGTTTTTCATGTTCTTCCATTTAAACAGTACGTACGCGAACAGAGTAAAATAAGACGCCGATGTCGCTTCATCCCCTTGCTGCGTAGGAAGCCTTATGATAGAATTCTGGAATCCCTACAATTTCTGATCAATAATTAACTTAACGACGTGACTTTGCTTTGTGTAAAAATAGCACATCAACCCCGACATAGCACAGAACAATATGTCGCTGGTAATAAAAAAAATCTCTGAAGCAACAGAATAACTAAATGTATGAAGGGTAAACCTAATTATATACGAATACTCAAGCATGGGATTCAACAAGAAAAGTTGATGAGTCATTATCTTATGAACTTAATTTTCGTTTTCAAAATATGTTACCAATGTTGATATTTCGACCCCAGGCAAAATCAGAAAAATCTAAAAAAGCACTGCCGTGAAGGCAGCAGCTTTTGAGCACATGTTCAATATAGATGACCGCTGCGGCGTTTCTTCCAGAAGTTATTATGTTTACGGTCGGCCGATATTTGTAGAATAGGTTTGGACCTTAATTACGAAGGACGAATTCGTGAATGGGTAAAATCCACCCAATGATTCCGCAGATATACCCATTCAAAATTTTATTTTACCAATGTTTCCAAAAATACAGATCAGATCGAATTGAAATCCAGTACTTCATCGAAAAATTACAGTTGGAAGGTTCATACAGAATTTAATGAGGATGATATATGATAAGAAAATCTCGGACATTTTTTTTTGTCAGATTGTTCTAATGACACGATCATAACGAAATTTTGTATAAAGTTGCCTTTCAGCATCTTCAATCTAGCTTCGAAGTTTTATCAGGATTGAATCAGTATTACTCGAGTAATACCGAAAAAAGCAACGATATCGAGAAAAAAACCTCGAAATTTGACATATTTTTTCCCGATATCTCCAAAACTTATGATCGTATCGAACTGAAATTTGGTACACTGCTGTGAAATATGAAGCTTGAAGTCCGAGTGGATTTTTTTCTGGATATTTTTAATTTTTTGGAAAAAAATTTTGAAAAAACTTTTTTTTTTAATTTACTGAAAGTATGATCCTGATAAAATTTGGTTCAAAGTTGTGCGTCGTTATACTCCACCTAATTGCCAAGTTTGAATTCAATCGCTCAAGTAGTTTCTGAAATAAAAATAAATAACTTCAGAATTTCAAGTTGCTAGCACACCCCCTTCGATAGTTATCGTGTCAACGGCCGGCCGGACAAAATCGATTTTGATACCGGATTCGTCATCAGTGAGTCCAATCTAGTCGTTTGAGACCATTTTCGGCTCAACCATCGAAAATTACAGACATTTGGACAAAACGATAGCACGCTGTTCCCCTAGAACATGCGCGCAAAACAAACTAATAAAGTGAACTTTGGTTCGTACGGGCACATTTTGTACAGTCGGTTGCAAAGAATTTGTCTTAAGCCTGTGAACGTGATGATAGCAACCTCTTAAGTCTTTAAGGAAAAGCGGATGAGTGACACCTTGGATCGAAGGGAATCAGATTGCCTTTTCAAAAATGCCATACACTTGATCTTTTTTTATTGTACTCCCGAAAAATAAAAACAAAAGTTGAATAGTTACGATGGTAAGAGTTGTAATGAAACATGAAAATGATGAAAAATGTTTACTGATAGGTCTAGTGCAATAACAAATAAATCAGAACTTCCAGGTGGATGCATATTTTTTCCACAATATTAGTGAATTTGTTATTCTTCAGTTATAGTATTCCCTGCTTCAGAATAATGAATTAAAGAAGTACTAACAAAAATAAACTCAACAAGCGCTGACGTGAAGTCGGCAGTTTTTGCGAGCATGTTCAAAGGAAATGAACGCTTTCGCAACGAACTCAAACATGCGTTCAAAAACTGTTGACTTCGCGTCAGTATTTTTTAGGTTTTTTTTTCGCGTTATTCCGGTATTAAGAACGATATCGAGGAAAAAAGTACGAAATTTGACATATTTTTTCCCAATATCTCCGAAAATTATGATCGTATCAAACTGAAATTAAGTACACAAAACGAAAATAAAAAGCGGAAGTCTGCGGAAATTTGTTTCGAAATATGATGAACATTTTCCGAAAAAAAAAATTTTCGGAAAAATTTTTGAAAGCATTTTTTTTTCGAAATTTACTGAAAGCACGATCTCAACAAAATTTCTCAAGAAGTTGCGCGTCATTATACTCAAACTAACTGCCAAGTTTCCATCCAATTGTTTCAGTAGTTTCCGAATTATCACGGAAATCACCTCAGAATTTCAAAAGGCTCTAACACCGACACCATTTTTAACCGTCACACTTTTCGAATGCAACCTTCCCTGAAGTTTCAGGGAGATAGGATTCGTTCGTTTCAATATTTTTCTGTGCGGAGATTTTAATGTGAACTATTTGAATATGAATTGTCCGAGTACAAAATTGTTTATCGAATTACTAGATTGTTTTAACCTAACTGTTACATCTAAAGAACCTACCAGAGTTTTCACTAATATTAGAGGCTATACTTCTGTTTCTAAATTGGACTACATCATAACTAATGTAGAATCAGTTCGTGACTGTGAGACTGTTGTTTTTGAACCTAATCTAAGCGATCATAGAGCACTATCACTTGATTTAAAAACTGATCTTGGTCAAATGCATACATCGAAATTCCAAATTATAAGGGAACTGAGTGAGGACAATCTTAATAGTTTGGTGAGCTGTTTGTGTGAATGCGATTTTTCTGATATGTTTCTTGAAACGAATGTTAACAAATGTTTTGATACCTTTGGAAATGCACTTCAATATTGCTTAGATTTGTGTTGCCCCATGAGGAGAATTACTTCCGTACCGAAGAAAACTAAATGGATTACTCCGGAAATTGTACAAAGCAAAAAAAATCTTCTAAATCTGAATTGGCTGCATTCAATTGCCAGAACAACTGAAACTTACAATAAGTATAAAAATGCGAAATACTTACATAATTCCCTCTTAAAATTGACAAAACTTAAATATCACTCCTCTCTTATTGCTAATTCTGTAAACCGGAATAAAACGGTATGGAATATTGTCAATTCATACACTGGAGGACTTGGGAAAGTAAACAATACCATTACCATTGATATTGACGGTATATCATATGACGAACCTAACAAAGTAGCTGATTTATTCGGAGACTATTTCTCCTCGGTGGCAAATAAAAAACTGGACACCTATTATGGTGATGACATATCACCTTTCTGTACAGTCTCTCCGCCTCTTGTGTGTAATTTCTTCTTTCAACCAGTCTTAAGTTTTGAAATTGAGGAAATTATTAAAACTCTGAAAAATAAAAAATGTGTTGGCGTGGATAACATCTCAGCGAGAATATTAAAAAAGATTTCTCCAATAATAAGTGAACATCTCGCTCATATTATTAATCTGTCTGTCACATCTGGTGAATTTCCAAATGCTTTAAAAAAATCTATTGTCGTACCAATTCATAAAAAGGGGAATTTAAATGAAATAACCAACTATCGACCAATATCAATTCTTAGTGTTTTTTCCAAAGTTTTTGAGAAGGTTGTTTTCAAAAGGATGATGTCATATTTGAGTAAATTCAATATTCTAGATGAAGTTCAGCACGGTTTCAGAGTTGGCTGCTCCACTCAAACAGCCGCACTCAGGTTCGTGGAGTCAGTTTATGATTGCCTGGATTCAAATATGCTTGTTTCAGGGATTTTTTTCGACCTTTCATGCGCTTTTGATACTTTATCTTTTCAGTTTATAATTGATAAATGTTACAACTTAGGTTTTAGAGGAGTTTTTTCCGATTGGCTGCGTAGTTTTCTCCATCACAGAACTATGTCAGTAAAAAATGATAAATGTTATTCCAAGGAATTCAATATGAATATGGGTGTTCCACAGGGTTCCGTATTGGGACCTCTGTTATTTTTGTTGTTTATAAATGACTTGCCTCCTCATTTATCCTGCTTATTGCTCATTTTATTCGCTGATGACACGTCTGTCATCATCGCGGCTCGAAGTCGTGATGAGCTCCAGAGAGCTTGTGAAAAAATTATGGCAGAATTCACATCATGGTGTCGTCGTAACAATTTGATTGTAAATATAGGCAAAACATCCTGCCTGTATTTTGGTCTGAGAAACTGTGAAAAAGGATTTCTGAAAATAGATTGTCTGGGTACAACTATAATTTCATCAGAATGTACTAAATTCCTTGGGATCCATATGGATCGAAGTCTAAATTGGTCAACTCATGTTGACGTCTTATGCAAAAAAATAAATAAGTCTTATTTCGCTATAAATAGACTCAAAAGTACCTTACCACCTAGTTCTCTTATTGATGTTTATTACAGCCTTGTCTACTGTCACATTTCATATAATGTTTTGCTCTGGGGAGACTGTAGTTCCTTCTCTAGAGTTTTTGTTGCACAAAAAAGAGTGATACGTCTGATTTTTGATATGAAATATCGAGCATCATGCAAACCTGTATTTATTGCCAATAGGTTACTGTCACTGCCCTGTATCTATATGTTGAAATGTCTCATATACGCGAAGGATAATGAGTCTACTTGGAAAAAACTTGGTAATTCGCATGAACATAGAACTCGTAATACACAGGTGCTTCTGTTTCCTAAACATCGGACTCACAGTTTCGAACGTTCTCCAATGTACCAGAGCATAAAATTGTTCAACCATTTGCCTCCTTATTTCAAATCTTTGAACAAACGAACTTTCAAAAAAGAAATTAAGGAGCTATTACTAAAAAAATGCTTTTATTCAGTTAAAGAGTTCCTTTCTGACTCTTTAACAACTTAGTAAGTAGGATTGTATTGTATTGGTATTTTGACTTATCCTATACACATTGTTGTGTCCCAAAGGATCAATAAATTATTATTATTATTATTATTATTATTATTATTATTATTATCATACGGACGGCCGGACAGAATCGGCAAAATTCGAAAATTACAGACATTTGGACAAAACGATAGCACGCTGTTCCCTATAACATGCGCGCAAAAAGGTCCCCTTCCTACTTAAGATTTTAGGGGTTGCTGTCATCATGCTCACAGAGTTGATACAAATTCATTGGAACCCACAGTATAAAATGTTTTCCTTCGAACCAAAGCATACCTACCTTTTTTACGCGCCTGTTCTAAGGGAACACCGTGCTATGGTTCTGTCCAAATGTCTGTTATTTTCGATTTTTTTTCATTTTTTATGTGGGCCGGTACGTTTTCGAATGGACACCTTATATATGAGTTATATTTCAGCATGCCTCGAAGAATTTTTGTGAGATATCCATAAAAATACGAATTTTTAGATTTTCTCTATTTGAGAAAAATGATGTGAAATCGAAATGAATTGTTTTGGAATACTTTCTATCCGAAAAATACTGATCCGATAGAATTGGGACATTTGGTAAACATAAGAGATGCCTCTGGTTCATAGAAAAAACGCATATCCTGCTCTCTCAGGATATCAAGATCAAGGTGAAGAATTCCGATGATTTTTGAAGTAAGGAACGAACCCAATTGAGGTTAATATTCCATTTTTTCCATGTAGAATAATTTCGATCGATAAGATCTTGAATAGCGCCGCCCTTCTATTTGTGAGGGTATTATTATGAGGGGTAGAATTTGAGCTCCTCCCCTTGCGTCGCTGATTGGTTAGCTCAAGCTCTCTCACTTTTGGAATATCATGTGGCGGAACAGAGATAGGGTTCTTTTCCAGAAGTCATTTGATGTATAATTTTTAATTAACAGACCTACCGTGGGTTTCACAAAGCTTAATCCTTTGATCAACGCGTTGATATTCTGTGGTATTGCTAAATATGAACTGAAATTGAACATAGAAGTGTCTTGATCAGAACAATCAAGTTAATCAGAGCTTTGTGAAACCCACTGTTAAAGATGTACAATTCGGGGAATTAAAATTTAATTCCCGGAGATCAAAGTTCTTAGAAAAGTAACAGAAATAAAATCATCTGATGTAAGGATGTTACTTTTTCTACAGTGGAAAGCCCAAAGAGTTGATTTCGACATTGCATCAGAAAATTCTTTGTACACAGATTTCGAGCAATCATACAAGTCAGAGAAGTTTTTCAATAAATCCAACAAATGAACTACCCATATGGGACGTCTTTGGTGCATAGAAGATTGTTCTATGCACCTTAGGGACGTCTTATCCTGTTTTATCTGGCAGCATGACAAATTTATTCTATGGAATCGCAACTATGGAAACCTGATATATTCTTATATACAGGGTGTTGTTCAACGTGAAATAATCATAATCACCTTGATGAGACATCCATTCAAACCAAATCTCGTTCAAATATCTCAAGTCGTTATGATATCCTGAATTTGTTCGCAATGTTTATGAATCATTTTTGAATTTTTTAAATATTTTTTGCCCGCAAACGACTAGGTTGGATTCACTGATGACAAATCTGGTTTCAAATTTGAACAGCTTTGTGCAAAATTTCGTGATAATCGTGTCATTAGAACAATTTCATTATTTTTTTTTCGAATATTCAATATTCTGTGATCTTACATTACCCCATGATATTATGTTTAAACCTTCAAACCATCACTCTCCGATGAAATACTGAATTTCAATTCGATCTAATCGGTATTTTTGGAAATATTGAGAAAATGAACTTTTGAATGGGTATATCTGCGTAATCATTGGGTGGATTTTACCCATTCACGAATTCGCCCTTCATAATTAAGGTCCAAACCTATTCTACAAATATCGGCCGACCGTAAACACAATAACTTCTGGAAGAAACGACTTGGATACTCGATATTTGTAGAGTAAGTTTGGGGTTTAGTTACGAAGGTCGTATTCGAGGAAGGGTAAAATCCGCCCAATGATTCCATACATATGGCCATTCAAAATTTATTTTTCCAATATTTCCAAAAATACAGATAAGATCGAATTGAAATCCATTACTTCATCCAAGAAAACCTAGAAAAGCATATATTCATGAACGGGAAAAAATTTCCGGATTTAATTTGACCTCGGCTGGTATTCGATAAGAAAATTCCACACCAAATGTGTTTATTTCCAAAACATCAATTTTCGTCTTCATTAAGTACTTGCAAAACATAGAAGGTTTTGTCGACTTGATAATTTAGATACCATGGCAACTCAGTGAAACTCTAAGCTAGAAATTATTTCTGTTTTGAATTTGTCAAAAACAGCACGACGTAGAAAAATGTCTCGCTTCGGTCAAGAAAGTAAAGAAAATATTCAGAATATTAAGCAGTTGACACCCGCGAATACTAAGAAATCGAAGGCAAGTGTATGGAAGCAGTTTATAAACTTTTGCGCAGAAAAAGCGTATGATTTCGACAGAGCTGATATAGCTGATGTGGAAGAACTGGCGCCTATTCCTGGAGACTATGCCTTCAACATGCGAAAGAACAACTCCGAAGACTACAAGGAGAGTGTTATCGAAGTTCTATGGAACTCTACAGCTAAGCAGTTGCAGGAATATTTTTTCGAAAGGTATAATAGCAAATTTAATCCATTCTCTGACATACAATTTGTCAACGCAACAGCCTCAAAAAATGCTAAGCGTCGGAAGCTACAAATAGATCGAACCAAGAAAAAGGCAAGTTCATCCGCACTATCAGCAGATGAATTGAGAAAATATTCTGTCATTATAAACGTCAAAAAACATTCCAGTATAATTTGCTGTTGGGCACCCAAGAGGAAAAAAATTCCTCTAAAATTCATCCGTTGCGATGGTGATCTGTCAGGAATACACGTTCTGATTGGTTAAAAATCACGTGTGGAATTTTCCCCAAAATTCTTGAATATAAAGAAGTGCGAATAGACGACGAAGTTGCCAATCCACAATTCTCTTCACAAATTTACTATTACTGGGGAACGGGAATTTCAGGACAAATTCGACATGATAAGGTTCGCGTTATTGATGAATATCCGTAAAAGATGCCTCGGCTCCTCAAAGAAGATAATTCCTTCCCAATATAGGGTTTTGTTAAGATCATCTCTAGCTGATTGGCTGAAATTCAAGTTGGGATTCCTGATTTCATGTTAATATTGTCCAATTCATATAGGATATGTTCCGCAAATCAACTTGGTTATTTCGGTTGCCGGTTTTCCATTCCGTAAATATGAAATATTCGGTTGGTTCCTGAAATAAGGTTAATTACTGAATTTTATTGAAGAAAAAACGTTCTTTCTGTCACCAAAACGATAGTCAATGTTCTATGCTAACATATCCATAGCATAGAACCATCTTTATTTTCTTTATGGTCCATAGAACATAGAAGAGAAACAATCAACAATGAAAAAATTACTAGGTATGGTCTATGGATCATAAGGTAAATAAAGATTATTCTATGCTATGGATGTGTTACCATAAAACATTGATTATCGTTCTGGTGCGTAGACTTAATATGTCTATGTTGTGTCAACAGAAAGATTGCTTTTCCATCAATCAAATTCCGTAATTAACCTTTTTTTCAGGAACCAACCGAATATTTCATAATTACAGAAAGGAAAACCGGCGACCGCAATAACCAAGTTGATTTGCGGAACATTTCCTTCATAAACTTGACATTATTAACATGAAATCAGGAATCCCAGCTTGAATTTCAGCTTAACGAAAACCTATATTTGGAAGGAATTATCTTGTATGAGGAGCCGAGGCAGCTTTTACGGATATTTATAAATAACGCGAACCTTATCATGTCGAATATGTCCTTAAATTCGAAGGTGTTGTTTGCTCCAATGAGAGATTGAGTCTGTAAATCTTCGGACCACTATCAATAATTTACGGAAAATTGCGAGCCGCAATTTACGTTGCGCTATTCTATATCGGAAGGAATCGTTAAGCTTCGGGCTCTTCCGGCTCCGATCACTGTCATAGAAAAGCTGTTTGTTAACATGTTTTTCGGAATTAATTACACAACTTCCTCAGATTTTTCAAATCTATTTTACAATACCTCTTACACACAACTGATATTAGACATTAAGATTTATAAGTGCTACCTAAGCGAATTTTTTTCATAAATAGGTATTTGTTACTTTTTCACGAATTAAGAAATACTTTTGGAAGCAACATGAGGGGTTGGAAATTAGGAATAGTTTGAACCATGCCAATTATATTGTGTAATATAACTAGTTCCACTTCTTCTACATTAGCACCTCGTGAAATTACCGCTTATGATTCCATTTTCATTTTGTCCAGAATCAAAAAACTAATGCAGAAATGCAAATTATCAAGCTTTAGGAGTTTAAACGTGAGTTTGTAGCAAAAAAATCTGACGTCTCACATAACCTAACCAAACAAACTGATAACTAACGTAACGGTAACAAAAACGTGTAGCAATACGTCTACTTCTGGAACCACCTTTAAATCCACGTTAACCACCAAAACGTTATATTTAGCGCACCGTAATAACATAACGCTTGCGCTATTCAAAAGTTGCAATATCTCTCTAATAAATGTTTATTCAATCTGTAAATAAGCTTGATGGGAACAAATTCTCAGCGTTTCTGTAAGAATAATTAACCGGATTAGTCAAATTTCCTCTCGGAGAGAAGTTCGAGATACAGGGTGGTATAGATTACCTGTGAACCGGCCGCATATGGCGACCGAAGGGTGGTGAAATGGTGGGATCTCATCATCCGGTTTGTTCCGAATGCCCGGAATTGAGTAACCGGAGTCGCTCAAATCAACCAGACTTCCTTTCGTGTATCAGCTCTTCCACCAGGTATTCCACTTGATATGATCTGGGACCCAACATCACACGGGAATTTATTAGGCATAAAAAACTTTGAGAAAATCAATCAAGAGTCTTTGAATCTACGATAATACCTAATCGAATGACTTGTGTATTTCTAATATAGAAAACCTAGAAAAGCACTGACGTGAAGTCAGCAGCTTTTGCGCGAAACAGCGTGCTATCGTTTTGTCCAAATGTCTGTAATTTTCGAATTTTGAGCCGAAAATGATCTCAAACGACTAGGATGGACTCACTGATGACGAATCCGGTGTCAAAATCGATTCTCTCCGTCCAGCTGGTCGGTCGTGGACATGATTACTTTCGAACGGAGCAAGCTAGCGACCTGAAACTCTCAAGGTAGTTCGCGCATCGCAATGCCGCGTTTAAATTCGTTAATGGACCAAATCGGCCAAACGGTTTCAGAGTTACAGCAGTTTGAAATTTCGAAGTTACTTTCCTGGTATTTCAGGAACTACTGATGCGGTTGGATTGAAACTTGGCAGTTAGTTGGAGTATAACGACGCGCAACTTTTAATGACATTTTTTAGGATCGTAAGGTCAATTGATTCAGGAAAAAAATTTCAAATTTTTTTTCGAAACAATTTTTTTTTCAGAAACTGTTAATCTTATTTCGCTTATCCTTTGAGCTCTGTATTTCACTGCAGTGTACCAAATTTAAATTTGATACGAATAATGGTTTTGGAGATATTAGGAAAAAGATATGTAAAATTTCGTTTAGTTTTTTTTTCGATATCATTGTTTTTTTCGGTATAACTCAAAAAATACTGATTCAATCATGATGGAACTTCGCAGCTGGTGTCATTAGAACAATTTGAAAACAAAATTCAATTTTTTCTTTCAAATATTCAATATTCTGCGATCTTCTTATCATATTATCCTCATTAATTTCTGTATGAACCTTCAAACTGTCATTTTTCGATAAAGTACTGGATTCTGATTCGATCTAATCTGTATTTCAGAAATATTGAGAAAATAAAATTTTGAATGGGTATATACGCGGAATCATTGGGTGGATTTTACCCATTCACGAATTCGGCTTCGTAATTGAGGTCCAAACCTACTCTACAAATATCGAGTTTTTAAGTTGTTCCTTTCGGAAACGACCGGAAACACAATGGCTTCCGGAAGAAACTACTTAGAAACTCGATACTTGTAGAGTAGGTTTGAACCTTAATTACGAAAGCCGAATTCGTAAATGGGTAAAATCCACCCAATTATTCCGCAGATGTACCCATTGAAAATTTATTATCTCAATATTTCAAATAATAGAGATTAGATCGAAATGAAATCCAGTAGTTCATCGAAAAAAACTAGAAAAGCACTGCCATGAAGGCAGCAGCTTTTGCGTGCATGTTCAGATTCGTTGCCAAAGCGGTCATCTCCATTGAACATGCGCGCAAAAGCTGCTGCCTTCACGGCAGTGAAATAAAGCTATCAAATATAAACTTCCCAGGTAGTTGTAGAATAACGATGCTCAACTGTTTGCAAAATTTCCAGAGGAACGTACAAAGTAGAGAATCGAAAAACTAATTTCGGTTAGAACATTTTTAATGTAAACATTCATCAAATTTCAATGAGATTTGACACAGACTTTGAAGTCGATATTTTAGCAGCAGTATTTAAAATGTCAGTTTTATCCTATATTAATCTTTAGAGATATCATATCGTCCCCAGGAAATTTAGCACGAACCTTCAAACTGTCATCTTTTATGATTTTTCTAATATTTCCAAAAACGTAGATCGGATCGAACGACTTCGGTCCAAGTTGCCAACCGACAAATTTCGTCAAATTTACTATTACTGGGGAAGGGGAATTTCAGAAAAATTCTACATGATCAGATTCGCGCTATCTTAAAATATCCGTAAACGGTGCCTCGGCTCCTATTATAAAATCAGATAATTCTTTCCAAATATAGGTTTTTGTTAAGATGATCTCTGATTGTCTGGAAATTAAGTTGGGATTCCTGATCACTTGTCAATAGTGTCAAGTTTACATAGGATATGTTCCTCGAATAAACTCAGTTATTTTCGTTGTCGAATTGGCGTTCCGTAAATATGAAATATTCGGTTGGTTCCTAAAGAAAAAGTTAATTACGGAATTTGATTGATGAAAACGCGATCTTTCTGTCACCAGAACGATAGTCAATGTTCTATGGTAACATATCCATAGCATAGAACAATCGGTATTTATTTCATGATCCATAGAACATTAAACTTCGGTCTATGGTTCATAAGGTAAATATAGAATGTTCCATGATGTAAAAATCATGTTTTCTACATCATGGAATGTTCTATGATATGGATATGTTACCATAGAAAATTGAATGTAGTCCTGGTCATGATGTACTTACATCATGGTTCTAGTGGCAGAAAGCATGATGAAAGCAAAACATGGTGTGCTCATCTGCTCATATGTGTTCTTATATTTACCAATGATGACGTCACTTTTTCATTCGAATTCAAAGCACAGAATATACATGACGTCACTTTTTTTCAGGTGAACACACCATGTTTTTTACATCATGGCAGAAAGCTTGACTGTTCGTCAAATTACGTAATTTACCCTTTTTCGGCAACCAACCGAATATTTCATATTTACGGAATGGAAAATCAGCAACCAAAATAACCATGCTGATCTGCGAAACATATCCTATATAAACTTGACACTATTGACAAAGATCAGGAATCCCAACTTAATATCCAGCCAATCAGAGACCATCTTAAAAAAACATATATTTGGAAAGAATTATCTGGTTTCAGGAGCCGAGGCACCATTTACAGATATTTGTAGATAACGAGAACCTCATCATGTCTAATTTTTTCTGAAATTCCTCTCCTTCAGTGAGAGTTGACGAAATTTGTGGGTTGGCATCTCTCTAGTACTCGATCGAAAATTAAGCTTAAGCATAATTGTGTGAGGGCCATATGGAAAGAAGTCCGCCAAATCCTTCCATTAGGAAGTAAAGTTGCGTTTGGCACGGTCAATACGTGAATAGATGATCGGCAACGAATTCAAACAAGCGCGAAATAGCTTGTCAGTGCTTTCCTAGCTTTTTATATTGAATATAATATCATTCCGTGTTTTTTTCAGATCGTTCATTTCTTTTCGAGATGTTTGTGGAAATCAAAGACCCATCTCCCTCCTTTCTTCAGAACAAAAAGACATTTTCCCATCTAATCTCCACAGATCTTCCAGTCCGTCGCAACGGACCAGTAAAATACACACTGCATGTGAAACAAAAGATGACACCCCTAAGGGCGAGGGGGTGTCCCGTCCACTTCGTCAACGGCGAACTAATTCAGTCATCGACATACAGTATCGGACACCGATCTGATCTACAAAGATCGAATGTCTTCGGTGGTTGATCTCGATTGATACTGATACGGCTCCTTTCAGTGTCTTAGGTGAAAATTGTTCTCAACATTTGCGCAACTTAACCCATATCCGAAGACCAAAGGATATTTGTGCGATTTTACGATTTTTTATATAGAATGGTGCGAGTTTTTCATTTGGTACGATGTCGAAAAATATTAATTTTTTTGTTCTCGGAAAAGTTTGTTGAAGAAGCATGTGTTGCGAAATGTGTCACTTGAGTGATTCGTCGAGCTGTATTTTTTATCTGGTGAGTTTGGAGTTCAAATTATTTTTTGGAGGGAATTATACGAATGTTGCTAAAAAGAATCATTCTACGTATGAGATCTTGAAATCAAAATCTTACAGATATACTGACGTGGCTTTTGCATAATGGATAAAACAGGCACGGCACAGTTTATTACCTCGGAAAATGATCTCATTATTCAAATTCCATTTTTTGTGAAAACCGAAACAATCAAATATACACGGTATTAATTAAAGAATATTTTGGGAGGAGTTCACATAATGTGGCAGAATTTTTGTCTAGGTTTTCGCCTCCAATATCTGAAAACACAAATTTGAAGATTGAATAAAAATTATTAATCGTACAAATCGCAATTACGTATTGTGAGATCCAAACGTTTTATAAAGGACAGTTTCTCGAAAAACTGTTGCATAATGAATAATATCGGAAAAACTGTAACATTTCAAAGTTTATATCTGATATAATACGAAAGTATTGCAATTGCAAGAAAATAATTCAGCAAATTTTCACGAAATGTTCAAGAAAATTAATTTGAATTAAATTCAATCCTGCAATCTGCAAGGATGATTTGGTGATTTTTATAAATAAAACTTTTATTTATTTTATTGTTTTTTTTCAGATATTGGGAGCGAAAAGCTTCAAAATAATCTGAAAATATACAAGGTGTTTTCTGACTACGGTGCGAAACTTTAGAGAGTGATTCGTTAGGTCGTTTTTACAACAATAATGTCTGAGATCATGTTTCCGGGCTTGCTGAGATACAGTATGTTGAAATTTTAAAAACAATAACTTCTCTTGTAGTGTCGATTAAAGCTTATTTTGAGAGGATTTCGGATAATTTTTTAGGATTTTTGGGTTTCCACTCCCAATATCTGAAACAGAACTATTAAAAATCAAATAAAATTGTTTTTTTATGAAAAACGCCCTTGCGGATTGCAGAAATATACTATTTGTCAAGGGAAGTTTCTTGGAAAACAGATTGCCTAATGAACAATACAAACGATAAACAAAGCGAACTGGGAGTTTCAGAGTACAAATCTGACTCATCAGACAAAATATAAAATTTCAAGAATTATTTTCTTTCAATTTTTCGTTTCGATTTGAGAATTTTGTCATGGTGGTTGTTCTGTTGAGTTCGTTGATTTTTAGTCTAAATTCGAAAAGGTTCTATTTATAAATTCTCTCGGATATCCATTTACTTCATGAAACGATTTGATGTCATTCAATTCACGTTAACGAATGTCATGGGTTGATGAGTTGTAATTTTTATTTTTTAAGATCTCTGTGTTTTTTTTATATAAAGCTCTGTTTCCGGAAAAAAATTTATTTCACTAATATGACAATACTAATCACTGCCAAATGACCCCGAAAGCAGGTATTCATGATATGCATGGGTAGCTTCAATTTTTTTCTTCGAAAATGAAGCTAGATTTGAAGAGACAAAAGCCCAAAATGTTGTATTTTAGCCCAACTAAACTTAAACAAAAATAATCACTGAGTTTTCACTACCAGAAACAGAACTATTGAAAATTAAATAAAAATTGTTTTTCATGGAAAACGTTCTTGCGGAATGCAAGATTGAACCATTTATCAAGGGCGGTTTCTTGGAACACAGAAAGAAAATAATTCTAAACTTTGCTCGTCTTTCTGATGAAACAGTCTGATTTGCACTCTGAAATGTCACAGTTCGCCCTGTTTATTTTTTCGGTATTTTTCATTCGGCAATCTGTTTTCCAAGAAACAAATAGTTCAATCTTGCAATCCGCAAGAGCGTTTTCCAAAAAAAACATTTTTCATTCGATTTTAATAGTTCTGTTTCAGATATTATAAGCGAATTCGTAATTTCTTTTGTGCGAACAAAATTACACATCTATCAGCTTAATTCACTTCTTGACTTCGAAATTTTATGACTTTTGAAGTAGGCATTCAATTAATAAGGCAATTATTGATCATAATAGATATAATCTAGTAAGATCGAATGAATTCTTTAGATGATGTTGTTTGATACTGATACGGCTCCTGGGCTCCTTTCAACGTGTTATATAGGTAAAAATTGTTCTCAAGTTTTGCGCTACTTAACCCATAATCAAAAAAGTTTTTGTTTGTTCGAAGATATTCAGTTGACGCGGTATCGGAAATATATGTTTTTTTGTTATCGGGAAAGTTCGTTGAGGAAGTATAAGTTGCGAAATTTGTCACTTGAGTGATTCGTCCAGCTGTATTTTTCATCTGGTGAGTTTGGAGTTCCAATTATATTTCAATATTTTCACAGGAAATATTGGAATGGTGCTCGAAAAATCGTTTTAAGAATGAGATCTCGAAATGAAAAATTTAGAGACATATATATGTTTACAGCTGGCCTAATTGTCAATCGTTAAGAAAATAACAATTGAATATGGGCTAAAGCTGTTCGTTTCTGAGATACCAGGTGGTTTATTGATTTTGGCCGAACCTAATGTGCTTCAAATTTGGCAGGTATTCTCAACTTCGATTTCTAGTTCAAGGTTTAATGAAACACTCTGTACATGGAACATCCATTTGTCGTAACCATCATCTAATTCTGCACAAATTTTTCTTTTAAATAATGTGCTTCACGTGAGCGGCATGCCAAGTGTTGAATTTTTTTCAATCGAAAATATTTTTTGACATTTATTCACTTTGCTAGAACTTTTGGATAGCTAAACTTCTGAACAGTTCAACTAATTCGCTTCAAATTTGGCAAGTATTGTCATCTCATGCCATCAGACTGTTCATATGAACCATACCGAAAAAGTACAGACCGGAACTCGAAAATTTTGATTTTTACCTCTAGGTCTAATGAAACACCCTGTACAAGGAATATCAATTTGTCATTAACATCATTTGATTCTGCCTGGAGTTTTCCTTTGAATGCTGTTTTCCACGTGAACGACTCACCAACTGTTATTTTTTTCATCGAAAATAGTTGAATGCTTTTGATTTTTGAGAGCTCGTCCCCGCATAATATAATAAGATGTTCCTGATATTAATGACAAAACAGTGTGTTACTTCTCTCCAATCCACATACACTTTCTGCTTCTAACGCACCTTACTAGCACTAGCTACAGGTACAGGTTTACATGCTGAAAAAGCGGGGAGGGTGGTATACAGGACAAATAGGGAAAGGGTTGTTAGAAGGCCATTAAGGTAGTTCTGGGCTATCAAGGGGTAGTCAGGTAAATATTTGGAATAATGGGTTTCTAATGGGGGTAAGATCATTGTTTAGCAGTCTATCTCTTCTTTTGAACATATATATACCTTCGAGCGTATTTAAGTAAGTTTTGCCAGAGCTCTTTAATAGCTCTAAGGATTTTTCTGAAAAATTTCTGAAATTTCAATAATTTTTCAAAGTTCCGCTTTATTGTCTGATGGAGTCAGATATACATTCTCAGAAGTTTCAATTCACTTCGTTTATCGTTCACCCATATAATTAAGGGACGGTATTATAAAACTTAACGGGGAGTTTTCATTAGGTTTAACTGAAAATTAAGCAGTAATTTCCAGTTAAAGTTAGATTTGCAGAGTTATCTTTATCTGGTGGTTTGGGTATCAATTATAGTTAAAGTTAAAGTTAAATCGTTTTTTTCCACAGATTCTCTCTCTTTTCGGCTGACATAAGGGGAATATAACCTCGATTTGTTTGTTGTTAACATGTTTGTTTCTATTTTCGGAAACATGTTAGCAAGAGAATCCACTTCATTTCTGAAGAAATTTTAAGTGACTATGACGATGATGCCATTAATATTGTTGAATATCCTTGTTGAGAAAGGATATTTAGAAATCGCCTGAACCATTTGAACTTTTGGGAAGAAACGGAATTCAAAATCCGATTTCGCTTATCTGGAGACTGTACGCCTGTAATGGAATACATATTCATAGTGATGCAAATGTGTTGCTACACGCAGAGTTTATGCATCTTGTTCTTTCTTGATAGTTGCTGGAGATTTTAGGGGTTTTCACAAATCAACTATACTAACTGTATTATCAGAAATGGTAGTTGCTGGAGATTTTAGGGGTTTTCACAAATCAACTATACTAACTGTATTATCAGAAATGTCCCATGGACCATTGCATACTTATTATCTATTTACATCGAAATGCCTGCTATAAACCTCACTCGAGTAAGAATCTAATCTCGAGAGTTCATCGTGGCATATTTTTGTAATGAAAATATCAATAACTCTTTCTCTTCAACTATTATAAGATGTAAATGAAAAAAAAATCATTGGCATTCATTCTTTTTGGTGCCTTATATAACAAATAAAAGTTTTAAAGGCGTAATGAAACATAATAATTTACACACATTATTTAACTTTTAAGATGAAAGGAAACCATCACAATTGCAATGTATACTTTTCTTATAATAATGGCCAAACTGTAGCTGATAACCGTGTACAAATTATAGATAGCAAGGCTTTATTACCTGGAGCCACACAAAACATTACCATATTTTTTAATTGAATGACAATTTTCTCAAATTTAGTGTTGAGATTATTACCACTCCCAGTGTCAGTTGAAAGTACTTGTACGTTGGTGAAGAGTGAAGTATTTGTAAAAAAAATTCAGTACCTAATTGGATTTGGACAAATTTTATTGTAATTGTTCAATAATTCCTGAATTTGTATCTCATTATTGTCAAAGCTTCTCCTTCTAAGCTTTCATTCCAAATATATTCATTAGTGGAAGTAGTTGTTTAATTAGGTTACCGAATGAATACCCAAACATTCCTTCCATATTGCAAAAAGTATAAGAATTCGAAAATGATCATTGCAATTCTCCCTCAAATCAGTAATTCACTTTCTATTTTTTATGGAAACCACAATCCATTAAGCTCCCTGATTCATAGTGCGAATAGGTATTTGTCAATAAAGGATTTGTTTATTCCTATCATGTTTTGAAAGGGAGTATTTTTCCAAAGCCTAGCCAAGGTTTCCCAACCCAGAAATTGGTGGTTAGATTTATCACAGAATCTTTAATTATTTTCTTCTCCTTCTTATAGAAATCATTATAGTATATCTTGTCTATAAAAGCAATGAGACTTTTATAATTCCGACATTTTTGAGCAAAAGTTTAACTGTCAGTTAAAGTTAAAGATAACTTTCAGTTAAGTTTTATAATACCGGCCCTAAACAGTTTTTCGAATAATTGCCCTTAACGAATAGTCAGAATCCCGCAATCAGAAATGGCGATTTCATTAATATTAATTTTATTAAATTTTCAATAGTTTTCTTTCAGTTATTGGAAGTTGAAATCTAGAAAAAAAACCTGAAAAATAATGTTAAACGTGTCTTGAGAAGGGAAATTTCTATTTCTGTCAAATTTTGTTTTGGTGCAAACGTTGATTTCTGAGAAGTGAATAGTCAAGGGTGACAATGTCTTACCATTCGAAGGGTGTATTTTCACATGGGTTGAGAGTAAGAAATAATTTTAAAGAACAAAATTGTCTCATATATTCTCAAACACTCAACACTGAAAGAAGCAAATATTCCGAAGATAATTAGATTATTCATTTTTGAATTACTTACCATTTTTAATTTTTTTCACCAAAAATCTGAAATAATTTTTCAATGAAAGGTGAAACGGATTCCCTGTCGGCGGCCATCATTCCCGACAGGGTGGCCTGGGAGGCAGATCCGGAGGCGGTCCAGGCAGACAGCATCCCTGCCACCCCCGCTATGGAGACCAGTTATGTTCCCAACAATCCTCAGTTTGGGCTGCAGCTGGAATGCAACTGGATTCCCAGCCCCTCGGTAGTCCAGGTGAGTGATTCAGCTATTAAAAATATTTAAATACCATCTATAAGGTATCCCTAATTTATTGATGCTGTATAAACTTTCGTTCGGATCGATCTGAATGCAACCAGCGAATTCACTATTTTGCTGCTTTTAGCTTATCTATTTAATTCCGAATAAGATATCATTTTACCAATGAATATTAACTTGAGTAATTATGAATAACGCAGTAAATGTAATTCAACATATTGCAACATTCATCAAAACCATGTGATTTCAATCGAAATATAAATTTTATCAATGATATGAATATGAATATTCAACAAGATCTCTCCGGATAATCGCACTCGCTGCAACCTGCGAATTCGCCATTTTGCAGCTTTCCTCAAAATCATGCAATAAAATATCAGTTTCATCAAAGAATATCCTGTGAAGGTACCCCAGATAACGTAACTTTATTTTCGAAAAAAAAATGTACCCTTTATACATATCGATATAGTATTTATTCTTGTTTTAATAAGATACATAAGTTCACTGTGGATTACCGAACGGTGCTTGAAATACCAACAGAATTCAAGGATTAGGATGGAAGATCATGAAACATCGGAAATGTGAAATGAAATAAATATCATAAAAATCAGTTGATTATTCTGGAAAATTATTCATTGTTATCCGAAAATAACTCCGAACGTTCTTTCAAACGAAAATACCTTATCACTTCATATAGAATCAAAATAATATCACGAATTTTCGATCCTTTCAATACGCCAAATAAAAATAGTAAATTTCATACGCAGAAGTGTAACAATTAAGCTCAAAAATCAAAGATTTTCGCTATTCTGAAGTAAGTTCATCCTCTTTCAGGAATGGTTCATTTGAATTACCTCAACCTTTTGCAATTCCCTCAAACTTCAACACTTTTCACTAAAATGAATCAAAGATAATGTAGTTTCTAATTTGTTTTTCAAATCCTCAGACAAAATTAGAAAATACAAGGTTTACCAATACACAAATTAATTGGAAAACCAATAATCATCATCATCAGAAATTATCAATAATCAAAACAAAAAACCAACTCAATTCTGTTTAATGATATCAGTAGGAAAGGAGGAATTCCTCTGGAAAATATTGAGTTTTGTTTTTCTGCAATCGATATTTTCAGGTTTTTTAATTTTTCATTCCAACTTAATTTCATCAATATTAAATTATGACAGTCCATATGATATTGTAACTTTGCATCGATTGAAGTATTATCAGTATTGGTTCAGAAGTTTCTCAGATTTACTCAGAAAACAAAACAATTCACCACATTCAGTAAAGGTAATTCGAAAATGTAATATTAGAAATTATGAATCATATCAATAGTTTAAATAACTCATGAGAAGGAAGTGTGAGAATATTCTTCCATACTTGATATTTATATGTGAAATTTTCGTTATGAATTTTTAAAATATTTTTTCTCCATTGTTTATTTGATAATATTTTGGAATATAAACTCGAAATATTATGAGTTGAAACAAAATTGATTTATATAATTTTTTAAACATACCTGATTGCGCGTATCTGAAGGAAAATCACACATTAGGGCAATATAATATTGAATAATCTTTCACTGAAAGAAATACCTTCAAAATACATTGGTGCGTTCGCCATTTCGCGTTATATTTTACAGACAATAAAAAAGTACTGTTTATCAAAATTCATCATAACTCTTGGCCCCAAGGTCCAAGGATGATGTAGTATTTTGTGGTTTTTAGGATTTGTTAGATATCATATTCTGAATTTGGGGAAAACCCTACATTGACATGATTATATTCAATAACATCCGAAATAATCAGAATAATTCGATTCGACCGAATTCAAATAGAAAATATAAAATTTCACGGAAGAAAAAACAGATTTTTTCTGTTTTGCAGTAAACTTTCCAAACAATTTCTCAATTCACTTACAACGCCAAATCATCTTGTAGTCGCAATTTGGCAATATCAATTTACCATAAAATTCATTCCAAATGCCAATTAGATATTTCTCTCATTGTATATATAATATTTCCATGAATTTCAGGAATAACTTGCTCAAATGTTTTAGTGATTTTCTTGTTTTGCAGCAACAACAGTATATTGGTAACTCCTGT
The DNA here is from genome assembly GCA_958510865.1 of Myrrha octodecimguttata. Taxonomy (NCBI): domain Eukaryota; kingdom Metazoa; phylum Arthropoda; class Insecta; order Coleoptera; family Coccinellidae; genus Myrrha; species Myrrha octodecimguttata. The sequence continues at coordinate 63,794,987 of OY294058.1, forward strand.
GCTGAAGATTTTGCTCCTTGGCCCTCGGGAGGAGCTATAGACAGCGATATGGCTTCTTTTTCTTTGCCACTGGATCTAGATCCTCTACCTAGTCTGTTTCCATTCTCACCAGCGGCTTACAAGTGAGTCCTTTGTTTTCATGTGTGATACAAAAAATAATAAAGCTAGTTTGTATACAAACTATTAATGGAAAAGAAGATTTGTTTCGAAATTTCCAAAGTAAATTCCACAATTTGAGCAAATAAAGAATAAAGACTCATTTTATACGGGCTACTTTAAGCTAGAGAACTTTGAATGTAAATGACATCATTGATTAGATAAAGAGTTCCAAAAATCCTGCGATTCAACCGAGATTTCAAAATTTCCATCACTTCCTTGAAATTCAAAGGAAGTAGTTTTTCTTGTAATATTGTTGAATATATGTACAATAAAATGTGAATCAATTTGTGAAAGGCGATAAAGATTTAAAATGAAAAAAATAACAAAGAAATTACCATTTTGTTGGCGACTAAAACCAACATTGATTTACTACTGTTCTGTCGTATCGATACTTTCCTTTGTATATATATTATAATGATGTTTATTATCCCAAGTTCAAATCATTTTTTTTACATACTCTGTGCGTATGTTCTGGCGAATAGCCTCTCGTATCGTTTTGTCCAACTGTTTGTAATTTTCGAATTAATTCCCGAAAATGGTCTAAAGGGCTAGGTTGGACTCACTAATGACAAATTCCATGTCAAAATCCATTCTGTCCAACCGGCAGGTAGTAGGCTTGATTACATGAAGAAAGGGCTATTTATTAGATATGGAAAAAATCTCTCTAGAACCTCATATTTCACAGTCGTGTACCAAATTTCATATTGATCCGATTTTATCCTTCGTAAGTATTGTTAAATTTCGTGGATTTTTCCTTAGTAACGTTGTTATTTCCGAAAAAACTTATGAAATACCGATGCAATCATGATAAACTTGGTAAATAGTTCTAGAATTTAGATGTTTCATTGACTTTTTTTGTATTCTATATTGTGCGATCTTATTTTCTCACAAATTTCCGCATGAACCTTCAAGCTGTCATTTTTCAATCAAGTACTGGTTTTCAATTCCATCTAATCTATCTTTTCGGAAATATTTAAAATGATATAATAAATTTTAAATAGTTTTATCTGCGGAATAATTGAGTGGATTTTACCCACTCACGAATTCGGCCGTTTCTTCCGAGTTATTGTATTCCGCAGATATATCCATTCAAAATTTTATTTTTCCAAGAATACAGATCGAACTGAAATCCAGTACTTGATTGAAAAATGAAAGCTCGAAGGTTTATACAGAATTTCGTGAGGATAATATGATCGAAAGATAGCAGATTATCGAATATAAGAAAAAAATTGAGTATCGAGTTGCTTCTTTCGGAAGTTATTGTGTTTACGATCAGCCGTAAGTACTTGATTGAAAAATTAGAGCTCGAAGGTTCATGCGGAATTTGGAGAGGAGGATATGATTCGGAGATCAACAAATATTTCCATCAGTGAGTTAAGGTGCGTTGGGAGGAGTTATAATGCGTGAAAGGATGACCGCTTTGAAAGCGACTTTGACTACACGTCAGTGCTTTTCTAGGATTTTGTACTATAGCAATCAACTTCAAAACTTTTTTTTCAGAACGGAACCTTGCGGCGGACCTTCAAGCCCACCAACGTCTTCAAGTTTTTTGTTTCGAGATGGTTGTAAACAATCTAACCAAGGCCAACCTTGCGGCGGGGGAGATGTAGCAGATGTCTTGCTTTCGCTCAAACACGCCGTTGTACATCCTCATCAAGACCAACAAGCTCTGTATCATCATCATCCTCAAGTGAGTTCCTCGGTATAGTCGTTGAGTATTCAACTAAGTAAGTTGAATACGCAATGGTATAGTATAATATCTGAGAAAATTTTAAATCATCTATTGTGAACAGTGAGTATCGACACTCTGGTCCACACTCCACACCGTTTTTTGTTCTTCTAGAACGTGCCGAAAAAAAGATTTCATTCTTGAAAAATATTTGTTACTTTCATCTTACCTTGATATCTTTCCAGCTTGCGTAGACCAATACCATGGAAAAAATAAAATTATCTGGGAGCTACCTTTAATAGTTTTTCTGCGTGAAATTGAATTTCTGTATGAGTGAATTTGAAAATCGAAACAATTTAAATACTAGAACCCAGAACCGATACTTCCTCATTCGCCATTTTGCAACGCTCATATATCACCTACGATTTTGTTGTTGAATTTTGTTTTTATAGAGAATACAACTATAATCTGAACTAATACTGCAAAAGCATATGTAGGTATCAAATTTTAGCCAAATCATTAGAGTAGTTTCCGAGATAGGTATAATATAATAATTGATAATGCTAGACTAACTTGAAATTGATTCAATACATCGAAGACTTTTTTTATAGGAATTATGCTCAGACAGGTCTTCAACTATTTTCAATACACGGTTTTTGATGTGAGCAAATTTTATACAGCGTTTTCAATAATAACAATATATGTCATCATTGATTATATTTTCGAATGACAATCCTACTTTTCTATGATTATTCTTGAAGGATCCATGATGTAAAAAAATGGTGTGCTTTCCAAAAAAATGAGTTACGTCAGCAAGATTGAAATACGAAGAGTTGTATACTCTGTGCTTTGAATTTGCATGTTAATTCAAAGCACAGAATATACAACTCTTTGTATTTTCTGCTAGCTGACGTCACTCATTTTTCAGATGAGCACACCAAGTTTTTTACATCATGGGTATATCCATGATGTAAGTAAAACATGGTGTGCTCATCTGTGATCGTATTTACCAATGATGACGTCACTTTTTTCATTCAAATTCACGGAAATAAATATTCTGTGCTTTGGGTTTGAATAAAAAAATTGACGTCATCATTGGTAAATACGATCACAGATGAGCAGATTGAGCACACCATGTTTTAGTTACATCATGGGTATATCAATAAGTTATAGAAGCGTATCAAATGTCAAAATTCATTTGATTTGAAAAGGTAAAATCTGATCTATAGTGATGAATTGAAAGATGGGATCTTCGCCATTTTGCAACACTAGGGGTCGTATTTATAATTTCTCCTTGAGGCTTCCTTACTGAAGGCCGCCTTGAATTTGCTTTTCTATGCAAACTTGAATTTGTTCGTATAAAAAAGCAAATTCAAGACGGCCTTCAGTAAGGAAGCCTCAAGGAGCAACTATAAATACGTCCCTAGACTATCTTACTATTGGGTCTTGGCTCAATTGATCTATTGAAGAAGTAGAATCTATAGCTAACAATATTTTTGACCTCCATAGGTCAACCAATTTCATCTGATATCAACTCAAATGCAATAAATGCTCAAAATTGTCCATCAATTAATGGACAATATTATTAATGTTGATCCGATTTCTTCTCTTTCGAATTGAATGAAAATTTGATAGTTAGTATAGACTTGCAATTTGATATGCCCCTTAAGAATAGTCATGAAAAAATTGGGATTTCCATTTGAAAAAATGTAACTCATTTCTAGTTACAAAAACCTATTCCGAGGCCTACCGACTGAATTAATGAAAGTGAATGGACAAGAATTGTCGTTTCAATAGATGAGTATCATTGTAATATTCCACGATAAAAATGAATCCATAGCTTCTCCATAACTCTTGAATGAATTTCCCTATTATTCGAAATACAAAATGTTACAAAATATACGAAAAAATAATTATATTTCAGGTTCTCCTTTCGCCAAACAGTGGAACCTACCCACCGACTTCCAATGGTTTCTGCGATTCCTTCAACGGTTCCCAACAAACATCGCCAGCAGCTATTTTTCCAAGTATGTCCGTCAACGTTTCCATGAACATGACTATGCATCCCCCAGGATACCACGCTCCTTCAGGAACATCGGTCTCTGGATATCAGACCATCGCTGACTGCCCACAGGTCAGTATTTTCATATTATTATATTGTTGCCGATTTTACTTGGTTCCGCCAATACACTTCAGAAAAAACGATTTAGAGACTAGATATGTGAATAATAATCATCATAAGTACATCTCTATCGGTAATACGTACTCTGGGTGGTTTGTAGTAAGAACTGTATATACCCTGGCGCCCTCTGTTGGATCGCGAACTGGTGAGCGGTGGCGCTATCTATTGAGCCGTAGGTTAGGTAGTGGTTATTCAATTTAGTTAACTACACGGTCACCTTTGAACTGAAATGTATCTATCCAATATGAAGGTTCAATGGAGTGCCTGCAGTCCCCATCAAGTCACATCTTCGCCAAGCAATCATCAAGGCCTCCTAAGTCCTACGTACGGGGGTGCTACTTACTCCTTCACGGCTGATTTCAGGCCCACCTCTAATCAGGACATATACAGATCTCACCCCCACGTGCAGATGGCGTTTCCTTCAAGCAGAAATGGAAGGAAGTCCTCCTCTGGATTATCCTTAATTGACGATGAATGTCACAAGCCCAATGTTTGTCGCATATGTGGTGAGTTAGGATCAACTGAATTTCGAAAAATTTAGGTAATTTATTTCATTGTTGTTACAGGCAAAAGCTACGCAAGACCCAGTACTTTGAAAACGCACCTGCGAACACATTCCGGGGAAAAACCTTATAGGTGTTTAGACTGCAGCAAATCTTTTTCACAGGCGGCCAATTTAACAGCACACGTTCGCACTCATTCTGGAGAGAAACCATTTCGGTGAGTTAATTTCATTACTTTGTGTGATAGACCTGGTAAGTAATATCCGCTAGGTTTTTCGAAGAATACAAAATGGCGGAAGATACGGTATCTATCTTCTATAGAGCTGATTTTGGAAATTATCAAAAATATTCTAGAACGTCGGAAAATACATTTTATACAGGATGTTCTGGAATTGCAGATACAAACGAAGAGGGGAGATTCTTAGCATAAATTCAAGGAAAAATTTTTCATAAACATGGTACCGCTAACGCTTCGTTGTCGAGATACAGGATTTTCACTTCAAAAGATGATTATACGATTCTTTATGAATCATTGCTAAGGATCAGAAAATACCCATAAAAATCTATAATGTATTTATTGATGGATTATGTGAATATACAGTGCGCGTCAAAATTATGGAACAAATTCATTTTCTCAAAACAAAAATATTTGGCAAGAAAGTCCTGAAATAGGTCAATTTTTGTTTTACTTTCACCAGATTTTATGCATTTTTGAAGGATTTTTGTTGCACCCTGTGCCATCCCCATCAACCCTCTAAATTTTTTTAATTGGGAAAGTGGGTCATGTGGTAATTTTTTGGCAAGGTCTTTATATCTTCCTTACAGGCGTGCAGAAATTTCCAAGAAAATTTTTTTGTTTTTGAAAAATTAGTTTGTTCAAAGAGGTTTCAGTATGTGCTCTTTGTCATGGCTCATTTACTTTGAGACAATGATACCTGATGAAATTTGTCACCGAATGAAAGTCGACCATAACAGTTTTGTTCAAGCACAAGTTTCAACCCCTACGAACCCTTTAATGGAGAAAAAAATTTTTTTTTCACGTGACGGGGTTGAAAGTTGTGCATGAAGAAAACTTTAATTGTCAACTTTCATTCGGTGACGAATTTCATCAGGTACCATCATCTCAAAGTAAATAAGCCATGACAAAGTGCACATTCTGAAAACCTCATTGAACTAACAAATTTTTCAAAAAAAAAATTTTTTATTTGAAAATTTCTGCACGCCTGTAAGGAAGATACAAAGACCTTGCCAAAAAAGTACCCCATGACCTACTTTCCCTATTCAAAAAATTTAAAAGGTTGATAGGGATGGCACAGGGTGCAACAAAAATCCTTCAAAAATGCATATAAATTTGTTAAAAGTGAAACAAAAATTGACCTGTTTCAGGATTTTGCTGCCAAATATTTTCCTCCTGAGAAAATGAATTTGTACCATAATTTTGACGCACACTGATATGTCAATTCGGAGTTTATTTCGGAGGATTTCGAGTGAATCGAATGCTTTTCTCGAAATCAGAACCAGAAACGATAAAATTACAGGGACTGAGCTTATTTTTAGAATTTTCTCAACAGTGGCTCACCAAAACAAAAGTTCTGTAGGATAGCAGGGCAGTGTTTCGGAAGAAATATCACCCTGTAGATTAACAATTGTGTAAATTCTAAAATGTAATATATATGCCAAATTTCAGTTGAATATGTCGTGACATGCAAATGGTATGAGGAAAAAACTTGAAAAAAAATCAAACTTGAACACCCTATATCTCGAAAAGGAAACGTCCGCGTTCCCATGTTTGTTGTACCTCAAATACAGAGTATAGCCTATTTGATAGTTCAATCCTTCCCTTTTCTCCAACAAATATCGAAATTTCCAACGAACTCTTAGTTTTCGAGATTAAGCTTCCCCCAATTGGCTCCTTCAGTCTATCGAGATTTGAGAATTTGCTCCGACACATTACATATTTGAATATTTTTTGAGATTAATGAGCTTGTCGTTATTGGAATTCTACTGAACCGCAATTCTGGGATTTTTAAACAAACTTGAAAAGATAAAAAAATTGGTCTCTTAGTTCGATATTTCTACATTCACCCAGAAATATCGAAAATTACTTTGAACTTTCCGTTTTCCAGATTAAAATTTCCCCAATTAGCACTCTACAAAATCGATTTTAGTAATTTTTCAAGATTTCCCGATCCGACACGTTTGGGAAATACTTTTCCATTTTTTTGTTCAAACTTTTCACTTCAAACCAGAAACGTGAAAATTTCCTAGGAACTTTTTCCAAGAAGTTTTCTCCTAATTGGAATTTTTATGGGCAGATTTTGGTAATTTTTCAAAAATAAGAGAAACTTCGGAAAAATACGTTTCAATGCTCATCTGTTGGTTCGATCTTTCCACTTTATACCAGGAACACCGAAAATTTCTTGGAATTTTTTATTTTCGATTTTCAGATGTCCAGTGTGCGACCGAAGATTTTCCCAGTCCTCTTCAGTGACAACGCACATGCGTACACATTCAGGAGAACGACCTTACCGTTGCAGGCTGTGCAAGAAGGCATTTTCGGATAGTAGCACACTAACAAAACATCTTAGGATACACTCCGGGGAAAAACCATACGAATGCAAATTGTGCTTATTGAGGTGAGTTATATAGAATCAGCGACATTTAGAAGCATATCTCACCAAGAAAGAATAACATAAAAACAAATAAAAACTTGACTACCTTCACAATTTTTAATTCAAAATATCGTGCATGTTTCGGGTTTTATTCCATTCTCAAATCTGAAAGGAAAATACATGGGACCACACAAATATAGGTACATCACATTACAGATGTTAACACCGGAGATAGGCGGAGCTACCATTGATCATTTACAATAGGTATTTTCTGTTTATGTGCCGATGTGCTAGTCTTTTTCTTTTTCTCCTTCATGCAAAATTGTTTTTTTTTTAAATCTATAAAATTGTTACAAGTTATACAACGTGTGGAGATGCCAGTTGTGGAATTAATCATAAATTGTATAGGATATTTCCAACAACAACCCAGAAACCAAGAATAACATATTTTACTAAATGTTTCTTCTAGGTTTAGCCAGAGTGGCAATCTGAACAGACATATGCGTGTTCACGGAGCTGCAGCAGCGATGGCAGGAATTCTAACCTCGTGACCACCATTTTGGGCCACCCTAAAACCAACAAGGCCTTCTGAAATGTTTCACCCAGCTCAAAAGGCAACGTGAAAGAATTTGTTCCTATTTTATACTGAAGCATACCAAATCTGAAATCATCATCTACCTACATCAATTTGGAATTGTATGAACAGGACAAAAATGTAAATTTCCCTGATTATTTCTTATAATCAACAAAGTTCCATACAACGAAAAGTTCTTCTCGAAGAGATAGATAAAAGAAATATATTTTCTGGAATAAAACAGTCTAGTGAAGAATATAAAAAGATATTGACTTAGTGATTGACGACAATAAGAAATATCAAAGTGAGTTATCAGAAATATTCATTCATATAACAAGAACAACGACAAAGAGCCAAATTACCAAAGATTACCCTGAAGGATTAATTAGTAATTCCAAGTTCATCTTATAACTAGTCATTTTGTATATACCAACATACTTTCAAATCAAACTGAATGTTGTTATTTTTATTATCGATTAAACATAATTTTTGAGTATGTGTATTTTTATATTAAAAATTACATCCTATGGTCTTCTTTTTGCATGTTTGTCCTAGGGACTAAGAATGTTAGTATTTTGCTGAAAAATTTGCAATATTTTAATTTTAAGAGGAAACCATAATGTTGGGCTTATGGATACCGAATTTCTTGTTAAATTCGATTTTGTCCATCTGGAAGATCGAAAAAACTGTAACTGTCAAGAATCTAGAGATAAAATGTCCAGGCTAGACCTAAATATTTTGGTCAAGTTCTTAGACGGGCAAAATTTCGGGGATATACAGGGTTTTTCAACAAGAACTTTGTTTTTCAATGTGGTAACACCGGCACCACATGACAGTTTTGACATTTAGTTTTTGACGTATTCGCAGTATATGCTTTGGCAATTGTTACAATGAATTCAATTTCGCTCGAAAATCGCATTAAAATAATTCAAATCCACTATGAAAATGGTCGTTCTGTTAAAGTTACATTTCGTAAAATTCGTGATATTTTCGGACAACATAAACGTCCTTCTGAACAACCGAATTTTGGCCTATTATTGATGACATGGATGTCACTGAAATGTGGTTTCAACAAGACGGTGCCACATGTCACACAGCCAATGAAACGATCAATTAATTGCAAACCAAATTTCCCGATCGCATAATTTCGCGAAATTCAGCTGTTAAGTGGCCGGCCAGATCGTGTGATTTAACACCACTGGATTATTTTTTGTGGGGCTATGTTAAACACGGAGTTCATACGGAGCCAATCGAATCAATTGCAGCCTTAAAACTCAAAATCCGTGATGACATTAACGAAATAGACCCTCCATCTTGCCAAAAAGTGATTAAAAATTTTGATGAAAGAATCAACGTCTGTCAGCGTGGTCGTGGTGGACATTTGTCAGATATCATTTTTCATTCATAATTGCCGAACTTTCCTCTTTGTAATACAATAAAAATTTTATTCATTTTCCACTAAATTCTTTGTTTTATTTTGTTTTAAAAAACAAAGTTCTTGTTGAAACACCCTTTACATATCTTCTCAATTAGGTCGATGGTAAGCACAATAACTTGAAGACTAGATACTTCTAAAGCAATTTCGAGCTCCAATATCGAATGGAAAAAATCCGCCTTAAGATTACGCAATAATCCTTTGAAATTATATTTCACCAATATAGCCAAAAATAGAGCTTATTATCTAGAACCGGGTTCCAAAATAACTGATTTCAGATCCATGCAATATTTCATGGGGATCATACAATCAGAAGTGATGGGCAGGTTCAGCACATAAATAGGTGGCCGCTCCGACTAGGAACTTCCCCGATTTTTAGTTCAACATATTTTTAAATTTAAAATATGTAAAATGATAAGAAGAAAATGCAGCCATCAATCATTAAAATAAAGATTGACATTGCTGCTTGGTTTTGGAAAATCTATTGATTTAGATCTATAAATATACTTCTGCCAAAAATAATATATACATATATGAGATCCAAACTAAAATGTGAAGTAACCAATTTTCAGAATTAGCAAATAGGTAAGTGGCTTAAACAAACTATGACTATTATCTCTTCATACATGAGTATTGATAACAAAGATATATTCGAATGACCAAAAAATAGGGATCACCAAAATCAGTACCTTCCCTAAGCTATTTACACACTGAACAGAATAAATAGTAACGCTGAATATCTTAATTCAATAGTACATATCTTGCTTAGTATTTTTTCTAATATCTTCAAATCCTTCTGGTTTTTGGAGTATATCTGGTGCCATTTTATACCTGCAAAAGTTTATACTCCGTTGAAGATATTCATAACTCAACCCTGCATCATTATCATCAATAGGAGATTCACAACTTTTAGAGACTTCAAATCGATTCCATTTATAATTTGAGCACTTTCTTGTACCTGAGCAACTTTGTATCAGGTTTAAAACTATAGGATTACTCAATCCAAAGAACTCATTTCCTCTGGGTCTTGTACTCACGACATTGAGAGAGAGAGAATCATTTATTCTTTGAAGAAGAAGTGAATGGCATATGTCTGGAGTATCACCCACAATTGGTGATATATTATCGTCAGATGCTATTTCAAATCTGAAATAAAAACTGTTAAAACAATACAATAAGATATGAAGAAACGGTTTACCTTGGTAAATCATTAGCATCTGATATTTTACAGGTATAAACACACTTTACAGTTGGATCTTTCAAACTTCCATAAATTCTAGTTGATACATATCCTACAGGATAAATAACTTCCTCTGTGTGAAATTGGGGCTTGTCTGGTATAACTTCTCCAAGAGAATGGACTGTTAACCTACCTAATTCTATAGGAAATAATGGCTTTCCTGTATTGTCTAAAGGAATAGGAGGAACTACCCTCTTCTTACTTTTTGAAGGTCTTCGAGAATGGGACTTCCTGTCTGATCTAGACTTAGAATCTCCTTTGCTTTTTGGATCTGTTGAATTCGAATGTTTCTTTTTTACTTTTTTTGATTCCACAATAGGGAGTGGAGCATCTAATACTGACGATCCATTTCTCTTTGCATACAACTGCACTTCATTAGCGGTTGTTGGCTCAAATTCGCATAGTTTTTTGAGTAGGAATTTTCTTTCTTCCTTTGTTACCAAAATCTTAACTTGAATTTCATCGATTTCATCAACGAGTGCTGCGTTTTCCTAAAATGATGAATCTGATTATGAATTTTATTTTTGATAAATCCCTGGATGCATTACATGGACATACTCTCGAATAAGAGTTTTAACATAATTCAGTTTCTGTTCATATTTTCCTATCGATTTATCTGTATGATTTGAATTATAATTTCTAGAATACATTTCAAAATCTGACATGTTTATATGTGTTTGGTTTGAGGCAAAAATTTTTGGTTAGTTAAGTGACAGAATATTCTCTGGTTGAGTTAATACCATAGACATAAATAAGGACTTCGCGGTTCTGTGGTTAAGATGTCATTTCTAAACATAGATGTCAAATCAACCGTCTTCTTTTTGCGCTCATATTATCCTTGACGAGGATGCATTCTATTCATCTCTTTTCGCACAAATATCTTTTTTATCGGAGAATTAACTTAATCGACTCACGGATGGTCTGCGTCTGGACGACCTTCCGTATACACAATAACTTCCGAATTTAATAATCTAGCGACTTTTTACAACAATTTACTTTGATGAGCATCGTTTAATAGAAAAAAATTCGAAATTGTTTATTTAGAATTTTATTCGGGACACATTTGCACTAATACCAGATTTCAGTTCGATAGAATATTGTCTGTTTATATTCTGTGAAAATAAAATTCCCATCATCATTACCTCAAATTTTGCATAAACCTTTTGTTCTTTAATATGACAAATCCGCCTGATGGTTTCGGAGTGCACCGAATTTCTTAAATGGTAAACCCGCAAGATTTCCCGTCGCCGAGATATTAAAAAGATATTTACATCATTGTACGCAGTGTGTTTTTCTGAATAAAAAATGTGAAATCGAACATAGGCGGTCTCCTTTAATTTGGAAGATATGGGCCCCCAAAGTTCCAAAATGAGTCGTTTTCGGGTCCCTTTTTCCACCATAAAAACGATCTCTCACTTCATCTGTATAGTTCACAAACCACCTCTGAACCTTCAACCAACAATAAGCAACACTTTTTTTTCAAGAATAATCAATATTTAATGAAAAAACAATGAAATTACTGGACAACCACTTAACCTCTATTCCTTCTGATTTCGACTCTAAAAGCGAAGTTTGGCAATGGCGCGAATTTCATCGGTCGGAATCGTGCCGTGCGTATTCGTGAATGACAGATTATTGCTGGCGAGAAAAATGAAATATCATGAAATATGTTCTTAGTTGTTACTGTTTACTGCGATACTCTAAATCCTAAATCCATAGGAGAATTCGTTTCTAATGAAATCTACAAGGTTGAAACACATAGTAATGGAATAAGAATACACCCTGATATATATTTCAACGTACATTTTTTGCATGTGATAGGTGGCGCCCTTCCCAGATTTCCAATGAAATCGAGCCCATTTTATTGGAATACCCTGAATATCATTCTAAACTGGGACCATCTCGAAGACAGAACAAAAAAACGAAGTATATAACAACTTCCCTATTTTGAAGGGGATAGAAAGAAAATTCAAACGAAAATATTGAGAGTGAAACCTTAAACAAATATTCTCAATGATTTTGTTTTGTTGTTAGAATAACCACCTCTTCTTCAGTGACAGAAGCATTTTCCTTACAATCATATCCTTCAACTGTCCATCATTTCATATTTTCCGCCAGCAACTACTCTTCGGTCATAATACGTTGGCCAGCGATGAAAAGACGCTGTTGCCAAGCTCCGCTTTAACATTGAGAAGTATATCGTAGGAATAATATAGGTTAAGTGGTTGTCTAATATTTTCACTTTTCTTCCTTTAAATAATGAATTTTCTTGAAAGAAAGTGTCGCTATTCGTTGGTTGAAGGTTCAAAAATGATTTATGAATTAGATTTGAGAAGTGAGAGATCATTTTTATGGCGGAAAAAAGGATCTGAAAATGCAACAGTTTAGAACTTTGGGGGCCTATATCTTCCAAACAAAGAGGGACCGCCTATCTTGGCCTACATATTTTTTGTTCGGGGACTCACACTGCTTACAATGATGTGAATATCTTACTTATAGCTTCGCGACGGGAAATCTTGCGGGTAGTGGTGACACAACCGCAATTTGGAACTATTGGTATGGATGGTATCATTTCAACAATGAAACAAAAACGATGGTACATCTCGAAGAAGGCCGATAGTTCAAACAACTTAGAAAGATATCTGATATCTGAGTATTAGATATATAATAATAACACATAACTGAGTCATAAATAGGTGAAATCCACCCCAAATGATTTCGCAGACACCCTTTTGAAATCTTTTTATCAGACTAGCGGAGCCTTTCAGTTTACAGGATCAATACCTCGTTGATGTGATCTCTCTGAGCACGACTTCCTCAATGCTTTTCTCGATTTATATATTTAGCTCCAACCAACATAAGCATATCACCGAAAAACATTTTTACGTGTTTGTTCTGAGGAACCCAGCGCGTTATCTTTTTTCAAAATGTATGTAATTTTCGAATTTTGAGCTGAAATTAGTGTTGAACTACCTGAAAAAGAATCTGGTCAAATTCAATTTTGTCCGTCCGTATATACGTGCTAACTTTCGAATGATAGGACCTAGAGATTAGAAATTGTCGGATTAGGTTCGGAGTCCAAATATCTCGGTAAAGTTCGTTAATGAATGAAATAGGTTCAACAGTTTCGGAGTTGGTCCATTTTAAAATGTGTATAGTATAAGAAAACCAACGCGCAAATTTCGTGTTGTCAGAAAATTTCAAAATTAATTTTTATCCTCCGAAAATGATCCAAATTTTAATTCGATCCGTTGTTTGCTTTCAGAGATAAAAGGAAAAAGTCAATTTAGTTGTAATTCGATTTGTTGAAGTTATTACTTCAATATCATCTCAAGAAGTAAAGATGCGCGAACAGGTGACTGCTTAGGCAACGAATTTGAACAAGCGCTTGAAAAACTCACGTATGTGCTTTTCTAATGTTTCTTTTGAAAATGAATATCTTGAATTATATTTTTCTTTGGTTTTTTGCTGTTCCTTTATTGGTTTTTTATGTTACAGTGATACAGAATGGAACTTTTGTTAGTTATACAGGCATTAGTCTTTGATTTATTGCTTGATAATATTTTTTAGTCAATTTGAAAAAAGGTGTAATAGCTGCTTTATACGAAAAATTATATACTTTTCGAATTCGAAATAAAGAACAAAATTAAGAAGTCTATGTTTAATATCAACAATAGAATTAATAACTTAAATACAGGGATGCTCAGTAATACAGACATATTATATAGCAATTACTTGAATGTATATGAGAATAATCTCGAACTGCTTCGAAGATATCAGAGTGCTATGCAACCATCATCTGAAACAAAGATTAACTGTTGTTACCAAGGATTTATACTTAATAATATCCATTAAGTAACTGAAAAAAGAAGTCAGATAAAAAAAAGCCATCACCAGGACAAGTCTTTCTGGTAGAAACCGCGAAAGAAAAGTTTATCATCATTATTAAGCAAGTTTTGACAGGTCATTGATTATTTTGATCAGAAACTTACATTTGATTCAAAAGGATATTCTTGTGATGACAGCCACATCATGGATTCCCTGAAAAATATTTTACTTATTATTTCCATTAGTAATGATACAAACACTTGAGAAAAATTGACAAAGACTTCAGATTGAAAAGGCCGTCACCAGGACGAGGTCCTTCTGGTAGAAACCGCGAAAGAAAAGTTTATCATCATAATAAAGCTAATTTCTACGTATCACTTATCATTTTACATTGATGCATGAGCTTGAAGATCAGATTGAAATTTTATACTCACAATTTCAATGTTAAGTGATGGGATTAATAAATCTTCAGAGTAGGACAACTACATTGAGAAAGTCGGAACTTCTGAAAAATAGAACACAATCAACACACAGAAAAAAAAACACTTTCAACCTGGATGAGTGAGAATAAATCAGATAGAAATGGCCATCACCAGGACAAAGCCTTCTGGTAGAAACCGCGAAAGAAAAGTTTATCATCATTCCAATTAGTCAATGAATGAATTTATTGATTCATTAATATTTTCATTCTGATACTCACATTTCAGTAAATAGAACGCGCCACCTCAACAATATTTGCTGTTTTTTCCCTTTTCGAACTCTCTTTCAAGTGCAAAATCTGAAAGAAGCAATTATGAACAAAACTGCCAATATAGTTTATATGTTCAATTTTAGTTTTAATTTTTCAGTTGAACAAATAATCACATATGTAGCTCATAAACTCTAGTCTGGCATGACGTTTGGAATCATCATTTATATTTTTTCATAAAAAAATTATTAATGGATTTAGAAGTATTTCACACATTATTACCTTGATCTTATCCCAAATTACATTTTAAATGCAATGGCTTGATGGAAATCCCTATTAAATTCAGCATGGTATGTAGACTTACACCCATTCATTGGGTATTGAACACATTTCGTACTAAAGGTACATCATCAGACACAATGCAGTATGCAATGATTATTTTCCGAATGAAACTGTGATGTACATCTGTAAAAATGGAAAGTATAAATGAGAAAAATTCTTTGATATCACAATAGCTTCAGTTAGAAGAATTTTTTCAGTTAAAAAAAAATCATAAATGTAGCTCATAAACTCTAGTCTGGCATGACATTTTGAATCATCACATAATTTGGTGCATGAATTGAAGTATATGAAATAAAGGATTAGATGGAAATTCAAAACTCACATTATTAATGTTCAGCAATAAGAAAACCCCAAGCTAAACATGAGATAATTTCACCTGTAAAAAATACACAAAATCAATACAGGCAGTTTGAAAAGATATAGAAGTGCAATTAATAGAAGAATGAATCAGATAAAAAAAGGCCATCACCAGGACAAAGTCCTTTTGGTAGAAACCGCGAAAGAAAAGTTTTTCATCATAATTATCATATTATTGCATAAATATATTTACTCTTCATTTCATTTAATTACTTACATTTCTCAAGAATCTGCAATCGCATATTTCACGTAAATCTTGCAAAATCTGAAACACAAAAAATGTTGAACAAAAATTGTTAAACAAGTTTCAAAGATTTGTTTACATGTTATTCTTCAGTTAAACAAATAATCATATATGTAGCTCAGAAACTCTAGTCTGGCAAGACGTTTTGAATCATCATTATAGTCCAATAAAAATGACAGCAAAAAATTCAAATGAAAACCTAGAATGTTTTTACTTTTCACGTCAGAATAAGCAATTACACACATATATTTTCAATTCATGAATATTATCATTTTACAACTTACAATTAACTGAAAAAAGCCTGCCCAACTCATGTCTGATACTGTCCCGCTCTTCAAATCACTATTGAAAAACTGGAAAAAAAAAAATGAAGAATGTTGAATGAAAATTGAATAACAACTCTGAGTTATCTATAAAGAAAGTATTTCAGTTAAACAAATAATCATAGATGTAGCTCATAAACTCTAGTCTGGCATGACGTTCTGAATCATCATTATAAAACGATTGAAATGACTGCAAAAAATCAATAGGTCTTTTGCATGAATTTTTTCTATCGTTGGAATCAAGAATTCTACCCGTAAGACTACTGAAAAATTCAAACCACCATAAAAAATTTAAATTTTTAACGAGAAAATGCTCTTTTAAATTTGGCTTCGCATGTCGGTTGTTTAAAAGGACGAAACTTCGCGGTTTCCGTGACGTATGGGGATATATCTCTCCCTCTTCTCGTGTACTTTTCTCTCTAGCAAGCCAATAGAAAGCTTCGGGCTGTATCGATCGGTGAATCGTACAATAACGAGTGACGTAGAGGCGATCTGCCGCGTTTCTCCCGCTTCCACCTTGAGTCCCGATTTGGCCATTTTCAATACCGAATTATTCGAAATTCGCGAATCGTTGGAGTGTGTGATAGCATACATTATGATTTTGTATCGATATAGAATGAGAAAAACATGAAAATATTATAATTCGTGTTACATGCAAGAGACCTATTGTAAACTTAGTATGTTTTATTCTTTTTACATATCAGTAATTGCAACAATATATGTTTGGTTGTTTTCAATTTATTACCTATAATTCCTTCAGAAGGGCCTCTTGATCCTGAATATTGTCAATCTCCCAATTCAAATTGATCATGGAAAACTTCTAAAATTCAAAAGAAAAAAAAATAATAAAATTGTTGAAAAAGGTATAAACGATGATTTCAAAGAAATTTTTCAGATAAACAAATAATCATATATGTAGCTCATAAACTCTAGTCTGGCATGACGTTTTGAATCATCACACGATTTGATGAAAATAGTAACTTAAGTAAAAATCAGACGAGATTAAAAGTCATACTCACAATTTCGACATTTATCAATGAGATGAATAAATCTCCAGAGTAGGACAACAACATTGAGGTAGATACTTCTGAAAAATAGAACAAAATCAATACACAGAAAAAAAGACTCATTCAAACTGGATCGTTGAGATTGAATCAGACAGTACACACCATCACCAGGACAAAGTCCTTCTGGTAGAAACCGCGAAAGAAAATTTTATCATCATAATAATTCAAATTTTAATAAAATCAGTGATTATTTCGATCTCAACTTACGTTTGTTTAAATGAAAGTATATGCATTTGAATACAGTCGAATCATCTTGAGCTTCTTGTTATCTGAAAAACATCATACAAATCAATACAAATAATATCATAAAATATTGAAAAGAAGTAATGAAGAATTCAGATTGAAAAAGCCATCATCAGGACAATGTCCTTTTGGTAGAAACCGCGAAAGAAAAGTTTATCATCATTATAACGATAACATTCATCAGATCAACTAATATAGTGAATTCTTTACCTTACATTCCTTCAACTAGGGTATATTCTTTCAGAGATGGTCAAATCATCTTGAACTTCATTGGCACCTGAAAAATATACAAATTAATCCAAATAATAACATAAAATATTAAGAAAAAAGTCGTGAAGAATTCAGATTGAAAAAGCCATCATCAGGACAATGTCCTTTTGGTAGAAACCGCGAAAGAAAAGTTTATCATCCTAAAAACGATAAAGTTTTATCATATTAATGAATATTATGAATTCTTCAACTTACATTCTGTCAACTAGGATATATTCTTTCAGAGATGGTCAAATCATCTTGAACTTTATTGGCACCTGAAAAATATTATACAAATTAATCCAAATAATAACATAAAATGTTAAAAAAAAGTCATGAAGAATTCAGATTGAAAAAGCCATCATCAGGACAATGTCCTTTTGGTAGAAACCGCGAAAGAAAAGTTTATCATCCTAATAACGATAAAGTTTTATCATATTAATGAATATTATGAATTCTTCAACTTACATTCTGTCAACTAGGGTATATTCTTTCAGATATGGTCAAATCATCTTGAACTTTATTGGCACCTGAAAAATATTATACAAATTAATCCAAATAATAACATAAAATATTAAGAAAAAAGTCATGAAGAATTCAGATTGAAAAAGCCATCATCAGGACAATGTCCTTTTGGTAGAAACCGCGAAAGAAAAGTTTATCATCATTATAAAGCTAATTTTAACATGTCATTGATTAATTTTTCATAAACTTACATTTGTTTAAAGAAGAGCATAGCCATGTAGACAATATACCATTTTCATCTTTCATGGCACCTGAAATAAAATTATAAACATATTAGTTTGAATTAATAAAGCATTATCAATTTAGTAAAATTGCAAGTTGTCAGATACAAAAAGCCATCACCAGGACAGAGTCCCTTTGGTAGAAACCGCGAAAGAAAAGTTTATCATCATATAATTAGTTAATGGATCAATATTTATTTTCATCAGGAATATTTTCATCTTGTTACTTACATTACATAGAACTTTTCAATTTCATGGATATTTGGTAGTTTTTCCATTTCGAATAAATCTTCAATTCTCTCCAAAGTACAAAATCTGAAAGAGAATTTTTTTGCCATTACTTCAAACAAATATTTTATCATATATGTAGCTTATAAGTTCTATACTTACATTTCATTAGAAAAAGTCCATCCTGTGAACGTGAGGATCAACGCTGAAAAAACTGAATAATTGAAACCAAAGATGATTTATTATTGAATAATTAAGTTCAATTATTTTCTGTACAGAACTTCACTCGTGATCATTAAATAAAAATCATATCTTCCACAGAGAAAAGGTATCAAATAAAACAAATCAGATATTTTTGAGTGATTTTATTCTACAAAATCACAGTTATCATTCAGCTACGTTTTTGGGTTTCACCGTAGATAGAAAATCTGAATACTCCTGGTAGGGAGTCTTTGTGAGAGGCATATCTGCCCACAAATCAGGGGTCAGATATGCGTAAGTTTTGGCGATGGCAGCAAAAGTAGCCTTCGCAAAATTGCCCAAAGTTCCTGTGGAACCTCTGGCAGAGGTGTAACAATCTTCAATACCAGCCATCTGTAACAACTTCTTAGGTACAGGGGCAGATACGATACCAGTACCTCTAGGTGCAGGAATAAGCCTCACAGTTACACTGCCACATTTACCAGTTACCTGGAATAGAAACAATACCGATAGTAGACAATAAAAAAAATTACAGAAGTGGTCGAATTCGAAGTATTTTTAATACTATTAACTACATCCATGGTGAATACATAGTATCACTCTCAAGACATCAAGAACTCTACAGGGGTCTGCTTTGAGGACATTAGGAAATTCCATACTTGTATAAAAGAAAACAACCAGTCATAAATGATAAACAAAGTTACTGTTCGCTTTGAGGATTGCATTGTTCTGGATTTGTTTATTTACTAAGCAACCTTTCTTCCTAAAAACTGCCCCTAGAGAAATAGTGTACTCCTGCAATTCGCAAGGGCGTTTCCAATAAAAAAACAATTTATATCTAATTTCAAATAGTTAGGTCTCAAGATTGGAAGTGAAAACCCAGAATGATTGAAAGTTTCAACTCACCTTGCATGGCACAGTGTGGGGCTTACCAATTTTATTACCCCAATATCCTCTTCTTACTGGAACAACTGAGAGTTTAGCAAGAATGATAGCACCACGAATGGCAGTTGCTACTTCCTTGCTACATTTCACACCCAAACCAATGTGTCCATTGCTGTCTCCAATAGCTACAAAAGCCTTGAATCTGGTACGCTGGCCAGCTCTAGTTTGTTTCTGCACAGGCATTATTTTAAGGACCTGATAACAAGTTATAGAACAATTGTAGTCGTGCAATTTAAGAACTAAACTTTTAGAGCTTACCTCATCTTTAAGGGTAGAACCAATAAAGAAGTCAATAATCTCGAACTCTTTGATAGGTAGAGAAAACAAGTATATTTGTTCCAAGTTCTGAATTTTTCCTTCTTTAACTAGACGTCCTAGTTTGGTAACAGGGGTCCATTCTTTCTGGGCATCTTTACCACGTCCACGTCCTCTGCCGCGACCACGACCGCGTCCTCTAGGACCGCCACGGCCACGAGAACCGCCAAAACCACCTCGAAACCCACCACGTCCACCGGCTGGAGCAGAATCCGCCATTCTACAAATGATTGATTGAGAACATTAAACGCTTGTTTATTTGGCTCCAAAAGGAAAATGGCCATGTTGGGGGCACGTGGTCTATACTAATAGAAGTTGAAATCTGGCTTAACATGATGTCCAATAAAAACACTAAATAGTAACAAATTTCAAACTCAATAGGAGTTGAAATAACAAAAAATTCAGAAAAATTAGAATTAGTTCTCCGACAAACAATACAATGTGTACTTACGTATGAATCTTCACCGCTGAATGAAGTGAAAATGGACGGCAAATGAATGTTTGACATATTTTACAATATCTATGGTCGTCACAGGATATCCACTTCTTCTTCTTTTTCTATGTAGGCTTCCTCTGACGAAAACAACTTAAACAATGCCACTTTGAATGAACAGAATAACAAAATGCATCGTAAGCATGGAGGATGATCGTAAGTGTAGAAATCTGTTCATTTACGAATCTTGACATAACTTTTAAAAGACCAACTTGAAATGTGACATTTCATGAACAATCGCGCTTCTTCATAATGTCAGATGTCAGTCACAAATTATTGACATTGAGCAAAAAAATCGCGCGATTTTAGTTTTCGACGCGTCTATGAGTACGAGCCTTGAGTGTGTGTTTCTGGTTTCCGTTCATCTATGACTCTGAATAAAGAACAACAGGAAGGAGCATTATGCGGCTATGCCTCACAAAGTGGGTCCGGTATGGATGTTGCATATGGCCGACTTCCTTTTCACTTTGAATAGAGAACAACTTGTTCCGAGACTTCTTTGTCTGAAGAAACTAACTAACATGAGTCATACTTGGAGGTTCAATATGGGCGCCTATGTCCCACTGATATATACGAAGTAGAAAAGCGTTATGGGGTTCTTTATTCAAAGGTCTATGCTTTGAATAAAGAACGAAGGAAGAAGCATTACACTCTTCTACTTCGTATATATAGGCGCCCATATTGACTCATGTTAGTTAGTTTCTTCAGACAAAGAAGTCTCGGAACAAGTTGTTCTCTCCTCAAAGTGAAAGGGAAGTCGGCCATATGCAACATCCATCCCGGACCCGCTTTGTGAGGCATTATGCTCCTTCCTGTTGTTCTTTATTCGGTTGGTCTATGACTTTAATTTATGAATATTGTTATTCTATGATAAATATCATAGACATAGAATAGAAATATAATTCTATGTGTATGATAAATATTGATAATAGGATAATGATAATTAATAATTATTATTTTTTCGGATAGTGGAGAATAGGATACTGAAAATCGGTTGAGGAGATATACAATTTATTACAGTAATGAATGAAGATGAATTTGATGAAAGTGATTCAAATTCTAAATACAGTCATGAGCAAAAAGTTGTAGCTGCTGTATGGGTCCATGAAAAAGAATATAACAATCAAACATGGAAAGATATACATAACAATTTCATGATAAGATTCAATATGAGACCGCCGAATAGATCAACTCTTCTCAACTGGGAAAAAAAGCTTTTCCAACTAGGAAATGTAGACGATAAAGAGAAATCTGGTAGGCCCCTGTCTCGGCTCATGCATGTTCCATATGTAAAAGCTTCTTTAGAAGAATCCCCGAGATTATCTCTAAGAG
The DNA here is from genome assembly GCA_958510865.1 of Myrrha octodecimguttata. NCBI lineage: Eukaryota > Metazoa > Arthropoda > Insecta > Coleoptera > Coccinellidae > Myrrha > Myrrha octodecimguttata. Next base: position 63,816,962 of record OY294058.1, read on the forward strand.
AAAGATCTAAAATTCTCGGTCTGCCTAGAACAACACTACTGAAAATAATAAGAGAAGATTTAAAAATGGAATTTGAACCCGAACAGGATGAGGATGAACAACCTTCTTTTAATAAGAAGCATGCTCCCTATACTGCAGGACAGTGGAAGAAGAGAGAAGAGACTGTTGTAAAATTAGATGATGAAAAACCACAAGAGTATATTGACTCCTCTGAATGCCATCCAATTTCATAGATTTTGAATCTAGGTTAAAATTTGTAAATTTTGTTAGTATGGGAGTCCTACTTGTATGTAGGTTTAATATACTCAAATTGGTTCTCTTTTCACAAAGCTCAAGGTGGAGTTAAAGAATGGTTCTCTAATGATTTCAATTCACACAACTAATTTTTAAGCAATTTGATCTATATCTGATGTTTGTGCAGATTTGGGGTCTATATTTGAAAAGCCACTCAACATGAAACTTTAACTGGATGTGTCAAAATCAGGAAGATTTAAAGGGATATTCAATTTACATACACAGAACTTCTGAACTAACAGAATGTGATAAAAAGATATTTCTACACTTTGTTGATTTAATTTTAGGACTGAAAAAGCATTTTTATCAAAATAATTTTTTTACTATGGATATGTATTATTTAAATTTGTTAAAGATTTCTCAAATAGAGTATAAGTTACCTACTTTCTCTTTCTTCATCCTGTAAATAAATGTTAAAAATTGCCCTAGTTAAGAATAGTGGTATTATGTTGAATAAAATAGATATCCCAAGATATTAAGAAAGCCAAATTGTGTGAATTGTATTTTTTAAAAGGGACTGGACTGATGATTTTGGAGTATATTAATGAATCAAAATAAGTCATTTATAGTTTCCAAAGGGAGAGACGCATCAATAAATTGGTTTGCATTTAATGGGGGTTTCATAGATTATTTTACTCGGATGATGGAAGTAGTATTGGAAGTGGTGAATGATAAATTCAAAGTAGTTTCAAGATTTATTCTATTCTGGTTCACTTTCAATCAAGAAATAATAAGTTTATGATTTTCTATCCAACAAAATAATACAATCATTAATCACTGAAGGTCACTTGGATATAATATATTAAATTTCTTTATTTGATTCAACATTTTGATTGTACTGTCAGAGTCAAAACATTTTATTTAATTAAAGGGCGGCAAATTAAAATTTTAGTACCCACTGCAATAAAATTCATTACTCTGAATATAATCTATGAGTAACCGAATTAGACAAAAGTACCCTCTAAGGATTTTATAGATATTGAATTTTCAATATGCTCATTTTTGAACATTTGCTAAACCCCCATTGCAATTCTCTTTATTGGTTCTATGGCTTCTACAAAATGTATAAATTTGGCATCGTCTACTTTCACATATTTATCAAACAATCAGTTATTGATGTTTAGCTCCATAATTTATTACCACTGCAGAAAGTTAAAACTTCAGTATTGAATGAGAAGCTAATAGCTTCTAGCATAAATTTCGTTTCACGAAAAATTCAAAGTTTTCCTAAACTGTAATTTCATGGAAAAATATTCATTTACTTTTTTACTGATCTTACATTATATTGTATCAACATATTTTGATTTGGTTCCATCGTAGGTTTCATCATGATAACCTAGCAAAACGATTTTGCATCGAAAGTGTTATAAAATTAGAGCGAATAAAAATTCAATAACTTGTGCAAACAAATAATCATTAATTTAGGCAATCCAAACCACGTGACTTTTTAACCTCGAATATTGCGTTTGGCGGGCAAACAAAAGTTTTGTCTCATTTTGGGCTGAGGTTTCAAGCTTCTTTTATTGTATTTATTGAGCATTTTAGATAATTATTCTTTCTCTGAGGGTAATGCAAAGAGCTTTTCACAGTAGGTACTCCTAAGGTCCCGATTTGAAGGGCTTCCTCCACAATTGACCATTATACATGTTACAGGCATTTTTCTCACTTAGTTCTCACTATTCACTATATTTTTCAATAAAACTAAACGATATTATACACCAATCAGTGTGAAATACTCAGAAAAAGCTTCCAAAATAGAACTAGTTTACAAAGTAAACAAACTTGTTTGCCCTCCAAACGCCACGTGGGATTATTTTGACAGGTCGTTGAACCAAAGAGCAAGGATAAAGTTTGGTTACAAATTGATCAGGTAATCATAATGAAAACAAATATCATAAATTAAATTTAATATATTTCAAACAAAAACAAACAACATTATATCAGTCGAAATTTCTGTTAATGTTCATTCTTTTCATCAGACTATAAAATAATAATCATACCAAAATTCCTTTTAGCATCAAATAATAACAGGCACTTATTCAATGGGTTCTATTCATGTGAATTAAGTTTTAGAGAGCAGTGAATGAATTGTGATATTTCGGGAAGAACATTTTATGGGTAAAATACAAATAATAAATAAATCGTGAAACCTAAACATGAATAAAAATACCCAAAACTGAATAATTTTGTAAGTAAACCACAACTGATACATTCTTTGCTTCAAGAACTCCTTCCAATAAGTATGAAGGATACAAAATCCATTGGTATCCAACTTGTTCTGTTATGGTCCCATCATTCTGTCAGAAATTCAATCTTAAATGAAAAAACAATTACTTCATGTTACAAAATAGCACCAAAAACTTTTTTGATCAAATTGTACCCAAACTTCATTTCACATATTTCGAGCAAAATTTTACCAACAAGTCATTCAACATCTGCACCTATGGGTTGTTATCCGATTGATAATGTTTAACAAAAGAGAACGGTTGCGTAAATTCTAGAGTGTGACCGTTCTGTCAAGTCATAATTGTTTTTACGAGGTTAGTACAAAAATTTTTGTATTATTGATATGAAAATATCGTTTTTCTCTGGCAACATGATCGTTTCTTTCCCAGAAAAAGAATAATAAATAAAATAAAATAAAAATTATAAGTGAAAATCTCCAAGCAATCTGAAAATCTTTGAAGGTGAATTTTTCAACAAAATGATATGTTTTGCATGATATAGCCCTATTCCAATGTATTCTGAGACTCGGAAGTTGAACCCATTTATCATTGAATGAAGTTTATTATCTGAGGAAATAATAAACGAAGACTGTTGGTGAAGAAGTAAAATTTTACTCAATGAATTGTATCATATTTTAAATATGCGGAGTATTATTTGATCAGGAGAACATTTGAATTATGTTTTGCTGGAACATTTGGGTAAAAGAAATTTTTGGTCATGATCTTGAATGATTGAATTAATAATGGATAAGGCAAATTCATATCTCCTCCATCTAGATTAAAATCAACTTTGTTTAAAAAAATGTGAAAGTGAAATAAGTAACAATTCATTTCTTAAGAAGAATGTAGATGATTCTGAAATCTATCTATAAAAAAAACAATAATAATTAATCATGAAAAATTTTATATATTGACGAATGGCCATAGTTGGAAAACACTTAAGATAAAAATTCAATAATTTAAAATTTATAAAATATACAAGATATACATAGTTGTACACACAATAACTAGAATATATGCAAAAATAACAATCATGACTTCTTATAATATATCCATCCACAACCGACATGAGTTGTGTAGTTTGATTCACTAGGCCACTATTTCAGCATGTACAAATATAGCAATTGTATATATAATATATATGTATATAATTTTAAAATTACAGTATTTACAATAATTTACACTATTTACTTGAAATTACCTACTTGTGTAAAAATATTATTTACAAAATTCACTTTGACAGGATAACCTCCTTGATGATTCACCTTCTATCGATTAATATTTACAGATCTGCATGTTCCATTTCGACAGCAACTTTTCAATAGAAGATCTACATTATTCTAAATTGCAGTTAAACTGTCAAGATTCCTTTAGAAGTAGGAAAATAATTTCCTCAGTATCAATCAATTAATTAAATGAAATTCATAATTTTTTTTACAGTTTTGTGTGATTGATCTTTTGACCAGCAGAATTGACAAAATTTACTCTTTGGCTTCTTACAAGTTAATTTTTACTCAATGGTTCTTATGAGCTTCTTTCTTGCATTTCTTTCTGGACTAGCATAATTCCTCTTTTAACATAGGACACTAAATGTCTAATTGTACTATGTAAGGTTAACGGCCTGCAAGTCCTGTCCAATTGAATAAAGAAATCTGAAAAGGTAACAATCGGTTAGAAATATCATAGACATCGTAATGAGTAGGGCTATACAGGGTGAGTCTTTGACCTTGCAGAATATTTCAACAGAAGATTCCTGAAGCCAAAAGAAACACTTTTTTCCCTTACCATTTTTTCCGATTCGGCTTAGTTCGTAAGATACAGACTGTTGAAAATCCAAAAAAAAATTTAATTTTCTATTATATCTCGCGAACGATCTCACCGAATGAGATGATTTTTGGAATATATTTTTTTATTGATACGATGAATGTTCCTGGATTACAAAATTTCATCCACATACTCCAGTTTCTTTAATATGACCATAACATTTCATAAAAATACCAGAAATTCAAAGAATCCAACTTTTAAAAATAATTTGGATGCTATTCAACGAATTTTTGATCATTTTGGAAAGTAAAAGTATTCCTAATTTTTTTCGTATGATGCGCCGTTTTCGAGTAATAAGAAATTCAAAAATAAAAAATATCTGTGAAATTCCGAGAATTGGGTACTTTGGCTGATTGCAACTCTGTTCAAAAAATTCACAGAATTCAATTTTTTCGCGTTGCCACGTCTAAAACTTGAGAATGGAATCATAGATTTATAGTTCAGTTCAGAATCATAGACTATACGAGTGTATGCATAGAATTAGCATATTGTGTGTTGTTTGATTTCGAAGAGTTCTTTCTTTCTGTTCGTCAATTTGGCAACGTTTGTACGCTCATAGATAAATTAGGTACATCTGTGTTATTTATTTATGAAAATGAAAGTTTGAATGGGTTATGTCTGAATCTGATAATTCTTGGAGAAAATGAATTAAACAGAGAAACTTAATAATTACAAATTGAAGATGAATCTCAAAGCTAATATGAGTGATAGCTAGATGAATTCCTCATTATCGAAAATGAAACAAAGAGAAGAATATTCAACTTTTATCGCCCACGAAATTTGGAACACCTAACTTGTTTATTGTACTATAAATACAACTTTTTTCACTAACTGGAATGTAAAAAGTAAGTTGACACTTGTTTTCATAACAGAGTTGCTTATTTCCAAGATTTTAATGGTATATCTTAGGCTTGGAAAAACTTCAGTGTTCAGGTTTCCAGGGGCGGCTTGCCTATTATGAAAATTTATAATGCCTATATCTTTTTATCTAGGCCGAATCGGAAAAAATGGTAGAGGACAAATGTGATTCTTTCAGCTTCAACAATCTTCTGTTAAAATATTCTGCAAGGTCAAAGACTCACCCTGTATAATAAAATCCAGAATTGATTTGATTATTCCACTTACCAATGAGTCCAGCATTTTGCACCAAATTGTCCGCCGTTTCCCATAGGTCCATATAGGTGAGGAGGTACGTAAAATGTTGATTTTGTGTAGATATTGCATTGTGAACAGGTATCGGAACCCACATGCCTTGGTTTCTGTTAGGCAGATCACTGCTGCTGTATCCCGACGAAGAATGGCTACCTATGGATCCCACAGAACCTGATGGGGAGACTGGAGAGGCTGCATTGGGTTGCCCTCCATTGTTTGGTGGTGGTTCTGATGGCACCGCTGCACTCTGAAATAAATTTATCATTTTAGGTTTTTCATGTCCTGCTTAGTTTATTGCAGTTGGTTTTTTTTAGATGCATGAGAAGTTTCGATCGTTGTTGACTATGATTCGACAGTTGAAAATGTGTTGACTTTCTGTTCAAAAAGGTTTCCATTATGGATCGTTTAACATTGACAAGACAAAGAAATGTGCGTAACCAGGAGAATATTGTTGTTGTAGCGCGAAGTGTTCAAGAATACGCCAAAATGACGCTATCGAGCCCTGCTGACTGATTTTTATTTTTCAAAAATTTGGTTCCACCAAGACAATTGCTTGACCATCAATTCATTGCAAAATCAATTTGGCAACAACTTTATTTTTAGAAGTGGCCCTCTTGATTATTTTTTGCTATGTTCATTGTCATTGGTTTATGCAGACCAACCAGCAAGTCTTGAAGCATTGCAAGCCAATAACCAAGCCTCCATTGACGCCAAGCGGTCAGATTTATTGGAAAAAGCAGTGAAAAATTGGACTGATTGAATGGACTATGTAACATATGGCCGCATGAATTTATTTACAAAATTATAATGTTAAAAATTTAACAACAATTTTAACAATAATTGTCTTGTATTATCATTTGAAGTTCTCAAGCTCTTAAAAAACACCTTTAATTATATTTTTTCCAACGATTTACGATGGCCACGATGGACTCATCCCCTGAAGTGAAATCATATTGATATTCCAATTATTGGAAACTTACCTTGCTGAAAAAATCAGCAATTATTTTCTGGTGTTCCTTATTTTCTCTCCTTTTTATCTCTAGGAGTTTATAGTATAACCTGGACTGACATCGATAACTGAAAGAAAAACAAAGAATTTGTTGAAAAAATAATGAAGAAACAATCATGTTGGGATCATTAGCATTGGCAAAATTAATAAAGAAAATTTTTAGTTATCCAGATTTTTGTATTGAAAAAAGTTTGCCACATTCCAGTTTTGTACAATTTGAGTTTTCGGAGATATTGGGGAAGAAATATGCTACATTTCGTGGTTTTTACAAAATAACTAAAAAAAATTTAAAAAAATAATTCCAGCATTTTTTCCACCTACGAATTTACATGGGCAGAAAATCTGCTGACTTCTAGTCATCGCTTTTATAGAATCAAATTTGGCGGTTTTTCACTAGTTATTGTTATTTCTAGAATAACTCCCAACTATACTTCATCCTTTTTTATGGAGTTAGTTGGTTTGCCATGGAAATTTAACACTTTAACACTTTGTATTTTCGAAAAAATGTTTTGTTAGATTTATTTTCCTGTCAGATCACTACGCAAGGTTGTACATTCTACATAAAAGAGCATAGTACATATCAGGCAATCGGGCCTTTTAGTAACAAAAACTTCTAGTTACAAAAACTTAATATCGATTAAAGCTTATTTTGGGAGGATTTTGTAGATTTTTCCTGGGTTTTCACTCCCAATATCTGAAGCAGAACTATTTGAATGAAATAAAAATGTTTTTTTTCTTAAGGAAAACTCCCTGGCGGATTGCAGGATTTATCTATTTGTCAAGGGCAGTTTCTAGGGAAGTTGCCTAATGAACAATACCAGAACAATACAAACCATCGATTTTTCGTTTTTTGACCTTTGTCGAATTGAAACAGTTTTATTCGTTTTTTTTTTGATAGCTCTGTTTCAGATATTGTGAGTGAAAATCCAAAAAAACAGGATAAACCAATTCCAAGATGTACGGACTGACTTTAAAAAAAAAGAATGGAGTATAGATGGCAAAGGCTGATTCACAATTTTGTGAAAAATATCAAAGGCTCATGCAAAATTTCGTGTGCAAGATTTCTTGATTATAGTATCGCAAGAACAATAAAAAAAAATTGTTTTCGTCCGCCAAATTTTACACGCGTGCAAAAGCTACTGACTTCATGGCAATGCTTTCTAAGAATTTCTTGTAACACTTACTTCAATACTGCTAACGTTGTGAACATCTGTGAATAGAGGTGTTGCTGCTTGTATCTTCCAGAAATATATTTGATCAACGATAGGGTGTCTCTGAACATCGTGAAAGCAGCCGCCTCCGTACTCCTCTCACTTTCCATAGCATCCCCCGTTAGTAAGAAATACAGTATAGCGTCCATGTACAGCAAACACTGCCTGATCGGATCGGTTACAGCGTCCGCCAAATGTTTAAGTCTTTTAGCCTCGATTAAATATTGATTATGGTCCCTGCTGTCGAATTCTGCAGGTTCCTCGAATCTCTCGAAGTAGGAATATGAGTATGCCACCTTCTGATTTGAATTAGCATCACTAGTAGATGGTTTTTGATCGTTACTATAGGTTATCTTCTGCTGGTTTATGGAAGATGCTTTAGAGGAAGATTTTTGAGCTTCTTGTTGAGGAACCTTTTCCGGATTAGTTTGTTCTTTTTTCACATGACTGGAACTTTCTTTTTCTTGCTTGATTTCTTTTTTGGAAGAAGATTTGTTATCGTCAGTAACTGAGCCTTTTCCGTCACTCTGAGGAATCCTTTCATGATTTGTTGGTTGTAAATTGGCATTATGTACAATATTGCTTGATTTATCATTATCCACTTTGTTCTTTTTGGGTGCAGATTCTTCAGATTTCTTATTATTTTTTGTCGATTTATCACTCATCGCTGAACGTGAAGAACTCCTACTATGATCCCTTTTTCTTTTCTTTGATTTATGTTTAGTTTCTTCTTTCTGATCTTTAGTTTGTTTCGAACTTTTATCTTTTGATTTGTGATCTTTATCCTTAGATTTATGGTTTTTGTCTTGAGATTTTTGGTCTTTTTCCTTCGATTTATGATTCTTCTCTTTTGATTTCGAATGCCTTTCTTTTGAAGTATGATCTTTATCTTTTGATTTACTACGAGGTTCTTTTGATTTCTGATCATCTTTCTTTGATTTATTGGTCTCTTCCTTATTTTTTACATTGCTACTTTTATGTTTTTGTTTCTCAAGCTCTTTATTCTTCACTTGCAGTTTTACTTTCTCATCTTTTTCTTTTTGATGGGTTGCTTCATCCATATCCACTCTCTGAAGATATATATGGATTTTAAAATTGTTTGTCTTTACTGGCACCGCGGTTTTTTGAGGTTTTTCTGTTGTAGATTTCCCAGATGCGGATGTTGTATACTTGTTTGATTCTATATTATCAGTTTTCGAAGTTCTTAGAGGCGAGAGAGCATTTGCAGTGTAGAGTGTTTCTTCTATTTCATAATCTCCATCCTTTATGAAAACACTTACACCACCTTTACCTTTGCCACCTTTAGCACCGCCTTTGCCCCCACCTTTACCACCTTCAGAGTCTCTCTTAGGTGTATAAAGTCTCCTCAAAAAATCACTCTTGTTTTTATCCTGCACTCTGTCCTTATCTTTCTCTTCTCTCTTAGGAGTAGTAGCTTGCCCTTTTTTGTCTTTAACACTACCTTTTTTAGGAACAGAGTCACTTAATTCGCTGTCTGATGTGGAGTGTCTTGGTTTTTCTTCATCAGAATCGCTGTCACTTGATGTTGGCACAGTTTCCGAACTCTTGATATTTCTGGAGATCTGCTTTTTTCCAGATTTTCTCTTGAATGGAACGTTTTGTTTGTCTTTAGATTTTTCAGCAGATGAATCAATTGACTTAACACTGCGATCATCTCTACTACTCTTATTTTTAACGACTTCCTCTATTCTTGATGTTTTGAACGAATGGTTATCTGATCTAGGATGAGTTTCATCGTCCGAAGATAAAACTGAATTTCGTAGCTTGTTTTTAGATTCTTCATCTGAACTAGATGCCTTCTTTTTCTTGGGTCTGCCGCGTTTTTTGACTTGGACATCAGCATCAGAGATACTAGATGTCCTCTGTTTGCTCTTCAATTCGTTTTTCGGTAATTTTGGTCTACCCCGTTTTTTGACTTTAACCTCACCATTTTCTGAATCTTCAGGTTTAATTTTTCGAGGCCTACCTCTGTTACTTTTGGGTTTCACTATATCGGCAGGAACACTATGTTTGTTTGTGATAGTCGATTGCTTAACTTTTTTCAGTTGGAAATCAGAATCTGAATCACTATTATAAATCACCGAACTCGTCCTTTTGCTTTGTTGTGGTTTGTCGTTTAAATTTGTCCTATTATCATCACTGTCACTGTCATCAGAATGTCTGGTAACTATTTTATTTGAGTCTTTCAAATTATTTCTGCTATCACTAAGGTCTGAACAGTTGTCTGACGAAGCACTTGAAGGAAGGCCATTCTTGAATTTGTGAGATTTGACATATTCACTAGAGTCCGATGATTTCTCAAGTGAATATATAGGCGAGAGTGGTGCCGGTATAGTGTCTTTGTTTTCTGAAACTATGTAGCTAGCCAAATTCCATCTTTTCTTGTGTTCCTCTGCGTCAGTTTCAAACGTTGGAGGCGGACTTTGAATTTTTGGTGTTATTTGTACCTGTGGTGGTTCGACAGCAGGAATTTCCTCTTCCTTCTCATTATCAGATTCGTCACTGCTGGAGTCACTATCTGATCCGGAATCAGAACCTGAACTGGAAGAACTATCATCTTGGCTTGGTTCTTCGATTTCCTTGATATTCTGCGATTCTAGAACCTGAGGTATAATTTGAGGGATATCTTCCATACGATTGGCAGCCGGTGTTGCTGCAATAGGTGACAGCATTCTTTGATGTACTATTGGTACATCCTCATCGTCACTGTCTTCTGAGAGTGCTAATTGAAACCTTAAGTCACTGTGGAAAAAGATGCAAATCAGTTATAATATACTAACTGACAAAAAAACTGCAACACCCAGAAGGAGCTGTTCAATTTAAAAAATTTTCTGGTAAAACATTGATAGTATACCAAGGAGTGAATGATTAAAATTTAGAGAAAAAAACGAGGGGTTTATAATTATTCTTATTAAATTTTTCAATAATGTGTTTGTCCGCTGCGGTTATCTACGCACTCCCCAAAACGTCTTGGCATTGATACAAAAAGATGGTCTATTTCTTCTTGAGGTACACTATCCCAAGCTACCTGTGTTTCATGTCTCAGAGCCGCCAAAATCCGTGGGGGTTGGGGTAAATTTCTAAGCCTTCTACCCATGATGTCTCAAACATGCTCTATGGGCGAAAGATCGGGGGACCTGAGGTGCCATGGCAAAAGATTCACATGGTTCGCTTCAAAAAAGTTTAAACTAACTCTGGCAACATGAGGTCGAACATTATCTTGCTGATATATTGGAATCTCGAGCCGGTTAAGGTGAGGGAGAACTCAACATCAAAATGAGTATCACGTCTTTCTCCCCGACGTCGTCTAACCCTTCTTCGGTCATCATGTGCACCCAAGGAGAATCGAGATTCATCAGAAAAGACGACCTGATGCCATTCCGCATTCCAATATTGCCGTTCTCTGCACCATCTGCTCAACCGTGAGAGGTAACACAAGATGGGGTGGATAATGCTGCACGCCAAAAGACCTTATACTGCGATAAACCGTTCGGACAGCTACAGAATAACTTTGTTCTCCTAACCACTCATCAGCCAAAGATCGAGTTGTCGCAAATAGGTCTCTAATGGCCATAAGTCTTAGACGTCGATCTTGAACTTCATTTGTGCCCCTTCGACGTCCAATGCCGACTCTTCTTCGATTTTGGGCATCATCAAACCGCGCTTGACAACATCTCATAACAGTAGTTGGATTTCTGTTCGTACGGTTAGCAATTTCTCGAAATGACAACCCCGCCTCCCGTAAACCAATAATTCGACCTCTTTCAAATTCACTTAGTGGGCGATAAATTCCCCGTACACGTTTTCAAGGCATTTTAACAACAACTAAACATCGACAGCTAAACAGCTGGTTTGTTGTGAAATTTACTACAATATTTAAGTAACAAAAAATGTTCACCTGAAAAAACCTATTTTTTTTCCGAATTTTAATCATTTACTCTTTGCTATATTATCTATGTTCTACAAAAAATTTTTTGAAATTTTAGCAGCTCCTTCTTTGAAGATAAAACACTTACGCTGATGTTCCTGATAGAGTTCGCAGGGTTTCATCTGGTCCATTGCGTTCTGGAAAAGAAAAACAATGTTGAATCTTTGTGAATCATGGGCTAGTTTCAGTTTTTTATATCTTGATAAAATCCTTATTGCTCTATGCTTTTTCAAGCTTGTATGTTGCTGTTTTAAATGAAATGCAGCCTTTTCTGTAGATTGTTTCATGCATGAAAATTAATATAGGTTTTATTCAAATATTCCACTCCCATGAACTAAGATTGAGAATGTTTATAAGCATGGCAGAAAATAACACTTCAATATCAAATTAAGACCATGAACTCCATGGAAACCTTTGTATGGATGAAACCAAAATAAAAAACTCATAATAATAGAAATCTCAGAAGCCAAAGATTCCTGGGAAATATCTGACAAAATTAACTTTCAGGAAAGATCAATTTTATGAATGTTAGCAGTTCTAGAATATCCATCTGAAATAATATTTGAGAAGAGGTGTAGAACAAGAACTCCATGAAAACTATCTTTGCATGTATGATGCCAAACTAAGAAACCTTTAAAAGCACTGACGTGAAGTCAGCAGCATTTGCGCGCATGTTCACTTTTGGTGATATCCTTTGAACATGCGGGCAAAAGCTGCCTGGCTTCACGTCAGTGCTTTTCTAGGTTTTTTTCGATAAAGCACTGGATTTCAATTCGATCTCACCTGCATTTTCGGAAATATCGGGAAAATAAAATTTTGAATGGGTATATCTACGGAATCAATTGGCGGATTATACCCATTCAAGAATTCGATGTTCGAAATTAAGCCCCAAACCTACTCCACTAATATAGAGTTTCTAAGTAGTTTCTTCCAGAAGTTATTGTGTTTAAGGTCGGCCTAACCGCCGACCGTGAACACAATACCTTCCGGAAGAAACAACTTAGAAACTCGATATTTGAAGAGTAGGTTTGGACCTTAATTACGAAGGCCGAATTCGTGAATTAGTAAAATCCACCTAATTATTCCGCAGATATATTCATTAAAAATTTTATTTTCCCAATGTTTCCAAAAATACAGATAAGATCGAATTGAAATCCAGTAATCTATCGAAAAATTACAGGTTCATATAGAATTCAATATGGATAATATGATCAGAAGATCACAGAATATTGAGGATTTAAAGAAAAAATTTAAAATTTTTTTCAAAATGGTCTAACGACACGATAATCACGAAATTTCGCACAAAGTTGTTCATTAGCACTTTCAAACTAGATACTAAGTTTCATAATGATTGAATTAGTATTTTTTGAGTTATTCCGAGAAAAACAACGATATCAAGAAAAAAATCACGGAATTTTAAATACTTTTTCCCAATATCTCCGAAAATAATAACCGTATCGAATTGAAATTTGGTTAACTGCTGCGAAATGATACTCAATCTCCACGCTCAATTTTTTTTAATATAAAAATCAAGAAGCCAAAGATTCCTGGGAACTAGCAGACAGAGTTAAGTTTCAGGAAAGGTCAATTTTATTAATTTTAGCAGTCCTAGAATCTCCGAAATAATACCTGACAAGAGGTGTAGTAAGGCCCCTCAATATAAAGAATTTCAACTCATATAGTCATGAAAAGACCCGCAAAATGGAGAATTTATTTTCCTTTACGAGGGAAATGGAAATGTTTTTCATGAGAATTGTTTGGTTTACTCTCAGCTTTTACGTAAGAATGAGATATTATGTATTTATAGTATATTTCTACAGATGGAAAATGAATATACCATTGCAAGAATACAAGAATCATGTAATAATAGTTATTTGCTAGAAAATGCAATAACTGTATTGCCATGTCGCCAAAATCACCCAGAGATCTTCTACTTCAAACGATAATTTCACAATAATTGAGGAATTTCATTCTGTTGTCGATTTGATAAAAAAAAAACCCATAAAATTAATGGTTTCTATAAAAGCCATCTGTTTGATGGATCCACCTGCTGCAGGTGAATCTTCCAACCACTGATGGCTTTTAAACACAATATTATTTAAACCCTATTTATTGTTTCTACTACAAACCGTAAAATCTCGAAACTATCGAGCTGATCTCAAATGATGATGACGTATATCAAATATGATTGTGATGAAGAGTCTACAAGTTACCACTGTTGACTGTTGACGAATTGACCTCCTCGTGACTTCCGGTTGATATAAACAAGGCTTCAATACGTAACTTTATAGTTTATGGCAACGTGAACAAACACCTGTACTTGTCGGAAACAAAGGAATATTTACTCTATCGTACAAAATGGCGGAATGATGTCTCAAGTTTAGTTTTTCTATTTTATTATATCTATATGCATGGAGTGACGACCGTTGTTTGATACACGAAGAAATGCAAAAATATGTATCTTTTACTTTCTAATTATTCAGTGATTTTACATTCAAGAGTGTGCTATCAATTTGCACAAAGGTAAGTATTTGACGAATTTCGAATTTTAAGGACCTTGAACGATTTTATCGGCACGTCCACTGGTCTATTAGTGGAAACTTTTACGCCCGTCTTTTTTATCAGCTCGTTCATGATCGCCTTTTAATGTTTTCCACAGAGGGTATATCGATATCTAGTTAGTCTAGAAATGAAAAATTGTAGAAAAGCTCCTTCAAATTTGGAGTCTTCCTCACGAAAGTTTGCATAAACAATCACGTCGCTATTTTTCGACTAAGTTTTAGATTCCAATACGATCTGATCTGTATTTTGGAAATATTGTTTGTGTATTTTTTCACCTCAGACGAGATAGAGGGTGTTAAATGTTTGAAATTTCTTCAAGTTTTTCTTCTCACGGCATATGCATCTCAGAAGATATTCAACTTAAATTCGACATTTATATTACATTTCAGATTTCACAAAATGTGACCTTCCAATTCCGATTGCAAATATACAGGGTGATATACACTGTACCCTACTACAGAACTTTTTTTGGTCAACCATTGTTAGTTGGAAAAATTTTGAGAAGAAGCTTTGTTGTTATACTGAACTTTATGCCCCCCTGTAATTTTGTCGCATCTGATTCAGTTTTCGAGAAAAACATGACAAAGGCAAGAGAAAATATTAAAAGTTATAGAGATATTCGATAATACGCAATCATGATGTAAAAAACATGGTGTGCTCATCTGAAAAATGGGTGACGTCAGCTAGCAGAAAATACAAAGTGTACATTCTGTGCTTTGAATTAACATGCAAATTCAAAGCACAGAATATACAACTCTTTGTATTTCAATCTTGCTGACGTCACTCATTTTTCAGATGAGCACACCATGTGTTATACATCATGTACGCAATCAATTTCAACATTTTGACGATGAACCCTGAAAATGTTTGGATAAGTCAATAATACCAAAGAACCATCGTTCCCAACAGTAAAAGAACTGTGTTCTATGCTTATCTTCCGCATTGTTAATTCCAACGAATTCAACTAGATTCTGACTGTTATATTGCTAATTTAAACAAAACAAACCGATTTGAGGTGAAGGATATCTTTAAATTGTTTACAAAAACTATTTGCAAGCTTTTGAAATTATAAAGAACATGGTGTTGTATTTAGAGTACTGGAGAAAAGGTTCTTCAAAAGTCGATGAAATTCGATAACATTCCAGATCACACCGTATATGCATGTATCATTGAAAATTTGGACTTAATTTTCGAATAACCCGGAAAATACTGAGAATTTTTAAAAACTGTTCACGAAGTTTCATCACTTTCTTACAGAAATTGAAATATTAATAACATGTATTTACATGAAACATATAGGTTTAATGTTTTCCTACCAAATTGGCCAACTCAAATAGGGACAGATTTTCCGTAAAATGGTACAAAACGGTGCAGTAATTGCCATAGCGAAGGAACGCGAATAACTCAAAATATCCTATATGAAACAATCATTCAATCGATATTTGCAAGACCCAAATAGCCCAATAATTAAAGAATTCTATGAATCGAAAATTCCACGAACCGTTGCGCGAAGAATCTAAAATGATTCGTCAACTAAAACTGACAATGCTTTTCTTTTAAAGCGAACTCTCAGGATTGAACATTTTGGAAGACTCAACTTCCAAAGCATAAACACAAACATCCAATCAAATTCCACGCAAGACTCCAAACATTTAGGAATCAACAAGAAAAATACCGAAAGCACACTAAAGAAATGTCAACCCAAATCCGTGCATCGATGTATCAACGTCAGAGTTCATGAACCTGAAACAAACGCCGCCGCGCTATTTTCTCTATGATCTCTCCACTCTATTATTCGAACGTGCTCGAAAGAATCATTCCAACTTACCGCCACTCTTGTAAAAACTGCCGTATGCGCACACGAGATGCGCGACCATATCCACGGCGAAATACTAGCAAAACAATAACACAAAGACGATCAACAGGATAATAATCCGCACAAGGCAGGTAAACAGCGCGAAATCGTAAAGACTTCAGGTTTCTCGCATCTCAGAAAGGACGAACATAGAGCGAGGTAAGCGGGAAATTGTTGAATTAGGTTTTCACCGTAGTTATCCGGCCATTACATCGACTGAAAACCGCACGTCTGCCTTGTGTTGTTTCCCCTCGAATAGCGCGAGTGCACTGACGCAAGGTACTTCGTTGTGTACGGCTCCGAGTCGTTTTATCCGATGTGGAAAGGAATACTAGTGCACTTTGGCACGGTCCCCCTTATTTACAGTTTTACACCGTCTTTCCCCTCGATATCTATGCACCCCAAGGTGAGATCCTATTGGGATCGATTTTCGTCGCCGAATTAACTTAATAACGATGATTTATTTATGATCTTTATCGATGGTCGGATGCGTTTAACTGGATGTTCTCTTTCAGCCTTATCTAGTGGGCGATTATATTATTCAGCAAAAATGTTTTTCCTGGCGATACGTTGATCTTTTTGGAGAGATCAACTGAGATAGTTGTGTGAAAAACTTTAACACATTCAGGTCGATTCTGTTTGCAAATAGCAATATTGCTAGGAAAAAGATATTGCTATCATAACAAGATTGGAATTATTGGTATTCTGATCAACCATTTTGAGCAATATGATCTGTCACTTTAACAAGAATCTTGCTATCAATATTGCTATCTTAGCAACCTCAAAATAGTACTTGCTATGCTTGATAACAAGATAGGTTAGAAAGGGAATCCTACAGAGATCCATTTGTTTAAGTATTATTTCTTCCAAGAATTCGAAAATATTAAAGATAGGGAAGTATGTGGTAATAGAAATTTGTTATTTCATGGAAAATTCTTAGAATAAAATACCGGCATAGTAAGCAACAATTGAGATGATTATTCTAATGATATAACAGCCATCCCTTTGAATTGCCAAAAGAAAATGTCATCGAATTTCGAATCAATAGCATAAAATTGCTGCATTTGATTTCTGGAAACCAAAATTCTATCGGTATCAAGAAAATTGGTCAATTTGACTTTAATTGGTTTTTCTGTTTCGTAACATTTTCGATGTTTACATGAATAAAAAAAGTATTTGCTAATGGAAATGTGTTCAAGGTTCTCTAGAATATTATTTAATTTCAAGGAAAATTCTTAGACTAAGATACAGGCATAGGCAACAGCTGAGATGATTATTCTACTCGTCTCAACAAAAGTAATCCCTTTGAGGTGCCAACGAAAAAATTTATCGAATTTCGAATTATTAACGCCTGAATAAAATTGCTGCATTCGATTTCTGATAACCAATATTTTATTGGTATCCAGGAAAATGGTTATTGGCCAATTTGACTCGTTTCTTTTCCTAACATTTTTTATGTCGATGTTTACATGAAAGCCGTAGATAGAGGTTATGTATACGAAACCATAAAGAAAACTCACGAATTAGGGTTATTTTCTTCTTCCTTGTAGTTCTAATGTCACAAAATACAGTGTTGTCAGCTCTGAAATCACCAATTATGGAAGTCTATGATAGCAATATTGTTATGACAAAATTCATAACAAACATTGCTATAACACTCGGAACAGAATACGTAACATCATGGCCATATTGCTATGAATTAGAAAGATAGCAATATGACTAGAATAGCAAGGTTCATAGCAATACGCAAACAGAATCGACCTGATTGGCATAAGAGCCTATTTCTATGGTCACAAAATGGCACAGGATCCGGTTACGATCGCTTCTGTGACGAATTTTTTCAAATATTCGAAGGATCACGACTTTTACTGTACTAGTTAGCTTTATCTTTCAAGTTCTCACATTATTGTCGAAATGACGTCCTAATTATTCTATTAGTTTAAACTCGCCTCGATTCATTATTAATTCAATTAGTATAATATAGAAGAAGTAAGATGCAACTGGTGGTTGAACTGATAAGAATTTGTTTCGTCCTTCACTGCGAAACGAATTCGAAATGAGAGCAGATTTTCTTTTATTCCTGCAGAGGGCGAAAATGACAGTGAATTTTCGTTGGTTTGTTTGTTTGCCTTTGTTCAGTCTAATTACTGGTGGCTTTCCGACCCAAGCGATTTTGATCTAACTTCGACAAAAATTAAGAGATTATGCGATGGCTCCTTTTCATTCCTGCATACGGCGAGTAATTTCATTTGAAGTTTTTTTTTTTGTTCTTATTTTTAACCCGAAATTCCGTTTGACAGATCACCGACGATGGGAGCGCCATAGAAAAAGATGTGGAAACCGACTGAACCAGCGTCCCATCATTTGAAAATCGAAATTGGTTCTTACTGAAAATTTCGCGGGTTTATATGAATGGTTCGCAATAGAGAGTAAAGAAACCCACCAGTATTTCAGATATCTCAAGAGCAAACACTACCATGTGATTGTAAATTGCGGTTTCGGACATTTCGGCAACACAGCCACAACGCAAGGTCAGGTACCTGCCCACAGTCTGCATGCTTTAAAGTTGCCAATAGCCGCGAGAACTATCAGAATTCGGGAAAATTTAGACGTTAATAGCAGAAAACGGAATATCGTTCTGCAGGCTTCAGTGATAATCTTTGAAAATTTTATTTTGGGATGTACTTAATGCTTTTTGTAAGAATGCGCAATGTTACTTATTTTCTATTTTTCACTCCATTTCAGGTTTATTCTACAGAAAATTCTTGAATATGAAACGTGGCAACCACAAAATTTTATTTTTGAAAAAACGAACTCTGGCCTCAAAAAGTTCAGTTTTATTCGAGGTATCGTTTACTCTAAATATTTGTTCCGTGAGGTTGCATAGAATCTGTCGTATGGTGTCGTGCACTCTGGTAGTACCCTATCATTTTCAGGCAAGTACGACGAACAAACCTTCATTTCTGACTTTAATTTGACACCGAAATTGCATTTGACATAGAAACTACGATGTTCGGATTGACAAAACTAACTTAAAACCCGCTAAGCTCAGCACTACAAACGTCGGGGGTCACGCTGATTTTTGACATAAGAGAATGAACTTACCTATTGTTTCAGATATCTTATTTACAACTTCAGCTATTGACAGTTTTCCAATATAACCGACTGAGTGATTTTTGAGCGCATCTTCTACGGGAACAGCGTGCTATCGTTTTGACCAAATGTCTGTAATTTCACCCATTCACGAATTCGGCCTTTGTAATTAAGGTCCAAACCTACTCTACAAATATCGGATTTATAAGTTGTTTCTTTCGGAAGAAACGACTTAGAAACTCGATATTTGTAGAGTAGATTCGGGGCTTAATTACGAAGGCCGAATTCGTGAATGGATAAAATCCACCTAATGATTCCGTAGATATACCCATTCAAAATTTTATTTTCCAATATTTACAGTCAGCAGCTTTAGCGCGCATGTTCCAATTCGTTGCCAAAGCGGTCATCTCCATTGAACATGTGCGCAAAAGCTGCTGCCTTCTCGGCAGTGCTTTTCTAGGTTCAGATTATAGAAAGTGTTTTCACCAAATCAGTCGACTGCTTTGAGACATTCTCTGAATGATTGTTTCATAGCTTCTTGGACAAAAAGGGCAGATTCGAAAAGATAATTCATCTTATACGGAACATAAAGGCGGTCACATTGTCTCAGGGATATTCGAATAACTTTCAAGTCGATCTACACATATCAGTGACGGGACATCACGGTTGCCTTTCTTGTTCTGTAACTTTCAGTGGCATTCGTTATAAACATATCCTAAAATATATATGCTAGCATTTACTCTATGCGCTTTTATGAAGTAAGATTGTAGGCTATGGAAGTTTGACAGTTTCCACTCCCACATTTCGAATTGGACGTGATCTTCCGGAAATATTTTCGTCGTTCACAATGTGTTTCAGCTTTGGATAGCTTCAGGACGAAGAATAGATATGGAGATATTGTATTCAACCCTTTTGGATGCACCAAGATCAAAATGAGAGTTTGTAACTCTTGTTGGACGCCGAGTGTAAATTTTATGAAGTTTCGAACGAAACAGATCGCCTTTTTCAAATCACCGATAAAAGAACGATAAGTTTACCACAGAAGAAGATGAAATCTTATTTTACATCCAGCATACATGTATTTTCTTCTGCATGTCACGAAGCAGGCTCTCTCCAGACCTACCACCAGATGACTATCAGATCCTATCAGATTATATAGGTTATAGATTTTCGTTTCAGGACAGATTATTTGAGACGATAGTGTAAAAAAATGCGCATTACAGCCCTTGGCATGTCTTCCATCCATGTATGTATATTTCATCCACCCAGAATTCATGCTGTCGTCAAAACTAATTCAAAAAGGTTCAATATTTATAAATAAACTTACTTGGAGAAGAAGATGGTCTCGGTGGAGGACGTCTCTCAGATAACTGAAACAAAAATTAACGCAATTAGCCTCACTGAAAACCAACAAGAATACAATAAAAGAAGAAAAAAAGTTTCGATACAATTTCCTGAATTTGGGTTATTACTGCGAATGCAAATTTGAACATAATTATTATGGGATCGATTCATCATTTTCCCAAATTACCTTCAGAAAGTATTCAAAATCAGATTTCTAAATTGGGGTTTAGGATTTGTCATGCATGCACGAAGTGACAACGTTGTTTAGTAGAGTTGCTTTTTCTGCTATAGAATAACGAAATATTTATTTTTCTTTCGGTGGTACACACGTGTTCTTTGTCAATATAACCAAACAATTTCCGTTTGCGATTTGTCAGTAATATGACAGTATGACAGTCTGTACTCTTCTTTTTCTATTTCTTGGTCGCTGTCTTCTACTCTAACCAGATCGTAGTATAGCTATCTCTGTTTTCCTAAGCAAAGTAACACATTTGACGTCCTTTTCTTTCCGAGAAAGCTGAATTCGACGTTGCCAAATCGTGCACTCATGACAAATCCCTTTAAATGCAAATCCCCATTTTTATTTTTCAGTTTTAGGTGATCAAAAATTTTTTTTAAATATAATATTGAAATTATATGTTTGAAATGTGTTGTTCTGAAGGTTTTTCATGAAAATAACTGCATTTTCGTTTGAAGGAAAAATCCCCATTCCAAGAAAATACTTTTACTTACAGTTGCTGTAGGTGGATGAAAAAACAATTCGTTATTGTCGATTTCTGTTCTAGGGGTTGCGCCTATAGCTGACAGAGGAGGATTCAAGACTATCATCTCTTCCAGCACCCTGTCTACTTCCGAATTTGAGGGAGCTGGTGTTTGATGCGGTAATGTATCTCTTGATCTTCGATCCTGAAAATAAAACATTTCGAAATTGAAACCAGATCATGTATTTGTAAAAGTAGTCATAGTTAGCGATTGGTTCGTGGAGAAAAGTGAGCTCCAGTAATATTAAAATAATATAATCACAAGGACGAATAACTATCGATAAATCAACAAATATTCCACCTTGATCAGAGCTAATCATCCAATCAACCAAAACATCTACATCGAAGAAGCGGATCCAAGGAGAATGACTACAGCTGTTTCACAGTTATTACTGATCGTCAGGTCAAGTTACCTTGGATAAAACCGCAGAAGGAATTTCTACACTTGTCACCTTTCAGATGGATCGCTGCAGTATAACTACGTACAGCGCCATCTTCCAGGAGCATGTTGCGATTCCCACCCTCGAGTGCAGAATACTTTGATCGATGTGCATGACGTTGATTGGATGATTAGCTCTGATCAAGGTGGAATATTTGTTGATTTATAGATAGATATTCGTCCTTGCGATGATGTTATTTTAGTAGTCATAGTTTAACTCGTGATATAAAGATCTCGGGTTCGATGCCGAACTGAGAATGAAATTCTATGGTGGACGGTACCGGCCACCATTCCCTGTTGGGTCAAAAATAACAGTGCTGTGTCTGGGGGTTGGGAGAACGCATTTAAAAAGCCTACACAACACACTCCCGATATCTTAACCGCACAAGCTGAATAAATGGCGTCAAAATTGCAATGGTGCTTGCATGTGGTGGCCTGAAATCTTACCTGAACATGAACTGGTCGAGGTACCTGGTTGTGACTAGGCCTATTCTGATTTTTAGAAGAGTTGAAAGATGGTCCGGTTGGAGGATAAGGCATACCACTGCTTGGTCGATGGTTGGGATTTCCAGTACCGCTCTGCCTTACTGGTTGATTCTGATAATTTCCGCGGTCTTGAGGTCTATTATCAGGCCTCCCATAAACACTATTTCTGTCGGTCCTCTGGTGAAGACTAGGATTATGACTAG
Organism: Myrrha octodecimguttata; assembly: GCA_958510865.1. Classification (NCBI taxonomy): domain Eukaryota; kingdom Metazoa; phylum Arthropoda; class Insecta; order Coleoptera; family Coccinellidae; genus Myrrha; species Myrrha octodecimguttata. The sequence continues at coordinate 63,839,369 of OY294058.1, forward strand.
GCTTCTTGAATTCGTGCCTGGCTGGATCTTGGTTCGGTGGCCTAAAATATAAAGACATTTTATAGTGAGAGCACGTATACGATGATCTTGGGAAATAATATAGAATATGTGATAATTCTAAATAGAAACACGGCAGATGAGAAACTTTGTCTAGTATTATTTTCGTGTTGTATTTTACTGTGTAACCTATCGCTGGGATTCTTGACTTCAATTATTAAATGCCAGTTGATACAATTAATAAATTTACGTTGAAGACAATAAACGTATATCGTAAGATATCAATGCAGTATTATACAGTGCGCTTCAAAATTATGGAACAAATTCATTTTCTCAGAAGAAAAATATTTGGCAACAAAATCCTAAAACAGGTCAATTTTGTTTCACTTTTACCAAATTTTTATGCATTTTCGAAGGTTTTTTGTTGCACCCTGTGTCATCCCCATCAACCCTCCAAATTTTTTGAATAGGGAAAGTAGGTCATGCGGTACTTTTTTCTGGCAAGGTTTTGTATCTTCTTTACAGGCGTGCAGAAATTTTCAAGAAAAAATTTTTTTTTATGAAATTAGTTAGTTCAAAGAGGTTTTCAGTATGTGCACTTTTTCATGGCTCATTTGCTTTGAGACGATGGTACCTGATGAAATTTGTCACCGAATGAAAGTCGACCATTACAGTTTTGTTTATGCACAACTTTCAACCCCCTCCATTTTTTTTCTCCACTAAAGGGTTCGCAGGGGTTGAAAGTTGTACATGAACAAAACTGTAATGGTCGACTTTCATTCGGTGACAAATTTCATCAGGTACCATCGTCTCAAAGTAAATGGGCCAAGACAAAGTGCACATACTTTATTTTTCCATTATTTTTGTTATATTCTCCTCCAATGGGTTTCATTCAACTATTAATTTTTTTTGTTTTGTTTGGAAGATTATCTATTCTGGTCTATATTTTGATTCTTGGGTTGAAAACGGAAAAAGCTGTTTGGTAAGTTCAACTGATTGGCCTTAAAGCGGTGGTCCAACCGTTCATTGATAAATTTCCTCATAGATTTCGTTGAGAAAAACGTCATCATTGAAAATTCTTTACTTTTCTGTTAGTCTCTAGTGTATAACGAAATTATACATGTTAATTTACAATTATAAATTCCTTTTTTTGGTTACTGAAATTTAAATATATATAATTTTTTGAAAAGTTTCTTCAATCTTCGTCCCAAATCCGCGGAATGAAACAAATGCCTATGAGTGCACTAGCTTGATGCTGTCTCCATATAAAAGGAACAAGACAGAAGCAAGTACCGCACCCTGCGGAACTCCAGACATCTGATTCATGAATTTTGGTTGTTTTAGATCAGAAAATGTTTTACAATTCTGGATGATTATCACTTACCTGTTCGCTGGTGGTTGTTGTTGCGGCTGTTGTTGTTGTTGAGGGGCAACATGAGTTCTTGGAGGCGGTTGTTGTTGGACCATGGGATAAACCGAACCGTAGCCGTGATGATCGATGCCCACCATCATCCCCCTATTTATTTCCAGCAAATGTTTAACCCTGCAAAATTCGCCAAGCCTGCTGTTTATACTGTTCACCACGGGATCGTTTTTTGTTGGAGTTATCTGGGAAATAAATGTTGGATACATGTCACACGATAAAATTATAGTCATGATAGTTCCACAAATGTAGCAATGATTCCAACTCACTAAGGTATATTCGATCCGAAATTATCATTAAAATGATTTTTGAGTACATTGGATCTCATTGTCCGATGAAAATCACCACTTCCTTCGAGTTTAAAATTCGATTGGCCTTTCAAAAATGCCATAAACTTGACCTCATTTTTTAGTACAGTGGACGTATAAAAGTCCCCCTATAAATCATCCGTCTGTTAGGATACTTTCTGATTTTGCATGGGTTCCGAGATATTAAGGGTGGCGCCTTTTTTGAATTCACACTATACACTATATATTGAAATACAAAAAGATTTCCCCAGAAATGTTTACAATACGAACGGTTTGACCTCCGTATACGGAAGCTTAAGAGCACCCGTATATACAGTGCGCGTCAAAATTATGGAGCAAATTCATTTTCTAAGAAAGAAATTCGGCAACAGAATCCTGAAACAGATCAATTTTTGTTTTACTTTTACCAAACTTATATGCATTTTTGAAGGATTTTTGTTGCACCCTGTGCCATCCCCATCAACCCTTTAAATTTTTTGAATAGGGAAAGTAGGTCATGTGGTACTTTTTTGGCAAGGTCTTTGTATCTTATTCACAGGTATACAGAAATTTTCAAGAAAAAATTTTTCTTTCGAAAAATTTGTTGGTTCAAAGGGGTTTTCAGTAAGTGCACTTTGTCATGGCTCATTTACTTTGAGACGATGGTACCTGATGAAATTTGCCACCGAATGAAAGTCGACCATTACAGTTTCGTTCATGCAAAACTTGCAACCACTTTCAACCCCCTCACGTGAAAAAACTTTTTTCTCCATTAAAGGGTTCGTAGGGGGTTGAAAGTTGTGCATGAACAAAACTGTAATGGTCGAATTTCATTCGGTGACAAATTTCATCTGGTACCATCGTCTCAAAGTAAATGAGCCATGACAAAGTGCACTTACTGAAAACCCATTTGAACCAACTAATTTTTCGAAAGAAAAATTTTTTTCTTGAAAATTTCTGTATACCTGTAAAAAGATACAAAGACCTTGAAGACCCAAAAGAGTACCACATGACCTACTTTCCCCATTCAAAAAATTTAGAGGGTTGATGGGGTTAGCACAGGGTGCAACAAAAATCCTTCAAAAATGCATATAAATTTGGTAAAAGTGAAACAAAAATGGACCTGTTTCAGGATTTTGTTGCCAAATATTTTTCTTCTGAGAAAATGAATTAGTTCCATCATTTTGACACGCACTGTATATTGAATACAAAATGATTTCCCTGGAGATTTTTACAATACGAACGGTTTGACCTCCGTATACGGACGCTCAAGAGCACCCGTATATATAACGAGCTAAAATCAAGGTTGATAATGGAGTAACAGCAATTTAACAATTTACATCCTCGTGCTCAGTTTTTCAGAACCCATTCCGTCGGTTCGCCGTAACTCAGATCAATTTTTCAATCGAACCCGATAATTTTCCAACTGATAGACGTCGAAAGATGAAACCGATCGATCTCTCGCGATTCGAGTTCACGAAAGGGAGCCAGTACCAATTTGGCCCTCACTTGTGTAATTCAACCAGTTAATTCGGTATTAAATCCAGCCGGCGGAAGACCAGGCTCTACCGTGCGCTGCAACCGTCATTAAAAATGGAAATGGCCTTTGTAGGGGTTTGCGAATTTATCGCCATTATCTTCACGAAATACGGAGCCGGGACCTTATTAGCTCTAGCGGCCAACTTGTCCTACGGATTGATGGGGTTGGAAGATAGTGCGTTTAGGGTGTACAAATCGATAATTGGGTTTTAGCGTGTCTTTGCGGATCCCCTGTTATCGTTGCAATCATTTTCGGCTTGTGTTCGGCTTTTAGTGGTATTTTATATCAATTAGGATTATTTTTCAACAGACCGGATAATTTGAATTGCGTTTTTCAATTTATATTCGAAAAAATTATTCAGAATTAAGGAAGGATAAAGAAGCTCGTATTTCAATTTGTTATTCAGACTCTGTGAAAGATATCAATAATTTTTTTACTTCTGTCTGAAGCTCATGGAATGAAAAATACTTGACATTTTTTCAATCTAATTTTTTTCAACACTATGCAGGAGACCACCTTGGAAGGCTTAAAAAGCAGCCATTTCAATTTGTTTCTCAGACTTTGTGAAACATATCAAAAAAAATTTCCCCCTCTGTTTGAAGCTCATGAAATGAAAATAATTTTTTAGTCTAATTTTTAAACACCATGTGAAAGACCACCTTGCAAGGCTAAAAAAGCAGCTATTTCAATTTGTTTTTCGAATTTTGTTAAAGGTATCCATTTTTTTACTTCTGTTTGAAGTTCATGAAATGAAAAATACTTTACATTTCTTAATCTAATTTTTCTAACGCCATTCTGAGACCGCCTTGGATGGCTAAAAATGCAGCTAATTCAATTTGTTGTTCAGACTTTGTATAAATTATCAGAAAATTTTTTACTCTTGTTTGAAGCTCATGAAATGGAAAATACTTGACATTTTTCAGTCTGATTTTTTAACACTATGCAGAAGACCACCTTGGAAGGCCAAGAAAAGCAGCAATTTCAATTTGTTTTTCAAACTTTCTTAAAGACTAAAAATTTTTTCACTTCTGTTTGAAGCTCATGAGATGGAAAATACTTGACATTTTTTTAATCTAATTTTTTCAACACTATACAGGAAACGTCCAAGTCGGGGCATCAAACAAAGAGCTGTCCCACACGAGACAGTCTGTGTTAGGATTGCTAAATATGAAAACACGAAATCTTGAAAGCCCCTGACTGCTTTCTATGATCGAAACATGCTCTAAGCTTGACAGTGGCATTTTGAAAGACAAATTATATATATTTTGAATATATATTCCTCAAGTAATCGTGCCTACAGCCACTCGGACAGAATCGATTTCAACTTAGGATTCGTGTAGGTCTAGCCTAGTCGTTTAGGGCCATTTCCGGGAAAAAATCGAAAACTACAGACATTTGGACAAAACGATAGCACACTGTTCCCTAGAAAATGAGCAAACCTGAAAATTGTCTCCGGATTGTGCGTCAGATGCCAAAAGTATAAGTGGACTAAAGAACAGTTTTCAAGCTATTTATACTTCATCATTTTTACTTTTTAATGTCATACTTTTTTTATAAAACATAAAATTTTGAGTTTTCCATGTATCTATATATTGAACTGCCTGCTTTACTTTAGGAAGAATATTCGATGTCAAAAAAATGCTTTCAATATCATCGATAGGCAGAAAGAAACTAGATGAATTCCAGCTCACAAGAAAACCAAATTCGAGTATTCACCTATGTACAAATTTATTTTATTATTATTATTATCTTTTTTATTACCATCCACTAGATAGGTTGAAAATGTTCAAGTTCTCCAGTTTTAAGAAAGAATTGTTTTTTAGATAATAGAAGGAGTGAATATTTCGAAGAAATAATAGAATAGATTGAGGTGGTTTTGTAAATCTTTTTATTGTTTCAATTTTGAAATGTCTTGAATAATTGTTTTTTTTTTCATTTACTTGATTGTTGTTTTTTGATGATAATTTTATGATTTGACTCTTCTTATACATTTGAAATGTCTAAAAGGATGCAATAAATTATAATTATAGAAAAATCTATCAAGCGATGAATTTAGAGTGAATATTGAGCCAATTTTTTCTTTTCTGGAAGTGAACGTCTGGATGACTCTTTCGTTCATACTTTTTGAGAAGGGTCGCAAATATTGATATCAACAGAATTTAACAGGAGAAGTCCCTGGTTTCCCTCGAAAAACCAGCATTAATGTCGTATGAATAATAGTTAATTCCCACAAACAAGAAATGAGGAGATATTCCTATATTTTACACGCAACATGAAGATTCTTATTCTTGTTTGATAAGTTATAACCATATAAATATCAAATCTATTTATAGTGAATAATTTCAAGAGAATCTTCTCCTCAAGGTCGAACAACAGAATATTCCTCCATTATGCAGTAAGACTCATTACATGATGCCCCAGCCACGAATATGATGTAAACGAAGATAAAACGGCAAGCATAATTTTGTATTGCAATATGGGATATTTATGTGAGCCCCCCGCCTGTAATCCGTCTAGTGGCACTGTGTATTTCGACTCAAATTAAACACTGATTCAGCTGATACCGAATTTTTACGATCGATAAGATTTGGGTACATAGTTAAAACCTTATATCGGAGGATTTGATGTTTTATATTTATTATCGCGAGTATTTTTAATTGTGGAGATAATTATGTGCATTTATCGACGAATGAAATAGTGTTGAATCGGAACAACACAATAGTGTATTTCATTTAATTCGACAATTTCATGAATCGAAAGTAGGTGTTTCTTTTTCCTCTGAACATGGAAAAATGTAATCACAGAAAATTCTATAGATGTAAATAACGTCAAAAAGACGTCATTCCCTCAAACGATGAAGTGATTTGTCCTTGAGGGCTTCTATAAAATTCATGATGTAAAAAACATGGTGTGCTCACCTGAAAAATGAGTCAAAGCACAGAATATATAACTCCTTGTATTTTCTGCTAGCTGACGTCACTCATTTTTCAGATGAGCACACCATGTTTTTTACATCATAATAACATTCTAAATTGTATCTGGCATCAGGAAATCATCATACAAAATAGTAGAATTATAGGAATCATCAAATTTAAGCGAAGAAGTATGGAATACGTGCATCAAGAGTGCGTACCTTTTCCTTTCTATACAGTGTGCGCCAAAATTATGGAAAAAATTCATTTTCTCAGAATTAAAATATTTGGCAACAAAATCAGGTCAATTTTTGTTCCAGTTTTACCAAATTCATATGCATTTTAGAAGGATTTTTGTTGCACCCTGTGCCATCCCCATCAACCCTCCAAACTTTGTGAATAGGGAAGGTAGGTCATGTGGTTCTTTTTTGGCAAGGTCTTTGTATCTTATTCAGAGGCCTGCAGAAATTTGCAAGGAAAAAATTTTTTTTTTCAAGAATTAGTAATTTCAGTATGTGCACAATTTTGTTCATGCACAACTTTCAACCCCTACGAACCCTTTAATGGAGAAAAAAAATGGAGGGGGTTGAAAGTTGTTCATGAACAAAACTGTAATGGTCGACTTTCATTCGGTGACAAATTTCATCAGTTACCATCGTCTCAAAGTAAATGAGCCATGACAAAGTGCACATACTGAAAACCTCTTCGAACTAAGTATTTTCTCAAAAAAAAAAAATTTTTTTCCAAAGACCTTGCCAAAAAAGTACCACATGACCCACTTTCCCTATCCAAAAAATTTAGAGGGTTGATCGGGATGGCACAGGTTGCAAAAAAATACTTCAAAATGCATAGGAATTTGGTAAAAGTTAAACAAAAATTGACCTGTTTCAGGGTGTTCAGAGGCTAATTTGACTATTTTCCCGGTTCTTCCAGCGCAAAATCTAACAATTTCAGACTTTCATACCAAACGATATCGCTCTTGTATCCTACAACAACCTCGTAAAAACAGAGTCGTATCAAATCTGACTATTGCTATCGATAAAGTAGGACAAATCCGAAGATATGAATGGATCTTGTCACGGACAATCGACTGACATGCAGGGGTCGCGTTCGACACAGCAAAACAGGAAATACAATAAAGTTTCCTACATTCAATAAGGCAACGATACTCCTGCAAGTCACGAATTTCGACAGCATGCTAATGAGCTACCTGCGAGTTTGTGCCGACACGATAATTGTGCAAAAAGAACAGAAGGGAAGGCGGCGAAGTTGTTCCCTTGTCGTGGTCGTCGTTAGATTTTCATGAGAATCGTAAGGTTGTGATGCGACGCTGCGCCATTTGGTGAACGGGTTCAAGGGTAAGGCTCTGGTGGAAGGAAATACTGGATATGGAACTTGGTTCTAACTTTTAGGGCGATGGAAGAATGCGTTCCAAGCTGCCAACCCAAAATGTTGAGAATTTTTTTTTTATGGGGAAGAGGAATTTCCTCGGGAATTTCATAACGAATTTGTCATGTTGAGATTCGCGAATTTATAAAAACAGTACAATAGCGTTAAAATGAACGCGCGATGGTATGAACCGCCCCGTAATATGAACACCGAATGTTTGCGCGCATGTTCTAGGGGAACAGCATGCTATCGTTTCGACCAAATGTCTGTAATTATGGATGATTGAGCCGAAAATGGTCTCAATCGACTAGGTTGGACTCACTGATGACGAATCCGGTGTCAAAATCGATTCTGTTCGGTCGGCCGGCCGTCCGCCGGGCCGTAGGCACGATAACTGTCGATAGAATCAAGCTAGCAACCTGATTTCAGGATAGGTTGCGCATCAGAATGCCGCGGTTAAGTTCGATAATGGGCCAAATCGGTCGAATGGTTTCGTAGTTATAGGCACTTGAAGTTTTAAAGTTATTTATTTTTTATTTCAGAAGCGATTGGATTTAAACTTGGCAGTTAGGTGGAGTATAACGACGCGCAACTTTGAGCCAAATTTCGTCATGATCATATTGTCAGTAAATTAAAAAAAAAAAAAATTTTCCAAATTTTTTTCCAACAAATTTTTTTTTCCGGAAAGCATTCATCATATCCAAAAAAAGATTCCAATCTCACTTTGAGCTTCATATTTCACAGCAGTGTACAAAATTTCAGTTCGATACGATCATAAGTTTCGGAGATATCGGGAAAAAATATGTCAAATTTCGAGGTTTTCTTCTCGATATCGTTGTTTTTTTCGGTATACCTCGGGAAATACTGATTCAAACCTGATAAAACTTCGCAGCTAGTTTGAAGATGATGAAAGACGACTTTATGCAAAATTTCGTGATAATCGTGCCATTAGAACAATTTGAAAAAAAAATTTCTGTGATTTTCTTATCATATCATCCTCATTAGATTCTGTATGAATCTTCTAACTGTAATTTTTCGATGAAGTACTGGATTTCATTACGATCTGATCTGTATTTTTGGAAATATTGGAAGAATAAAATTTTGAATGGGTATATCTACGGAATCATTGGGCGGATTTTACCTATTCACGAATTCGACCTTCGTAATTAAGCCCCAAACCTACTCTACAAATATCGAGTTTCTAAGTCGTTTCTTCCGGAAGTTATTGATCTCGACTAATCGAAAAAATTGGACAATTTTAAAAAAATCATAATTTTTCAACTAGAGGTTTTTCGTCTATAAAATAAGTGGCTACGTACTCACAAAGGACCCAGATATAACCAAAAAAATTCGATATTGTCCAGCCTTACGCGTTTGATCTGTACGACGGCCCAAAGTTGACCCAAATTTCGAAAATTTCTCACCAAATCCGGAATATTTTCCAAACCGAATCAGTTACGCAAAATCTAATTACAGATTCGTAATCTACGTGTTCGAATCCATAATATATGATGTGCATATTGTCATAGCTTCAAAAGTAAAATTTCGCACGGAATCGCCAATGTTTACCCCCCACCCCTCTGCGCTTTGATGAAAAATTTTCTAAGTCCCAAATAATTTTTTTTTTTCGAAAATCGTCGACCTTGTTATCGTTTCCTATTAAATCGAGGTGATTTGATCGAATTGAAACCCAGTAATTTATCAGTAGAAAATTTCAAAAAGCACTGCCGTGAAGGCAGCAACTTTTGCGCGCATGTTCAAATTCGTTGCTGAAGCGGTCATCTACATTGAACATGCGCGCAAAAGTTGCTGCCTTCACGGCTGTGCTTTTTGAAATTTTTTTTTGTCGATCGCTTAGGTTTATTATTTGATTTTATCAAGTAAACCGAAAGCGCGTTTCAACCCTCCATTGCTATATCGTATCACCCTGTATATCAGAAACGGACGGAAAGCGGAAAATAGATCTTTCGGCTTCGCTGTAAGTTGTAAATGATTCGGTGCCAAACCGAGCGCGGCAAAACACTTGCTGCACCTCGAAAGTTGCTCAACAAGCATTGTGTCCTTGTTGCCGATTCGATTAATTTTAGTATTAAAATCTTATTCACTGATCCCGTATTAGTCATACGGGACTTATTTTTAAGTGGAGTAGCTGCGATGCGAATTATTCAGACTTTTTGCGACACGAATGTTATTACGCCACGGATAGAGACGTATTTGAATCTGTACGGTAGATCTTTGGGGTTATTGATCTTGAGATTGAATTGTGATATTTTTCCGGTACGAATATTGAGAAAAATCATGACTCCTATATGTTCATGAAATCTGGCATCGTAATTCTATTGAATTAACTCGATTCATTCTAAATCGAAAACTAAAGGAAAGCAGGGACGTGAAATCAAAAGTTGAACTTGTTCGAATTCGTCGAAAAATTTTTAAACATTCTTCTTGCAATACTTCCGGGAATAAATGTCGGATAAAGCTGAAATTTGGCACAAATGCAAAATATTGTCTGTGTCGAATGTAATGGAAATACGATGGACACATTCGGAAAATAAAAACAATTTCCAAAAAGATTTGAAATGTTCTGGGGAACCAAACGACTAACTTAGACTCACTGATGACTGAATCCAGTGTCAAAATCGATAACTTCTGTCGAACAGCAAGTTAGCGACTTGAAACTTTCAGGGTGGTTCGAGCATCGAAATGCAGCGGTTGGGTTCGTTAATGGGCCAAATCGGTCGAACGGTTTAGCAGTTATAGCCATTTGCAGTTTTGAAGTTATTTCACTGATATTTCAGAAACTACTGAGGTGATTGGACTGAAACTTTGCAGTTAGTTGAGGCATTACTAGGCACAACTTTTTGCAAAATCATGTTCAGATCATACCGACAGTAAATAAAAATTTCGAAATGTTTCCCCTGAAATTTTTATTTGGGAACTATTCAATTCCGAAATTTTTTTCGAAAGAATTTGTTTCTTCGGAAACTATTATTATATTTAGAAAACATACTGCTCTGATCTCAAGCTTTATATACCACATCTATTCTCCAAATTTCCGTTCGATGTTAAATCTCGTATTTTTTTCCTCGGTATATTATTTCCAGTAGGACATACCTCAGGAAATTTTGGATACAGTTAGGCGTCGATATCCTCCAACCGGTTAGGATGTTTCAAACTGATCGCATCGTTACTTGTTCCGGAGATATTGAGAAAAAATCTCGAAAGTTGAAATAATCATATCTACAAAAAGATTTGGCCAATTTTGTCCGTTAACGAATCTTCAACGATGCACCTTGATACGCAACCGCACCTGAAAGTTTTGTAGGCGGCGTAGATTAACTGAGTTGCCAGATGATGGCGCCACTAACTGACGCACGCTAGCTACCTCATTCCAACACAGCATAAGGGCGTCGGTTACGGTCACTTTCACTGCGCCGCATCTGCGGTGGTCATAGGCGGGTGCCAGAGGATTAGGCCTATCTGATGAGTCCACCTCTGGCACTGGGACGAAACAAATTTCCCTAAGAGCGCGCGAAGTCGCGGGAACCGCCAAAGTTTTAAAAGTCGCCAGCTGGTTACCTTCGAAAGGTATCGTGACAACGTGTATAACCCTGAAGGCGGCGTAGTTTAACTGAGTTGCCAGAGGGTGGCGCCACTGACCGACGCACGCTAGCTACTTCATTCCAGCACAGCATAAGGGCGTCAGTCATGGTCGCTCACTACGCCGCTTGTGCGGTTGTCGTAGGTAGGTGACAGAGGATTCAGCCTATTTGATGAGTCCACCTCTAGCACTGGGACCTCCTTCAGATGGCGCGAACTCACGGGACCGCCAAACCATCAGGCCAATTTTGCCTATTTACAAACTATACCAACGTATATTGATACGCAACCGGTCTTGGAAGTTTCAAGTCGCTAGCTTGATATCTTGGCAACAGTAATCAGGTTTAAATGAAGCGATTAGCACCAAATATCTCAGAAAATTGTGCATCTGCATTTGCCGAGGATTTACTCTGTTAAAACATGATTGGATCAGTATTTTTTGAGTTACTCCGGAAATAAAAATCGGGTCAAACTGAAAATTACTTTACTAAGGTGAAATATTGACCCGAAGGTATGTATGTGCAAAATTGTCTGAATTCATTGTTTTGCAAATATTTGTTCGTCGAAATTCTACAATTAACTAACAAGTTTCCATCTGATCATTTATAAGTAATTCCTGAGATGTTGAGGAAAACCTTCAAATTTCAAATGAGTATAATTCCGAAACCCCAATCTGATGGGTGATGACATTTCTTTTCAGTAAGGTTTGGAAATTCATCATGAATCGTTTAACGCCAGAACAACGTCTAATAATTGTGAAAATTCAGTTTGGAAGTATAAATCTGTTCGCTAGGTTCGTAGAGAACGTTCATCGACGACATTTGAGTGCAAAAAGACAGCGCAACTTGCCATACAGCGCGCATAGTCATCAATTTATTGCGAAACCAATTGGGTGACAACGATATTTCTAGAAGTCGTCCTGTAAGTGAAGTCATTGGTTTTTTCCGACCAACCAGCAACTCTTAAATCATTGCAAGCCAATATTCAAGCCACAATACGGCCAGATTCATTGGAGGAAGTAATTAAACATTTAAATGGCAAAAATTCCCGGAAAAAATATGTAAAAATTAAAAGTTGTAATAATTATCTACCAGATTCTAATAATGGCAATTTAATTCGAACAATATTCATGATTTCTAGCATCATTCAAAGTTCTCAAGCTTTTAAAAAATACCCTTCACATCAGTTAGTCCAACCTAGTCGTTTGAGACCATTTTCGCTTCGAAATTCGAAAATAAAGAGACATTCGGACCCTCGAACATGTGCGCAAAAAATTTCTGATTGACTTCACGACAAAAACTGACACAAAATAACTCATAGAATTCTTTTTCGCCACTAATTATCGTCCCTTACGAACTTATTCCTCAGTTTCTCTCACGTTCTAACGTAGGAAAAGTTCCCGATCCACAATTTTCCAACGAACAATGGACGATAAAGTTCAAAACTTGCGCGCTCGTCGATCGATAACGTACCATTTGTAATTTTATTACACCGGCACAAACGGGATCCAAACAAATAATTTTCACGACTACCGCAAACGCCGAAAGATAACGATATCTCATTTAACTTTTGAACACAAAAGTATATTATTCGATGCCCGTAAAAGATAACGAGAAGTAAAAGGAAGGAAATCATAGAGAGTACTATCGGGAAAAATCGATTACTCGTCGGATTCTCTAGATGGAAACCTGCTCCTGCAGGTTTGAGAAAAAAACAAAATCTAGAAGGGCACTGACGTGAAGTCAACAGCTTTTCGCGCATGTTGTAATTCGTTGCCTAAGCGGTCATCATTTTACATATCGAGCACACCAAACACGCTTTTGATGATCTTCTAATCCTATTATTCTCATGGAATTCTGTATGACAGACAGCTTGAAGATTCATCTTCAAGCTGTCTTTTTTTATGAAGTACTGGATTTCATTTCGATCTAATGTGTTTTTTTGGAAATATTGGAAGAATAAAATTTTGAATGGGTATATCTGCGGAATCATTGGGTGGATTTTACCCGTTCAAGAATTCGACCTTCGTAATTAAGCCCCCAACTTGCTGTACATATATCGAGATTTTAAGTAGTTTCTTCCGGAAGTTGACGGCCGATCGTAAACACAATTACTTTCGAAAGAAACAACTAAGAAACTGGATATTTGTGGAGTAGGTTTGGACCTTAATTACGAAAGTCGAATTTGTGAATGGGTAAAATCCGACCAATGATTCCGTAGATATACCCATTCAAAATTTCATTTTTCCAATATTTCTTAAAATACAGAATTGAAATCCAGTACTTCATCCAAAAAATGACAGTTATTATGATCAGAAAATTGTCTTGATTATTTGAAAAGAAAAAATTTGAAACTTTTTTTAAATTGTTCTAATGACGCGATCATCACGAAATTTTGCAGAAAGTTGTCCATCCCATTAATCCCATTAACAAGCTAGCTGCCAAGTTTCATCGTGATTAAAATAGTATTCTCTGAAATTTGGTACACTGCTGTGAAATATAGAGTTCAAGGTACGACTAAAATTTTCCGCAAATGTAATAAACAGTCAATAATAAAATATCTCAAGGACAAATACCTGTCGATAATTCAACAAATATTCCACCTAATTAATTATCGACAGGTCGTACCTTGAACTCTATATTTCACAGCAGTGTACCAAATTTCAGAGAATACTATTTTAATCATGATGAAACTTGGCAGCTAGCTTGGAAATGGCGATGGACAACTTTCTGCAAAATTTCGTGATGATTGAAATCCAGTAATTTATCGAAAAAAAATCTAGAAAAGCACTGCCGTGAACGCAGCAGCTTCTGTTGGAATAATCGAATTCGTTGCCGAAGCGGTCATCTACATTGAACATGCGCTCAACAGCTACTGCCTTCACGGCAGTGCTTTTATAGATTTTTTATGAATATTCATGTTCGATTAGTGATTTTTCTGTTTATCAAACTCAATCCATACCATTCGATATCCCTCAATTTTTCAAAGATTATGCTTTATATGACATCCGGTTAGTATGACGTGTTTGTCACTTCCCTTCAATGTCATTATAAACGGATTCTACTTTAGCATGAGTATAAGTGATCGAGAAAACAAGATCGTGCGAAAAAAATATAATTCAACGAACAACAAACCGAAGCGTGACCCGAAGAATAACTTTTACAATAATCCCATAAACCGACCGTAGTAAGCGTCATGAAATCTTGATGCCGCCTCGACTAATAAAAACGTTCTTATTAACTGTAGGCAGTACCACGAGCGACTCGGATGATTAATGTTTGACGTATTATCACATTTAATTTGCATACAAATTATAATTAGAAATTCGAGTCCGACGAAGGCTATACGGACGGCGACGCTCTGAGATGTCGGACTGTCGCGAGCCCGGTATTCGGGTCAGATCGGTAATCGGCTACTGCGGAAACCGGGAAACAATGTTTTCGGATACGTCGTACACGATTCTCGCACTTAAACGAATACCAGATAGGTCAACAGCGAGGTATTTCGAAAAATTCAATAGAAACGGGTCGCGTGGTGACAGCTGTGCGCTTGTGAAGATAATGACAGATACATGGCAATATTCAAGATGGCAGTAACTTGGAATCGATTACTTTATATTTGAATATCGATTGAGGGATATTTTGGGAGTATCACACATTAGGTTTGTTCCAACACCCAGTTCTGTTACGGTCTTGAACTCATTCAGAACTGAATCAATTCACACGTCTTCGCTCATTCTAGTTCGGGACTAATTCTGAATAGATAGTTCTAAAGTGTTGGAAACGAATCATTCTTAGGAATTCCCTTGTCATAGTCTAAGGGCTGTTTGTCACCCGAAAAATGCAGCCCGTCTCTGCCAGATGTGGTTTTACTGCCCCTTGCTGCATTCGAATGGCATGTAACAGATGACCGATTCAATTCCTCCTTCTCAGTTCTTGACTAAACTCAAGAACTGAATTCACCGTTCTAGAACTGGTCTGACACAAATTCTTTTTACGTTGGAACACTTGGTTTGCAATTCCTAACCAGTTCGAAATTTGTTGGAACGCTAATATCGATATGCGCAAACTCCGCCCGATTCAGAACTAGTTCCAGAGTGTGTAGGAACAGACTTAATATGTTCGAAGTTTTTTATTAGGTTTTTACTTCCAATATCAAAAGAACTTTTATTTATAGAAATTATCCTTGGGTATTGCGGGATTCTAACTATTTTTCGAGGGTGGTTTCTCTAATAAAGTTTCGTTATTATCTGAAGTCAAATGTAAAGGGTGTTTGAAATTGCGCGGTTTTTTTTTAAATAAATGAAATTTAGATGGCACGCTGAATTCGTACACGATACAACAAGGCATTCAAATTGTTGAATAATTTTATGAAAATCAGCGTTCTGTGAAAATTTTTTTCAGAAAATAACGTGAATTTTATGGTTAAGATAATCGTCCATCTCAAAGCACTATTGGTCGAATTATTAAAAAAATTCAAGAGACAGGTTCGGTGGAAGATCAAAAAAGTGAAGGATACAGTCGTAGCGGTCGTTCACAAGAGAATATTGATTTGGTTCGTGAAATTGTTGCTGAAGACCCTGGAATGTCCATTGGACGACGTTCACAACAAGTTGGACCTAGTTTGTCCACAACATAGCGTATTGTACACAAGGATTTAGCTCTGAAGGCATATAAGGTTCAAATACACAGGAACTAAGGTCTTAAGATCATTTGAAACGCCGTTAATTTATCAATTTCATCAATGAACAACCAGCTGATTTTTCTAAAAAATCATGATTTCCGATGAGGCACATTTTCTACTTAGTGGCTTTGTAAATAAACAAAATTGTCGTATCTGGGGTGAGGAAAATCCACGAATTATTCATGAGAAACCTTTGCATCCTAAACGAGTCACTGTTTGGTGTGCATTATGGTCAGATGGTGTAATTGGACCTTACTTCTTTGAAAATGCTGCTGGTGAACCTGTAACTGTTGAAGTTGATCGATACCGTCGGATGCTAATCGAATTTTTGTCGCCTAAATGAATGAATATTGATCATTTGGTTTCAACGGGATGGCGCTACACCTCACTTTGCAAATGACACAATTGATTTATTGAGACACAAATTTTCTGGACGAATAATCTCAAGAAACGGAGATGTCAATTAGCCACCAAGATCATGTGATTTGACACCGATGGACTATTTTCTTTGGGGTTGTGTGGAAAGCCAGCTTTATAAGAATAATCTATAATCGATTAAATTAAGTCGACGAACGGATGGAATTATTCGTGTCATAAGTGAGATAGAGCCTCAATTATGTCAGACTGTCATTGAAAATTTCAACAAAAGAGTGGACGTCTGTGGAGCTGCAAGAGGAGGCCATTTGATAGATATTATTTTTCGTATATAAATATCATAACTGACACTCCAATCACCAATAAAAAGTTTTTGAGAATGAATGCAAATTATGTGTTTTATTTATTTTTAAAAAACGCGCGATTTGAAACACTATTTAGATTCTGAAACGTTACATCGTTTGCATTATTCCAGCATTGTTCATCGAGCAAATATTTTCCTAAAACTATTTTCTCCTGGAAACTGCCTTGTAAAATAGATTAATCCGCAAGGAAGTGTTCTTTCAAATAATAATTTCAATTGAATTTTTGCGCGCATGTTCTGAGGAACACAGCGTGCTATCGTTTCGTCGAATTGTCTGTAATTTTCGAGTTCTTTCCCGAAAATGGTCTCAAACGACTAGGTCGGGCCAACTGATGATGCATCAATTATCGAACTCGATTCTGTCCGGCCGATTCTGTTCGTTTATGGGCGAAATCAGCAAAACGGTTTCAGTGTTATAACCATTCGAAACGATTGAATTGAAAGTTGGTAGTTAGTAGGAGCAAAACGACGAGCGAGGGGGAAACCACTAGAGATATTTCGTGGCAAAAGATTGCCTCCCCTCAGGATCTCCTCAAGATCTCCCCGGATCTCCTCGGATCTCCCCGGGATCTCCTTGGATCTCCCTGGGATCTCCTCGGATTTCCTTGGATCTCCCTGGGATCTCCTCGGATCCCCTTGGATCTCCCCGGGATCTCCTCGGATCTCTTTGGATCTCTTTGGATCTCCCTGGGATCTCCTCCTTATTTTCACGGATCTCCTCGTATCTCCTACGGATTTCCTCGGATCTCTTCGGATCAATTCACACGAAGTGCTATATTTCAGTTCGTCTAGAATATTCTGAGGAATTCAAGCTAGACCCAGTATTTGTGGACCTTCCTAAGATATTCTTCGAGATTAAAATTGGGTGATGCTAAGTTGTCTTGAGTGAAAGTAATGAAGGATCTTGGCGTAATATTCGACTCAAAACTAATATTTGATGCACATATAAATTATCTTGTGGGGTCCTGTAATAGATTAACTGGTTTCTTTACCAGAGAATGTCGTCAATTCAAAGATATAAATACCCTAATTACCTTATATCATTCATACATATCAAGCAAATTAAGCTATGCATCACTCATATGGAGTCCCGTTTAGAGTACTTATATATCGCGATTGGAAAAAGTGCAAAATAGGTATCTAAGGTTTATGTGCTATAGAACTAATTTCCGCTTAATCCCGGGAGACCCGGATAACTATTCTATACGATTAAGACATTTTGGTTTGCTCAGTCTGGAAAATAGAAGAAAAATAAATGATATATTGTTCCTACATAGAGTATTTGACAATAGAGTTGACTCGGCCGAAATTCTTAGTAGAATATTTTTTCATATACCTGTGAGATCTCTCAGACGTCAATATACCTTCCACATACCTTTCAACAGCACAAATAGAGCGATTAATTCACCTATATGCAGAATGCTTGCAGCTCTGCAACGCGTATGTCGATGATGTTGATATCTTCCACCAGAGCAAAAATGTCATTAAATTCAAGTTGAGACGTATCTTCAGAGAGTTGGTTTAAAAAACAAAAAACATAATAGTAAGTAGGAAATAAGAGTAAATAGGAGAGGGAAAGTTTTTATGATGATAGATGATTCTGTTATTGTATTGTAATTTTTTCTAGCCATAATAATTAATATGTGAATGCTTTTTGTGGGTGACTGTGTCACCTGTTTGTGTTCCTTGTAGTTAAATAAATAAAAAAAAATAAAATAAAATAAAATTGAAACATATGGTGTGAAGACGAGTCTCTTT
Source organism: Myrrha octodecimguttata (assembly GCA_958510865.1). Classification (NCBI taxonomy): domain Eukaryota; kingdom Metazoa; phylum Arthropoda; class Insecta; order Coleoptera; family Coccinellidae; genus Myrrha; species Myrrha octodecimguttata. Next base: position 63,857,697 of record OY294058.1, read on the forward strand.
CCCAGTCTCGCCTAACTGCTGATCTTAAACACAATATCTTCCGAAAGAAACCACTTTGAAACTCAAAATTTGTAGAGTATGTTTGGACCTTAATTACGAATGCGTAATTCGTGAATGGGATTAGCCACCTAATAATTCCGCAGATATACCCGTTCAAAATTCTATTTTCCCAATAATTCCAGAAATACATACATAGATTGGATCGAACTGAAATTCCGTTATTCATCGGAAAATGACATCCTAAAGGTTTATACAGAATTTCATCAGGATAAAATGATCAGAAAATCGCAGAATATTGACTCTTTGTATGAAAAAAAATGAATTTTTTCTTGAAAATGCTTTAATCAAAAAATTTTGCAAAAAGTGGAATATCAGCATTTTCAAACTAAGTGCCAAGTTTCATTATGATTGAATCAATATTTTTGAGTATTTCCGGAAAGAACAATGATTTCGAGGAATTTGACATATTTTTTTCCCAATAGGTATCAAAAATTATAATCGTATCAAAATGAAATTCGGTACTGCAGTAAAATATGGAGCTGAAGGATGACTTTCCGAAAAAAAATGTTTTCTCCAAAAGCACTTCTTCCAAAATTTACTGACCGTACGATCTCAAAAAAATTTCGTTCAAATTTGCGCGTCGTTATATTCCAACTAACTGACTATAACACCGAAACCATTTGCCCGATTTGGCTCATTTAACAAACTCAACAGCCACATTACGATGAGCCATCCACCTTGAAAGTTTGCTTGCTCCGTTCTACAGTTATCGTGTCGTCGGCCAGAATTGATTTTGTCAACGGATTCGTTATCAGTGAATCCAACCTAGTCGTTTGAGGCCATTTTCGGGAAAAATTTCGAAAATTGTAAACACTTGGATAAAACGATAGCAGAAAATGCGCGCAAAAAACAGAAATGAAAAAATTGTGTTTTTAGTATTCCCTGTATTTGTCGGAAGACATAACATCATCATCTCGGCCGTTATATATAGGAAAGCGAGAACATAAAAACAACCCAAGGAATAGGAACCTACAAAGATCCTTAATAGCGGACCATGAAAGTTCGACCATTTGGAATCACATGATAGATTGGGACAATACATAAATAGTGATGTCGAAACCAGATAATCTGAAACTAAAAATTGAAGAGTTCTTCTGCATTTTTTTCAATAATGATTAAATAAATTTAATAAGCATTAATTCAAAATCAAGAAGTTAATGGTTCAAAATTCAGCCCTCGAACCCTAATGTAAAGTCCAAAAATTTTTTTCGATAATGCATAATGATATGCTGAAGAATATTTTTTTCGATTTTCGTGATGCAGGTATTATGTTTTCCTATCAAAAACGACCCAAAACTTGACGGTTGAAAGTTCAATCCCTAAATCCCATTCGAAGTGAACATTTTCTTCGATAATTCATAAATATATAAAATCTTCATTTCGCACTGATTAATCCCCTTTCCTCTCATCAAACATCGATTTTGTATGATAAAACTGAATCGATGCGGACGCCTCCGGTTTCGGATATTCCTGGAGTGTGCACCTTTGGACGGTCACTCAACACCTGTCATATGAATTTTCGCCCCGAGTTTTCAACCAACGGTCGAAAATAACCTAAAAATGTCGCAATCGACCTATTGAAATATAGACATTCCCTACCACCAATATTTCCGATGCAGACGCGGAAAGAGTGAGAGGGACGATGATCAGAACATTTGCGCATGCGCTAACGACACACAAATCTTGGATCTCCTCGGGATTTCCTTGGATCTCCTCGGGATTTCCTCGAATCTCCTTGGATCTCCTCCGGATCTCCTTGGATCTCCCCGGATCTCCTTGGATCTCCCCGGATCTCCTCGGATCTCCTTCCACTACGACATAAAATCTCCTCCGTGGTTTCCCCCTCGACGACGAGTAACTTCTTGCAAAATTGAAATTTCGTGTTGATATAATGGTTAGAATTTGAACAAGCGTAAAAGCCACTGACCTCACGTCAGTGCTTTTCTAGATTCTTCCAAAATCTCCGAAAATAAATATCGGATCAAACTGAAATTTGAAGCACTGTTGTTCTATATTGACCACAAGGTTTGTGCCAATTGTCGTTGAAATTTATCGAATATTTGTTGAAAAAGTTTCCTAGAAAAATTTCCGACTTTTGAAAATTTCGTCGGTATTATCCAACTCAAAAATTCAAATGAGTGTAGCTGCGAAACCGTTTGGCCGATTCGATTCAATAAAGAACCTTCGTACCCTTGAAAATACGCGCCAAATATGAATTGCTTGGAACAGATACTCCCAATCATTAAAAAGTTTTATAAACTAGACATAATGCCTATTCGTTGATTGATACAAAATTCTACGAAGCTTCCAATATTTTAAGAAGGAAAAAAATCAAATTAATTATCATTGAAATTAAGCAGCGTTCTACAAGATAGACATCTGGATGGTTGTCGGCGTGAATCGTAATATCAGGCACGAATTTGATCGTTTCGATATCGGGCTTCGATAGTTACATTTAATAAAATTGCCAGTTCCTAAATAAAATCGAATTTGCACCTCGCAGGCTTGAAAAAATGGGTCCCAAAAAATTCGACAATGTCAAATTTAATTGCACCAGGTGATCGAACAACTTTGTACGCGCAGGTGTCGTTGCGAAAATTTCTGCAATAATATTTATATGCAATGAAACTGAGTTATTGAACATAAAGAAATGTTCAGTGCAAGAAATGTACTTAATTATGTGCATATAATAAGGGAAAATTAATAATTAAAATGTAATAAATTCTTATGTCACACACGCGATACATATTCATGATAACAAGAACGTTTTTGTGAGTATACAAAGTGTTCTTAAATTGGAGGTACAACCGAAGATCGGTGATTACCACTCTCTGGTTATATATCTATACCATATACATACTTTCAAAATACACGGTATTGATATTTGAATTTTATTAAATTGTTATCATTGAAGTATCCGAATATGTCAGGTACAGCTGAAATTTTGCGAAAATATGTTTGCGCTTCCAAAAGAAAAAATATCACCCCGTATATTTTCAGGGGCAATTGATATGCCATACAATGTAAACTTTACTTGTGTACTCAATGCGTTTCTCAAATTTCGACAAGAGTTCTGAATGCACCCGTTTGTTGGTGGCTCCAATTCTACAGTGCGCGTCAAAATTATGGAACAAATTCATTTTCTCACGAGAAAAATATTTGGCAACAAAATCCTGAAACAGGTCAATTTTTGTTTCACTTTTACCAAATTTCCATGCATTTTTGAAGGATTTTTGTTGCACCCTGTGCCATCCCCATTAACCCTCTAAATTTTATGAATAGGGAGAGTAGGTCATGTGGTACTTTTTTGGCAAGGTCTTTACAGAGGTGCAGAGATTTTCAAGAAAAAAATTTTTTTTCGGAAAAATTAGTTAGTTCAAAGAGGTTTTCAGTATGTGCACTTTGTCATGGCTCATTTACTTTGAGACGATGGTACCTGATGAAATTTGTCACCGAATGAAAGTCGACCATTACAGTTTTGTTCATGCATAACTTCCAACCCGATCAAGTGAAAAATTAGAATGTGTGAAACACTGTGCTTTGATTATTGCATCCAGAACGATGGTGGTCATTTTGAACTAAAATTCAACTTATCTTGTAATGCATAATGATTCTCCGGGTGGTACTTCAATGCCAAAATAAATTTCCAAATGTCACTCCATTTCATTTTCCATTAAAAGGTTCGTGAGGGTTGAAAGGTGTGCATGAACAAAACTTTAATGGTCGACTTTCATTCGGTGACAAATTTCATCAAGTACCATCGTCTCAAAGTAAATGAGCCATGACAAAGTGCACATACTGAAAACCTCTTTGAACTAACTTATTTATCAAAAAAAATTTCTTCTTCAAAATTACTGCACGCCTGTAAAGAAGATACAAAGACACCTTGCCAAAAACGTACCACATGACCACAAAGTGCAACAAAAATCCTTCAAAAATGCATAAAAATTTGGTAAGAGTGAAACAAACATTGACCTGTTTCAGGATTTTGTTGCCAAATATTTTTCCTCTGAGAAAATGAATTTGTTCCATAATTTTGACGCGCACTGTATAATAAGATCACCCTGTATGTGTCTCAATAACCCATTTCCCCCTGACGTAGGTCCCAATGAAATATATCCTGGACTACCACAAAATAACTAAAAACATAATGACAGTGAACGGGAGTACCAGTTTAGTGACCCTACGAGGGAACAAATGATCTGAAAACAGTGTAACACTGTTTTTATCATACCATCTTATTGCATGAAAGAGGTTTATGGCCTTGCAACCTTGAGGAGTATTTCAAGAATGTAACAATAAGTCTGTACAAGATCAAAAACACCGAGAAGAGGTTTAGGTATACTGAACTTCGCAAAACTTGCATCGAAAGAAATTCTCCATATTGAACAGTGTGAATTCACACCTACGAACTAATGAATAATAATTCGAATTTCAATTTTACTAATTTAACACTTTGTTGATCATGGTTATTTTCAATTTGGCAACATCCTAACGATAATGAAATCATGACCTTTCCAAGGGATTGAAAGATGTTTGTTCAAGTGACGATAATCGGAATCTCTAAGAAATTACGTATTTAATGGCGTTTAGAAATCATTTAAAGAGATTTTAATGTGATCCTTTATCTGTCAATTCGAGAAGAAGTTGACCAAGCTATTCATTTGCCCTTCGTCGAGATTTTTGTCTCATTATGACTAATGAGTTTGTTTATTATTAAACTCAAACTATATTATGACGTATATTCCCTCGACAGGATGTTCGAATCCGTTGAATCTTGGAAATAATCAAAATAACTACCTGAGTGAACCCTTGGCAGTTTTTCGCTACCTTTGTATTCGCCGCTTTGAAATAAAGCAACACGTGTTCAAAATTTACCAATACGGTTAAACCCTTGAAACTTTTATTGGGGTTGTTGGTTTTTACTCACAAAAGATTAGGAATAGTCAAAACGGACCTACATTTTATAACATAGCCTACGTCACTCTTTGTTATGATTGACATCAGTTGGTTTTGTTGACGTAATTAGCATGCAACGCTGCATAATTTGTGGAACGTATCATATGGAGTGTAAATCGATGTGCATAGAACATAGAGTTGAACACTTACCTTGACGGGATTCCCGAAAAGGGGCATTCCCGTTGTCGGCGGTGCGCCTTCCTGATCAGCTTGCGATGACATCCTAGCTCTCATCTGTCGATCCCGCTCACGCAGGCGATCCCTATCAACGCTGCAAATAACAAAAACAGGCTCAACAAGTGCATCACTAACACATCAAAGAATAACATAGTTCGCGAACACATCCAATTATCCAGAGGGCGCGCTCCGAATCACAGAAATTACGCGAAACCCGAGGAAATCATCGGATAATCCGATCGACGGTCACATAGAAGAGCGTATTCGAAAAAATGATAGCGCCACAAAAGGACAATGCCACCTCCGTGTCACAAAACGATCGGTTCGAGGGGGTGCGTTCGGACAAGGTTCACTTCTCGGTTCATAGAGTCTCACGGTGCGTAATAAAAGACGTCGTTAACCCCTAATCGCAGAAATATTCGAAAGAGATAACGAAACTTGCTCTCCTGTTGAGACATACTTGTTACTCTACTCGATGCACGGACACACGACAAGGTTCCGATTTCAACTTTCTGCACGTTGCTGCGGTGCGATGTAGCGGGTGCTGCGACGTTGCCGAGCCAGAACAATATCGCCGTCAGTTCGGAAGCGAAATCGAGAATTCCTGACACGATTAACGATGTTATGCCGTGCCAAAACTGTTTAAACGTGTACATTCACCTTGCATATCGTCGAACCGAACCAATTCTTGGGAAAAGATTCTTTTAATTACTTTTTATGAATTATTACAAGTGTGTTAGGTATCGATCTCTTTTAAATTCCCAATGAGCGCTGACAGTAATTCCCTATAAATAAGTGAGCGCGGCAACCATGGCCGTGTTTCGGTCTGGTTTGTGACGTTAAAGTAGTAACCCACGATCTACGTCATATTATCATTACCTAAAGCAAAAGAGAGAGAAATAACGAGCGAACGAGATAGGAAGATCACGTCGAGATCAAGCAGCGGTCCTCAAACTTGCGGTGATCAAGGGGACAGTGAGTCATTTAGCCCGTTTCCGGATGAGTGGAAAATTTGGGTGTTGTAAATGAGATTATTAATAAATTTCGCCGGGATGAAAATGAAATTGATGAATTTTAAATTGATGATAAAGCGTTTTTCCTGAATTATTATTTCATGTCCGTTGAGTTAATGTCAGAATTTTGATGATTTATAATGGTTGAAATATTTCAGAGCGATTTGTTGAATGGCGACAAAATAGCAGTAACCGAAAGGTTTACCGTTATACCTGCATGAAAATTTTTTCTTTTACGCTACACTCCACTGCCTCAGTGCAGATGAGTGTAGTCAAATATGTCCAAATTCTATGGTTCCTTTGTTTTCGCTACCGTCTCGAAGTTGTGTTTATCTAAAAGGTTATGTGGTTACACTGATTTGCCGGAAAGTCACCGCGGAAGAAAATTGACAACTTCAAACCAGTAATTGCTACCTAGATATGAGAATAGAACCAGAGACAACAACAGATGTCTATGATCATGACTTACATTTGAACATAACCATAACTGCCTCGGTGATGCAGTGGGTTAATAAGCCTGCTAGTGAAACCGGAGGTACTGGGTTCGAATACCGGCAAGTTCATGGATGTTGTAAAAGTTTTGGGTGGGGGTATATGTACGTGTGTTTTTAAAATGAAAATAGTAAAAAATAGATCTGAATGAATGTAATTGTGGAAAAATTAAAAGATTTCGTAAGTGGGCGCATAACCACAGGTTGAACCCATTCATAGTGTATGAATGAATGAATAACGCATAACCATTACAGAAAATAACCTCACTCTATGCACTGTACTAGTAATTTGGGACTACGCTAACTTACATTTCAGCCAACGAACGTAGTGCAAGTAACAGCAAAAACCACCGAAAGATTTCAGTGTTGCCACACTGTTCATGGAGACACGAAGAAATCACTTTAATTCATCAATTACAAATTACTCAATAGATATTGAAGTATCATGAAACACAAACTATCAAAACCATTGAAATCTAGAGTATTTCATACGATTGATTGTAACTGTTTTGGTAGTTTGTATTTCCTGATACTTCAATCTATTTAGTAAGTAGTTGCTAGTAGTAGTTGAAAAGAAGTAAATATTACGACGAAATGACATTCATAGCGATTTAGCAAAAAAACTAATTTTATCTTTGCACAAATGAACGCCTAACGCACAGTCGAATATAAAATGATATTTGATTGAGAGGCTATTAAATCATTGATCCGATTATTGCCGGTGAGAATATAATTCAGGTGGTAATATCTAAAAATAAACCTTGTCTTTCAGAACGAACCCAGTAATTTTTCGAAATCTCCTCCCTGCGTTAAATAGTTTTTATCATGTCGTAAAAATTACGAAGATATTCACTCCAAAACAATAAATAAATAATCAGCCCAACTGAGAGGAAGGGCCAACATAGACTGAGTCGATCTTCTTCCTCGTAGTCTATGGCCTGCAACGTTCACAGAAAATGGGATACCATTCGATTATAAAAATAAAAAAGGCCTAAATCACGACGGGTAATCAGCATCATTGAAGAAAAAATAAATAACTTTAATTAATCTAAAATACTGCAATAAACATTCAATAAAATTGAAAAAACAGACAGTGAAATAAGCAACTGAATTTGAAAACCAAAGAATCGGAATTCGAAACAATTGAAAAGACCGATTAGAAAGAATAATTGAATCCTGGAATGAATAAAAACAGAATTCTATTGATTCGCGGAAACAAATTTTTTATGTATAAAGAGTCGAAAATAATAAAGTTATAAAGTATAAGGTTTAATTGAAAGATGAAAACCAGAACTGAATTCAGGGCGGTAAAAAAATATAATTCAGATAGAAATATCTAATTCAAAACAAACCCAGTAATCTTCGAAATCCCCTTCGGATATGCTATTCCTTATGTTGAACAGTTGATGACTCACTCATCATGCGGTAAAATCACAAAGATGTCACTTTCAACACAACTAAGAAATATTCAGCACAAATTAATTCGAAGACACAGAACACAATTCAATTCGAAGAGATATAGCACATTTGAATTCGCAGAGAAATAACACAATTCAATGAGACAGGAACTTCCAATTCCAATAAATACAGCAAAACCCAATTCGAAGAGATACCGCACCACTCAAACTGTCAAGGTGACAGAGCACTACAACACTGAGACTGCGCAAATGCATCGAGTATCGAGGTACCCCTTCAAAAATGGTCAGCATAGAATCGAATATCTTTCAACCACAGAAAGGAATATGGCCTCAAGGATAAATATTAGTCAGCATCATTGGCGGAAAAAACAATCTTCAATAAATTGAACAAATGAACTACGAAATGGACCAGGGATTATTAAAAACAAAATAGAAATGATATCAGCTGTAAGAAGAGACATTAGATGAAATCGAATCTTTAAAACAGAATTCATGCAGAATTCTTTAGCTTTAGATTCACCAACATGAATAATTTAATATATAATTAATAGACTCGTAGTCTATGGCCTGCAACAGAAAATGGGATACCATTCGATAATAAAAATAAAAAAGGTCTAAATCACGACGGGTAATCAGCATCATTGAAGAAAAAATAAATAACTTTAATTAATCTAAAATACTGCAATAAACATTCAATAAAATTGAAAAAACAGACAGTGAAATAAGCAACTGAATTTGAAAAACAAAGAATCGGAATTCGAAACAATTGAAAAGACCGATCAGAAAGAATAATTGAATCCTGGAATGAATAAAAACAGAATTCTATTGATTCGCGGAAACAAATTTTTTATGTATAAAGAGTCGAAAATAATAAAGTTATAAAGTATAAGGTTTAATTGAAAGATGAAAACCAGAACTGAATTCAGGGCGGTAAAAAAATATAATTCAGATAGAAATATCTAATTCAAAACAAACCCAGTAATCTTCGAAATCCCCTTCGGATATGCTATTCCTTATGTTGAACAGTTGATGACTCACTCATCATGCGGTAAAATCACAAAGATGTCACTTTCAACACAACTAAGAAATATTCAGCACAAATTAATTCGAAGACACAGAACACAATTCAATTCGAAGAGATATAGCACATTTGAATTCGCAGAGAAATAACACAATTCAATGAGACAGGAACTTCCAATTCCAATAAATACAGCAAACCCAATTCGAAGAGATACCGCACCACTCAAACTGTCAAGGTGACAGAGCACTACAACACTGAGACTGCGCAAATGCATCGAGTATCGAGGTACCCCTTCAAAAATGGCCAGCATAGAATCGAATATCTTTCAACCACAGAAAGGAATATAGCCTCAAGGATAAATATTAGTCAGCAACGTTGACGAAAAAAATTGAACAAACTTCAATAAATTGAGCAAATGGACTACGAAATAGACAAGAGAATATTAAAAACAAAATAGAAATGATATCAGCTGTAAAAAGAGGCATCAGATGAAATCGAATCTTCAAAAAAGAATTCATGCAGAATTCTTTAGCTTTAGATTCACCAACATGAATAATTTCCGTATAAACAGTTGAAAATAATATAATATGAAATTGATTGAGAAATGAAAAATTGGATCGAACTGATTTTGGTAGTTAAAAATGTCATTCTGATAGAAATATTTAGGAAAAAATAAAATAATTATCTAAGGAAACTGAATATTCTTTTCATCATTACAAGGGAGTATGGGGGCGTTTTTATTTTCATCTAACTGATTAATCGGTGTCTCTCCCTCTCTTCTTTTGTTCTCCACCAGGAAAGATAGAGATAGAGGCTAATCGATTAATCATTTCGATGAAAATAAAAACGCACCCTAGTTCAGGTGGGTTTCCTATCACCTCTGACTACTCGAATGACAGAAAAATGCACCCATTATTTCTATTGTCATTTAGAATTAGCCCAGAAAATTTTCTATACGGAGCAGAAAGAGCACTGACTCGAACCATAAAACTCCCTGTGATTCATTGCATTCGCTGTTGGGATTACACTCACCTGGACCCGGCTCAAGGCGAACAGCGAATGCGATAAATCACACGGATATTAATGGTTCGAGGCAGCGCTCTTTCTGCTCCGTCAGGACTCTGTTTTCAACTCCAACCATGCATTTGAATGTATTATTCGATGCGGAGCTCGAGTGCACTCATCTGGACTCAGCTTAATGTAATCAATGAAATAGAAATTCGAAGCAATTCGACAAGTAAAATTAGGAAAATGGATGCTCTTCTCAAAAACATAAAAATGCCCACAACGGAAAAAAATGCGATCGAACGAATATCCAGCCTAAAGAAAACCATATAAAGGATTTTCAGTTGGCGGCAAGGCATTTTTCACATTTATTAGAAAATATTGTTTCTTTTTCCTCGATGCCTGCAACTTTTACTGAAAATGAAACAAAATATAGAACATTGAGGAAAAAATTAAATGAGATTGAATGGATTGAGGATTAAACACTCAAAATAAACACTAATAAAATAAACTTTCATATTGAAGTTATTCTTTCATACTGATGGCAGACTAAAAATTTTACTGAATTGAGGGGAGTGCCAAGCGCATCGAAGTACCTGAAATCTTATTTTCATATTTTATCTTCACTACGGATTCCTAGAAGCAATAAGCACTTAGACATTCGTATTCGAGATTTACTGTCGGTTATCTGTAGATATATTTATGGCCAAAAATGAATCATAATGGAAAATAACCGAAATCGGGTACCTGCTGAAGGGTTTTCTGTATTTTGTAGAAATTTAGAATATGCTGAGGTCAAGTTAGAAACTAGGATTTTTTGGGTTATACGAAATATTATTGTGTATTTTTGCAAAATCTATCTCTCTGGATGAAACGAAACCATTACGCTATTTTGCATGAAGGAGGAATATAAAAAGCAATTTGACATCTGACGGTTTAGATTCAGTGAAAAAATAGAAATTTACACGAGGAATCTCGCAAAGCGGGGAGAGTTCGTCGTATGGCTTCTAATTTTTTGAACACAATCTCTCTGAGTAATTTAGCAGACGGTTAGTTTTCTTCAAGAAATTTTTGGAAAAATAGCAAGAATGTGCAATGTTGCCACTTTTTTATTTACAAGAATGTTTGGGAAAATAAAACTGACATGAAGTGAAAAATGGAAAAAAAATAACATTGCTCATTCAGACAAACTTTCCAAAAAATAATAACTGAAACCTGCATATCGACACCTCGTTTTCTCCTACTAAGTTCGAGATTCATAAAATTTCACGCATTCGAATATTTGCTATAGGCATAGTTGCAGCATGCAGACAGTATGCGGGTGCCTGACCTTGAGATGATTATGAAGTTTCACGAACCTTGAATGTGGCAGCGATACCGAAATCCATGAAGCCGCAATTTACCAGCCATTTTTAAACAAAGCCATAAACTCGATCTAACTTGACGAGTTACTGTTTGCTCTTAACGCAAAAATTATAGCATGCGATTGAGGATAATCGAATGATCCAGAAGGTCAGAGACGTTTGTCCATATACGTTGCCAAAGTGGGTTAGAAAAATAACAGGTTGTAATATTTTTTACGAATATTTCCGTGAATAAATATCCGATAAAACTGAAATATGATACACTGTTGTTAAATATTGACTTCAAAGTGTATGCCAACATCATTCAATTTCTTATGGTTTCAGAAAAAAAAATCGAAATTTTGAACTTTTTCGATAAAACTTCACAATCCTCACGAAATTTTGCCTTTAGTTACATAAACTCGATAATGCATAAGAACTAATTGAGATATGGAGGAAATTACAAGAAGAAATTCAACCATATACGAATTTAACCTATATCCTAAAAGCATTGAGATCCTAATTCGTCATGTTCAAAAGTAATCGTCTTAACGGCCAGACGGACGGATTTCAACATAGAATTCTTCCAACCCAGTTACTTAAGACGATTTTCGATTCAAAATTAGAAAATTAGAGACAACTGGACAGAATGATAACAATCTGTTCTTCAGAACATGCGCTCAAAATTAACAATCTACTGTCTCAAAACTATGATACGTATTTAATCCGAATCATGTGTTAATTTTGTGACAACCAAACAATTATAAAAGGGATTCAATGAGAGAATACAAAATAATAGTAGGTGTTTAGTATCATAGACTTCATGTGTCGGTGTGAAGAATACATTGATTCTCTTTCATTATGTTCCGAGGTATTAAATGCCTTCACAATACCGTGCCCACACTTTATTGTGTCGTGTAAAGAGCTCTGAAATTGGCTGCATACATGATTAATTTGAATCCACTGAGTATGGAGGAGTCAAGTGGAAATTTCTTCAACGGTAGGGAAACGAACACAGAAAGCCACTGACGTGAGGTCAGAAGCTTTACTCGCTTGTTCGAATTCTAAATATTAGATCAACTCGAAATTCTGCACGTTGGTATTCTTTACCTGAAGAAGTTCCGATCTGATTTCATCTGTACTTCCTGAGATATCGCGGAAATTCCAAATATCAACGAAAGTCGGCATATTTTCTATCTCCCGAAGTAATTATTAGATCGAATTGAAATTTGAACATTGTTGTTGAATGCTGACTTCAAGGTTAATGCCAAATTTCGATATCATCGGAAAAACTTTTCATCGAAAATTCGAAAAATTTTTCTCTCACGAGCTGATAACGAATGTACTTCTTGAGATATTGAGAAAAAAAAAACAAAAGTCCATAGAATATAACTCCGAAACCATTCTGCCGATTTTGCACAACGGACTGAACTGTTCGCGCTTCGATTCGCAACCTACCTTGAAAGTTTCAAGTCGCTACCTTGTTCCGTTGGACAGTTGGTAATCGTAGGGAAACGGACGACCAGACCGAATTGAATTTCATCAGCAAGTTCATTCAAGGAAATTTTCTGTTAAGAGTAGGAAATTCCAGACATCTGGGCAGAATGATAACGCGCCGTTTTCCAAAAGATGCTCCATATGATATACAGGATACAGGGTGTCCCCTGCACATAGCACCGCAAATGTTTCGTTCATCGAGATACAGGGTGTTAAATTTTCATTTTCCCATACTATCTGCACTCCACTAGATTATTATACGAGTTTATCGAATCTTCAGGAATCATTGCTACGGATCAAGAGCATATCCATAAAAATGAAATTATGCCTAACGGCCGGACCGTAAACACAATAACTTCCGAAAGAAACAACTTAGAAACTCGATATTTGTAGAGAAGGTTTGGACCTCAATTACAAAGGCCGAATTCGTGAATGGGTAAAATCCACCCAATGATTCCGCAGATATACCCATTAAAAATTTATTTTCCAATATTTCCAAAAATACAGATTGGATCGAATTGAACTCCGGTAATTTTTCGGAAAATGACAGTTTGAAGGTTTATACAGAATTTGATGAGAATAATATGATGAGAATATCACAGAATATTGAATATTTGAAAAAAATATTTGAAATTTTTTTTTTGCGAATTGTTCTTATGACACGATCATCACGAAATTTCGCACAATATTATTCTTCAGCATCTCTGAACTAGCTGCAAAGTTTCATCACGATTGGATCAGTATTTCTCGAGTTATACCGAAAAAAAAAACGATATAGAGAAGAAAACCACGAAATTTTACATATTTTTTTCTCCAAAACTAATGGCCGCATCGAACTGAAATTTGGTGCACTGCTGTGAAAAAAGGAGCTCAAGGTATGACTGAAATTGTTCTCAATATGAATAATGGTTTCAGGAAAAAAAATGTTTTTCGGAAAAATTTTTGTTATTGTTATTGTCGTTATGCTCCAACTGACTGCCAAGTTTGAATCCAATCGCTTCATTAGTTTCTGCAATATGAGGAAATTAACCTCAAAATTTCAAATGGCTAGAACTCCGAAACTATTCGGCCGATTTAGCCCATTAGCGAACTAAACCTTCGTATTTTGAAGTGCAACCCTTCCTGAAATTTTCAAGTAGATAGAATCCTCCGAACGCCCGTAATCGTGGTGACGCCCGGACGGCCGGACAGAATCGATTTTGACACCGGATTCGCCATCAGTGAGTCCAACCTAGTCGTTTAAGACCATTTTCGGCGCAATCGTCCAAAATTACAGACATTTGGACAAAACGATAGCACGCTGTTCCCCTAGAACATGCGCGCAAAAATGAAGAATGAATTTATTCAAAAACTTTTTCCTCAGCAGCAAATACGGCACAACTACTAGAGGCCATAAAGTTAAGTGTAACAGAAAGGCTTCTTTTTATAATATTTCAAATCAACAGTGGCTGACCACAAAAACGTTTGCGTTCACATGTTCATAGGATTTTTTTCCTCAAAATCATGCAAGGAATCTCCCCTCTTCGTTTGTACATCTAATTCGGAAACACTCTGTATACGACATCCACATCGTATGGCGGATGCATGAAAATCCAGCTCGTCTATAATAGGGGTGTTTCCTTTAAACGAAAATGCGGTAATTTTCATGAAAAACCTTAAGAACATCACATTTCAAACATATAATTTCAAAATAATATTTTTAAAAAGGTATTTGATCACCTAAAACTGAAAAATAAAAATGGGGATTTGCATTTAAAGGAATTTGTCTTGAGTGCACGATATGGCAACGTCGAATTCAGCTTTCTCGGAAAGAAAAGGACGTCAAATGTGTTACTTTGCTCAGGAAAACAGAGATAGCTATACTTCGATCTGGTTAGAGTAGAAGACAGTGACCAAGGAATAGAAAAGGAAGAGCACAGACTGTCATACTGTCATATTACTGACAAATCGCAAACGGAAATTGTTTGGTTATATTGACAAAGAACACGTGTGTACCACAGAATAAAAATAAATATTTCATTATTCTATAGTAGAAAAATCTATTCTACTGAACACCGTTGTCACTTCGTGCATGCCTGGCAAATCCCCAACCCCAATTTTGAAATCTGATTTTGAATACTTTCTGAAGGTAATTTGGGAAAATGATGAATCAAACCCATAATAATTATGATCGACCCCAAATTCAGGAAAAAAACCCATTTTCAGCCCAAAGTTCCAACATGACAGAACAACAATGACCACAAATTCAAAGCTCACTCCCACGAAATATCCGCTGCGTCAAATTTCCCCAATTTTTTTCATCCAATTGTCAATTGTTCCGGTAAAAAAACCCTCTACCGGAAACCACGGGTTTAAATATAATCTTCTTCTAAATACGGCGTCGAAATGCTATAAATATAAATATGTAGCGAAGGGCGAAAGTTATTACCTCACCTAAAATGTACAAATATCAATGAGACAGAAAGAATGCAGTCTACGACCCTCTAATGAACGTCGTGAAGTGTGCCACTGCTTCTTACCTCTTAGCCCCAAGAATCCCGCTAAGTTTCGAGCATATTTCAGCCAGGTGCGCCCGCTAAACGTCCTAGGGTTGCGCCGGAAGTGGAGATTTAACTGAGGGTCGTATCGGTCGGTCTCTTTCATTAAAGGGTTACCTCTTTGTCTAGCCCGAGAATGAACGACGTTCGTTGGGGACACTCGGGTGTTCCTATGAAATTGTAATCGAGTTTCCGAAATGTTCTGGAAGTAATTGAGTTGATTCGTGGAATACAAACATTTTCATTGATAGTCGCGATGGGGATTTATACCGTTCGATTTGATCGATCGCTTTACTAGCGCGTCAAAAGGAAATGATTCCGTTGTAGGTGTTAATAACAGCGTAGCATGGGATTATTCACTATAAACTACCAATCTATTGGCGAATGAAGATAAGCGCTGCTCCCTCTGGTGGCTATCCGAGTAACCCGAGGTACAGACATTATCATTGACAAGATATATCTGCTGAATCATTCGGTGGATTTTACCCATTCACGAATTCGGCTTTCGTAATTAATCCCCAAACCTACTCTACAAATATCGAGTTTGAAAGTCGTTTCTTCCGGAAATGGAACGGCCGACTGCGTAAACACAATTACTTCCGAAAGAAACAACTTGGAAACTCGATATTTGTAAAGAAGGTTTGGACCTTAATTACGAAGGCCGAATTCGTGAATGGGTAAAATCCACCGAATGATTCAGCAGATATACCCATACAAAATTTTATTTTCCCAATATTTCCAAAAATATAGATCAGATCCAATTGTCAGTGATATGACAGTATGAGAGTCTGTGCTCTTCTTTTTCTATTCCTTGGTCGTTGTCTTCTACTCTAACCAGATCGAAGCTATCTCTGTTTTCCTAAGCAAAGTAACACATTTGACGTCCTTTTCTTTCCGAAAGCTGAATTCGACGTTACCATATCGTGCACTCAAGACAAATCCCTTAAATGCAAATCCCCATTTTTATTTTCCAGTTTTAGGTGATCAAACTTTTTTTTAAAATATTATTTTGGAATTATATGTTTGAAATGTGATGTTCTAAAGGTTTTTCATGAAAATTACTGCATTTTCGTTCAAAGAAAAAACTGCCATTCTGCACACCCCTGTTTTTCGATGAAATTTCATCGAAACTTCTAATTGGAACTTTTTTTCTATGGACAATAATGAAGATGATAAAAGGTGGTGAATTTATACAACCAGTTTCAATTGTTCCTAGAAGGCTATCTTAAACATACCAGTTTCAGAAAAGAACAGCTTAGAGACTCGATATTTGTGAAGCAGGGATTAAGTAAGCCAAATTTTTGTATGGGCAAAAGCCATCCAATGGTTCCCAATTAATTTTTTCTATAACATTCACATTTTGATATGCAACCTACCCTGAGTAATTAAAAGCAAATAGTACCTTGAATATAACGAGATACATTTGGACAGTACAGTTCGTTTTTATCCATTTTTTTTGTGCAAATGGTTGCCCGTTTTTTTATTTCCAGGAATTTTTGACAAATTGTGAACTGTAACTGAGTGAAAAATGGTGAAATAAACAAAATAACGCATTTGCACAAAATAATTAAGTACATCCCAAAAAATAATTAATGCAGCCCCCAAAACGACACCCCGTTTTCTATTATTTACGTCGAGATTTATTAAATTCCACGCATTCGAATATTTCTCGCTGCAATTGGCATCATTGCAGCATGAAGAATGTAGGTGGGTATCCTGACCTTGAAATACAAAAAGTCGACCTGGTTGGTCTCAAGTCAATAGTCCATTCCATAATTCATCAGGAAGGCACTTTATTGAGACCAACTTTGGCCGAGAGTCAAAAATTCCAGACATTTGGGCATAATGATAACTTTTCCCCAGAATAAGCTCGTAAAAATATATTATACAATAGAACTAGAATAGAAGAATTTTTACTGGGTATATCTGCGGAATCATTGGGCGGAATTTACCCATTCACGAATTCGACCTTTGTGATTAAACCCCAAACGTACTCTACAAATCTCTAAGTAGTAACTTCCAGAGGATGAAACTTTACTTATGATACGATCCCGAATATACTTCGCGTTTAGTTGCAAGTCAGTATGCTACTACTGACAACCAATTTTCAATTCAATCGCTCAAATACATTCTAAGAAACAATTTTAAATATTCGAATTACTTCAACTCGGAAACCATTTAGTCGATTTTGCCCATTAACGAATTAAACCGTTGCATTCTGATAAGTGACCTTTCCTGAAAGTTCGCTATGTCGTTATAGTTATTGTGGCCCCGGACGGTCGGACAGAATAGGTTTTTACACCTCGTCATCGGCGAGTCCAAAATTACAGACATTTGGACGAAACGATAGCACGCCGCCCCCCAGAACATGCGCGCGAAAACAAACAAGGTGACATATTTAAAATATCCTAGCTGTCAATTCCTTTCGATACAAGCGGCAACGTCGAATGACGAAATCCTATCTCTCTAGTCCCAGAAAAAAGTATCAGACCCTCTACCATAAACCAGGTTTCTTAAAAGTCCAGAATTTCTTCCAAGAATTACTTAAATAATAAAATACCTCTTGACTCTTAGGACCATTTCTGTTTCCATTCACAGCGAAACGCACAAGAACATAACAATTATACAATTTATTGCATTGCTGTGAGTGCTGTTCCTCACACCGAAATTATTTGAACCTTCGGCAAATACACAGTGGTGCAAAACTACCGTTTGAGCAGGTAGAGCCCCTGTCGAATTATGAGCAGGTGATGTTAAGCCCTGGGAATCCATAGAATACAATTGTGATTCTCACTAGGGATTCTAACAACTGTAACACAGATTCTTCAAAGAGGGAAAGTTGGCATTTCATGGTGACTGAGAAATGTCCATGTATAGTGTTTTTAATTAGGTGGGAGAATGATCACCAATTATTCGTCCAACATGTTAACCACTTGAAAAACGAAATGAGTTAATCAGATATGGTAATCTGCATTCAACAGTGTAGGATATGTCAAAACTAATATGTTGAATTTTATCGATGACCAATATTTGTGGAACTAATATTAGATTGACTGATTTTCCTTTGTTAGAGGTTTAATATTACTAATGTCTTGCTCCATTTAATTAAATGCTTCAGTGTTAAAAAAAAGGAGGAAGTCTTCAATGAAATACAAAAACAGTATTTTTCATACAATTTTTTTTAGTGTTTTAAGTAGGTTTTTTTAGAGGTATACAACTTGATAATGGAATAAAACAAGGATAAATTTTCAAAATTGACATGAAATTGACTTTATTCAAAAGATAATCTTGTGGCATTATAATTCCAATATAATTTCTGGCATATGACCGCCACGGCTTGCTCGGACGAAATCTAATCTGGAGGTCCAATTTTCCATCACTTTTTCCAACATTTGTGGCCGTATATCATCAATAACGCGGCGAATGTTGTCCTCCAAGTGGCCCATCGTTTCGGTCATAACGACGCAGACTAGCGACTCCACAGAAGAAAGTCTAGCAACGTTAAATCGCACGATTTTGGAGAGCAATTCACGGGCCCGGAACGTGAAATTATTCGGTTATCGAACGTTTCCTTCAGTAAATCAACTGTGGCACGAGCTTTGTGACATGTTGCGCCGTCTTGTCGAAAACACAGCTGCAAACCAAGAGGAGAATTCTTGTGCACGATGGTGTATAGACTGATTCGAGTCTTCCTCTACAACTTCAAAATGTCAAAAAACACGTATAACATTATAAATCGGCCAAACCTTTTTGGAGTTGTACGCATTTGAATTTTTGAACTTATTTTCTCGAAATATTAGGAACAAATGATACAATCGGATTCTAATTTGGTCATTAGTTGTAGAATACCGAATCGACACTACTTGCTAATTTTTTTTGGAACGTAGTATGATTAGAAAATCCGAAAATTTTCCAAATACTGGTTGAACTTCATTTCCGGAAATTATTCATCATATTTCAATGAGATTTTGTGAGACCTCTAAGTCATTTCAAAATAGAGTAGAGTATCAAATTCCAGTTTGATCAGATCTGAAAATTCGAAGGTATTGGGAGTAATTTTCAGAATAGCTCAAAAAAATACTCATCCGATCATGATTCAACTTGATAAGTTGTTGGCAAATCATTAGGTACAATTTTATGCAAAATTTCGTGATGACCGTGTCCACAACACAATTATAGAAAAATTCAAAATTTTCTTCACATCAGTACATTTCTAGAATTTTTCTTTAAACGAAACAAAGGCACATCACAGAAATATTTTGGAGGGGAAAATGAGAATTTTTCTCTAAAAAAAATATCACCCTGTAGATTCACGTAGAAAACCCCACGATGTAAACCTTAAACTCAATTTGACAAATTCCAGCAGAATTTCTAGTGAATTGCAGATGCTAAACAGCCCCCCCCCAAGTGGTTTCCCCCCATTAAGAAACATTGTATAAAAGGAACACCAAATATTGCAATCAAAATAATTATTAAGTATACCAGAAATATTTTATCTTTTCAAATTTCACGAATAATAATTGCCAATATGATGAATGAATGAGCTTCATTTGGCAAAAATTTTGGAATATTTTTAGCCAATCATTTCTCACAATATTTATATTATATTATTTATATATTTATTTCCACACAAATAATGATCACACTAATGGAGGAATTCACAACTGCATTTATGGAGATTCCTCTTTCCTGAATTCAACACAAGCTATTTCAAGAATGTGATAAGAGAGGATGAGAGATTTCGAATACTTTTCACAGTTTAACGCAAGGTACTCAAAGCTCATTTCAAAAACTGTTATTCAGTCGTCCGTTCACAACTTTACAGATGAACATAAAGTCATTAGTACGAAGATTACAGAAGTGTGTAAAGATGATGATTTATTATTTGTCATTGTTATGAGGGATGTTTCAAGAAACATTAGAAGAATAACAATAGCAAATAAATCATTTTTGTAAACTCGTCATCAGTGTGTCCGAATGCATTTTAGGAATTTTTAACCCGAACTGCTTACTAACTGACAAAGCCTTGAATAATCTGTCCGCAAACAGAGAATCATTTGAAAGGAACTATATTATAGGATTTTGAAAATTCAGGGTAGGTTCATGAAGTAAAATAAAAGATCAATAAAGTTCTCATCGGGTTTGAATTTAGACGCTAGATGAAATTTTACACAAGGGTTTATTATTTTTTAAGTTAAATAATCCAATAACATTAATAGATAAAATAAAACTTACATATTATTCATAACTCATTGGTTTCCGGGTTAACATTTTTAGGTTGAGTTATACAATAGTAATCAACGTTGAAAGTTTCATGAAAATCCGGTGGTAAATTTTCGAGAAAAATTTTTTTCCCTCCCACCCTCAGTTTTGACTCCTAAGGGTACACCGATCCTGCTGAAAATCTTGAAGTACCAATCTTTAGCCATACACGATTTTTCTATCAAGTTTCACGGATTAATTTATTCAAATCTATATATTTCAAAATGTAAACTGTGAAAATTTCAGGGGGGGTAATTTTTTTTTGGTCGATCAATAAGGTTTATTATTTGATTTCATCAAAATAAACATTACGTGAAGCCAAATATAGCCGTGTGATGAAGTCGTATTTCTACATTAATTGATCAGTGGATTCTGGCAGATTTTAAATATGCCAGACTGAAATGAGGTCCAGAATCTATACAGGGTGGTTGGAATGACGTTTACTTATAGTTATCTGCATAAACTAACCTGACCACTACATGTGTACTATTTTTATCGAAAGAGAAATCGAAATAAATAACTCTGATATCGATAGAAGGGAGCTGTCTAATTTTATGTTAAAGCGATCATTTAAGTGTCATAAAGTGAAATTAAATGATCGAAATAATCATACCTGATTAAATCGACAATATTCCGCAGGCTTTAGTGAAACCAATAATTATGTTGGATCGAATCGAATGAATTAAATATGAAGTGGAAGAGAGAAAGAGGAACTTATGAATGATTTAATATTTGCATTGGTTAATGAATTTAGGTAGTTAATCGAAATCATAATTTTTCATCGAGCCTAGAAATAGGAAAAATCGGTAGCAATCACACAATTTCTACAAATATATCTTGATGAGAAACTTGTATTTTATTTTTTTAAATTTTTTTTACTAATAGGTCCAATAAAAGCATTTCAAATCTGCGGCACTTTTTAAAAGGCCATCGCATTATCTTCAAAGCAAGGTATACGTCAAGCCCCTTCCCATTCAAGAGTTTAGGGGTTGGTGTCATCATGCTCGCAGAGTTTATAAAAAGTGATTGAAATCAACATTAAATGTCCCCTTACGAACTTAAGTTCATTTCTTTTTGCATTTTTTCTAATTTTGCATGGGACAGAGATATTAAGGCTTTTATCTTTTCAAATTGACACACTGTATATAAGGTTAGAGTTTCGTAACGTATTAAAATATTATGCGAAGTAATATATTTCTTCGCCCAATCAATTCAGGATATAAATCGAATTTTTTTGACGATATAGTTAGAGAATAAGGAATTTTTAAGTGAGAAAACATAAATGCAATAACTAAGCATAACTGACTAAAAAAAATCATTTATAGAAAAAGTATATCGAAGATGAAAAAAGATTATTCACTTATCCTCAGACTTCCAAATAAACCTAACTCAAATCCTAAATGAAATAAAAGAATGCATAAAATTATTGAAATTTATGCAACACACACACATACAACCTGTAAGCTTAAACTCATTCAGGTGATATAAAAATAATCCGTAGATATACTCGTTAAAAATTTTATTACTCCAATATTTAAAAAATACAGATTAGATCGAATTGGAATCCAGTACTTCATCGAAAAAACCTAGAAAAGCACTGACGTGATGTCAGCAGCTTTTGCGCGTTCAAAGGATATCACCAAAAAAGAACATGCGCGCAAAAGCTGCTGACTTCACGTCAAGGCTTTTCTAGAATTTTGTTTATGTAATTAACTGGCAACTATGCAACGTTCTTCAAACATATAGATTTTTGGATTTTCCAATAAAAATAATACCAGTGACTCAATTTTTCTACACCCGTTGAATTTTAAACCACGAGCACAGTTATTTTTTCTTTGGGGAACTTTCCATCTTCATAGGTTTCTCCTGTTTACTACGTAAAGTATGGGTTTGTTTGTTATAACCGATAAACCTTGTCGAATATAGCAAATACTAAAGTTCGTTTTAGTCGGAAGTTCTTTATCAACTGGTTCGTTTTTTGCGAACAAAATTAACACATGTTTGATGGTACTATTTTAAGTTTAAAATTGGTTCGCTATAAACGATAGTTCGTTACAAGCGGATCCGTTATAAGCGGACATTACTGTGTTTCAAAGTAAGTGAGTTACTGTAAAGTAACTATACAGGGTGGTCCAAGTAGTGACGTCAATAATTTTCTCTTAGATTCCTCACTCCTGGGGAGTTTTCGAGTTATAATTATTTTTGTTTTTTTTTCAAGTTATTGGACCAGTGAGGTTTCAAAAATTTTTACCTTTCTATGTAGTAGGTATTTTGCAATTTCTTTTGCGTAACATGATATCCCCGAACGTTGTTTTGACAACAGAAATAACTTAGCTTCTTGAAATCACTCAAAGTTACTCGAAAAACGCAGTTTTCAGTAGGATTCAATCAAACATTCAACCTCAATATTGAAAATACAGAAAGAAGTTTTCATAGCTTCTGGCTGCGTTTAAAAAGTTCGCACGGTCCTACCAAAATCATAAGAAAAAAATAGTACTATATTAGCCTTTTATTGGTGTAATCGGCCTTCGGAGGCGGATAGGCTTAAAATAATTGAAACACGATTAAAGATATTTTTCTACTTTTTTTTCTATGGTGAAGTAAACTTGAAAATGTAGGTTTAAAGTGATTTTAATTGGAATTCCTGTGAAATAATTGAAGCTAGTGTTATTTTTACATCAAGATGGATCTGTCCTGCGCGTCAGCCAGACCCAAACCTCATCCATTTTTCTATTTGGGGAATTCACAAAGAGCTGTAAGCGACGAAATGCAACAACGAAACAGAATAAAGACGAAAACTTTTAGAAGCGGAAAGAAAAAAAAATTATTGAAGTGAAGAGTAATTTTCCAGTAATTGTGCTTTTATTTCTCATCAAACATCGAGTAATTCCAAAACTACCAATTTTCAAATATGCTTACATTTTTAATCAGTGGTGAGACCGAAATTATTGTGAAAATTACACGAGCTACAGTTAGTTCACAGGAATTTCAATTCAAATTATTTTAAAATCACATTTTTGAGTTTAATTCACCATAGGAACGATAAAAAGTAGAAAAATAACTTTAATCGTGTTTCAATGATTTCTAGCCTATCCGCCTTCGAAGGCCGATTACAGCAAGAAAAGGTACAATTTTTTTCCTACGATTTTGGTAGTTTAGTGTTTTGACCTGAATTGGTTTATTCAGGTGTTTTGGGGATTTCAATAATAGATTCCCCGTACGGAATAATTAATCGCACTTGATTAATTCTGTCGTTATCAAAATGAAGACACGACAGACGAAAATTTTCTGATCTTTATCAGAAAATGTTGATGCTTCTAAAATAAGCAGATAATTGAAGAACTTATCGACCAGTTGATCAATATCGTTGCACTTATGACACGAAAATGGTGTTGAGGTGTATTAAAAAAGCACTTTTAACACGTAACAAAAAATGTATTTTCTTGTATCTGTATTAGATAACAAGACCGAAATGGTATACAAGTGATTTGCACAATAGTATCTTCCTTCTATATCTTATTCGATAGCAAGGTCGAAGCGACTTTCAAATGAGAAGTTACGATTTTTACAACACAAGAATTAACGTAAAAGTCTTTTTTATAAATTTGAGAGCGACGGTTGTTTACTATACAACGGTCAAATGAAGAGTGTCTAAAAACTAACTAAACCCAAATTAAGAAAATTCCCTTCTTCACATTGTAGAGGGAGAATATAAATTTTGATTGGTTTTTTGAATTAAGCGACGCCCTTCTAAAATCCGAAAAAACCCCTCAGATTGGCTGGTGTGAAAGAGAGAGCACAAATGTGTGAAGGAAATTTCCCTAAATGGTTCAGGATGATAAATTCTATAAACTGTCACATGTGATGACTGGATTCTTCGAGGACCGAAGTATGCCACCCACAAAGCTCCGATTCATGGAATGCTAAGAGCTTGAATTTTATCCGAGTGTATTCTGTCATGCAAAAGTATACTTTATTGTTGGCTTGAGATGAAATGCTCTTAAAGCCGGTGTCAATTGATTTAAACCAAAAAATATTGAATTTCGAGCATATTCCTGGGAACCAAAGAATTCAGACTCCCACGTTGCAGGAGCAACAAGGACCGTGCGAAGTTTTTAAACTCAGCCAGAAGCCAAAAAATTTCCTTTTTGTATTTTCAAATTGAACTCTGAGCGACTTCAGGAAGCTAAGTTATTTTTTTTAATAAAACAATATTCAGGGAGATCATGTAACGGAAAAAAAACTACAAAAAATCGCGTAACATACATGGGATACTTTTGGATACCCCCAAGCGTGAGGAATCTAAAAAAAAATTATAGACGATTTGATTTGGACCACCCTGTATAGGATACTTCTTTCCGACCGGTCTGTTCATAAAGAATATACCGGTACCCTCAATTCAGGTGTCTCATGCACCGGTTCGACTTCACAAATCGTCCTGGATTCATGAAAAATACCTTCGTATCTGCCGCAAACTATTTTGCATATGTATGGTGCACGCTCATCGGAAATTTTGTCTTTTACCAGGCAAGGTCGAGCGTTATGACGTCTCGACAGAGAACCAACAATGATAATGAGCTGCAATTCGCCGATGAGGTTGCCGGGGGGACCTTGGCCCACAAACGGACGAGGTTTTCCTAGGTTCCGAGCGTGCCTAAATCCCCCCTGAAGGAAGCCGTTCCGAAGCTCTCCCTCCGCTTTTCCCGTATCATATAAAATGGCGGACGAATTGAGGATCTCTGGAAATTTTATCTGCGTCGATTTCTCAACGACTTGTTTTCATATTGTGACTATCGTATCGCGTTGTTTTTTCGAGAATATTGTTATTGATTGGTTCCTTGTTCGATTTGCGAAATTATAGGCTATGTGATTTTGTAGATGCTGTGCGATATTTTCTGTGATAAGATGATTAGAGGAATACGTTCATTTCAATAGCGAATGATATGGATATTGATTATTTTTTTGAAAACATAATAGGTATAATTTTTCAGGTTTTCTCAAGGTTTTCACTTCCAATATATACAGGGTGTAACTAAATAAGTGTAAAACATTGAAGGTGGTGATTCCTCATCGAAAAAATGATAGGATCTTTCGTATGAAGAAACTTCATTGGAGCATCCCTTTTTAAGAAACAAACCCCTTAAAGGGGGTACATAAAATTTGTATAACAATTTTTTTCACAAGAACTAAAAAAGTTACAATATTGAAATTAACCTGACGTTTTCTACTACCAAAAAAACACTCAGCCAGTAATTTATTTGGTTTACCCCATGGTTATAAGGGGTGGAAAACGCAACCCCTAATATTTATTTGCAATGTAACTTTTTGTCTTATTATTTGTTTACCATTTAAAAATTTATTTCCGATAGCCTGTTTCATTCTAAACAAAAAATCTCTGTTGGGTTTTTTGCCCAAAATGAACCAGTTAGCAGCAAAAAATTATTTTACGAACAACTACAGCGATACATCGTCATAAATGCGAAAATACGAAACTAATCTATCTAGTAGGTTGCTATTAGCGACAGTGACAATTTAATTGGTATGACGCTGGTTGCGTTTTCCACCCCTTACAACCATGGGGTAAACCAAATAAATTACTGGCTAAGTGTCTTTTTGGTAGTAGAAAACGTTAGGTTAATTTCAATGTTGTACTTTTTAGTGCTTGTGAAAAAAATTGTTATACAAATTTCATATACCCCCTCTAAGGGGATGTATCTTAACAAGGGATGTTCCAATGAAATTTCTCTATATGAAAGATCCTTTCTTTTTTTCGCTGAGGAATCACCTCCTTAAATGTTTTCCACTTATTTAGTTACACCCTGTATACTCATTCAGAATTTTATTTCCCCAATATTTACAAAAATACAGATGGGATCGAAATTAAATTTAGAAGTTCATCGAAAAATCACAGATCGAAGGTTCGTACAGAATTTCGGAGGATAGTATGATTACAAGATCACAGAATATTGAATATTTGAGAAAAAAAAAATTTAATTTTTTTTCAAATTGTTTCAATGACACGATAATCACGAAAATTCGCATTGAACTGAAATTTGGTAAACTGCTGCGGAATATAAAGCTCAAAGTATGACCAGAATTTTATCCGAATGTAATCGATAGTTTCTGGAAAAAAATTTTTTTGAAAAAAATGTTGGAAAATAGTTCTTTCAAAATTTACTGACAACAAGATCCCAAGAAAATTTCGCGAAATGTTGCGAGTCCTAATGTTTCAACCAAATGCCAAGTTTCAATTGAATCGCTCCAGTGGTTCTCGAGATATCAGGGAAATAAACTCCAAACGTCAAATAGCTATAACTCCGAAACTATTCGACCGATTTCACCCATTAACCCTATTTTGCAAGGGCGTATTCTGAAAATAATTTCTATTTAATTTTTAATAGTTCTTTTTCAGGTTTTGGGTGAAGGTTTACAAAAAAACTTGAAAGGAATGCAAAATTCTTCCGAAATTTCTTTTAATCGATATAATGGGTATCCACTCCCGATGTAGAATTATTTCATTCTCTCGAAATTTACAAAATCACAATTGCTGAAAACTCAACTATTGTGATATTTTTGAGCGTTTGCTCTTGGTAAAAAGCTCCACAAGCAAGCTCATAATTACATGAAGTTGGAAGAGTTCTCAAAAAATAAGATAACCGATGAATATTTCATAGTCAAATTGAAGGAAATACCACTTAGGTTAGTAAAAGTAACAAAATAACCTGGTAGACATATCAATTGAAAATTTTATTTGGCCACTGAGTATTTTCAAACATCCCATGGAACCGATATCTTGAACTCTAATGAAAACTTACGATTTGGAGGCTCATGTTGAATTCAGCAAAATATTACGGATACTTTATGAAAATTGGTGGGGGGAGGAGATTGTTGTTGTTGTTGCAAAATGGTGCATGAGCCAGGACCAATCAATCACTTTGTCCCTATTGGGAATTTCTTATGCCCACAAAGTTAGCAGAGCCACTTGCACGGAAGTCAATGAGAACCATCTCATTAATTGTCGTATATTGTCGAGAATTTGTCGTGAAAGAAAAAAATTTGTCGCGCTTCTAGTTTTTCTCTTAGGGGTGGCTCTGCTAACTTAATATTAAGTTAGCAGGGCCATTCTGAAATATGCATCGAATTCGATCAAAAATTTTATGAATAATTTTCTAGTATTGGTCGTAGACCATCTAACCTGAAAAAACCAGAAAAAATATTTTTTTTATAGCTTTTTTATAGGCTTTAATGAAATGTTCTGGTTTCCTAGGAAATTTGTCAGATTCGGCAACACTGCATTGGTAAACTGATATTTCAGGTATATTTTTCGTATCATTATTGACTGATATTGGGTGGTATGTGTTAAATCTTCTATTTACCGAAATGAACAATTTTCGTTTCAATGCTGAATAATGGAAATATTCCATTCTTACGGATATATTGTACATCGACGTAATTTTGTGATACAAGAAAGTTAATTAGATGACCGTTTTTTCTTCCGGAAATGAGTTGAAAGATTGAAGGACGACCAAAACATATTTGTCGTGAAAGAAAAAAATTTGTCGTGCTTTTTGTTTTTTTTCGAAAAGGGTGGTACTGCTGAGTGCTAACTTAATATTAAGTTAGCAGAGCTCTTCTTAAATATGCATCGAATTCGATCAAAAATGTTATGGATAATTGTCGAGTATTTGTCGTAGACCATCTAACCTAAAAAAACAAGAGGAAATCATTTTTTTTAATAGTTTTTCATAGGTTTCAATGAAAAAACGGTCATATAATTAACTTTCTTCTATCACAAAGTCGATTGTAATCAGTGAGAATAGAATATTTCCATTATTCAGCATCGAAACGAATATTGTTCATTTCGGGAAATGGAAGATTTAACATATACAACCCAATATCAGTCAATAATGATACGAAAAATATACCTGAAATATCAATTTACCAATGCAGTGTTGCCGAATCTGACAAATTGCCTAAGAAACCAGAACATTCCATTAAAACCTATAAAAAATCTATAAACAAATGATTTTTTCTCGTTTTTTCAGATTAGACGGTCTACGACAAATACTCGACAATTATTCATAACATTTTTGATCGAATTCGATGCCTATTTTAGAATGGCTCTGCTAACTTGATACTAAGTGAGCAGAGCCACCCCTAAAAAAAATTATAAGCGCGAGAAATTTTTTTCTTTCAGGACAAATTCTCGACAAATATACGACAATTAATGAGATGGTTTTCATTGACCTCCGTGCAAGTGGCTCTGCTAACTTTATGGACATGAATTTCTTCAAAATTATCGAAATCGTCGTTACTTTCTTCAGCCCATTTTCGAGCTCTATCTTTCAACTTCGGCCAATTAAGTATCGAAAATCGAAATACATATCGTCCAAATCCATTTCTGAGTTTAAGCTCGCCCCAATTCACCCCTTATTCAATGGAATACTATGGAACCCAAATTTCCCTTGTTCAATTAGTATAGTTCCGAACTAGTGAAAGCTTTCGAATCACCTCAGCGATAGATTCACCCTCTTCAGCCGATCAAGTGGGGAAAGTCTGAAAGATTCGACAGTTCGAATTTATAGTTCTGCGAACTGGAGAATGCATTCCGTATTCAATTAGTATACAGTAGAGTGCAGAACATGAAATTTACCTTTTCGACACATCAATTGAGCCAGGCGTGTATAAGATTTAGTAAGAAATGGACACCGCCCAGATTTTTCTATTGGTTGCAAAATGGCGCAGGATACGGGAATAATGATGATTTTTTTTCGGGGAGGTTTCAAAAATACTTATGATAATGCCGATATATGGTCTGTTTGTCATGTTCATGAAAGTTTTTGAAAGTTACTAAGTCACCTCTTCCTCATGTAATAGTGGGGTACCAGCCCAATTAACGTCTACTATTGTGATTCGAAAACTCTGGAATTTCTAAGTGTTGCGTTCATGGAGAAAATAGAATGAACTACATTGTGAAGCGGCCCAGTCATGTGGAATAACTTACGTCTGTAGGCAGAGCACACTATACTTTTTACCTTTGAATATTAAATCATATCTTTTCTTTATTTCTATCAGAAATTCATTTTTTTTCTACATTTGTCATTATTACAAATATGCTGCAACGAGTATGACTTTTTGTTGTTCGAAAAAAATATTCTTAATGATATTTCAATTGAATGAAAAGAAAATAAAACTGTGGAACTCTATACATCAATCGATCGCAAAAAATTTGCTTCATAACCGAAGGATATTAACCGCATTCTTCATTTCTAGAATAATTAATTTGAGTTTCTATGAAGAGTACCCTTTTTTTTCAGTAGAAATATTAATGATACCTAATGAGTGCCATT
This sequence comes from Myrrha octodecimguttata, assembly GCA_958510865.1. NCBI lineage: Eukaryota > Metazoa > Arthropoda > Insecta > Coleoptera > Coccinellidae > Myrrha > Myrrha octodecimguttata. The sequence goes on from OY294058.1 coordinate 63,887,830, forward strand.
ACGATGTTAAGTTTTCCACAGCTTCTCTTGTATACTGAGCCATTCCAGAAAGAAAAGTAGAGGCTTGAAGTCAAGAACTTTAAGCTTGTTCTATACTCTGCTATGTAATTGCATAAGGTATGTATCGTGGCGAGTTCGAACTCAAAAAAAAGCTGAAAGATAGATATAAGCTAACAAGTAAACTGAAGAACACCTTTCGACTTTTCTGAGTAATTTATAAAAAATTCTAAAAATCGACAAAACAAAGGATCGGCCCCGGCGAATTCGCCTTTTTGCAGCTTAGAAAATTATTCTTTCGCTAAGATCTCATTGACCTGTCCAAAAATATTTATATATCTCTAAGGTTCAAAGATGGCCTTGATTCGATTAGGTTCCTATTCACGTTTTGGATATTGAAAGCAATGGGTCCAAATGGTCTCAACGACAACTTGAGAACAGAACGTGCTAACAATATTGCTATCATGGACTTCCATAATTGGTGATTTCAGAGCTGACAACAATGTATTTTGTGACTTTAGAGCTACAAGGAAGAAGAAAATAACCCCTTCTTCGTGAGTTTTCCTTATGATTTCGCATATATAACCTCTATCTACGGCTTTCTTTTTTCATGTAAACATCGACATAAAAAATGTTAGGAAACGAAACGAGTAAAATTGAACCATAACCAATTTCCTGGATACCAATCGAATATTGGTTACCAGAAATCAAATGCAGCAATTTTATTCGGGCGTTAATAACTCGAAATTCGATGAACTTTTTCGTTGGCACCTCGAAGGGATTGCTGTTGTTGAGATGATTAGAATGATCATCTCAGCTGTTGTCAACTATGAGTCTGAGAATTTTCCTCGAAATTAAATATTCTAGAGATCCTTGAACACATTTCCATTGACATATACTTTTTTTATTCATGTAAATAAACATGGACTTATTCAAAAATGTTACGAAACAGATAAACCAATTAGAGTCAAATTGAGCAGTTTCCTGGATACCAATACAATATTGGTTTCCAGAAATCAAATGCAGCAATTTTATGCAGGCGTTAATGATACGAAATTCGATAAACTTTTCTGTTGGCAATCCGACGGGATGGCTGTTGTTGAGATCATTAGAATGATCATCTCAGTTGTTGTTTTTTATGCCGGTATTTCAGTCTAAAAATTTCGCGTAAAATTAAATAATCTAGGGAACCTTGAACAAATTTCTATTAGCACATACTTTTCTATCTTCAATATTTTCGAATTTTAGAAAGAAACAATACTGAAACAAATGGATCTCTGTAAGATTCCCTTTCTAACCTTTATTGTTATCAAGCATAGCAACCACTATTTTGATGTTGCTAAAATAGCAATATTGATAGCAAGATTCTTGTTGAAGTGACAGATCATATCGCTCAAAATCGTTGATGAGAATACTAATAATTCCAATCTTGTTATTATAGCAATATCTTTTCCTATCAATATTGCTATTTGCGAACAGAATCGACCTGGTTGTCAGGAAAAACCCATAATAGTTCTTCAAGAACATTATAATGTCGCATCCATATTTTCAAGCCACAGTGGGGGTTTTTCCTTTAAACGAAAATGCAGTAATTTTCAGGAAAAACCTTTAGAACATCACATTTCAAACATACAATTTCAATATTATATTCTTTAAAAATATTTGATCACCTATAACTGAAAAATAAAAAGAGGCAACGTCGAATTCACGTTTCTCGGAAAGAAAAGGACGTCAAATGTGTTACTTTGCTTAGGAAAACAGAGATAGCTATACTTCGATCTGGTTACAGTAGAAGACAACGACCAAGGAATAGAAAAAGAAGAGCACAGACTGTCATACTTTCATATTACTGACAAACCGCAAACGGAAATTGTTTGGTTATATTGACGAACAACTTGTGTGTACTACAGAAGAGGAACGAATATTTCATTATTCTATAGCAGAAAAAGCTATTTCAATAAACACCGTTGTCACTTCGTGCATGCCTGGCAAATCCCAAACCGCAATTTTGAAATCTGATTTTGAATACTTTCTGGAGGTAATTTGGGAAAATGATGAATCAAACCCATAATAATTATGTTCAAATTTCCATTTGCAGTATTAACCCAAATTCAGGAAAAACCTCCATTAAGAAACTCTTCAACATTTACGCATGGACTGTTTTAAGAGTTCTCGTAAGAAAGGAGCAGCTTCTCGCTAGAGGTCGTTGGCATCGTATACGTTGCATGACAATCATATGGTCAGCTGTATATGCTGCCTGGACGGAATGAAGATCATTGGCTCGAGGAATAATATCCGGAACCATCAACAGATAAGACATAATATAGTACACAACGTATTATTGCGTAGGTCATGTCGTCTAACCATTGAGGTGCGTTATCGGGGATATCCAGAGCTTCCGTTCGGGAACAGGAGGAAGTAACTTTTCTCCTGTTATTGTGGGCTACGAAAGTTCGATTAGGTGATAAACGAAGCGAAACCGAAGTGATATTTCTTCGGATGAAGGAGCAGATATAATTGATGGATGAAATATTTTCAGCTTTCGATAGACGACTTCGGTCCAAGTTGCCAAACCACGAATTTCGTCGAATTTATAATACTATCACGGGGGAAGGGGAATTTCAGAACAAATTCGACATGATAAGGTTGACGTTATTTATAAATATCCGTAAACGGTGTTTCGGCTTCAAAAACTAGAAAATTCGTTTCAAATAAAGGTTTTTGTTAAGATCATATCCGATTGGATGAATTTCAAGTTGGGATTCCTGATTTCATTTCGACAGTGTTAAGTTCATTTAGGATATATTCCGCAAATCAACTTGGTTATTCCGGTTGCCGATTTTCCGTTCCGTAAATATGAAATATTCGGTTGGTTCCTCAAAACAGGTTAATTACGGAATTTGATCGATGAAAAAGCAATCTTTCTGTCACCGGAACGACAGTCAATGTTCTATGGTAGCATATCCATAGCATAGAACCATGATGTAAGCAAAACATGGTGTGCTCATCTGCTCGTCTGTGATCGTATTTACCAATGATGACGTCACTTTCTCCATTCAAATTCAAAGCACAGAATATATATTTCCTTGAATTTCAATGAAAAAAGTGACATCATTGGAAAATACGATCACAGATGAGCAGATAAGCACACCATGTTTTACTCACATCATGCATAGAACCATTTTTATTTCCTTTATGATCCCTAGAACAATCTATATTCACCTTATGATCCATAGACCATAGAATGATGTAAGTGAAACATGGTGTGCTCATCTGTGATCATATTTTCTAATGATGACGTCACTTTTTTCATTCAAATTCAAAGCACATTATATATATTTTCTTGCATTTTAATCTTGTTGACGTTGACTATGAAACTTGACACTATTGACAAGAGATCAGGAATCCCAACTTAATTTCCAAAAAAAAACAGAGTTCATCTTCACAAAACCCGTATTTTTTCAAGGTTTTTTTTTTCGACACGAATCTAAAGTTTAACTAACAAGAAAGTCGTGTAACACTGGCATTTCCACGTGTGCGTCAGTCCTAAGGCCAGACATTTCCCAGACCAATGTAAAGAGTGTTTTTTTTAGAGGTATAGAACTTTGAAATGGAATAATACAAGGATGAATTTTTAAAATCATGAAATTAACTTTTTTCAAAAGATAATCTTTTGCCATTAAAATTTAAATATAATTGCTGGCATATGACCGCCACGGCTAGCTGGGACGTAATCTAATCTGGAGGTCCAATTTTCAATCACTTTTTCCAACTTTTAAGGCCGTATATCGGCAACAACGCGACGAATGTTGTCCCACAAGTGGTCGGTCGTTTCAGGCTTATCGGCGTAGACTAGCGACTTCACATATCACAGAAAATAGTCTAGCGGTGTTAAATCGCATGATCTTGGAGGCCAATTCACGAGTCCGGAACGTGAAATTATACGGTTATCAAACGTTTCCTTCAATAAATCAATTATTGCACGAGCTGTGTTACATGTTGCGCCGTCTTGTTGAAACGCTACGCTCTACACTACAGCAGCAATGGCTTCATTGTTCTCACTGTACGACCTCTCTGTGGATGCGTATAATCAGTTAGAGTAAACGTGGTGCGTAAACGGTCCATAGTTAGTCGAATTAATTGCTCTGATGGACGATTATGTTGACCGTAAAATTAACGTAGAGAACGATACGTATTTCGAACAGAACCATTATTTTCAAAAATAAATTTGCACAATTTGGAAGCGTTGTTCAGGCGTCAGTCTATTCATGTTGAAATGCCAGACCAAATTGATCACAAATCACTCGACAGCTGACGAAATGGCCGCCAGTTAAAACCAACTCAAAGTTCTGTACCCCTTTGGAAATCGACCGAACAAGCGCCCAATTCATCAAATTCCGAAAAAACAAGAAAAAGTAAGTTCCCCATTTCCCATGGTTTTCGACATCTTAAAGGTGGGTACAATCTGAGTTTCTCCTGTTAGAAAATTTGAATTGAAACACGAAAATGACCGAGCGCGCGAAACCTGTCGACTACAAATCAATGCTTTTTCCATGGAAGCTCGACATTTAATTATCGGATGTCGAATACGGATACGTTCAATTAAAGTGTTTTACATTCGATAAACTCACTCCCACATAACAGATATCTATGGTCTTGTCACTCCGACGTTAAAAAAATGGATTTTTTTACCGCGACGAAAAACACGCTGTCTGTATCAGGAAGGTGGGCGTCATTCCTGTCATTTATATTCATCATTATTGTTGTTAGTGATTGGTTTATAATAGATGCATAAAAAACATGGTGCGGACACTCACTGACATATACCGAGTCCGAATATTGTCAAAATACAGCGCTATTGTTGAACTATTCTCGGCGATAGATGTCATCGGGTAAACTGCCATATAAAAGCTGAAATATTTACAAAAGTAATCGTCATGTCAGTTTGAAACTGGTCAGATCAGAGGGTTCTTTCGATCTTCCAAGTTGGACAATACAGTATTTTCAAGAATTTCCGAAAATAAGTTCATTTTGATCAATTCGAGTTATGATGATTCATTTTAGAATTGCGAAAATATACAGGGCGAGCCTTCTAGTTGTACATAAATTGGAACCATAGATTCCTTTCATCGAATAATTGATAATAATTAACCATTTTTGCAGGTTTGGCTCAGGTTAAAAGCTATAAGCATTCAAATATTTCTCAATGTGCTAATACACTCCTGCACTTTGTTTACGAGCTTAACGCGGATATTTCCCACGCTGATTTGTATTGCAGAATTATCAATCCATTGCTTGAAATTCAAAGAAGTATGATTGGAAAAAGTGATTTACTCACTTGATTCTTCTGATTTGTGACTTTTCGAGGTATTCTTGTAAAGAAAATATTTCACTCGGCTTGACCATTGAAACACAAATCTTCCACTTGCTATTCGTGCAATATCCAATTGTTTCCACAATGAGATACTACTCAATTTCATTCTAGCCCATTCTTATATTGAAAGTTCCATTATCAGCCTGATTTTCATCACATTTATGAATGAATAATATGTAATCACTGAACTAACCTCAAAAAATTGATTGAACTCTAGAATTCTATGGAAAGTCTGGTCCATAGAGATGGACTATCTCTATGGTCTGGTCACCGAATACAATGGGCCTAATATTTGGCCTCTGCGTAATAGATAAATTTTTGAGAGTATTATGTGTTCCAGGAATATGTGGGATGAGCTTAATTCACGGAACTTACTAGATCAGGACCGGATCCACGAAAATAGTGAAATTTCTCGGAGAAAAAATAAAGAATAATTAAGTATTCTTAAATGATTGAGGATTCTTATCCTGATTAAATATGAACTTTATCTGCATTCTTCATGCTGATTTCTTGAAGTTTTATTTTTCGGGAAGTCTATAAACAGAAAACCGTGTGAAGTTAGATAATTTCATTACAGTAGAATACATGTCATAGTTATAGAAAACTTCACACCAACATTCAATAGACGACTTCGGCCCAAGTTGCCAACCCACAATTTACTTAGCAAGTTTACTTTCACTGGGGAACGGGAATTTCAGGACAAATTCGACATGATAAGGTTCGCATTATTTATAAATAACCGTAAAACATGCCTCGGCTCTTCAAACCAGATAATTCCAAAATATAGGTTTTTGTTAAGATCGTCCCCGATTGGCTGAAATTTGAGTTGGGATTCCTGATTTCATGCAAACAGTGTCAATTTTCATAGGATACGTTCCGAAAATCAACTATGTTGTTTCGGTTGCCGATTTTCCGCTTCGTAATTATGAAATATTCGGATGGTTCCTGGAACAAGCGTGTGAAAAAGGTTATTTACGAAATCTGGTTGATGAAAATGCGGTCGATTTACTGTCACCAGAACGATTTTCTATGGTAAATATCCTTAGCATAGAACAATCTATGTTTACTTTAGGTTTGTTTTGGTTCCGAGTTCAGAACTGTACGGGACGGTTCTAGCACAGATCTATGTTCTGGTGACAGTAAATCGACCGCATTTTCATCAACCAGATTCCGCAAATAACCTTTTTCACGCGCTTGTTCCAGGAACCATCCGAATATTTCATGATTACGAAGCGGAAAATCGGCAACCGAAACAACAGAGTTGATTTTCGGAACGTATCCTATGAAAATTGACAATGTTTGCATGAAATCAGGAATCCCAACTTAAATTTCAGCCAATCAGGGACGATCTTAACAAAAACCTATATTTGGAAGGAATTATCTGGTTTGAAGAGCCGAGGCATGTTTTACGGTTATTTATAAATAATGCGAACCTTATAATGTCGAATTTGTCCTGAAATTCCCGTTCCCCAGTGAAAGTAAACTTGCTAAGTAAATTGTGGGTTGGCAACTTGGGCCGAAGTCGTCTATTCATTCGTAGTAACCATGTCAAAGCTACAAAAAAAGGATTTTTTTTTGAAATTTCAACAACCTGTATCTTTTTACTGGGGCCGAATCTGGAAAAATTGTGAAAGAAGAAAGTGTTTAATTCGATTGGGAATTCTAGGGTTGAAATTAATGTACAACTTAAAGACTCACCCTGTATATTTAGTGTGTAACTATAGGAAAGTGTCGACACTTGGTATTCTATGAATCTATGGCCAATACTAAGGTGTCTAGAATACTGGTGGTTTAATTGAGCCATTTTGTTTCAGCTCTGACTGCAACCTTTTCGTTATTATGCGCTACTTTTATATTATTCCTACAGAGGGCGAAGACTGAAAGCTACATTTTTAATAGATTTATTTGATATAATTCCAACCTTATTTTACTGAGTAAAGACGATATGAGCGCTATAAGAATAGAAGTGAAAATCAACTGAACTAGGAACTCATGTCGTATGAAAATCGAAGATGGCTTTGCCAAAAAATAACGCAAGTTTGGCTGAAAAGTTCAAATGAAAAAGTGAACCCCATGGTTATGGACATCTCAGTTCTATACCAAACACACTGAATAAAGAGTGGGGTGAGGTCAAACTCGGAAGAAGAAGAATCAGAAGACATATTAGGGTTTCTAGGCGAAAGTCGATAGATATAGATAACAAATGAACTTCAAGGCGTGATCTTTCGATGGTTATGAGTATTTTCAAAATTTTTTTTAAATCGACACGGTAAGCGATCATCCAGGCTGCTGCGTAATTTTCCAACATTACAGATACCTTTTCTTTTACTTGAATTTTTGTACTACTATCACAATAAAGGTTTTTCCTGAATTTGGGTTATCACGGCGAATGCAAATTTGAACATAATTATTATGGGTTTGATTCATCATTTTCCCAAATTACCTTCAGCAAGTATTCAAAATCAGGTTTCAAAATTGGGGTTTGGGATTTGTCATGCATGCACGAAGTGACAACGTTGTTTAGTAGAATTGCTGTTTCTCCTATAGAATAACGAAACATTTATTCCTATTCTGTGGTACACACATGTTCTTTGTCAATATAACCAAACAATTTCCGTTTGCGATTTGTCAGTAAGATGACAGTATGACAAACTGTGCTCTTCTTTTTCTATTCCTTGTTCGTTGTCTTCTACTCTAACCAGATCGAAGTATAGCTATCTCTGTTTTCCTAAGCAAAGTAACACATTTGACGTCCTTTTCTTTCCGAGAAAGCTGAATTCGACGTTGCCATATCGTGCACTCATGACAAATCCCTTTAAATGCAAATCCTCATTTTTATTCTTCAGTTTTAGGTGATCAAACATTTTTTTTTAAATATAGTATTGAAATTATGTTTAAAATGTGACGTTCTGAAGGTTTTTCATGAAAATATCTGCATTTTCGTTTAAAAGGGAAAACCCCCATTGGTTGGCTTCAATAGGCTATAATTATTCATTCACTATTTGGCGTAGAGATATTTTCCTCTACATTTGATAATTTCACTGTATTTAAAAAAAATGTTTCGAAAAAAAGTGTTGAATGAATATCGTCGAAATGCTCGACCTGTATTTTCATACTGGAATGTAATATGGCCAGCAATTTGAGAGTTATACAGAAAACTAAATTGAGAATGTTGAGGTGACCCCAAAGGTTCGTTGACGTATCTGTACAGTTGTACAGTGTTCGTATTATTATCGCTTATTTATTTGAAACCTCGGTAATTCTGAGATAAAATAATTACAATTTATTCTTATCGTTGTTACAAATATCTGGCTGATACTGACAGGAAACAGAGGGGAAAGACACGATATCCACCAGTTACTGAATTATATCGACTATACCTTAAAATTTGAAGGACTTGTCGAACCAGTCTTCAATGGAGACATTTATATGGCTTGAAAAAATTAAAATCTACCAAAAAATAGATAAAAATGAGTTCTGTCGTTTTCTGAAAAGAATTGAAGGATAAGTATTTCCAATATTTTTGAATTACTCAACTGTTATGTGAAATTTGTATTATGATTTGTTATTTTGAGTTGATTTTCATGATTGTTAAATCTTGAATTTTTGGATTGAAATTGCTTAGTTCATGTGGTACTTTCATTGACGTAACTGATTCCCTGCTTAGTGTGTTAAATCATTCATGTATTTGTATAACCTGAAGAAGGTAACAGAAATCCCAGAATGTCGATGTTGAATAAATTTTACATATCAAGCGTTCCATTTGACTGAGAATCCTATACCAATATTCATTATATATACTCCATTCACTTTTATGAACTATCCCAGTTGGCCATGGTTCAGGTCTATAAAGTTTTTTTACCTCAAACTGGCGCGGGTTTGCACTCGTGTAATGTCGAAATAATTCTCAGAGACGTTGTCAAATGCCAATGCCATTTCTACTCTCAATCTCAACATAATCATCACGCTTGGAAACAAAAAATGCCGGAGGTAGTTTTGAAGAAGCATAGATAAAGCAAGTGCTATGTAGAATTGAAATCTGCTTTTTCTGATAGTAACCCTGATAATTTGGAATCAATAATTTATCACAAGCTATCCAACATATTCATACTGGAGTATTTCAAATTGTGCAACGAGGTATTCAGATGTCTTCTGTAGGCTTATTTCTAGAGAATTTCGAAAAGTAGGGAATTCCATGGGTTTGTCTGTTCTTTTGGAAGTTTTACTGCAGAGTTATTCGAGTACTTTTATTTTTTTCCGAATGAACTATCACAAAGTAACAGACTAATCTATCTATTATTTTTCAGTAAAATTTCTACACTCGGTTCTTGATTTCCGTACAAGAAAATAGCATAACTGAATCTTCCAACCATGTTTGTAAACGTGAAATATTTCCAGTATTAACGGAGAAAAAAGTTTCTTCAACATTAGCCTGGTCTTTAGAATTATTGAATTCACATAATATTTTCTCAAATTCATTATTTTCGCAGAGTAAATTCACATTTTGAAAAATACTTAATAACTACGACCTCTATGTAGAGAGGACAAAGTTGCGTAGTTATCTGACAGAAAAACTACTATAACCTAACATTTTCAGAATATACACAGTGACGTGTGTCAGAATGTCATGGCCAACCAGGATAGTTATAAAAAGTGAATGGAGCTTACCTACCTATATAGGACGATCGCAATCTATAGACATACAGATACACCGGCAAGAAATTACTTAGAGACGTAATACTCATGGTGTCAATAATTCTAGAGATCTCCAAAAATGCAGAACAAGTTAAACGGCATTTATCGACTACAAGAATTAAATATTCACGTTGAATGTGGGGAGAATCAAATTCGCAATGTTATCATTGAAATGATTCATTTGAAAATGTACAAGGAGAACCTAAACCTAAATGGAATAGGTTATTTTCCATCAAGTACTATATTTCAATTTGATTTGACCTGTATTATTGAATGTCTGAGAAAAAAAATTCGAATAGATATATTTTCTTCGGAATAATAGGGAGGATTTCACCCATTCTGGAATTGGTACTTTATAAGATCCCATTCTTGCCCTACATAATATATCAAGCATTTAAGTCATCCACATTAGGCTCAACAGCCGATCGCCGTAGGAAACAACATAGAGGCTTGATATTTTCATACCGAATAAGTAACGAATTACAAAGACGGAATTCATAACTGTAACTGAAGGAAAAGAGCTTGAAACTTTCCGGATAAATTGCGTATCAAAACGATACGGTTGAGTTGGTCAATCTGCAAAATCGGCCAAAGGGTTTCAGAGTTATACTCATTTGAATTTTTGATTTAATTTTCTCAATATCTCAGGCAATACTTATGCGATCGGCTTGAAACGTTTATCAGTAGAAGAATACTCAATCACAACTTTTTGCAGAACTATTCATCAGATTTCAATGGTATTTGGCACAGACCTTTAAGTCAATATTTGACAACAGTGTACCAAATTTCAGTTCGATCCGATTCGGAAATACTGGTGAAATTTTTTTTGCCGGGGTCAATACGTGCGTAGGTGGCCGCTTTGGCAACGAATTTGAACATGCGCGCAAAAGATGTTTACTAGTTTACTTCACTTCGGTAGTTTTCTAGAATGTTTTCAAGGTTGTTGACACACACCATCTCCATGAAATGTGCTCTGCATATTCTAGTTGAAATAAGGATTTTCAATTGAATTATTCGGTTTTGTGACTTGTTACTGACGAATGGATTCAGTTGTTGAATATCATTAAGATTCAAAGTTCAAAATCAAAACCGATATTTCGAATAATTCCCAGAAAAGTGCTGAACCTGTCAGCTGTTCTAGGGAAACAGATATTCCCAAACAAGTTATACCAGAATGTTACAAATGAACGCCCAAAATCTTATCTCACGGAGACAGCTGTTGACTTCTAGGTACCACAACAACCGATATCGTAAACCTCCATGTTGTGGAGGACATATTGATTTTGGGTTTAACAACTTTTCAGCCTGGTTTATTCAATGTTACTAGTACTCGGATATTTTAAGTCAAAAAATATCTATATTTTTCTTAGTTCCAAAAGATTATAGTCTCTAAGTATGACAACGGTCTGAAGTGGAGAGCAGAATTTGTTTTAAAAATCGCATTGGCGTGCATTTCTATCCAACGAAAAAACATGGAGACAAGTTCCAGGATAGGGATAAGCAGTACTTGTAGAGAAAAATGCCGGAATTGGCAACAGCGATTTCATGGTTTCGAAATTATGCACAATTTGTGTCTATTCCCAAAAAAGATTTCATCAAGATGAAATATAGTAGTTGAGTGTTGAATATCGACCATAGATTCATGTACATTTTGTGTGGTTAGAAAATTTTGGATACCCGGTTTACTTCAAACTGAAAAGTCATAGAGAAGATAAAGATGTTGTTCTAAGAAGTCATTTGAATCGAATAAACCTAAATCGTTCGTAGCAAATGACAAGTTTCTCCTGAAAGGTATTTAAATGGAAGATAATTTTTTACATCAATTCGTTTCATTCATATTGAACTAAATGTTCGAAATCCCTCTTGTTCGTACTCTCTTATGGTATGATTTCATCTGCATTCATTTCGATTAAGTCTTCTTGATTTGCTACAGGTTTTCCTTCTCAATTTTCTACTGTGAAAAATTCAAAATAGGTATTGGAAGCCACACGATAAAGCTGGGATATATTTTATTTTCTGACCAAACGAAGATCCAAAAAACAATTTCTATCAATCTGTTGCATTCACACCTTTCACAAACTTGAAATTCTACTATGAATTCAATCAATCATTCATCCCACATAATGTGGTCCATAGATATATGATAGATAAGAACATAAAGGAATATTAATTGAAAATAATTGAACGAATACATTTGAATACCTACTTATAGATATTCCACATCGATTATAAATAATACAGAATTAAACTAAGGTTAATAATTGTCCGCTATCCAATCAGCTGTATCGATAATGAAGATATTTCAGCATACGTTTTTGTCGTTATCTAAAAAGTTGTAAATGAGATTTCTAGCAGTGCAAATGAGTTATTTATTGCTTCTTCATTAAGAAGTCATTTCAAAAGTGAAAGCTCTAAAAATCTCCATCACTCACTAAAACGCAGGCGATGTTGAACAACACGAAAAAACTAGGACAAAGGATCATCCTCAGGAATCTATTTATTAATACGACAGGAAGATGTTGATTCCAGCAATAGAGGCTGTTCGATTTGCTGTGCTTTCAGAGTATCTTTCCAATATGTGGCTTTTAGTAGAACTTAACCTCAATCTAGATTATTTTGATAATAGTCTAAGATGAAAGATTCAGTTATTGCTGAAACCTTTTCGACATTGTTATTATGTTAGTTATGGGACTATCTCAGAAACTATTTCTACATTGCAGCCAGCGATTGGACATACCTATTTATCTTGGTGTCCTTCTGACATCTTGATAATGGTATAACATAGTTTAAGGAATAAAGTAGAGTTTGCAGGTACCCACGATGAGGAAAGCATTAAAGTCATGGTATACCACGTCGGATGACTTACCGAGGTGGTTTCTTCATTTAAATATCAGATGTTTCCACTTTCGGTTGGTTCAATTCGTAAAATTCCACACAAACGACGGATCATTGCACGGTGCTTTATCAGATCATATCACTATCACTTAAACCTTTCCGAATGGTCAACCACTTGTTGGGAAAACGATAAAATAAGTCACAGATTCACTATACGACCACCATTACTGTAAACATATAATCTGACATTTGATCAAAATACGCGAGAATGCGTAATACCGCATTGTAGATCGGCGCAAGAAACACTTATTTGGTTTATTAAAGATTTCACTTTACAGCCGTCTTCCCCTTGAAAGTGGACGTTGCCTTATGTTCAGTATTGGGATACTGTGGCGCTACTGTCGTTGATACAGGTTTCTCTACAGCGAGTTGTCAGGCGTGTTGTCGGAAATGAATGGAGGCGTATACAGGAAATAGCACTATGTTTGATCTTTGCTGTCGTCATAAATACGCTGAATTTCCGCTGAATTATTCAGTTTGTCAATTCCTTGCTCGAATCGTTTCGAAAAAAGACGCAGAAGGAATTCTCACTGGAATATCTAGAAGTTATATCCTAATTTAACATTGATAATTACAGATATGCATGACCTCCTATTCATCGGATTGAGTGCCACCTATGCGCCAGCATGAAAAATTTGAATTATATTCTACTTAAACCGGAGTATAGATGGCGCTCCAGCGTATTAACACACTGAATAGCATCCAAAGACATATTGATTGATCACCGTATATATTTTCGATAATGACTTTGTTACTTTGTGAAAACGAATGAACCGTTAGAACAAACCTCTAATCATATCTAATTTATTGATTTACTCTATTTATTTCTCCACAGCTTATTTGATCTGGAGTTCTGACATAATAATATAATAAGAGGTTAACTAAGGTATGGCATCGATAAACTCCCTTGAGGGTTGTTGAGCTGGATCTGACAATAGATGCAAACAAAGGGATTAATATTGGATTTGCGGGAGCAGAACACAAATTGGTAATGGAATTTGTAATTCGCAAATAAGTTATTGATTGGAATGATTTCCTCATGGCGACCTTCGATTTCGAGCTAGAAAGGAACGAAATAGTGTAAGAGTTCATTATTTGTAGGGGAAATCGAAATGATCTTGGAATTACAAAAAAAATACTGTCCCAAAATCCTTCCTCGAAATGAAGATTCCGTGGAAACCAGGTCGTTGGGTTTCATGAAAGCATGTTAATCTTAATTTATATGCGGGTTCAAAGAATTTCGTCCTTGGATATTTATGTGTCTATTGTCCTTTACAGAACGGAAAAAGTATGTAATTTCTGGTGAAAATTGAAATTAATTCTTTGAATTCGGTTACTGGCTGGAAATAGGTGGATATTACCTTTGATAAAGCGACGATAAAGAGGATTGTGATGTACAACCATGAAGTATATTATAGACGGGAGACTTCGAATTGGGTTAGATGTAGGTAAAAAAATTCTAACTATAGGGCATAAGGTTGAGTTTGAACAGGTGCAAACAATCGGTTATATTTTAGAAGATAAAATTTTTTCATCCACGAAAAATTCATTCTACAACCATATCATAATTTTTTCTAGAACCATAGACAAAGATTAACAAACGGCACCTTCTTATTGAGTATTTGGTCGAAAAGAGGTAACCGAGAAATAGAGAATTCTTTTCTTCAGATTATTCTGATGATACGATTATCACCAAATTTCGCTCAAAGTTGTGCATCAGTATTTTCAAACTAGTTTCATCTTGATTGAATCAGTAGTTATTAAATATCACCGAAAAAAATAATCGGATATCCAACTGAATTTGGTACACTTCTGTAAAATACCTACCATATTGCTTTGAAGAAATTTATGATTTTGTATTTCTCATGTGGAATACGATTCCAAGAATGAAGCATTTTTAATATAACTCAGGAATGTAAGAAAGTTTCAAATGAAGTTTAGGTATTGTGAAAAAAAAATTGTTGAAATGAAACGTTATATAGTTTAAAATAGAGGAAAATCATGAAAGTAAAATAATACATACAAGGGGCATATTTTTTGTGAAAATACGGTAGTACGAGTGTTGGTGAATTCGAACTCAAATTCTGTTTGAAAAATAAAATTGGCAGACTAGTAAGGGAATTCAAAGGAAACATTCCAGTGGGTTAGTGAAAGGAATATTAATCATATTGAACATATTGATGAAAAAAAATCCGAGTGATGGAAAAGACTTAAAATGGAAAAAAACAACCAGGATACCAAAGAAGTCAAGTTATATAAAATATATATTTTTAGTTAGATTTTTTCTTCTGTTTCATTTACAAATATACCAAATTAGTAATTCTACCACATTTGGCAGATTAAAAATATTTTTGAGTGCTTCTGATTATCTGTATAATTGAATAAAAATGTCATTTATACACAAATTGAAATATTCCTTTGTTGGCTACTCATTTCATCATTAAGTGACATTGTTAACTAATTTACGGTCGCTTAGTTAATTACTTTTTGAATCCTCTATCCCAACAACCAGTAAAATAAAACAAACGTTTGGGCAACAGATACCGTAAAGCTTAAGTAGTATAGAAAGTTGGATTATGCAAAAATTTCATTTTTGGACATAGAATATGTATGGTTATATTGTTCATTTTCTGCTTGTTAACTTGAAACACCCTGAGCAAGAATTTTCAGTTAAATGGATCATTTCGATTTTATAAGTTATACATAGGTGCATAGAATACATATTTTATTGGGTCCGAAATGAGGTTCAAATGTTGTCAAAACACGGCTTTGTTGTACTACTTTAGTTTTCACCGATATATGCCGGCATAGGAAAATCTGCCATATAAAATCTGAAATATTTACGGAAGTTACCGACCTGTCATATCAAAACTAGTCAAATCAGATCTTCTTTCTGATTTTCCGAGATGGGCCATATATTATTTTCAAGAATTTCCGAAAATAAATTCATTTTGACAAATTTAAATTATTATTATTTATTTCATTCAGTCAGAATGGCTCAAACATGATATTTTTGAATACCTATTCATTACAAGAGGTATTTATTATTTCAATATTCAGTTCAAAAATACCACAAGAAATCATTTGGAACGATAGATACTACAATTAATTTGTCTGATAAATTCGTATGAACATGAACAGCAAAGTGAAAATTCGTATTTCAATTTCAATAATGGTAAACATGAACATTTCCTCTGAATATTTTCATAAGTATGTAACAAAATTCGTAATTTTGAATTGAATATGTATTAATAGGTACATACAAAATTTATAGACCATATTTTTATGAAAGGATATCCAAACTTTCCAAAAAAATCCATAAGTAATATCGATCTCCCGTTCCGTTTTCACCGTTGTTTTGGCTTTGAAATGACTTCTTGTATCCATCCATGAAAGTGTTCTCACAATAAACCTCATATTGCTCCTTTTTCCCTTATACATATTTCATATTATTAATGAGTAGATGTTTCACATTTGTTAAACTCCTCTTATATATCAGTAAGAATCCATAATTTCAAATATCTGATTAATTTTTTGGGAAATAGTTTCATCAGATTATTATAGCTCAATTCATTTTTATTCAGCGGATTTATTGTATGAACTTGACAAAACGACTTTAGCGCCATCATCGTTTACAGAGCGAAGTAGTACAACATTTGACAATTATAGGACCGCGTTTTGGACCCAAAATTTTTGTGGGTAAAGTAGGAAAGTGTCGAAACCTGATATATTCTATGCATCTTGAGTTATACCCATAGACCTAATATAACATGGTATTTAAGGTCTATGGTTATACGACACATTTTTTACAATAAACCTCAACTTATTCTTGACGGTCATTGAGTAAGACTTCTGTTATATTTCGTCGAATTTTAATATGAATAATGTGGAGAATTCAACTATTAGTTCTTGGCCTTTGAAGGTAAATTTATACTCAAAAACCGGAAATTAATTATGCGAAGCATGCAATCGTGTCCATTGAATTTTGATCTATACCTTTATGCCTATTGTTTCGTTTGATATCACGAAGAACGTTTGATATCGCATCGTTCAATAACAACTTTTAACGGTAACCACTGCTTTACGTCTACGTCATAATTTTGAGGATGAAGGTTAACTTGTCCTATTGGAATGCATTTCAAATATATCATGGACGGTGTGAAAAATACTAAGATCCACTCTGACAGTTTGAGACTCTAAAATCAATTATGTAAGAGCTAATATCATTTTTACGCGCTTGTTCTAGAGAACAGCGCGTTATCATTTCATAACGATGTCTGTAATTTTCGAATTTTGAGCCGGAAATGATCTTAAACGATTGGGTTGAACTCCCTGAAGGAGAATTCGTGGTCAAATTCAATTCTGTCCTTCCGACTGTATGTGCTCCAACTTTTGAAGGAAAAGACTTAGCGACTTTATATTGTCAGATTAGTTTGGAGTCCAAATATCTCGGTTAAGTTCGTTAATGGGTGGAATCGGTTAGTTAGTTCCGGAGTTAGGCTCATTTGAAATTTTGAGGTTAATTCCTCGATCTCATGAAGTTTTGATTGGATCAAATTGAAACTTCGTGGATAGTTTTGGAATACTAACGCGCAACTTAGAGCGAAATTTCTTGTGGATTCACTCGTTCGAAAATTGAAAAGAAATGTATTCAAAAATTTTCAAAATTTTTGACGAAAAATTTTTTTCATCTGAAAATATCGATTAGATTTCAATGGAATTTGGTACAAACCTTGGAGTCAGTATTTAACAATAATGTTCTTAATCTCAATTCGATCCGATTTTTACTTTCCGAGATATAACGAAAAAGAATGTGCCCAATTTCGTTGTTATTTGGAATTTTAACTTTATTTCCGTTATATCTCAAGAAGTACAAATGCAATCAGATTGAAACTTCGTAATCAGGTGGAGATTACCAACACGCAAGTAAGTGCAAAATTTCTTGTGGATCTAATATTCAGAATTTGAAAAAGCGCGTTTCTAGATTTTTTAGGTTTTTTTCTGGGTTTTCACTCCAAATATCTGAAACAGAACTATAAAATAATAAATAAAAACTGTTACTACTTCGTGAGATATCACTTACTAAATTCGAAACTACCATTTTATGTTTTTTCATTGTCGTTAAATCACGAGAATTCATAATATCTTCAAAATATCAGATATTTCCGAAATAATTGTTTTGAATTGTTGTAATGCCACGATCATCACGACATTCTGGATGAAACCACAACATTTCACTCATTTATTCCTCCAATACCTCCAGAAATCGAAATCGGATTGAACCGAAATTAGGTACATCATTGTAAAATATTGACTCGAAGGTATGTGCAAAATCTGATCGAGATTCAATGAATATTTTTGAAGCTTTATCAAGAAAATTTTTTATAACCTTCAAACAGTACAATCCCAACAAATTTTTGAAAGCATTTGTATTCTACAACTACCAAATGGGTATAACTCCAAAACTGTTCGTCTGATTTGGCACCATTGACGAACATCCTGATATGGTAAAATTTTCAAGTCGGTAGCCATTTTCGTAACAAAAATGGTCTCAAACGAATAGGTTGGACCCTCTGAAGAAAAAGAAGCCGTGGTCAAACTCACTTCTGTCCACCGACCGTCCATTTGTATGTGCTCTAACTTTCGAAGGAACGGACCCAGCAACTTGCTAATTCAAGATTTATTGATTATGGAGTCTTATTTCCATCCTATGTTCTTTACCGAGGTCACTGACAAGTTGGACAGTAACATTTATTTTTTAATTTTCCAGTTTTTAATCGCAGTTATAGATTGAATAAATTCAGAAAATATGATTTCCTCTTTCAGAACCAATAGAATTTTCCCAGTTCTCTCTTTTAAAATGGATATGTTGAGTTCCTCTCCACATCCGGATGTACTATTCACATGAAAATACTCCAACAACTGATTGGTAGTTTCATCGATTTGTTGTTGATTATTCGAGCTTAAATATCTAAATTTACTCAAAAAAAAATCTTAGGTTTCAAATTGTATTGCCTGCCTTAATAAACCCAGCAATATGCAAAAACGGCATCAATGGGGGTTTTTCCTTTAAACGAAAATGCAGTAATTTTCATGAAAAACCTTTAGAACATCACATTTCAAACATATAATTTCAATATTATATTTTTAAAAAAATGAAACCTTCAGAACATCACATTTCAAACATATAATTTCAATATTATATTTTTAAAAAAATGTTTGATCACCTAAAACTGAAAAATAAAAGTGGGGATTTGCATTTAAAGGGATTTGTCCTGAGTGCACGATATGGCAACGTCGAATTCAGCCTTCTCGGAAAGAAAAGGACGTCAAATGTGTTACTTTGCCTAGGAAAACATAGATAGCTATATTTCGATCTGGTTAGAGTAGAAGACAACGACCAATGAATAGAAAAAGAAGAGCACAGACTGTCATACAGTCATATTACTGTCAAAACGTAAACCGAAACTGTTTGGTTATACTGACAAAGAACACGTGTGTACCACAGAATGGGAATAAATATTTCATTATTCTGTAGCAGAAAAAGGTATTCTACTAAACACCGTGGTCACTTCTTGCATGCCTGGCAAATCCCAAACCCCAATTTTGAAATCTGATTTTGAATACTTTCTGAAGGTAATTTGGGAAAAATGATGAATCAAACTCCTAAAAATTATGTTCGAATT
Organism: Myrrha octodecimguttata; assembly: GCA_958510865.1. Taxonomy (NCBI): domain Eukaryota; kingdom Metazoa; phylum Arthropoda; class Insecta; order Coleoptera; family Coccinellidae; genus Myrrha; species Myrrha octodecimguttata. Next base: position 63,907,477 of record OY294058.1, read on the forward strand.
TGCATTTGCACAAATAACCCAAATTAAGGAAAAAACCCCATTGTATTCATTCCAAAAATTCCATAAGTTTAGTAAGTTGTTTCTGTTACAAGATATTAAATAGGTACTTTGGATATAGTAAACAAAGCATTTTAGGTTATTGTTGGTCCTCCAGCCTCTCAACTGTCAAAACTGCTCGTGACCTACAGGAACTATTTTTGCGATAAGATAGAAACTTAGTTATAAAAGCTCCTGGCCAGACGTCAGTGCTTTTCTAGAATTGTTTTTTACAACCATTAAAGACGTGATAATATCTCATCGTTTTCGAGCTTCCTAAAAACGATATTATCCACCCACGCACAGCTTAGGCCAATACGGCTCTGCCTCCTCCTCTTCTACTGCGGGCGTTACGTAAGCGTTGTGACGTAGTGCCGAAGTATGACGTAGCTCTTACGTAATTGATTGATAGCACCCGCAACCGTGTTTCCAACTCCAGCAAGCACAGTAGGAGGATGTGGACCTTTTATAACATCACGATTAGATCGGTTTGAGAATCAATTTGGGAGCTGATGTATAGGATCTAGAGTGGGTGCTGAATGAACCTTTGATGTGCCCCCCGATATTGTAACAGAAATATTTGGTGGGTGCAAGTTGAATAGCGATAAAGTACCCGCCATTGTTGGAAATTTATGGCGTATTGTGAGAGCAGCAATTGATGATGCTCTTCCCTTGTTATTGTATGTATTTATATCTGTTTAGTTGTGAGTTTGGAAGGAAAATAGAATGTGTCTTGTAGCAGGAGTTAGAAGACTGCCAGATTTGATTTTAGAGTATATGGACCTTGAATTAAAGCTGGTACTGCATAGGTTTGCGGTTTTCGATCAATGGCTATCGTCAAGTAGAAATAGGAACATTAAAGTTTTGCCTTCTTGCAAATGAGGATAATGCGTTCAATTCAATTTTCTATGGAACAGCGTGCTATCGTTTTGTCCAAATGTCTTTAATTTCCGAATTTTTTCAGAAAATGGTATTAAAGGACAAGGTTGGAATTCCTGATGACGAATCCGGATTATCCGGAGTCAGTACGGCCCTACGTAGGCATGATGGCAGGCGAACGGAGGACCGTATTGAATGGAAAATTTCAGGTGTGTTGTATGTGCGAGGGTTGTGCTCGTTATCTGAATCAGCCGAACGGTTTCGGAGTTTTAGCCGTTTGAAATTTTGAGGTTATTTTCCTGATATTTCAGAAACGACTGATGAAGAAATAGATTATTTTCCGGAAGGAAATTCCATATGAATCTGTCAGATGACCGGGAGCTCCTTTTATCATGAAATTTAACGAAACCGTAGGAAATATGGGATATAGTATATTAAAATGAATCGATAAGAGGTTGGCTCTGATCTTTTTTGAATATTCTATCATGAGCTTTGAGTTTTTCCCAAAATTTAAACATTATATGTATTTGAAATCCAAAATTAGTGTCCTCCACAGGTAATCAAGTAATAGAATTCAGAAATTGCGGGAATAGGACAGGAATAAACATAAGAATGACTTCTGAATCATATATTTAGCTTCGTTTCGCAGATCTACATCCGCTTCCTCAGGCCTAAAAATTTCGATGTTTTTAGGCCTGAGGAAGCGGATGTAGATCTGCGAAACGTAGCTAAATATATGATTTAGAAGTCATTCTTATGTTTGTTCCTGTCCTATTCCCGCAATTCCTTAATTATATTACTTGATAATATGTATTGGTTAAGAACATTCTTTCTTTCCTTTTTTTCGGAAAAATGTAGTCAGCAGCTTTTTAGCGCATGTTAATTTTTGGTGATTTCCTTTGAACAAACGCGCAAAAGGTGCTGAATTCACGTCAGTGCTTTTCTAATTTTTGTTTCGATGAACTACTAGATTTCAATTCGATCTGATCTGTAGTTTTGGAAATAAAATAAAACTTTGAAAGGGTATATCTACGGAATCGTTGGGCGGATTTTACCTATTCACAGAATCCACGCAATGATTCCGCAGATATATCCATTCAAAATGTTATTTTTCCAATATTTCCAAAAATACAGATTTGATCGAATTGAAATCCATTATTTCATCGAAAAATGACAGTTCGAAGTTTCTTACAGAATATCATGAGGATAATATGATCAGAAGATCACAGAATATTGAATATTTGAAAACAAAAATTTGAAATATTTTTTTCAAATTGTTCTAATGACACGCTCATTTCGATTGAATTAGTATTTTTTGAGTTATTCCGGGAAAAACAACGATATCGAAAAAAAACACGAAATTTTACATATTTTTTCCCAATATCTCCAGAAATTATGGACGTTTCAAAATGAAATTTGTTATTCTGTTGTAAAATATGATGTTCAAGGTACGAGCAGTTACTTCTGGATTCAATGAACACTTTCCGGAAAAAAAGTTCTATCGAAAAAAATTTCTAAAAATTTTTTTCGAAATTTACTGACAATGTGGTCTCAACGAAATTTTGCGAAAAGTTCGGCGTTGTTAGGCTCCAACCAGCTATAAAGTTTCAATTCAATCGCATGAGAAGTTCCCGAAATATCAGGAATTTAATCTCAGAATTTCAATAACAATAACCTCGAAACCATTTAACCGATTTGTCCCATTAACGAACTGAACCTTTGCATTTTGAAATGCAACCAACCCCAAAATGCCCAAGTCGATAAGATTCTCCGTACGCCCGTAATCGTGCTTACGGACGGACCGCCGGCCGGAGAGAATCGATTTTGACCGTTTGGCCATGATTTACGTCTCTCAAGTTTTTTTACTTAAAACTGACGCAGGTTTGCACTTGTGAAATATCGGTAATGTCGAAATAATTCTCACAGACGTTGCCAAATGCCAATGCCAATTTCTACTTTCAATCCCAACATAATCATCACACTTGGGAACTAAAAATGCCGAAGGTAGTTTTGAAGAAGCAAAGAAAAAGTATCAGGAAGTTCTATGTAGAGTTGAATTTTGCTTTTTCTGATAGTAACCCTGATAATTTGGAATCAATAATTTGTCACAAGCTATCCAACATTTTCGACGTAGGTGAGTGAAAACCCAGTGTATCATTTACATAGATTCCCAAGAACTTTGTAAATTAAGTTAGTTCTTTTAAGGTGACACAAGTTTTGTAGTACTACTACTTTTTCATGTTGGATTATTTCAAGTTGTGCAACAAGGTATTTTAATGTCTACTGTAGACTTATTTCTTGAGAATTTCGAAAAGTAGGGAATTCCATAGGTTTGTCTGTTCGTTTAGTTTTACGGCAGGGTTATTCGAGTACTTTTTTTTCGGATTAACTTTCACAAAGTAACGGACTACTCTATCCATTATTTTTCAGTAAAATTTCAACATTCGATTCTTGATTTCAGTACAAGAAAATAGCATAACTGAATCTTTCAACCATGTTTATAAACGTGAAATATTTTCAGTATCAACAGAGAAAAGAGTTTCTTCAACATTCGCCAGTTCTTTGGAATTATTGAATTCACATAATATTTTCTCAAATTCCTTATTTTCCCAAAGTAAATTGAGATTTTGAAAAATACGTAATTACTACGACCTCTATGTAGAAAGGACAACGTTGTGTAGTTATGTGACAGGAAAATGACTATAACCAAAAATATTCAAAATATACACGGTGAAATGTGTCAGAATGTGATGGCCAACCGGGATGGTTTATAAAATTGAATGGACTATACTATTGAATTTTATAAACAACGGCGTAGTGAAAAAGTGAGTCACCCTGGAGACATGCGCCGAGTTTCCATTTCGAACTTTTGAGAACGTCTGATATATTTCAAAATATGCATAACAAACAAAATAAGTGGAACTAAATACATATTCAAATCAAACTTTTCATACTTGTTTGTTTACTCATGAACCTTATTTTCATCAAACTAAAATCGCTAAATCCAAAGAAGCAATGGGGTATCGGATAACATAACAAATCATCGTTCCAACATTCAATTAAGCAGGTAATAGTTGGAACCAATTATAAACTTCGATTTCAGCCGACATGGAAACGTTCCAGGTTCAGCTTTGGGAGCTTGGAGAAAAGCAATAAATCTTTTAATCTCTTCCCTATTGCTAGCGCCCAGCTTTGAGAGAGGTTCATTTGATGGAAATTGAGTTTGTACGACGATAAACATGTTGGGCCCGGTTCTTCGATACTTGTTACCTGCATGTGGCAAGCTAATCATGATTTGGAGTGTACCAAATTTGCCACTTTTTCCCGATACTTGTGAGTTGAAACACAATTTGGACAGAGCCGGATCTAGGTTTCAGCGCATGTGGCAAATAGTTCTCTTGCATGATTTTTTATTCATCATTGGAATCAAACTTTCTATCCGTTAGATTACTGAATAGCTTTAACCACTGTCAAAAATTTCAATTTTCAACGAGAAAATGATCTTTTAAATTTGGCCCCGCCTATCAGCTATTCAAACGGACGAAACTTCGCGCCCTCCGCGACGTACCGGGATATATACACTCTCTCCCTCTTCTCGTCAGCGTGACCAATTTTGGTAGAAATCTACTTTTTTGGTAGATTTTCCTTGAAATTTCATCATTGTTAGTAGACAGAAATTGAGCAGTAGATTTTGGTAGTATTTCGAACTATCTTGGTAGAATTCTACTTTCAACTGTAGAAGCAGTAACACGCTTGATTAGGGAATCTGAAAAACAGAAAAATCGGATTTTTTTTCGAATCCGGAAACGATGTTATGACGAAAGTCCAGATGTTTTCAAGATTCAAAACAGACATAGAGGGAAGCCAATAAAAGTTTCCCCCTCGACCGTCCTTTCTTATCTTCAATACAGTTTATTACCTCTCTTTATTATGACGGTTATGAGGATAAACAGTTACAGATAAACAAGTCCCATTTTGCGTCAGCTTTGTCGGCACCTCTGATTGAAGGGTGGTGAAATTCCCCAATTTATTTATGACCCACCCTACACCTTCCGTCGGCATTGTCGGCGTATTGAATTACGGAAGTATTAACGAAAGTGATCTAAAATATTTTTGAATAAGTAAAAAATAATGAATTTTTGACATCATCATCCTCCACGAAATAATTTATTTGTATCATTTTGTATGTCATGACGAAATAAACTAGCAATACATTTGTTGTTTTTATATTGAAAATTTCTGCGAAAAAAAACCCTCTTGGACATGTTCGCAAGTGTGGATAGCTAAGCTAGTTTTTGCATTTTATGAAATTTTGCCATATTCAATTTTATTCAATTCGTGTTTCATTCAACCTTACTGGTTATAAGAATTACTTTCTTTCATTTTATAAAAATGAATTACGTTCTAGTGTTTGCTTTTGGAGATTTTCTTTCGAAACAGTTCATTTTTGGGGTATTTTGGGACCTACTGAAGATATTTGGGAACAAATTTTCAGTAAATACCATGATTTGGAATTATAATAATGATAAAAAATGAATTGGCGTTTTTTTTTTATCAATCAGGTGGAGATTACCACCACGCAAAAACGTTATATGAAAATGTTGTGACTGAAGAAGATGCTTCAAATATTTCAGAGAAGAAGAAAAGGCTAGTGTAGTGTGTTTATGTTATGTGTTTATTTTGTTAAGAGTATTTCAAGTCAATGATATTTATTCCAATTGTCTTATTTTATGTTCTATTCCATTTATTTCCAAATATATACATATAAATGGTTCTATTTTTTTGCTTAGTAATTGTTAATTAATGGGATATTTTTTATGAATTCCACGAAACATTAAAGTTTTCTTCTTTCCTTACAACATAAAATGATTAAGGCTGCTCTAAGTTAGCAGTAGATTTTAAGTAGATTTCTGTAATTGACTTTGGTAGAAAAAAGTAGATTTCTGCTGAAGGTTTGGTAGATTCTGAAAAAAATAATTGGTCACGCTGCTTCTCGTGTACTTTTTTCTCTAGCAAGCCAATAGACAGCGTCGGGCTGTATCGATCGGTACAATAACGAGTGACGTAGAGGCGATCTGACGCGTTTCTCACGCTCCCACCTTGAGTCTCGATTTGACCATTTTTAATAGCGAATAATTCGAAATTCGCAAATTCTTGAAGTGTGTGATAGCATACATTATGACTTTGTATCGATATAGAAGGAGAAAAACATAAAAATATGATATTATATGAACTCCTGTTACCTGCGAGAGACGAATTGTCAAAATGTGCCCCTATTCTGAGTCTCATGAAAATTATGAGTAGGCGAATGAAATTGGCCGGTACCGTTTTACAGATAATAATTCAATACGTTCAATATATATAGATGATTAAAATTCTCTCTTCGAGCAAGAATAATTTACAGGCTAGCTTGGAAAAACATATTGCAGTTTCTGTGTTTTAACTTGATATAAAGTGTGCTGCACTGAGTTTGGGTTATTACTGCAAATGCAAATTTCAACATAATTATTATGGATTTGATTCATCATTTTCCCAAATTACCTTCAGAAAGTATTCAAAATCATGTTTCAAAATTGAGGTTTGGGATTTCTTATGCATGCACGAAGTGACAACGTTGTTTAGTAGAATTGCATTTTCTGCTATAGAATAACGAAATATTTATTCCTATTCTGTGGTACACACGTGTTCTTTGCCAATGTAACCAAACAATTTCCGTTTGCGATTTGTCAGTAATATGACAGTCTGTGCTCTTCTTTTTCTATTCCTTGGTCGCTGTCTTCTACTCTAACCAGATCGAAGTATAGCTATCTCTGTTTTCCTAAGCAAAGTAACACATTTGACGTCCTTTTCTTTCCGAGAAAGCTGAATTCGACGTTGCCATACCGTGCACTCATGACAAATCCCTTTAAATGCAAATCCCCATTTTTATTTTTAAGTGTTAGGTGATCAAACATTTTCTTAAAAATATTATATTGAAATTATATGTTTGAAATATGATGTTCTGATGGGTTTTCATGAAAATAACTGCATTTTCGTTTAAAGGAAAACCCCCATTACCCCAGATGCGAAAAAGGAGAAGTATTCAGGTAAGAAAATGGGGCCTCGGTCGTAAATGTCGTAAATCGTAAGGTTGCCGACAAATGTGAAAATTATTATCTTGGATTTTAATTGGTGAATACCTACTTTTCGCCTCACAGTTGACAACAGGTTCATGCAATATACCGCACCGATCTGAAATATGTGAAAGGCTAGAAGTAAAATTTTTTTTTTTCAAATTATTCCAATTACACGATCGTCACGAAATTTCGCACAGAGTTGTCAATCATGATTGAAACAGAAATTTTTGGGTCGAAAAAAAACAACGATATCGACGAAAAAATCACGAATTTTACATGTTTTTTCCAAATATCTTATAATCAGATCGAATTGAAAATAGGTACACTTTCGCGACATATGTAGATCAAGACCTGAGCAAACCTCCTTTCCAAATTGATGAAGAGTTTCCGAAAAAACAAATGTTTTCGAAAAAAATGATGAAAAGAAATTCTTTCAAAATTAACTGACAGTGCGTTCCCAACAAAATTTCGCAAAAAGTTGTGCTTTTCAATCATCAAGTTTCAATCTAATCGTTTCAGTGGTTCCCGACTTATCACGGAAATAACCTCAAAATTTCAAATGGCTCTAACTCCGAAACCTATTGGCCGATTTTGTCCATTAGCGAACTCAACCGTGGCATTTTGAAATTCAACCTACTCTGAAAGTTTCGGATCGACAGGATCTTCCGTACCCCGTAATCGTGTATACGGCCGGCCAGCCGGCCGGATTCGTCATCAGTGGGTCCAACCTAGTCGTTTGAGACGATTTTCGACTCAAAATTCGGAATTTAAATTTGGACAAAACGATAGCACGCTGTTCCCCTAGAACATGCGCGCAAAAACCACGAAATTCGACATATTTTTTCCGAATATCTCCGGAAATAATAACCGTATCGAATTGAAATTGAAAATTCACTTCAACAATATTTCTGTCTCGTTTTATTATTTAAAGTTTCCAAGCTCCTTAAAACACACCTTTTACATGAACCGCATCGACATCTCAACGAAATTACCCAGAAATCTATCTCAGTCCGCCAGTGTGCCATCTCAAGCGCATATGCACCAACAGAGAAAAACTAAAACAACAACACAAAACGAAGGGGGTGAATGGAACCGTAATGCACATAATATTTAAGAATATTCAATTTTTTGAATTGATATAAAGTGTTCTGCACTTTCCGTTGCACAGAATGACCCCAGATGCGAAGAAAGAGAAGTATTCAGACGAGAGATTGGGTTCATCTAGCCCCTCGGCCTCGGCTGTAAACGTCCTGAGTGCATCCTGGATAGTGGACCAAGAATCGTAAGGTTGCCGATATCTTGGCTTTTATTTGGTTAATACCTACTTTTCGTCACAGAGTTTACAACAGGTTCAAGCAATATATACCACCGAATATGTGAAAAGCTGGAAGTAAAAGATGTTTTTTTTTTCAAATTGTTCTAATGACACAATCGTCACGAATTTACGCACAAAAGTGACAATCAGCATTTTAAAACTAGCTGCCAAGTTTCATCATGATTGGATCAGAAATTTTTGAGTTGTTCCGAAAAAAACAACGATATCGAGGAAAAACCCACGAAATTTGACATATTTTTTACAAATATTTCCAGAAATTATACTCAGATCAAATTGAAATTTGGTACACTTTTGCGACTTATGAAGCTCAAGGCCTGAGCAAATCTCCTTCCTAAAATGATGAATAGTTTCCGGAAAAACAGATTTTTTCGAAAAAAATTTTTTTTAAATTAACTGACAGTACAATCCCAACAAAATTTTGCAAAAGTTGTGCTTTATTACACTCCAACTACCTGCCAAGTTTCAATCCAATCGGTTCAGTGGTTCCCGAGTTATCACGGATATAACCTCAAAATTTCAAAGGGCTCCAACTCCGAAACTTTTTGGCTGATTTTGCCCATTAACGAACTTAGCTGTCGCATTTTGAGATTCAACCTACCCTCGAAGTTTCGGATCGATAGGAGCCTCCGTACGCCCGTAATCGTGCACCGGCCGGTAGGACAGAATCGATTTCGACACCGGATTCGTCATCAGTGAGTCCAACCTAGTCGTTTGTGACCATTTTCGACTCAAAATTTGAAAATTACAGACACTTGGACAAAACGATAGCACGCTGTTCTCGTAGAACATGCGCGCAAAAACCACGAAATTTGACATATTTTTTCCCAATATTTCCGGAAATAATAGCCGCATCGAATTGAAATAAGGTATACAGCTATGAAATATAAAGTTCTAGATTTGAGCAATTTTTTTTTGAATATGATGCTTATTTTTCCAAAAAAATGTTGAGAAATAATTTTTTTTAAAACTTACTGACGTGCTGTCAGTAAGTTGAAAACGATAGCACGCTGTTTCCCTACATGCTCGCAAAAATTCACTTTCACAATATTTCTGTCTTGTTTTATCATTTAAAGTTTCCAAGCTCTTAAAAACACACTTTTCAGATGAACCGCATCGACATCTCAACGAAATTACCCAGAAATCTCAGTCTGCCAGTGTGCCATCTTAAGCGCATATGCACCAACAGAGAAAAACTAAAACAACAACACAAAACGAAGAGGATGAATGGAAATGGATGCATTGTCTGGTCCAACCCCTTTGTCGTAAATATAAACAACCCCGTTTCGCGGCACATAAAAACTTCATCAAACATATTTCCTTACTCGAATCTGTTGAATCGTGTCTCTCATCCGCGATAGACAAAACGAAGACGGTGGAACGGACATATTTTAATGGAGGACGACGCCGTCGGCGTCGCGGCGATACGGAGCCACTGTCGACTCGTCGGGCGAGGAAACGAGGGGACGTCTCAATTCTGAGGTTAATTCCTCGATATCTTATGAAGTACAGATGCGATTGGATTGAAACTTTTGAATTAGTTCTCGCATACCAACGCGCAACTCAATGCAGAATTTCGTATGGATCCAGTTGTTCGAAAATTTAAAACAAATATTTTTCGAAAAGTTTTGAATTTTTGTTGAACTATTCAAGGAAGTTTGGCACACACCTTGCAATTAGTATACAATAACGATGGTTCAAATTTCAATTCGATACGAAATTCACTCTCGGAGATATATGGGAAAAAATTTGTAAAATTTCGTTGTTGTTTGAAATTTTGAAAGGTAATTGCTCGGTTTCTCGAAAAGTGTGATCAGATCGGAACTTTGTAATCATTTGGAGAATACTAATGCAAAACTTACTGTAAATCACAGGGACTTTTATGGTTCGAGGCAGCGCTCTTTCTGCTCCGTCAGGACTCGGCATTTGAATTTATTATTCGAGACCCGGATTTATGTTGGGGTTCCAAATGTCTCAGTATCAAGAATCGGCCGAACGGTTTCGGAGTTATGCCCATTTTTGATTTTAAAGCTAGTTTTTCTATATCTCAAGAAGTACTGATGCTATTAATTCGAAACTTCAAAATTAGTTGAAGAATACCAGAGCGCAACGTTTTGCAGCATTTTCGTTGATAACCTTTTTTTGAAAACTATCCATTAGATTCCTATGCAATCTGAAAATATGTCAAAATCCGCTTTGGCAACAATGTTGAACAGGCGAGTGAAAGCTTACTTTAGTGCTTTTCTGTAATTTTTTATACTTAATTGAATTTAGAAAGTTTCAGAAGTCAACTGTCAAAGTATCCAACAATATCAAGCTTATCAAAATAAACCTAGGTTTCTCCGCTAACAATGACAAAGCACTATATAAACAGGAACGCTCAGAATGAAGATTAAAAATCGTTTTTGAAAAATATGCTTTGAATTACTGAATTTAAGACATACAAATTTAAAGAAATGATCTGCGAAAACCAACAAGAAATTGAACTCCATGAAAACTATTTTTTTTTTGAAAGAGCAGTGGCGTACCATATATATTCTTCCAAAGATATTTAGCCTGCTGGTTGATTGTAATTGGTATAATGGTGTATGTCAAGAATTTGTAATTCTATTCACGAATCGCCTTATAAGTATTATTGCATGACTTCTGAAATTTGTAGATAGTTTGACGTATTTTTACTACCTACAAATTAATATTTCAACAAACTTGAAAACTGGCTTCTTGTGTTCTCAAAGGTTCATTCCAAAATGATAATTTTCCACAATTTTTTCTAGGAAACTTTATGCGAAAGATGCTAAGGATGGAAACTAGTGAAAACTAATATATCCTGTTGTGAAGCAACTTTCAAAGCTGAATATCGACTAGGATCTTCCACGACATGTTGGCGTCACTGCGAAATCGAAAATCTGTTAATGGGGGTTTTTCCTGAATTTGGGTTATTACTACAAATGCAAATTTGAACATAATTATTATGGGTTTGATTCGTCATTTTCCCAAATTACCTTCAGAAAGTATTCAAAATCAGATTTCAAAATTGGGGTTTGGGATTTGCCAGTCATGCACGAAGTGACAACGGTGTTTAGTACAATAGCTTTTTCTGCTATAGAATAATGAAATATTTATTCCTATTCTGTGGTGCACACGTGTTATTTGTCAATACAACCAAATAATTTCCGTTTGCGATTTGTCATTAATATGACAGTATGACAGTCTGTGCTCTTCTTTTTCTATTCCTTGGTCATTGTCTTCTACACTAACCAGATCGAAGTATAGCCATCTCTGTTTTCCTGAGCAAAGTAACACATTTGACGTCCTCTTCTTTCCGAGAAAGCGGAATTCGACGTTGCCATATCGTGCACTCAAGACAAATCCCTTTAAATGCAAATCCCCATTTTTATTTTTCAGTTTTAGGTGATCAAACATTTTTTTAAAAATATAATATTGAAAAAATATATTCATTTTTTTCTCATTCTATTTCAATAGAAAATCATACTGAATGCTGTCACACACTTTAGGATTCGAGAATTTTGAACAATTCGGCATTGAAAATGGAAAAATTTGGACGCAAGTTCAAATTGGGTGAAACATTCGATATAGCAGTCGGCAGATCAAATGTGTCTATTGCAACATATATTCTGTTAGCATTGACAGATAATGGGGGTTTTTCCTTTAAACAAAAATGCAGTAATTTTCATGAAAATCCTTTAGAACATCACATTTCAAACATATAATTTCAATATTATATTTGTAAAAAAATGTTAGATCATCTAAAGCTGAAAAATAAAATGGGGATTTGCATCTAAAGGGATTTGTCATGAGTGCACAATATGGCAACGTCGAATTCAGCTTTCTCAGAAAGAAAAAGACGTCAAATGTGTTACTATGCCTAGGAAAACAGAGATAGCTATACTTCGATCTGGTTAGAGTAGGAGACAACGACCAAGGAATAGAAAAAGAAGAGCACAGACTGTCTTACTGTCATATTACTGACAAATCGCAAACGAAAATTGTTTGGTTATATTGACAAAGAACATGTGTGTACCACAGAATAGGAATAAATATTTCATTATTCTATAGCAGAAATGCTATTCTACTAAACACCGTTGTCACTTCGTGCATGCCTGGCAAATCCCAAACCCCAATTTTGAAATCTGATTTTGAATACTTTCTGAAGGTAATTTGAAAAAATGATGAATCAAACCCATAACAATTATGTTTAAATTTGCATTTGCAGTAATCACCCAAATTCAATTCAAAGTTGACCAAAATTTCGAAATTTGGGTCAACTTTGGGTCGTCGTACAGATCAAACGCGTGAGGCTGGACAATATCGAATTTTTTTGGTTATATCTGGATCCTTTGTGAGTACGCAGCCACTTATTTTATAGACGTTAGTCTTCTGGTTGAAAAATTATGATTTTTTTAAAAAAGGTCCAATTTTTTCGATTTTCTTCTGGCCATAAAAAACGAACCAGACTCTCCACTAACATTCTGATTGGATTTTCTTTATCTACGCCCTCGAATTAGTATATGTTTCAAATTTCAGGTCGATCGGAGAACTTTCGATTTTTGGTAAAATTTTAAGGGGTTACCCTTAAGAAAATATCGATTTTCGAAAAATAATTTTCCGACTCCTATCGCCGTGAAATTTGGCACACTTACTAATTCGAGGGCGTAGAACAAGAATATAAGGTCAGATATTTAAAAAAAAATCGTCCTGGACGTGAGAGGTCCTTGAAGTTCCAAAATTTTGGACCTTTTTTCAAAAAATCATTATTATCGACTCGATGAGAGTAGGACGATGAAATCTGTTTTAATTCATAGATAAAGGATCGAACTGCACGTAAAAATTCGACATCACCCAGCTTCATTATTTTGGTCGGCACGACGTCTCAAAGTTGACCAAAATTTCGAAATTTTTTCACTATTTCCGCCATAATTTCTAAACGGTTGTCACTGGACGATTTCTAATGACATATTCGTGATCTACGACCTCGATTTAATAGGAAACGATAACAAGGTCGACGATTTTCGAAAAAAAAAATTTATTTGGGACTTAAAAAATTTTTCATAAAGAACCGCGAATAAACATCAAAGCGCAGAGGGGTGGGGGGGTAAGATTTAGCGATTCCGTGCGAAATTTTATTTTTGAAGCTATGACAATATGCACATCATATATTATGGATTCGAACACGTAGATTACGAATCTGTAATTAGATTTAGCGTAACTGATTCGGTTTGGAAAATATTCCGGATTTGGTGAGAAATTTTCGAAATTTGGGTCAACTTTGGGCCGTCGTACAGATCAAACGCGTAAGGCTGGACAATATCGAATTTTTTTGGTTATATCTGGGTCCTTTGTGAGTACGTAGCCAATTATTTTATAGACGAAGGTCCTCTAGTTGAAAAATTATGATTTTTTTAAAAAAGGTCCAATTTTTTCGATTTTCTTCTGGCCATAAAAAACGAACCAGACTCTCCACTAACATTCTGATTGGATTTTCTTTATCTACGCCCTCGAATTAGTATATGTTTCAAATTTCAGAACTTTCGATTTTTGGTAAAATTTTAAGGGGTTACCCTTAAGAAAATATCGATTTTCGAAAAATAATTTTCCGACTCCTATCGCCGTGAAATTTGGCACACTTACTAATTCGAGGGCGTAGAACAAGAATATAAGGTCAGATATTTAAAAAAAAATCGTCCTGGACGTGAGAGGTCCTTGAAGTTCCAAAGTTTTGGACCTTTTTTCAAAAAATCATTATTACCGACTCGATGAGAGTAGGACGATGAAAACTGTTTATTTCATAGATAAAGGATCGAACTGCACGTAAAAAAATTCGACATCACCCAGCTTCATTATTTTGGTCGGCACGACGTCTCAAAGTTGACCAAAATTTCGAAATTTTTTCAGTATTTCCGCCATAATTTCTAAACGGTTGTCACTGGACGATTTCTAATGACATATTCGTGATCTACGACCTCGATTTAATAGGAAACGATAACAAGGTCGACGATTTTCGAAAAAACCCAAATTCATTGTGTAAATTGACCAATCAAATATCGTCCGAGTGAATTTCAATTGACAGAAAAACTGTGTAACTCGACATATTGAATGTGTCAATTGACAGTGCGTTGACATTTATATGTCTGTGTAAGGTTCAGGTCTCAAACCAACGAAATTTCAAATTTCATCCCTCTTCGATCGATACGAACATTTTGTTAGGTATTATCAATTTGGAATAGTTCAAGTGAACATTATGAATATTCCACCAAACTACTGATTCCAGATAAACATAAGTTTTATAGTTTAATGTTTGTGCATGTTAGAAATGGCATATATTAAAACTAACGAGTACTTAGATGTTTCATTGCGATTTTATTGTTTCGAGGTTTAATTTTCTTTGAAATGATTGAAGGTTATTACGATAAGTTGAAGGTCTTTGAAATATTATTCGTATGTAAATCAGTATTTTCTGGTTTCAATATCTCAAGAGATAATCAGGCCTATTCTGTTTGCAAATAGTAATTTTGCTTTACATAACAAGATGAGAAATATTGGTATTCTGCGATCATCGGTTCTGAGCAATAGGATCTATTTCTTTAACAATAATCTTGGTATCAATATTATTCTTAGCTTCCTCAAAAAAGTATACTTGCTATGCTTGATAACAAGATGAGTTAGAAAGAGAATATCGCAGAGATCCATTTGTTTCAGTATTATTTAAAAACTCAATTGAAACTGTAACACCTTGTAATTCGAAAAAGCAATGTTGCGGTCCATATTTCCAAAAATACAGATTAGATCGAATTGAATTCCAGTACTTTATCGAAAAATGACAGTTTGAAGGTTCATACAGAATTTAATTAGGATAGTATGATGAGGAGATCACAGAATATTAAATATTTGAAAAAAAATATTAAATTTTTTTTTAAATTGTTCTAATGACAGGATCATCACGAAATTTTGCACAGTGTTGTCCCTCAACATCTTCGAACTGGCAGCAAAGTTTCATCACGATTTAATCAGTATTTTTTGAGTAATACTGAAAAAAACAACGATATCGAGAAAAAAACCACGAAATTCTACATATTTTTTTCCAATATCTCCAGAACTGATAGCCGTATCGAAAGGAAATTTGCTGTGAAATATGAAGTATGAGGTCTAACTGCAATTTTTCTCGAATA
Source organism: Myrrha octodecimguttata (assembly GCA_958510865.1). Lineage (NCBI taxonomy): Eukaryota > Metazoa > Arthropoda > Insecta > Coleoptera > Coccinellidae > Myrrha > Myrrha octodecimguttata. The sequence continues at coordinate 63,923,028 of OY294058.1, forward strand.
TGAGCAATAGCAATGAGCAATATACTATGGGGCGCCAAAAAATTTTTTGCCTCAGGTGCCAGAATCGCTCGCGCCGGCCCTGATTTCGAAACGCTTCGTACTGACACGAAGAATTAACAAAGCAGTGCCAGTAAAATCGACTGTCAAAATTTACTGACAAGTACTGGCCAGGAATATCGGAACTCAACTAATATATACTATTTATTCATTTATTATTAGATCATTGCATATTATTGACAAACGGAAACAGATTGTTTGGTTATATTGACAAATAACACGTGTGTACCACAGAATAGAAATAAATATTTCATTATTCTATAATGGAACAAGCTATCCTACTAAACAACGTTGTCAACTGCCACGGTGGTGCAGTGGGTTGCTTGTAAAACCGGAGGTACTGGGTTCGAATCCCGGCGAGGTTATAGATGTTGTGTTAAGTTTGTGGTGTAGGTAAATGATTGTGTGTCTATAAATAAAAAGTCTCTAGTTGATATGAAACAGAATGAATGTCAATGTATGAATGTAAAAAATTGAAAGCTTGTCTAAATTGCCATAGTAGCCGAGTAAACTTAAAGGAATGAATGAATGAATGAATGAACAACGTTGTCATTTCGTAAATGCCTGGCAAATCCCTTTAAATGTTAAAACCCCAATTTTGAAATCTGATTTTGAATACTTTCTGAAGGTAATTTGGAAAAATGATGAATTAAACCCATAATAATTATATTCAAATTTGCATTTGCAGTAATGGCCCAAATTCAGGAAAAACCCTCATTCCATGGCCTACCGTCTGACTTTATGAAACTGAATGGAATATAATTTCAGAAGTTTATTTTGAAATATTTTAAAAAAACAACCCCTCACTGATAAATACAGAAGGAATTGCCATCAATTCATCCAAAATGACAAAAGCGCATCTTCCTCCATGAAATAAATCCTCCAACTTAATTCGCAAATTAATAAACACATTTCTCCTCCACCCTCAAGACGTCGCTGATCATTTTCCGCCCCCGAAACTCCACAAAACGTTTCTGCATAAAGTCAGGATGGCGGAATTATCCGCCCCCAGAGGAACGTTCCGGTGACGGCGACAAGCTACTGCTTTCCTCTGGTTTAGGGGCCGTTAGGGAATGAATAGGCGATCTTCGACCGGCTCCGTATTACGTTGCTAATTAGTGAAACACCCAGTGCATGAAGATCGGACAGTTATTTGACAGAATGGAAGTGAAGTTAGAAATGGGATTATCGACGTGGAGAATAGTATACTGAGTGTATCATCATAGGAAGTAATAGGCTGAGAGGTAGAGTGTTGGACTTGTGATCGAAAGATCCGGGTTCAATTCCGGATTAGCGAAAAAAATTTTTTTGTTAGGCGGTGGCGGTCACCATCCACTGTTGGGTCAAAAATTTTAGATTGCAGAATAAAGAATATATTCGAAGAAAAATGTTTCAATTTATATTGGATTGGTTATCGACTCGTAAAATTTCACAACAAATTTTTATCGGGACTCCCATTATACCCGATAAAATTTTTTTGTAAATGTTTGAATTTGTTTTTCAACTTATCGTTCACAACATGATCATTACGAAATTTTGAACAAAGTTGTTGATCAGCATTTTCAAGCTAGTAGCGAAGTTTCATTCCGATTAAATCAGTATTTGATTGATTTATTTCGGATAAACCAACGATGTAGAAAAAATCACGGAATTTGACTGACTTATTTTTTCACAATATCTCTGAAAATTATAACCGTATCATGCTGAAATCAGGTGTCTTGCTGTGAAATATGGAGTTTGAGGTCTGGCATAATACAAAAATACCTAATCAATAGTTTCCAAAAAAAATTTCGAAAAAAATTCTGATAAAAAATTTACCGACAATACGATCTCAACAAAATTTTTACTGAGAGTTGCGCTTTATTATGCTTCAACTAACTGTCAAGTTTCAATTCCATCGCACCAGTATTTTCTGAAATATCCTAGAAATATTCTCAAAATTTCGAATAACTATAACTCCGAAGCCATTCAGCTGATTCAGCCCATAAATGAACTTAATCGACGCATTCCGAAATACAACCTACCCTGCAAATTCTGAGTCGTTTGGGTTCTCCCTTCTTCCGTAATCGTGCCTAAAGCCGGCAGGACAGAATCGATTTTAACACCATTCGTCATCAGTGGGTCTAACCTGGTCGTTTGAGACCATTTTCGCTTCAAAATTCGAAAATACAGACATTTGGGAAGCGCCGTTCTCCAAAACCAGCGCGTAAAAAAAAAATTATCTATCCTGTTCAAATGAGACTCATCCTCAACCCTCTTTGTATTTAGAACAATAATTTTACCCATAGAAAGCACAAGAACTGAATTTCCCTCTTCAACTAGATTAACTCTTTTTCTACTCTTAACTCATTCTGATGAGGTCCTTCCAAAACGTATTCAAATTAATGAAACGTCTTTTTAACGGACAAAACTGTAATAAAAGCCGTCTCTGAATCCACGCAAGAGCTGATGCTGCGCAAGAAATCCAGGGTCAAAGTTCAAATGACTAGACGGATTACTGAACTCTGCAAACATTTTTGAGTGTTATATTTTTCCGAGAGGTTTCGCGCCAAAATTCTCGTCTTCTCTCGGATGAAACGTGATTGGGAAATACAAGGACAGGACAGAATATGAAGACGACATCTGAGGTTCTATAAATAGGGACATTTTCCACGACAGAAGGGTGCGATGGAATGAAAAATTGTCCGTTCCTTTATCGATATTCTCTTCTGTCTATCCCTTTTCATTCGCCAATATATTTTGAGGTCTTTTACTGCAGCTCCAACGATGGTTTTATTGATTTTTGTACGAGGAAAAAGTACGACCCAAGGTAGTCTTGAACCAATTATGATTGTTATCTACAGGGTGTTTTAGATGCCGATCCTTAAGGGTGTGAATCCCTATGGATCGGTATTATAGCACTATTTTGACAGATAACTGAAGGTTCACCTGTGAAACCTGGTTAAAAAATCTAGACAAGCACTGACGAGAGGTCAGGAGCTTTTACGTGCTTGTTCGAATTCTAACTATTAGATCAACACGAAATTTTGCACCTAGTTGAGTGTTGGTAATCTCCACCTGATTACAAAGTTTCAATCTGATTGTATTTGTACTTCTTGAGATATTGCGGAAATAACGTTATCATTCCAAATAAAAACGAAATTGGGCACATTTTTTTCCTTATATCTCCGAAAGTGAATATCGGATCGAATTGAAATTTGAACATTGTTGTTGAATATTGACTTCGAGGTTTGTGCCAAATTCCATTGAAATCTTATCAAAATTTTCAGAAAAAAAAATGTCAAAAATTTTAAAAATTTTCGGAATTTTTTTTTTAACTTTTTACAACTGGATCCTCACGAAATTTGCTCTAAGTTGTGCGTTGGTATTCCAAAACTGTCCACAAAGTTTCGACTTGATCTAGTCAATACTCCATGAAATATCGAGGAAATAACCTCAAAACTTCAAATTGGCCTAACTCCGAAACTATCCAACCGATTTTAGCCATTAATGAACTCAACCGAGATAACACGCTGTTCCCTTAAACAAGCGCGTAAAAATTAGAGTTGACTAGTTTCTGTGGTCGAAGTGAGGTTAAAATACCTCTTAGTGAGTTTGAGAAGAAAATTCCAAATAAAACTTTGTCCTAGAACTTTGAAGTTGCGAGTCAGAGTTTGGTGAAGTTTATCAGGGAAAATGAGCATCATGTTCAGTATATCTTTGTAAAATATAATTATTTACGATTTTCTAGAAAGATTCAAAAGTGTTAATAGATACTTGGCGTTTGCTCATATCTTTGAGAAACTATTGTTATAATAAGTGATAGTGTTTACAGAAATAAGAACTGAATTAGGCCCAACCAACTTGAAATAAGCCGACGTTTCTTTCATATATGTAGACTTCATCAAGGCTGCAGGGAAACTGAAAAAGGTACACAAATAAGAACAAAATATATGTATGAATAAAATATTGGATATATAACAAAATGAATTAATTTCTGTATAACTGCTTACCAAGTTCATCTAGTTGAAAAAATGTCATAGGATTGAAATTTGACACAAATGAAAAAAAAATAAATACAGGACGGACGCGAAAGATTTGAGTCAAGTAATTCAAATTTTCTGGCTAGATACCGAGAGTTCCACATCTCATAAGTTCATGAAAACCCCGCACATAAAAGGAAACTTTTTTTTGGTTATGTGACAAATTTTGAAGGGAACAGTGGTCTTGTAAATATGATTGTTTCAATGTTTTCCTCGTCTTATTATTTGTTATTAGTATCAAATTTCAATCCAATAACATGATGAATTTTCTTATTCATATTTTAAAACCTCCAGGGATCGATGGACATGTCATATGACGTAAACCTTGAACTGAACTCTTTTAGATTTGAGAAAAATATGTAAAGGAATGCAGAAAAAATGCTCTTCTGATATAAAGTCTACATCGATTTGTGAGTCGCGAATATTTCTTATAAAGGGTGTCTTTTTAGAGGTATAGAACTTCAAGTTGGCTACACTGTTTTAACTGTCAGCCATTTTATCAGCTGTCAAGTAATTTGTGGTTAGTTTGGTCTGGCATTTCAACATGAAAAGATTGACGCCTGAACAACGCTTCCAAATTGTGCGAATTAATTTTGAAGATAATGGTTCTGTTCGAAATACGTATTGCGCTCTACGTCCATTTTACGGTCAACATAATCGTCCATCAGAGCGATTGATTCAACTAACTGTGGACCGTTTTCGCATCACGTTTACTCTAACTGATAATACTCATCCACAGAGACGTCGTTTGGTCGTTTGGTGTGCCTAATGGGCTTGTGGAATCATTGGTTCTTCAATACGATACTGGCCAGAACGTTACAGTCAATGGTGACCACTATAGAGCCATGATTACTGACTTTTTCGTTCCTCAATTGAACAACCATGATGTGGAGCAGCTCTGATTTCAAAAAGACGGCGCAATATGTCACACAGCTCGTGCCACGATTGATTTACTGAAGGAAACGTTTGATGACCGCATAATTTCACGTTCCGGGCCCGTGAATAACGATAAGACCGAAACGATCGACCACTTGGAGGACAACAATTAGAATACGTCCGAGCCAGCCGTGACGGCAATATATCAGAAATTATATTTGAATTATACTGCCAAAAGATTATCTTTTGAATTAAGTCAATTTCGTGTCAATTTCAAAAATGTATCCTTGTTGTATTCAATATCAAGTTCTTTACCTGTAAAAAAACACTATTTATATATGCATAGGTACACGTTGCTACAAAACTCGGCGACCCAATTTTCGTATACGCTAAGCACACGAATTCATTCGACAGAGAAAATCACATCTGTAATCGGCCTTCACATCGTTTCGAGAACGAAAAGGATCCGGATGAATGACCAAGATACCACGTCATCGATCATACGCTTGAACGAAGCCTATTCGAATCCCAAATACGGATTCGGATTTGCAAATACATCTACTAAGGAAAAACCGTACGATACGACAAATTCTTGAATATAAGAAGATAGGCTTTGCTCTGTACCTACCGCATTTTCTTCGATATATTTATCCCCGATTTAATTCGCATAATCAGTATAGAATATTCAGGTCGATTCTGTTTGCAAATAGCAATATTGCTAGGAAAAAGATATTGCTATCATAACAAGATTGGAATTATTGGTATTCTGATCAACGATTTTGAGCAATATGGTCTGTCACTTTAACAAGAATCTTGCTATCAACATTGCTATCGTAGCAACCTCAAAATAGTACTTGCTATGCTTCATAACAAGAAAGTTTAGAAAAGAAAAATCTCACAGATCCATTTGTTTCAGTATTATTCCTTCCAAGAATTTGAAAATATTGAAGATTTTCGAATAAGTCGATGTTTACATGAATAAAAAAAAAGTATATGCTAATGGAAATGTGTTCAAGGTTCTCTAGAATATTATTTAATTTCAAGGAAAATTCTTAGACTAAAATACAGGCATATGCAACAGCTGAGATGATTATTCTAATCATCTCAACAACAGCAATCCCTTTGAAGTGCCAACGAAAAAGTTTATCGAATTTCGAATTATAAACGCCTGAATAAAATTGCTGCATTCGATTTCTGATAACCAATATTTTATTGGTATCCAGGAAATTGGTTATTGGTCAATTTGACTCCTTTCGTTTCCTAACATTTTTAATGTCGATGTTTACATGAATAAAGAAAGCCGTAGATAGAGGTTATATATGCGAAACCATAAAGAAAACTCACGAATTAGGGTTATTTTCTTCTTCCTTGTAGTTCTAAAGTCACAAAATACAGTGTTGTCAGCTCTAAAATCACCAATTATGGAAGTCTATGATAGCAATATTGTTATGACAAAATTCATAACAAACATTGCTATAACACTCGGAACAGAATACGTAACATCATGGCCATATTGCTATGAATTAGAAAGATAGCAATATGACTAGAATAGCAAGGTTCATAGCAATACGCAAACAGAATCGACCTGATTGAGTGCTGTCGATGTACTGTGTATGGTGTTACTACCCTTGATGCCTTTGAAAGATCTATAGCAACCAAGATTCTGGATATACAGGGTGTATCTGAAATTAAAGGAGTGATTCTTTGATGAAAATGAAGGTGGGTATTCAGTATAAGATTTTTTGAAAAACCTCCCCTCAGAAAGAGGGGGTTGAATTAGTCAACCCATAAGATATTTTTCTCACAACTTTTTTTTGCATACAATTTACCCTGTATAAAATAAGGCTTAAAAGCCCAATTCATTCGATAACTTTTTTATCTCTACGAGTTTTTTCGAAAACTTAAGCATTAACAAGAAAAAAATATCGATGATCTGCGAAACCGCATTGTACCAGGGTGTGAAACGATAAGAATTTCAGCAGGCATATTTAATCGCATACGCATTTCAAACAGGATAAGAGTAAATGCTTGTTTGAAGCTGAAAGCAGTCATTTTCAACATGAGTTATGATTTTCTCGTAGATGCTTGAATTTCGAAAAACTTGTAGAGACGAAAAAGTTAATGAATGAATTGGGCTTTCAAGCCATGTTTTTTTAAAAGGAAAATTTTAACCAAAAAAAGTAGTAAGAAAATGTTGACTATTTCAACCCCTCTTAAGCTTACATCAGGGTTGAAAAAATTTCAAATTATGTAGTTTCATTGACGAATAATATTCACCGAGTTTCGTGTCTTTAACTCAATATACAGGGAAAATAGAAAAGAGAAACAATTTTTTTTTGTTAATCTTCGGAGGGCTGTAACTTATCCGGGGGGAGGTTTTTCAAAAAATTTTATACCAACTTCCCGCCTTAATTTTCATCACAGAAGCACTCCTTAATTTTTTTTAAATGTTATTCAGATACACCCTGTAGAAAGTTAGGCTCAGGTATAGGTAGAGCAAAGAGACAAGAACCTACATTGTTTCTGACATCCATTCATTTATTGACTGAATACGATTCATAAATATTCATCTCTTTTTGAATATTCAGTTATTCATCAACAGCCATGAAATTAATGGACTTTCAGATTATTTCTTTCAGTAATTCACTCTTACCATTCATTTCACCTAGATACTCCCCTCTATCACTATATATGCATTTTTAGTGTGTTTGATCAAAACAAAGGCAAATGGCAAGTCAATGGAAGATAGAAAATGTTCCATGGCTTGAGTATTTGATTATCACAATGCAGATAATTTGGAATCAAGAATTAATCACAAGCTATCCAACAGTTTTCGATGGATGTGAGTGAAAACATCAACACAATAAGAAAGATTTTAAGTGAAGAATTTCCTTCTATTGGTGCACCCAAAAAGACACTGACTGGAGACTTTATTTCGAAAAAAGATGTGAAACGACAAATTTGGAATTATAATTTGAAAAATGAACACTACCCACTTTTACAAAGGAACATTTGGAATATAACGGAAAATGGACATCACTTTTTAAAATTATAAAATCAACGGGTTAATAATACAAAAGGGTAAATGAACGCAAAATTTTTTGTGAACAAAAACATGTTGTTGCTGCCAAATTAACTCTCCTGCGCAAATTTTCACAGTATAATGCGTTGGATGAAATTCTCAGATTTGTGTAAATAAACATTTTGATGAATACGTAATTTCTACGAGCTCTATGTAGAGACGACAACTTTGCGTAGTTATCTGACAGGAAATGACTATAACCTAACACTTTCAAAATATACACGGTGGAATGTGTCAGAATGTCATGGCCAACCGAGATAATTTGTAAAAGTGAATGGAGTATATATCTGGATAAAGCTCATTATATCTTCCTCATTCGACTTTTGATATTAAAGGATTTTCCAATAAGAGGTGTTATTTTGAATAGCCCGCTATTCCGGTAGATGTCAATTTTGAAGCTGTCATTTTTTGATATTTGACAAGTAGAAACTACGCCATTACTAAAAATGGAACGATACACGCTTCAACAACGCATTGAAATTATTAAAATTCACTATAAAAATGGTGAAAATTTGGCAGAGACGGTTCGTAAAACTCGAAAATTTTTGGGTCGTCGTGAAGCACCTTGTCGGACCGCAATAAAGAAATTGGTGGAAAAATTCGAGCTGTTGGGACAAGATAGTGATGTGCAGAATAAAACCCGTGCACGTCCAAGAAAAGCCGAGAATATTGCTGCTGTAGCCGAAAGTGTTGAAGAAAACCCAGGTTTGTCCATTCCACGTCGTTCTTTGGAATTAGGCATTCCACAAACGTCATTACACCGTATTTTGCATACAGATTTGGGTCTCAAGACTTACAAAGTTCAGTTAACACAAGAACTCAAGCCAGCCGATCATCAACAACGTCGTGTCATTGCTGATTGGGTCGTTGAAATGCATGAAAATGATCCGGAATTCCATCGAAAAATCATCTTGAGTGATGAGGCCCATTTCCATCTCGGTGGCTTCGTCAACAAGCAAAATTCTCGTATCTGGGGCTCGGAAAACCCGAGAGTTAGTGTTGAAAAGCCTCTCTATCCTCAACCTGTGACTGTTAGGTGCGGTTTATGGTCCGGCGGAGTCATTGGACCTTACTTTTTCGAAAATGAAGCTGGAGCAACAGTTACGCTGAATGGATTGCGCTATCGAGAGATGATTAATGATTTTTTATGGCCGGAATTGGATGGTATTGATCTGGACAACGTTTACTTTCAACAAGACGGCGCTTCGTGCCACACAAGCAACGAAACCATTGATCTTTTGCGGGAAAAGTTTCCGGACCGTGTTATCTCTCGAAGAAGTGATCACAATTGGCCACCGAGATCTTGTGATTTAACATCTTGCGACTTCTTCCTTTGGGGCCACGTGAAAGAGAAGGTCTACGCCAATAGCCCAGCGTCGATTCAAGACCTCAAAGATGGAATTCGTGAGGCTATCGAGGACATAGGGCAGCCACTTTGCGATTTGGTTATGGAAAATTTGATTACAAGGATTTGGTCCTGTAAGCGTGGTCGTGGTGGTCATTTGCCTGATGTTATTTTCCACTATTAACGGTATAGCTTCTTCTTTATAATGAAATAAACATCCGATTATTTATATTGAAATATCAAAATAACCCCTTATTGGAAAACCCTTTATATACTCCTAATCAGAAGAATATTTCGTTGATAGCAACCAATGCCCATTTTTTGGGAACAGACAGCTTGTAACTGACATAGTCCCTTTAATATCTGCCCTAAAACAATCTCCTAGTTTGTGTCAAACAATATACGTGTCATGGACGGAACATTATCTTCGTTTCCAATTTGTTATCTACCATGAATCAACAGCTGCTCCGTTTGTCTGGAATGGCATTCCCCATTGTTAGGCTTAGGTGTCCGGTTTCTGATGTGCTTTGATGATAACTTTGTTGACCATAAAAGCAGTGTTTAACATGCATCACATATTACGATCGAGGATGTTTCGGTTGATTATTTTCTCGGATAATAAACCTTCGAAAAGAAATTAATAATCTTTGAAATGCTCTCGCTCAGTTATACTACAAAATGCTGGGTATGAAGGAAATACTTTTTGCGCGCATGTTCTGGAGAACAGCGTGGTATCGTTTAGTTCAAATGTCTGTAATTTTCTTTTATTGAGCCGAAAATGGTCTCAAACAACAGGGTTGAACTCACTGATGACGAATACGGTGTCAAAATCAATTCTGTCCGGCCGCCCGTAGGCACTATTACTATCTATCGACTTCGAAATTTCAGGGTATTTTGCATTTCGAAGTGTGAAGGTTGAGTTCGTTAATGGGCGAAATCGGTCTAACGATTTCAGAGTTATGGCCATTTGAAGTTTTGAGGTTATTTCCTGATATTTCTACAACAGTTACAGTTTGTTGGAGCATAAGGACTTGCAACTTTTGCAGAATTTTTTTGGGTTCGTGGTGTCAGTAAATTCTGAAAAAATTTTTCAAAATATTTTTCGAAAAAAATTTTTTTCCCGAAAACCGTTCATTACATTCGGGTAAAATCTCGGTCATACCTTTAGCTTAATATTTCACAGGAGTGCATCAAATTCCAGTTTGCTATGATCATAATTTTCGAAGATTTTTTGGAAAAATATGTCGAATTCCGTGGTTTTTTTCTCGATATCGCTGTTTTTTGCACGCATGTTCTACGGAACAGCGTGCTATCGTTTTGTCCAAATGGATGTAATTTTCGATGATTGAGCCGAAAATGGTCTCAAATGACTTGGACTCCCTGATGACGAATCCAGTGTCAAAATCGATTCTGTCCGTCAAGACGGCCGTGAACACGATAACTGTCCAACGGAGTAAGCAAGCGACTTGAAACTTTCAGGGTAGGTCGAGCATTAGAATGCTGCGGTTAAGTTCGTTAATGGGACAAATCGGTCGAACAGTTTCGGAATTACAGCCATTTGAAGTTTTGAGGTTATTTATTTTTTATTTCAGAAACTACCAAAGCGGTTGGATTGAAACTTTGCATTTAGGTGGAGTATAGCCACGCACAACTTTGAGCAGATTTTGTCAAGATCCTACTGTTAGTTAATCGAAAAAAAAATTTTTTTCGAAATTTTTGTCGAAAAAAATTTTTTTTTCAAAAATTGTACCTCATATTCAGAAAAAATTCCACTCAGACATTGAGCATTACATTTCACAGCAGTGTACCAAATTTCAGTACAATACGATCCTATGTTTTGGAGATATTGGGAAGAAATATGTCAAATTTCTTGGTTTTCTTCTCGATATCGTTTTTTTTTCGGTGTAACTCAAGAAATACTGATCCAATTATGATAAAACTTCGCAGCTAGATTGAAGTTGCTGGGAGACAACTTTTTTCGAAATTTCGTGATGATAGTGTCATTAGAACAATTTGAAAAAATTTTTTTTTTCTAATATTCAATATTCTGTTATCTTCTTACCATATTATCCTGTTTAAATTCTGTAAGAACCTTTGAAGTGTCATTTTTCGATGAAATACTGGATTTGAATTCGATCTCGATATTTGTAGAGAAGGTTTGGGGCTTAATTACGAAGGTCGAATTCGTCGATGGTAGATATACCCATTCGAAATTTAATTTTCCTAATATTTCCAAACATACATATTAGACCAAATTCTAACCGTGTACTTCATCGAAAAAAAACCTAGAAAAGCAATGCCGTGAAAGCAGCAGCTTTGCGTTGCCAAAGCGGTCATCTCCACTGAACATGCGCGCAAAAGCTGCTGCCTTCACTGCAGGGCTTTTCTAGGTTTTTTCGGTATAACTCGGAAAATACTATTTCAATCATGATGAAACTTGGCAGCTAGTTTGAAAATGGACAACTCCGTGCAACTTTCGTGATGATCGTGTCCTTAGAACAATTTGAAAAAATATCATAATATCCTCATGAAATTCTATATGAACCTTCGAATTGTCATTTTAAGATGGAGTACTGAATTTTAATTTGATCTAATCTGTAAAGTAAGCACAATCACTTCCGAAAGAAATAACTCAGAAACTCGATATTTGTAGAGTAGGTTTGGGGATTAATTACGAAGGTCTAGTTCCAGAATGGGTAAAATCCGCCCAATGATTCCGTAGATATACCCATTCATAATTTTATTTCCCAAACTTTCCAAAAATACAGAAATAATACACAGACTTAAAATTTCAGGCTGAATATCCAAGTCGTAAATCCATGAACTAGCGCGAAAAAGCTCCTGAGTCCACGTGAAAATGCTTCCCTCGCAATTTTTCCAGCCGCTTTATTAATCAATATTCATGGAAATTGAGTACATGTCGAGTAGAAATCGATATCGGATTAGAATTTATGGACGCGAGAAGTTGATGGATTGAAAATGGAGTGTGAATATATTGAGATAGTTATGCCAATTCATCAGTGTCAGTATTAATATCCAGAAAATTCATAACGCTAATGATAGAACAGTTTAACTGAGATCACGGTTTCTGGAAACTGTATATGAAGGAGGAACAGATAACAATAAATCTCATCCTTAGAATTTGAGGCACTTACGTTTGATGATCTCTAATTTTCATGCTGAAAGGAGGTGTCAAATTTTGACATATTTTTCAGAGAAGGGGTTCAAATTGTACATACTTCGAATTCAAGCATAGTTTTTTTTCATCGAATAAAACACCGATTTCTTTTGAATTTTTTCTTGATTCGGCTCAGGAAAAAATATATCAACTAATATGGTATTTTTCTCCGTTTCTTTGACATTTAGGAATACCTCAAAAGATAATGATCCTATCATAAATAAACTCGGTAGCTAGTATTGAAAAAAAATTATATTATATCAAATTTCTTGTTTTTTTACGCGCTTGGGAACGGCGCGTTATCATTCCGTCACAATGTGTGTAATTTTCGAATTTTGAGCCGAAATTGGTTTCAAACTTCTAGGTTGGACTCACTGATGATAAATCCGTGGTCAAATTTGATTCTGTCCGGCCGGACTTCCGGCCGTCCGTATGTGCTCTAACTTTCGAAAGAACGGACCTAGAAATTTTAAATTCTCAGATTAGATTAAGATCCTAAATATCTCGGTTAAGTTTGTTAATGGGCCAAATCTGTTGAACGGTTTTTTTGTTATAGCCATTTGAAATTTAGATTTTTCAATAACTCGAAAAATAGTAATCGGATCGACATGAACCTTAGTGGGATGAGCAGTATCAATAAGAATAATTTTCCATAGAAAAATTGAAATATTTTTTTTTAATTCATTGGAATTTTGAGGTTTTATTTTTCCAGTATTACCAATAATGCAAATGTGTTCGAATAGAAATTCTGCACTTGGTTGAAAAATGACGGCGTGAAGGTTCATGCAAAAATGTCTTGGGGAAAAGGCTTCGATTGTGAACAAGCGCGTAAAAGCTCGTGACCTCACGTAAGTGCTTTTCTAGATTTTTTCTGGGTATCGTTGATAAATCTAACCAAACACTCTTCAATTATATAGAATTGAATCTGTCAAACTTTCAATACCGCTGCATAATTGAAAATAAGTAAATGAAGTTTATTTTATGTATCTGACAGAAAAATAATTAAACGTTCTTCAATTATACAGAGTGGAACGTGTCAAACTTCCATGGCCAATCGACTGACTGAATGAAAGTAAATGAAGAATATTATATGTATCTGAGAGGAAATAAACCTGAGTAAACATTCCTTAATTATACAGTGTTGAATATGTCAAACTTCCATCGCCAACCGACAGACTAAATAAAAGTAAATGAAATATATTATATGCTTTGGGTCTTTTCATAATGTTTTTTGAATCTCGAGAATTGGGCGCCTCCAATTCTCCGGAATATTTAAAGCTCTCGGTATTGGGATTAAAATCTGCATTTTCAATACCGAAGGCGGAATTGCATTTTCGATTACCAGGTCGAGATGTATAACGAACTGGAAACGGGACATGCCTGAATGGAAGAGATGCATTCGATTGCAGACGGCAATTTCGTGTAAAAACCGATTGGTATCGCCGTCTACGAAAATAACTCTGCATTCTTACAACTTTTCCTCCTTCATATATCAGGAGAGTTGGGACATTTCCAGGAATTGAAATCAAGTTCCAATTAAAAATTCTAGAAAAGCTCTAACGTGAGCGCTCGTTCCCATTCGTTGCCAAAGCAAAATTTTGCATTTTTCCCCATATTTCCGAATTGTCAGAGAAAGCTGAAATTTGGTACACTATTGGCTTCTGAATTTTAGATTGCAGCGCCACGGCTGCCAGTTTTAGAACCTTACATACAGACATAGATTTTGGTTTGAACACCGATTTTGTACTGTTTGGTTTGATAATTTTTGATTTCACGATTTATTCAAAGACTTTGTAGACTTTTATAGTTGACGAGAGTATTACTAGGAGTACATATTTCATTCTTATAAAGTAAGTATGTATCATTCTTCAATCTTATTGAGTGTAGCAACTCTAAAGTTACGGGGATAACTCCAAGGTTAGACAGTATTTTAATATCATTCATTTTCAGATCCAAATAGTAAGATTGACTTTGGTGGATTTCTCAGGCTGTCTTGAAAGTTGAAAAACAGATAGTAAACATACTTTTTGGAATAATAGACAAATACTCATAACTTTACCATTTTAATAGGGAAGGACTAAATACTCAATATATTGTGAATAAAATGAATACATTCACATAATGTTACTTGTACTGCAAGCCTTATTCATTATGGATTGACAAATAAATTTTCCAACACTCATATGATTGGTCTTGAAAAAGCTGTAATAAATAAGAATTGTACAACTTTGCTTTCATCGGCAGAAGCACTTTGAGCAAAGAGTATTCATCACCAGATATTTCCTTGTTGAGACTCTTTTTTTTTCAATAGTCATTTCTGTCACTAGAACATTTACGTTGTTCCTTAATGATCAGTTCAACAGGCAGATTTCTGGAAGGCATAGCATTCCTCTTAAGTAAATTTCTCTGCTTGGATTATGGGTCTGGAAAAAAATTGTCTTCATGAATGTGATCTAATATTTCATGAGCAATTCGTGCTTACCTTTATAAAAATGATTATCATCGGTAAAATGCAGGTAACAGACTCACATAAATCTTGTTTGTTGGTTTTTATCGATTCTACAACACTTCGCCAATTGGCGAATGTAGATAAGCGCTACTCCCTCTGGCGGCTATCCGAGTAACCCGAGGTACAGACATTATCATTGACAAGTTAAAAGAAATGTTAGGAAAATGAGAAAGTTTATGCATTTTTCTTGGCGTTTGTGTGATTTTACAAGTGCTTTTAATGAGGAAAAGCAAACTCAAATGTCCCTTCCCACAGATTTCTACAGCCCGGTAAAAAATTTGGAGTTAGGGTGAAAGAAACTTCCTTTAACAAGTCGGGCCTGAAAGTGTTGAAGAATCGATAAAACCCAACAAACAAGATTAATGAGAGTCTGTTACCTGCCTTTTACCGATGATGATCATTTTTATAGAGGTAGGCACTAATTGCTCATGAAATATTCACATTCATGAAGACAATTTTTTTCCAGGCCCATAATCCAAGCAGAGAAATTTACTTAAGAGGAATGCCTTCCAGAAATCCTGTTGAACTGATCATTAAGGAACAACGTAAATGTTCTGGTGATAGAACTGACTATTGAAAAAAAAAAGAGTCTCAACAAGGAAATATCTGGTGATAAATACTCTTCGCTCAAAGTGCTTCTGCCGATGAAAGAAAAGTTGTACAAGGCTTATTTATTTATTGGAGCTTTTTTCAAGACCAATCATATGAGTGTTGGAAAATTTATTTGTCAATCCATAATGAATAAGGCTTACGATACAAGTAGCATTAGTTTTATGTGAATGTATTCATTTTATTCACAATATATTGAGTATTTAGTCCTTCCCTATAAAAATAGTGAAGTTATGAGTATTTTTCTATTATTCCAAAAAGTATGTTTTACAATACTATCTGTTTTTCAACTTTCAAGACAGCCTTAGAAACCCACCAAAGTCAAACTTGCGATTCGGATCTGAAAATAAATAATATTAAAAAACTGTCTAACCTTGGAGATATCCTCGTAATTTTAGAGTTGCTAGACTCAATAAGATTGAAGGATGATACATACCTACTTTATAAGAATGGAATATGTACTCCCAGTAATACTCTCTACAACTATAAAAGTCTAAAAAGTCTATGAATAAATCGTGAAATCAAAAATCATCAAACCAAACACTAACAAACAGTACAAAAACGACTATCAAAACAAAATCTATGTCTGTATATAAGGTTCTAAAACTGGCCACCGTGGCGCTGCAATCTTAAATTCAGACGCCAATTCTTGAATATTAACTGTAGGATATGTGCCGAAATTCATAGAAATCCGATGTTGATTGTTTCCGAAAAATATTTTTCAAGAGAAAATTCCTCTTTTTAACGACTCGCTAAATTCTTCAACCGTTTATAAAGGTTCAAAACTGATCGCATTGGTATATAATGGTATATAACTCCAAAACTATTCGGCCGATTTTGCCCATTAACGAACTCAACCGAGATATTTAGGCCGTGTTTCCAATCGACAAGATTTTTCTAAAGTTAGAGCTTGTGCAGACGAACGGCCGGTCAGAATTTGACCCAGTATTCTCTTTCAGGGGGTCCAACCTAATCATTGAAGACCATTTCCAGCTCAAAATACAAAAATCACAGAGATACAGGCCACAAAAAAATAGGAAAACAAGTTCGTAAGAAATGGGGGTTTTTCCTTTAAACGAAAATGCAGTAATTTTCATGGAAAACCTTCAGAACATCACGTTTCAAACATATAATTTCAATATTATATTTTTAAAAAAATGTTTGATCACCTAAAACTGTAAAATAAAAATAAGAATTGACATTCAAAGGGATTTGTCATGAGTGCACAATATGGCAACGTCGAATTCAGCTTTCTTGGAAAGAAAAGGAAGTCAAATGTGTTACTTTGCTTAGGAAAACAGAGATAGCTGCTATACTTCGATCTGGTGAGAGTAGAAGACAGCGACCAAGGAATAGAAAAAGAAGAGCACAGACTGTCATACAGTCATATTACTGACAAATCGCAAACGGAAATTGTTTGGTTATATTGACAAAGAACACGTGTGTACCACAGAATAGGAATTAATATTTCATTATTCTATAGCAGAAAAAGCTATTTTACTAAACACCGTTGTCACTTCGTGCATGCCTGGCAAATCCCAAACCCCAATTTTGAAATCTGATTTTGAATATTTTCTGAAGGTGATTTGGGAAAATGATGAATCAAACCCATAATAATTATGTTAAAATTTGCTTTCGCAGTAATAACCCAAATTTAGGAAAAACCCCCATTGGAGGGAGTGATTCATCTCCATGAATTCTTTTTCCGAGGAAAGCACGTTATGATTTTGTCCAAATGTATGTTGTTCACGATTATTATTCCATTCAACGTTTTCGCACTTGACGCATTTGTGTTCAGTTTTTTTCTTCGGATACTGTTCGTCAGATTTCTATGAAATTCGGACCAATCCTTTATGTCGATTTGTAAAGACAAAGAAGAGAATTTTCTTCTGGAAACATTTCATTTGTATTCTACAATAACCCTAGGCTTCAAGGAAACCCCTCAGAACCCCAAAGCTTGTTCGAGTTAGGATATCGGGTGTGTTCTGTGTAACTGTCTCATCACGCGACCCTAGGCAAAGCACTATTAATTTTTGACCCACTAGTGAATGCTGGTGAATCGATTCCATCTGATTAAGACATAGTGATTAGTAAGAGAACAATTTTGTGTGAAACATCGTGAAAATCATAATATAGGAAAAATGAAAAATAAACATAAAAGGTTTTTCAATAATTCAATCTTTCAAGAAATATTGACCTGATTGAATTCAAAGATGGTGATAAGATCCGAAGGACATGACCTGAGACCTATGCCTAGAACAGGTATGGGGTCAATCACTAAGATCGAATTCGTGAATGGGTAAAATCCACCCAATGATTCCGTAGATATACCCAATCAAAATTTTATTTTTCCAATATTTCCAAAAATACAGATCAGATCGAATTGAAATCCAGTACTTCATCGAAAATAACAGTTCGAAGTTTCATACAGAATTAAATGAGGATGATATGATGAGAAAATCATAGAAATTTTTTTTTTCAAATTGTTCTAATAACACGATTATCACGAAATTTTGCATAAAGTTGTCTTTCAGCATTTTAAAACTAGCTGTGAAGTTTAATCAGGACTGAATCAGTATTTCTCGAGTAATACCGAAAAAATCAACGATATCGAGAAGAAAACCTCGAAATTTGACATATTTTTTCCCAATATCTCCAAAACTTATGATCGTATCGAACTGAAATTTAGTACACTGCTGTGAAATCAGAAGGTCAAAGTGTGAGTATAATTTTTTTTTGGTATGATTAATAGTTTCCGAAAAAAAAATTTTTTTGTAAAAAAATTTCGAAAAAATTTTTTTTTTCAAATTTACTGACAATATGATCTTGACGAAATTTGGCTCAAAGTTGCGCGTCGTTATACTCCACCAAACTGCCAAGTTTGAATCCAATCGTTTGAGTAGTTTCTGAAATAAAAAATAAATAACTTCAAAACTTCAAGTGCGTATAACTCCGAAACTATTCGACCGATTTGGCCCATTAACGAACTTAACCGCGGCATTCTGATGCGCAACCTATCCTGAAAGTTTCAAGTAGCTAGCTTGCTTCTGTCGACAGTTATCGTGTCTACGGACGGCCGGCCGGCCGGCCGGCCGGACAGAATCAATTTTGACACCGGATTCGTCATCAGTGAGTCCAACCTAGTCGATTGAGACCATTTTCGGCTCAATCATCCAAAATTACAGACATTTGGACAAAACGATAGCACGCTGTTCCCCTAGAACATGCGCGCAAAAATGAAGGCAGAACTTTATCACACCTATATGCACAGATGAAAGCAAAAATTTTTCATACCAAAATTTCATTATAGGAAGATATTATGTGTAAATTGAAAGTGGTTTCAATTATGACTATCATCGTAGCTTGAAATCAACCTTATTAAAACATTGTTTTCTCATTACTACCTGCATAAGACTAATATTATTCAAACAACAAGGAATACACCCAATATATCGAAGTATTCCGGTTTGGTTCAGGATATCTGAAACAAGAATTGACTTCATAGCAAGCCGGGAACGACGAAGGTGATCGAGTTTGAAAAAGTCCCATATACTCTCCGATTCCTTCGTTTTTAGTTTGCAAGTACAGAAATGATCAGAGCACACTTTAAGATTCACCCAATGATTCTTGGAATGGTACGAAAATCGCCCAAACAGTACTTTTAACAAATTTATTCAACCCAAGACAATATTTGATGACAATAAAGTGAGTCTATATTATTTGTTTACGAAATGTACAGAGTGGTCTGCGAGAAACTGAACATCGTTTGATGGTAAATATATTTTTGTGGAGCCAAAAACAACATTCAAATATAGGCTATTGGTTTGTAAGACAAAGGGAGATTAGTTGATTTCAGCAGAACATTTGCATGTCTATAACTCGTGAAACATTCAACGTATTCGCTTCAAATTATGCAGATATACAGGTCGATTCTGTTTGCGTATTGCTATGAACCTTGCTATTCTAGTCAT
The DNA here is from genome assembly GCA_958510865.1 of Myrrha octodecimguttata. Taxonomy (NCBI): domain Eukaryota; kingdom Metazoa; phylum Arthropoda; class Insecta; order Coleoptera; family Coccinellidae; genus Myrrha; species Myrrha octodecimguttata. The sequence continues at coordinate 63,942,677 of OY294058.1, forward strand.
ATTGCTATTTTTCTTATTTATAGCAATATGGTCATGATATTACGTATTCTGTTCCGATTGTTATAGCAATGTTTGTTATGAATTTTGTCATAACAATATTGCTATCATGGACTTCCAAAATCGGTGATTTTAGAGCTGGCAACACTGTATTTTGTGACTTTAGAGCTACAAGGAAGAAGAAAATAACCCTACTTCACAGAATAGAGAAGTATAATACTTTTCTATTCTGTGCCTACTTCGTGGGCTTTTTTTATGATTTGCATATATAACCTCTATCTATGGCTTTCATTATTCATGTGTAAACATAGACATAAAACATGTTAGGAAACAAAAAGAGTCAAATAGACGACTTCGGCCCAAGTTGCCAACCCACAATTTACTTAGCAAGTTTACTTTCACTGGGGAACGGGAATTTCAGGACAAATTCGACACGATAAGGTTCGCATTATTTATAAATAACCGTAAAACATGCCTCGGCTCTTCAAACCAGATAATTCCTTCCAAATATAGGTTTTTGTTAAGATCGTCCCCGATTGGCTGAAATTTAAGTTGGGATTCCTGATTTCATGCAAACAGTGTCAATTTTCATATGATACGTTCCGAAAATCAACTCTGTTGTTTCGTTTGCCAATTTTCTGCTGCGTAAATATGAAATATTCGGATGGTTCCTGGAACAAGCGCGTGAAAAAGGTTATTTACGGAATCTGGTTGATGAAAATGCGGTCGATTTACTGTCACCAGAACGATTTTCTATGGTGAATATCCAGAGCATAGAACAATCTATGTTTACTTTAGATTCCGAGTTCAGAACTGTACGGGACGGTTCTAGCACAGATCTAAGGTCTATGCTAGAACCGTCCCGAACAGATCTGAACTCGGAACCAAAACAAACCTAGAGTAAACATTGTAAAAGATTGTTCTATGCTATGGATATCTACCATAGAAAATCGTTCTGGTGACAGTAAATCGACCGCATTTTCATCAACCAGATTCCGTAAATAACCTTTTTCACGCGCTTGTTCCAGGAACCATCCGAATATTTCATATTTACGGAGCGGAAAATCGGCAACCGAAACAACAGAGTTGATTTTCGGAACGTATCCTATGAAAATTGACACTGTTTGCATGAAATCAGGAATCCCAACTTAAATTTCAGCCAATCGGGGACGATCTTAACAAAAACCTATATTTGGAAGGAATTATCTGGTTTGAAGAGCCGAGGCATGTTTTACGGTTATTTATAAATAATGCGAACCTTATCATGTCTAATTTGTCCTGAAATTCCCGTTCCCCAGTGAAAGTAAACTTGCTAAGTAAATTGTGGGTTGGCAACTTGAGCCGAAGTCGTCTATTGACCAATAACCAATTTCCTGGATACCAATAGAATATTGGTTACCAGAAATCAAATGCAGCAATTTTATTCAGGCGTTAATAATTCGATAAACTTTTTTGTTGGCACCTAAAAGGGATTGCTGTTGTTGAGATGATTTGAATTATCATCTCGGCTATTGTCTACTATGCCTGTATTTTAGTCTGAGAATTTTCCTTGTAATTAAATATTCTAGAGAACTTTGAACACTTTTCCATTAGCATATACTTTTTTTATTCATGTAAAATGGACTTATTGTTACGAAACAGGAAAACCAAAGTCGAATTGACCAATATCATGGATACCAATAGAATATTGGTTTTCAGAAATCGAATGCAGCAATTTTATGCAGGCGTTAATGATTCGAAATTCGATGAACATTTCTGTTGGCAATTCAAAGGGATGGCTGTTGTTGAGATTATTAGAATAATCATCTCAGCTGTTTCTTACTATGCCGGTATTTTAGTCTACGAATTTTGCTTAAAATTAAATATTCTTGAGAACCTTGAACAAATTTCTATTAGCAAATACTTCCCTATCTTCTATATTTTCGAATTCTTGGAAGAAATAATGCTGAAACAATGGATCTCTGTAAGATTCCCTTTCCAACCTATCTTGTTATCAAGCATAGCAAGTACTATTTTGAGGTTGCTAATATAGCAATAGTGATAGCAAGATTCTTGTTAAAATGACAGATCATATTGCTCAAAATCGTTGATCAGAATACCAATAATTCCGATTTTGTTACGATAGCAATATCTTTTTCCTAGCAATATTGCTATATGCAAACAGAATCGACCTGATTATCAACCAAGAACATCGGAATGTTCATATAAACCCTTAGAACCTTCTTCTAAGTATGAACCATACCGAAATGGTGCAGACCAGGACTAGGAAATTTTGATTTCAAATCCAGTTCTAATAAAACATGGAATATCAGTTTGTCGTAGCTATTATATGATTCTGCATTCTGCTTTTCTTTCGAATACTGTTTTCCACGAGAACCGCAAATCAACTGTTAATTTTTTTTCTTGAAAATAATTTAACGTTTATGAACTTTGAGAGCAGAGAACAGGCGATATCCTTGAATGTTTGGTTGTTTGGAACTGATATATCAGGCTATTATATTATATAGGGCTGTAAGAGTTCTGAAAAAAAAAGGTGTTCAATTATTTTCAGTGAAAAAAATTAACAGTTGGTGGGCTTTTCACGTGGAAAATGAAAAATCAATGCAGAATCAAATGATAGTTACAACAAATTTAAATTCCAATTTATTAGACCTGGAACTAGAAATTGAAATTTCTCAGTCCCCTGGTCTATATTATTTCAATATGGTTCACAAGAACAGTTCAATAGACTGAGATGACAATTTGAAGCGAATAAGTTGAATGGTTCACAAGTTATAGCCATCTAAAGGTTCTGGGGAGCAGCGCGTTATCGTTTCGTCACAATGTCTGTAATTTTGAGCTGAAATCGGTCTCAAACGACTAGGTTGGACTCACTGCTGAAGAATCCGTGAATTTGATTCTGCCGACCGACAGGCTGTGTGTGCTCTAACTTTCGAAAGGAAGGATTTTGATCCTGAATATCTCGATGGAATTCGTTAATGGGCCAAATCAGCCGATTGGTTATTGTGTCAGAACCATATGAAATTTTGATGTTTCAATTACTCGAAAAATATTTATCTGATCGAAATGAAACTTGGTTGAAAGATGAACAGTGTCAATAAGAAGAATTATCCGTAGAAAACCTTGAGGAAAAATATTTTTTTTTCGAAAATTCTTATATTTCATTTAAATTCCACTATAATTTTCGAGTCGCCATTTTGCAATGTAAACAAGCGCGTAAAAGCTGCTGACTTCACGTCAGTGCTTTTCTAGATCTTTTTATTGATGATTTCTCGCTTCTCAAGTTTCCATGTATCCACCACCAACATTTTGACATATTTTGGGTCCGAAAAACTATAGAATATTGTCATAATACAGCGTCATTATTCTACCTCAGCTTTCGCCGAAAGAATTCAGCATCGGGAAATCTGCTATATAAAATCCGAAATATTTATACGAAAGTCACCAAAATGTCATATCAAAACTAGTCAGATCAGAGCTTCTTTTTTATCCAAGTTGGAGCATTTTCGGAAATTTCTGAATATAATTTCATTGTGACAAATTCAAGTTATGGTGATTAATATCACTCAGTCAGAATGGCGAAAAAAAATTCAGAGGTATTTTTGCTCGAATTTTTATATTTTTTAGTTCATTGTAAGAAGTGTTCCGTATTTTCGTATTAATAAACACCAATTTAAAATAATTGGAACGATATATATTTGCCTGGTTGAATATTCTTATGACAAATTCGCATGCGATAACATGAACAGAAATGAATTATTCATATTTTAATAATAATAAGCATAGAAATATTCTTCGAAATATTTCATAAGTAAATAACCAATGCGTAACACTTGAATTCAATGAATATTAATGCATACAGTATTTATGAACTACAATTGATGAAATTTTCTGAGGACATCTACACAACCCAATAAAATTCATGAGTAAAACCATTTCCATAATAACTGTTGTTATGATTTCGAAGTCACTTTTTGTATAGATAAAAGTCTCCTCACAATAAATCTTATATTGCTTCCTTCTATGTATACATAATTCATATTCAGGCTCATTCTGTTTGCAAATAGCAATATTATGCTTCCATAACAAGATCAGTAATATTGGTATTCTGATCATTGATTCCGAGCAATATGATCTGTCACTTTAACAAGTATCTTGCTATCAATATTGCTATGTAAGCATCCTCAAAACTTGATAACAAGATAAGTTAGAAGTGGAATATGACAGAGAACTATTTGTTTCAGTATTATTTCTTCCAAAAATTCAAGAATATTGAAAATAGGGAAGTATGTGCTAATGGAAATATGTTCAAGAATGTTTAATTTCAAGGAAAATTCTCAGACTAAAATACGGATATAGTAGACAACAGCAATCCCTTTGAGCTGCCAACAGAATAGTTCATCGAATTTCGAATTATTAACGCCTGAATAAAATTGCTGCATTGGCATGATTTCTGGTAACCAATATTCAATTTGTATTCAGGAAATGGTCATTGTTCAATTAGACTTTTATTGGTTTTTCTGTTTTGCAACATTTTGAATTAGTTATATTAATTGATCGATGTCTACATGAATAACCTCAGTGAATAACGAAAACTGTGGATAGAGTCGATAGAGGTTATGTATGCGAAATTATAGAAAACGCACAAAATGTTCACCGACTATGGAAGTCCATGATAGCAATATTGCTATGACAAAATTCATAACGAACATTGCTATAACACACGAAACAGAATGCATAATATCATGGTCATATTGCTATAAATTAGAAAGATAGCAATATGACTTTTATAGCAAGATTTATAGCAATACGCAAACAGAATTGACCTGATTTTTAATCAGTACATTAACTTTCCACATTGTTATACTCATGATGAGTAAAAATTATATATTATATAAATTAGAAAGATAACAATATGAGTTAAATAGCAAGATTTATAGCAATACGCAAACAGAATTGACCTGATTGCTAATCAGTACATTAACTTTCCACATTGTTATACTCTTACATGAGTAAGAATTATATATTGTAAAAATTAGAAAGATAGCAATATGACTCGAATAGCAAGATTTATAGCAATACGCAAACAGAATTGACCTGATTGCTAATCAGTACATTAACTTTCCACATTGTTATACTCTTACATGAGTAAGAATTATATATTATAAAAATTAGAAAGATAGCAATATGACTCGAATAGCAAGATTTATAGTAGGTAATACGCAAACAGAAATGACCTGATTGCTATAATCAGAACATTAATTTTCCACATTGTTATACTCATTTATATATGAGTAATGAGTAAGATATATTATATATTATATGAATTAGAAATATAGCAATATGACTTAAATGGCAAGATTTATAGCAATACGCGAACATAATTAACCCGTTTGCTAATCAGACCTAATCGATTTTGATACCGGATTCGTCATCAGTGAGTCCAACCTAGTCGTTTTAGACCATTTTCAGCTCGAAATTCGAAAATTACGTGCTCGCAAAATACATGCAAAAGATCTATTGTTATCTTTGCTGGCAAGGTTTCTTCAAAGAGGATATTCCACATATTCAGCAATAAAGTATTTGCCTGGGAAAAACTCCACTCTCATACCAAGCTACATATTTAGAATCACCGATGAAATGTATATGACTGTTTCTATAATTCTAAAGCACCATGAAAAATGGTAATTGCTGCGATTAATTGAACGGGAATACCAACCTTGGGGAGTATCATTGCCTTCTTCCGTTCTCATGTACTCTACCTACCTTTTTCCACTAGAAAAAAGTTGTTGAGACAATCACGAAATTGCTGACAGAGAACAAATGGATGAAATAGAACGACGGTTATATTCTGTATTGAGTTTGATTTTCAGATGGTAAGTGTGCATATGAGGGTTACTTTTTATATTTCGGGATTAGAGAAGAGAAAACCTACAAATTTTGCGGAATTTCGTTGAGATCACACTGTCACTAAATTTTGAAAAACATTTTTTCCGAAAATTTTTTAAGAAGTTTTTTTTTCTCGGAAACTGTTGATCAAATTGGAACAAAAAATCTGCTCAGTCTTTGAGCTCCGTATCTCACACCAGTGTACTAAATTTCAGTTTGATACGATTAGAATTTTTCGAATTTCGTTGTATTTTCCACGGTATCGTTTTTTCTGAATAACTCAAAAAAAACCTAGAGAAGCACTGACGTAAAGTCAACAGTTTTTGCGCGCATGTTCAATGTAGATGACCGCTTCAGCAACGAATTTGAACATGCACGCAAAAGCTACTGCCTTCACGGCAATGCTGTTCTAGATTTTTCGAAGTTATTCCGAAAAAAAAATCTAGAAAAGCACTGCCGTGGAGGCAGCAGCTTTTGCGAGCATGTTCAATGGAGATCACCGCTTTCGCAACGAATTTGAACAAGCGCGCAAAAGCTGCTGCCTGCTCAGTAGTGCTTTTCTAGAATTTTTTCGATGAATTTCTGAATTTCAATTCGATCTAATCTGTATTTTTGGAAATACAGCCGACTGCGTAAACACAATAACTTCCGAAAGAAACAACTTAGAAACCCGATATTTGTAGAGAAGATTTGGACCTTAATCACGAAGGCCGAATTCGTGAATGGGTAAAATCCGCCCAATGATTCCGCAGATATACCCATTCAAAATTTTAATTTCCCAATATTCCAAAAAATACAGATCAGATCGAATTGAAATCCAGTACTTCATCGAAAAATTACAGTTCGAAGGTTCATACAGAATTTAATGAGGATGATATGATAAGAAAACCACATAAAATTTTTTTTTCGAATTGATCTATTGACACGATCATCACGAAACTTTGCATGAAGTTGTCTTTTAGCATCTTATACCGAAAAAAACAACGATATCGAGAAGTAAACCACGAAATTTGACGTATTTTTTCCCAATATCTCGAAAAAATTAGGATCGTATCGAACTGAAATTTGGTACACTGCTGTAAAATATAAGGTTCAAAATTTTTTTGGAAAAAAATTTCGAAAATAATTTTTTCAAAATTTTCTGAGGATATGATCCTGACCAAATTTGGCTCAAAGTTGCGCGTCCTTACACTCCACCTAACTGCCAAGTTTGAATTCAATCGCTGGAGCAGTTCCTGAAATAAAAAATAAATGACTTCAAAATTTTCAAATGACTATAACTCCGGAACTGTTCGACCGATTTGGCCCAATAACGGACTCGACCGCGGCCTTCTAGTGCGCGACCTACCCTGAAAGTTTCAAGTCCCTAGCTCAATCCGTTCGACAGTTATCGTGTCCACGGCGGCCGGACGGCGATTTTGACACCGGATTCATCATCAGTGAGTCCAACCTAGTCCTTTGAGACCATTTTCGGCTCAATCATCAAAAATTACAGACATTTGGACAAAACGATAGCACGCTGTTTCCCAGAACATGCGCGCAAAAAACGATACCGAAACTACTACGATACTACGAAATTTTAATCCTGTCAATCTGAAATTTGGTACACTTCTGTGGATATGGAGCTCAAAGTCTGAGAAAAATTTTTTCAAATATGATCAACCCTTAGTACCCAAAAGTTTCTCGAAAAAAATTTTGGAATTTTTTTTTTCAATTTAGTGACAGTATGATCTTAACGAATTATTCATGTAATTTAGTCGCTGTTTCTTGTACTTTGTTGGTTTTATTAACTTGACCACCATGAATGTACGTTATTGTTGTCGTTTGCTGTGCCGTTCCTTTTTACTGTGACTTGGGATAATTCCTGGACGGGTAATCATCCTTATTTTGTAAATTATCTGTTGTTATGAATTCAATAACCCTTCCAGGAAAACCCTGATGATGGCCTGTTGACTGGCCGAAAGCGCTCGGTTTTCGACTTATTAATAAAAAAACCCACACTGAAGTACCTCTTTTTCATTCACTCATTTCAATTTGGTGTGCACAACCATCCTTGCTGTACTTAACGAAATTCTCTAAAGAGTTGCGCGTCGTTATACTCCAACTGACTGCCAAGTTTGAATCCAATCGTTCCAGTAGTTCCCTAATTATCACGGAAATAACCTCAAAATTTCAGAAGGCTCTAACTCCGAAACCGTCAGGCAGATTTTGCCCATAAACGAACTGAACCTTCGCATTCGATAGTCGTTTGAGACCATTTTCAGCTCAAATTAGAAAATTACAGACATTTCGCCAAAACGTCTGAACCAATTGTCGGAGCACGTTGAATGTGGCCACGAACTAGTGTTCTTTAGGGAGTCGAACCTAATCGTTCAACAGGCATTTAGAAATAATTATAACACTCTTGTATACCCTACAACAACCACGTAAAAAGATAAATCTTTAGTGTTAGAGAACCCATCACTATTCGACGAAATCCATCACTGTTTTTCAATTCACTTGAGATGTAAATGAACCGTTGCACTTTACGTAATTTGTACTCTGGATTTCTAGAATATCGAGCCACATTCCCTGATTACAACAGTAGCAGGTTAAGATAGCTGGGGGCCTTAGGCGCAATGCAAAACCGGGGCCCCTTCTTTGTTAAATGTGTGGGTTATTTCATACGATATTTCTAAATCGCTTGGAATTTTAACCATACGAGCCAAAACTAAATACACAAAATTTCATGTAGGTTAATATAATAATGAGAACAATGAATAAATGTTGAAACTTTTGTATTTATGTTTAAACATTTTCGTAGCAACTTTTGACGTAGAATTCAATGACGTAGTTTGAGTTTTCTGCAAACTGATATTTCACGAGACATCACTATGAAAATATTTTTTCAAATGGGACATCCCGTATATTTTTTTGCGCGTATGTTCTAGGGGCACAGCGTGCTATCGTTGTGTCCAAATTTCTGTAATTTTAGAATTTTGAGTCGAAAATGATCTCAAACGACTAAGTTGGACTAAGTTCGTTAGGGGGCAAAATCTGTCGAACGGTTTCGGAGTAACAGCCATTTGAAGTTTTGAGATTAATTTCCCGATATTTCAGGAAGTACTCCTTCGATTGGATTGAAACTGGACAGTTAGTTGGAGCACAATTACGCAAAACTTAATACGAAATTTCGTTGAGATCACACTGTCAGTAAATTTTGAAAACATTCTCTTTTCGAATTTTTTTTCGAAACATTTTTTTTCGGAAATCATTAATTGAATCCGGAAAAACACTTGTGCTTATACCTTGAAAATCATATTTTACAGCAGTGCACCCAATTTCATTCCGATTCAACCATAATTTCCGAAGATATCGGGAAAAAATATATCAAATTTCGTGTTTTTCTTCACGATATCGTGTTTTCCGGATTTACTCAAAAAATACTGATTTTATCGAAATGCAACTTGGCAGCTAGTTTGGAAATGCTGATGGGAAACTCTGTGCAAAATTTCGTGATGATCGTATAATCAGAACAATTCGAGAAAAACTTTTCGAATTTTTTCCCAAATATTCAATATTCTGTGATCTTCTGATCATATCATCTGCGTCATCTGAAAAGAACTAACTCAATTTAAGTTCTTGGGAATCTATGTGAACGATACACTGAGTTTTCACCCACATACGTCGAAAATATTGGATAGCTCGCGATAAATTATTGATTCCAAATTATCGGGGTTAACATCAGAATATGCCTATTTCAATCCTACGTAGCACTTCCTGATACTCTGCTTCTTCAAAACTTCTTTTGGCATTTTCAGTTTCCACGCATTATGATTATGTTGAGATTGAGAGTAGAAATCATTGCCATTTGGCAACGTCTCTGAAAATTATTTTGACATTAGCGATACTTCACGAGCGCCAACCTGCGTCAGTTTTAAGTAAAAAAAACTGAATAGACCTAAATCATGGCCAACCGGGATAGTTTATAAAAGTGAATGGAGTATATATTATTGATGAGTATTTACCGCCAGCAGTCAGCGACGAATACACAGAATTCAGACAATGCCATCCTTCACTGTTGGAGTAAGTAGAAATCAGCAGAAATAGAGGTTAATAACGAAGGCTTGGTAGGTTTGGAGCCTGAATACCTCGGTTGAGTTCGTCAATGTTCAAAATCTACCTGGAGGCTTCGGAGTTCATTTACAACTTGAGTTAGATTGAAACAGTGATGGGTTTCATCGAGTAACGAGGCATAATGCTCTTGGTGGTCCATGTTTACACTTTTTTAGTGAACTGCGTAGGCTCATAAGCCGCGTACAGACACGAGAGCTGAGCGGCTTTCGAGGCAGATGCGAGGCAGTTACGAGGCAGCCTCGCTTTGTTGAAATGGTTCGCGACACCGTACACACTTGCGAGGCAGCCCAATTAAGTTGCCTCGCAAGCCGCTCAGCTCTCGTGTCTGTACGCGGCTTTAGGGGCACCCTGTTTTCAAGGCCACAAGCGCGCGCTCACTGCGCCTATCGGATGACCCGCTACTGGGTTTAAAGACTCTGGATACGTGTGCAGGTGTTATCCCGCCAATTACCTGGTCCAATATTAACCCGGCGATAATGACGATTTTACAATGTGAATTATGAAGGACATATAAATCGCAATTAGCGACCAAGGCTGACAAATATTGTTGTTGTGCCGCGTTGAATGCGAGTGCTTGAAACGGCCCGGAAATTGATGTAGATGGGATTCATTCGTTTCCTATTAGTTATGATCATTGCAACTGGAATTAATTCCATTGCGGAAGTACAGGAGAGAATGGAGTAGGTTAGTTGTGGCGAAAAATTCGAATTAACGATGAATGTTTATCGAATGATAATTGTGGATGGTGCGAAGTTACTGAATATCTCTAATTAACGCAATTTGAGTTCAGTGAGCGATATGATTTGACATAGCAGTAGGTGAACCAGTGGTTTTGAAATATTATCTGTATGAAGGCGCTATCTCGGTAGCCTAGAGGATGGAGACATGGGCTAGGATGCTGAAAGTATCGGGTTCGAATACCGGCGATTTCATGGATGTTGTATAAGTTGAGTATATGGTATGTTTTGGGTGTATAATTAAATAAAAATTGTATAACGTACAATGTGAATAGATTAATGATTATAGATTTGTTCGTTGTACCTGCATGAACTACACTAACTACACCGACTCCACTGACTTCCAATTCTCAGTGCAGCTCAGTGTAGTCACAGATAACTGAATGAGTGGACTTACTGTAGTTCAATCTGTTCTATGATTTTCACAGAATACATATATATATGATAGATGATTTTACGCAAACCCAAGATGATAGAATTCTATGCTTCTTTTGTTTTCGCTACCCCTTCGAGGTGATGTAGATTTGTCGTAAAGATTTTCTGAAGTCGTCACGGACAAAAATTCCATTTTAAATAACGATATACTGAAAATTAATTTCGTTCAAAAATAACCACACATAGAGAACAAAACACGTCCAACCAGGAACCAGAGACAACCACAGATGTCTATGATTATGAATTATATTTACGCATAACCAGCAGAGAAGATCTATGCACTGCGCACGTAATCATTGACTACACTGACTCCCAATATTTCCGCAACCAACAGAGTGCAAGTTTACAACAAAACACACCGAACAGTATCAGTGGAGTTAGTGTTATTAGTGTAGTTCATGTAGGTACGAACAAACCTATCATGTACATTTCCAGATTCAAATAACGTTGAGACTGGGCGTATAACCTTCAGGTTAGTCCATTAAAGGGAGAATGAATGAATGAATTGTTTGAAGGACATAGAGAAATGAAACCATAAAGAATCACTGACGGAATGTTAGGCCTCTTGTTCATTAGATCATTTACGCATACAGAATACAATTCTCGTAATTCGATGCCTACGCAATTGTGCACGAGTGTAAACTAGCTGCGTTTGTTAATTGCATCCGAGAGGCGACGGATTTTTTGGTCACGTAACCACAGATCTTCTGGGTGTCTCAGATTTAATCTTTAGTAAACGAAATTGTCAAATTTAATATAATTGTATTTTGTGAGACGAAAAAGATCGTCATCTACTCGTTCCAAATTTGCTTGCCGAGATGTTGAGATGTGTACTTCCCTCCATCTGGATGTAATTAACGAACGACTCAGGAGCAATCTGAGCAGTCTGAGGTCATAAATGAATACCCCAGAAGCTACCTTTTGTGCAAGGGAGATTCGGGTATTTGGATAATCGGAGATTCTTCCTCATTGGCCGACGACGATCACGTGATTGTCGTCAGCCAATAGGGCGAATCTCTCGACCAATAGGGTGAATCTCCGATTACCCAAATACCCGAATCTCCTTCGCAGAAAAGGCCCTTCAGGTGTAGCACTGATAACGTTCGGTGATATTATTTGTTGTAATTTGTCAAAATGTTCGTAGCTCACATCATAGAATAGAGAACCATACCTTAGGCATAGAGTGGTCTATAACAGGGCTTATCATAGACATATTAAACTATCTGGACAAGGTAAAAGAATTCATTTTTGAAGAGTCGAATGCGGATGAAGTAACGAACGAAAGGTCTGAGAGAGAAATGGATCTTGTTCGGTCAGGACCATAGACAAGATTCCAATATAAATACCCGATATATTTGTATTCTGTGCTTGCTATGCTATGGAGAGAGAGAGATGGAGAATGATCTCACTCGCGAAATATGACGTGAGCTATGAATAAATCAGGGAAATGACACCTTGGTATTAAATTGGAACTGAAGAGTACAGCTTTAAAAATTGGTGATTATTATTTGGATATGAATATTTGAAATGATAAAATAATAACGAAAATTTCTGAATCACTCTTCTGTTCAATTCGCTTGCACAACCGGTTCCAGGACAGCAACCTTTTGATCCAAACAATTTATTCTACAATTTTGTGCATTGAATGTTCTTGAACGATTAGAATAAACTAAATAGTGAATAATTCTGTGCGAAAGTCGTTTCTGTTTACGGATCCAGAGCAATTTATAAATACATTCATTTACCATTATTCATTCACCAGTTAATCCGATTTAGAATCAAAGAACTTCAATATTATTCGAAAATCTTACGAAATCACGAAAATGATATCATCTATACAGTCTTTATAATCTAATTCAAGATGGAATAACATAAAATATGCTTTGAAATACTTCCGAAAACACAAATATAAGTTTCGAAACTTTTGAAAAAAGTGTAGTCCAAACTGATCTGTCTTATTTTTGCCGTATTATATGGTTTTGTCGAACTAGTTCCATATTTATGTCCTCGGTTCCTCTCTTTCTAAGCCATGTCTATATAGTTTATTACTCTATGGGGCTTATAGATACCTATGAACCCTGTAAACCTAATAAGTATCGATTCTGTGTTTACACGATGTAGCAAAGTTCAGTGACATATTAGGTTAGTTCCATGATGTAAGTGAAACATGGTGTGGTCCTCTGCTCATCTGTGATCGTACGTACAAATGATGACGTATTAAACTACAGACAAACTCAAAGCACAGAATATATGTTTTCTTATATTTTCATTTTCAAGTAGCCGACGCGACGTCACTTTGTTTTGCAGATGAGCACACAATCATCGATTTCAAGCGATGGACCAAAAGCTCCGGTCATAGTAACGGTTATCCAAACAACTGACATATAGGCAGAAGATAATCTGTCAATTTTGATAACCGAAACTATAACCACAGCATTTGGTCCATCGCTTGAAATTGATTAATGTTTTTCACATCATGGTTAGTTTTTTTTTTTTTTTTTTTTTTTTTTTTTCTCTTTTTTGGGCTCGCCGTAGTAGCATGTACCCAGATTACGGTGTTTATTCTCATAATTTTAACGAGACGACAAACATCCATGACCTCGCCGGGATTCGAACCCAGTACCTTCGGCACCCTAGTCCACCTCTCAGCCAACTAGTCTACCGAGGTAGCCATCATGGTTAGTTCTGAGTTCGTAATCTGTGGATACTGTGAGTAGAATCTGGTCCTTTGAATCTAATTCAGATTTAACACATAAAATAGAATATAGTGTGGTGTTTATGTGTGTATGATGTGAATGTATCTCAATCGATTAGGATTTTACTTACGTGAGTAATTTCTAGCGTAAATACAATAATAATGATATCTCTGAAAACGTAGAATTCGTTGAGGTGTCCAGAAAAAACAAGCTGAGTGAAAATAGTAGCTTTCGTTTCGCCAATTTCGGGGAAATCTGGGGAAGTTTCTCCGCTGTAGGTGGCGCTATTTAGACATCTAGTCAACTGTTCTTTGATATTATCAGCTGAATTTTGCAATATGCGGATTTCTGTTTTATCTCGAACATTTTCCAGATCTTTTTTTTAATTTCAGAGTGTAAAATTATTGATAGTGTATTCAGAATCGTGAAGATACTCTGATTCTTTTGTCAATTACATGGGAGAAATTATACGTGAGTGATATTGTTATAACATTTTATTCATCTGTTGGGGTTCAGGTTTCGAGTATTTATGAAGGCGTACAGAATACAATATCTTTTCGTACTTTTGGCGCTTTGAACAATTAGAATTACTTCGGGATATATAATATGATTAGCAGATCGCAAAATAAAAGATATTCAGAAAAAAATTTCGAAATTCTATTTTTCAAATTGTTCCTATATCGATCATCACACACAGAGTTTTGCATCGTCATCTGTCATCTACTAATCGAGATTAATCATGACATAATCAGTATTTTTCGAGTTGTTCCGTAATTATCAATGATATCATACAAAAGTTTGTTATTCTCCCAATCTTTCAGAAAATTAAAATTAGTTCAAACTGAAATTTGGTTGTCAATTATTGACTGCAGGGACTGTGCAAAATTCCGCCGAAATCTCAGGAATACTTTCCGAAAAAATACAAAAATTTCAATTCAATCTGATTTTCGATTGATTGCGGAAGACAAATTCAGATGGCTATAACTCCGAAACCACCGGGTGTATCTGGGAAAACCCTGGAAATCCCAAGGTCACCGAAAGTAACGATGTTTACAACTGGTTGACTGCGGACGTGTGGACATATTATTTCCGCTCTCATATCTTGTTTTGGAATTCAAAGATTTCCTGATATATAAAGCGACAAAAACAATTTTCAATGTTCAGGATTACAACACGAACATTGAGGCTAATTAGCAGTACCATTTACTACTAATTGCACAGAGAAATTCAGCAACTTTCTCCTTTAGTAAAGTCATTCCAACACGTAATAAAAATAATATAGAATATTGTGCTCGGATAAAGGAGTTCATTGAATTCGTATTGAGAAAATTCTTGAAATTTATTTGATATCGTTCGTTCAAATCGTTTTTTTTTCCTTTTTTTTTGCTATTAATTTACTTTTGAAGGTGATATGTGCTGTCACAATTGACAGAGCGTGTCAATTCTGTGTTTTATGTCAAACCACTGAGTTGAGGTTTCGAAATCTATCCAGAATGAGCGATTTGTTGTGTACGATAATTGTTTTTGGACACTAACATTTGAATTCTACAAACCATTGTTTTCAATGATGGTATTGGAAATTGAAATATCATACTGCGACATAGGTCATGACCTGTCATATTTCTGCATTTATATCCGCTATTATTGCGCGTTCTATGGAATTGCGTGCTATCGAATATCAATTTAAGGTTATTTCGGGAGGATTTTGAATTTTTCTCAGGTGTTTTCCAGATTCTGTGGAAGAACAATTAATATATTTATAGAAAACGCCCTTATGAATTGCAGGATTGGAACTATTTATCAACACACTGGACTGTAACGTTTCAAAGTCTAAATCTGACATTCTTATCACTTGATAATAAAGATTTTCAATTTTGGTCCCCTAAAACTTGTCTCCAACCTATCATAGGGTGTCCGCGTCTATAGATTTTCCAAGGTCAAAGATCAAAAACGATATTTTCCACATTTATTGAAAATTTCTCATTTCCTATTGATTTTATTCTATTTGTGATCGTGATAAATACTGAAGAGGACTAAATTTTCTACAACTTTTTTTCATATATTGAACCATTTTAAAGATGAAGGGCCGAGCGCGCGCAGTGTATAACTAACTATTTAGAGTGCATGTAATTCGAGGTCAACCTGTAGTCTCGACTGAAATATAATACACCGTATAAAGTTTATAAATGTATATTTTTGAATAATTGGCATTTTTATCAACCATGACGTTCTAATTAATAAATTTTTTTAATAATTTTTCCGGACTTATGGTCCATTTTTATAGAACAATGGGCAAACTTATCTTCTCCATTTAGCAAAACACACATTAACAGGTCGATTCTGTTTCCGAATTGCTATAAATGTTGCTATTCAATTCATATTGCTATCTTGAAAATCGACAACATCGACTTATTCAACGATGTTACGAAACAGAAAAATCAATTAAAGTCAAATTGACCAATAACCAATTTTCTGAATACCAATATAATATTGGTTACCAGAAATCGAATGCAGCAATTTTATTCAGGCGTAAATAATTCGAAATTAGATGAACTTTTCTGTTGGCGATTATGCTGATGTTGAGATGATTAAAAAAATCATCTCAGCTGTTGTCTACTATACCGGTATTTTAGTCTATGAATTTTCCTTGAAATTAAATACTCTAAAGAATTTTGAATACATTTCCCTCAACACATACTTCCCTATTTTCAATATTTTCGAATTCTTGGAAAAATAATACTGAAACAAATGGAACTCTGCGATATTCCCTTTCTAACTTATCTAGTGATCAAGCATAGCAAGTACTATTTTGAGGTTGCTAAGATAGCAATATTTAAAGCAAGATTCTTGTTAATGTGACAGATTATATTGCTCAGAATCGATGATCAGAATACCACTATTGGTTTGGTTTTAGTGAGTTTAAATCTCAAATCATTTCTCGATATTTCTGAAAGATAATCTACACCAGAAATTCGATAAATTGGGTTGCTCCTGATGGTTCGTCTAGTTTGGTTCTTGTTGATTTGATTGAGAATTGGGAGTTTCTTTGTCTAAATTTTGAATGTTTCTATTAATAAATCCTCTTGGATATCCATTTTCTTCAAAAAAGGATTTGATACAATTTAATTCTTTTTGACGAATCTTATGAGTTGATGAGATAAGATTAGTTCTATCAATAATATCTCCCTTGACACGGAGCGTTTTGAATGTTTTGAATAAAATTGAGATATCTATTTATATGTGTATCGTTTTGCCCAAATGTGAGTTATTGTCGACTTTTTTCCCGAAAATAGTTTTCGTTGATTTTCATGGATAACTTTCACTATGCAGCGAACTGTAGTCTAAACGTTTATTGTCGTTATTATGAAATTTATTCGGACCACATCGGCCGAACGTTTCTGAATGTTTCTGATATTTCCCATATATTTCAGGCTGTCATATCAGTCAGTTTTTGATTTGTCAGCCCATTTTTAATTCAATACCATTCAATTCTAATAGCTTCTAATAGACGACTTCGGCCCAAGTTGCCAACCCACAATTTACTTCACAAATATACTATCACTGGGAAACGGGAATTTCAGGATAAATTCGACATGGTAAGGTTCACTTTATTTATAAATATCCGTAAAAGATGCCTCGGCTCCTCAAACAAGATAATTCCTTCCAAATATAGGTTTTTGTTAGGCTGAAATTTAAGTTGGGATTCCTGATTTTATGTTAATAGTGTCAAGTTTATCAAGAATATGTTCCGGAAATCAACTTGGTTATTTCGGTTGCCGCTTTTCCGCTCTGTAAATATGAAATATTCGGTTGGTTCCTGAAAAAAAGGTTAATTACGGAATTTGATTGATGAAAAAGCAATCTTTCTGTCACCAGAACATAGACATATTAAGTCTATGCACCAGAACGACAATCAATGTTTTATGGTAACATATCCATTGCATAGAACAATCTTTTTTTACCTTATGATCCATAGACCATACCTAGTAATTCTTCCATTTTTGATTGTTGTCTCTTGTATATTCTATGGATCATAAAGTAAATGAAGATTGTTCTATGCTATGGATATGTTACTATAGAACATTGACAGTCGCTCTGGTGACAGAAAGAACATTTTTTCATCAATCAAATTCCGTAATTGAGCTTTTTTTTTCAGGAACCAACCAAATATTTCAAATTCACGGAATGTAAAACCGGCAACCGAAATAACCAAGGTGATTTGCGGAACATATCCCATATAATTTGACACTATTTACATGAAATCAGGAATCCCAACTTGAATTTATGCCAATCAGAGATTATCCCAACAAAACTCTATATTTGGGAGGAATTATCTTGTTTGAGGAGTCGTGGCATCGTTTACGGATATTTATAAATAACGTGAACCTTATCATGTCGAATTTGTCCTGAAATTCCCGTTCCCCAGTAATAGTAAATTTGTGAAGAAAATTGTGGGTTGGTAACTTGGGCCGAAGTCGTCTATTGAAAATGGACGGCATCAATATTCATAAGAAACGAAATGTTTAGAATAAGCATGCCAAAATGTGTCGTAGAGCTGCCAGAACACCCCGTATATTGGAAAGAAAACAGAAAACCCACAACAACTCCGTGCATAAATAGTAAATAGGGCGAACAACGACATAATAAATAACTGAACGGTTTGGAACGAGGCACACTCTAAAACCACGAAATTGAATAGAAAATTGAAAATCGATCCGTAGTAGGCCGGGAATACACGAGAGCCATGCGAGGCAGTAGTTCATTATCCGGAAAAGATGTATCGCAAGAGGATGCACAGAAAAAACAAAATATAAATACATACCGGGTGCAACAGGAAAAAGATTCGACCCCAGAAATGATAAACATTTTTTTTCGGATTGAAATTTCGGACGTTGATAAGAAAGAGTTTTTGGGGAGGGAAAAAAGAAAGAGAACACGCTGGAGGAATCTTCCAGGAATGGATCATTCCAAATTCACATATTTTTCCAAAACTAATAGCTGTATCGAATTGAAATCAGCTGCACTGCTGTGACATATGAAGTTCAAGTTATGAGCAAAATTGTTTTCGAATATGATCGATAGTTGTTGGAAAAAAAATATTTTTCGAAAAAAACGATCCCGACGAAAC
This sequence comes from Myrrha octodecimguttata, assembly GCA_958510865.1. Taxonomy (NCBI): domain Eukaryota; kingdom Metazoa; phylum Arthropoda; class Insecta; order Coleoptera; family Coccinellidae; genus Myrrha; species Myrrha octodecimguttata. The sequence continues at coordinate 63,961,675 of OY294058.1, forward strand.
TTTGCTCAAAGTTGCTCGTCGTTATGTTTCAACTAGCTGCCAATTTCCAATTCGAGCACTCCAGTTTTTCCTAAAATATGAGGAAAGCAACATCAAAATTTCAAATGGCTCTAACTCCGAAATCATTCTGCTGATTCGGCCCATTAACGAACTCAACCGCGGCATTCCAATGTGAAAACTACCATGAAAGTTTCAAGTCGCTAGCTTGCTCCGTTCGAAAGCTATCGTGTCCACGGACGGTCGGTCGGACAGAATCGATTTTGGCACCGGATTCGTCACCCGTGAGTCCAACCTTGTAGTTTGGGACCATTTTCGGCTCAAAATTCGAAAATTGCGGACCTTTGGACTTTATAATAGCACGCTGTTCTCCTAGAACATGCGCGCAAAAATAAGTTCATATGAGAAAATCGAAAGTTTCGTCCATTTCCGTCTAAACCGGAAATCATAGGCACACCTTACTGACCTCAGTCGACGGAAAACTGATCAGTAGTAACAATGTCCAAAATTTCAATCCGATATCGATATCTTGTAAAATGAAGATTTCTTCTAGGGGTGAACTTGGTTCTTGTGACACCCGGTATATTTGCTTGAGGATCATTCAGTCACGGCACCATCTCCGTCTACAAGTATGTGGGTCAACGAATACCAAGAGAGATACACCAATCTAATAATAACCAATCTTACGATTGTTACGTTCAGCGTGTGTTATGACTGTTATGTAGAGATGCGTTTGATTTTCACATTTTTGTATCAACTTGCAGAAAAAAGCTCATAATACAAGATGCGTCTATTCTGATACAGTTGCTCCATAATGAGGGGTCTTTTAGAGCTTTGGTTTTTTCGCGCAAGTTTAGGGAACAGCGCGCCATCATTTTGCCATAGTCAGTCTAAAGGTGTTTTCGGTTTATTAAACCTTAGTGATCGACCAACGCCCCCCCCTCCCTCCTGAAAATTTAACAGTTTACATTTCGAAGTATGTAGATTTGAATGAACTATTAAAAAAAAAACGCTACCAATCTTACACAAAGGTTTATTATTTTCCCAGTTTAATGTGCAAATTCTTCAGCGATATTTATAACACTTTCATCGTCGCGAGTACCACAAGTGAGAAGTTGAACAGTGGAATAAAACAATTTCAAGCCTCTTGCATTTCTGAATATTCATTCATTCAGAAAGCTGCGATATTGGCGAGCAATTTCTTAAACTGTTTAATTCCATTTTTTATTTCAATTCCTATCTGACTGGAAAAATTTAAGCTTTCCAAAATTGAATCATAGAACTAAGGACAGGTGGATCATCGGCTTCTACTTTAGTCTAAGGCTGCTACTCTCAGTATTAGATTCTCTACAATTGATGAGATTTCCGGTTTGTTATTGATTTTTTCGCATATATCCTCCAATTTGTTTTATCATATACACGCTCTTTATCTTTTATATTCACCCTCATTTCAAACTCTCAGTACGAAAAATATTTGATTTCGATTGAAACCAGTAACGGATATCCACATGTTGACTATAATTGAACTACGCAAACCAAAATTGATGAAAACCTCCGACCAACCGATTTTTTTGGAAATCTTCATTATTTTAAATTACGCTACTTAATCCGCATTCTGCATGTAAGTGTTATTCAGTTATAAAAGAGTATTTATTGAGATTTCAATTTCAATTTTCATGAAATTGGTTTTTGTGTTGTGTAAAACCAATGATTTATGAATAATATATAGGTTTTATTGAAGATATGAATGAGCTTCCTGAAGAAATTAAATTTTAAATCCCGTATATCCACGGAATAATTGTTCGGAGTCTACCCATTTATAAATTCGACCTTTGTAAACTACTCTACCGAAACAAAGTGTTCCTCACAATTCACAATGAAAGTACGGCATCACAGCCGTATCCAAATGTACGAACCTTAGACAAAGGAAACTTCCTTTGTCTAAGGTACGAACTGAACAGCTAATTTGATTTACAAGCCCGAGAAAACTGTGGACAGCAGTCCGAATCCTTTCGACTTGCGTCAAAAAAACGGCTCCAGATGGATCGGGTCGTGAGCAGCCTCGAACATTTTAACTCCCCGGTCTTATCTCGCAAAAAATGTTGTCAAATTTCATGAAAAGTGTCATTTTATTGAAAGTGAAATTTTATGAATAGTGGTGTCATTTTTCGTAAAATCAATAAATGTAAAATAGAAAACCAATCGTCAACATTTCGACTATACTCCATTCACTTTTATAAAATATCCCGGTTGGCCAAGATTTAGGTTTATCAGGTTTTTTACTCAAATCTGAAGCAGGTTGGCACTCGTAAAATACCAAAATAATTCTCAGAGAGTTTACCAAATGCCAATGCCAATTTCTACTCTCAATCTTATAATAAACATCACGCTTGGAAACTAAAAATGCCGAAGGCAGATTTAGTGAAGCAGATACAAAGTATCAGGAAGTTTTTGTAGAATTGAAATCTGCTTTTTCTGATAGTAACCCTGATAGTTTGGAATCAATTATTTATCACAAGCTATCCAACATTTTCATACTGTAGTATTTCAAGTTGTGCAACAGTGATTCAAATAACGTCTGTAGGCTTATTTCTTGAGAATTTCGAAAAGTGGGAAATTCTATTGGTCCGTCTATTCGTTTAGAAGTTTTTCAGTCGGGTTAATCGAGTACTCTCCTCCTTTTTTCGAATGAACTATCACAAAGTAACGGACTATTTTGTCCATTATTTTTCAGTGAAATTTCATCACTCGATTCTTGATATCCGTACAAGAAAATAGCATAACTGAAACATCCAACCATGTTTTTATACATGAAATATTTTTAGGATTAACAGGGAAAAAAGTTTCTTCAACATTCGCCAGGTCTTTGAATTTATTGAAAAGATTTCTTGCACGAATATTTTTATCATTGGAATCGAATAATCTATCCGTAAGACTACTGAAAAACTTTAACCGCCGTCAAAAATGTCAATTTTCAACGAGAAAATAATCTTTTAAATTTGGCTCCGCATATCGGCTGTTCAAACGGACGAAACTTCGCGGCTTCCGTGACGTACCGGGATATATCCACTCTCTCGCTTTTTTCGTGTACTTTTCTCTCTAGCAAGCCAATAGACAGCGTCGGCTGTATCGATCGGTGAATCGTAAAATAACGAGTGACGTAGAAGACGATCTGAAGCGTTTCACCCGCTTCGACCTGGCGTCCCGATTTGACCATTTTTAATAGCGAATTATTCGAAATTCGCGAATTGTTGCAGTGTGTGATAGCATACATTATGATTTTGTATAGATATAGAACGAAAAAAACATAAGAATATCATAATTCGTGTTACATGTAAGAGACCTATTCACATAATATTTTTTCAAATTCATTATTTTCCCAAAGTAAATAAACATGTTTATAAATACGTAATTGATACGACCTCTACGTAGAAAGGAAGGCGTTGTGTACATATCTGACAGGAAAATGACTATAACCTAAAATTTTCAAAATATACATGGTGGAATGTGGCAGAATGTCATGGCCACCCGGGATAATTTATAAAAGTGAATAGAGTATATCTTTTCTATGATAATAATTTACGTTGCAAATGAATGATCTGTTCCATCTCCTCTATTAGAACTTTCAAATGTGTACACCCTGTATTGAGCTCGTGTATATGTTGTGAACTTACGGTTATGTCCGGTGAAGAAAGAAAAATAAATAATCGTTTATTGAATAATTCGCTCGTCCGTCCAGAGTGCCCATGGAATTATCACGATCAGTTAAATCAGAACAACGGACGGAAACGGTGAGGTAATTTCAATAAAGTAGAACGGCTAATGACTTACGTTTTAGGTTGGCCTTTGAGTTCTATAATGACTAGTCTGTCGTCAAACATAAAACATGATGTTCTATGCAGTCTTGAATCATCTTGATTTCAATTATAGCTATTTTCGACAATGTCCAATTCTTCCATTGAAAATTACTCATGTATATTTTTACGCACATGTTCTGTAGAACGACGTGCTATCATCGATCCGCTCAAAGTGGAAAAATTATGAATATATTTACGACCCAGGCCGAGGGGCTAGATGAAGCAACCCTTGTCAGAATACTTCTGTATTTTCTCGAATCTGGGAAAATATTTTAATTTCAATAGACTTAGAAAAAATTCTCATTTCAATATTTCAGTTGATATTGTTCTAGACTGACAGTTTTGAACTTATTGAACAATAATTCCTGGTCAAATTATATTCTGTCTGGCTATATAGTCAATCGTCTGTGAATATGATTGTCGATAATTTTTCAAAGATATGACTTGAATACTTCAAATTTGTAAGGTAGACCTGGGGGTCAATTCGTGAATCTCGATCAAGAATTGTAGAGTATGACAATTGTCATAGGTTTATGTTGATTTTCTAAGTTTCCTAGAGCATCGGCAAAATTTATGCGTTTTCGAGCGAATATTAAGAAATGAGAAAGCAAGATATCGAGAAATTTCAAATCGGAATATGAACATAACCTTATCACCATTTCCTCCGACTTAGCAACGAGTGGTACGGAGTATAGGAGATATAACATTCGATTGTCGAGTGACATTCGGTTTCATTCGCAGGTCATGTCTTCTTATTGTTTATATTTAACTTAGAAAATCGACGCAAACATAAGACAATAATTGTCATACTCTTCAATTCTTGATCGAGATTCAAGAATTGGCCCCCTGGGGTCTGTATATGTCGGCTGAGTTCATCAATGGGCAGAATCCTTCTTATGAGCTCGAAGATATCGTCGTTTTTTCTGTAACCTGTTATCCTTTTTCAACACGACTGTGAGTTTTATTCATTACCGCATACAAATATGGGAGATTATTGCAAATAAAGAACTTCTTCGAAATATAATGAATTCTTTCAACCATGAAACTTGAGCAGTTATTGTATTTCAACAATTTGTTACAGGCTCTGAAATTCTAGATCCGACTTTGTGTCCAAATGTCTGTAATTTTCGAATTTTGAGCCGAAAGAGGTCTTTAACGATTAGGTTGGACTCACTGTTGACGAATCCGGTTTCAAAATCAATTCATTCTGTTCGTCCGACCTTATTCACGATTACGTGAGTACGGAGAATCCCATCGACTTTCAATCTTGACAATCAAGTTCGTTAATGGGCCAAACGGTTTCGGTGACGTTTCAGAGTACAAATCTGACTCTTTCATCAGACAAACGAGAAAATAATTCTGAAAATTTTCTCATTCGTCTGAAGTAAGAGTCAGGTTTGTAATCTGAAAAGTCACAGTTGGCTTCATTTATCGTTCGTATTGTTCTGGTATTGTTCATTAGGCAATTATATCTAATCTGTATTTTGGGAAATATTGGGAAAATGAAATTTTGAATGGGTACATCTACGGAATCATTGATGGGCAGATTATACCCATTCACGAATTCGATCTTTGTTATTAAGCCCCAATCCTACTCCACTAATATCGAGTTTCTGAGTTGTTTCTTGCGTAAACACAATAACTTCCGAAAGAAACAACTTAGACACTCGATAGGTATTTGTAGAGTAGGTTTGAACCTTAATATAACGAAGGCCGAATTCGTGAATGGGTCAAATCCAACTAATGATATCGCAGATATACCTATTCAAAATTTTATTTTCCCAATATTTCCAAAAATACAGATCAGATCGAATTGAAATCCAGTACTTTATCGAAAAATGCTAGTTCGAATGTTAATGCAGAAATTCATGAAGATATTAGGATCAGAAGGTCACAGAAAATTGAATATTTGAAAAAAATTTGAAATTTTTTTCAAATTTTTCCAATGCTACGAACATCACGAATTTTTGCAGAAAATCGTCCATCAAGTTTTTCAAACTATCTGTCAAGTTTCATCATGATTGAAATAGTATTTTTTGAGTTATTCCGGAAAAAATAATGATATCCTGAAAAAAAACCACGAAATTTTACATATTTTTTCACAATATTTCCAAAAATCATGATCGTATCGAATTGAAACTCTGTACACTGCTATGAAATATGGAGCTTGAGGTACAGCCGAAATTTTTCTAAATTTAATGAAAAGTTTCCAAGTTAAACACTTTTTTGGAAAAAAATTTTAAAAAAATTTTTAAAAATTTACTGACAGAATGATCTCAATAAAATTCCGAAACACGTTGCGAGTTCTAACGCTCCAACTAATTGCCGAGTTTTAATTCAATCGCTCGAAATATCAGTGACATAACCTTAAAACTTCAAATTGCTCCGAAATCGTTTGACTGATTTTGCCCATTAACGAGTTCAACCTTCGCATTTCAAAATGCAACCAGCCTTGAAATTTTAGAGATTTCTCCGTACGCCCGTAATCGTGCGTGCGGACATCCGGCCATACGGCCGGACAGAATCGATTTTGACACCGGATTCATCATCAGTGAGTCCAACCTAGTAGTTTGAGACCATTTTCCGCTCAAAATTCGACAATTACAGACATCTGGATAGAACGATAGCACGCTGTTCCCTAGAACATGGGCGCAAATAACAATTTTTATTTAATTCTTCATAGATATGGGGAGTGAATACCCAGAGAAAAACTACAAAAGGAATCAAACATTTGTATTTCATAACTATTTGGCAAACAATATTCCACTAACAAACATAAAATCTCTTACGATCTATGACACCCGAACTTCCTGCTGAAGATTATCCTAGGTATATCTCAACGTGATAAATGTACCCCAAATAGGTGAACATACAAGGTAAAACTAGCACCCAGCCTACGTTGCGACACTAACGAATTCCTCGCAATATATATCAAGATTAATGGATATTAACTACATAATCCTGGTAGAGGAAGTGATGTGGAACGAAGATTATAAGTATTAAGACTTTCAACAGCGAATTGTTTCAGGCATATCTTCCGCATTTATTGGTTAATCTGTAGCTGGGTTTCCACGGGACGTGGATGTAGAATACTGTGATTAATATACCTATCAAACAAGCTCCCAAGTGAATTATTATTCGGAGGATTCGGAAAGTTTGTGGAATTGGCAATACGTCAACGTCCAGTTCGTGCAGGGATGTTCATCACTTCTGATCGAATTTGCTCGATGCTGCCTACATTGTCAAAAAATGCTAGAAATGTATTTACGTGAAGTTGGTGGCTTGAATGTTCGTGCAGAATTTTATGAGGACTATATGAAATTAAGATCGCCCACTATTTCGTTGGAGAGGTAAAGGTGCGTTTGGCGAGGTCAATATGTGAAAAGATGGCCGCAGCGGTGAATTCGAATGGCACGATCAGCTCCAGTGATAATAAACTAACATAAACACAAGGACAGTATGATGAACATCATGCATATCGATAAAAGTATTCTGCACTCGAAGGTTAGGAGTCGTAAGATGCTCCTGAGAGATGGCGCGCTGTATGTTATCATACTGCAGAGTTCCATCTAAAATTTGTCAAGTATCATTTCTGCGGTTCTCAAAGTTAGTCTGAAGATCGGTAACAACCGTGAAATTGCAGTAACCATACCCCTTGTACATAGCTTCTTCGGTATAGATGTTTTGGTTGATTGAATGATTAGCTCTGATCAAGATGTATAGAATATATCAGATGTCGACACTTCCCTACTATCACCCACTAAAATTTTGGGTCCAAAACGTGGTCCTAGAATTGTCAAATGTTGTCCTACTTGGCTCTGTAAATTATGATGGCGCTAAGGTCGCTTTGTCGAGTCGATTTAATTAACTCCAGGAAATAAAATGAATTGAACTATAATCTGATTGATCTGATACTATTTGCCAAAAAATGAATCAGATATTTGAAATTATGGATTCTTACTAATGTATAAAAGGAGTTTAACAAATGTGGAACATCTACTCATTGATAATATGAGATATGTATAAGGGAATAGGTCTCTTGCATGTAACAAGAATCATCATATTTTTATGTTTTTCTGATTCTATATCTATACAAAATCATAATGCATGCTATCACGCACTTCAACAATTCGCGAATTTCGTCCGTTTAAACAACCGACATGCGGAGCCAAGTTTAAAAGAGCATTTTCTCGTTAAAAATTGAGATTCTTGATGGCGGTTAAAGTTTTTCAGTGGTCTTACGGATAGAATATTTGATTCCAATGATAAAAAAATTCATGCAAGAGACCTCTTAGGAGCAATATGAAGTTTATTGTAAGAACACTTTCATGGATGGATACAAGAAGTCATTTCGAAGCCAAAACAACGGTGAAAACTGAACGAGAGATTGATATTACTTATGGATTTCATTGGATAGCTTGGATCTCCTTCCATAAAAATAAGATTTATAAATTGTGTATGTACCTATTAATAAATATTCAATTCAAAAGGTATGAATTTTGTACCAAACATCAGACGTATTTAAAGCCAGACAAATGTCAATCTATCGTTCCAAATGATTTCTTGAGGTATTTTTTAAACTCAACTCTGGAAGGCTTCCTTTCCATGAACTAAGTATTGAGATGATAAATACCTCTTGTAATAAACAGGTATTCAAAAATATCAAGGTCCAGACTTGTGTATTCAGGAACGGAGGAAATCTTCATATGTATTATCGCCATTCTGACTGAATGAAATGAATAATCATAATTTGAATTGGTGGAAATTAATTTATTTTTCTAAATTCTTGAATATTATGTATGGTCCAACTCGGAAAATCAGAAAGAAGTTCTGATTTGACTAGTTTTGATATGACAAGTCGGCAACTTTTGTAAAAATTTCAGATTTTCTATGGCAGATTTTCCTATGCCGCCATCTATCGGCGAAAACTGAAGTAGGACAACAAAGCCGTACTTTGACAACATTTGGACCTCATTTCGGGCCCAAAATATGTCAAAGAGTATGTATTCTATGCATCTATACTCTGATCAAGGTGGATTATTTGTTGAGTTATCGTTAGATTTTGTCCTAGTGGTTATGTTAGTTTCTTGAAGTCAATATTTCACAACAGTGTTCCAAATTCCAATTTGAATTGATTCTTATTTTTGGGAGATGTCAACTCTAATGGTTTCCAACTTAGCCGTTATTATTTTTGGAAAAACTCAAGAAATGGTTGTCCCATCATGATGAAATTTGCAATATTGTTGGCAAATGCTAATGCGCAGACTTGTGCATAATTTCGTGATGATCGTGTGATAAGAGCACACGTGAGTAGGCGAATGCTTTGGCAACCAATTCGAATATCCGCGCAAAGCTTCTGACTTTACGTCAGTGATTTTCGAGAATACTTGCAAGATTTCCCGTCGCCAAGATATTAAAGAGATATTTACATCATTGTACGCAGTGTGTTTTTCTGAACAAAAAATGTTGAGTCGAACATAGGCGGTCTCCTTTATTTTGGAAGATATGGGACCTCAAAGTTCCAAACTGATGCGTTTTTAGGTCCCTTTTTCCACCATAAAAACAATCTCTCACTTCTTCTGTATAGTTCACAAACCACCTTTGAACCTTCAACCAACGATAAGCAACACTTTTTTTCAAGAATAATCAATATTTAATGAAAAAACCAATGGAAATACTGGACAACCACTTAACCTCTATTCCTTCTGAAGTTTGGCAATGGCGCGAATTTCATCGGTCAGAATCGTGCGTATTCGTGTGATAGATTATTGCTGGCGAGAAAAATGAAATGATCTTACTCCTTACTTCGATATTCTAAATCTTCCAACGGGAGATTTCGTTTTTAATGTAATCTACAAGGTTGAAACACATAGTAATGGAATGCGAATACACCCTAATATGTATTATGTACGTGTATATCTTTTCATATGTGATAGATCGCGTCATTTCCAGTTTTCCAATGAAATCGAGGTTATTGTATAACCCATTTTATTGGAATACCCTGGATCTCATTCTAAACTGGGACCATTTCGAAGACACAACAAAAAAAGAAGTTATTCGACTATAGATAACAACCTCCCTATTTTGAAGGGGGTAGAAAGTCCAAAGGAAAACATTGAGAATGAAACTTTATTCTCAATTATTCTCGATGATTTTGTTTTGATGTTAGAATAATCACCTCTTCTTCAGTGACAGAAGCATTTCCCTTACAATCATATCCTTCAGCTGTCCATCATTTCATATTTCCCGCCAGCAACTACTCTTCTGTCATAATACGTTGGCCAGCGATGAAAAGACGGTGTTGCCAAGCTTCGCTTCAACATTGAAAAATATTTCGTAGAAGTATAGGTTAAGTGGGTGTCTAATATTTTCATTTTTCTTCCATTAAATAATGAATATTCTCGAAAAAATGTGTGGCAGTTCGTTGGTCGAAGGTTCAAAGATGATTTATGAACTATATTTGAGAAGTGAGAGATCATTTTTATGGTGGAAAAAAAGGATATGAAAATGCAACAATTTGAATCTTTGGAGGCCCATATCTTCCAAACAAAGAGAGACCGTCTATGTTGGCATTCATATTTTTTATTCAGGAACGAATGTATTTCTACTGAAAACACTGACACTGTGTCACTGACTCTATGAAGGCCCAGCTCGAAAGTCAACCTCAAGATGATTGCCAAAAAGTCGATGGGTACGTCTTCACCATAACATAACAGATATTACCCGTTCGCTGACCATCCACGAATTCCTTCAGATAACGGTCATTCCCCATTATTGAATAATTTAACGCTATAAAAATCTCCATTCATAATACAAATCATCTAGCCAATTCTAAAACGGTCTCCCACTCGTATGGCGATAGATGAACGCATCCAAAAATACAATGCTGTTTATTCGAAGCCGTGGAGTCTATCGAAGCTGTGTGTTGGAATTGGCAACAATTTCATACGAGGTAACACTTTCACCGCATCGGGCAGCAGGATTTCTAATTCACGTCGAGGTTACTTACTTTGCCATTCTCTTTTTACAGTCTCGGACGTATCTGTGACGTCGTGGTTACATCGTTAGCAATAGCCTGAGCATGATGTTTGTTCTGGTGTGCGCATGCATTGATAGGAACACATTGTTGTCGATAAAGTATGATTACTGTGCTTTTGTAGCATGGGAACATTGCTTCAAGTCTACCTGATTATGAGTGAATGATAATTTTCGACTGAACACAAAAGAATCGTCTGGAACGCAGTATTTTCAAAAGTTCTTCAATACGGAAACTAGGATTCTGATATGGCGGACATGTTTTTTTATGTACCGTGAATTTTTCTGCGAAATTTGGGTCTTAAGTCTAATTTTCTCAGTCCTGAGGGCGCCCTCAATTCGCAACTACTGCTAAGCGATACGCCCTCTGGCGATAGAAATTCGGACACTTCCAAGCTATTAGTTTTTCGACGTGCCTGTTATTCTAACGTAATTTGCGCACTTTTGGAGTTCATTTTTGAGCTTTTGTGTTCTCCGAGTTGAAATTTTGGTATACCGAAAGTGTTTGTAATATTCATCAATCGATTCCTTTCTTTCCGATTAAAATTTTTGATTGTATCAATTCGAAATGGCATCCTCCCGAAATGACTATTGTTGTTTGTCTCAACTCAATGTTATTCATGGTCAAAGAAGAAAGGATCATCTAGTGCTTCTAGTTTTCATTTTTTCCAAGGCTAAATGAAAGTAAATTTAATTTGGAAACAGCATTTATTGGGGAACTCAATGATAGAAGAAAGGCCTAGCTTTAGAAATTGAAGATTGGAAAACAGGTCACGAAATACATGAAAGTATGTTCACTGCATTTCTCTGAAGATGTTTATTTTCATAAAGGTAAATTACCAACAATGTATTCATTTCGGAACAACTCCATGTCATGATGTTTTCAGGTGTAAATGAAAATAAGATAATTTTGAAGAAAAATTCTGCAGAGAAACTACCTAGCACTTCTGTAGCTACCTAATTCATATACTACACAAAAACATATTCTAAAAGAGTGATCTGATCGAAAACCTGACAAAAACTAGATATACTGTTATAGTTGATAATATCTGAAGTTATTCGTATAAATACATTAATACTTTTCATTTCTATATATAGGTAGGTTGAACCAGCTGTGACATTTTTCATTTCGTATGTGTATCTTGACCTGCTGTAATATGAAAATGAAATCAATTATATGTCTATCTGTTAACTTTACTTTAGAAATACGATGCAAAAGAACTAAAGCAGAAAATTTGTTTTCATTTTATTGATTCACTCGTTTGTAAACAAAAAACAAGTCATATCATTTGGACTTATTCTAGATTTACCGCATAATATAGCCTGCATTCAGCACTTCTTCACATAAATAAGAGTCCTTAAATTACTTATTGAGGTGCCTATTTTTCCAGAAATTCAAGTAAACTTAGATATTGGTTCATTTTGATCCACCAAGCAACATACACTGAAATAACACCAAAATTATCCTCCAGGAACGATTTCAAGTACGATTATATATCGTGATCCAAACGAAAAGTTCCTTCTCAAGAAATCTTCACAAAATTATAATAATTGCTTCAAATATTCAAGCTCTGCTTAATAAATATTCGTTCTCCACCACATTTCTAAGGTTAGTTTACATAAAAGTACTAGTTTGGACAGGTTGCAAATTTATCCGTTAGGGCGCTGGCATCTTCGCAGAAGTTCCCAATGGTGTTGGGAAATTTTAGGAGTCTTGAATATCACGTCGTAATGTTTTCGCACTCGTGGTTAAGCCATATGTAATATTCATGGTCTGGCTAGCATTTGCATATGATCAGCTGTTTCCGAACCAATAAACCTGCATATTTCATCTGCTGACTTGCTTGCATTTGTACCGGCAGTGTTCTGTCAGTAGTCCTGCCATTGCACGAAGTTAAGCTCTTGGTAGATGATTTCAGCCCCTCAAAAAATAAAACACTTCTTTTATTTTCCATTTTTTAACATTTTATTTTCCATTTTTTCGCGCATGTTCTAGGGGAACAGCGTGCTATCGTTTTGTCCAAATGTCTGTAATTTTCGATGATTGGTTGGACTCAATGATGACGAATCCCGTGTCAAAATCGATTCTGTCCGGCGGGCCGTCCGGCCGTCACCACGATCACGGGCGTACGGAGGATTCTATCAACTTGAAAATTTCAGGAAGGGTTTCATTTCGAAATACGAAGGTTCAGTTCGTTAATAGGCCGAATAGTTTCGGAGTTATAGCCATTTGAAATTCTGGTGTTTAATTTCCTCATATTCCAGGAACTACTGGAGCGATTGGGTTTAAACTTGGCAGTTAGTTGGAGCATAACGAGGCGCAACTTTTAAATCGTATGGTTACTCAATTTAAAAAAAAAAATTTCAAAATTTTTTTCGAATAAAATTTTTTCCTGAAACTATTGTTCATATTCGAAAAAATATCAGTTATATCTTGAACTTCATATTTCACAGCAGTGTACCAAATTTCAATTCGATACGGTTATTAGTTTTGGAGATATTGGGAAAAAATATGTAGAATTTCGTGGTTTCTCGATATCGTTGTTTTTTTCGGTATAAATCAAAAAATACTGATTCAATCGTGATGAAACTTCGCAGCAAGCTCGAGGATGTTGAGGGACAACATTGTGCAAAATTTCGTGATGATCGTGTCAGTAGAACAATTCGAAAAAATATTTCAAATTATTTTTTCCCAAATAATTAATATTCTGTGATCTTTTCATCATATAATCCTCATTAAATTCTGTATGAACCTTCATACTGACATTTAAGTACTGGATTTCAATTCGATCTAATCTGTATTTTTGGAAATATTGGAAAAAATTTTGAATGGGTATATCTACGGAATCATTGGACGGATTTTACCCATACGGTCAGCCTAACGGCCGACTGCGTAAACATAATAACTTCCGAAAGAAACAACTTAGAAACTCGATATTTGTAGAGAAGGTTTGGACCTCAATTACGAAGGCCGAATTCGTGAATGGGTAAAATCCAACCAATAGTTCCGCAGATATACCCATTCAAAATTTTATTTCTCCAATATTTCCAAAAATACAGATCAGATCCAATTGAAATCCAGTACTTCATCGAAAAATTACAGTTCGAAGGTTCATACAGAATTTAATGAGGATATGATAAGAAAATCACAGAATTTTTTTTTTCAAATTGTTCTAATGACACGATTATCACGAAATTTTGCATAAAGTTGTCTTTCAGCATCTTCAAACTAGCTGCGAAGTTTTATCAGGACTGAATCAGTATTTCTCGAGTTATACCGAAAAAAACAACGACATCGAGAAGAAAACCTCGAAATTGGACATATTTTTTCCCGATATCTCCAAAACTTATGATCGTATCGAACTGAAATTTGGTACACTGCTGTGAAATATGAAGCTCAAAGTGTGAGTGGAATTTTTTTTAATTTTTTTTTTGATATGATGAATGGTTTCCGAAAAAAAAAATTCTTGGAAAAAAATTTGGAAAAAAAATTTTTTTTGAATTTACTGACAATATGATCCTGACGAAATATGGCTTGAAGTTGCGCGTTGTTATACTCCACCTAACGGCCAAGTTTGAATCCAATCGCTCAAGTAGTTTCTGAAATAAATAACTTCAAATTTTCAAGTGCCTATAACTCCGAAACTATTCGACCGATTTGGCCCATTAACGAACTCAACCGCGGCATTCTCTTGCGCGACCTACCCTAAAAGTTTCAAGTTGCTAGCTTGCTTCTGTCGACAGTTATCTTGTCCTCGGCCGGACTGACGGCAGGTCGGCCGGACAGAATCTATTTTGACACCGGATTCGTCATCAGTGAGTCCAACCTAGTCGATTGAGACCATTTTCGGCTCAATCATCCAAAATTACAGACATTTGGACAAAACGATAGCACGCTGTTCCCCTAGAACATGCGCGCAAAAAGGAGCCGAGGTTTGAAGGCAGTTGTTAATCAAACTATATGAAATGAAAATCGCGAGTTCTACTGATCTACATCTATAAGACTCACCTTCAAACGATGAAGTTGAATTTCATTCCAAGTGCGCTCATTTTAATTGGTGGAACGGCTATGATAAAAAATATATCAATCGAAACGCTCAATGCTATCTGCTTTTAGAAAATGATAGGAGTTTTATTCGCGAAAATATAAATAAATAATTTTCGAGGTCGTGAGCGAGGTTGAGGGCGATTATAACGTGAAGTGCAAAAAATGCGATTCTTGTAAACAGATAAATTGAGAATGATAGGTATTATTTGAATGCTAGATTTGTTTTCACGAAGTTTAAAAAAATATCAGGTTGAGCTATTGAAACTCAGGAAAATATTATAATACTCTAGAGTTCGATTCACCATTTTTTTTTTCAATTCAAATTTATTGATATATACAGGGTGAGCCTTTAAGTTGTTCATTAATTTCAACCACATATTCCTCTCATCAAATGAAACACTTTTTTCCTTTATCTTTTTTCCAAAAAAATCAGTTTTTCTTTTGTAGCTTTGATATGGTAACTACGAATGAAATGAATTTCGGTATGAAGTTTTCTACAACTATAACACATATTCTTCAGTGATCACTTTCATCCTACTTCAAACAGTTTCCGAGTTATAGACTCGCCGATTCATAAAACTATACGAAATTAGCATGAAGAATGCAGATAAAGTTCATCTTATGTCATCATAAGAATCTTCAAAAATTTTAAAATATTTGATTATTCTTTATAATTTCTCCTTAAACGCACCGTTTCGAAGATATTCAACGTTGAATATTATAAAATCTGATAAAAATTCGAAAAATTTCCTTATATTTATGGATCCGCCCCTGACCTAGAAAAGGAAGTAAATTAAGCTGGGTTCACGTTTATCAGGACCATAGAATACACAGAAGTATTCATCTATTTCGAATAGAACTAATGTTGATATATGCATAGATATAACATTAAGTTATAATTTCTATGGGTATATGCTATTTCGTGACCACACCACAGACATAGTCCCTGTCTATGAACTAGACTTTCAATAACCATAACATTCCAGAGAATGATTTAAGGTTAATTAATTGATTTCATGCACTTCATTATAAATTTCGTGAAAAAAAGTACAATTATGGAGTTTTCAATATGAGAATGGCAGAGGATGGAATTCTGTATAATTTTATAGTGGAATGAAATTGGATATTGCATGAACATCAAATTGAAGATCAGTGTTTCAAGGCCAGTGTCGTGAAATGTTTTCCTCGCGATAATATAGCAAAAAGCACCAAATCATAAGAATTAAGTGAGTAAACAAGTTTTCTCAATCTTGTTTCTTTGCATTTCAAACCTTGCACTGGTTATGCTTGAAAAGAGATCACCTTAAGGGATAGATGTGGTGAACTTGCAGACAAAGCGTAGGAGTGTATTAGCACATTGAGAAATATGCTATATAACTTTTTACCTGAGCCGAATCTGGAAAAATGACAAACGAAAGAAGTGTTTTATTTGATGAGAGGAATCCATAGTTAAAGTTAATGTACAACTTGAATACTCACCCTGTATATATGTGTGAAAAATCCTCGAAAGAGTCGTTCATATATTATATCTTCGAATTATTCAGAATAACATAAAAAAAAGTTTCGATCTATTCCGTTTATCCTACCTTGTTTTTCAAGTAAGAACCTGATAGAGAGCATGACCTCGCTTCCTTAACATTTTGTATTAAATCTGAATTGCTGACAGGGCCGGATGTAGGGCATGGCGACGGAGGCATTCGCCACAGACGCAAGATAACAAACATAAAATTTTTCTCTTGGAAATGATGACTTTTTGCGCGCATGTTCTGGAAAACAGCGTGCCATCGTTTTGTCTATATGTCTGTAATTTTCGGATTTTGACGAATTCGGTGTCGAAATCGATTCTGTCCGTCCGTGGGCACGATATCAGGCGTACGAATAGTCCTAGCGACTTGAAAATTTCAGAGTTGGGCCAACTCGATCGAACGGTTTCGGAGCTATTTGAAGTTTTGTTATTTCCTTGATATTTCGAGTACTACTGAGGCGATTGAATTGAAATTTCGCAGTTAGTCGGAGCATAAGGAGTTTCAACTTTTGCAGAATTTAGTTGGAATCGTTCTATCAGTGAATTTGAAAATAAAATTTATTTCGAGAATTTTTTTCCTGGGAACTATTCATTATGTACATTTGAAAAAATTCTGGTCATACCTTGAGCTTCGTATTACACAGCAGTGCACCAAAATTCAGTTCGATACGACATATAATTTTTGGAGAAATCGTAAAGAAATATGACAAATTTCGTGGGTTTTTCCTCGATAAAGTTGTTTTTTTCGGTATACTTGAAAAAAAACTGATTCAATCTTCATGAAACGTGGCAGTTAGTTTGGAGATGCTGATGGGCAACTTTGTGAGGAATTTTGTGATAATCGTGGCGCTAGAACAGTTTGAAAAAAAATTTCAAATTTTTTTTTAATATTCAATATTCTGTGATCTTCTGATCATTATCCCCATGAAGTTCTGTAGGAACCTTCGAACTGGATTTGAACCAATCCAAAATTAAATTTTTCCAATATTTCCAAGAATTCAGATTAGATTGAAATCTAGTACTTCATCGAAAAAAACCTAGAAAAGCACTGACGTGAAGTCAGCAGTTTTTGCGCGCATGTTCGAAGGATATTACCAAAAGTGAACCTGCGCACAAAATCTGCTGACTTGACGTCAGTGCTTTTCTTGGTTTTTTTCTACTTCAAATTGTACACATATTTCATAGCGGTGATGAAGCGCATGAACCTGTTTTCCACTGTGAGGTAACATTTATTGTTACGAACAACATCCCAAATAATAATTTTTACACTCGTCGGCAGCCCCATGATTGTCGATCCACTATGTGGGATCCGCTCAAACATCATAAATAACGCTCACGACCGAGGCCGAAGGGCTAGATGAACCCACCCTTTTCTGAATACTTTCCCTTTTCTCGTATCTTGGGGTAATTCTATGCAGGGGGAAGTGCATCAAAGGTTACATCGCATCAATTTGAGAAAAAATTTATATATTTATAATTTATTATATATTATGTGCAATACGTTTATCCAAGCTGGCCTGGAAATCATTCCCGCTGAAAAAGAGTTTTCGAATGTCGATCATGTTTACGACAACTGTACCAGCCAATTGTATGAGCCTAATCACCATATTCATGAGAATTTTTCCAGGTCTATATCATATCATTCATACTAAGAACAAGGGCGCATTTTGAAAATTCACCACAGGCGGTGAAATCTCAGATAGTGCACAGATTGCTGAGGTTGCCTTATCCGAAATAAAAGATCTCTGATGTCGGAGAACCGACAGGACAATAGGCCGTTTTGTTGACAAAACGATGAAAAAACCCATAAGGATAAAACTCAAAAGCAAAACCCAACACCAAAACAACAATTTATACCTAAATTCCGTGAAAATGATCGTTGGCTTATGGTATATATTTTTGGGTATGTACTCACTCTTCTATTGGTCTTGAAGTATAATTGTGATTTACCTGAAAACAAAAATAGTATCAGTTATATGTAACGGACGATCGTAAATATTATAGCTTTCGAAGGAAACAACTTAGGGGCTTGATATTTTCATAGCAGATTTGGATCTCAATTAGGAGGGCCAAATCCGTGAATGGGTAAAATCCACCTAATAGTTACGCAGATATACATATGTATATACACACTCATTCGAAATATTGTCATATCTGACAGAATTGGAATCTAACACTTGGTCAAAAAATTACTACATGAGGGTTCTCCTCAACAAGAAATCTGCAGTCGAAACTAGGCTTTATCTTCTAGTTTGGAATACACAGACTTCAAATTTCTGAAGATATCCATCTTCAGTTAACTTTCTCATCACAAAAACAAACATAAACTGTTTCTTTATGGTTCGCGAATTGTCTTTCAACCTTAACAACATGATAAGTGCCGATTTATTTCGAGAATATACGACATTTACTGAAAAAAAACGAATACCGGACGACCAATTAACCTCTGTTCCTACAGATTTTCAATCAATCTTGCTGTGAAGTCTGTTAACAACGCCTCATCATTGCTGGCGAATGTATTTATGGCTGATTAGTATTTCCTGCCTGCTGTCATGGACGAATACGAAGAATTCTGACCGATTGCTCTAATGCCAAACTTCACTTTTGGAGTGAGTGGAAATCAGAATAAAGAGGAAGGTTGTTATCTGATATTTTTTAGCATTATTCATCGAATATTTACCATTAAATATCATAAACTAAGAAAATTTCTACTACCGGGTCCGAGGGGCTAGATGAACCTACCCTTGTCTCAATACTGATCTGCATCAATTCTATGCAGCAGGAAGTGCATGACAAATTATATCGCATCAATTTAGAAAAAAGGAACTTATTATATTTTATGCGCAATACGGTTACGTCCGAGTGGGCCTGGAAATTATTCGAACTTGAAAAGTGTTTTCGAATTTCAATCAGGTATTCATTTTTAAGTAACTGAATGGATTCTGGGCAACTATACCAGCCAATTTCCTGAACCTTATCATAATAGCCATGAAAATTTATACGCGCTCTATGCTCTTATAGGGCTACATCATATCATTTAGATATAGAAGAAACGTTTGTAATTTTGAAATTTCAGTTGAGGATGAACCCAAAGGACTGTTTTGAACTAATTGATCAAACATTTTTGGTCAAATTATATTCTGTCTTGCTAGTATTCGGCCCGTGAACACGATAGTCGATAATTATTGAAACAAGTATCTTAGAGGTTTGAAACTCAGTAGGTAGGTTTGGAGTGTTCATATGTTAGCTGAGTTCATTAAAGAGCAAAATCCATCCTATGGGCTCAGTAATAATATCGTTGGATATTTGACTTAAACATTTTATCCTATTCCAACGAATCTGTGAATTTAATTCGTTACCTTATAAAAAAGCTAGGAGATTATTGGGAATGATGGAGTTATTCGAAATATATTGAGTATACTTTCAATTATAAAATTATGTAAAAAAAATAACTTTCCGCAAAGGCTCGTTTTGACAATTTGCCTTAGGCGCTAAAATCCTAGATCCGGCTCTGCCGACTTTTTGTTCAGGAGAACAAACTGATGCGTACATTGACGCAAATATCTAATGAATATCTTCGCGGCGGAAAAATGTGAGAGTTTACCTTCGTAGTCAAAAGATAAACTCGATTGCGACTTTTGCTTCAATTACTTCCCAAAAGTCCCTATTTGGTTAATGATTCCAAATAAATTTACAGTATCTCTAATAATCAACGTAGAGAAAAACCCTGTGAAGTCTCACACAGAAGGGTGAAAACCCGGAAAAAGCGAAAATGTTTATGAAATGGCCGACGCGACTGGCAATTTATTGAGCTACACTGAAAAGCTCTTAATACTGGGAAAACATAAAGTTGGAGAGAAGCGCCTGACCCGATACAAGTCCTCAATTATGTCGATATATCGGCCTGACTGTCGAGAATGGTGTCGGCTTTAGTACACAAACTCGATTATGGAAGGAAGTATAATAATTAAGCTTGTCTCGCTTGTTGTGCATTATGTTCCTAAGTATGTGAAACATTGATCCGAAAAGTGGTGAAACATGGACAGATAAAAGAGGATTTATACAGGGTGGTCCGCCAGTAACCGTACATCGTAAATAGAAGATACCTTGAGGAGCCAAAAAAACAACATTTAAATGTGGGCTAAGGGTGATTATTTGATTTTGGCAGAATATTTGAATGGCTATGACTCGAGAACCAATTGAACGTATTCGCTTTGAATTCTGCAAGTATTGTCATCTCAGGCCATCGAACTGTTCGTATGGTCGAAACCGAAATAAGTTAAGTCCACGGGGGTTGGTTCTTGAATCTCGATCAAGAATTGAAGAGTATGACAATTGTCATATGTCCGCGTCGATTTTTTAAGTTAAATATAAACACCAAGTAGACATGAACCATGAACCGAATTTCACTCGACAATCGAATGTTATCTCTCCTATACTCCGTACCACTCGTTGCTAAGTCGAAGGAAACCTCTGAATAAAGAACATAAGGAAGGAGCATAATGCCTCACAAAGTGGGTCCGGGATGGATGTTGCATATGGCCGACTTTCCTTTCACTTTCAAGAGAGAACGACTGGTTCCGGGACTTATTTGTCTGAAGAAACTAACTTACATGAGTCATACATGAAGGTTCAATATGGGCGCCTATGTCCCACTTTTATACGAAGTAGAGAAGCGTTATGCTCCTTCCTGTTGTTCTGTATTCAAAGAAGGAAACGGTGATAAGGTTATGTTTATACTCCGATTTGAAATTTCTCGATATCTTGCATTCAGTTTGTTTCTTGAATATTTGCTTGTAAACAAAGTCGAAATGGCGAATAGAACTCTAACAAATTTTACAGATACTCGAGAAAATCAACATAAACACATGACAATGGGGGTTTTTCCTGAATGTGGGTTATTACTACAAATGCAAATTTGAACATTTTCCCAAATTACCTTCAGAAAGTATTCAGAATCATATTTGGGATGTGGAGAGGAACTCAATTTATCCATTATAAAAGAGAGAAATATGAAAATTCTATTGGAAAATCATATTTTCTGAATTAATTCAATAAAGAACTGCGCTCTAAAATGGAAATTCACATAATAAATGTTACTTTGCAACTTGTCAGTTACCTCGGCAAAGAACATAGGTTGTATATTAGTCTCCGCAATCAATAAAACTTGAATTAGATAGGATTGATTGATACCATTGACATTCAGGTATGCAATGACATCGAATTTCGAGCTGATTATCATGTTTAGTCGAGTAATATCATGTACGTTATTTTGGTAGGGCATACTGAACGATTCGGGGTATGGAATATTTGAAAATCATAAGTTCTTAATAAGCATTTCTTTATTACTTGAACAAGACAGGATTTATAAAAGATATTTCCATTCAGATATTCAATGCAGTCAAATTTTTAGCTGATTCTCACTTAAGGTGCAGTATTGCTACTGATAATGTTTTGTTTGGGTATGCCGATTGATACCAGGTAGGGAATTTTCGTAAAATCGTAAGTTTTCGATAAACATTCCTGATTGTTTACACAAAGAAAGGATCTAAATCATCACTGATTGGCATTCTAGCCTAGTTTGATCAAATTTGAGTCGTATTTTATAAACAAAAACCATCCACTGTGTCAATACACTGTTCCTATCTACTACACACAGGAATAACTGGCAGTGCCTAGGAATGAAAAATTTATTAGCACGATGATATCACAAAATGTTTCCGCAATATTTTACCTCCATATGAAAGTAACAAGGTGCCTATATAATTTACTACAACACACAAAAAGACTGTTGACTGAACTAACCAAAGGTCTGTTTATTTGCTTTATATGAAATCAGGGACTAATTTCATATTTAGTATTCCAAATTTATACTATCCTTTTCAAAAAAAGTGAATATATCGATCCAAAATTTCCAAATGAATACGAAATCACGAGAGAAATCGCTTTTTCCCATAGTAAACAATGCATTTCAGGTTATAGTTGGTCCTCCAGTCTCTCCCAACTGTCAAAACTGCTCGTGACCTATGTTGGATCGTACAAATGATAATTTTCTTGATTCGATCTGGATTATCCATAATCTTGGAGAATAATCCAAAATCTGTCTGAATCCTCACTCTCTCTTTCAAGTAACACCAAAGCAAAGTTCCCCATCGATCAAGAGTTCGACTTTCCATAGAAAGCGATTAATAAAATGCTTTATTGACCAAGGACGTCGAAACAAAGACGTATTAGATTGTCTAACACGAGACTCGGATGTAATGGGACTGAAACAGTTTGAAGAATTCAGCTGTGCAACTGTACTTCAATACCAGAATGGCGGACTAACTAACCTAAATAGATGAATTTGCCTCGGAACGTTCTTCGTGTGTACATCGGTAGAATGATATTCTGTTGTTCGTCGGATTTCGTGACCGGATTCACGACTTTGCAGAGAGTTCGTATTAATTACAAAGATGGCGGAAAAGAGATAGCTGAATACTTCATTGGAGTTATTGTCGCTATAAATTATTATGAGTTTCTTTTTTGATGATATTCGGGTTATTATTTCTATTCAGAAATTGTTTTTGCGTACTTGTGAGCGACAAGGCGATATCATCTCGGCAATATTTCATTTTGATCAGAGAATTTTTAGGTTAAGATCGAGGAATGAATGCGCCACTTGAGTTTCTATGTAAATCGGAAACATTTAAGAAGAGGGCTGATGTGTGCTCAGGGGCGTTTACGCATTTGTTCAAATTGATTGCCGAAACTTTTTCGAGTTATTCAGGAAATAGCAACCAAACTTAAGAAATATCGAAATTTTACCAATTCTTTTGTTTAATTTCCGAAAATATACAGGGGTATGAAACTGCTTTGCTAATCTTGGAAACAGGCGACCCCAGCATTTAGAGAGAGATGTTAGAAATTTGCCTCTCTTTTTTCATGAAATATAAATTTCTTAACCTATAACTGAAAACAGTAGAGAAATACCGAAATGTGGGAAAACAAGTTTCGCCTAAACGAAACCAAAATTTATAAATTTAATATATGTTCAATGATGGCTTATGAAAAAGGTAAATATATCATGAAGTGAATTCACTTCAACCATTAATAATCATACTAAATTTCAGGTTATAAGCACAATCAGAATTTGCCTCTCTTTTTTCATGAAATATAAATTTCTTAACCTATAACTGAAAACAGTAGAGAAATACCGAAATGTGGGAAAACAAGTTTCGCCTAAACGAAACCAAAATTTATAAATTTAATATATGTTCAATGATGGCTTATGAAAAAGGTAAATATATCATGAAGTGAATTCACTTCAACCATTAATAATCATACTAAATTTCAGATTATCAGCTTATTCAGATTGTGATCGGATCCAATGGACTAAGTTGCCAAAAATCAGTTCCTTTCCATTTTTCTGTTTGGAAGCTCTGTTTGATAATGATCGAACTTGCCAACCCACAATTTACTTAGCAAGTTTACTTTCACTGGGGAACGGGAGTTTCAGGACAAATTCGACATGATAAGGTTTGCATTATTTATAAATACCCGTAAAACATGCCTCGGCTCTTCAAACCAGATAATTCCTTCCAAATATAGGTTTTTGTTAAGATCGTCCCCGATTGGCTGAAATTTAAGTTGGGATTCCTGATTTCATGCAAACATTGTCAATTTTCATAGGATACGTTCCGAAAATCAACTCTGTTGTTTCGGTTGCCGATTTTCCGCTCCGTAAATATGAAATATTCGGATGGTTCCTGGAACAAGCGCGTGAAAAAAGTTATTTACGGAATCTGGTTGATGAAAATGCGGTCGATTTACTGTCACCAGAACGATTTTCTATGGTAAATATCCATAGCATAGAACAATCTATGTTTACTTTAGGTTTGTTTTGGTTCCGAGTTCAGATCTGTTCGGGACGGTTCTAGCATAGACCAATAATCTGTGGTTCTGAACTCGGAACCAAAGCAAACCTAAAGTAAACATAGATTGTTCTATGCTATGGATATTTACCATAGAAAATCGTTCTGGTGACAGTAAATCGACCGCATTTTCATCAACCAGATTCCGTAAATAACTTTTTTCACGCGCTTGTTCCGGGAACCATCCGAATATTTCATATTTACGGAGCGGAAAATCGGCAACCGAAACAACAGAGTTGATTTTCGGAACGTATCCTATGAAAATTGACAATGTTTGCATGAAATCAGGAATCCCATTTTAAATTTCAGCCAATCGGGGACGATCTTAACAAAAACCTATATTTGGAAGGAATTATCTGGTTTGAAGAGTCGAGGCATGTTTTACGGGTATTTATAAATAATGCGAACCTTATCATGTCGAATTTGTCCTGAAACTCCCGTTCCCCAGTGAAAGTAAACTTGCTAAGTAAATTGTGGGTTGGCAACTTGGGCCGAAGTCGTCTATTGGATTAGAATTATTTGTGTTAGAGAGAGCTCCTTTAAAATTTAATAGCATCGAGAAATGTTTTTAATGTTTCAATTACTGGCCAGTTCTCGTTGGGAATTTCGAAACGCAACAAATATGTTTGTGATAACTGGATGTTTAAATTTTTCAGATTCTTTCCTATGTAAAATGTATTCTTAATATCAATTGTTATTGTAGAAAGATTTCCGTATATACATGCATGGACTGTTTGATCACTGTTCATTGAAGTAAATTCTTATATTTTGGATCAGAATCCTTCAACAAATTGGCCTATTTGAGTAGTTATTCTCTGGATTCAATCATAATAAATGATCAATCTGTAGCGACTATGTGAGATATATTTGATTGAATAAACTTTCAGATAATATGTTTGTTTGATTTATGATTTATAGGAAACAATAAAATTCCAATATTTCAAATGTATAAAGGTACCTGCACGAATATTTGAAACGCTGTCATTTTTCCCGCCACGACCCCAAAAGATGGCGGCCACCCTGTTTCCCTGATTTAGTAGGGAGTTAGCACTTCTATAGGATTTTGTTATTCTATGGTGTACATTAATTTCAACCAAAGATTCCTGTCATGAAATAAAACACTTTTTCCAGGCATCATTTTATCACATTCGGCTCTGGTAACGAGATACAGGCTGTTGAAATTTCCAAAAAAAATCCGTCTTTCTTTTGTAGCTTTTAGATAGTTACTCCGAATGAGATGAATTTTGGTGTGAAGTTTTCTACAACTATAACACATATTCTTCAGTAATCACTTTCATCCTAGTTCAAACGGTTTCCTAGTTATAAACTCGCCGGTTCATACAACTATGAGAAATTAGCATGGGGAATGCAGATATCTTATTATACTTAATTATTTCTTATAATTTCCCCTTGAACGCGCAACGTTTTGGAGATATCAAACGTTGGATGTTATAAAACATGATAAAAATTTGAGAAATTACCTTATTTTTATAGATCCGCCCCTGACCTAGTAAATGCCGTAAATTAAGCTCCACGTTTATCTGGACCATAGAATACGTATTTATCTAATCCGCGTAGACCTAATATACTCATTTTGTCTAAGCTATTTCGTGATCAGACCACCATTCTAAAAGTCGAAGTATGTTGCTTCGAAAGCTACAGCACCTTCGGTCAGACAGAACTGTTGTTTAAGACCATTTTCGGAAAAAACTTCGAAAATTAAAGACATTTAAGCGAAGTGATCTCACTGTTCTCGAAGCGCGTTGATTCATGAATTTCGCAAATACTGGGTGTCGCAACAGTCAGGTTCAAGCCAAAAAAACGCCTATGGGCTGATTGTCAACAAATTATCTTCTGAAAGAAACAACTTAGAAACCTGATACTTCCAAAGAAGGTTTGGACTTTAATAAAGAGACCGAGTATATCGTGCATTTTGGGAAATATTTTTATTGAAATTTAGCATCATTTAGTGCCAATAATGAATCTTCATGTGAAATTTGGAATAATTTCCCATTTAATATTTGCATTCATGTGCCACGAATCGAAAACTATAATCTTTTCGTTTTATTATTGAAGATAATGAACTAACATTATCTCCTTTCTAAAATGAAAGATAATAAAACTAATAATATTCGATTGAACTGCTGTAAAAGGTTGAATGAATCAATACTAAGCCCTGATGAATACACAGTATATTTTTATGAGGGTAGGGTGACCATCGATTTCTGACAAAAGCGAGTAAAGATGGCCTTGAATACTATCGATACCCTAAGCCCTATGCCATTGTACAATAATTGGTAGTTTGGGAATATTTGATGTGCTATTTGATTTAGACTCGACCCTGTGAGAACATGAATTTGATATTGCTGGTGCTACTTTAGTTCATTTTTCCTCGTTACATGATTTGATAACAATGAAGAATCAGTGCTACAAATGATACTCGACATCGAAAATACTAGAAATCGATTAATGAAATACGAAATATGTATCTGTATTTCTTGAATTGAAATAAAACACTTTTGAAAACATTTTTGGAAAACATTAGTTTCTTCATCTTAATAATGATACAATTCTCACCAAATTCGGCACGTCGGCATTCCCCAACAAACTATGGGATTCTTTTCAGATCGGATTATTATTTTTCGAAATATGAAAATCGAAAAAAATTTGAGTTTCATTCACTATGATACGATCCTTACGAAATTCTGCATAAGCTTCCATTTCAGCAGTTCATATTATACTTGATTATTAATAACTAAATCTTTATACACCCGACAAAATTGGTAGGAATCAACTTTTGGAGAAAAAAACTTAGAAATGAACTAACCAAATAAATCACAATAAGTATAACAAAAAAAATTAAAATAAACAATGTTTGTGATCAATAATGAATCCCACCTGAGTGTAGATCATTTTATGGTTCAGTGTAATTATTTTATGTGACGTTCAACCAGACCTATATATTAGAGTATTCAAGTTTATATATATTTGAAATTGTCCAATGTTCCAAGATTGAAAATAAATTATATTGCAGTCCTGAAGAAGATCCTAATAAAGGATCGAAACGTCGACAATTCGATAAAGGGGGTTTAATTCACCCTTTAGTCCTGAAGCCAACACCTCATTTTCCCAGTAATAGTTATTGAAGGAAGATCGAAAAATTTCATCATATTGTCGGAACCGTAGGACTGATTCTGACCATAAACGATCTCAGATAATAATATCACAACGGTTTCTATATCATAGGACCGTCCAATTTAATTCAAAAATTACATTGGGTTGAAATATAATGTTCAGAAAATATACAAATGTATGAGGTGACGTTTAGGACAAAACTGGGTTTACAAATATATATATTTTCGAGTGAATATATTTTTTAGTTACAGCAATATATTTATTTTGTGTGCCGTTATATTTACTTTCCATTCTGATGTATTTGTTTTCTACAAAACACGTTATATTGACGAGGTGTCCGTTTTAAAAATATATTTATCAATTCGATCTATCGAACATCGTCAAGAGATGGCGCGCTGGAAGCATACAGTTTTCAGTATACAGTGTCCAGTAATTTTGGTTGAAATTTAAGTTTACGGAGATAATCACGACAAATACTTCGGAAATAATACTTAATATTTATAAATCATATGAAAATAATCAATACATTTAAGCTTTTTCGAACAAGGATTGTTGAATTGGTAGGAAACTGTAAGCGTGCTTTCGCCGAGCCCTCTCCTACCGTTGGTCGATAGATCGAATTGATAAAAATGGTGTATCTCACATTTTTGTATATTTGAAACTCCCAACTCGTAAATATATTGTGTCCAGAACGATATAGATATATCGAAATAAAAATAACTATATCGTCACACTTAATATTCATATAGCTGCGACTAGTAAATATGTTGACTCGAAAATAAGTATATTTGAAGCACACACACTCTTGTCCCGAACGGCGCCTCATACAGATCCATGTTTACATGTTCAAATTTCAAATGAACTGAAATTTCCACGCAGGAAGTTCTATAAAAGCACTGACTTGAAGTCAGCAGCTTTTACGCGCATATTTGAAGTCGTGGGCAAAAATAACGAAGATTTTTCATTTAATGGTTCTAATAACTCGATCACCACGAAATTTTGCACAAAACTGTGCATTAGTAATTGCCAACTGATCATCACCATCGGATCAGTATTTTTGAGGTATTCAAACCGAAATTTGGTACACTGTTAAGAATCACTGACTTTTAGGTCTTTGCAGAAACTCGAAAAAATAATTTCTTCAATTCATTGACGATACGATTTCAACAGAATTCAAACAGTTTTGCGGTAGTTTTATACAACAACTTTTTACCAAGTTTCAATCCGATAGCATAAGTATTTTCAGTGTTATTGAGAAAATAACCTCAAACATTCAGAATAGTATAACCGAGAGTATGAATCCAGAAAAATTTGGCAGATTTGGCTCATCAGAGAACACAGCCAGCGCATTTTGATACGCAATCTCTCTAAAAGTTTCAAGTCGCTAGCTCTTTCCGTTCTAAAGTTATCTTGGTAAAAGACGGACAGATTTTGACAATCGACTCGTTATCAGTTAGTCCTATCCTCGGTTGTTGAAGACCATTTTCGGAAAAAAAAATCGAAAATTAGAGACATTTGGGCGGAAAGTTAGCTCGCTGGACTAAAAAAAACACTGTCACTTACAAAGGTTCTTATCGTGTTGTATTTCCCTCCTACCTCCTCTCATGCCTAATCTAAGTATCTTCCGCCGTCTCGCCAAATATCTGTAATTGTCGAATTGTTTCCCAAAAATGGTTTCAAACGACTAGGTTGGGCTCACTGATGACGAATCCGGTATCAAAATCGATTCTGTCCAGCCGTCCTTTGGCACTGTTACGGGCATACGAAGGAACTTTGCTGCATTTCGAAATGCGACGGTCGAGTTCGTAAATGGGCAAAAGTAGCCGAAAGGTTCCAGAGTTATAGCCATTTGAAATTTTGAGGTTACAACTCTGATATTTCAAAAACTGCTGAAGCGATAGAATTGAAACTTTGCAGTTATTTGGAACGTAATGACGCGCATTTCTTTTTGCGAAATCTCGTTGAAATCGTATGTGGCGCCGTTGAGTAAATGAAAAAAATAATATCACCGATTTGGTAACGAATAGGTCTCTTGCATGTAACAAGAATTATCATATTTTCATGTTTTTCTCATTCCGTATCGATAACAAATCATGCTATCACACACTTCAACAATTCGCGAATTCTAAATAATTCGGTATTAAAATTGGTCAAATCGGGACTCAAGATCGAAGCGGGAGAAACGAGTCAAATCGCCTTCTACGTCACTCGTTATTGTACGATTCACAGATCGATACAACCGACGCTGTCTATTGGTTCGCTAGAGAGAAAAGTACACGAGAAGAGGGAGAGAGTGGATATACCCCGGTACGTCACGAAAGCCGCGAAGATTCGTCCGTTTAAACAGCCGAGATGCGGGGCCAAATTTGAAAGATCATTTTCTCGTTGAAGATAGAAATTTTTTACTGCGGTTTAAGTTTTTCAGTGGTTTCACGGATAGAATATTTGATTCGAATGATAAAAAAATTCATGCAAAAGGAGCTGACTTCACATCGGTGCTTTTCTAGGTTTTTTAACATTTTCCGTGATTCGTGAATCGCTGACCGAGAAATAAGATGCAGCATAAAAACCTGACACTGACATGTTAGCGAACAGAACGGGAAAATGGCGAAAATACCAAAGAAATACGATCTGACCGATAGCTCCGAATAAAATGAAAATGAATAACGAAAAAATGGTCCTGCGGATGATTTACATCGCACTTCTTACGTGATTCATGCCGAAACCCTACATCTTATTTATACTCCACTTCACTTCAGACTATGTCAGTTTCCCAAAGGTGAAATCTTTTCCACGAGAAGAAGGATTTATTCACCCTTATACGAATGGCTGTGTTCAGACTAAAAATCAATGAGGGACAAAGGGAAGCCTGTACCAATTCCTTTCCCAAGGGCTGTAACCCTCCAGATATTTAATGAATAATTTCGTACGGTTGTAAGAAGTCCTGTATTCTTTTGTGTTTTGTGTTAGATCGCTAGATGAGGGTGTGAAAAGAAATTGAATGGGGATATTCGAAATTGTGTATAAGTTATTAAAATGATATTCATTGTCTAATGAATTTTGATGTCCATGAAATTAGCAAAAAAACCTACACTTAGCCATCCCAATAACTGTCGGGAAATTGTAGTGAAAACATTGTTCCGTTTTGGTTTATTATTTGATAAAATCAAATATTAAACTTTAGTGGTCGACCAACAAAAAAAGATTTTAACCACCCCTGAAAATTTCACAGCATACGGTTTGAAGTATGTAGATTTGAATGAACGAATAAAAAAAAATCCGTCCGTTCGCCGTCCGTTGTCCGGGGCTTTTCTCCGAAAGTACTGAACGGAAATCCTTGAAACTTGGTAGAAAAATCGTGTGTCACCCGGCGTTGATCCTCCAAGCTTTTCAGCAGGATCAGTGTACCCTAAGGCCTCTGAATTGGGGGGAAAAAAATTATTTCTCGGAAACTTACCGAATTTTCATGAAACTCTGAACGTTCATTACTGTTGCATAATTAAACCTAAAAATTTTACTCTGACGATTTCCGACCGCTGGTTCCTAAAATATGAAGAAAAACGCTTCAAATTTCCAATAATATCGAAAATAAATCATCGCATTCTGTTCTAAGTTGTTTAAGATATTAATGGTAGATTGGGTTATTTAACTAAGAAAATAATAAACCCTTGTGTAAAATTTGCAGTGTTTTTTTTAAAGGGGTGGAACTGCTTACTTAATAGAGAGCTATTGCAACATTTGAATAGAGCAAACGTTATGATATTACGGTTACGTTAAGTATTACGTTTTGGTTTTAACGGTCTTTCCATAAGTAGACGTATTGCTACACGTTTTTGTGACCGTTGCGTTAGTTATCAGTTTGTTTGTTTAGATTTTGTGAAACGTCAGATTTTTGTGTTACAAACTCACGTTTGAACTCCTAAAGTTCAATCATTTGCATTTCGGCAGTAGTTTTTTGAATCTGGACAAAATGGAAAAGGAATCAGTAGCGGTAATTTCAGCTGGTACTAATACAGAAGAAGTGGAACTAGTTTTATTGCACAATATAATTGGCATGGTTCAAACTATTCCTTGTTTCAAACCCCTCATTTTGCTTCCAAAAGTATTTCTTAATTCGTGGAAAAGTAAAGAATACCTATATATGAAAAAAATTTCCTGTGGTAGCACTACTAATAATTCTTAATGTCTTATATCAGTTGTGTGTAAAAGGTATTATAGAATAGATTTAAAAAATCTGAGGAAGTCGTGTAATTAACACCAAAAAACGAAAAAACATATCAATAAACAGCTTTTCTATGACAGTGATCGGAGCCGGAATGTCCCGAAACTTAACGAATCATTCCGATATGGAATAGAGCAACGTAAATTCCGGCTCGCAATTTTCCGTAAATAAAGTTAGACGCTTACGCTATTAACGTCGCGTTGTTCTTAAACTGAATCTGCCCATGCTCAGATGTCAAAAATAACGTTTGCTGTAATAACGTCACACAAATTTGACACTGGAGTAGATATCTCCCTATCAAGTTAGCAATGCCACTCTAGACTATGCATCGAATTAAATCACAATAGTTGAATAATTGTCGAGTACTTGTCGAAGTGAATCTCAGGTCAAAAAAAATGAGAAATTTTTTTTATTGCATTTTTTTCCGTTTAAATAGAATTTCCTGGTTTCTACGGGTAATTCGCAGAGTCGGCAACACCGCACCGCAAAATATAAGGTTTTTTTAAGACTTATATTATCCAGAAGCAAAAAAACTACGTTTTCATGATGGACAATGGAAAATATAACATTTTCAGCATCTATTTCACAGTAGAGTGCCAAATTTGAGTTGGATTAGATCATAATTTTCGGAGATATAGAGAAAAATATGTTGAAGTTCGAGTTTTTTTCTCGGTATTCTGGTAAAAGACTGATGCAAAAAAGATGAATTTTGGTTATTAGGCATGAACTTTCAAGCTGTCATTTTTCAATCAAGTAGAGGATTTCACTTCGATCCAATCTTTATTTTTGAGAAAATTGGGAAATAAGATTTTGAATGGATGAATCCTCGGATGGATCTGGGTAATCACCGAGGTAATCATATACATTCGTAATTAAAACCTCCTCTACAAATATCAACTTTTTACGTTGTTTCTTTCGGAAGTTATTGTGTTAACGATCGGCCATGAGAACGACCGTAAACACAATAACAGAACAGAATTCCGCGAAGATAATATGGTTAGAAGTTCGCCAAATGTTTCCTTTAGAAAGTAAGCCTGCGTTTGGCGGGGTCAATACGTGAAAAGATGAACTTTTTGGCAACGAATTTGAACATACAAACGAAATCTGCTGACTTCACGCCAGTGTTTTTCTAGAATTTGTTTTTGAAGTATGTATTGGGAAAGTTAAATTTCGAATGGATATATCTACAGAGTTATTGGGTGGATTTTACCCATTCACGAATAAGACCTTCACCATCGAACACCAATGACTCAAAAAATACCTTTATGGTAAAGAGATTGAACAAGCGCGAAAAAACTCCTGACTTCACGTTAGTGCTTTTCTACATTTTTTCTTCAAACATTGTATTGTTTCTGTTTTTCGAAAGAAGATATTACCTCTTAATTTTTAAACTTCATATTATAAAACACAAAAAGCGAATCGAAAATGCCTTATCAAACAAGTTTTATGGGACTTGAACTGCATTTTTTTGTAACAATGAACTGGTATTTCAGGAAATCAAAGGTGGACATGATTCTTTCCTGAATAGACGACTTCGGCCCAAGTTGCCAACCCACAATTTTCTTCATAAATTTACTATTACTGGGGAACGAGAATTTTAGGACAAATTGCACATGATAAGGTTCGCGATATTTATAAATATCCGTAAAAGATGCCTCGGCTCCTCAAACAAGATAATTCCTTCCAAATATAGGTTTTTGTTAGGCTGTAATTTAAGTTGGGATTCCTAATTTCATGTTAATATAGTGTCAAGTTTGAAAAGGATATGTTCCGCAAATCAACTTGGTTACTTCGGTTGCCGGTTTTCCATTCTGTAAATATGAAGAAATATTCGGTTGGTTCCTGAAAAAAAAGGATAATTGCGGAATTTGATTGATGAAAAAGCAATCTTTCTGTCACCAGAACATAGACATATTAAGTCTACGCACCAGAACGACAATCAATGTTTTATGGTAACATATCCATAGCATAGAACAATCTTTATAATCCTTATGATCCATAGACCATACCTAGTAATTTTTCCATTGTTGATTGTTATCTCTTCTATGTTCTATGGATCATAAAGTAAATATAGATTGTTCTATGCTATGGATATAGTACCATAGAACATTGACTATCGTTTTAGTGACAGAAAGAACGTTTTTTCATCAATCAAATTCCGTAATTAACCTTTTTTCAGGAACCAACTGAATATTTCATATTTACGGAATGGAAAACCGGCAACCGAAATAACCAAGTTGATTTGCGGAACATATCCTATATAAATTCGACACTAATAACATGATATCAGGAATCTCAACTTAAATTTCAGCTAATCAGAGATGATCTCAACAAAACCCTATATTTGGAAGGAATTATCTTGTTTGAGGAGCCGAGGCATCTTTTACGGATATTTATAAATAACGCGAACCTTATCATGTCGAATTTGTCCTGAAATTCTCGTTCCCCAGTGATAGTAAATTTGTGAAGAAAATTGTGGGTGGGCAACTTGGGCCGAAGTCGTCTATTGTTCGCAAGTACGTCTATGTGTTTACTATCGTATATTAACTACTCTGCACTTAATAGGTTTCCTTTATGATTTATTGATTATTTGGGACATTGTCGCAAAAACTGAAATTTTCAAACAGAAATGTTTTTACTTAATTATATAACGGGTCATAATCACCTAATTATCTACATGCTCGTCTCTTCTTTGACATGGCAGTTAAATTCAAAAGTAAAATGGATGATATCCATATTATTTGACATCTTTGTACCGAGGAATGATAACGAAATACTATCTCTTCTTCTTCACAGAAAAAGGGGCAATGCCCACCCAAATGTAATCGACCAGAACAAATTGAGTCATTTTAGATATTGAGTTTCACTGTACTTCGTTGTAACTGATAACTAGAAAATGATATGGAGAATATATCAGGGATTTTTAAAAACATGGAAATACATGGTATGATATCAAAAAAAGCTAGAAAAGCACTGACGTGAGGTCAGTAGCTTTTACGCGCTCGTTAAAATTCTATCGATTAGATCAACACGAAATTTTGCACCTAGTTGCATGTTGGTAATCTCCACCGGATTACGAAGTTTCAATCTGATTGCATTTGTACTTCTTGAAATATTGCGGAAATAACGTTAAAATTTCAAATAACGAAATTTGGCACATTTTTTTTCCTTATATCTCCGAAAGTAAATATCGGATGAAATTGAAATTTGGAACATTGTTGTTTGAAACTGACTCTAAGGTTTGCGCCGAATTCCATCGAAATCCAATGAATATTTTCAGAGAAAAAAATTTTCCATAAAAAATTTTCGAATACATTTTTTTTAAATTTTGTAACAACTGGATCCAAACGAAATTTTGCCTTAAGTTACGCGTTGGTCTTCCAAAACTATCCACGAAGTTTGGTTTTAAGATGAGAAATCGAGGAATCAACCTCAAAATGTCAAATTGGCCTAACTCCGAAACTATCCAACAGATTCCACCCATTAACGAACTTAACCGAGATATTTGGACTCCTAACCTAATCTTATAATTTCAAGTCGCTAATTCTTTTCCTTCGAAAGTTAGAGCACATACGGACGGACGGACATAATTGAATTTTATCAAAATTCAAAAATTACAGATATCGTGACGAAATGATAACGCGCTGTTCCATAGAACAAGAGCGTAACAATCTGGGCTGCATATTTAACAGAAGGAAAGAAACTTTCATTTAGTACAGTTTCCTTTGGCTAAATAATCAAGATCTAACATTCCGGAAAAGCATTGACGTGCGGCTAGGAGCTATTGTAATTTTCGAAAACTCACTGAAGCCTGCAGAACCAAACCCCTTTTTTTCCATAAACGTCGAAATTTTTCCGGATTCTAATATTTCACGAGGCTATTGGCAACGCTGAAGCGTGTAGGTGCCTGACCTTGAGATATTAACGAGGTTTAATGAATGCGGCTGTGTTGTCTAGCCGAAATTTAGCACCACGTAGTATTGTTTGTTCTTAATAAACGACTAGGATGGACTGCCCGAAGAAGAATTCGTGGTCAAATTCAATTTTGTCTATCCGTATGAGCTCCAACTTTCGGAGAGAGCAGTAAGCGACTCGGAATTTAACGGTTGAGTTTTGAGGCTGAATATCTCGGTTGAGTTCGTTGATGTTATGTTATGCTTGTTCAAAAATGCAAGCTTAATTCCTCTTTATCTCAACTCAAGTACAGATGGGATCAGATTTAAACTCAGTTATTTGTTGAAGAAAACGAACGTGCAAACTAATGCAAAATTTGGTGTGGATCTAGTCGTTAGATAGTTTGAAAAAAATTGTTTTTACTCGAATATTGAACAAATTTACATAAAATTTTTTTCAGATCAGATTTTCATGAAATTTGCGAGGAAATTTGACACAGGTCAATCTTTAACAGGAATGTTCCGAATTGCAATTCGATCCGATGTTTATTTTCGGAGACATAAGGAACAAATAAATATCTCAAGAAGAAATAATGCGATCAGATTGGAGCTCTGCAATAATTTAAAAAATATCAATACGCAACCGAGTACGCAACTGAGTGCGATATAACGTGAGGATCTACTTAGGGCCGGTATTACAAAACTTAACTAATGTCATAATAGGACATAACTGTCAAAATTGTCAGTCAAAGTTAAAGTTAAGTTTTATAATACCGGCCCTTTGTGTTACAAATTTGATGAAAAAATGTGAACAAGCGCGCGAAAGCTCTTGACATCACGACAGTGCTTTCCTATAAATTTTCAAGATGAATCTGATGAAATACCAGATGTCGAAAATAGGTAACATACTTTGGGAGATTGTCCGCTACATTTCGAGCACAAATGATTCAGTTATTAGTAGGTTCATTATTATCAAGGTTATGGTAAAGGTCTCATACTCGTTCGTATTGTTGCAAAACAAATATTTATAATTTGTGCGCGAATTTTATAATTTCATCACTATATTTGGACTGGAATGTATTCCATTCAAAATACACAAATATTCCTATCGTTTCGTTCACATTCTGTTTTAGCAAGAGGCCAATTAGTTAATATTTCAATGATAGTAAAATTTTTTCCTGTCGCAAAAAATTCGTAGAATTCTC
This sequence comes from Myrrha octodecimguttata, assembly GCA_958510865.1. Taxonomy (NCBI): domain Eukaryota; kingdom Metazoa; phylum Arthropoda; class Insecta; order Coleoptera; family Coccinellidae; genus Myrrha; species Myrrha octodecimguttata. The sequence goes on from OY294058.1 coordinate 63,998,505, forward strand.
AGTACTATTCTAGTACTGTTTACTTTATCCTAAAATTCTCCATGTCCGTTTTTTGTGAGTACGAAGTCATGAACTATCGAGTGGATTTCAAAACATTAAAAAAAATCACTGATAGGACGTGAAGTCGTCAGTTTTTTTATGGTTTTCCAAATTTCTTGCCAAGGCTTTGAGTGATTCTATACCTGGCTTTGTTTGTTTTTGATACATGAAATTGGAGTTTCGATTTTATGTAGAGATAGTTTCAGGAAGTTCTTAATATGGATTTGATGTTTAAATGAGAACTCATCGTCATCGTGTATTCTCGTTTATTCGACACGATCGTGTATGACTTTTTGTGGATATTGACATGAGGAAATTTCAGATGCGTTCAACTTCTAAACCATTAGGCGGATCTTGTACATGATGAACTCTATCTTCATATATACAGGGTGTTCCAAGTAGTGACGTCAATTTTTTTTAGATTCCTTCCACCTGGTGGTTTCCAAAATACCCCATGTATGTTATGCTATTTTTGTAGTTTTCGAGTTATGATTTTCTTATGTTTTTTTTCAATTTATTATGCTAGCGAGGCTTCAAAAATTCATATTTCTTTTTGTAGTAGGTATTCTGCAAATTTTTTTTGTTACATAATAGCCCCGAATTTAGTTTTAATGACAAAATAACTCAGCTTCCTGAAATTATTCAAACTCAATTAAGGCTTGAAAGTTAGAAGTTTTCAGTAGGATTCACTCAAATATTCAACTTCAATTTAGAATACAAAAAGGGCTATTCATAGTTTCTGGCTCAGTTTAAAAACTCCGCACGGTCCGCAATTACCAAAATCATAAGAAAAAAATGGTACTTTATTAGCTTTTTTCTGTTGTTATCGATCTTTAAATGCGGATAGGCTAAAAATCATAGAAACTCGATTAAAGTTTTTTCTTCTTCTTAGCATTCGTATTTTTTCATAGAATCATAGAAACTCGATTAAAGTTTTTTCTTCTTCTTAGCATTCGTATGGTAAAGTAAACTGAAAAATGTGATTTTAAACTAATTAAGCTGTAGTTTAACTGTAGCTCGTGTAATTTTCACAATAATTTTGGACTCATCACTGATTAAAATATGAGCATATTCAAAAATTAGTAGTTCTGAAAATACTTGCTTTTGGATGAGAAATAAAAACACAAAATACTGAACAATTACTGTTTACTACAATTAATCTTCAAAATCCTTTCCTCCAACTTGAATACATAATTATTAACGTTTTTTGTTCTATTTTTTTCCGCTTCTAAAATGTTTTGTCTTAATTATGTTTCGCTGTTGCTTCCCGTCTCTTACACCATCTCTTTGTAAAATCCCCAAATAGAAAAATCGAAACTCAGCCAGAAGCTATGAAAACTCCTTTTTGTATAGTTGAATTGAACTTGAATCCCATGGAAAACTAAAATTCTAACTTTCAAGTCTTCTTTGAGTTACTTTGAGTAATTCCAGGGGTTTCAGTTATTTTTGTTATTGAAACTACATTCAGGGCGATCATGTTACAGAAAAAAAATCTGCACAATGACTACCACATAAAAAATATGAATTTGTAAAACCTCGCCCGCATAATTAATTTAAAAATCACAAAGAAAATTGAAACTAGAAAACTACAAAAAATCGCGTAACATACATGAGGTATGTTTGGAGACCGCCAGATGTGAGGAATCTAAAAAAAATTATTGACGTAATCACTTGGAACACCCTGTATGTAATCTTTAAATCTAGCCCGAAATTTTTGAGTCTCTGAGTAATTCGTTCACAAAGTTTTGGTTTTAAGAGTCTGCCTCCGACTGTCATGAAGAGTTGATATTAATAATTACACAAATCGTTATTTGTGCATTTTCGGTCCATTTATCACACATTGTCATTATGCTACATCTTGGCAAAATTGGGGATGAAAAATATTTATTTGAAAAGTAGTTGTTCTGCATAAATATTCGAAAAAGTTTCAGTCCCCGACAGCACAGTTTTTTTCATAAGAATTCAAATAACTCAGGTTGAGCTTTCGTCCAAGGTATGGCATATTGATGTAAATGTAACCAAACAAGCAATCTAATGATGCAATAATATACTGGGTTTACCATTTGAAGTAAGAAGAAGTAGTCTGTTTTTCGTATAAGAGGTAGTTGCACAGGTCTGGGAATATTTAAGAAGGAATATTCATTTTCCATAAGCCCAACATGCGAAATTTCAGCACAAAATTATTATACGTTTTCCATAAACGTCTAAAAGGCCATCGCGGTGAATCACACTGTATATCCCTAGGCCAAAGACCTTCAGATTTCGTTAAGAAATGAAATATCAATGATATTCTCTTCAAAGCTATAAAAACATGTCGCAGAGTAAACCAGAAACGATTCCGCCAGACCTCAATAACTGACATTTACCTCGATAAAGTTCCTTTCAGCAACGGATTCCTGTCTATGTATCCCCCTTTCATATTTGAGGTAATCCAAAAAACTGAATTGCACAATTAGGTCACGACAAGAAGTGGTAACCAACACATAACACTTTATCCACATATCACCAAACAACAACAATGTTTTTCAACGCACACGGGGTACAAAAAATCACCGCACACCGTCGCGGGGTTCGAACCCCAAGTTCAACGATTGCACGCGACACTCTGTCGTCATGAGCAGGTGCTTTTTTTTGACAGGACCGTTTTCGGACGACTTAGCGTATATTTCGTTGCCCTTGATAGACTGGCTGTGCGAGCAGCGTACGAACGTTAGCGGAAGGTTCGACTTGTTCACCTAGTTTACGATTTCTTCGGCCAGGGGCCCCCCGCCGTCGTAAGAGTGACTGCCATATTTGCCTCCACTGATGATGGTTGCGCGGAAGGTGGAAGAATGGAGAAGTCTAGATTTGTTCTGTTTTGACGAATACCTAGGCTAGAGTTCCCAGAACTACGCGGATTTCGTACTGTATAGTGGTTCTGACACAACATGGGGACTATCGAAGGCGGCCTTGATGTTCCTAACAGTATATTTGACAAAGTAAACAATATTGTTGATGAGCGGAGAGGTGTTTTATAATAATCGTTATTTAATTAATTGATCAATGGAATGGACACGTGCTTCGTGGCCTCAAGAACGTTGAAATATGTGTTCTTACTCTTGACATAATCTTCTGCGTTTTTCATCACAAATTGAACAACAGCCCTGACGTGTGATTTTCGGCATATATTCATATTCAGACAACAGAATTGTTGAATTGGATGTCCATTTTGTATCCATGAAGTAGCCAGATGTCCATGGACGTCCATTGTATATCCATTGAACGGATTTCGAAAGAGGAAAGGATTTCGAGAGGACATCGGAGTTCGTATGTCTATTGGACATCCAAGTAGTTCCTGTACAATGGACATCCAAGTAGTTCTTGACAAAGTAAACAATACTGCTGATGAGCGGAGATGTGATTTATATCAATCATTATTTAATTAATTTATCAATGGATTAGACACGTGCTTCGTGGCCCCAAGAACGTTGAAATATGTGTTGTGTTTTTTGATGCGTATATTTTTATTGCTCTTGACATATTCTTCTGCGTTTTTTATCCCAAATTCAAAAACAGCACTGACGTGCTATTTTCGGCCTATGTTCAAATTCATATTCAGACAACACAATAGTTGAATTGGATGTCCATTTCGTATCCATGAAGTAGCCGGATGTCCATGGACGTCCATTGTATATCCATAGAACGGATTTCCAAACAGGAGAGGATTTCGAGAGGGTATCCAGGTTCGGTTGTCTCTTGGACTTTGGACGTCCAAGAGGTGCATGTACAATGAACATCCAACTAGTTTTTGACAAAGTAAACAATATTGCTGATGAGCGGAAAGGTGTTTTATGATAATCATTATTTAATTAATCGATCAATGGAACAGACACGTGCTTCGTGGCCTCAAGAACGTTGAAATATGTATTGTGTTTTTTGATGCGTATATTCTTCTTGCTCTTGACATATTCTTCTGCATTTTTCATCCCAAATTCAACAACAGCCCTTACGTGTTATTTTCGGCATATGTTCAAATTCATAAGCAGACAACACAATAGTTGAATTGGATGTCCATTTTGTATCCATACAGTAGCCGGATGTCCATGGACGTCCATTGTATTTATATCCATTGAACGTATTTCCAAAGAGGAGAGGATTTACAGAGGACCTACATGTTCGTATGTCTGTTGGACGTTGGTCCAAGTAGTGCCTGTACAATGGACATCCAAGTAGTTCTTGAAAAAGTAAACAATACTGCTGATGTGGGGAAATGTGATTTATAATAATCAATGGAATAGACACGTGCATCGTGGCCTCAAAAAGTTGGAATATGTTTTTGTAGCCAGGGTTTTGATACATATATTCTCCTTGCTCTTGACAGATTATTCTGGGCTTTCATCTTGAATTCAACAACAGCTCTGACGTGTGAAGTCAGGAGATTTTCGGTAATTGTTCAAATTCATATTCAGAAATTACCTCAGTTGTATTGGATGTCCATTTTGTATCCATGAAGTAGCCGGATGTCCATGGACGTCTATTGTACTTCCATTGAACGGATTTCCAAAGAGCAGAGTATTTCCAGAGGATGTCCAAGTTCGTATGTCTGTTGGATGTTGGACGTCCAAGTAGTGCCTGTACAGTGGACATCCATCTTCGGACTCCCGAGTTCGTATGTCTTTGGACGTCCAAGTAGTTTTTGACAAATTAAACAATATTGTTGATGAGCGGAGATGTGTTTTATAATCGTTATTTAATTAATTGAACAATGAAATAGACCTCGAAAAAGTTTAAGCATGCATTGTGTAGCCAGTTTTTCGATACATATATTCTTCTTGCTCTTGAATAACTCAAAACATACTAATTCAATCATGATGAAACCTGGCGGCTAGTTTTAAAAAGCTGATGGACTACTTTGTGCCGAATATGATCGTGCCATTAGACTGAAAAAAAAAATTCGAAATCTTTTTTTCAAATATTCAATATTCTGTGATCTTCTTCATAACATCCTCATGAAATTCTGTATGAATCTTCGAAATGTAACTTTTCGATAAAGTACTGGATTTCAATTCAATCTAATATGTATTTTTGGAAATATTGGGAAAAAAAATGTTGAATGGGTATATCTGCAGACTTCTGACTTCACGTCAGAGCTTTTCTAGGTTTTTATCACCGGACTATTCATTTTTTCCGAAAATCCTTCATGTGGTAAAATTCATTCGAATGATCGAAATTTGGCAGAGCTATCGCAAATTCATTGGATTTTGGAAGTCATGTTTTAGGTCCTGAGGTGATATGAAGTTTCATTCATATTTTGATCTCTAGAATCACTTCCAGAATAATATTCACGTTAAATCAGGACATCCTGTATACCTTTGACGGTTGATATGGGTGTTACATTGAATAATTATATTGCATTTACTGTCTTGTAGGTACTATTCTCGAGAGACCACTTCATCTTGATAACCATCTCGGGTAATAATTTATGCAAATTTCAAATGGCAGACTGTACTTCCTATGACTAAGAATATGACAATAAGAACCACAAGCATAAGCTGAATAAGTCTAATATGAGGTCTAATATTGAAACCTCAATATATGGTACACGATACGCTTTCAAATTTCTTATATAACCGCACTCTGACCTTTAACTTTTTTCAAGACCTGTAACTAATTCGATTGCAATCATTATCACAGGAATTACTACATTAGATCCCTTTGACATTTCAATGTTATTTTATCTGAAGATTTGTCGGTACAAGTTAGAGATTTATGTAACTATTGCTATGCCAAGTATGCATTTCTCATTGTTGTGTTTCCCGAAGCCATGCAAACTTATACACATTATCTATGCAGATAATTTCTCTTTGGGATTATAAATATATTCGGAATAATTAAGAAAGTTTTTTGTGCGCATTTTCTGAGGAACGCCGTGCTCATTGATTTTTCCAAATGTCGGTAATTTTAGAATTTTTTCTCCGAAAATGGTCTCGACTAGGTTGGACTCACTGATGACGACAACCGTATTAAATTCGATTCTGTCCGGCTCAGGGCACGAAAACACTCGAATGAAGCGAGTTAGCGACTTGTAAACTTTACTAATACGGTTCGTTTATGGGCCAAATACTTTCAGAACTGTAGTCATTGGGAAAAACTTCTTTCCGAATACTTTTCTTTAGATCTCTACGAAATTCTGTATGCACCTCGAATTCTATATTTCAAATTAACGTACCAAAATCATGTTCGATCTGGCTTCAACTCTTGGATATATCAGAAAAAAATATGTGAAATTTTGTGGTTTTTTTCCTGGGTATTGTTGTCATTTCCATAGTAACTCAAAATATACCGATCCACCCATAATGAAATTTCGCAGCTAGTTGAAAAATACTGATTTACAATTTGGTGTGAGATTTCGCGAAGATCGTGTCATTAGAACCGTCAAAAAAAATTGTTTTTCCGAAATTTTTCTTTTTTTTTCTGGGAAACTACTCGTCAGATTTTTAAGAGAAATTCGCTTTGAAGTTCATAACAGTTCAAATTTCAATTCGAAACGTTTCCTTTCAGAGTTTCGTATTCAAAAATACCTATAGGAATAATTTGGAACGAAAGATACTACGATTAATTTGCCGGGTTTGAAATTCTTCTGATAAATTCGTAGGAACATGGAATAATATAATTCAATTTCAATAAAAATAAACATGAACAGTTCCTCGAAGTTTTTCACAAGTATGTAATAAATTCATAACCTTTGAATTAAATATTTATCAATAAGTAGGTACATACAAAATTTATAAACCATATTTTTGTGAAAGGAGGTCCAAACTATCCAATAAAATCTATGAGTAATATATCAATTTCTCGTTCCGTTTCAACCGTAGTTTGGGCTTCGAAATGTCTTCTTGTGTTCATGAAAATCTTCCAACAATAAACCACATATTGCGCATTATTTCCTTATACATATTTCATATTATTAATGAGTAAATGTTCCACATTTGTCATTTTCCTCTAATATATTAATAAGAATTTCATTTCAAATACCTAACTCATATTTTGGGGAAATATTTCATCAGATCTAATATGAACTGCTCCACAAAAGTTAGGGATATCGTATTCAATCGTTTTTAAAAATATGTTATCTTCGAGAAAATCGCTGTAAAATCATTCAAAACTCAATAACAACTTGAATCGATCCAATAAAAATCAGTATGAGACATTTCGTCAATCTGGTCGCCTTTTTTCTGAAGTTTGGTTCTTTGCATATGCTTCATGAATGTTCTTATTTTGAAATGAAGTCAGTTCATCAACGGCTTCGATTTGAAAAGAGTTTTCTGAAAATGCCAAGACGTAAATTAACAAACTCTGAGGCTAATAGGGCTATCGGAATGCTACAGGGTGGCCTAACTCAGATTGTTGTAACGGAAAGGCTCCAAGTCAGCCAAAGTGTGATATCTCGACTTTGGAATAGGTTCAGGGAGACAGGTTCCGTGTTGGAAAGACCAAGGCTTGGTGGGCGACGAAAAACAACACCTGCTCAGGATCGTTTCAACCCTACATCTACGTGTAGAATGCTACAGAATACTCTCCAAAATGCAGATCGGGTCCAAGTTTCCATCGAAACGACGTTTGAGAGAGGTAAATCTAGGTTCTAGACGTCCATTAGGAGTAGTTCCATTAACACGTGACCATATGCGTCAAAGACTGGAATGGGCAAGGCAACATATCAATTGGAACGATCAATGGCGTAGTGTCCTTTTCACTGATGAATCCAGATATGGACGAGTTTGAGATTCTCGAAGAATAAGGGTATAGACAATCCCATGCATACCACGTAATCGTCGCTATGTCCAAGAAGTCCATCCATTCCGAGGGGGTAGTGTTATGGTATGGGCCGGAATATGTTTCAACGGGCGCACAGATCTACACATTTGTCCTGGGAATATGACCGCCTTACACTATAGGTAGCATGTCATTGACAATGTTGTGCCAAATTTTCACGCTGCTATTGGTGAAACCTTTCAATTTCTAGACAATAACGCTAGACCGCACCGTGCAGCCATAGTTGAGAATGCGCACTAGGAGCTTGGTATTCCACATTTACCAATACCTCCGCACTCATCAGATTTGAATTGCATAGAACATGCATGGGATATGCTCCAAAGAAGATTAGATAATCATCAACCTACCCAGAAACCTTAAATGATCTGAGAGAGCTTCTGCCCCGTTTATGGAACCAAATTCCTCAAGAAATGTTCAACAACCTCGTGTGTAATATGCAAAAAAGATGTCAAGCTGTTATTGATGCCCGTGGAGGCCATACATTGTATTGATAGTCTTAAAATGCTTGAATTCTCTGGAAAAAAACTTTCGTTATTTTACTCGATTTTTCTTAACCACCCTGTATACGCTGCAGACCTACAGGCTAAAATTAATTTGCAACTTGAAATCATATTAATATGAATTTTCATCACAAAAATCTTATTTTAACTATTTAAGTCAATATCCCTAACTCATGTGGAGCAGTTTATTATAGCTCAATTAATTTCATTCAGCGGAATTAATTGTATGGACTTGACAAAGCGACGTAAGAGCCAAGTATATAATATTTGAAAATTCTAGGATCGCGTTTCGAACCCAAAATTTTACTGAGTAAAAGTAGGAAAGTTAAGACAACCTATATATTCTTTATATCATTCAATGCTCTAATTCACGAGCATAATTCAATGTTCAATAACGATTTAATCGGAGATATCATCATCGCTTTGCCCCATATATGCCATCAGTCATTCATTTCATTTCAAGGGGTTAATTGAAATGATTGATTCATTTTTAATCACAAACACTAGACATTTCGATTCATAGTCATTGATGTCGGAGCAACTTTTTGGATCATTTTCAATCCAGTGAGTAAGCAAGTTTTATCGATTTTCACTGGATTATCATGCAGCGTTTGGGACAAAAGTATGTTTGCAAACATATTCATTTTCGAATCAATATATTTATTAATTGCAGTAATATCTTTCTCTTATGTCTGGATATATTTATTTTTCTTTCGATACCTATATTTATTATCTACCAAACACAAGATACAGGGTGTTGAATTGTTGAAATTTTGTTCTCGAAATCGATAGCAGATACGACAAAATTACAGGAGACCTTTAAATTAAGTAAAAACTAAAGCTCCTTCTTACAATCCTTGAAACTATCAGACTTCCACTAAAGAATGTCCTGGAGGAAAAGAGAGGACTTTGATTCAGAAAAAATATGATCCTGTAGATTTGCAATCGGGGTTAGTGTTCACAATATCTGTCAGAACTTAAAAATGTGATATACAGTGCGCGTCAAAATTATGGAATAAATTCATTTTCTCAGAAGAAAATATCTGGCAACAAAATCCTGAAAAAGGTCAATTTTTATGCATTTTTGAAGAATTTTTGTTGCACCCTTTGCCATCCTCATCGACCCTCTAAATTTTTTGAATAGGGAAAGTAGGCCATGTGGTACTTTTTTGGCAAGGTCTTTGTATCTTCTTCATAGGCGTGCAGAAATTTTCAAGAAAAAAATTGAACTGAAGTTGAAACGTACCAATAACATACCTACTTGAGATCATAACTGAAGCGCAGTGTTTCACACATTCTAATTTTTCACGTGAGGGCGTTGAAAGTTGTGCATGAACAAAACTGTAATGGTCGACTTTCATTCGGCGTCAAACTTCATCAGGTACTATCGTCTCAAAGTAAATGAGCCATGACAAAGTGCACATACTGAAAACCTCTTTGAACTAACTGTTTTTTTAAAAAAAAAAAATTTTTCTTGAAAATGTTTGCACGCCTGTAAATAAGATACAGAGACCTCACCAAAAAAGTACTACATGACCTACTTTCCCTGTTCAAAAAATTAAGAGGGTTGATGAGGATGGCACAGGGTGCAACAAAAATCCTTCAAAAACGCATATAAATCTGGTAAAAGTGAAACAAAAAGTGACCTGTTTCTCGATTTTGTTGCCAAATATTTTTTTTCTGAGCAAATGAATTTATTTCATAATTTTGACACGCGCTGTATATGCAAAATTCCAGTTGAATATCTTGTGAAATGCAGATACTACAAGAAAAAACGAGCAGTTTGGAAATTCAAGTTCGAAAGATATAATTAACGATAATAATTTATCATGACATTGATCTGGCTTTTGATTTTTTTTCTTTACTATTGAAATATTTTCGGTGATATTCGTCGAGAACTCTTATTTAAATTGAAATTAATTTATTGAAACTCCCAACTCCTGAATACCTTGTGTTTGGTAGAAAATGGATATATCGTCACACAGAATAAATATATTTCTGCAATTAATAAACGAATTATTGCCTTGAAATTAAAAATTTATGCTAGCAAACTTGCGAATGGAATATTTTCATGGAAAAATGGTGGAAGACAATTATGATTTCTCTAAAATAGAATTTTTCGAGGGCGGGAAAATTTATTTTTCTGTTTCCTAGATATTCAAGTTTCCGGAGTATGTCATTACATACAAACAACAATAGATTTTTTTGAAACTCACAAGTGGAATTTGATGTAATAGGTCTCTTGCATGATTGTTTTTTATCATTGGAATCAAATATTCTATCCGTAAGACTACTAAATACTTTAACCGTCATCAAATATTTCAATTTTCAACGACAAAGAGATCTTTTAACTTTGGTTCCACATATTGGCTGTTCAAACGAAACTTCGCGCCTTTCGTGAAGTACCGGGATATATCCAATCTCTCTCTCTTCTCATGTACTTTTCTCTCTAGCAAGCCAATAGACAGCGTCGGCTGTATCGATCGGCGAATCTTGCAATAACGAGTGACGTAGAAGGTGATATGACGCGTTTCTCCCGCTTCGACCTTGAGTCCCGATTTGATCATTTTTAATACTGAGTTTTTCAAAATTCGCGATTTTTGAAGCGTGTGATAGCATACATTATGATTTTGTATCGATATAGAATGAGAAAAACATGAAAATATTATAATTCGTGTTACATGCAAGAAAGCTATCAAAACTATATATTTACTGACTACAACCCTGGAAGAATGAGCTTATTCGAAAAAGGAGATGAATAAATGAAATATCAAAATTGAGATATTCTGAATGCTAGAATTTTCTTACCTTTCAAAATCGAAGGGTCCCAACATATCCATGTCTTTGTAATAATCCAGGTCCAGAATTTGATGCTCTGTAAGAATGAAAAAATAGCGGAATCAGTAATACTCAGCGAAATATTTATCTGCCTGCACAATACAGGTTGGAGGGCTTTCGGCTAACTCATAATAAATTCTCAAATAAATAACTTAAAACTTTCGGATCAGGTTGATTCTTCAGATTGTTCAGAATGCATAAAATACTCTTTTGAAGATAAACGCATCTGGAATTTGGTCATCCAATTATGTAGACACAAAAACCACTGATGTGAAGCCAGCAGCTTTTGCGCGAATACTCGAACAAACTCAAACATTCCAGCAAAACTAGAGTACGCAAAGACACCATTCATTTACCCTTCGAAAAAACAGAATTTACTTATTGAAGTTATATTGAGTTTTCTGAACTTATGCATCTGCGGTAATTGCACTTTCGATATCAGATTTGTTTCGTAAATTATTAGCATTGAATGAAGTTTCATTTCGATTTAAACCCCTGGCAACAATTAGTACACAAATTGTGCACCGGATTATTTAGTTTGCATTAGTCGAAATATGTTCCCTGAATTAGGATCTGTGTAGATTAAAACCGAAATCCAATAATGGTCTTTCGGAAATTATAGTTGGTTTGATTTTACCAATATGCACACAAAGGATGAATAAAATCAAGCATTATTTAACTGTTTGGCTGTGACAATTTGAATATCGACCTAATTGACAATATATAGCGAGCTTTTAAATACTGACAGATATAAATGAATGAACATGTTGAGGTTTTCCGGAGCCTATAAATGTAAAAATTGATATTTAGATGATTTCAGTTACGTTGCTGGGAATATAATTGACAATACTTCTTTCTTTCGCCACCAGTATATTATAAATCGTACGAGTTCGACAATGGAAGATTGTCTCAGGTGTACCCCAAGGATCCAACCTGGGACCTATGCTGAACGTATTCAGAACTCACAGGTTCCTAAAACTACAATCATGGTAAAAATGGAGTTGAATTTTGACCATGTTCGTTCAATGATTTCATATGAGTTTTGACCTGCATTTAACCAATAGCAAATTGTCAAATTTAGTGTAGGTTACAATCAGATTGAAACTTTGTAATTAATTGAAATCCGTCCGTCCGTCCGTATGTGCTCTAACTTTCGCAAGAAAAGTATAAGCGACTTGAAATTGTCAGATTAGGTTTGGAGTCCGAATATCTCGGTTGAGTTCGTTAATGGGTGGAATCAGTTGGATTAGGGCCCATTTGAAGTTAGGCCCATTTGAAGTTTTGAGGTTAATTCCTCGATATCTCATGAAGTATTGGCTTGATCGAATTAAAACATCGTGGACAGCTTTGGAATACCAGAATTAAAAAAATTATTCGAAATTTTTCGAATTTTTTTTTCTCTGAAAATATTAATTGAATTTCAATTGATCGAAACTTCGTAATCAGGTGGAGATTACCGAAAAGCAACTAGGTGTAAAAGCTCCAGACCTTAGTGCTTTTCTAGTTTTTTTTTCGTATCGTTGTTATCTCCGGGATAAGTCAAAAAATACTGATCTGATCATGTTCTCCAGTTCCTGGATTTTTCCTTTTATATTGAATCACCTTGTTTATCATGCAAGCTACAAGCTACATTTTATATTATTCATAACTGTGAAGCTTCTGATACCAAATGATGACTATTAGCTAATATCTAAGGAGAAGAATAAAAGAAACAAATTACTTTTACGAGACAAGAAAATCATTTTATTGAGTATAAACCGATCCTTGTATATACAATGTATGAACTACCCAATTACTTCTGATGGAAAATGTTTCTCTTCTGAATAATTTAAAAATATTGATTTTCAGTTATCGGCATCAACAGATAAAACCGTGGTAAACCTCGAGGTAAACATATACGACAACAATAGCGTTATCGCTAGAATAGATAATAATTAACATAAATAAATAATGCAATTTGCAGTCACTTTATTTTCACTGTTGATTTGCGATGGAAACTTGGCATTGATTGACCTAGTCCCGTAGACAGACGTCACCGGCTAGAATAAAACACATCACTTTATAAGTCATGGGCCTAACAAGTAAAAACGAATTTTTGCGCGCAAATTATGGAGAACAGGGAATATCGTGCTATCGTTTTGTCCAAATGTCTGTGATTTTCGAATTTTTACCCAAAATTGGCCTCAAACAACTAGGTTGTATATGGAATTTTGAGGTTATTTCCCTCTTTATTTCCCTGATGTTTCAGGAACTGTCCGAGCGGTTGGATTAAAATTTGGCAGTTAGTTCGAGAATAGTGACGCGAATCTTTTGTCAGAATATTAAGTTTGTTCGTTGTACCTGAATGAACTACACTAACTACACTGATACTGTTCGGTGTGTTGTGTTGTAAAGTTGCACTCTGTTCGTTGCGGAAATGTTGGGAGTCAGTGTGGTCACAAATTATGTGTGCAGTGCATAAAGTGAGGTTATCTTCTGTGTTGTTGTCTCTGTTTCCCAATGAACTGTATATTATATACCTGGAAGGGACCCGTTTTGAGCGACAAGTGAAGCCAATTCGTTGCTTATGCAACCCGCGAAGTGGACGGGTATCTATCTCTTTCTTCCTCATTGCAGTAAACGGAACTCTGTCGCATTTATTCTAAATATTTTTAATTTTTCGTGTCAAATTAGGAGAACCTGAATTTTTTTCTGATTTAATTCGTGAATAAGGCAGGATTGAAGAAGATCGCACATGTTCAAGTGAAATTTCAACTTAGTGAGCGGTTTTTCTGGGGAACAGCGAGTTATCATCCTCCGTAAATTTGAGTTTTTTTGCCGAAAATGGTTCCAAGCGACCAGGTTGGACTCACTGATGAAGAGTTAAATGTCAAATCGAATTCTATTTAGCCGCCCGTTGTCACGATAACTTACTACCGAGAAAAGCTATAGCGACTTAAAAAATTCGAAATAAGTTCGTTAATGGGCAAAATTTACCTAACAATTTCGAAGTTATATCCATTTCAAATATATTATTTTATTTCCTTTATATCTCAATTATATTTCAAGAAGTACTGATGCGATCAGATTGAAACTTGCTAAATGATTGCATGAAGAATCGTTAAAAAAATATTTTTGGCGCAGACCTTGTAGTCGAATCTGAACAGCAATGTTCGAAATTTCAGCTCGATTCGACTCACATTTCCAAAAATTTCGGAAGAAAGTATGTCATATTTCGCATTGGCAATGAATTTTAACCAGCGCTTAAATTTTCCTGACTTCAAGGCAGTGCTTTTCGAGAAGTATTTTCCTATGTTCCTATTATTTAAATTTATTGTAATAATGATGAAACTATCGTCAATCGTCAATGCACTGCTCACACCAGTATAATTCTTCACTTTTTGAACCACACGCGGTGAAGGCAGAGAAAGTAATGGCATATCAGAGAAAAATAGATATTTATTTTCAAAAATATTGCACTTTCTAAACGATGTAATACCCAAACTACATGAATTTCCAAGTAAAACCAAATTTGGACCGTTCAACACCATTTACTTCAATGGGTGTGACAGGGAGAGGTTACCGTAATTAGCGCTATCTTTGTTTCGTTGCCCTTTGTTACGCTTTAACCTTAGTTGAAGAAGGGTCGGGTCCTTTCCAGGTAGTAATATAGAGTTCTATGCTGTTTCCTGGTTAGACGTGTTCTCTTTTGTATGTGCGGATATTTTTGGACGAACTTAATTTTCATCATATCGTTATTGAAAATGGAGTGAAGACTTTAGAAAAACGACAAATCGAAATCGAACCGAAATGGCTGCAGAAACAAAAGACGCATAGATTTCTGTCATCTTGGATTTGCGTAAAATCATGAATCAAATATTTTATTCTGTGAGAATCATAGTACAGATTGAACTACACTAACTCCAATCATTCTGTTATCTGTGACTACACATCAACTGCCAAGTTACAATCCAATCGCTCCTGAAATATCCTGAAATATCAGGGAAATAACCTCTAAACTTCGAATGGTTATAACTCCGAAACCATTCGGCCGATTTGGCCCATTAACGAACTTAGCCATTCTGATGCGCGACCTACCCTGAAAGTTTCAAGTCGCTAGCTTGCTCTGTTCGACAGTCATCGTGTTCACGGCCGGCCGGCTTGCCAGACGGACAGAATCGATTTTGACACCGGGTTCGTCATCAGTGAGTCCAACCTAGACGTTTGAGACCATTTTCGGCTCAAAATTCGAAAATTACAGACATTAGAACCATTAGACGATAGTACGCGGTTTCCCTAGAATCAGCCGGATCGGTGAACTTTAAGGGTTCAAAACTGGGGGTAGGAGGAAAAAAATTTTTTTTCGAAAACTGACCGAATTTTCATGAAACTCTCAACGTTGATTACTGTTGCATAATTCAGCCTAAAAATTTTCACTCGGATGATTTCCGACCAGTTGTCGCTGAGTTATAAAGAAAAATGCTGCAAATTGTATTGTAAAAAACTAATGAGTTATGAATAATATACAGGGTGATTCATGAGTGACCTTACATACGTCAATGGCCGATTGAGGACTTCAAGGCGAGTCAAGATTCGCCGACAAAACATTTGTTTGTCCATTGGTAACGAAGATACAGGCTGTTTTGTATGTTTAGTATAAAACTTTGATTGGCGATATTTCTGAAACGCTTGAAGTTATTTTGTTGAAATTTGCTAGGAATATTCCTCGGTTGGAACTTCTCAATTTGCAATTCTGGATTAATTCAAATCCAAGGCCGGGCTGGGAAAACTGTAATCTACAGTTATTTGTTGAAAAAGTTCATTTTCTGACCGCTTTTTCGAAAAGCCAAGGAAAAATGCTACAATAATCTCTTTTCAATTTGGTTGGCACGCCTAAGCTGTTCCAACAAAAAAAATTGGCAAAGAAAAATTTGTAAAAAAGTTTGCATTTTCGACCGGACAAACGTCAATGGTGGGTAAGGACTTCAAGGCGAATCGAGATCCACGGCAAAATATTTTTTTGTTCATTCGATAGCTAGACCTACGTTTCTCTTTCGCTTCACGAACCTACTCTTTACGGGACATCTCATACAACAAGGAGCAAATTTTTTTTCAATCTTCATTTCATAATTATACTCGAATTTTCCAGACAAGGTACATATAAATTTTCATCTGCTTCTGATACTGAACGGATGTTTTATATTCTCAGATTTCAATAGTTTTATCGATACCATTTTCATTACTTGGAACATTAAAGATACATCCCAGATGACGATAAATATCGGCTATAAAATGTTATAAGGCATTTCTTATTACCACTTTCATCGCGTGTATTTTTATATGTAACGGAATATGCCGAGAGAAATGGTTATACCTTTATATTAGAGAGGATAGTGCACAGTAATCTTCGTTTCAGTTTGTATACAGGGTGGCCGTTAAAGCCTTTGGTTTTTTTTCGAGCCAATGGAGTTCGTATAAGTTAATTATTATTGTGCTAAATTTAAAAACATCTTGAAACTGAAACTATCATATGACCATTTCACTGATAATAACACTCTTTGAAAGGAAGATGGATAGCTGAATATATTATTCAAACATAGCATCTGATTTCGATATGCAGGGTGATGCGGAAAATTCAGGCTATGATAAAGACGCGAAATAAAGGGTGTTTCAAATTGCGCGTTTTTTTTTAAATAAATAAAACACATAATTTGCATTCATTTTCAAAAACTTTTCATTGGTGGTTGCAGTATCAGTTATTACATTTATATACGGAAAATAGTATCTGTCAAACGGCCTCCTCTTGCAGCTCTACAGACGTCCACTCTTTTGTAAAAATGTTCAATGACATTTTGACATAATTGAGGCTCCCTCTCACTAATGACACGAATATTTTCATCCTTTCGTCGATTTAATTTAATCGATTATGGATTATTCTTATAGACCTGGCTTTTCACATAACCCCAAAGAAAATAGTCCATCGATGTCAAATCACATGATCTTGGTGGCCAAATGACATCACCGTTTCTGGAGATTATTCGTCCAGGAAATTTTGTCTCAATAAATCAATTGCAGCATTTGCAAAGTGAGGTGTAGCGCCATCCTGTTGAAACCAAATGTCCTCTAGATCAATATTCATTAATTCAGGCCACAAAAATTCGATTATCATCCGACGGTATCGATCACCATTGACAGTTACAGCTTCACCAGCAGCATTTTCAAAGAAATAAGGTCCAATTACACCACCTGACCATAATGAAAACCAAACAGTGACTCGCATGGGATGCATTTTGTTTATTAACAACGCCACAAAGTTGAAAATGTGCCTCATCGGAAAACATGATTTTTTGAGAAGAATCAGCTGGTTGTTCATTGATGAAATTGACAAATGAACGACGTTTTAAATGATCTAATGGCTTTAGTTCCTGTGTTATTTGAACCTTATATGCCTTCAGAGCTAAATCCTTGTGTAAAATATGCTAAGTTGTGGACCCATTAAGGGCCGGTATTATAAAACTTAAATGGAAGTTATCTTTAACTTTAACTGAAATTTTGACAGTTATGTTAGGACATATCTGTCAAAACTGTCAGTTGAAGTTAAAGTTAAGTTTTATAATACCGGCCCTAAGTCCAACTTGTTGTGAACGTCGTGTAATGGACATTCCAGGGTCTGCAGCAACACTTTCACGAACCAAATCAATTCTTTCTAGTGAACGACCGCTACGACTGTATTTTTCACTTTTTTGATCTTCCACCGAACCGGTCTCTTGAAATTTTTTAATAATTTTACCAATAGTGCTTTGAGATAGACGATTATGTAAATCATAAAGTTCACGTAATTATCTAAAAACACCTTTCGTAGAGCGCTGATTTTCATAAAATAATTAAACAATTTGAACGCGTTGTTGTATCGTGTACGAAGCCATTTTCATACATGTCATACATCACACTTCTTAAATGTCAAAATACCCAGACGCAGTCAGTGCGCCATCCAGGTATATTTTATTTATTTTTAAGAAAAATCGCGCAATTTAAAACACCCTTTATAATATGAGTTCTAGAGAGAATATATCGATACATTCTTGCCAAACTATCGTTAGCCGCAAAGTACACTACTTAGGGCCGGTATTATAAAACTTAACTTTAACTTTAACTGACAATTTTGACAGATATGTCCTAACAAAACTGTCAGTTAAAGTTAAAGTTAAGTTTTATAATACCGGCCCTTAGCGGCTTACGATAGTTTGGCATAAATGTATCGATATTGAAGTTTATAGAATATAAACTATATATTCGCTGAATGCTTGGTTAAAGAAATACAGGTCGTTTCGTTTGAATGCAATCGATTTATTACATGTACCCAAAGTTGGCAAGTTGGGATAAATTTTTTACGGTTGGTTCCAATCAATATGTATCAATCATGTAAGCGTGCTGACAGCAACCCCTAAAATCTTACATAAATCTACTGAAATGATTGGATCGAAACTTGGCGGAGTTGGAATATAACAACGCCCAACTTTCCGCGAAATGTTGTTGAGATCGTACTGTCGGTAAATTCCAAAAAAAAAATGTTTCTAAATTTTTTTCGAAAAAACTTTTTTTGTTGAAGCTGTCCATCATATTCGGAAAAAAATTTTGCACATACTTTTGAGCTTCATATTTCACAGCAGTGTACCAAATTTCAGTTCGATACGATCATAATTTCCGGAGATATTAGAAAAATATGTCAAAAAAAACTAGAAAAGCACAGTTGTGATGTCAGCAGCCTTCGCGCGCATATTCAAATGATAACTCCAAAAGAGAACATGCGCACAAAAGCTGCTGACTTCACGTCTGTGCTTTTCTAGGTTTTTTTTAAAAATACCCAACATTAAGAATGAAACACCTCTTGATCCATCATAACATAAACCTTGTATACCTTACTCGTAGGTTTTAGCATGTCAAAGTATTCACGAGATTAAGGTCAGCGACTGCCGGTCGATTATTTCGAGCTGTTAATTAGTTAGTCATCAAAGTGTTTCCCCGGGTTATATCCTCTCTAGTGAGTTACAGAAACATCTTCTTCTCTCTCTGTCTCTATCTTCGTAACTGCCGAGCTCTTCCAGTAAATCAATTTCGTTCGTACACGGGGGGCCTCTGGAATAGGACTGTTTTGAAATGAGCATTCTCATTCAATTTATTTGGGAAAACCTGTTTTTCCTCAATGAAAAGCAACTATATTTATTTTTACATTGCAGATATGAAATTCTGGAAAAACGTTGAATTGCTAATTTCGAGTCAGTGCTTTTGGGTTTATTATTTGATCAAATCAAATTTACATTTACAGTTTACATTTTGAAGTGTGTAGATTTGAATGAACTAATAAAAAAATCCGTTCGTTTTCCAGGGCTTTCCTCTGAAAATTCTGAACCGAAATCCGTGAAACTTGGTAATAAAATCGTGTACCGCTCGAGATTGATCCTCCAAGCTTTTTAGCAGGATCGGTGTGCCTTAAGGGCTCTAAACTGGGGGTAGGAAGGAAAAAATTATTTCTCGAAAAATTACCACCGACTTTTCATGAAACTCTTAACGTTGATTACTGTTGAATAACTCCACCTAAAAATTTTCACCCGGATGATTTCCGACCAGTAGTCCCTGAGTTATAAAGAAAAACGCTGCGAATTGTGTTGTGAAAAACAAATATGTATAATATGTATGTATAATATATAAGTTCCATTTAAGATATCAATGTTATTGGGTTATTTAACTGAGAAAATAAAAAACCCTTGTGTAAAATTCGCAGCGTTTTCATAATTCTTTTCTGAAAAGGAGTTTTTATCCTTTTATTAGAAAATATGTACCAAAATCGCGAAAAATTTACATTTTTTGGGAAAATTTCATATTGTTGCTCAGATTACTCTGTTCTCACAATTTGCTGCCAATATGTGAAGGTTGCATATCTAAAGAGGAATCATGAATTATATTGGAAAATAAAACCGATCGTTCTATCACATCTGAGCTTCATTTTCGCATTTTCCACAGGAAAAAATAAGAGGCTAGAAGGTTCACAAAGTTCTAGTCGGTCTCTGCAAAACATCTCTATCAATTAACAGCATAGCATGATCCATCAATATTTTACCAATTCAGGTTTTCTCAGCCTGACTTCATACGATCTTCTTTTCAGCTAGACCCAAGAAAAAACTCACGGAAAATTGAATCTGGTGATCTAGAGGGCCACAGGATGTCGCAGGATCACGAAAGGACCCTGGAAGAACCAACACCAACATTGTGTGTCGAGTAGTATGAGCTATGATCCCATTTACTTGGAACCAAACATGTCTTGATGATCGAGCTTGGAAATTCAACAAGGTGCAAGTCAAGGACATAGTGTTAGGAATCAAAGGTAACAGTGCCCTTCCTTCAAATAAACTGGTTCTTTTCGCAGGGTGGAAAAAACGAAATCATAAATAGCTATGCGATATTCGCCAACGGCCAACATTGTAGGCAAAACGACCCAACCTATTTCTCTACATCTTGTTGCCAACAAAGGTGGTCGTTTGTGAACCTGTTGCAAAGCAGAGAGGATTTTACAGACGATTGCCAACTTTGTTGACACCAAGGTTTGCAAACCGACCCATACTCGTTGACAACACGATGTAGGGTGAAGAGGATAGGTCGTGTTGCCAATAATGTTGGATCTTCTGTAGGCCTGTTGCCAACCTTGCTGTCAATAAGTTTGGCAACCATCTGTGGGCCACTTTAGCTTTATGTGGAATTCCTATTCGTTTCGCAACCGACCAAACTTTTTCTCAACAGGATGTAGGACAAAGGGGGTATGTTGTGTGCAAACAAGGTTGGTCGTCTGTGGGCCTGTTCCAAAACGGATAGGATTTCGCAGACGCTTACCAACTTTGTTGACAGCCAGGTTTGTAAATAGACCCAAACCCGTGGATGGAAGGTCATGTTGCCCACAATGTAGGCCATTTGGAGAAATGTTGCAAACCTTGCATTGAACAAGGTTAACAACCATCCATGTGACACTTATAGCTTTATGTGGATTTCTTATTCGTTTTGAAACAGGTCCACAGACGACCAACTCTGTTGGGAAAAACGATGTGGGTTAAAAATGGGTAGATTTTGTTTCCAACAAGGTTGGTCGTCTAAGGGCCGGTTGCTAAACGGATAGATTTCACAGACCACCTTACCAACTTTGTTGACAGCAAGGTTTGCAAATAGACCCAAACCCGTGGATGGGAGGTCATG
Organism: Myrrha octodecimguttata; assembly: GCA_958510865.1. Taxonomy (NCBI): domain Eukaryota; kingdom Metazoa; phylum Arthropoda; class Insecta; order Coleoptera; family Coccinellidae; genus Myrrha; species Myrrha octodecimguttata. The sequence goes on from OY294058.1 coordinate 64,019,915, forward strand.
TTGCCCACAATGTAGGCCATTTGGAGAAATATTGCAAACCTTGCATTGAACAAGGTTAACAGCTATCCATGTGACACTCATAGCTTTATGTAGGTTTTTCATTCGTTTTGAAACAGGTCCACAGACGACCAACTCTGTTGGGAAAAACGATGTGGGTTAAAAATGGGTAGATTTTGTTTCCAACAAGGTTGGTCGTCTAAGGGCCGGTTGCTAAACGGATAGATTTTACAGACCACCTTACCAACTTTGTTGACAGCAAGGTTCGCAAATAGACCCAAACCCGTAGGATGGAAGGTCATGTTGCCTACAATGTAGGCCATTTGTAGGCATGTTGCAAACCTTGCTTTCAACAAGGTTAACAACCATCTATGGGACTCTTCAGCTTTTGTGGATTTCCCATTCGTTTTGAAACAGGTCCACAGTCGAACAACTTTGTTGGCAAAACGATGTGGGTCGAAAATAGGTATTAGGTTTTGTTCCCAAAAAGGTTGGTCGTCTGTGGACTGTAACGAAACGAAGAAGAATTATACATAAAGGAGTCCAAAGATAGTTTCCAATCTTGTTAACAGCAAGGTTTGCAACATGCCTACAGATGACCAACATTGTTGGCAACACGACCTACGCTTCCCTTCCACCAAACAATTTTGGACTTTCTTCGGCCAGTTACAGACATTTCTGCCAACGAGGTCGGAAACTACGGATACAGATTCAGCATAATCCCTTAATGTTCATCGGCAGAAACGCGGTGCTCCAACTGCCAATTGGTCATGGCGTAAACGATGTCTAAAGCTGCGTACAGACTCGCGGCTGAGCGACTTTCGAGGCAGTTCAATTGGGTCGCCTCGTAAGTGTGTACGCTGTTTTGAGCGGCTCGCGAGCCATTTCAACAATGCGAGGCTGCCTCGCAACTGCCTCGAAAGCCGCTCAGCTGTCTTGTCTGTACGAGGCTTAATGTCTGTTATAAATTCGTCCGATTTATGTGACCCCCTTGTATTTTAATTTATGGTGTTGCTTCGGTCGACTTCGATAGAATTGAACAGGTCAATCCAATTCAGTTTGAAATCTAAACGAGTGAATCCTCAGGGGATCCATTATTCATTATTTCCTGATAATTATTCGAGGTTTCGATTTCAAATCAACGAAAAATTAATTGGAGACAATTTACGATTCTTGTTGAACAAGAATTCTACATTAACCATCAGTAAAAATTGATATACGTTTTTCAACGACACGTGAATTTGATGAATCCATGAAGAACAGTTGGGGAATAAGCATTAAATTCAGTGTGATGTTTCACCCTGGTAGAACATTTTTCAATTATTTCAATGATATTGTAGCTTGGTAATATTCTATGAATATTATGAAAAAACCACACTCTGATACCATCGTCATTGCTTCTTCTCATCATAAAACTCCTTCAATCTACACACAGATTAACACAAACTTTTTTTACTGTAAATTTCAGAATATCTAGAAAACACGAAAGTTGTACCTTCGGTTTTAATTTTCCAATGTTCGCAAGGCTTCGGTCTCAATCAAATTGTCCATATTCTGTTGTAATCTTCATTCAATTTTGAACTAATTATAAGGCCCAACCATAGAAGGATTAGCTCTGATCAACTCCCAATTCTTGATACAGGTTTTTCTCTATAGGTAGGTATTACGCTGGTTAACTCCTTGGTCCGAATTGTATTGCAAATGTTCTTCCAAGAAATGGTTTCATAAGGTTAACATCTAATATTTTGTAGAGAAGCATAAAGGAAATTTGGACATGTGAAGAAAGAATTGAGAGAATTTGACGAGGAAGCCTTTCCCTCAAATCTAAAGATTAATTCCTTCGTATTATTTGAATGATCTGAATCATATAATCAAGTTTTGCAAATTGTTAAAGTATCAAAGAGATAAGACAATTATCCCAAAATATCAGTGGAATTATTTTAAGCCTGCACTCCATTCATAACAAATATCTCGATAATGTAAAATTATCACATTTTTTTGTTGAAGCGTTCAAAGGATATTTAAATCAATTTCAACATAGGATTTCTGTTATCAATCAGTAGCATCCTCATATATTAGATTTAAAATCAATCAAATGATATTTTTGGAGGGCTTTGCATTATTTTTCAGGATTTGTTCGAGGTTTTCATACCAAATGTCTGCGAAATATTAAAAATTGAATGAAAATTATTATTCATACAAATCGCCCTGCGGATTGCGGGATTCAAACCAAAGGGTGTTTCGAATTGCGCGTTTTGTTTCAAGAATAAATAAAACACATAATTTGCATTAATTTTCAAGAACTTCTTCTTGGTAATTGAAGTATCAGTTATGACATTTATATGCAAAAATAACATCTGTCAAATAGCCTCCTCTTGCAACTCTACAGAAGTCCTCTCTTCTGTTAAAATTTTCCATGACGTTTTGACATAATTGAGGCTACATCTCACTAATGACACGAATAATTTCATCCTTTAGTTCAGGAATCGATATTGGATTATGCATTATCATTATTATTAGACCTGGCTTTTCATATAAGCCCAAAGAAAATAGTCCATCGGTGTCAAATCACATGATCTTGGTGGCCACTTGACATCACCGTTTCTGGAGATTATTCGTCCAGAAAATTTTTGTCTCAATAAATCAATTGTGTCATTTGCAAAGTGAGGTGTAGCGCCATCCTGTTGAAACCCAATGTCCTCTAGATCAATATTCGTTAATTCAGGCCACAAAAATTCGATTATCATCCGACGGTATCGATCAGCATTGACAGTTACAGCTTAACCAGCAGCATTTTCAAAGAAGTAATGTTCAATTTCACCACCTGGCCATAATGCACACCAAACAGTGACTTTAGGATGCATAGGTTTCTCATGAATAATTCGTGGATTTTCCTCAGCCCAGATACGACAAATTTGTTTATTAATAAGGCCACCAAGTTGAAAATGTGCCTCATCGGAAAACATGATTTTTTGGGAAAAATCAGCTGGTTGTTCATTGATGAAATTGACAAATAAACGACGTTTCAAATGATCTAATGGCTTTAGTTCCTGTGTATTTGAAGATATAAACGGGACGGGCCTTTGCAAGCAAAATACATTTCTGTTGATTTCCCTATCCAAGTGAATGGAAGGATATGTGTTTGCTTTTTTGTTGTTTTTTTCCAATAAAATTTAATATCCTCCAAATATTTGGTTTTCATTGAAGTATTCTTGAGTTTTCGCTACAAAAAGTGTCCATATTCGAAGGTATACCATTTTGCTCGACACACGGGCAAGTTGGTTTTATGCATGTTTTGGATTATTACAATTGTTTCGTTGTTTTAGATTTTCCAAATATATTTCTACCCAATAAAATAAAAGTTCAACCTTATTGGCTAAAGACAATGCATGGTGTTCTCTTAGTCTTTGTCCACATAGAAGATATCAGCTTTCAAAAGATTGTATGCCATTTTGCCTGGTTCCATGTCGGCACCAGATAATCTCAGAAGAAAATTTGAAGAGTGCTTCTATATTTTGCTGAATAGAGAGAATGATTTCACCCATTGTTCTATAGAAATGGACCCTATATTTGGCAAAATTCACTAAACATAGAATTTGAAATTTTTAGACAAAAGTTCTTCGAATGCAAAATATTGCAAGAATGTAATTTTGCAAGTTTTCGCTTTTTTTCTGATGAAAAAACAAGATATAGAGTCTGAAACGTTAGGAAAACCTAGGAAAAACCCTGAAAAATAAAAGCTTGAGAACACGTTTATTCTCACTGAGGTGATTATCAAGGTGAATTCGATCTTTTCAATCAAAATTTAGTTCGTGTAAAGTGAGTAAAGCTATTCGAATTCTAATTCAATCTAATTATTTATAGGAACTATTCTATTTGATATAAATTTCGAAATGCGATTATTATTATACCTCAAGCAAGTTTCCTTTCATTCCAAGAAAAACCCACGGGTCCTTGCGTCAACATCACAGTTTTCCCTCGTCACAAAAATTCCTCTAATCAACACACGAGTTAGCACAAACTTTTCTCACTGCAACGGTCACATTCTCTGGAAAAACACTGAAAAACATTCACTATCCGCGAAAATTCCCCAATGTCCACCACCGATTTAATCACTAAAACTCGTCGAAACGCCTTGGTCCGAATTTTCAAGACCGATTAAACGCGAACAATCACCAATAAAAAATTCGATAGATCGTGAACAGAGTGCATATTAGATACGCGGTGTGGAATCGAGAATATTGTGTATAAAATCGGGATAAAGTGGAGAGGCAGGAGAGAACCATGCGCCGACTTCGGCACGAGGACAGAAGCGGCAGGACAGTAAGGGACTGGCAGGATTCTCCGATCATCGGAAAACATCTTCGAGAATATGAACAGTCGGTCGGAATTCCTGAGCTAACGGTGCAGTAAAATTTCTAGAAAAGGAGCATGTTAGGATTGTTCACGTAGTTTTCTGACGATTTTTTGTATTCGCAACTACTGCTAAGCGATACGCCCTCTGGTGATAGAAATTCGAACACTTCCAAGCTAGTAGTTTTTCGACGTGCCTGTTATTCTAACGTAATTTGCTCACTTTTGTAGTTCATTTTCGAGCTTTTGTGTTGTTCTCCGAGTTGAAATTTTGGAATACCGAAAGTTTTTGTAATATTCATCAATCGATTCCTTTCTTCCGATTAAAAATTTCGATCGTATTAATTCGAAATGGCATCCTCGCGAAATGACTATTGTTGTGTGCCTCAACTCAATGGTCAAAGAAGAAAGGATCATCTAGTGGCTCTAGTTTTCATTTTTTCCAAAGCCAAATGAAATAAAAGTTAATTTGGAAACAGCATTTGGCAGGGAACTCAATGATGGAAAAAGGCCTTGCTTTAGAAATTGAAGATTGGAAAACAGGTCACGAAATACATGAAAGTATGTTCACTGCATTTCTCTGAAGATGTTTATTTTCATAATGGTAAATTACCTACAATGTATTTATTTCGAAACAACTTCATGTCATGATGTTTTCAGTTGTATATAAAAATGAGAGAATTTTGAAGGAAAATGCTGCAGAGAAACTACCGAGCACTTCTGCAGCTACCTAATTCACATACTACACAAAATCATATTCTAAAAGAGTGGTCTGGTTGAAAATCTGACAAAAACTAAATATACTGTTAGAGTTGATAATAGCTGAAGTTACTCATATAAATACATCAATACTTTTCATTTCCTTATATAGGTAGGTTGAACCGGCTGTGACATTTTTCATTTTGTATGTGTATCTTGAGCTGTGTAATATAAAAATGAAATCAATTATATGTCTATCTGTTGCCTTTTCTTTAGAAATACGATGCAAAAGAACTAAAGCAGAAAATCTGTTTTCATTTTATTGATTCCTTTACTGATTCTAGATTTACCACATAATATAGCCTGCATTCAGCACTTCTTCACATAAATAAGAGTCCTCAAATTACTTATTGAGTTGCCTATTTGTCCAGAAATTCAAGTAAATTTAGATATTGGTTTATTTTGATCCACCAAGCAACATACACTAAAATAACACCGAAATTATCCTCCAGGAACGATTTAAAGTACGATTTCATATCGTGATCCAAACGAAAAATTCCTTCTCAGGAAATCTTACACAAAACTATAATAATTTCTCTAAATATTCAAGCTCTGCTTGATAAATATTCGTTCTCCACCACATTTCTAAGGTTTGTTTACATAAAACTACTAGCTTGGACAGGTTCCAAATTTATCCGTTAGGGCGCTGGCATCTTCGCAGAAGTTCCCAATAGAGGGTGTCTCAGAAAACAAGGTCAAATAATATGGCGAGTGATGATGGTTTTCGGAAAATAATAACAGACAGCTTGTATTGTTAGTTGTGGTTTGATGTCTGATATTATTCAACAATAAGTTACTTCATGAGATCATACATTCATATTTTCTTCTAAGAAAAAGAGTAACTGTGGTTATGGTGAAGCTCCTACCTTAACTATGGCATCATTTATTCAAGAAACAACAGAACACGCCTCAACCACTTTGAGGCTGGAACATTTACGAACCGACTGGAGAAACCTCAATAAAACTTTCAGAAGAGGCATATTGAAATTTGTAGACACAACAGCCTATTACAATCCTTCTCCGAAATCTTTAAGTGTGCAGTTTCCTGGACAATTTGTACAGTTTTTGACAAACTGTAGCATTTTCAGCAAATCCTAGTTAGATCTTGAATATGTTTTCGAGGCATCAGCCTTTAAATTGCGAATTTTGTTGGATTGAAGACAGGAGGGCAGAAGCGGCAAGACAGTAAGGGACTGGCAGGATTCTCCGATCATCGGAAAACATCTACGAGAAAATGAACAGTCGGCCGGAATTCCTGAGCTAACGGTGCAGTAAAATTTCCAGAAAAGGAGCGACATGCGGTGCAGGACTCAGTAAAATTCGCTCGTTGATTCACAGGCATGTTAGGATTATTCACGTAGTTTTCTGACGATTATTTGTATAGAGGGTGTCTCAGAAAACAAGGTCAAGTAATATGGCAAGTGATGATGGTTTTCGTAAAATCATAACAGACAGCTTGTATTGTTAGTTGTGGTTTGATGTCTGATATTATACAACAATTAGTTACTTCATGAGATCATAGATTCATATTTTCTTCTAAGAAAAAGAGCAACTGTGGTTATGGTGAAGGTCCTACCTTAACTATGCCATCAATTATTCAAGAAACAACAGAACACGTCTCAACTACCTTGAGCCTGTAACATTTACGAACCGACTGGAGAAACAACCTCAATAAAACTTTTTTTGCTATTTTCAGAAGAGGCATATTGAAATTTGTAGACACAACAGCCTATAACAATCCTTCTCCGAAATCTTTAAGTGTGCAGTTTTCTGGACAATTTGTACAGTTTTTGACAGAATGTAGCATTTTCAGCAAATCCTGATAAGATCTCGAATATGTTTTCGAGGTACAAGCATCAGCGTTTAAATTCCGAATTTTGTTGGATTGAAGACAGGAGGGCAGAAGCGGCAAGACAGTAAGGGATTGGCAGGATTCTCCGATCATCGGAAAACATTTACGAGAAAATAAACAGTCGGTCGGAATTCCTGACCTAACCGTGCAGTAAAATTTCTAGAAAAGGAGCGATATGCGGTGTCAGGACTCAGTAAAGTTCGCTCGTTGATTCACAGGCATGTTAGGATTATTCACGTAGTTTTCTGACGATTATTTGTATAGAGGGTGTCTCAGAAAACAAGGTCAAGTAATATGGCAAGTGATGATGGTTTTCGTAAAATCATAACAGACAGCTTGTATTGTTAGTTGTGGTTTGATGTCTGATATTATACAACAATTAGTTACTTCATGAGATCATAGATTCATATTTTCTTCTAAGAAAAAAAGCAACTGTGGTTATGGTAAAGCTGCTACTTTAACTATGGCATCATTTATTCAAGAAACAACAGAACACGTCTCAACTACCTTGAGCCTGAAACATTTACAAACCGACTGGAGAAACCTCAATAATACTTTTTTGCTATTTTCAGAAGAGGCATATTAGAATTTTGTAGACACAACAGCCTATTACAATACTTCTCCGAAATCTTTAAGTGTGCAGTTTCCTGGACAATTTGTGCAGTTTTTGACAGAATGTAGCATTTTCAGTAAATCCTAGTTTGATCTGGAATATGTTTTCGAGGTACATGCTTCAGCCTTTAAATTTCGAATTTTGTTGGATTAGAGGCAGGAGGCAGAAGCGGCAGGACAGTAAGGGACTGGCAGGGTTCTCCGATCATCGGAAAACATCTACGAGAAAATGAACAGTCGGTCGGAATTCCTGAGCTAACGGTGCAGTAAAATTTCTAGAAAAGGAGCCATATACAGTGTCAGGACTCAGTAAAGTTGGCTCGTTGATTCACAAGCACTTTAGGATTGTCTACGTAGTTTTCTGACGATTATTTGTTTAAAGAGTGTCTCAGAAAACAAGGTCAAGCTGGCAACCAGTGGTATGGCAAGTGATGATGCTTCTCGCAAAATAATAAGAGACAGCTTGTATTGTGTTGTTAGTTGTGGTTTGATATCTGCTAATATTCAACAAGAAGTTACTTTATGAGATCATAGATTCATATTTTCTTCTAAGAAAAAGAGCAACTGTGGTAATGGAGAAGGTCCTACTTCAACTATAGACATCATGTATTCAAGAAATAGCAGAACCCGTCTCAACTATCTTGGGACTGAAACATTTCCGAACCAAGTGGAGAAAGCCATAATAAAACCTTTTTTGCTATTTTCAAAAGTGGAGACATATGAAAGTTTGTGGACCCAACAGCCTGTTACAATTCTTCTCCGAAATCTTTGAGTGTACAGTTTCCTGGACAACTTGTACAGTTTTTGACAGAAGGTAGCATTTCCAGCAAATCGTAGTTAGATCTCGAATACGTTTTCGGGGTGCACAGATCAGTCATTGAAATCCGAATTAAATTGGATTGATTGGCACGAGGACATAAGAGGCTGGGCAGTAAGGGACTCGGAAGATTCAACGATCATCGGAAAACATCTACGAGAAAATGAACAGTCCGTCGAAAGTCCTGCAGGAAAATTTCTACAGAAGGGGCGACGTGTGAGGTCAGAACTCAGGTAATTTTGTCGCTGATTTGCATATTTTAGGATTATTCGCGGAGTTCACTAACAAATAAATTTGTTTACAGGGTGTCCTTGAAATCAAGTTCAAGTTGGCAAAGAATGATATGGCAAGTGGTGATTGTTCCCTGAAAAAAATAAGAGACAGCCTGTTTTGTATTTTTATTTGTGATTTGATCTCTAATAATATTCAAAAATAAGTTACTCCATGAGATCGTAGATTCATGTTCTCCTCTGAGAAGACGAGCAGCTGTGGGTATGAGGGAGCTCCTACCTTAACTATGACATCATGTATTTAAGAAATAGCAGAACCCGTCTCCACTATCTTGGGCCAGGAACATTTCCGAACCAATTAGTCAAATCCATAATAAAACCCTCTTTGCTATATTTTCATAAGAGGAGACATATAATCTTCGTAGAACTAATAGCCTATTACAATTCTTCTCCGAAACCTTAGAGTGTGCAGGTTCCTGGACAATTTGTACAGTTTTTGGCAGTATATAGCATTTTCAGCAAATCTTAGTTAGATCTCAAATACGTTTCAGCCTTCAAATTCAGAATTCTATTGGACTAAAGGCACGAGGACAGAAGCGGCAAGACAGTAAGGGACTGGTATAGGATTCTCCGATCATCGGAAAACATCTACAAAATGAACAGTCTATCGAAATTCCTGAGCGACCGATGAGGAAAATTTCTAGAAAAGGAGCATATGTCGCCAGGGAAATTCCACTCGCTGATACACAGACGTATTCGGATTTTTTACGAAATTTGTCTCTGAAATCAAGGTTAAGCTGGCAACGAGTTATATGGCAAGTGGTAATGGTTGTCAGAAAATAATAGAAACGGCTTGTATTGTATCGTAAGTCGTGGTCTGATCTCTGGTAATGTTCAACAAGTGTTAGTGGTAACGGTTATGACAGGGTCGAGTGATGTGACTGCAAATCTTCACTTTGTTGTACTTTTTTCGTGATAAAACCCTGAATAATACTTCTTTAAATTACATCTATAAATAAAAACCTAGAAAAGCACTGCCGTAAAGGCAGCAGCTTTTGCGAGCATGTCAATGTAGATGACCGCTTCGGCAACGAATTTGAACTTGCGCGCGAAAGCTGCTCCTTCATGGCAGAGCTTTTCTAGATTTTTTTTCGATAAATTACTAGATTTCAATTCGATCTAATCTGTATATTTGGAAATATTGAAAAAATAAAAATAAATGGGGATGACCGCTTTGGGAACTAATTTGAACATGCGCGCGAAAGCTGCTGACTTCACGGCAGTGCTTTTCTAGGTTTTTTCGATAAAGTACTGGATTTCAATTCGATCTAATTTGTTTTTTTGAAAATATTGAGGTAATAAAATTTTGAATGGGTATATCTACGGAATCATTGGGTGGATTTTACCCATTCACAAATTCGACCTTCGTAATTAAGCCCCAAATCTTCTCTACAAATATCTCGAGTTTCTAAGTCGTGAATGAGTAAAATCCACCCAATCATTCCGCAGATATATACCCATTCAAAATTTTATTTTCCCAGTATTTCCCAAAACACAGATTAGATCGAATTGAAATCCATTGCTTCATCGAAAAATGACAGATTGAAGGTTCATACAGAATTTAATGAAGATAATATGATGGGAAGATCACAGAATATTGAATATTTGAAAAAAAAATTGAATTTTTTTTTCAAAATGTTCTAATCACACGAAATTGCAGAACGTTTTTCTTCAACATCTTCAAACTAGCTGGTAAGTTTCATCACGATTGAATCAGTATTTGTTAAGTTATATCGAAAAAACAACGATATCGAGAAGAAAACAACGAAATTCTACATATTTTTTCCCAATCTCTCCGAAACTAATAGAATTGAAATTTGTTGCACTGCTGTGAAATCTAAAGTTCAAGTTATAACTCAATTTGTTCTCGAATATAAACAATGGTTTCAGAAGAAAAAAATTTTGTCGAAAAAAATTTTGAAATTTTTTTTTTTTTTAATTGAGTGATCATATGATTTCGACGAAATTTCGCTTAAAGTTGAGCGTCGTTATGTTCCAACTAACTGTCAAGTTTCAATCCAATCGCTCCAGTAGTTCTTGAAATATTTGGGAAATAACCTCAAAATTTCAAATGGCTATAACTACGAAAACTATTCGGCCGATTTGGCCCAATAACGAACTTAACCGCAGCATTCCGATGCGCGAACTACCCTGCAAGTTTCGAAACGCTAGCTGGCTCCGTTCGACAGTTATCGTGTCCACGGCCGGCCGGACAGAATCGATTTTGACACCGGATTCGTCATCAGTGAGTCCAACCTAGTCGTTTGGGACCATTTTCGGCTCAATCGTCGACAATTACAGACATTTGGACAAAAAGTAATCGCCTAGTTTTAATGAATTATTACTTTTTTTCTGACCATTCACTTGAAATTATAACTTTTCCCTTTGTTTTGTGAGAAAGTAATTCATAAAGTCAAAAATTTAATGGTAATTCCAAATTGAGATGGTACCTGTTGTATTATCTCCAAATTGAGTAATACTTCATATTTTCAAGCAGAAAACAGTGTATCTAGTAGTGTTTTGAATTGAATTTGGAATCCAAAATAAAATTCAATTCAAACATGAGAAATGAAAACTGGTTGTTACATCTGAATCGCGCAGCTTATTACTCACAAGTGCTCATTCCTGGATATAATGTGAAAGTAATTTCTCTTTTTTTATTCCACCCCTTTTCTTCAGCCCTTAGAGCAAATCGATTAATCTGATAAACTTGGAAGAACGCCTTTGAAAGATTTCCCTTGTTTATAGTATCGGCGCCTAGAATTTTTTTCTATTCGTTTATCGGAATATTACGAAAGCATATACAAAAGAAAGATATGTTCTGTAGAATTCCCTCTTCAACCTCGGAATCGTAGAATTCCGAAATCAAAGTCTGAATTAGTTTTGATTCGGCTTTGAACTTGAACAAGCGTGTAAAATCTCCTGATTTTACCTGTGTGCATGTCTAGAATTTCTTAGTTATCCTTCTTAGTCTTTTTCAATTGTAAGCTTTTTCTATCGAAACTTTAAGAATCATCTTGTTTTATCATTGATAATATAATGAAAGTAGCCATCAGATTTATTCATTCTTCCTGGAACTGGAATCGATATTCCGTTGAATGTTCGGTGTCAAGACGGGCACAGCTTTTGTGGTCTCACGTTTTCGGTAGTGGTGTTGTTTATAATTAGCTTGAAGCTCTTTCACACGTGATTTAATTGCTCGTGTCGCTGCAGACAGCGCATATATTTCAGGTGTGGTCGGAAATTATAAAAAACTGTTTAAATAAATCAAGGAAACAAAATATGAGATTTTCTGGGTTATTATTTCTTCAAATTGATTGAATAAAAACCTAGAAAATCACTGACGTGAAGTCAACATGTTGACCTTTGGTGAAATCCATTGAACATGCGCGCAAAAGCTGCTGACTTCACGTCAGTGCTTTTCTAGGTTTTTTTCGATAAACTATTGGTTTTCAATGAGATCTAATCTGTGGTTTTGGAAATATTGGTAAAATAAAATTTTGAAGGGGATTTACCCATTCACGAATTCGACCTTCGTAATTAGGCCCCAAATATTTTCTCTAGAAAGGCACCGTAAACACAATAACTTCAGGAAGAAACGACTCAGAAACTCGATATTTCTAGAGTAGGTTTGGACCTTAATTACGAAGGCCGAATTCGTGAATTGGTGAAATCCACCCAATGGTTCCCATTCAAAATGTTATTTTTCCATTATTTCCACAAACACGTACAGATCAGATCGAATTGAAATCCAGTATTATTATCTAAAAATGATAGTTCGAAGGTTCATACAGATTATCATGAGGATAATATGATCAGAAGATCACACAGAATATTGAATTTTCGAATTGTTCTAATGACACTATCATCACGACATTCTGCACAAAGTTGTCCTTCAGCATTCCGAAACTAGCTGCTAAGTTTCATCAAGATTGCATCAGTATTTTTGAGTTATACGGAAAAAAACAACGATATCGAGAAAAAAAAAAAGAAATTTTACCTATTTTTTCCCAGCATCTCCGAAACTATTATTCGTATCAGATTGAAATTTGGTACACTACTGTGAACTATAGAGCTCAAGGTATAAGGTAATTTTTCTTGAATATGATTAATAGTTTTTGAAAAAAGATTCTCACAAAATTTCGTTGAATGTTGCGCGCCTTTATGCTCCAACTGCCAAGTTTCAGTCCAACCAATCTAGTAGTTCCTGAAATATCAGGAAAAAAACCTCAAAATTTCAAATGGCTATATAACTACGAAACCATTTGGCCGATTTGGCCCATTAACGAACTTAACCGCAGCATTCCGATGTGCGAACTACCCTGAAAGTTTCAAATCGCTGTAGCTTGTTCCGTTCGACAGTTATCGTGTCTACGGCCGGTCGGTCGGACGGACACAATCTCGGCTCAAAATTGACAAAATTTGGAGAAAACCCTTTATTGATTTAAAAAAATCTAGAAAAGCACTGACGTGAAGTCAGCAGCTTTTGCGCGCTTGTTCACATTGCGTAATGTTGACTTGGAAATTTCAGTGAAATTTTAATGAAATATAAAATTTTCAAAAAAAAAATATTTTTTTTTCGAATTTTTTCATGGATATTTCTTCTTATTGACACTGTTCATCTTCCAACCAAGTTTCATTTCGATCAGATAAATATTTTTCGAGTTATTGAAAAATCAAAATTTCAAATGGCTGTAGCACAAAAACCATTCGGTCGGACGGACAGAATCAATTTTGACCACGGATTCTTCATCAGTGAGTCCAACCTAGTCGTTTGAGACCAATTTCGGATAAAAATTACAGACATCGTGACGAAATGTTAACGCGTTGTTCCCTAGAACAAGCGCGTAAAAAGATGTCGTTATTTTCAACGTCCAACAAACGTTTTTTTGAAGCCAGACAACAACCCGGGCAGAAGAGATACCTGAAATGATGTAATTTTTCAGTCATATTTGATCCACGAAGTTGCTGACTAATAGTAAATGACCTATAAAGGACGTCAAAATATTGACTCAAAATAGACGTCATGTTCTTGACGACTAGAAGACGTCTTTTTAAGGTCAGGCGTTCTTCTATAGGTGCTTCAGTTTCGATAGCGGAAATTTCAGAAAGTGATGTAGACTCTCTAGAAAAATATGCCTTCCTTTTGAACCATATTCAGGAAATGCTTCTTTATATAAACGCAGGGTGTTCGAGTTTGGTTTGGCAAAATCTGAATTGTTAGTTAGGTATTGTTGCTGAACGATAAGAGCTATTTCGATACCATTTGTAAAATTTATCCCCCACGAGAAAGCAATTACATATTATTTTTGAGTTGCTGATGTTACCAGCACTAAAGCACAATTACCATACACTCAAATAGATAGTTTCTTGGATTATAGGTACACAATTAATGACAAAAGAATTTTTCTGATAATTTTCATAGATATAACTCCGAACTAATTGGTCGGATTTCTTCCATTGATGAAATTAACCGCTCAATAATAAAATTTCTGATTTTTCACGGTTTCACGGAAGGAAAAAACAATTGAATTTAACCAAGAAAGATTAGAGTCTCCAATCGTTTTAGACATTTATCAATATTTATTCAACCTCCATTCTTTCTGTAGAAGCAAATTCATTATTCATTAAGTCAAGGTCGTAAAATAAGAACATGCAATCAGGTTAATACCACCCATAATAAGCCCAATTTCTACTTGTATCTTATTCTTACAGATTTTGAAAGTAATCATAATCAAACCAAGTATAATTGGATCTTCGATTTGCCCTAAAATATAAAATTTAGCAAATTCATATGCAATAATTATTTTGGAGATAGGCGCCAAAAATTATTTGCGTGCGACAAATTCTTTCAATTATTATATATTCATTGATATGTTGTTGGTTAGTTTGTGATAACGAATTGTATTCCTTTCCAATTTGTTCATATTTTCTTTCACAATAGTTGTCTTTGCAAATTTACTCTATAACTGAGAATGAGCGAAGAAATATAATTTGGTCTGTTCGAATTTGTCTAAACCCGTATAAGTTATCGATAAATGAGTTTTTCAAAATAGGCTAAATAGCAGTTCCATCGGCGAAAATGTGATTTTTAAACAAACAGTGTTGATCACGCAAGTGATATTTTATTATGTTTCCTTAAGCATCGCCTTCGAGCTACAGAGCGATAAATTCGGAAAGTTTTTTCCATGGCTATCACGAAATATATTTTAAAATTTGATGAAAGTATAACCATTTAAAGTTCACACCACTGTGATATTCTTTTGAAGCAAAGTATTCATCTTTTTTCCCTTTGAAACTCTTTTGTAGTGCGTCACTGGTTGTATAAAAAATATGTTATAATCCTTGTATCGTTTAGAAACATATTATATTAATGCTATTTTTCGCATATACACCGTTTTCGAAAAAAAAGTGCAAACAATTATCTCTATCTCTCCTGAAGATTAACTGTCAGAAGATTTTATCCCAATGAAAAAATTTCATGTCATGTAAATTCAGATCGAATGATTTCATACAAACGGTAGTTCTGTTGCTGTGATTATTTAATCTGTTTCCCATGAATTAGATTGTTATGTTTTTTTTTAGTTTTTCTTTTTGAAGTATAACATTTTTGTGTGGATTATTATACAAGTCTGGGTGCGTTTTTATTTTCATCGAACTGATGAATCGGTGTATTTCGCTCTATATTTTCTTTGGTGGAGATTAAATAATCATTTAATGGAATCATACATTTCTCCAAGTATCCCAAGAGCCATCTTATTTTTTTGATTATCTTGATTTTCCTTCCATATGATTAGGTTATGTCTCTTCCCAGAGATTGAGGCTTTTTGTTGATGATATTTTCTGTGTTTTACTCATTTGAGTTTAACATTTTTGCACTGATTTCACGTGTTTTTTGATTTCGAACATCAACACTTACACAAAAATAAAATTTTGTTCAAATTATCATTGAAATTTTTCTTCCAAAAACTACTGCCATAGATCTGGAAAATATCCCAGAACCATAATAAAGGTACCATAATTTTTTCTTATAATCTGTGTTTCTAATTCTTTACGACTTTGTATGGCAGGTTTTGAGGCCTCATTATGAAGAGAACCAATTATGTATAGGGCGACGCTTTATTTATTATATACATAATTGGTTTTCCTCATAATTAGACCTCAAAACCTGTCATTTCCTTCGATTGTACATACAAGGTCGTAAACACAACTTGGGTGATTCAGGAACTAGATAGCATAAAAGAAACTCATGTGCCCTGAGGATGTTCATAAAAATAAACGAAACGTCGGACCTATACATAATTGGTTTTCTTCATAATTAGACCTCGAAACCTGTCATTTCCATCAATTCCACTTTCAAAGTGTTGTAATAGTTCACTACACGCCAAAGATATTTTCGATTGATTTAGCATTTTTATTGTTCTGAATATTCATCGGAACTAAGTGACCTTATTCTATTGAACCCGTGAACAGAAAAAGGAACAAAGATTCAGATAATAAAAAACCTTTTCTGCAATACTTTTGATTAAGATATTCTAACTGAAGGCAAGATGTTTTACTTGATCAACTGAATATAATGCTCGTAGTTTCATTCAACTTATTTGAATTCTGGAAGTGCAAGCACACCAAGATGCACTGTGGAACCCCTTCGAATCGTATTAATACTCAACAACTCAATAAGAAATTGGGTAAATTGTATTTGTCGATTTATTCACTATCCGATAAAAAGTTAAGAATCTAGGTACATTCAAATTTAATGGAAACCAAACTTTTTTCATAGTCTGTATAAAATGAAATTTCATTTGTACTAACATTACTTCAATAGACGACTTCGGCCCAAGTTGCCAACCCACAATTTACTTAGCAAGTTTACTATTACTGGGGAACGGGAATTTCAGGACAAATTCGACATGATAAGGTTCGCGTTACTCATAAATACCCGTAAAACATGCCTCTGCTCTTCAAACAAGATAATTCCTTCCAAATATAGGTTTTTGTTAAGATCGTCCCCGATTGGCTGAAATTTAAGTTGGGATTCCTGATTTCATGCAAACAGTGTCAATTTTCATAGGATACGTTCCGAAAATCAACTCTGTTGTTTCGGTTGCCGATTTTCCGCACCGTAAATATGAAATATTCGGATGGTTCCTGGAACAAGCGCGTGAAAAAAGTTATTTACGGAATCTGGTTGATGAAAATGCTGTCGATTTACTGTCACCAGAACGATTCTCTATGGTAAATACCCATAGCATAGAACAATTTATGTTTACTTTAGGTTTGTTATGGTTCCGAGTTCAGAACTGTACGGGACGATTCTAGTTCGAAAATCATAGTCTGATTTGAATCTTGTGATAACTGAATCCCTGCAAATCCATTTAGGTATACATTTCGATTCAAGATATTCGCAAGAAGAGCTGTTTTGTTAAGCGGAAGAAATAAGTGTGGTTATGTCCGTTATTTTTCTCAAGGTCAGAAAGACTCGATTCCAGCAAAGGATGGAGTGATTTGTCTTGTTGGTCTATGCTAGAACCGTCCCGTACAGTTCTGAACTCGGAACCAAAACAAACCTAAAGTAAACATAGATTGTTCTATGCTATGGCTATTTACCATAGAAAATCGTTCTAGTGACAGTAAATCGACCGCATTTTCATCGACCAGATTCCGTAAATAACCTTTTTCACGCGCTTGTTCCAGGAACCATCCGAATATTTCATATTTACGGAGCGGAAAATCGGCAACCGAAACAACAGAGTTGATTTTTGGAACGTATCCTATGAAAATTGACACTGTTTGCATGAAATCAGGAATCCCAACTTAAATTTCAGCCAATCGGGGACGATCTTAACAAAAACCTATATTTGAAAGGAATTATCTGATTTGAAGAGCCGAGGCATGTTTTACGGGTATTTATAAGTAACGCGAACCTTATCATGTCGAATTTGTCCTGAAATTCCCGTTCCCCAGTAAAAGTAAACTTGATAAGTAAATTGTGGGTTGGCAACTTGGGCCGAAGTCGTCTATTGCCTACCAATTGATACTATTGCAATGGTCAAGTATAGAAATATCAATCAGTTCAAAAATTATATATATGAACACAAAATTACATTCACTTTTTCAACAGATTGTGTTTAACTTAAGAAGAAGTATTTTACATATATTGAACATTCTCTTTGCTAACGCTTAACATATTTGCATCAATAACACAAAATTCAAATCAAAATATTATTCACGTTAAAATTATCAACGTCAATATTACAAAAATTTCCCAAAAGAATAAATTTACATATTCTTTCATTCGATCATTCTATAAAAACTATGTTTAGGTTAGAAAACTAAATTGATAAGTTTCATTAAAATTTGGATTTCATAAAAACACACGAACAATCTTGTCCATCGTACCCCAACCGTCTGGCATGTTTCAGAATTTCGTTCGCCGTGGAAGCCATCAACAGGGGCTGTTTCAAATTGTTCGACAAGTCCAAGCACAATTTGATGTCTTTCTGCATGTGCTGGATAGGATGATCTGGATTTTGGAAATCGCGACTCACGATTCTTTCTGCTTTACGCTGAAGATATGGACTTGCCATATTCGTGACATTGAAAATTTCTAACACGATCTTTGTCGAAAGGCCTGACCGATCTGCTAAGCTGAAAGCCTCTGTGAGTCCTACCATTGAAATGCTGTTGATCATGTTGAGCACCATGTTCATTTTGGCCGCATAGCCTACGTTCCCAAGGTAGAATGCTGTTTTGCCCATTGCCTTGAAACAGCTCTGGCATTTTTCGAAGAGGTTATGGTCCCCTGCAGTTAATATGACAAGGTTACTTTCTTCGGCTTCTTTTTTGCTGCCTTGTAGTTGTGCTTCAAGGTAAAAACCCCCTTTGGTTTTAATAGATTTACAGAAGTCCATTGATGTTTCAGGGTCTATCCCTGTCATTTCTACGTATCCTTTACCTTCCAATGCGTTGTCGCAAGAGAGTACTCCAAGATTTCCATAAAGTATCTGCAACAATAATCGAAGAATATATATTTGTTCAGTGTCCAGTTTCATTTATCGAGAATAGTATCAGCCAAATTTTTTTTCATTCGTTGTTCGTAGATTCATGGGTAGTTATATTTTTAAGAGTATTTGTCAGATTTTATAATATTCAGCGTTAAATATTTCAAAAACGGTGCGTTTAAGGAGAAATGATGAGTGGTTTAATTTTCTAGAAACTAGAATGAGACATACAATGACTTAAGAGCAAATATTACTCCTTAATATCTCAAGGTCAGGCACTTGCCTACGGTCCGTATGCTTTAACGATGCCGATAGTAGCGAGAAATATTAGCATACGAGCAATACGATTACAGGAGAAAACTGGGCGTCGTTTTGCAGGCTTCAATCATTACTTTTCGATTTTTTTTTTTGATGTACTCAATTATTTATATTAATTTTGTGAGAATGCGGAATTCTAGTTATTTTTCCATTCTACACTCCATTTCAGTTTTTATCCTACCAAGTGGCAACGTTAGGCATTCTTACAATTATTTTCAACCATTTGCACCAAAAATTTTTTTTTTTTGAAAAAAACGAACTCTGGCCGCCAAAAGTCACTCCGTTATATATTCGAGATACTGTTTGCTCTAAAGAGCAAACGTGGTGCTCAATTACGGCTAGGCAACACAGCCGCATTCAAGGTTCAATGAACCTCTTTAATATCTCAAGGTCAGGCACCTGCATACGGTCTGCATGTTTTAACGTTGTCAATAAAAATATTAGAATTCGGAGAAATTTCGACTTTATAAGAGAAAGAGGAGTGTTCAGTGAGTATTTTTAAAAAAAAATTTACGCGCTTGTTCTAGGGAACAGCGCGTTATCATTTCGTCACGATGTCTGTAATTTACCCATTTTGAGCCGAAATTGATCTCAAACGACTAGGTTGGACTCACTGATGAAGAATCCGTGGTCAAAATTGATTCTGTCCGTCCTGTAACTCTCGAAAGAAAAGACCTAGAGTCTTGAAATTTTCAGGTTGGGTTAAGATCCTGAGTATTTCGGTTATGTTCGTTAATGGGCCAAATCTGCTGAATGGTTTTTGAGCTACAGCCATTTGAAATTTTGATTTTTCCATAACTCGAAAAATATTTATCTGATCGAAATGGACAAATTCGAATTTTTTTTTTTAATTTTTATATTTCATGAAAATTTCATCATTTCGCAATGTGAACGTAAAAGCTGCTGACTTCACGTCAGTGCTCTTCTAGATTTTTTTGGGATGTACTTAATTCTTTTGTGAGAATGCGCAATGTTAGTTATTTTTCCATTTTTCACTTCATTTCAGTTTTTATTTTCCCGAAAATTCTTGGATATAAAAAGTGGCAACAGTGCGCATCCTCAAGATTTTTTTTCAACAATTCAATTTTTTTAAATAAACGAACTTTGGCCTCCAGAAGTCACCTAGTTATATACGAGGTATTGTTTGCTCCGAAGATAAACTTTACTTCAACTTTGGTTATGCTTATTTCTTATAGTTTCATGAATCGACGGGTCTTGAGTAATTCAAGACATAAGGAAATTTACGCAATTTGACTCATTTTCACACAATATTTCTGAGAATAAATAAGTACCGAATGCAGCTGATTTTTGGGACACCCTAGTATTGACCTCAAGTTCTAGGCCAGATTTCGTTGGAGTCTGATGGATAGTTAAAAAAAACCGCCCCAGATTTCGTTGGAGTCTGATGGATAGTTAAAAAAAACCGCCCGGCGAATTTGGTCTTTACTTTCGCATTTTGTTGCGCAAATTGCCCTGACAGTTTCAAGTCGTTAGCTTTTTCGGTTCTCAAGTGAACGTATTTACTACAGGCCGCACAGAATCGAATTCATCAACATTTTCGTGAAAAAATTAGAAAACTAAAAACATTTGGGCAAAATGATGGCACGTCTTTCCTCAAAACATACGTTCAAACAGAATAACTGTTTTTTTCTCAACATCTTGTACCTTTTACCACACCCGCATCTTAAAAGATTTCAGATAAAAAAAATTCTTTTGATAATGGTAATAATGTCTAAAAGTAATGCACAACTTCAAGACCAGAGTATACCAGATGGAACTGGATAATTTTCCAAGTTGAGGTATTATTTTGCGCGCTCATTATTTTTATTTCTCAAATATCTTACTACTTAGCCGGATTTCATAATAATTCCCAATTCATGAACGTTATTATGTTTTTCTTAGAGTCACAACCTTTGAATAAAGAACAACAAGAAGGAGCATAACGCTTTTCTACTTCGTATAAAAGTGGGACATAGACGCCCATATTGAACCTCCAAGTATGACTCATGTTAGTTAGTTTCTTCTGACAAAGAAGTCTCGGAGCAAGTTGTTCTCTCTTTAAAGTGAAAGGAAAGTCGGCCATATGCAACATCCATCCCGGACCCACTTTGTGAGGCATTATGCTCCTTCCTTATGTTCTTTATTCAGAGGTCACAACACATGGAATTCAGCTCCAAAACAATTCTAGAAAGAATCCATAGTGTGGTATATTAGGTTTGTTTTGGTTCCCAAATTCAGAACTATCCCAGGACAGTTCTAGAACTGCGTAGAAACGATGCGCTGTTGAAGCCCGATTCTGAACTATCTAGAACGCTAAAAGCGATGAAACCAAAACACGAATTGAGTTCGGGTTCTCATCGGGATCGTTGAGGAAGAAAAACTTCCGTTTGAGTTGGTAAAAAAGAGCAATATTTATCATGCCTTATATATTGTCTGTGGTTCAATTACAAAAAAATATGTGGAAGTCCTTGTCGCACGATGTAATATATAAATAATCTTGGGCATACTTGCGTCCACTTAACTTTTTCTCGTTGTAAAAATTGTTTTTCTGAATGTTCCTCAGGTTAGAAAATGAACAAACAAATTTTTGATTAATATAATAATATATATTTTTGGGGATACTTGCGCCACTTAATTTTTTTTTGTAAAAATCGTTTTTCTGAATTTTCTTCAGTACTTCAAATATATTTCAAAATGAACCAACAAATTATTGATAGATATAATAATGAATTTAATGATGAACTTATTTCAGATATGTGTTTTTGAGAGAAAAATGCATTCGAAACATTATTATTCAATAGAGGAAGAGGACTCCTGCATTCATAAATTTATTTAAGAAGTATACATCCCAGGTGTGAACAATGGAAATAAAATCCATTAGATTATCCTGGGAGGACGTAGCGAGGTAATAATGGACAATACCAAAAGTTTAAATTCAACAGTTAACCAAAACAGGATTACTCAAATCCTGAACCGGTTCTGAAATGAACCAAAACACAAAATCACAATCGCGCATGCGGAACCGTTCCAGAACAGTTCAGAACTCGGAACCAAAACAAACCCATTATAATCGTGAGTTTACTTTCCATTCCAGTTTACTTGAGAGTAACCAAAAAATGGTGGTAAATTACGGCTAGGCATCACAGTCACATTCAAGTTTCATTTAACCTCGTTAATGTCTCAAGGTCAGGCACCTGAATGCCGTCCACATGTTTTAACGTTGCCAATAGCCGCGTGAAATATTAGAATTCGGAGAAATTTCGACGATTATAGGAGAAAACGGGGTGTCGTTCTACAGGCTTCAGTGAGTATTTTTTGAATTTTTTTTGGGGGATGTACTCAATTTCTTTGTGACAATGGCCGAAGTTAGTTATTTTCCACTCCATCTCAGTTTTTTTCGCCCGCAAATTCTTCAATCTAAAAAAGTGGCAACATTAGGCATTCTTCACCCAACATTTTTTTTTCTTTAAAAACGAACTATGGCCTCCATAAGTCCCCCCACTAAATTCTTGCTCTTGAAAAATATGAATTGTCGTTTTTAGCTTTCGAAATACAATTTTTATTTTTTGTCATCCAAAACTTCAGAAATTTGATGTGATGTCAGGTTGGTTTATACATAAGGAGCAATAGTTAAATTTTTTTTGGTTGATTTAGCTCATTTTTATTTTTGTTCTGTTATTCATGAACCTGACATGGAGTGTATTTTGTATTATTTCATTTTCTAATAGGAAGATCAACTAAATCAGTTTTGGATGATTTTTAAAGGCTTTCAATAATCAATCACTTATTTGTTTCAGTAAACACTTACCTCTCCTGCTGCGCTGGAATCCGCCACACACGAGAAAATAACATCGGAATTGAGGACTACTTCACAGGGTGTGTCGTACACTGTTACGAGTCTTGATTGATAATTCTTCTTTATTTCTTCACACTGAAAAAAAATTCAAGGTCAATTTCTGTTTTTTATGCTTGATTCGAATTAAAGAAATTGAGAAAACCACTTGAAGTAAGGAGTTTTGAATTTGAAAATTTCTTGTCTTCGCTTCATAACTATACAGTTCCGATTCTGTAGGATAAGTGAATCTAAACAACAATCATGTGTGAAAATTTCATTGGGGTGCTTGACAAACAAGCTCCAACGACGAATAGGGGGACAGTTGGGTAATATTTAATTTCGAAAACAGTAGCAAATACAGAGATTGCAGAAATCAAAAGTTGCCAACTGAAATAAGGATTCCTTCTTCTTTCACTTAAATAACTTTGGGCACATCAGAGGAAAGTTCTGGAGGGAAAAGTAGAAGAATAACACCCTGATTTTCAGGGGCAATTGATTGTGATCTACTACCGATTTTTCTGTTAAACTGAATATGTATAAAGATAGAGACTACATCTTTTAAGATATTCAACCACCCCAATCTCGAAAACAAAGCGTTTGCGTAATTTTCTTTTGAACATCATACGAGTATCTTCTATTTTACCACTAACTATTGGAGCCATGATACTAAATATCTCTGATATTTATACTCGGGGTCATCCTCATGGTCGATCGTAAACACACTAACTTCCAAGAGAAATAACATAGAAATTTGATATTTGTAGGGTAAGTTAGACCATAATTACACCCAATGATTCCGCATATAAACCTGTTCAAAATTTCATTTCCGAAATATATCCGAAAATACATTCTGGATCGCATTACGAAATTACAGCTTGAAGGTTCATGCAGAAATTGGTGAGGATAAAATGATAAGTAGGTCGCAGAATACAGAATATTCGAAAAAAATTTGGATTTTTTTTTCAAATTGTTATAATGACATGATCATAACGAAATTTCGCAGAAAGTCGGTATTATGGAACTAGTTACCAAGTTCCATCATGATTGGGTTCGTATTTTCTGAATTATTCCGAAAATAAAAACGATTCCAAGGAAAACTTGCTACATAGAGTTGCGGGTGTGAGCAAATTTTTTTCACATCTGATTGTTTCCGAAAAAAAATTTGAATTTTTCTTCAACCAATTTAAACTTACTGATGATAAAATGTTGCAAGAAGTAGCGCGTTATAAAGCCTCAACTTCCTGCCGAGTTTCTATCAGATCGCTTCAGTAGTTCCTGAAATACTGAGGAAATATGCTCGAAAGTTCAAATTTCCACAACTCCGAAACCGTTAGGCCAATTGAGACTTAAACGATTTTGAAACGCAAGCTACCCAGAAAGTTTCCCTTCGTCCAGCCGAACAGAACAGATTTTTACAACAAATTCCTCATCAGTGAGTACAATCAGGGCTGGGCAGTATTTCAATTACTTGTAATTGAAATACGTATTTGAAATACAAATACATATTTTGTATTTCAATTACCTGACGCTGAAATATTTTGTTTTTTGTATTTCGATACTTTTGTTTTCGAAATACTTTCGAACAAATACATCTAGCGCTGAGCGCTCTACAGAAAATAGTCCCTGAATCTCCCTTCAGATGGCGCGACGTTCATCTGCGTATCTTGTTATTTTGCTAGCCATCACATTTTCGGCAAATGGAAAGGAAGAAAAGGTCCTGCGCAATGGTCATTTCATCATGGAGTTAGAGTTAGTCAACTTCTAAAAACGATAAGAGCAAAGACAAAGAGCTTACCATCCTAACATAAAAAATGTGTTCATACAATTTAACACAAGTTTCTGCCCATCAGGACCTGTAGAAAGATTGTTTTCTTTAGCAGGTTTTATTCATTCCCCAACAAGAGGCTGTTTGTCTGATACTACATTCAAAAATCTTGTGTTTCTGAAAGGAAATTCTTTATTTGGCGATAAAAAAGTTGAGCTGAATCAGTTGTGCTCTTTTCACATTTTACGTAACACCTGAATGTATTTTGTAATTTGTATTTCAAATACAAATAGTTAAAATACTGTTTTTGTATTTAATATTTCAAATACCCGACTTGAAAGTATTTTGTATTTCAAATACCTGCGAGAAAGTATTTTGTAATTTGTGTTTCAATTAAGCCAAGCATGTATTTTGCCCAGCCCTGAGTACAATTTAGTCGTTTGAGACCATTTTCGGAAGTAAATTCGAAAATTATGGACATTTGGACAAAAATAGTTACCATAAGACAAATACATAAATCTGCTAAGCGATGTACGGCTTCAGAATTTTTCGCATTATTTGTCGGCAACTCAACGCTATATTGCGTTCGATATCCGTACCGCATGGAGATCGATCTGCAAAGTGACTTTCTATCATAGAACCCGTGAAATCGGCTTAGTTAACAGGCTATACTAGAGATATTTCACTTCGAAGCTTGTCCTTGAATTCTCCTGAAAAAGATTTACTGAAATAAATCAATGTCAACACGGATGCGTTGCAGCATGTTTAATAATCGTTTGATGGAACATCCATGAACGCGAAACTGTTTTCATCGCCGAATTCGCAGATCCAGGGACATTTATCTCTCTCTAGAACTGCATAGGTCGAAATTTGACGAAAATGACAATAATAAATAATGGGAAATTTTAATTTGTTTCGACAAGAAATTTTGGATATAATTGTGCATCAGCTTTCACCAATTAGTTACCAAGTTTCATCATGTTTTCACCAGTATTTTTTTGCGTTATGGATAAATAACAAAGATCCCTAGGAAAATCTCGAAAAAAAAGTGAAACCAGCTTTTTCGCGCATGTTCAAATTCGTTACCAAAGCTGTCATCTTTTCACGTATTGACCGCTTTGAAATTTTGAGATTTATTTCCTGATATTTCGGGAACTACTCATGCGATTGATTTGAAACTTGACAGTTAGTTGAAGCATAACAAAGCACAACTTTTCACGAAATTTCTTTTGAGATCACACTGTCAGTAAATTTTGAAAACATTTCTTCTAAAAGATTTTTTTTTTCGGAAACTGCTTAACTTTAAATCCGGAAAAAACTTCTGCTCATATATCTCGAACGTCATATTCTACAGCAGTGTACAAAATTTCATTCTGATACGAAAATAATTTTTGGAGATACTGAGACAAAATATATAAAATTTCGTGGTTTTCTTCTCGATATCGTTGTTCTTACCTGAATAGCTCAAAAAAATACTAATTACATCGGAATGAAACTTGGCAGCTAGTTTGGAAATGCTAATGGGCAACTTTGTGCGAAATTTCGTGATTATCCTGTCATTAGAACAATTTGAAAAAAAATAAAAAAATTTTTTCAAATATTCGACATGAACCTGTCATTTTTCGATAAAAAACAGATTTCAATTCTGTCTAATCTGTATTTTTGTAAATATTGAAAAAATAAAATTTTAAATGGGTAAATCTGCGGGAATCATTTGATGGATTTCACCCATTCACGAATGCGGCTTTCGTAAAACTACTCTACAAATTTTCAGCTTCTGAGTTGTTTCTTTCGGAAGTTATTGTGTTTTCGGTCGGCCGTCAGGCAGCTTGACTTTACCTAATAATATCTATTTACCTGCCTTTTTATCTTATGATTTTCACAGAATTCTGAATAATCTGTCAAGTTGACATTTTTCAGCCAAGTAGCTGAATTACAACTCGATCAACCCGTATTACTGGAGAAATTGGTGAAATAACATTTCTCAAATTCGATCTCCTCAATAAATTCCCACACTCACTAGGCAACTACAGAATTTGAAAGTTTTGTTCGGAAGTTTTTGTGTTTACGATCGGCCGTATGAAATAATTTTGAAGAAAACTAACTGACTACATATTTGAATAGAAAATTTGGAACTTGATCGCATCGGCATTTCACAACAGATAACCATGTGTCGATAATATCTTCAGCATTTATCGAGGTATTCAGGAAATGAAGATAAAATATTGAAAGGTAGAATATCCATTTAGCCGCTTATAACCTATGTTGTGCAAACAATCTCGAAATTTTTTTATGTCATGTTAAATGAGCAAAAATCTACCCCTTTTCAACACACTTTTGTCGTTTGTATATTTCTTAGAAGTGTGCGGTGTCTTTTTACTCTCCTGAGCATTTTCATCCCAAAAATTCCAGAACTGCAGGTAGTGATTTCATCAATCTCAACCTTTGCCGCGTTTGAGAAAGATCTTATTTCTTTTTCTACCTTTGAAAAAAAGATGCTTCTTCGGACAATTTGTTCATCGATATCCTATAATTTAACTAGAATTTTCATTTATGTGCATTATTCATTAGATATTGATGGGTTGCTTCAATACTTCAATGATTCAACACGAATATCAATGAAGCTTCAAGTTCGTAATATACAGGGTGATTCCGGAGGAGACCGTCAGATTTAAGGATAAGTTCACACTAGTCAAGACAGTCTCGAAACAATGTTTGGTTTACGGTTGGAGGTCTCTATTGAGAATATACAGGGTGATTTGTCCGATTCGACCGATTTTACTTTTATTGATAACTTTGGTATGCCTCATTCGATTTTATTGAAATTTTCAGTGAAGTACAATCATTCATTATTTCCAAAATGAGCGGTTGATATTTTGATAATTCCAGATTAACTGTGCAGGTTGAAAAAACACCCTGTGCATCGCGTTTCCAAAACCTCGCTATCTGTTTGCGATTCTACTATAATAAGTCATTATTTGAGAGTTTCTAACTTTCTTGGCACACTTAAGACTATGTCGAAATTTCGCTCCAATCGATTCTACTTTTATTGATAACTTTGTTATGGCTCATCCAATTTTGATGAAATTTGCAGTGTAGAACGATCTGAATAAGTACATTCAATAATTTCAATAATCTCCGAAAATGCAGTATTGTAAGTGTGATAATTTCAGAATTTCAAATTAATTGTGCAGTTGAAAGAAAAACACCATGTACATTGCTTTTCCAAAACTTTCTGATTCGTTTCTGATTCTACAATAATATGTCGTTAGTCGAAGGTTTTTAATTTCTTTGGCACACCTCCGGTTTCCCGAGGAAAATGTTTGAAGAAGAGCTTAATCGAAGTTTGGCGCAAAAGCAGTGAGAATATTCTACACTAGGTCGTAGAGCTGTATATCTCAAGGATGCAAAGCAGTTCTTGAGTTCTAAAATATTCTTTTCAAATTCCAAATTCATATTTTATTGCTCATATTCTGTATGAAATCATTCAATTCATTATATTACTTCATATGTGCATAAACCAAACAAATCTACACACATGGAAACAAATTTCGAACAAACATACGAAACAAATAATGACAAGTGGACTTTAGAATCGACAGAAAATTCATATTGAATTTTCGAAATGGTTTCCTTTGTTTCGAATTCATATTTTTCTTGAATTTCTAATCGACAGTATTGATCTAAATCACATAACGTCACTGCTTCATAGAAATAACCCTTTTATTGAAAATCGGAGGTTTGCAAAAAAATCAAATTAAGTAATATTCTGAATGGAATGATTTTATACAGAAAATAAATTTCGAATTTGAATAGAATATTTAGAAGAATATTAGAAGAAGCTTATTCGATTTCAATGAAATTTTCAGCGTAGTACAATAGTGTTGAACACATTCATCGATTTAAAATTTTTTTTCAAAATAAGCGGTTGTTATTGTGATAAATCCAGATTAATTGTGCAGGTTGAAAAAACACCCTGTACATAGCGTTTCCTAAACCACGCTATCTGTTTACGATTCTACTATAATAAGTCATTATTTGAGAGTTTCTAATTTTCTTGGCACACTTCTAGTTTTCCGAGAAAGTTTTGTCAAAAAAAGACAATGTCGAAATTTCGCTCCAATCGATTCTACTTTTATTGATAACTTTGGTATGGCTCATCCAATTTTTATGAAATTAGCAGTGTAGAACGATCTGAATGAGTACATTCAATAATTTCAATAATCTCTCTAATACAAGGTTGTAAGTGTGATAATTTCAGAATTTCAAATTAATTGTGCAGTTGAAAGAAAAACACCCTGTACATTGCTTTTCCAAAACTTTCTGATTCGTTTCAGATTCTACAAAAATATGTCGTTATTCAGAGGTTTTTCATTTCACCTCCGGTTTTCCGAGAAAAAATGTTTGAAGAAGAGCATAATCGATGTTTGGCGCAAAAGCAGTGAGAATATTCTACACTAGGTCGTAGAGCTGTATATTCCAAGGATGCAAAGCAGTTCTTAAGTTCTAAACTATTCTTTTCACATTCCAAATTCATATTTAATTGCTCATATTCTGTATATAAATCATTCAATTCATAATATTACTTCATATGTGCATATGTTTATGTGCATAAACCAAACAAATCTACACACATTGAAACAAATTTCGAACAAACATACGAAACGAATAATGACAAGTGGACTTTAGGATCAACAGAAAATTTACATTGAATTTTCGAAATGGTTTTTTTTTTCGAATTCATATTTTTCTTGAATTTCCGATCGACAGTATTGATCTAAATCACATAACGTCACTGCTTCATATAAATAACCCTTTTATTGAAAAGCGGAAGTTTGCAAAAAAATGAAATTAAGTAATTTTCTGAATGGAATGATTTTATACAGAAAATGAGCAATTGAAAATAAATTTCGAATTTGAATAGAATATTTAGAAGTGACGAACAACTTTGCATCCCTGGATAATACAGCTTTCCTACCTAGTGCGGGATAATCTCACTGCTAGTGAGCCAAATTTCGATTATGTTCTTCTTCAAAAATGTTTTCTAGGAAAACCGGGGGAGTGCCAAAGAAATTGAAAACCTCTCAATAATGACATATTATGGTAGAATCTGAAACGAATGAAAAAATTGGGAGAAGCAATGTACAGGGTGTTTTTTTTCCAACTGCAAAATTTAACTGAAATTCTGAAATCATCGCAAATACAACCCTGTATTTTGAGAGGTTGTTGCAATTCTTGAATGTACTCAATCAGATTGTTCTACACTGCAAATTTCATCAAAATTGAATGAGCCATAACAAAGTTATTAATAAAGGTAGAATCGATTGGAGCGAGATTTCGACATTTTCTTTTTTTGATAAGAATTTCTCGAAAAACTAGAAGTGTGGCAAAAAAATTAGAAACTCTCAATTAATGACTTATTATAGTAGAATCGTAAACAGATAGCGAAGTTTCGAAAACGCGATGTACAGGGTGTTTTTTCAATCTGCACAATTTATCTGGAATTATCAAAATATCAACCGCTCAATTTGGAAAACATTTTGAAAATAATGAATGATCTCATCAATATTGTACTTCACTGAAAATTTCATTAAAATCGAATGAGGCATACCAAAGTTATCACTAAAAGTAAAATAGGTCGAATCGGACAAATCACCCTGTATATTCTCAATAGAGACTCCCAACCATAAACCAAACATTGTTTCGAGACTGTCTTGACTAGTGTGAACTTATCCCAAAATCTGACGGTCTCCTCCGGAATCACCCTGTATTCCTCGCGAAAGTTTATGTGCTTACATGATACATGTGAAGAGGTTCCAATTTCAAATAAGTTTATAGTTCCTACGTAAATTGATAATTTGAGTTTCTACATAAATTGGAAATTTTATCAATGTCGATTGTCTCCGAACTGAATTCAGATGTTCGTCATACAAATTATTTCGACATGAAAAAGCCTCTGAATGTTTCAATCGACCTGATAACAATTATGAACAACCTTCTGTAGAACCGCCATTGTATAAAACAGAAGGCTTCACACAATGGTTTGTGAATTACAGTCCCACACCAATTCGACTTTTATTAAAAAACTACTTCCATCGGGAAAATCCATATATCCGACATAATAAGATCGATCAGCGAAAATAACCTAGACCCTCTAGCCTAAAGGGCAGGTCGCAACGTTGAACAATGTCAGATAATTCAAAAACGAGAAGAAAACCCACGCCATCTTTGGCATAAATATTCCTTCGACGCAAGGCAACGCCGATTTGCCGCCAATTCAAGCGACCTCACCTCGATCGCGACGAAGTAGTTCGACCCGACACAGATATCTCCACTCCCCACCACCCGGCAACGGCGTTAGGAACCGTTGGACGTTGCCAGCTCACCTAGAGCAGCTGGATACGATCGTTCCGAGAGCTTTACCGACGAAATCGAAAAACAAGACATCTTTCACTAGGGCTATTTGCCGTCTGTTTCAGTGCATCGTCATTTTGCGTCAGAATCAGAAAGTCGGTGTGGTTGTGCTAGTGCAATCTACCTGTGATCGAAACAATCGAAAATCTCAGGCATAACGGTTGTTTACATGTGACATTTTATTTCCAGTGATTTTACAATAATAAATAAATTTTTACATTCACTATCCTGTCATCCATTTAGGCTATTGTTTACACAAAGGACAAACGTTTGACAATGGTAAGTATACATATAATAAGAAAAGATTCGAGTTAAATTTCCAGAAGACAATCATTTCATAATGTTTGAATATATGAAAAACGCAGAGAAAGTAGTTGTCGATTTCATAACAATGAACCCCCTTCGTTTATTTCAATGATGAACAAACCAAATCACGATAGTTCTTCAATTCATTCGTCTATAATTTGGTAGAAAATTGTCGTTCCAGAATTGTGAACATAAAACATAACATAAAAGCCATGTGCTTGAGTGAATTTTATTGAATAATCAAAAGGAATAACTAATACAAAATTATGCTGCAGTATCTATTCATCAAGTAGACAGGAACAAGTTTCGAACAAAGATAATTGTCAGTCTATTCACATAATAAACTATTATAAAATCGTCTCTAAATGTAAATCGTGAATTGGTAAAAACAGAACGGGAATGTACTAATTATCCATAGAATTATTTTTGGATTGTCCCGAATAATTTGGCAATAAAGGTAGACGAAATATTTCGAATTCTTGTTTTCTTGTTAACCCGTATGAATTCACCACGTTAACATGTATCAAAATATGTAAATTGATTGCTACATTGAATCTAATCTCAAATATAAGGATTAGAGGTCACCGTGATAACATAAAACCTAAATAGATTGTTTTTTCGATCCCCCTTTTGATAATGATAAGTTGGAAATAGCTGTTCATATTTCAAACTGTTCGCATCTAATAATCTTCTGGATAGTTCATTGGCCTGTCATTTGGCGACAATAATAAACCTTATATGTTTGCAGCTCCCATGAAAATATTTTTCGTAACAATGAGGAAGATTTGCATCACGTGTACTATGTAAACATCTGACTATAAATCATTTTATATACAACGGATCTATTCAAATATTGTTCAGGAAAATGCTTGTGTTATTATTCTTCGAATGGGTCAATGTATACATCCAAAAATATCTACTCTCTAGTGAACAGTTGTCTTGCTGTGAAATATGAAAAGATTCTTCCAGATGTTTGTCTTCCTTTGTTATTCTCATTATTTTTAGTGCTATTGAGTTGATTAAAACCTACGAAATTTTAATCGAGCGATCCTCAGTTCGATTAAACACAAGATTTTCGTAACGTTATCAATTTCCTGGATTTCCTGGACCTTAGTTATTGTGCGAAAACATTCGACCACACACGTGGAGTTTTAAAGTTAGGGAGACACCTTGTTTGCAGGGAATTAAATCTGTTCATACCTAAATCGCCGAATCAACTTTCAGCTCAAGGAGTATTTTTTTTTTCAAAATGCAACATTTTTTTATTGAAAACCTCGCCGATGCAGTTCTTTGCTATTCACAGATTCAACGCATTTCTTCATATTTTTGTTCGTAATTAGTAACTTGTAATCAATTCGGCAATTTTTTTTCCAGATCTAATATTATAGAAGATATTGGTTACTATTATTGAATTCGATAAGGAAATAAACAGAGAAAGAATATTTAAAGCGGTTATGGTGAATGATTTCAAACCTTGTCAATATCACGAACCTAAATCTGGAACAGACATTCGTATCGACTCGTGTTCCCACTATACGCTGAGTTCTATAATCACCAAGATGGTGAAACTAGATTTACTAGCGCCATTATAGTCGAACCAAGACTTCTTTTCTTAATGAATAGTTCCAAGGTCAAAATTGCAGATTAAAATGAATGGTCCTCAGAGAAAATCCATGTAACAATATTGAATATGGAAGTAATTACATTCCAAACTCAGTACGAACTTTCCAGAACATTTCAGAGTTATCGCTTAAATTAACTCGTTGCCGAAACGCAATTCTTCCCAATTTATTAACGTTTCCAGTTAAACGAACGTTTTGTCAACGGGAATAATTGAACACAACCGACCTCTTTCGCTTCGTGAAATATAAATTGGAACAGAAGCCTCGTGGAAATCCGCTCAAGCATATCCGGTTACCGGGATAAAAGCGAAAAAATAGTGAAGAACCTAGAAAACCGACTTCAAGTCTGCAGCTTTTGCGCGCTTGTTCACTTTGGGTTATGGCGACTTCGAAATTTAAGTGAAATATGAAAATTATCAAAAAAATATATTTTTCTTTCAATTTTTTTTTATGGATAATTCTTCTAATTGACAATGTTCATCTTCCAACCAAGTTTCATTTCGATCAGATGAATATTATTCGAATTACAAAAACCACTTGGCAGATTTCGCCCATTAACGAACTCGACCTATATATTCAGGATCAAAACCTAACGAAAAGTTTCAAGACTCTAAGTTCTTCCTTTCGAAAGTTGGAGCACACAGAATCGAATTCGACCACGACAGTGAGCCCAACCTAGTCGTTTACTACCATTTTCGGGAAAAAATTATAGACATTGTGATTTAACGATAACGCGCTGTTCCCCAGAACAAGCACGTAAAAATAGGGAGTGAAAACTGAGTAAGTATCATTGACTTTTGTCGTCGAGTTACTCGATTTTACTCTGGGAAGTAAAAGCAAATTGAGTATTGGCTCGATCCAACAGGCAACAAATTCAAAATACTGTGTTGCAACGATGAAATCTGCATTAAAGTTTTACTTCATCCTCTTCTGATAGAATATACAGATTCGAAAGAATTCATAAAAATAACAGAATTGGCGTTGTGTAATAATTCCAAACAAATAAGTTATGCGTTACAGATGCACGTAGTTCCGAGCTATGTTAAAATACGTGATTGAATAACTCGGACACGATACCTAATGAATCCATCTGCATAAATTGACTATCGTGTCCCAGGACGATTTGGCAGTTATGAAAGAAGGCCATTCAGAAATCTATTGAGCGCAATTGGAAATTATTGCCATGTTACAGCTATACACAATACATAATGCGCCATACTAATTTAACCCGATGAAATACACGACGATAGGAAGCTTAAATAAATATAAGGGTGAACTCGTACCACTTCGAACATGAAGATGAAATTAATTCAACCGAACCCATTTCCTCGAATACAAATTATAGTTTGTTTATCATGAGTTGGGGAAGATAAAATTCATTTTCCTCGTTAATTGAATCGTAATACTGATAGTTCATAAAAAAGCTCAGTTTGCTTCTCACCTAGAAAACCTAGAAAAGCACTGGCGTGAAGTCAGCAGCTTTTACGCGATTGTGAAATTTAAATGAAATATAAAAATTTCATTTATATGAGATAAATATTTCAGATGGCTGTAACACAAAAACCATTCGGCAGATTTGGTGAATTAACGAACTTAGCAGAGATATTTGACTCTCAACCAAATCGGACGCTAGGTCTCCTCCTTCGAAAGTTAGAGCACATACGGCCGGCCGGACAGAATCAAATTTAATCACGGATTCTTGTATACGATTGGTTCCAATCAAATGTTCGAAGTTCTGTATTCCACACGTGAGATGCTGTTATTGGACCTATTAATTTATATTTAATTATTTCCTGTTTCATTGCAACTTTTGCAATCGTGACTATCTTTCCTTTGTCAATTTTTTTTTTATTACAACCAAAAAGGTCAATTGTATGGCATTTTTGCAAGGGCAAATCGAATTACCGCCCTTCCCATTTAAGATTTTAGGGGATTTAGGGCATGAAAGCCGCGATACTAAGGGCGATACCTCTTCAAATTGACAAACTATACAAATCTTTCGAAATTGAAGATGAGCGTCTGTTCTTTCTTGCAATATCTCTATGTTGTATTTTTATGTACATCTTTTGTTATCGTTTTCCGGTGCTAAAGTATTTGTTTGAAATTGCATAACTTCAATAATGCTAAAAAAAAAGTTCTAACTTCCACTCTCAATTCAAATATTTGATTGGAGTACCCAGACAATAATTGAGAAAACTACGTATTCAAATACATGTAAAGGTATACAAAAATAATTAATCTGAGGCAGTTCAACTGAGTTTTTGAAATCTGCATGAACAAATTATAGAATTGATTAATCCTTATCCAGAATGTATCATCATTTTCGATAACGATTTGAAGATAAGATAAATTAAACTACATTCTATGGCATTATGACAAAGTAATTCAATGAATAATTCTGTCAAGGTGACATAGTGGATTCATTCCATTCATTCGCCTGACAAAATTCATCAGTTAAAAAAAATCCGACGTGGTTATATACAATTCTGTTTCTTCCTCTAAATGACGCAGGTTTGGCTCTAGACGATTGCATATTCGAAAATAATAAATCGACCCACCCGTAGCTGAAAACTCCATGAGAATATCACATATCGCATCGAAAACAGCAACTATTGATAACGTAAATTGCAATTACTTTTCGATACTCGACCCCGAGGTTACGTTGAACTTCGATCCAACGTAACCTCTGATATGATTTCCAACAACATGAGGTTCTTTTTGTTTCAGTTCTCTCCAAGATAAGTAATCGGAAAATGTCTGTGGTGAGATGGAAACCTTTTATCGCCTGAACCACGTCTCGACAGCTGTAAGTGGATGGATATTTGTTGCCTGCCTTTTAAGTATTGTGAACGCGGAAACCTTTCAACCTCAAAACGACGATAACTTAGAGATTTCAGACTGCCTCATCAAAGACCGTTACCTGTTGAGATGCTCAAATCGAAATGTGACAAACCTGGAAATTCCGCCCGCTGTAAACTGGGTGGAACTATACAACGTCACCATTTACGGATCGAAATTGGACGCTACTCGTCTGAGAAGCCTGCGATGGAGGTCCAGCGGATTGAGGGACATACGTGATGCCGTCGAGAATTCGGATAACCTGAACCTACTGGACGCGTCACAAAACGATATGGTTAACCTGACCGATCACCATTTCGAACACTTCACAAAACTGAATCTCATGAACCTCTCTCACAACCATATCAAAAACGTTAAAACACTAACTTTCGATGGACTGGATCTGAAAGAATTGTACCTTTCGCATAATTTTCTTATAGCCATTCCATTTCAACTATTTCACCCTATGCAAAATTTGAGAATATTAGATCTTTCGTACAACAGTATTGTTAAGATATTAGATCATTTTTTCAAGTTTAATAGATACGTCGAAATATTACATTTGAACAATAATAAATTGACGAACTTCACTTCCAACGCCTTGGCAGATTTATTGAGTCTTCGCACCTTAGATATATCTCATAATAACATTCAGTACTTCTCTAAAGGCATATTCGATTCGTTGGTCAACTTGGAGTACTTAAATGTTGGTTTTAATCCTATAGTTAATATACCGAGCGGTACGTTCAGAGGTCTTCGCAGACTTAAAACTTTAGATCTTAGCAATACCAACATCAACACCTTCCCATTCGGACTTCTCCATTTCAGTCCAGAATTAGAATCTCTTACCATCGATGGAACGAACATCGAAGAATTCCATAACAGCGAACTGCTGGGCGTGCCAAAACTACGAAAACTTTATATGAGAGAAAATAAAAAACTTAAGAAAATCGAAAGTTACTTATTCGCAGACACTCCACTGATCGAAGAATTAGACATAAGTGGAAACGGTCTGACTTTCCTACACAAGTCAATTGCAAATTTGAAGCATCTGAAATACCTCAATATAGCTAATAATCCATGGGCCTGCGACTGTCGAATGTTCTGGTTCGCACCTTGGTTAGAATCGGAGGTAACGAAAACCAATTTGAACCATTCCGAATTATCCTGCGGTCCTTATGCGTATCCTAACGATATGTTACCTACGCTGAATCATTTGAATTGTACAGCACCTCATATGGTGTTTAAAACTCCAACGATGCAGTACAGGTTGAGATCGAACGCGCTACTCGAGTGCAGGTACTCTGCGAATCCTCCACCTTCGATAACTTGGATAACCCCTTCCCGAGAGGTGTTCCATTGGAATCCAGATCCTGCCATTCCAGACGTTTTCGAGAAACACCCACATGCACACGACAGGTCTATGCTGCCCATGAGGATCATACCGCCGAGGATACAGGTCTTGGACAATGGCACTTTATTGATCAAGAACGTCACGAGAGAAGACTGCGGGAGGTACATCTGTTATGCCAGTAATCCCATCGCCAACACCACAGACAACGTCCTTCTACACATCGATCCCACTGACTGGAACTATGTGAGGATCATCAGCTTGATCGTTGGCTCGCAGTGTGCAGCAGCATTTTTAGGCCTAACGCTCATCGTTCAGTTCTTACGGTACTTGATAAGAAGGTAGGCAACCAAGTTGTTTAAACATTTATCAGTAGAAACTAACGTCATAGGACCGAATGCAATATAAAGTTGAAATTGGGACGGGGCAGATATCCAATAGTTTAGATGAAATGCCATATAATGGCTAATTGTATTGTGGATTATTAGAAAATTTAGTGAGAACAGAGTTAGTTTTTTTGTGAAGAAAAAGAACAGTATGATCAGAAGTATAGTCGTGAAATGATCACTTCATAATAGTTTTATTTTTTGTATAAAATTTGAAAATATCATTTTATGGAAATATTTGTGGTGGTACACATGAGCTTAATACTTTCATTGAAACTAGTGCGAAAAAAAGAGAAAAAGACGAAAATAATCCTGGACCCCTTCGAGAACAACACATTAAAAGCCATGCCCAAGATCAACAAGTCCCATCTAAAACTTCAAGTAATAACATAATCATTAACTAAATTAACTTTTATTGCTTCTTGCTTGCAAGAGCGGCCAGAAATAATGAAAATACTGGTTCACGAAAACTAAATCGATTTTTTTTTGTACAGATTTGGCCTGTTCAAGAACTTCTGCAGTTTTTGCAAACGAGACAAGGTTTCACCTAGGGCGAAACAAATCTACGCAATGTTAGACAACATCGAGCAATATAAATCGCAACAGTTGGAGAG
This sequence comes from Myrrha octodecimguttata, assembly GCA_958510865.1. Lineage (NCBI taxonomy): Eukaryota > Metazoa > Arthropoda > Insecta > Coleoptera > Coccinellidae > Myrrha > Myrrha octodecimguttata. The sequence continues at coordinate 64,058,045 of OY294058.1, forward strand.
ACTACGGGACAACTATGCTCAACAGGTTCGTATTGACCAATTTCCCTATTGAATACTATCTAATTCCATGTAAACACAGGTATCCAGAATCAAAGAAAACTGCAACCAGCAAATGGAATGGATTCAAAGCAGTTATCATTCGCAAACCAAACACCTAAAGGACTTCCGAGAGATTGGATCGGCGCATATAACCACACTGAGAGGACAATACCAAGATCAGGTAAGAACCAAATCCACCAAAAAATACAATCGCTCACTATTGGTCACAAAATAAATAAGTTTATCTTTTCCAGGTGAAAAAAGTAAGAGATTACTCGACGGGTCAATTGAACTGGGTCCGTGAAAATTACGTATTCCAAAGAAATAAGATCCGTAAATTCTCAGCACATAAAGTACTACAGCTGCGAGAGACTTACAAGTACCAACAGCAAACTCTGAACAAGGTGATAGAAAATCTTCCAAGTCTCTACTTCGAGAATTGCAGAGCCGGCCCATGTGGAAGAGCCGAATCTCTGGTATTGGACCGACACGAGATCGACAGTTTGGACATGTACATCAAGGCGAAGATTGAAAAGCTAGCAGAGTTGGAAGAAGTGAACACAGACGCCAACACGGAACTCAACCAGAGTAGGCTATCACTCTACTACACGCCAACGGAGAGATCCCTGACTTCCAAAATGTCTTCACCAATGAGTCCTCCATTAGGTATTCACATCAACTATATTAACGATAGGCCAGATCCGCTGAATTTGGATCAACCTTGCTCGTCCAAATCGGCCTTGATGAGAGATCTTCACTTCTCCCTACAAAATCAAGATCTATCAGACGATCCGTCGGAAGTTCCTGAAGTGAAACTGATCAATGAGAAATCTCGATCTCAGAAGAACAGAGATGCGAAGCTGAAGTTTCTGTCGGACGCTCCGGAATTTCTAGATAACGTGGACTCATCGGAATCATCAGCACCGCCTCCGTACAAAGATAGTGATTCAGACGCCGATAATGATTCTACAAGGTTAGAGACTGTATTGTAGATGTGCCCTAGTGAAGCTGTGATAATGGTATTTTTTAACTATCGCAGTGTAGAATCCGTGAGCGCTCCTTAGTGCCAAGCATAGTTCAAAGCAATCTGTTTTTTTCGTGAAACAAAATATCCGAATCTACTGAGTATATTGAGGATTTGACAGGTATAGCTATTTACCGAAACCACTAGTCAATCGAGACAAGACTGAAGAGAGTTTTCGCGGTGTAATCGGAAAGTATTCACGAAAATCTAAGTTGAATTAAATTCCAGACACTGCTTCCATTTGGATAAAAAGTCATTTAGCTTGTAAAGGTAACTTTAGGCTATTCAATGCACGCAAAATGATGCATTTCGAGAAAAATATGTAAATGGATAGTTTATTAGTTTCAATTTGGTGTTTTTTCGGTCATGAATATTATTTTTCTGTATTGCGGTATTATCTACACTGGTATAGGGACTTTAAGCGGGTACCAAATAAGAATAAACACTATTTTTCAATAAAGATTGATATATTGTTAAACGTTTGTGACTCTCTTGGTTTCATTGAGCAAGCTAATTCATGAAATGGCATTTGCCGTTTTTTTGTCCATATCGATAATCTTTCGAAGATGTTATAGGTGGATCTTTAAAAAATTTAGGTTTTTTTTTATAAGTTGTATACGTAGGAATCAATTTCGACTGTTAATATTTATATTTTTGAAACATTATAATTCTTATCCAATAAAACGTTGAATGGTTATTTTACTGTACTTTTATTTCTTTATCTGACTGAAACTTACTTTGTGAATAACAGACGGACAATCGAGAGAAATAGTTTTTTGACATCTAACACAATCGTACTGAATTGGAAAGGAAGAAAGCGCAACTAATTACATGTTACTTATTAAGTAAAGTGCTAACTATATTTTCAATTTATTCTTGAAACTTGAAGGAACCTCTAATTACTATGAAACGCCATCATTCCGCTGAACGATTTCCGGGTCATTAGAAAATTATAAACCATAATTGTGAATTGATCGAAGTTCCTATCACAAGGTTTTGTGTTAATTTTCTCCCCTAGCTAACCTATAAATGTATCGATCCATCAGAAAAAACATTTCAAATATGAACAATTTTCTTATCCTTTCATAATTTATTCACAGTAGGTTTTGAAACAAAGCTGGTTTGGTTTTCAAATCACTCAAAAAAATTGCACTTTTTGATTCTCCAATTGACGTTTGAATTGAAAACTGATAATATGCATTTCATTCTTAATTCAATCCGTTCTATAATGTTTGTTGTGTTTGCCCAGATATATGACTGAAAACACACCTCACGTATATTTCATTGTTCATCATCACTATACTCTACTATAGTATACTCCATTCAATTTTATAAACTATCCCGGTTTGCCATGATTTAGGTGTTCAAGTTTTTTTTTACTTAAAACTGACGAAGGTTGGCACTCGTGAAATATCGGCAATATCAAAATAATTTTCAGAGACGTTGCCAAATGAAAATGCCAATTTCTAGCCTCAATCCCAACATAATCATCCCGCTTGGAAACTAAAAATGCCGAAGGTAGTTTTGAAGAACCAGAGACACAAAGTATCAGGAAGTGCTATGAAAAATTGAAATCTGCTTTTTTTGATAGTAACCCTGATAATTTGGAATCAATAATTTATCACAAGCTATACAACATTTTCGACGTATGTGGGTGAAAACCCAGTGTATCGTTCACATAGATTCCCAATGACTTTGTAAGTCGAGTTAGTTTTTTCAAGGTGACACGCGTTTTGTAGTACTACTACATTTTCATACTGGAGTATTTCAAGTTGTGTAACAAGGTCTTCTGTAGACTTATTTCTTGAGAATTTCGAAAAGTAGGGAATTCTATAGGTTTGTCTATTCGTTTTGAAGTTTTAATGCAGGGTTATTTCGAGTACTTCAAATTTTTTTTCGAATGAACTATCACAAATCAACCATTATTTTTCAGTGAAATTTCAACACTAGATTCTTGATGTCCGTACCAGAAAATAGCATATCTGAATCTTCCAACCATGTTTATATAAGTGAATTCTTTCCAGAATCAACAGGGAAAAAAGTTCCTTGAACATTTGCTAGGTCTTTGGAATTATTGAATTCACATATTTTCTCAAATTCATTACTTTCCCAAAGAAAATAAACATTTTGATGTAAATAAAGATTTTGATGTAAATAAACATTTTGATCAATACTTAATTACTACGACCTCTATGTATTGAGGACAACGTTGTGTAGTTATCTGTCAGGAAAATGACTATAACCTAACATTTTCAAAATATACACGGTGAAATGTGTCAGAATGTCATGGCCAACCGGGATAGTTTAAAGTGAATGGAGTATATGTGTATATAATACTTAAGCGCCAGCATGTTGAAAGAAAGCAATAAAAATCTATCGAAAGGGGGAAGAATATAGCTGTCATCGATTATAATCAATACAAAATTGATTTTAGAAGATTTCAATAAATACCAAGTAACAAAAATAAAATATTCTAGAGAATTTTTTATGCAGAAATGGTTCTTAATATGAACATTTGAAGCGATTTCGAACTGTAATCCAAACGTGGTACTTTCTAAACAATAATTATACGGAGAGTACTCCATATTATAAAATATTTTTTTAAGTGCTTGTTCTAGGGAACAGCACGATATCATTTCGTCACGATGTCTGTAATTTTAGAATTTTGAGTCTTCAACGATTGGGTTGAACTCACTGAAGAAGAATCCGTGGATGATAGTCATTTCAATTGTCCGTGAAAATCAACAAGACAATATTCTTTTGCAAATATCAATGCCTTCTTTTCTCCATCAGTATTTTTTGTAGTGCGCTAATGCAAAAGTAGGTTTGTTCTATTGGCATGTTTCCATTTCGGCTTCCGTTTTCGTAAGACTTCACTGACGTGAAGTAGGCAGCTATTGCGCGCATGCGTCCCAGTAGCTAGTAAGAGAGTCGAAATCGTGATCCACTCCGTGTTACGGAAGACATTTTCTAGTCAGATGGAATCATTCAAGGTTCATTTCTGGGCCTAGGCCAGGACGCGTGCACACAGTAACAAAGTCTACTTACTAAGAACACACCCGATCTCCTACCACGAACCTGCTTTGAGTTTCTGAAGGATTTCTATGAAACCTAAAATAATCAGCGAAATACGAGTACAAATATTCGAATTTGTTGCCGGGGCAGTATTCCTTAAAAATAATTCATAAAATAATAACAAAAAAAAAAATGAGGAATTAACAACGAAATCTGTCGTATTTTGTTTTCGATATTTCCTGGAATGAATATCAGCTTCGAATTTGGCACATGGTTGTCACATATTAAACCAAAGGTTCGTGTCATATTTTATTGAAATCTGATGGATATTTTCAAATAATAAAAAAAAAATCTAAAATATTTTTGATTTTTTTTTAAATGTTTCCAACGGTACGATCCTAACGAATTTCGCAAGTATCGAGGACATGACCTCGAAAATTCAAATGATTATAACTCCAAAACCGCTCGTTCGATTCGGTCCATTATCAAGCTTATCCTTTACATTTTTATGAGCAACCTAATCCCATATATAAATGATTTATGGATAGATCAAGGCTACTTTTGCGATCTCTTGCAGTGGTGTTTCCTAGACAGTCTCTACTTAGAAACCAAAGCATTTCCTTCATCATTTTTAAATATGTCGTAGTTCTATTTGTTATCCTAGGCTTCAGGGAAACCCCTCGGAGTTAGGATTGGGTGTTCTGTGTAGGCTTTATTACTGTGTCCTCACGCCACTCTAGGCATAGCCCTGTTAATTGTTGACCTTACAGTGAACGGTGGCCAATACCGATCTAGAAAATTTCTTACCCAGTCCGGAATCGAACCCGAGACCTCTTGATTACGTGTCCGACGCTCTACGCACTGGGCTACCGACACATATCATCCAAGTAATCACCTTTTTCGTTAGTACTTCAACTTATAAACATATTATGACTATCATCTTGGTGAAAGCAACGATAGTCTGAAAACACGATCTTCTAGGAACAAAAATGAAAAAGAACTTGCGAACTTACCTTTTCGATGGTCCTGTTCCACAAATTGACACGGTGTCCTGAGTTTATAAGATTCTTCACGATCCCAGTGCCCATAACACCCAAACCCATGAAACCAAATGCAAGGGTAGAGGGAGTATGTACCTTGTCTTTTGAAGTATCTGCAGTACTGTTCAAGTCGGTAAGAGGCGAATCCTGAAATAAAAAAAAAACAATGAGTGTATGCTTCGGAAAGAGTACTGACATGGTGTTACTAAAGCTGGTTTAATTTTAGGGTGACTATTGGAGCATCGGTGCTCAAGTCCGGACATACATCTATTGAAGTATTAATCTATTTGGTATCGCATGAACGTGTTGGACTTCAAATTGTCGCCCATGTGGTGTTTACTGTAAGCCAGATTAGCCGTTCAGGAGAGAAAGGACAACCGTCAAACCGGCTCTTCAGAACACATAGGCCACGAGTAGTTTCGACAGTTGAGAGAGATTGGAGGACCAACAATTCGCAACTACTGCTAAGCGATACGCCCTCTGGTGATAGAAATTCGAACACTTCCAAGCTAGTAGTTGTTCGACGTGCCTGTTATTTTAACGTAATTTGCTTACCTTTTCGATTGTATTATTTCGAAATGGCATCTTTCCGAAATGGCTATTGTTGTGTGCCTCAACTCAATGTTATTCATGGTTAAAGAAGTAAGGATCATCTAGTGCCTCAAGTTCTAATTTTTTACAGAGCCAAATGAAAGTAAAGTTAATTTGGAAACAGCATTAGGCACGGAACTCAATGATGGAAGAAAGGCCTAGATTTAGAAATTGAAGATTGAAAAACAGGTCACGCAAAACATGAAAGTATGTTCACTGCACTTTTCTGAAGATGTTTATTTTCATAAAGGTAAATTACCTACAATGTATTCATTTCGAAACAACTTCATGTCATGATGTTTTTAGGTGTAAATGTAAGTAAGAGAATTTTGAAGAAAAATGCTCCAAAGAAACAACCGAGCACTTCTGCAGCTACCTAATACACATACTACACAAAATCATATTCAAAAAGAGTGATCTGGTTGAAAACCTGGCAAAAACTAGATATACTGTCATAAAATAGCCTGCATTCAGCCCTTCTTTACATCAATAAGAGTCCTTTAATTACTTATTGAGGTGCCTATTTTTCCAGAAATTCGAGTAAACTTAGATATTGGTTCATTTCGATCCACCCAGCAACATACACCGAAATTATCCTCCAGGAACGGTTTAAGGCACGATTTTATAGCGTGATCCAAACGAAAAGTTTCTTCTCAAGAAATCTTACACAAAGTTATAATAATTGCTTTAAATATTCAAGCTCTGCTTAATAGATATTCGTTCATCACTATATTTCTACGGTTTGTTTACATAAAACTACTAGTTTGGACAGGTTCCAAATTTATCCGTCAGGGCGCTGGCATCTTCGCAGAAGTTCCCAATAAGCTAAAATTCTTCGGGAAAAAGCGCTTTGGCTTGTGATTTCGTATCAATTGGGATATTTTTGACTGAGATATTTACTATTGCATCATTTAGTATTTAATGTCTTATAACAGTAAGAGCTTTACTAAACATGAGGAATTTTCCGAATAAATACAATTCTTGCTGATTGATGCTCGTTTTTTTTGCATTTTGCTGGATTTAGTAAGGCAGGTAATACAATTTAAAACCTCAGTTTTTTTCAATTAAATTCAGATATTCAAGCTAAAATAATCAACAACAAATTGATGAAAACGATCAATGAGTTGTCGAAGTATTTTCATGTGAATAGTACAATCCGGATGTGGAGAGGAACTCAACTTATCCATTTTAAAAGAGAGAAATGAGAAAATTCTATTGGTTCTAAATGGAAAAATCATATTTTCTGAATTCCTTCAATCTATAACTGCGTTTGAAAACTGAAAAATGAACAGAATAAACGTTACTTTCCAACTTGTCAGTTACCTTGGTAAAGAATATAGGGTGGGAAATAGATTCCACAATCAATAAAACTTGAATTAGATAGGATTGATTCATAATACTGACATTCAGGTATGCAATTAAATCGAATTTTGAGCTAATTTTCATGTTTAGTCGAGTAATATCCTGTTTGGTAGGGCAAGCCAAACTGTTCAAAGTATGAAATTGTTGAAAAATCATAAGACCTTAATGAGCACATATTTATTACTTGAACAAGGCAGGATTTATTCAAAATATTTCCATTAGAGTATTTAATACAGTAAAATTTTGAGCTAATTCTCACGTTATGTGCAATATTATTACCGATAATGTTTTGTTTGGGTATGCCGATTGATTCCAGGTAGGGAATTTTCTGGGAATCGTCAGTTTTTGATAAGCATTTATGTGTGTTTTTACAGAGAAAAGACTAAATCATTACTGATCGGCATTTTAGCCCGATTTGATCACCCTTGAGTCTGAAAACAAAAAACCATCCACTGTGTCAATACACTATTCCTATCTACTACAGCCAGGAATACCTGGCCGTGTCTAGGTAACAAAAAGTTATTAGCACGAGGATATCACAAAATATTTTCGAAATATTTTACCTCCATATTGAAGTAACAAGGTGCTTATATAATAAACTACAACACTCAGAAAGACGGCAAACTGAAATAACGAAAGGTCAGTTTATTTGCCTGTTTATGAATCAGTGAGTAATTTCATATAAAGTACACTGAATTTGAACTATCCTTCTCGAAAAAGAGTGAATATATCGTTCAAAAATTTCCAAATGATTAGGAAATCACGATAGAAATCGCTCTCCACCATAGTTAACAATGTATTTTAGGTTATGGTTGCTCCTCCAGTCTCTCCCAACAGTCAAAGATGCTCGTGACCTATATCTGCCCTCACAAAGACATGGCATAAGCCTTCACTCTAAATTTGTGGACAAAGAAAAACGGTACCGGAAATAGGCCTTCTATTCCTAAAGCAAAAAAACAGAGCTTGACAGATCTACCATCTAACTCATCTATCTTTGGTGGATGATGGGACTTTTTGTTTCCTTCTAGAGGTGATAAATTTTGCGAGGTCATCTCGCAGTCAAGGGACCGAAAGTAGATAGAAGTAGACAGAGGATGCAAGAATGAAGAGGTTGATCTTTCTCCTCTATTTATGGTCTAAGATGGAAGGTTTTGTTTCCTTCTAGAGATGACCAGTTTTCTGAGGTTACGCAGTTCATGTCTCTATGTATTTGAGCCTGATCAGAGAACATAGCCTGCATGAACCGAAGGCGCCTGGGATAGAATCAGATAGCACATACCCAGTCAAATGGTCCGAAACCTTCAGAATAGAATCAATGCAAGCCCAGTTAAGGGGATAACAATCACAAAGGAGTGCAGTATTGAAGTTTCAAGCGAAGTCACATACGGGCCCAGTTCCTAAATCAATACCTTGGTAGAAACCTAACAACGCTCCAAGCCGATTTTGAAAAAAATGGAAGGAAATATGCCCAGATAACAATGCTGGTACCCCATTAATAGAAACAAACCCTCTCTTGGTGGAAATTAATTTCCCACTTTGATCAGGTATGATGCGTGGGATATATTATTTGATCGGGGTCGTGTGGTTCTGTTCTATTACCATACTTATTCATGCTTCAGGAAATCGCCCATATTGTTCACAAATTCGAAAGCCTTGGTTGTCACGTTTTGGTGATTTAAAACTGGCTCGTCCATAAAATTCTTGACAATTCTGGACATTTGCCTGTTATAGGTTATGCTGTTTCCTACCCACAGAGCCTTTATATGTCATCTGCTGAGTTGCCTATGGATAAAAGAAGTTTTTTTTAGTACCGACAGTGCTCTGTCAGCAGTCCCATCGAAACACAACGCTCAGCTAGTGGAGCTGCATCAGTATCTTGATATAGGCTTGTGGGAATTTCATGAATATTTCTGCTTGTGCAAGTCCTGGAAAATTTCGCCCAGTGATTGCTCTGCAGTGGTATTCCCATGCTCTTATAAGAGTTCTGATTCAGTAGGTGTTTTGTCTGGGTTTTTTTGCGCTAGTTCATCGGCCTTCCCACTCCTTACAGTACCACAGAGCTGTGGCACCGAACAAGTCCTCTTGTTGCCTCTAGGTAGTTGTTTTATGATATAACTGCATAAGCAGGTCGATGGAGAGCTCGCTGTATATGTACGCCGTGCTCCCTTTCAGGGGTTTTTAGGCATTCTATGCGAAATAAAGATGCTTCAAGGGGTTTCAGATTGGTAACCTGATGTTACCTCCACTATAGCGACAATGAAGAAAGTACCCGAGAGGCGTTGACCTTGAACCAAAAATCATTTGAACCTGTAAAATTTTATTTTCACAACTGGCCTATAGCAACAAACTAGTTTTGTTGTGCTCACAATTGTATGCCTTTATAAAAGAAGTTGCTGGTACCTTATAAATAGAAACCAAACCATTCTTGATGGATATTAACCAGACGGGAAAGAACTCGAAAAAGATACCAAAGGAGGCCTATCGGAATTAAATAATGAAATGAAGCTGTTCGCTAGGTTTTCAGACTGGGGTAACTGCGATGTTAGACGTTTTGAAGGTTACGTGGATGAACTATCGAAACCATGCGGAGCATAAACTGCCGAATTCTATTTGTGTTGCTAACACACACATTCAAAAAATTACCTCCTCGTGCGATTATTACATAAGAAGTGGATTGAACCAACAGCAGTGAGCCGACCACCTAACTTCGACTTTTCGAGATGAATCACCATCTTTAGCCAACCTGTTTCAATAGTTCTCCTGCAAATTATCATATTTTTATGCCTTTCCCATTCTATTTCGATTCAATCATAATGTGTGCTATCACACAACACAACAAGTCGTGAATTTTGAATAATACAGTATTAAAAATGGTCAATTAGGGAAGCAAGTTCACATTGTGTGAAGAGCGCTTTCTATTGGCTTGCTAGAGAGCAAGGTACACGAAAATATAGAAAAAGTGCATATAAGCCGTTGCGTCACGGAAGGCGCGAAGTTTCGACCGTTTAAACAGCCAATATGAGGAGCCAAATTTAAAAGATAGTTTTCTCGTTGAGAATAAAATATTTTGACGACACTCGAATTTTTTCGGTATTTTTACGATATTTCACTCTAATGAACTAATATTACACAACTAAGAATATCTGTCTATAGGCCAACGAATATTCCAGCTTGATCAGAGCTGATCATCCAATCAACCAAAGCATCAACAGCGAGGAAAGGGGTTTCCAAGGAGAGTAAAGTTACTGTCGTTTCACGGTTGTTTTCGATCATCAGACCGACATAGCTTGAAAACCCCAGATAGGCTCTAGATACTTATGACCTGTTCAACGGAATGCTTCAGTAAAATAAATACACAGCGCCATCTCCCAGGAGCATCTTACGAATCCTAATCTTCGAGTGCAGAATACTTGTGGAAAAACCACGTCAACCGAGTGTTTCTTCGTCGTGGCGGTTGCTGTACAAACTGCACTATCGCAGATACAGCGACCCAAAAAGGTTAGGGGATTCGTAAGATGCTCTCCAGAGAGATAGCACTGTATGTTGTTTATACTGCAGCATTCTGTCGAACAGGTCATAATTATCTTGAGTCCTACCTGGGGGTTCCAAAGTATGTCGGTCTGGTGATCGGAAAGAACCGTTAAACTGCAGTAACCCTACTCCTTGGAAATCGATTCTTCGTAGATGCTTCGGTTGATTGGATGATTAGCTCTGATCAAGATGGAATATTCGTTGACCGAGAATGTAAGATGGTTGGGTGAGACCAAAGTGTTCTTGGAAATGAGTTTCATACTGTCAAAATGAGGTTTTTCCGCGTTACATAATGCATAATTTGACATTCGTTCAACAAAAGCTCGTGTCGTTGGGAAATATTGGAAAAATTCAACCGCGGAGATTCAAAAGATGATTATGGATCTGTGAGTATTAACTCGAAACCAAACAACCATCGACTGTATGAATGGATCTCCAGGAATGGGACACTCTAAAAAGTTCCTTTGGAACTTTGAAATTGTAAGGTCCAAAAATCATTTGGATCTCAGTAAGGACAAGTTAAGTCTCCTCAATGGTTTACTCACAGGACACTGTCGCCTGAGGAAGCACATGATGAGAACGGGCTTATCAGAAACTAACGAGTGCAGATTCTGTGTGTAAGAGGAGGAATCTCCTGTTCACCTGATCACAGAATGCCTCACCATTGTGAGCTTGCCCAAGAAATATCTAGGACAGGAGAATTATAGGAGGAATGAGAACCTAGCCTCCATGAAGCCCTCACAGATATTAGAATTCATTAGAGCTCTAGAGCCGGAGGGCGAGCTGTAGGTACAATGCGAAAACAGCTCTGACGAGGGGGCACAATGGACCTTAAGGTCGCAGTGGAATGTAACCCCTTAATAAACTATGAGTGGATCTCCCAAGATGGGCTACATCCAAACTGAATTACTCCGATATTACTGGACATGCCACCACAGTTTGTTCATCCGCATTTACTTCTATCAAAGAGTCAATCGCAGAAGACAAATAATTTTCCACCACGCTACTCGAGAAGAAATATACTGAAGTATAGCGGATGCGACAACAGAAATATCCCCACACCCTCACATTAGTGGAAGGTGGACCAATGGCTAATGTAACAAAGTAGGCATCCATAGCGGAGAACCAAATCGTAATATCGATCCGCATTGCACCACTTTGTGGTGCTCGGTAACGGAGTTGCAGATCAGCTGCCGAGAAATGGTGAAGACAACTCTCTTCATTGGACCTGGAGCTATTGGCTACCAATGGGGAATAAAAGAATGAACTTGGCTGTTACTTTTCCTCTCATATTGAATAAGCTTAATCAAAAAGGCAGTGTATAAGAAGTGAAGAAATTGACAGGTACACTTAAAGAAAATTGTTGAGTGAATTACCATCTGCGGAAGATGGGAAAGGTTTCTGATATCTGTCGCTACTGCCAGGGAGCCATTGGGACAGTCCGACATCTGCTTTGCTATTGTACAGCTGTCCATTCGAAAAAGATGGAGATCCTTGGCTCATGGTTATTAAACCGGAACAAATGGAGGAAGTGGCATCCAGAAAGATAGTGAAGTTTATTCAGACTTTAATATGTCTGAGTGGTAAATAGCACAGGGTTGCACATTAGTTCTTTAGGTTAAATTGTATAATCAAATGCAACCATCACAGGGAGCATTGCAATTACTGAGATGGCCACCTTGCGCTGTGTAACAAGTCTCAATAATAACATCATTCACCGGTATGTGCCAATATCTGTAGCTCATAGGTAGGTGCGTGGATTTCTTGTACCTTATACAAGAAACCGTGAAGTTCATTAGGAGCGAAATCTGCCATCAGCTCAGGTTACATGTTTACTGGAAATTCAATTTTTTCTCGATTTCTCCAAAAATTCAGAGATCAGAGATGAAAATGAAATGAAAAGTAATGTCAACAATCTCTCTTTCCTCAATCTTTATTCTACCATATAAACGATGGAAGTTGAAACTAAGGTTTCTCCTCCAATCTGTGACAAGAGTTGATTTAATCTTTGGTTTAAATGGTCCTGTGTTAGTTAGCTTCAACTTCTTGTACTCCCTTTGTAGCGGTGACGTAGGTTCACCTGAGGATATCATATGTGTGCAAACACCAGACATTTTTATCTGATAAGACAGTTCTAAGATTGACTCCTTGTGCTTCATATCATAAAATATTTTTCAGCTGAAATTCATTTATCCATCGATGTCATCATTCATCTATATAAACATATTAAAAATCGGGAAATCATCAGAAATTGACTACCACACATAGTGAAATTCAGCGATTCGATTCTCAAATCAAACACAATCATCTCTTCATCGTAATGACCTGCAGCTGACACAGAAGTAAAATCTGGCATTCCTCTTTCACATGGATTTTTCCCTTGTATCCTGTAACATCCGTATACCAGCAGCGCAGCATCTTCAGTCTTTGTTGCATACATAAAGTAACTTCAAAGTGAGAGAATCTTATTCCCTATTCTCGATCTGTATTTGTATCTATTCATAATAAATTGAAAGTAATAATCAATTTATGTGGTGTTAATTCATCTCGAGTCTTTTTATCGGTCGATAATTGGCTTTACTGCCAAACGTTTAAACTAACCATAGACATAGAGTCTGCAGAAAAATACAAACTTAACTTCCCTACCATGGACCATAAATAGTGTGGAGATATGTCATCCTGTCTTCTTCTGTGTGGAAAAAAGCGCTTAAGGTGAGACAGAGTCGACGCCATAGCCCCTCAATTACATAGAAGATAACAAATATAACAACTTTCATTATCCATGATGATAGGTCTGTCTCTTTCTAGAGGTGACCAACATTGCGAGGTTACTGAGGTGTCTATATTTGATTGACAACCAACATGGACTCAGCTTCAGGTCACTTTTAAAGGGATTCAATTGAAATCTACATGTGAGAGATTTTTTTTCCAGGGCTAAAAAGGATGGAGCTAGAAGAGGCATAAAACCTTCAGAATGAGTAGAGACTCTTGAAAAGAGGATGGAGTAAGAACAGAAATTGCATATTTTCAACATGTAAGTTTAAATCCTCTGTCTTTTAACATTCCGTCCATGGTATGTTAGGTATCTGTTGCCCACGCACCTGCGCACTGACGTAAACGTCAATCACAAGTCAAAATTTTGAGGTTATATCTAATGAATAAGATTTGAGTCGAAACTGCAAGCAACTACGTTCATAGTAAGATAGGAATTAGTTCATAGTATTTTCTTTTGGAATATGAAAAAATAGAAAAGATTCAACAGGTGCTCAACTTATACAGTACTGATTTCTGCTTATGTCATGAGGTGGTTCATTTCTTTTCTTGACGTTTAAAGTTGTCTACATTTTCAAACAATAAATGCATGAAATTGAGCTGACGAAATCTCTTTATAATCTCTCTAAGTTTTCAGATTGTGGAAGCAAGTAAAATTAGAAAAATTAAATCTCATTTTTGATTCGAACTGATAAATCCTCTCATATAAGAAAACTATTTCAGGTTTCATATATTCATCACAATTAACACAATAGATATAAGCCATTTCAGATGGTTTCATTATAGTTTTCAAACAATTCAATAACTTACTCTGTCACTTGGAGCTGGTAGATCAGCAAGTTCTTCACTCAAAGTGTGAGAACCATTTTCTTCAAATTTCGGGGAAGATCTTGGTTTCTTAACATGGGTGTTTGGGCTATTTACTGCAGTTTCTTTGGACATCCTTTTCACAGCCTGCCGAAAAAAAATTGTAAGTAGGGATAATAAAATATTTTTATGGTCACTAACCTTTTTCGGTTTTTTTGGACTTTCTTCTTCAACTTTATCATCAACCACTGCAGGCATTTCTATTTCATACGTTGGATCGATCTGTAATGAAAAATCAAATACTAAAATAATTAGCTCTTCTCAACATAATGGAATGAAAATTGACCAAATGTTTTTTGATCAGGAAAAATCTCTTAGCATATAGCTTAGTTTATATAATAACCCAAATCAACAACTTCCTCAGAAACTCAGATTTCATCAAAATTGATACACCACCAACTTTCCTGATGGAAAACAACCCTGACTCTACACCAGATTTGCTATTGTGTACAAGAAATATAAGAGACAATATCCAAAACGTAACCGTAACCCCAGACTTACGATCAAACCACCTTGGAATTGAATTCTCACTGGATACAAAAAAAGAACCTGAAGAATACATTCACGAGACCAAATTTCTTTGCGAAAAATGCAACACTGAAGAACTGAATAGAAAAATGCTTGAAGTAATTGAACCCCAAACTGAAATCACTCCTGAATACATAACCTTTTTCCACAACACTATCAAGAATAATAACAGAGGAAACACCGACATTCGAAAAACAGTACTTCAGGCAAACTCTCCCTCCCTACATTATAATGTTGATACGAGTCAAAAAACAATTGTATCGTGAATATCAGACTAACCAAGAACCAAGTCTAAAACGAAAATGCAATGAACTGAACAAGGATATTCATAACATGATCTTGCAATTCAGATCCAATAAATATCTAGAGGCTTGCGAAGAAATTGAAGGGCAAAAAGGCAGGACATACTGGAGAATGATTAAAAAACTTGCAAAGTACACAACCCATCAACTTTCTCCAATTCAAGTCAATGGGGAAAGTCTTACCAAGGATAGAGACATTGCTGATGCTTTCGCAAAACTCTTTGAAAGGCTGTATAGAAGATCCACAAAAAAAGAATTCGATGAGGAGCATAGGAAACAAATTGAGAATTGGTATGCGAATGACTTACCCCACATTCCATCAGAGGATATATCTGAGCCCATAGTAGAGGAAGAATATTATATGGCATTAAACCATGGGAAGAACACAACACCTGGCTATGACAACATACCAAGAAAAATATTGCGAAATTTACACCCATCAATTCACAATGTTATAATCAAAATCTATAACTACTGCCTCTCACACTCTCTCTTTCTAAATGAATGGAAAAGAGGCATTTTGATTACCATCCCCAAGGCAAAGACAGATCATTCCAACATAGAGAATTACAGGCCTATCACACTTCTACCTACATTAGGAAAAAATTTTGAAAAAATATTGGGAGAAAGAATATGCAAAGAGATAGGAAAACCCATACCAAAATATCAATTTGGATTCAAATGAAGACATCGACCATCCACCCCTTAATTGTACTCACTTCAAACATTCAGTGCAATAGGAAAATGGGAAATAAAACAGCTGCTATATTTATGGACATACAAAAAGCCTTCGATAGTCTCTGGCACGCTGGTCTGATCTCCAAGCTTTTCCATCTAAAATGCCCCATCTATTTGAAAAAAGTCCAAAAAGCACTGCCGTGAAGGCAGCAACTTTTGCGCGCATGTTCAATGTATACTCCATTCACTTCTATAAAGTAGCCCAGTTGGCCATGATTTAGGTCTATCATGTTTTTGTAACTAAAACCAAGGCAGGTTGGCGCTCCTGAAATATCGACAATGTCAAAATAATTCGACGCGAGGTTGCCAATTTCTACTCTCTTTCAATAACAAATAACAATTCAGCTTCAGTAGGTAGTCATGTTTGAATTGAACAAATTCCCTAATGAATAATTTCAAAAGTTATATATTTCGTGGAATTGTTTCGATAGGAAGTAGTACACTGAAAATGAACTTGGTATATCCTATCTTGGCAGAACATTGAAATTTTACGTATGAAAATAACATGAATTATACAATATCTCATTCAGTTCTATTTTTTCTAATATTTAGGAATTGTTTTTTTCTGGAAATTGAATATTTGACTTGACTTCAAAGTATGTACATAAAACATAATTCCATATCTTGCTTTTGACTCGAATACTGAATGATAGGTAGTTTACATGGAGAATTCATCCAGATATCTTGTCATTACAACCAATGATAATAGACTGAAACTAAGCTGTATGTATCCCAGTTTAGAAATATGTTGATCCAGTGTATCATTCACCTAGATTCCCAAGAACTGTTAGTTAGTCCTTTTGAGGTTAATTGTGACACAGGTTTCGTAGTACTACTACATTTTCTTACTGGAATATTTCCAGTTGTGCAACAAGGTATTTAAATGACTTCTGTGGGCTTATTTCTTGAGAATTTAGAAAAGTAGGGAATTCCATAGGTCCGTCCATTCGTTTAGAAGTTGCACTGCCGTGTTATTCGAGTACTTTCATTTCTTTTCGAATGAACTATCGCAAAGTAACGGACTGCTCTATCCATCATTTTTCAATAAAATTCCAAAACACTCTATTCTTCATTTCCGTACAAGAAAAAAGCATAACTGAATCTTCCAGCCATGTTTATATACGTGAAGTATTAACAGAGAAAAATGTTTCGTCAACATTCGCCAGTTCATTGGAATGATTGAATTCACATAATATTTTCTCAAATTCATTACTTTCCCAATGTAGATTCACATTTTGAAAAATAAGTAATTACTACGACCTCTTCGTAGAAAGGACAACGTTGTGTAGTTATCTGACAGGAAAATGACTATAACCTAACATTTTCAAAATATACACGGTGAAATCTGTCAGGATGTCATGGCCAACTGGGCTACATTATAAAAGTGAATGGAGTATAGATGACCGCTTCAGCAACGAATTTGAACGTGCGCGCAAAAGCTGCTGCCTTCACGGCAGTGCTTTTTGAAATTTTTTTCTGATAAATTACTGGATTTCAATTCGATCATATCTGTATTTTTGGACATATTGGAAAAAATAAAATTTTGAATGGGTATATCTACGGAATCATTGGGCGGATTTTACCCATTCACGAATTCGACCTTCGTAATTAAGCCCCAAACCTACTCTACAAATATCGAGTTTCTAAGTCGTTTCTTCCGGAAGTTATTTGTTTACGGTCAGCCTAACGGCCGACTGCGTAAACACAATAACTTCCGAAAGAAACAACTTAGAAACTCGATATTTGTAGAGAAGGTTTGGACCTTAATTACGAAGGCCGAATTCGTGAATGGGTAAAATCCACCCAATGATTCCGTAAATATACCCAATCAAAATTTTATTTTTCCAATATTTCCAAAAATACAGATCAGGTCGAATTGAAATCCAGTACTTCATCGAAAATAACAGTTCGAAGTTCCATACAGAATTTAATGAGGATGATATGATGAGAAAATCATAGAAATTTTTTTTTCAAATTGTTCTAATAACACCATTATCACGAAATTTTGCATAAAGTTGTCTTTCAGCATCTTAAAACTAGCTGTGAAGTTTAATCAGGACTGAATCAGTATTTCTCGAGTAATACCGAAAAAATCAACGATATCGAGAAGAAAACCTCGAAATTTGACATATTTTTTCCCGATATCTCCAAAACTTATGATCGTATCGAACTGAAATTTAGTACACTGCTGTGAAATTAGAAGGTCAAAGTGTGAGTATAATTTTTTTTAGATATGATTAATGGTTTCCGAGAACAAAATTTTTTTGTAAAAAAATTTCTAAAAAAATTTTTTTTTTCAATTTACTGACAATATGATCTTGACGAAATTTGGCTCAAAGTTGCGCGTCGTTATACTCCACCAAGCTGCCAAGTTTGAATCCAATCGCTTGAGTAGTTTCTGAAATAAAAAATAAATAACTTCAAAACTTCAAGTGCCTATAACTCCGAAACTATTCGACCGATTTGGCCCATTAACGAACTTAACCGCGGCATTCTGATGCGCAACCTATCCTGAAAGTTTCAAGTAGCTAGCTTGCTTCTGTCGACAGTTATCGTGTCTACGGACGGCCGGCCGGACAGAATCAATTTTGACACCGGATTCGTCATCAGTGAGTCCAACCTAGTCGATTGAGACCATTTTCGGCTCAATCATCCAAAATTACAGACATTTGGACAAAACGATAGCACGCTGTTCCCCTAGAACATGCGCGCAAAAAATGATAAGTAATTTCCTTCTAAACAGAAAATTACAGGTACGATTCAAAAATGAAGTATCGGAAGAATTTACACCAACACAAGGCCTACCACAAGGCTCGCCGCTCTCTCCGCTGCTTTACAATTTGTTCTGCTGCGACATGTACAAACAACACAAGGACAGTAACAAGAACATCAACAAGCACGCATACATTCTTCAATTTTCTGATGACACAACATTGATATCGCACCACAAAACATTGAAAGAATGTATGAAAGCACTACAGAAGTTGTCAGATGTCACGGTGGCATGGATGAGACGTTGGAGGATACAACCCAACCCAGCAAAATCCAAATTCATCATCTTCAACCACAAAATCAACGCCAACTCTCCCAGTATAAAACTTGGAAGTGACAGAATTACTCCAACAGATTCATGCAAGTACCTGGGCATGCAGATTGACAACAAGTTGAACTTCAGAGCACATTTAAAACTTCAAAAGAAAACAGCTATCACACGAGCGGGACATCTTAGGTCTAACTTATAAAAACAAAGAAATCAGCAGTAAAACAGCAAGTATGATTTACAAAATGATATGCAGACCTTTATTGGACTATGGACATACAGTATTTTCAAATACAACAAAAACAGCTCTAAATATAATTGAGGTGGCGGAAAGAACTTGCTTAAGAAAAATCACAAAACTGAGACATCCCAACAATCCACTCTATAACCCATCCAATCAACTTTTATACCAAATAACGGAAATTGAACCAATACTGGAAAGAATGCAAAAACTCAGCAAGAAATTCATCACAAACCAAAATAACATCAACCTAATCGAGCCGTTGTTACACCACTACAATAGAGAATCTACGTCAAAGGCAAAGTTGCCAGCTTAGCCACATTTCGAACATCTGAAATCCCTAGAATAATAGTCGTTATTGTTCAACAATATATAATAATTTCTAACTGAATTGTAATATAAAATTGTATATAACTGGCTGGAAGACTGCGGTCGATGGCCATTTGATTGCAAGATCAGTAAATTTAGTTTCTCTCTCTCATTATAAAGGGTTTTTCAACAAGAACTTTGTTTTTCAATGTGGTAACACCGGCACTACATGACAGTTTTGACATTTAGTTTTTTGACGTATTCGCAGTATATGCTTTATTGATGAATTTCTCCATAAGTGTGTTCAACTTCATCATAAAGGTTTTGTAATAAAACACACTATAAAAAGGTTATTCTATTGGCTATCGATTTCGGCGTTACGCCATCATCAGGCCAGCTGAAAAATACAATTAATGTAGTTTTACATATTCTACATGTGGTTCGATTTTTTAAATGTCTCTCAAGTAAAAACAAACACAATAAAATACAACTCTTTCTCTCGAAAATCTAATTTCTTAATTATTTGATTTTTTTAGGTTAGGTTAGAGGTATGCTCACCGTCTCTGTAGTATATAATTTTTTAAAACAGTGCATAAATTGATCTGAATTATGCTTTTTCTTCTTGATAAAGTCCAAAAATGAAAAATCCACAATCAAAATGAAATTTCTTTGTTATAATTTTTCGTTGTTTACTTTTATGCGTCGTGAAAACTTCTCTAGAAGGAATTTCAGAAGAGGAAACAGGAAAATCGAGGTGGGGGAAGTTAGTCGATGTGTCAAGAGCTATGTAGGAGGCGGGAAGTTTGAAATAGTCAATGGTGAATCTATAATCTTGAAAATGTTCATGTTTCCGTCGAAATCCGAGAGGTCATTCAAAAGATACTGGTTGTTTTTATGTTTGATAATTTCATGTTGTTCAAGTAATATGAGTTTACCAAAATTATTTCCCTTGTGTAATATCTCTAGGTTGTCCAATGTATATGCTTTGGCAATTGTTACAATGAATTCAATTTCGCTCGAAAATCGCATTAAAATAATTCAAATCCACTATGAAAATGGTCGTTCTATTAAAGTTACATTTCGTAAAATTCGTGATATTTTCGGACAACATAAACGTCCTTCTGAGACCGCTATCAAGCAAAATTGCCGCATTTGGGCTTCTGAAAATCCTAAAGCAATTATTGAGAAGCCTTTGCATGCTCAACGTGTCACTGTGTGGTGTGCTATGTGGTCTGGGCCGTTTTTTTTTCGAAGATGAGGCTGGAAATGCGGTAACAGTCAATGGATCACGCTATCGCGAGATGTTAACAACTGAATTTTAGCCTATTATTGATTACATGGATGTCACTGAAATGTGGTTTCAACAAGACGGTGCCACATGTCACACAGCCAATGAAATGATCAATTTATTGCAAACCAAATTTCCCGATCGCATAATTTCGCGAAATTCAGCTGTTAAGTGGCCGGCCAGATCGTGTGATTTAACACCACTGGATTATTTTTTGTGGGGCTATGTTAAAGACAGAGTTTATACGGAGCCAATCGAATCGATTGCAGCCTTAAAACTCAAAATCCGTGAAGTCATTAACGAAATAGACCCTCCATCTTGCCAAAAAGTGATTAAAAATTTTGATGACAGAATCAACGTCTGTCAGCGTGGTCGCGGTGGACATTTGTCAGATATCATTTGTCATTCATAATTGCCGAACTTTTCTCTTTGTAATACAATAAAAATTTTATTCATTTTCCACTAAATTCTTTGTTTTATTTTGTTTTAAAAAACAAAGTTCCTGTTGAAAAACCCTTTATAAGTTTGATTGATAGGCTCAATAGTGAAGAAACTTCTGCTGAAACTTTTGAGTAACATGAGGGACCCCCCAAATAGTAACCAAATCCGATAAATATTTTACCACACTCTACATCTTCAAATCATTTGTAAACAGCAGAAAACGATTTTCGTGAAGACAATTATCATTAATAGATAAATTAACAATATGAGGCCTGAAGAGAACCCTGTTGGGACCTGGAATGACTCAAAACCCATAAGATCCAAAACTTCGCATGTAAATAATTGGAAACGTTTACAAGTAAAACTTCTCAAACAACAAATAAGCCTGCCAGAATTGAATTCTAAGTACATTGTGAATAGATTATTGAAGTAGGCTCATTCATAATGAATTATTGAGTAAATTGAGAATCTAATAGGTGGACAACCTTTAATGACTTTTTTAACTACAAAAATTTGATGATTGAAACTTTTTGAATCAGTAGATCACATATCCAAGCACCTCTGAATATCATATTGCTACTTGTAAGAAATCAGTGATCAGTGATCAGGATGTAGTTTTCAGAGCATTATAGAAAACAATCCACACTAGGTCCGCAATGAAGCATCTACTACTTGTCTGTTGACTGAATAAATTGCTGGTCGTTTGCTTCACCTATGCTAAGAGAGTCATGTGTAATTCTGAGGCAACTATCAACTTCTCAAACAGATACGTTTCCTGTCCCTATATATTTGTCTATTACCCTTCTTCAACCTCTGGGTATTGAAGGTTTTGGATTTCTCAAATATTTTGCAACTAACTTGCTACTTTCAACATACATCAATTTCAAGCTATGGACCAAAAGCTCCAGTCATAGTTACAGTTATCCAAACTGACATATAGGCAAAGGATAATCTGTCAACTATGATAACCGTAACTAAAACCGGAGCTTTTGGTCCATTACTTGAAATCGCTTATAAATATGCAGTTCTGGCTATATTCAGAGTTATAGGACATTATATGGTGTCTTTTTCCACCAGAGGGACAATCCCTCACCCATTTTGAAAACTCCGAATTATCAAACCTACAATGTTCGAAAGTAACATGCTTAACTAAATTTCGAAATGAAATTTGGCACTGACGCAATTTGATTACAATAAATCCTAATAAATTTCGAGAGCTTATGCTAGACATATTTTTGACAGAGATACTGAATTTTGCCTTCTGATTTGAAATACGACTTCAATTACACGATGAGAATCGGGAATTTGCGACAAAATTCTATGCCGTAGAAAATTCCATAGAACAACTGGTGAAATGGGTATTCAATAAAATCTTAATGGTTGAATCATGTAATGAATATAATTAGAGGAAAACTAGCATTGTGTAGTGGTTAAAAGATGCTTTATGGACAACTCAATAAAAAATTTTAATAGAAAAAAAATTGACCTGATCGTAGGAACTTTCTTGGTTCATATCTTTGAAACATAGATAGACTGTATTGAGTTTATAAAACAATCAATATTAGCAAGACCCAAAACTTTGTTAATTTCACCTGCGTACTAAATACTTGTACTGAAACCTCTGATATCTACCCTTACATAGTCGGCTAAATCTAAAAAACCATAGGTTTCTTCTTTTTGATCCCGATCTATTAAGGTTCACACCATCCACATCTTCAATCAGTTTCGAATAATTATTTTGATAAATTTCAATAGTATGTATATAGCTCACCTTTTTCCTTTCGATAAATTCTTCTATTTTCTCCAATGCTTGTTTGAATCCTCCAGTCTTAGCTCCAGAGGAAAGTTTCTCCTTATAGGCAAGGTAAGATTTGATCTGATCAACTTCAATCCAAGCACTTAAAAATATCACATGATGAAATTTAACACAACTACTTTAACATTGCAAATTTATGTTGAACTAATACATTATATCAAGGAATATCAGGAAATAATACCGACATTCATATCAGCAGACACCTGTCTTGACTCTATACAAAAAAATCATACTTATAAAGAAATTTGGTTCCGTTAGACTAACAACTCTAACTTTACCTACAGATGCATATATCTTCGAATGCGTGAAAATATAATTCTTCCATATTTTCATAATTTCGAGGAATATACTCTTCGTGAAGTTCAAATGAATATAAGGAAATAATTCTATTAGAAGACACATTCACTAATATTTTATGAAATTTAGAAATAAATAATCTTCTGTGAATACGATATCCAAATAGACACGACATTCGTGCCAACAGGCAACTGTCTTGACTGATAAGAAAAAACATACTTTGAAAGAAATTTGGAAATTGTCGTTACTCTAAGTCTACCCACAGTTGCATATATCTTCGAATGTGTGAAAATATAATTTTTCCATATTTTCTTCCTTTCTTGCAAATTAATAATCTATATGACAAGGATGTTTCAAAATAGAGATATCGAGTTTACTATATTGACTTCATACCTCAGAAATCATTCAAAGTTCCTTAACTTTGAATAAAAGTCCCGTCAAATTTCGTAAACATTGTGACGAATACAAATACTCACTAATTTTCAGATCCGAAAAAGTAGATCCACTGACAATTTTTCTTAGTGCCCTTCTTCGCAGGGGGATTCACAACCTGAAAATTATCACTTTTAGCAATTCAATACAAATATTAGGAGAATGTTAAATTTTATAAGGAATAGAGGTTAGTTGCGCTGGGACACGAAGGATGTATGTAAATAAACGACGACGCGCGCAAAGGAGGGAATAACGGTTAGGTTGAATCGGCTTCACTTACTTGAGCGGGCCAAGGTGGGTATCCTTTCATTTTTGCCCTAAAAATTTTTTTTCATTAAAATAACGGTATCGCTTAATAAGTCAATGAAAAAATAGGTAGTTTCCCAGTTTGAACACTCACCACACAAGATCACCTATTTCAAATTTGCTCGACATGATAACACTTCTCTCTAAGACGGCTTCACTCAAACTGAAGTTAAATAATATTTTTATTTGCCTTGTTGCCGCTCTGTTGTCGCGTGCTTTCGATTTTGCGCATAAATGCGTTTCATAGAACTAGGTATCTTTGTGATTTATGACATATTACCACAGATCAGATGGTCGATTTTCTTACTTCTGTGAACTTAATAAAATCAGTTACCGCCAACAAAACCATGATAAACTGTACAATGAGAAGTTTATATTCCTTTCAGTTTTTACTCATGGAATATATTTCGATTGGCATACTTTTTACATATTTCAGTTTCCATCGAACTGTCAAAACATATGTCATATACATTTTTTTCCCTCTTCCTGTCATCTCGATCGTCGATGTCACTCGTGTCAGAATTTATCAATTTTTTTTGGTATTTTTGTTGTACCCGTAGTTTTTCTGAGTGAAATGGCATAGTGATTCATTCATAAAAGTCAGATAATTCAGTTTTATTACAAGAAAATTCCTGTATTTGTGAAGATCAATGATCGGATCATTCATGCTAATGCTACCATAATTCTATGAAAAATGCGTTAATAATCATTACTTGGGGCATGATTAAACGATGAGTAGCTTGTCCATTCTTCAATAATCACCGGAAGTGCTGAAAGCTGAGAAGTGAACTTTGAATTAGTCATTAATCAAGTCGATCAATTGATTCAATGATTTTTTAAGGTGCTGTTATTGAGTGCAAGTGCTTACTATTTTTAGTTCAGTACAATCGAGATGCTCCGCCAATATTTCAAACATTACCATATCAAGTTGTAGCTTCTGTAAAAACTATGATGTCAACTAATTTTCAAGCCTTCGTAAGGCCCTGATGATAACTATATCGTCTCTTACTAAATCGAAACTGAAAATACAAATGCCCAAATATGGATGAAGGAACTTTGAATGATTTACTTGAATGCTCTGTTTGTTTGGAGCGCTTAGATACTTCCAGCAAAGTTCTTCCCTGCCAGCATACCTTCTGTAAAAAATGTTTGGAAGAAATTGTTCTGAAACACAAAGAATTGCGATGCCCAGAATGTCGGGTATTAGTAACTACAAAAGTGGGTGATTTGCCACCTAATGTTCTGTTGATGAGAATATTAGAAGGTATGAAAAATGCCCCGAATTCTCTCAGACAGAGAAATATTCGCAGTGGCCAGGTTCAGAATAATGTGGTACACCATACTGTTCAACCACCTGTTCATACTATTCCTGAGCACATTATCTCACCAAGTAAGCTAAGTGCTGTCCATGTCAACCATCAACCTTATGCAAAAGCTCTGTATGATTACACACCAAGAGAAGTTGGGTAAGAAAGCTATAGGATGAGTTTTTCACTACTATCAGCAGGATTTTACAATTGATTGTGTTCCATTGTATTTTTAGAGATTTATCCTTTAAAAGGGGAGATACAATAATACTGAAGAGAAGGATTGATAGTAACTGGTACCATGGGGAGTGCAATGGCCAACAAGGTGTCTTTCCTTTAAGTTATGTGCAGGTATTGTTGAAATCAATCATATTTTCTTTGATCAACACAATCCATTCATTTCTAGATGGTCACTCCTGTACCAAGTCACCTTCCCCAATGCAAAGCTCTCTATGATTTTCGAATGACAAATGATGAAGAGGAAGGTTGCTTGATCTTCAAGAAAGGTGATATCATCAATGTGATACGAAGAGTTGATGAGAATTGGGCAGAGGGTAAATTGGATGGAAAAATTGGAATTTTTCCCTTGGCTTTTGTTGAGCTGAATAACTTGGCAAGGTCGCTCATGAAACTTTCTATCAAGTAAGTTTTTGATCTTTTTTCATCACATAAGTATGGTTTTGATATTGTTGAAACAAACCTCCAAAGTTAATTCTTTTGTTTTCATTCTAAGCCAATTAATACTTGCAGTGTACAACCCGGACCATCTAAAGTAGCACCTCCAACTCCTACAGCTGAAGAGAGTGGTACTCCATTAATACCCACTGATCACTCAAAAAATGTAGTATCTCAGTCGAGAGGTAACCCACCTTTAACTGCTTCGAAAGCACTGCCAACTTCAGATTCTAGTTCAACTATAAGTTCTGGAAGCTCCTCTACTACTACTCCGAATGTCTCTTCAAGTAATACATCTTCAAGCTCAAGCACAGCACCTTCTTCACCAGCGTCACCCCCATCTAGAGCTCAGGGCACTCCCAACAGAAATTGTATTCCGTATGTAGTTTTATGTTTCAATTCCCCATTATTTGAATTAACAAGGGTTGTTTCAGTAGATTGAAAATTAAGATATTTCAGTGAAAATCCAATACTGTTCTTTTATTTTCCATTTCATAAAAATCTTGACAATGTATTTTATGCGGATTTGTTCGATTTCGAGTGCGTCATCGAATAGAGCAGGTACAAAACAGGGTGAGTCTTTGACCTTGCAGAATATTTTAACAGAAGATTCCTGAAGCCAAAAGAAACACTTTTTTCCCTTACCATTTTTTCCTTTTCAGCTTGATTCGTAAGATACAGACTGTTGAAAATCCATAAAAAAATTTAATTTTCGATTATATCTCGCGAACGATCTCACCGAATGAGATGATTTTTGGAATATAGTTTTTTATTGATACGATGAATGTTCCTGGATTACAAAATTTCATCCACATCCTCCAGTTTCTTTAATATGACCATAACATTTCATAAAAATACCAGAAATTCAAAGAATCCAACTTTTAAAAATAATTTGAATGCTATTCAACGAATTTTTGACCATTTTGGAAAGTAAAAGTATTCCTTATTTTTTTTCGTATGATGCGCCGTTTTCGAGTAATATGAAATTCAAAAATGAAATATATCTGTGAAATTCCGAGAATTGGGTACTTTGGCTGATTGCAACTCTGTTCACAGAATTCAAATTTGCCGCGTTGCCACGTCTAAAAGTTGAGAATGGATTCATAGATTTATAGTTCAGTTCAGAATCATAGACTATACGAGTGTATACATAGAATTAGCATATTATGTGTTGTTTGATTTCGAAGAGTTTTTTCTTTATGTTCGTCAATTTGGCAACGTTTGTACATTCATAGATAAATTAGGTACATCTGTTTTATTTATTTATGAAAAGTTTGAAGGGGTTATGTCTGAATCTGATAATTCTTGGAGAAAATGAAATAAACAAAGAAAATTAATAATTACAAATTGAAGATGAATCTCAAAGCTAATATGAGTGATAGCTAGATGAATTCCTCATTATCGAAAATGAAACCAGAAGAAGAATATTCAACTTTTATCGCCCACGAAATTTGGAATACCTAACTTGTTTATTGTACTATAAATACAACTTTTTTCACCAACTGGAATGTAAAAAGTAAGTTGACGCTTGTTTTCATAACAGAGTTGCTTATTTCGAAGATTTGAATGGTATATCTTAGGCTTGGAAAAACTTCAGTGTTCAGGTTTCCAGGGGCGGCTAGCCTATTATGAAAATTTATAATGCCTATATCTTTTTATCTAGGCCGAATCGGAAAAAATGGTAGAGGACAAATGTGTTTCTTTCAGCTTCAAGAATCTTCTGTTAAAATATTCTGCAAGGTCAAAGACTCACCCTGTATAGCCAGATTTCATGTATTACTCAAAAATGACAAAAAATAGATTTAACAATTTTTTATGTGAGCTCCTCAATTACACTTCGAAAGTGTTTGTATAGCAATCTATGAGGAAATGAACTCTGATTCGCTTTGAATGCCATGCGACTGAATAATATAATTTCAAGTTTTATTTCTTGAAGCTTTGGAAAATAATCTTCAATTACCCAGTTATATACATTTTAGTTTGAAATTGCCAACAGATATAAGATGGCGTCTATTGTTAATATTTTGAGTTCAGTGGAAATTATGTGGGCAATAACTGTTATTTTATGAGATATTTTAGGTTTTCTCTGTTTGAGCATTTTCAACACCTCATGCCTAAATTTTCATCAACACTTTCAATATCTCCTCTCCTTACAGGATACCTGAATTCATTGGTCGTTCAAGTGCCACAAGCACCCCACAAAGAACATCCCCTGGATCTCACCCTCTACCCCATTCTAAGGAGAAAAGACACAGTTTCACAGGACTCTCTCATCCTCAACAAAATCCTCATCGTCTCTCTGGCGAGATCACTGAAAACATTCTGGTATCTCCACTGAGAAGAACCAATGACGAAGCTCAGCTGCCAGCCCCATACATAGCGTTGTACCCTTACAAACCCCAGAAACCAGACGAGTTGGAATTGAAAAAGGGTGGTATTTATATGGTGACGGACCGTTGCCAAGACGGGTGGTATAAGGGCACCTCTAACCGCACCCAAAAATGCGGGGTCTTTCCCGGCAACTACGTATCTTTGGCGCACGGCTTGACAGCGGCCCAAATTGAGTCAAAATCATCAGTAAGTCGCATCAGAAGCAACAAAAACGGTTTGTCGAAAAGCTTGGGGGCCCCGCCTGAGCTTCCTCCACGTGCGGTCAGTCCCTCTGTCGCCCCCAGTATATCGTCGAGCTGGCATGGGCAGCAGGAGGGCGTGACTGTACCTTTGGGACGAAGTACAAGTGCCATCATGCCGAGCAGCGCTCAATTTTTGGCTTCTGCGAGTTCTACTAAAAGCACTGATAAGGTTTGTGTGTGTGTTTTCCACCTAATACTCGAAATCTGGGTTCATCGATGTTGTAGAACCTTGAATTACTTTTCCCTGTTTTCGCGTGGGAATAGGCGACTTCGGCCCAAGTTGCCAACCCACAATTTTCTTCAAAAATTTACTATCACTGGGGAACGGGAATTTCAGGACAAATTCGACATAAGGTTCGCATTATTTATAAATAACCGTAAAACATGCCTCGGCTCTTAAACCAGATAATTCCTTCCAAATATAGGTTTTTGTTAAGATCGTCCCCGATTGGCTGAAATTTAAGTTGGGATTCCTGTTTTCATGCAAACAGTGTCAATTTTCATAGGATGCGTTCTGAAAATCAACTCTGTTGTTTCGGTTGCCGATTTTCCGCTCCGTAAATATGAAATATTCGGATGGTTCCTGGAACAAGCGCGTGAAAAAGGTTATTTACGGAATCTGGTTGATGAAAATGCGGTCGATTTACTGTCACCAGAACGATTTTCTATGGTAAATATCCATAGCATAGAACAATCTATGTTTACTTTAGGTTTGTTTTGGTTCCGAGTTCAGAACCACAGACTATTGGTCTATGCTAGAACCGTCCTGAACAGATCTGAACTCGGAACCAAAACAAACCTAAAGTAAACTAGATTGTTCTATGCTATGGATATTTACCATAGAAAATCGTTCTGATGACAGTAAATCGACCGCATTTTCATCAACCAGATTCCGTAAATAACCTTTTTCACGCGCTTGTTCCAGGAACCATCCGAATATTTCATATTTACGGAGCGGTAAAATCGGCAACCGAAACAACAGAGTTGATTTTCGGAATGTATCCTATGAAAATTGACACTGTTTGCATGAAATCAGGAATCCCAACTTAAATTTCAGCTAATCGAGGACGATCTTAACAAAAACCTATAGTTGGAAGGAATTATCTGGTTTGAAGAGCCGAGGCATGTTTTACGGTTATTTGTAAATAATGCGAACCTTATCATGTCGAATTTGTCCTGAAATTCCCGTTCCCCAGTGAAAGTAAACTTGCTAAGTAAATTGTGGGTTGGCAACTTGGGCCGAAGTCGTCTATTGATCAATTAAAAATATTCTGTGGTGCCGAATGTTAAGGTGTCGTAAGAATACTAGTATTGTTACAGATTTTCTTTCGGCGTAGACTGCGATACTGAATTTGAGATTTTGCTCCAGTTCATTCTTATTCCTATAGAGGGCGAGGAATCACAGCTGAATTTTTATTTAAAGTTTCCCTTCATTTTGACATTAATCCAACCTCAAATTTGCATTCGACGAAGAAATGAGCGCTATAAAAATCTATCATCTATTTCAAGCGATGGACCAAAAGTTACGGTTATCCGAACTGACATATAGGCAGAGGATAATCTGTCAATTTGGATAACCGTAACCATAACCGGAGCTTCTGGTCCATCGCTTTAAAAGGAAATCTATAGCGTTTTTAACTTGAAGTCAAGCAACCTTGGGACGGGCCAGTACCTGAATGGTTGGTCGTTTTATGAATTTATGAACAACCGTCTAATAGATCTTGATTTCACATCATTGCATTTAGTAATTTTACTGTATACTCCATTCAAGTTTATAAAGTCGGTTGGCCTTGAAAGTTTGACATATTCCACTCTGTATAATTAAAAAAAATCGGGTTATAGTAATTTTTCCGTTGGATATTTACGCGGTGTTATCTTTTCTACTTGAAGTTCGTAGTAATTACGCATGTGATCGAATTAATTGATTAAAACACTCTGTTAGGTAAGGTTCATTTTCCTGTCAGATTACTACGCGACGTTGTCTGTTCTATCTTTGTGTGACCGAATCAAATCGCAGAGTTATTAATAAAAATATTTATACTTCATTAACTTTTATCAAGTCAGTCAGTAGGCTATGGACACATTCCACTCTGTATAATTGAAAAATATTAGGTTAGGTTCATTTTTAGATAACTACGCGACATTGTCAGTTCTACATAAAAATCGTGGTAGTTACTGAACCAAATCATAGAGTACCCAATAAAAATAACTAGACATTGACGTTTCGTCGAATTATTTTGACATTGAGGATTTTTAACGAGTGGCAACCTGAACCATTTCTAGTTACAAAAGCTTAAAAGTCCCATTTCAAGGCCTACTGACTGACTTAATGAAAGTGAATGGAGTACTTGTTCTGGATTTTTTGTTTTAAATGTATGTACTGTTTCAAAAGAGCAACTTCATTCAGAATGGTTTCAGAATAAATACGAATTATCTTATTTTCGTGAAGGAATGGGCGTTTCTGAAATAATCAAAACCATTAATTTGAAGTGTCGTAACTTATCAGATCAGAGCATGTTTGAACCAGAATTAGACATTAGTTTCGAATGAAGTAGTGCAATGAAATGAATAAGATGAAACTTGTAGTTAGTACCCGATTGAAAAAAAAAGTGAACTTAATACATTTCAGTATTTCCTTCTTGATGTGTTGCCATTTCATACATGCTTTTGTTGGAAATCATTCAGGATTCAATAAAAACTCTATCCATCTTCTAGGGTTATTAACTTTTTTTACCTTTTTGACTCACATTTGATGTCAATCTCTGGCAATATTTAGGATCTTAGTATTATGTTTTTGTCTTATTGCAACCAATTTTCATTCAAATTCAACCATTATTTTGTTGTCTGTGTGGCTTTTCACTTATAACAATGGGGACAGTATAACACAGCATTTTGCCAGCATGCGGATTGTATCAAACTAATACAGACTTAAATGTAGCATATCGTATAAATCATGAGTTTTTCCCACAGTCTAAGGAACGGAAAGAACGTATAACGACTGTAAGCCTAATGAAAAGGCTAACCAGCATGAAAAGACCAAAATCACCGCCAAATTCCTCATATTCGATGGATAATCCAGTCTTTGAAGATACCTCCATTGCATCTTCTAATCAGCCTGTTCACGTGAGGTAAGTTACATGTTGAAGTGAAACTATTCCGATGTTGCCTAAAAGAGGTGATTTTTATGCTGACTTGAACACTAACCTAATAAAATATGCGGATGAATTGGAGGTACATACGTAGAGGGGAGATTTCCACCATTATTTTTAGAAAAAAAAGTCCCATAAACATAGTAACGTAAACGTTTCGCTTTCGATATACAGGTTGTTTATGTTTGGCGGCCGATCAGAAACACAATAACTTCCTAAAGAAACAAGTTAGAAACTCGATATTTGTAGTGTAGGTTTGGAGTTGGACGAAGGCCGAATCACTGCATGGGTAAAATCCACCCAATTAGTCCGCAAATATACCCATTCAAAATTTTATTTTTCCAATATTTCCAAAAATACTGCCGAGATCGAATTGAAATCCAGTACTTGATTATAAAATGACAACTTGAAGGTTCATTACTATTGTGAGGATAATATGATCAGAAGATCGCAGAATATTAAATATTTGAAAAAAAAAAATCTAATGAAATGATCATTATGGAATTTCGCACAAAGTTGTTCATAAGCATTTACGTACTACATTTCAAGTTTCATAATGATTAAATAAGTATTTTTTGAGTTATTCCGGAAAAAAAACATTAAACATTGAGGCCGATGAGAAAAACACGAAATTTGACATATTCATTCCCAATATCTAAGAAAATTATGAAATACCGAGGTCAAGGTATGAATGAATTGTTTTTCGAATATTTTTTGGGAAGTTATGTGTCATTATGCTTTAACTAACTGCCAAAATTCAATCCAGTCGCTTAAGAGGTTCCTGAAATATTAGGGAAATAACCTATAAATTTCAATCGAGCCCTATCCGTTTTCAAGTTGCTAGCTTGTTCCGTTCGACAGTTATCATGTCCTCCGCCGGACAGAATCTATTTTGACACCGGATTCCTCATCAGTGAGTCCAACCTAGTTGTTTGAGACTTTTTTCAGCTCGACAAAAAGATAGCGCGACGTTCCCCAGAACAAAAAATTGTTCATTGTGCCGAAATGCATTCCAACCTGTAAGGAAATAAATATTTTCGAGTGGAGCAGACCTTTATTTTTATTTATTAATTCTTATCTATCCAACTCCACCAATGGACTACTATCAAAACCTAACCTATTATATGAAATTAACCTCGAAATGGTAGCGGAAACGAAAGCCTAAAATTCTGTCATCTTGAATTTGTGCAAAATCATGAAACAGATTGAACTACACTGACTACACTCGCTCTGTTATCTGTGACTACACTCATCTTCACTGAGAAGTGGAAGTCAGTGAATTCAGTATAAATTGCATTTTCATGCAGGTACAAACAAACCTAAATGATCGATTCATTATCGCCCCACTCTTCAACATATTGTGTTAATTCGAATGACGTTATGTTTCATAAAAATGTAACAAATCAGTAACATTATCTTCATACTTCATCATAACGAATTGTCCTGGTATGTTCACAAATCATAACTTCCCTACAGATCAGGTTCATGTCCCAGCCAGCTTCTGCAGGTGCACTCCACTGATCATCGTCTGTTGGGGTCCTCATCCCAACGCTTAAAGCATAAAGATCGCCCAAGTGTTCTCCCTTCTCACAGGTGTGTTGCACGATATTTCTGTAAATAGTTTTGAGGCACCGTCACTGCTTCTTTTGATGCATGTTTTATACTTATTTTTCTGTTCAACATATGTAAATAACCAAAGTTACTCTGTTGATAAGATGGAATGATGATGGCCAATGTAAGTTCTCAAAATGAGTTTATGTTCGAAACAGATAGCAGAAGATAAAATCGAGAAAAAGTTGAGCAGGAAAGGAACCCAAGGATAATGACCACAGCTGTTTCACAGTTATTACTGATAGTCAGGTCAACTTACCTTCGATAAAACCGCTGAGGGAATTTCGATACTTGTCACCTTTCAGATGGACCGCTGCAGTATAATTACTGCACTCGAAGGTGGGATTCGCAAGATGCTCCTGAAGATGGCGCACTGTACGTTGTTATACTGCAGCGGTCCATCTGAAAGGTGACAAGTATCGAGATTCCTTCTGCGGTTTTATCCAAGGTAAGTTGACCTGGCGACCAGTAATAACTGTGAAACATCTGTAGTCATTCTCCTTGGATCCGCTTCTTCGGTGTAGATATTTTGGTTTATTGGATGATTAGCTCTGATCAAGGTGGAATATTTGTTGATTTATCGACATATATTCGCCCTTGTTTAAACCAATTCCAATCTTCATAATATTGTATTTTTGGCGTTGCTATTTCTATCTTTTCATTTTTGTGTAATGCTCATATCTGATCATTAAATACTTCAATTTTTTTTTAATATCACTGAAAATCTTGAATGATGATCACAATCAGATAACCTGAATTGAATTAATCCATTCATAGAAGTGTTGAATCCCCATCTGCACATTCTACTTCGAGTCCTGAAGTGCACCGCCACAGAAAATCGAACTCTTTGGATGCGGGCAACAGATCTAAAACTGCCACTCAAACTGTACGTGAGAGATATCGCTGTATAACTCCTTATCCTGCAAACAGCGAGTATGAATTGGAACTACACATAGACGATATCATTTATGTACACAAAAAGAGAGACGATGGATGGTACAAAGGTACACAACAGAGAACTGGAAAAACTGGACTATTTCCAGCCAGCTTTGTAGAAACGTTTTAAACGGTTGTACAAGGAATAGAACGAATATATTGATGATATTCGTAGGGAAAATGAAATGTTGGTGTTGAAAAATTAACTTTAACTGTTTGGAAGGATTACACACCTTTTAATTTCATATATCAAAGAGAAAAAACAACAGTATTCAGAGTACTTTCAATTTCATATATCAAAGAAGAATCAACAATATTCAGGGTACTTTATTTGTTCTCAATAGACGACTTCGGCCCAAGTTGCCAACCCACAATTTACTTAGCAAGTTTACTATCACTGGGGAACGGGAGTTTCAGGACAAACTCGACATGACAAGGTTCGCATTATTTATAAATACCCGTAAAACATGCCTCGGCTCTTCAAACCAGATAATTCCTTCCAAATATAGGTTTTTGTTAATATCGTCCCCGATTGGCTGAAATTTAAGTTGGGATTCCTGATTTCATGCAAACAGTGTCAATTTTCATAGGATATGTTCCGAAAATCAACTCTGTTGTTTCGGTTGCCGATTTTCCGCTCCGTAAATATGAAATATTCGGATGGTTCCTGAAACAAGCGCGTGAAAAAAGTTATTTACGGAATCTGGTTGATGAAAGTGCGGTCGATTTACTGTCACCAGAACGATTTTCTATGGTAAATATCCATAGCATAAAACAATCTAGACTACCTCGGTAGACTAGAGGATGGAAACATGTTCTAGGATGCTGAAGGTACCGGGTTCGAATCCCGGCGAGGTCATGGATGTTGTAAAGTGTCTAGGTGGTGGTGATTTGAAAGAATCTTAACCAAATGATATGTTCGATGTGTCGATGGTTCGAAATGGCCAAGCACAGTAAAAGATAGAAAAAAAAAAAAAAAAAAAAAAATAAAACAATCTATGTTTACTTTAGGTTTGTTTTGGTTCCGAGTTCAGAACCACAGACTATTAGTCTATGCTAGAACCGTCCCGAACAGATCTGAACTCGGAACCAAAACAAACATGAAGTAAACATAGATTGTTCTATGCTATGGATATTTACCATAGAGAATCGTTCTGGTGACAGTAAATCGGCCGCACTTTCATCAACCAAATTCCGTAAATAACTTTTTTCACGCGCTTGTTCCAGGAACCATCCGAATATTTCATATTTACGGAGCAGAAAATCGGCAACCGAAACAACAGAGTTGATTTTCGGAACGTATCCTATGAAAATTGACACTGTTTACATGAAATCAGGAATCCCAACTTAAATTTCAGCCAATCAAGGACGATCTTAACAAAAACCTATATTTGGAAGGAATTATCTGGTTTGAAGAGCCGAGGTATGTTTTACGGTTATTTATAAATAATGCGAACCTTATCATGTCGAATTTGTCCTGAAATTCCCGTTCCCCAGTGAAAGTAAACTTGCTAAGTAAATTGTGGGTTGGCAACTTGGGCCGAAGTCGTCTATTGAAAATCCACATTGATTCAATTTGACATACTCTGAATAACTAAAGGTAATTTTTAAATTTATATATTGAATCCAGTGAGCTTAATATATATACTGATTTTAATTTATTAATGAAATTTTATCTATGTATTTATAATTATTGGATATTCCATCGATACTACTCCCTATTTTTAAAAGAGTAAGTCTTTGATATCAAGAACCTTATTTAAACTTTTGTGATAATGGATATTAACCTCTTTTAACTGCATTTAATTGCAATATAAATAAAAGAATAAGTAGATACATTTACCCCCTTCATATAACTCAGTTTATCGAAGCAATATATATCTTAGTGCAATACTCTCCACACATTTATTGTTGGTGATGAACCATTGCTATTTATTAATTTATGTATCTTTCTTATTCAGAGATTATATCGAGATAATTGATGTAGTTTTCTCTCTAGAGTATTGTTTAAATGCCTGACTTTCTGTGTTAATAGTTTTTTTGAACATAATTGTATAATTTAATTTATTACTTTAATTACTAATCAGATTTTGAGAGATTTTTCTTTACCTGATATTAGTTGATGTTGCCATTTTTTGTACTAAATTTTTATCCATTTCGGAAATATTTACGTTGACTGACACATTTTATTGTGATTGGCAAAAAGTATCATTGTTCTAAATTGCCATATTATAGGAACTGCCAAATTCTGCATTGCAAATTAATCGATTTTATAAAAGTCTGGAGTGTGGATGTTTCATCTAATATATTTTTTTGTTGAAAACTGGCTTTGATTATGGCATCATTTTCATCCTTGTTAACAAGAATGTGGATGCATTGAATGTTTAATGGATTCATGAGTGGTGTCATATCATCTAAACTTAAGGTTTTTGAATCACTTTTAGTTCCATTCATCATTATTTATATTTCTTTGCATTCACTTCACCTTTGTTCTAGTGCCCTCTTTCTCTTATCATGGTGTGTTTCCTTGTTCTCTATATATAAATATATATGTGTTGAATGTTAGTTTATAGCGAAATTTAATTCTGCTGTGCTTTGACAATACAATAAGACATTATCGAGTCATTTTGGCTCGTAATTCAAAATTCATTTTCTATGTTACCAGGAAATCTTGAAGCGCTTAGATGAATGCCAAAGCATTCCCATTCAAATGTCTAAACTGTCTTGGATGCAACAGTATTTTTGTTAATTGAAAATTATTTAAGGCCAGATATTTCAATGGTGAGGTAAATATTTGAAGATATTCCAAAACAGCATGTTGCATTTTTAAAGAAGTCTAGAATTTGGCAGTTTTAATGATAATTGTTTATGTTGTTTCTGTTAGGCCATAAGGATCTTAATCTTGCATTTCTCAAAGTCACACCATGTGTTCAGTGATCATTATTTCTGTAAGCTATTTAGGTCCTGAGTAGTTATATACATATAATTCATCTAGAAGGTTGATAAAATTCAAATTGTTGGTGGTGGTTATTTTGTTCAATAAAACACTTTTCTTTTGGTTTATTTATATTCATAGGTAACATGACTGAAAGTTTTTGTGAAAATAAATTAATTAGGCTTCATAATATGTTTGTTAGAGATCATGTATGTTTGAAATATATCCAAACCAGAAATTGCTTTTCTTTTCAATCCAAATACATGTAGTAGAAAGCTGACGATGAGTGATTTGATTGTTGAAAAGTGGTTCAAACCGTATGGATTTCTAACATGCCCGACTGATTCTCAAAAGTTCGTGCCCGGATAGAGTTATGAGGCAGGCGTTTTACCCTACTTTTCATCATAAAAAAGGAGGGGGTGTATTGTAAATATGCATTTGAAAATCGTGCATGAAGGCCAATTTAGATCAGACGAGCTCGTTCTTTCTGCAATCTATCAAATTCTTCTAGTGTGAACAGACGTGGACCATTCTGTCGTCGTTCTATCTGCGCTCGCGAAGATTCTATGTGTGAGGTGATTTCGTTTACACTAACAGAACAACAAGAATGTTCTTGTTTCAGATCTTTGTTCGTTTGGTTCAAATCCACCTTTATACAAACACCAGGACGAATATTCATCAATACAACAAAAGATATTCTACTTTGGTCTGGGCTAGGCATATCTTACCTAAGATATTGTCGAAGGAATTCGAATAGAGCAGTTTACGGTTTTTACCGATCATCAACACGATTGACCTCCTCCGCTCCTGATAGAGAGCGTCACCTCGGGAGAAATTTACGAACCCTAATCTCCGAGAAGAAGAATACTTCGTGCGATGCTTATGGCGTTCATGGATAGGTGGTTTCAAGGTAAGCGTCCATTAGGCGGACGGACCGGGGCTCATTTCAGGCGGAGAAATCCTGCTTAGGTAAAAGGTAAGCGTCCACTGAAGGCGGAAATACGCTCGCTGAACGATCCTTCGCAGCGTGACCAATTATTTTTTTCAGAATCTACCAAACCTTCTGTAGAAATCTACTTTTTTCTACCAAAGTCAATTACACTTATCTACTGAAAATCTACTGCTACCTAAGAGCAGTATTTAGCACTTTATGTTGGTGGGAAACTTTCATGTTTCGTGTAATATAAAAAAATATCGCAGTAATTAACATTATCTCAGCAAAAAAAGCTAGAGAAGCATTGCCGTAAAGGCAGCAGCTTTTGCGCGCTTGTGGCAACGAATTTGAAAATGCGCGCAGAAGTTGCTGCCTTAATTCACGGCAGTGCTTTTCTAGGTTTTTCTTTCGGTAAATTACTGGATTTAAATTCGATCTAATCTGTATATTTGAAAATATTGAGAAAATAAAATTTTGAATGGGTATATCTACGGAATCGTTGGGCGTATTTCACCCATTCACGAATTCGACCTTCGTAATTAAGTCCTAAACCTTCTCTACAAATATCGAGTTTTTAAGACATTTCTTCCAGAAGATAACGGCTGACCGTAAACACAATAACTTCCGAAAGAAACAACTTAGAAATTCCATATTTATAGAGAAGATTTGAACCTTAATTACGAAGACCGAATTCGTGAATGGGTAAAATCCATCCAATGGTTCTGCAGGTATTCTTATATATTCACCTAAATGAAAGGCTCTTCCGTTGATGCACGCACCTATGATTCGCAACTACTGCTAAGCGATACGCCCTCTGGCGATAGAAATTCGAACACTTCCAAGCTAGTAGTTTTTCGACGTGCCTGTTATTCTAACGTAATTTGCTTACTTTTGGCGTTCATTTTCGATCTTTTATGTTGTTCTCAGAGTTGAAATTTTGGTATACCGAAAGTGTTTGTAATATTCATCAATCGATTCCTTTCTTTCCGATTAAAATTTTCGATTGTATTAATTCGAAATGGCATCCTCCCGAAATGACTATTGCTGTGTGCCTCGACTCAATGTTATTCATGGTCAAAGAAGAAAGAATCATTTAGTGCCTCTAGTTTTCTTTTTTTCCAAAGCCAAATGAAAGTAAAATTAATTTGGAAACAGCATTTGGCAGGGAACTCAGTGATAGAAGAAAGGCCTAGCTTTAGAAATTGAAGATTGGAAAACAGGTCACTAAATACATGAATGTGTGTTCATTGCATTTCTCTGAAGATGTTTGTTTTCATAAAGGTAAATTACCTACAATGTATTCATTTCGAAACAACTTCATGTCATAATGTTTTCAGGTGTAAATGAAAATAAGAGAATTTTGAAGAAGAATGCTGCAGAGAAACTACCGAGCACTTCTGCAGTTATCTAATTCACATACTACACAAAATCATATTCTAAAAGAGTGATCTGGTTGAAAACCTGACAAAAACTAGATATACTGTTAGGGTTGATAATAACTGAAGTTATTCATATAATTATGTATTTTGGGTTGAAGACTTGGTTTTTAAAAAAAACACTTTTATTTACAATAGAGAATATTACAATTCTGTGTAAACTATGACTATCGACTAAAGCTCTAGATCTATTTCTTCTCTTGAATCAAGGAAGAAGATGCTTTTATAAGCTATCTTATCTATAGGATGTGACTCAGCACTGCAGGTGTTCACTGCTGACTTTGCAGGCTGCAACATAGTAATATACAAATGTTTATGGGTACTCTGTGTATGTTACGTTGAATTAATATGGGGTGCGATTACATAATTCCTCCCCCCTTTGGATAAAGGTATCACCTCTTTGAGGTGTAGCTTTAAAATTATGAAAAACTTTGCAAATAACCCAAATTACTGTTAAAATTATTATAAGAATCAAAATAATCATAAATGTTGATATCGATGAATTCCATTTCCAATCTTCAATTTCTTCTAGATGGATATCTGGAATCTTTTCATCCTCGAAGTCTGCTTTTTCTTCTTCCTTGGAGTGATTAGTAAAAATTGTAGGTTTTGGTAAAACGATGTACTTTTCTTCGTTTTTAACTTGGATGGGGTAAATTTCCTTTTGATTATTACTTATGATACATTTGGACTGGATTATAGCCATTGGCGGGGTAAAATGGTACTTGGTTTGCTGTGGGCATTTTTCTTGAATTTCCAAATTATTGATCGACAAGATATTTCCATCTTCCAATGTTTTTAAATTTGGTGTTGCGGGTGATTCTTTTCTGGGACAGCTTTCTAAATGAGTTTTCAGAACATTTTTCATGCATTCCGGAGGCTTGTCGAGGGAATCTTGATCACATAGGTAGTCTTCTTCTACTTGATGACATTGTTTCGTGGACCATCTTAGTTCCTCGTCTCGAGTGAGCATATAGGGGTTTGTGAAAGAAAGGGACAAATTCCGTTGAGGTATATAGTAAAACTTGTATAGGTTATATTTTTCTTCATAAACCGTTGGAATTGAAATTAGAAACAATAATGTTTTTTCTTTGAAAATGACTTTGGTATGACATATCTGAAAATAATCTTTCAAGTGATGCATCGGAATGATAGTATCGTTTTTGACAATTTCCGCAAATTTTGTGTAAGGGAGAATAGATTCATGCAGGATGTGCAGTCGTGCAAAACTCACTGCTGTCTGAATCTCATCTAAAATATTTTTGATATCTTTAATTTCAAAAGTCATAAGATGCATTTGTTCAATACGTTCTAATTGAGGTACAGTACGAAGCAATTTGAAGTTTTCTGTTAGTTTCTGAATTTTATTAATGTACTTATTTTTCAAGTCATTGATAATAGTAGCAATCTGTTTTTGATTCCTCATAAGTGTCTCTTCATTTTTCTTTATACTTTCAAAATAACCTTGGTAAAGCTCTTCGTCATCGGAATCTAATGTTCCAAACAATATCTTTGATATTTTGCCTCCAACATTAATTAATCCTCTTTTTTCTCGAATTCTCTGAGTTAGAAGTTCTTCTAATGTTTTTACATTTATTAAATTTGAATGTTGTAAATACTGATAATGAGCTGTCTGAGAAAACCCTAATTGTTTATTTTTGAAATGATCAATCTCTTTTTGATATTGGATTATTAGGTTTTCAATTTGGCTTAAATCAATATGATAAATCAATTGTATATGCCTTTTTGTAATATAGGCTTTTCCTAACAAGATTGGAAGGATATTATTTTCTAAGGGAATAATTGTGAGATTTGTTATCAGTTCTACTGCCTCGAGTATTATGAAAATAAATGTGACGTACTTCATCTTGATCTGAAACAAAATATTCAACTACTTTTTTCTTTGTTTTAAGATTTTCTTATGATAAATGTGTTTATTTTTCTTATCCTGAATTCTATGCGTATCGATTTCACGGGCATCTACTTTTTTGTACACGGGATCTAGTTTACGCGTTATGGGATTTTTTATAAAAGTGGGGTTTTCATTCAGTTCATAACTACTTTTTGCTAAACGTCTTTCATTTAATTTATCTAACTTTTCGGTTGTCCTCTTTTGATTTTTCTCCAAGTGTTTTGTTATATCATTTAAATTCTCAATATAATTCTCAACGTAATTTTGAATTTTCTCATTGTGAGTTTGTTCGATTGGTAAAGAATAATTTAGATCTGCCTTTATTATTTGCATGGGCGTTAATTCTAGGCTAGAATGATTTGAATTATTATAACTTAACAAAGCTTGTGCCAATTTACTTTGGAATGTAGAGTTTTTAGATTCAATAGTTCTTATTTGTTCGATCAGGGTTGAATGAAATCTTTCTACTAAAGCATTTGAATTAGGATTGTAATTAGTAATGTAATGAATTTCAATTTGATGAATTCTGCAAAAATCTTGTACAACGCTATTTTTAAATTCAAGTCCATTGTCACAAGTTATTTTTTTAGGAAC
This sequence comes from Myrrha octodecimguttata, assembly GCA_958510865.1. Lineage (NCBI taxonomy): Eukaryota > Metazoa > Arthropoda > Insecta > Coleoptera > Coccinellidae > Myrrha > Myrrha octodecimguttata. Next base: position 64,100,146 of record OY294058.1, read on the forward strand.
GCCATAATGACTGAAAAACATTATTAATTTATCTACAATTTCTGTTCCTGTTTTCTGAAGTAAAGGGTAACACTGACCCAATCTTGAAAATGAGTCTATAATGCTCAAACAATAATTTTGTCTAAATCTTATGGTATCACAATAGATGTGTGTAAAAGGTTTCGATCCTATCGGGTTTGGCTTGAACTGTAATTCAATGGGTGTTCTTTCGTACTTATGCCTTTGGCAAATTTCACATGCATTAATATAATTTTGAACATCTTTATTCATATTAGGCCAATAATACTTTTTTCTCAAACTTATTAAATTTTCTCTTAAGCCACGATGAATAGTCTTTGTTTCATGATATTGTTGAATTCTCAAAAGTTGTTCTTCTTTATCTTCTACGTCTTCTAGCAAAATATTTGAAATTTTGAAATTAAGGGTTTTATAATCGAATTTATTCTGTAAGATGGTTATAAAGGGTTTTTCCAATTCCTGAGACGCGAAATATACTGCGTATGACTTTTTAGGTTGTACGAATTCTTTAATAAACTGAAAAATATCTTTATCAATTGAATTAATGGACACTCTGAATCTGAGTTTGTCTCCGAATAATTTGATTTTTATAACATTAAAATTCGCTGCTGTTTTGAAAATAATCTGTAACGGATAGGCATTTACGCTTCTCTCAGTGTAAGGAATTTCTAAAATGGGATTTTCAATACCACTGTGTACTGTAATATCGCTATGTATAATAACATTTCCTGTTTTTAATTCACTTAAGTCAGCATTATCTAAAACTGGTAATTCCTCGTTAGGGTTAGTTAAAAGATCAACACATTCATCTAATTCATCGTCTGATATATGATTAATCAAAGAAATTTCGTCATCTTCGATTCCGTTAAAATCTTCAATATACTCATTTTTTGTTCTTGATAAATAATAAATAACCACATTAATTTTCGATTCGTTGAAAATATATTTGATCATATTGAAAATGCATGACCATTTCAGTCTATCTAACCCACTTGCTATTCGCGGTAATGCTAAATATTTCTCATTATTATATTCGCATAATTCTTTAAGCTTAATTAAACATTCAAAAACATCTTCATAATTAGGTTTATCATAATAAAATTCCTTTGTTATTAAGTAATAAATATTCTTGTCGTCTTTTCTAATAAATGCGACTTCACCTATACCCTTATTTTGTAACTTCAATTCATCTACATTTCCGTATTTATTTTTAAAAATTGTCGCGATTCCTTTACTCATTTCTAGATCTCTAGATACACAATGTGCAAATGAATACTTTTTAGGGGCTTTAAATAAGTTACCTTCTCTTTCTTTAACGTTATTTGATTCGGGAATATCATTATTTTCATTAAGTTTCAAAAAGTTTTCATACGTTTTCGCATTGTCAGTTTTCCATATAATTCTACTTAATGCATCTGCATTATTCATCGATCCTTTTCTATACTTGATTTCGTAATCGTATTCTTCTAACTTGATTCTCCAACGCATTAATCTTGAATTCGGTTCTTTTAATGAAAATAGCCAAATTAATGGTTTATGATCTGTATAGATCGTGAATTTCTTTCCGTAAAGGTATGGTCGAAAATGTTTACACGACCAAACAATTGATAATAATTCTTTTTCTATCGTGCTATATCGAAATTCTGCAGGATTTAAGGTACGACTCGCGTAGGCGATCGGAAGGTCGTCAGGTGGTTCTCCTTGGGATAAAACTGAACCTATCGCAAATCCTGACGCATCAGTTGTCAAAACAAAGGGCGCATTAAAATCGGGATATCGAAGAATTGGATGATTTAATAAATTGTTTTTGCATAATTTAAAGGATTCAATGTAATCAGGATCATCAATATTAATTTTTGCATTCTTTTTCAAACACATTGTCAATGGTTTGGTAATTTTTGCAAAATTGGGAATAAATTTTCTGTAATATCCTATAAGACCAAGGAAAGATTTAATTTCCTTTTGTGTTTTCGGAATAGGATAATTTTGAATAGCTTCTAATTTATTCGGGTTTGGTTTTATACCTTCAGGGGTTATGACATGACCAAGAAATTCAATTTCTGTTTTGAAGAAATGACATTTGTCTAACTGAATTTTCAGATTTTCTGACGCAAGTATTTCTAAAATATTATGAATGTCAGCTAAATGTTGTTCAATAGTTTCTGAAAATATTATTATATCATCCATATAAATGTAACATATTTTTCCAATAAAATTTTTCAAAACTTCGTTCATCAATCTTTGAAATGTTGCTGGCGCATTCTTAAGTCCAAAAGGCATTCTTAAAAATTCATAATGACCATTTTCCACGGTAAAAGCAGTCTTTTCAATCGAATTTTCGTCTAACTCAATTTGATGGAATCCGGATGCTAAATCTAAGGTTGTGAAATATTTTTTATTACCGAGTTTGTCTAAGATAGAGTCAATTTGAGGTAATGGATACTTATCGTCAATAGTTTTTTCATTTAACTTTCTGTAATCTATGGCCATACGCCATTTAGTTTTTCCGGATAAGTCTTGTTTTTTTGGAACAATTACTACGGGAAACGACCACGGAGATATACTCGGTCTGATTATTTTCTTTTCCAATAAATCTTCAATTTGATTTTTCACTTCTTCACGATGTATCTCTGGGTAACGATAAATTTTACAGTGAACTGGATTTTCATCAATCGTTCTAATTCTGTGTTTTATTTTGCTTGAAAAATTCAATGGTTGACCCGGCAATTGAAGGACTTTATCATTGGTTTGAAAGATTTTGATAAGTTGACTTTTTATTTTGGGTTCTAAATGACTCAAATCTATAGGAATTCTTGTAGGATTTTGACAAACTTGTTGGTATTTAAAAGGTATTTGGCAAAAATCATTTTCTAAAACCATATTTTTGAAATCAATTCTCAAATCGTATTTATTGAGGAAATCTGCTCCTATTAGACCATCATAATTTTTATGAAATTTGTAAAGAACAAAGGGATGACAATCATTCATTTTTAATTCGGAAAATAAAGGTAATAACACTTTTTCATTTGACGTTTGTGATCTGAAACATGCAGTAAGGGTAGTATCTTCTCTAAAAATATTTTCTTTGAAATTATTATAAGCGAACTTCGGATCAATCAGACAAACGGAACATCCACTATCAATCAATAATTTACACTTAGGATATTCAAATTCTACATAGGGTAATTGATTATGATATTCTAGCGTTTGGTTTAAGTCAATTCGAGTTTTTCGACTGATTGACGAAAATTTTCATTAGGTCGCATCTTTGACGTAGATGGTTTTGATTGGCTATAGAAATTCTCTTTTCGCTTTTCCTGTTCAACGTGCGTTAATTCTTCAAACGTAAAATTCTGAGTATTTTCATTACGATGGTTATTATTTGGGTAATTATCATTGCGATTATTATAAAAGTTTCTTTGTGGATTAACATTGTATTGTGTGGAATAATTTGCTCGTTTTTGCGGGTAATTTCTCGTTTGTATAGACATTCTTTCAGGTGGAGTATTATTTCTATAATTTGGATTGGGCTTAAAAACATTAGTATTTTGATTTCGTTGTGGATTTGATCTCTCGAAAACTTCGCGATGTGAAGGATAATGAGTTTTCACTTGCCGCTGTTGAAACTGAATCGGCTGAGACGGAAAATGTTGCTGATTAAATCTATTATAATGTGAATAGGTTGGTTGATTATTGAACGAATAATTATTTCGGTAGGTCGATTGATAATTGAATGCTTTATTCAAAGGTTGCATATTTTTATTTCGACGACTCTTATCTAATAATTCGTATTGTGCCATGTTGCACAGATAATCTTTCACGGCGTTGACTGTTTCGTCAAAGGAAAGTTCATTGTTGGTAATTAAATAAGTTCTCAGTTCTACGGGGGCATTAGAAATTAGCACTGTTTTACAAATTTTACGAATATTTGATTTATACATTTGTTTCTCAGGATCAGGCATTATATCAGCATCAATCCTATAATTTATTCGAATTTTCATAGCAATAATTTTATCAATGAAAGCTAATAAATCTTCGTTTGGTTTTTTGGTCAAAAATTGTAAACTATGTATCAAAACATCTAAATTAATATTATCGCCAAATTTGCTATATAAAAAGTTCTTTAATAATACCCAATTATCAGGAATATCAGATGTGGAAACCTCAGCTAGGGCTCTATCAGTCAGTTTCGATTTAACGACAGCATAACAATAATTCTTAACTATTTGATTTTCATCCGCAAACATCAATAGATATTGTTCGGAACTTTTAACGAAAGAATGAAGTTCATTTTCAATGCCAGAAAATTTAGGCAAGAGCGTACCAAATTTTTCAGCTAGGGATAAATCTATTCTCTCTTGAGCCATCTTATTTATTTTCTTTTTACGACCCGAAAAATGTTTAATCGACGTAATCGTGAAATATATAAAAAAAAACTAGAAAAATATTATAAATTATGAATATTGAAATAGTAATCGGTTTTTTATTTAAGAAACCTAGAAAAAACTCTTAAAAATCGGTTTTTTAAAGAAACCTAGGAAAAACTATACAAGTTCACTAATTTTTTACCAGATTAGGGAAACTGGGGAGAAATAGGAAATGCTCACCGATAGTCTTCGAAGTCGTTGCGGGCGCTACTCCGTCAATCGAACTCTCTGGTCTTCTACCACAGGTTCTTAAGGGTGTGCTTGATGGTTGAAACCAACAGGTATCTGATATGGAGCTGGTACACTGGACACTTCTCTTCAGGCCTGGCACAATCCCATCCTCGTCGCCAATTATGTATTTTGGGTTGAAGACTTGGTTTTTAAAAAAAACACTTTTATTTACAATAGAGAATATTACAATTCTGTGTAAACTATGACTATCGACTAAAGCTCTAGATCTATTTCTTCTCTTGAATCAAGGAAGAAGATGCTTTTATAAGCTATCTTATCTATAGGATGTGACTCAGCACTGCAGGTGTTCACTGCTGACTTTGCAGGCTGCAACATAGTAATATACAAATGTTTATGGGTACTCTGTGTATGTTACGTTGAATTAATATGGGGTGCGATTACATAATTATATAAATACATTAATACTTTTCATTTCTATAATATAGGTAGGTTGAACCAGCTGTAACATTTTTCATTTTGTATGTGTATCTTGAGCTGCTGTTATATGAAAATGAAATCAATTATATGTCTATCTGTTCCCTTTTCTTTAGAAATACGATGCAAAAAAACTAAAGCAGAAAATCTGTTTTCATTTTATTGATTCACTTGTTTGTAAACAAAGAACAAGTCATATCATTTGGACTGATTCTAGATTTATCACATTATATAGCCTGCATTCAGCACTTCTTCACATAAATAAGAGTCCTTAAATTACTTATTGAGGTGCCTATTTTTCCAGAAATTCAAGTAAACTTAGATATTGGTTCATTTTGATCCACCAAGCAACATACACTAAAATAACACCGAAATTATCCTCCAGGAACGATTTAAGTACGATTTTATATCGTGATCCAAACGAAAAGTTCTTTCTCAAGAAATCTTACACAAAATATTAATAATTTCTTTAAATATTCAAGCTCTGCTTAATAAATATTCGTTCTCCACTACATTTCTAAGGTTTGTTTACATAAAACTACTAGCTTGGACAGGTTCCAAATTTATCCGTCAGGGCGCTGGCATCTTCGCAGAAGTTCCCAATGGGAAATACGATATACTTATTGAGTGTGACGGAATCAGAGAATGTCAGTCAGACCCATCTATACGAGTTGTGCTATTTTTTCACATAATTCATGCGATTATAGTTAGGTTAGGTTAGGTTGTGCCACTTCTCCACTCAGACAGAAGCCTTCTACTGCTTCAACAGTTGAAAGTAGAATTCTACTAAGATAGTTCGAAATACTACCAAAATCTACTGCTCAATTTGTGTCTACTAACAATGATGAAATTATAACGAAAATCTACCAAAAAAGTAGATTTCTACCAAAATTGGTCACGCTGATCCTTCGGCCGATACCGCCGAGCCTCGGCACTATGACGAGGTGGTGTAGTTTCATTTGCATTGATATCCAAGCAGGCGGATTTCTGCGCATGTGATCCGTCCATCTAATGGACTATTACCTTTTAAATGCAACTGTGTCCACTATGGCGTCATAGTGCCGTTGCTTGGCGGAATCAGCCGAAGGATCACTCAGCGAGCGAATTTCTCCGTTTATGCGACCCGGCCTGCCTAAGTGGAAGCTGGAATGGAGCAACCTTTGTCCAAGGGAGCACTGTCTGATTTAGGGCCGGTATTTTAAAACAGTTGAAGTTTTATAATACCGGCCCCTACGCAAGCTTATCCGAACAACGACTGTCGGTTGAAATCTGTCAATGCTACCCGGGGCCGCATTGTTTAATTGCAATGGACGCAGTATTCAATAATGCTCACCTTACCGTTGCGACCCAATCCGCCTTCAGCGGGGAGGGAGCTGTCTCCGAAATTTTACAGTTGTTAAGCCCCACTCCAACACAACTCGTAAACGCTCGGTTCAAGTAGTTTTCCCACAAGATGGCGAATTGGAAATTCTTGGACAAGGTGGGCTTTTGAAATACAGTGCGCGTCAAAATTATGGAACAAATTCATTTTCTCAGGAGAAAAATATTTGGCACCAAAATCCTGAAATAGGTCAAGTTTGTTTCACTTTTACCAAATTTATATGCATTTTTGAAGAATTTTTGTTGCACCCTGTGCCATCCCCATCAACACTCTAAATTATTTGAATAGGGAAAGTGGGTCATGTGGTACTTTTTTGGCAAGGTCTCTGTATCTTCTTTACGGGCGTGCAGAAATTTTCAAGAAAAAATTTTTTTTTGAAAAATTAGTTAGTTCAAAGAGGTTTTCAGTATGTGCACTTTGTCGTGGCTCATTTACTTTGAGACGATGATACCTGATGAAATTTGTCACCGAATGAAAGTCGACCATTACAGTTTTGTTCATGCACAAAAAAAAATTCTGCACGCCTGTAATGAAGATACAGAGACCTTGCCAAAAAAGTACCACATGACCCAGTTTCCCTATTCAAAAAATTTAGAGGGTTGATGGCGATGGCACAGGGTACAACAAAAATACATATAAATTTTATAAAAGTGAAACAAAATTGACCTGTTTCAGGATTTTGTTGCCAGATATTTTTCTTCTGAGAAAATGAATTTGTTTCATAATTTTGACGCGCACTGTATAATATTTTAACAGTGAACATATGTTCACTTTTATGATAAATATACTTTTCTGATTTCATATAAATATTTTATTGTATCGGACAACAAACATATAGGTAATAATACAATTCATAATATGTTTAATATACACTCATTGAAAGATAATACATTTTTTCTGTTAAGCACCCTTCACTTTACTCACAAGGCATTCTCAATTCATCAATAGATTCATATTATGTCATAATGTCTATTTATATTTACAAAATTTTCTTTTTAAAAAGGCACTTATAACCTATTTCATCTGAAATATTACAAATCTTATTTACTAATGCCGGTATAATCACATGGCAACAGTTCATGTAAAAAACATTGATCTTTGATAAACTAGTGATGTCTTAAAAATATGGATATTTACATGTTATACAATCAAAGTTTCAAGACAGTAACCTCTTACCATTAAGGTTGATAGTTAGAAGGGTATTCTCTGCATCACCAAGACTAAATTCCTATCAAACAAATGAGACTTAACTTTTATAACATTAGAAGACACATATAAAATGACTGAGAAAGATACTTGTATAAAACATAAGTTCCCAAAAATGCAATATAAAATTAGTTCGATTCGAATTATTCTCAAATTAATGGAGCCTCAAAATCTTTAGAATGGGATTCCTTTTATTTAAAGCTTTTTGGTATCTATCACTTCAGAAACATTCAAAATACTTTTCGAATAAAACGATACATACAAAATGATAAAATTTTAAATACGGGTATACACAAGAAAAGTAACAAAAATTTAATGTTACATCAAATTTCTGTTCGAAAAATGACGAATTGAAAACATTTACTATATTAAAATTGACTGTGAATCAAACGATGTTCAAAAACTCTGTTGGTCTCAAGGTGTTTTTCTTTGTGCCTCCTGGGCTCTTTTCTCCCATTCAGCCTTTCTCTGATTGAAATTTTTAGGTTCAATAATTAAATCAGTTCCCGTTTGTTCTTTAGGACTATCCTCATCTTTGACTTCTTTATCTTTTTCACTATCCTCATTTTTAATGTTGGTTATCCAATTATCAGTTCGTCTTCGACTGATAAACTGTTTCCTTAAAATGTTTTGAGAATTATCGATATTTTTGGTGCTGTTCATACTTATGCATCTATTGTATGACGAAATTTGTTCCTCTGGTTTTCTGAGAGTAACTTCCACGTTTTCAAGCGATGGGTTTTCTGTACGTGAATTACGTCTAATTGGAATCGGTTTGGAGTGGGGGACATTAGATTCGCTCAACGGTTCTTTTTCTTTCTTCTCCAATTCAAATATCAAAGGTTTCTTCTGAATATTATTTGAGTCTTCTTCATCAGATTTACTAGTAGATTTCTTCCTAGACTGGGTTTCGTTTTCTGCTACTTTAGTACTTACAATTTCAATTTTTAAATTATCTTTTGACTTCCTATATTCCTTAAGGGGAGATTCTGTCTGATTTTCCTTATCACTGTCACGGGCTTTATCACAATTTTCATTCATCATCACAGTTAGTTGTTGACTTAAGATATCATTTTCCAGATCTTTCAGTTTCAAAGATCGTCTTGCAAACACCTTCATTAGTTCAGGTTCTTCATCTTTGCGTTCTTTGACTGAAGACTTCTTCCTCAAGACAACGCTTTCAGATTTATCTCTAGATTTATCTATAATATTATCCAGACTATCTTGTGAAGAGCGATCTGTACTATCGAAGTGGTCGCTTGTAAGAGAATCTAAACTGGAAGACTTGAAGGAGGTGATGGACTTATCTTTAGTTGGCGATTCGGGAGTGACCGATACCAAAGAAGTTTTCTTTGTACCCTTTTCATGTTTCTTGAACAAAGGGCCTGTTGAAGTGGTAGATGACAATGTGAAAACAGGCGACATTTTTGGCGATTCGACATCTTTATCCACTATTTCAACGTTTTCTTTGCTGAATTTCCGTTGTGTGTTAGGTTGTTGGTTTATATCGAAATTAAATACAGGCCTTGTTCTTAACTGATCTGAAAATCTCTTAGGACTTTTGCAAGAAAGTGTAGGTGTACTGTCCAAAATAATCGGAGAAATCGGAGACAACTCTTCTGATTCAGGTTTCACATTGATCTTTGTTATCGATATAAGTTGTTCCTTTGGGCTATTCTTCTCGATTACATCAACTTTAGATAAAGTTTCCTCAGAATTCAAGCTAAAATATTCCGAATTGTTCTTAATGTTAACAACAGCCGTATGACTTGGTCCAGAAATAGTAATATGACTTTTGTCAGGAAAACTATCGCAAATACTTTTAGTTTCCATAATTTGTCTGGAAATTTCTTCATCTATATTACTGTTTTCGTTTACTGTTATATCACATTTTATTTCGACAGTTTGTTGCTTTACTTGTCTTTGGTGTTCGATTTTTTCGGTAAATATTTGAGTTTTAGGCATTCTAAATTGTTCTCTTTCGCTATCGAGTAATTTCATACTATCTAGTGATGATGATTTACCCACTGAAATTTCTTTAGACTGCACACCAAAATCGTTTTTATTCGAAGATATTGCTGAAGAAGCTTTAATACTTTGTTTTGAAGTTTTGGTGCTCTTAAAACTATGACTCTTAGTCAAAAGAATATTGGAACTTTGCATTGAAGTTGGGAATTCGGTCAAAGACTTAAAGTTGTGAAAATCACCTTCGTCCTCATTTATGATGAGTACCTTTTGTTGAAGTGCAGATAGTCCAGCTAACTTCATTTTATGTTTAGATTCTTCTGGTTTGTTCTCAAAATATCTAGATGCTGGAGATTTCGGACTGTGAATTTGTTCGTCTTTCTGTTCTAGGTTTTCTTGGTCCTGATGTAATGCATCAGAAAAGTCGAAACTTTGTGGCGGACTAGAAATGGTCAGTCTTTGTTTCAATTTATTCTCTAGCTCCGTCCGTAATGGTGAAGTTGATAATATATCTGGGAGAAGACTTCTTGTTGTCATTACTTCTTCTTCCTTTCTGGAAGTATCTGGAGAATCTGGAATATCCACCGGAAGTATCCTTTGACGGTAAGCTGCTCCTGAACGTACTGCAGGAACTGGTTTCGTTTCATACCTACGGTAAGAGTTCTCTGTTTGCTTGGAATAACTTGACGACATGAAAGTTTCTTCCCGAGTGTTATACTTATCAGAGATTCTGATGTCTTCACTTTTCCTCCTATCTTCAATCTTCTTTTCGTCAAGTTTCACCGAAGATTCCTCTAATTTAATCTTTTTTTCTTCTTGCTTCTTCTCGTCATGCTTAGCTTTTTTCTTTTTGGCACTGCGTCTAGGAAACAGTCTCTCGAAGAACGACTTATCGCATTTTTCCTCTTTTTCTGTATGTTCTTCGAGAGAATCCTGAGATTTGCTCCCTGCATTCGATTTACTTCTGTTGAGCTTGCTATCAGAGCCAGGCGGAACTAGACCAAGAGGAAGAGAAGAACTTTTTAGTTGATTTTCGGTTAAAGAAGTGTGATTTCCTGATGTGTTACAAAGCTCTATAGCGTTGTCTGAAATGAGAATGAAAGCAAAGCGATCAGAAATATGAGTGATATTAGTAAATGATATGTCTATTGAATGTTTGCAATGAGAAACACAGAAGAAGAAATTCTCAATCTGAAAGCAAGTATGGCCAGAGTCAATGCGTACAGGTTCACTTTATTCCTGATTATGAATATAATTTTATTTGATGTCTGAGATGCCTATATTAGTTTGAAAGAATGAAATGATTTTGGAATGTAGCAAAATTTTTTAAATATAGTTTGGAAATGAATTATTTGCTTCCACAATCAATAGAATTTTCAAACAAGTGATATGAAAACTAGTGTACGTGAATCATCGAAGTATACTTAGGGCCAATTGCACCGTTTTCGTCTTAAGCTTCAGTTAGTTCAGCGACAGTTAACTTATTAAACACTGCTTTCAATATTCGTCTTGCACCGACGCTAATGTAACTACATTCAAGTTAAATCTACATATCTAGTTACTTTCTTATGAATTGGTACTTGTGACTAGCTTCATGTTGTTTATTTTAACCCTAATTGATGAAATATTTGAATTTAAAGGATGAAACTCATTTTTATGGTTTACCACTACCATATTTCCATAAGTTATAAGAATCCCACCAAAAAAATATATGACTAGGGATCTCTTACCACAGACCTGTGCTTTTACTGCTGCATCAGGTTTTAAACCCCATTCAAATTTATAGTTATATATTCAAGTAAACTTATGATATTTTGTAATATTATAAGATTCAAGCTTCCGCATGGAATTACAATCCTGGCTTTTGTAAAATGAATAAATAAATAGTATTGATTTATCGGAGACAACGTTCGGATGAGGAACGGCTTACCCAAGAATAGAATTTCTATTGAATTATTTGTTTGTAATAATTATCAATTGAGTTTATTTTTGATTGAATATAATGAAAAGTCTGACGTGGGATTCGCGGAACAAAAAGTATTCTATATAAATATTGAAGTATTATGTACGGATGGATTGGCGACGGTGTGCGTTTGAAGATCAACTAACACAAGGATGCAATTTCTTTTACATTAATTCGTTTGTAGTTATATTTTGAGTCCAGTTAATATATAATTGAGGATAATAATAGCACAAATACAGCACCTGCACAATAATAAAGTAGTATATGATAGCTGCCACATAATACATCACTAAATAAAATAGAAGGTACTGAAGAATCTTCATGAAACTATGTTTTTTTTCATTCCAAATATGTCTTTGATTTCATTCTGATGTTCGCTCTTGGAAATAAATGGGCATATCATTGTAACATTTTCATTTCAAATAGTTAAAGGCTTATAAGAAATACTGCGATGTTAATTCTTGCTTTAAAAGATAAGAATAAATGCCTACTGATGCAATTTTCTCTCTATACATTTTTTCATGAGTATCATCTGAAATTCAATAACATTTAATCAAAATTTGATTATCAAATACATTAACCCGTACAAGTAATGACCAATGTAAACAAACTGGAACGTCCAGAAAAATGAACGAAATCGCTAGAAAGTAGGGTTAGATTTCGAAGCTTACCATTAATCCTTCTTTTAAACCCCCAAATTCCAGTGTTTAAATTTAACAGTCAGTTAAAGCCATCAAACGGGGATTACGTGACGGTGCAAGATAATTTTGTACCTAAACCTTGGTTATGGATTTAATCTATGGTTTTGTAATACAGTGCAAGTGGACAGTGGCCCTTAGTAGCTGTTTGGTTGTTAGACAGTGTAAATACAAGTAATCCTAATATTGAAGCAGCTGGTAATTAATTTTGAACAACTGAATTTCGTACGATATTTTGACAGATGATGCCATGCAGACCAATATGAAAAAGATCCCTATCACGTTTTTTCTTTTATACACAATCATACCTTTAATGTTAGCTTCAGGGGATGAACTTCTTATGGAAGAATCTTCATTAACTTCTATGGTGGTTGGCAATGTATTAGGTAACTGTTAAAACAGAAAACATTATAAAAATTATTATACATAAATTGAGTTAATAGGCACCTGTTGAACTCTTCTTCTCCTAGGTACGCCATGGGTTTTTTTAGGTCTGACTGCAACACGATGATGTGCAGCACTGTGGTTAAGTGGTATTGATGTTGTGTTGAGGTCCAAGTCTAGAATTAATAAATTGAATAGTGTGGGTTGAAAAGGTTCAACAAAATTCTTTAATATTGTGTGTAGATTGAATTTTATATTTGAAGAACAACCCTGAACCTCCTCGATAAAAACATTCAAATGAAATAATTTTAGACCGATTAGAAAAAAATATGAAATAAATTTTCCAATGAAAAATAATTCCTTTATACATAATGAAAACAGCACTTCAAAATAAACTAATATAAAGGTGTCCCAACATTAATGCAAAATTATGAAGAACTACTTGGCCAATGTCGATGCGCAATTGTGTGCGAAATTTCGTGAGGTTCAATTAGAAGAATCAAAACGATTCAGATTTTTTTCGAATATCTTACATTCGGCTTTTTACTGACCATATGGTTCTCATGAGATTCTTCATGAAGCTTCAAGCTGCCACTAAGCACTACACTTCAATTCGATCCGATCTGAATTTTTGGAAAAATTCAATTTTCGAAATTATCTAGAATCATTGGGTGGATTGTACCAAATCGCGAATTCGGCCTTCGTAATTGAACCCCAATTCTTCTCCACAATCATCAAGTTCCTTAGGGGGTTCTTCGGAAGATATTGTGTTCGCGATCAGCGGTTAGACTTCCGAAAAAAACTGGATATTTGTATAGATATGTGGCTCAGTTACGAAGGTCTAACTCATGAATGGGTTCTAGTCGCCCAATGATTCTGTAGATTACCCATTCAAAATTAGAATTTCCCAATATTTTCAAGATTTTGGATAGGATCGTATTGAAATCTTGTTATTGATTGAAAAATTAAACGTTGGGATTCATGCGGAATGGGGGTCTTTCCTGAATTTGGGTTATTACTGCAAATGCAAATTTGAACATGATAATTATGGGTTTGACTCATCATTTTCCCAAATTACCTTCAGAAAGTATTCAAAATCAGATTTCAAAATTGGGGTTTGGGATTTGCCAGGCATGCACGAAGTGACAACGGTGTTAAGTAGAATAGCCTTTTCTGCCATAGAATAATGAAATATTTATTCCTATTCTGCGGTACACACGTGTTCTCTGTCAATATAACCAAACAATTTCCGTTTGCGATTTGTCAGTAATATGACAGTATGACACTCTGTGCTCTTCATTTTCTATTCCTTGGTCGTTGTCTTCTACTCTAACCAGATCGAAGTATAGCTATCTCTGTTTTCCTAAGCAAAGTAACACATTTGACGTCCTTTTCTTTCCCAGAAAGCTGAATTCGACGTTGCCATATCGTGCACTCAAGAAAAATCCCTTTATATGTAAATACCCATTTTTATTTTTCAGTTTTAGGTGATCAAACATTTTTTTTTAAATATAATATTGAAATTATATGTTTGAATTCTGATGTTCTAAAGGTTTTTCATGAAAATTACTGCATTTTCGTTTAAAGGAAAAACCGCCATTTTCTGAGGACCACATGAAAAGAAGACCGCCAAAACTTTCCATCGGAAAGTAAAAAGGTGTGTAGCAGGGTCAATACCTGAATGGGTGACCGCTTTGCCAACTAATTATAAAAAGCGCCTAAAAGCCCCTGACGTCAGTACTTTTCCATCATTTCTCCCATGAAAAAGTTGTGCCTTACTCTTGTTAAGGTATTCATTTTAAGCCAAGATTAAACTCTGACAATGTTGATTCGAATGTGATGCATGACTAAAGATGATTCATGGATGCTGATGTTGGCCGACATGCACAATGTAGCGCGTTAAATTCGATGCCCCGTTAGTGGGATCTGGGATCGTTGATTGACTTTCTATCTCCGATAAACACTCCCTGGAGCTTATTTTTCTGTCAGATATCGCGTTTAACTGGAAATGCGAATAATTAAACCGACTGCGTGGCCATAGGAATAACTTAAATGAGGTAACCTGCGAATTCCGACAGAAAATCGACAGAGGCGGATCAGCTGTTTCTGAGGAATATTGTATGAATTGATTAATTGACTTACCATGTTTGTTTTCCGATAAAGATAATTTAGAACTATGCCTTATCTGGCTAATCAATAAATCCTGAAAAGAAATAAAGTGCATCAGTTACATCATACATTGAAAAATCATCAAGTTTAAAAGCTTTTTTTTGCGATTATCCAAAATGAAATCATTTATTTCATCCGAAATACACGATGATATCCATACTTCAAGTTGAAAATACTTTTCGATATGTTTGAGGCACCTAGAAAACTGATATGGACCACCCTGAAATATCAAGTTTCCTCGAAACAAAGGTGGTTCATCAGAAATTTTTCGAGACAAATAGATTCAAGAATAACCCAAAAATTTTAGTAATTTTAGTAAGGCCATAAAATGAGAGATGCGAGAATAAATAAACGAATCTATATAAAACTGATTAACAGAGAAATTGAAATGAACTTGAAACGAATTGAGACTTAATAAATCTATCGTTGGGGGAAAGTCCATGAATATATGAACAGAACTGAACAGTGAAAACAGCATATTCACCACTCAATTGTAAAAAAATTATCAACTATCCCAATCCGCTTCAATAGACGACTTCGGGCTAAGTTGCCAACCCACAAATTTCGTCCAAATTTACTATCACTGGGGGAAAGGTATTTCAGAACAAATTCGACTTAATAAGGTTCGCGTTTTTTTGTTGAGATCATCTTCAATTTGCTGAAATTTAAGTTGGGATTCCTGATTTCATGTTATAGTGTCAAATTTATAAAGGATATGTTCCGCAAACCAACTTGGATATTTCGGTTGCCGGTTTTCCATTCCGTAAATATGAAATATTCGGTTGGTTCCTAAAAAAAGATTAATTACGGAATTTGATTGTTGAAAAAGCGATCTTTCTGTCACCAAAACGACAGTCCCTGTTCTATGGTAACATATCCATAGCATAGAACAATGTTTATTACCTTTATGATCCATAGAACATAGAGGAAAAATTATCAACAATGAAAAAATTACTAAGTATGGTCCATGATGTAGAAAACATGGTGTGCTCATATGAAAAAAAAGTGACGTCAGCAAGTTAAATTACAAGGAAATATATATTCTGTGCTTTGAATTTGGATGAAAAAAGTGACGTCATCATTGGTGAATCGATCACAGATAAGTACACAATATTTTGCTTACATCATGGTATGGCCTATGGATTAAAAGGTAAATATAGATTGTTCTATGCCATGGATATGCTACCATAGAACACTGACTGTCGTTTTGATGACAGAAGAATCGCTTTTTCATCAATCAAATTCCGTAATTAACCTTTTTTCCAAGAACCAACCGAATATTTCATATTTACGGAACGGAAAATCGGCAACCGAAATGGCCAAGTTCATTTGTGGAACATATCTAAGGTGCATGGAAGGTAAGGTGAATTCAAAGATGCGCTTATGTTTCGCCAATGCTGAGGAAATCACTAGAATTCGTTTTTTTCACTGAAGGTGGCGCTATGTGGAGATTACGATCGGTCGCCAGGGCAACAGTCAGTCAGAACTAAATTGACATCAGACAAGTTATAATAGGATAGGGTAAAAATATCTGGATGAATAAATTTCTGCCATATTATGTTTCGTATAATTTTCAGTGGAATATATTCTAAGAATTGTTGAACAATTAATTTTTTTTCAATAATGAACCAAGAAAAACACAACACATCCAATCGTAAAAATAATAGTCTTAATTCGGGGTTGATAACTCAAACCTCCATTATTGAAAATGATTATCCCATCGTAATATCGAGCCAATCAGAAATGATCTTAACAAAAATCTATATTTGGAAAGAATTATCTGGTTTGAGGAGTCGAGGCACCGTTTACGGATATTCGTAAATAATGCGAACGTCATCATGACGAATTTGTTCTGACATTCTCCTTCCCCAGTGATAGTAAATTAGACGAAATTTGTGGGTTGGCAACTTGAACCAAATTCGTCTATTACTTAAAATCATAGACATATGATAAGTCTATGCTTCGAATAAATCGAATCACAGAATAAGAACAACTGTCATGTAGCCCGCATGGAACGGGAGAAAATTAATAGATGACTTCGGCCCAAAATTTTCTTCACAAATTTGCTATCGCTGGGGAACGGGAATTTCAGGACAAATTCGACATGATAAGGTTCGCGTTATTTATAAATATCCGTTAGAGATGCCTCGGCACCTCAAACAAGATAATTCCTTCCAAATATAGGTTTTTGTTAAGATCATCTCTGATTGGCTGGAATTTGAGTTGGGATTCCTGATTTCATGTTAATAGTGTCGAATTTATGTAGGATATGTTCCGCAAATCAACTTAGTTATTTCGGTTGCCGGTTTTTCCACTCCGTAAACATGAAATATTCGGTTAGTTCCTGAAAAAAGGTTAACTAAGGAATATGATTGATGAACAGAACAAATTAAAATAGATAGTCTAACATAATCCCTTAACCAGTGTGGAAATGCCTCCAACAAACTCTACCATAGTTTGTTACTTTGTCAGAACAGTTTTTTCAATTAATGGCGTGAATATAGGATGTTTGCCTTCTCTGGGATAGTTCACATAGCATTCTATTTCTTCCAATACTAGATAAAACTTAGGGGAATGGGTCAAAAATGCAAATATTCAAATATAAAGTCTACACTACAATAATCGATTTCAAGCGATGGACCAAAATCTCCGGTTATAGTTACGGTTATCCACATTGACAGATTATCCTTTGCCCAAATGTCAGTTTGGATAACCGCAATCATAACCGGAGCTTTTGGTCCATCGCTTGAAATCGATTAATATATCTGAAAAATCGGATTCCTTCGTCTCTTGGTGTATTTATGTTGTATTTCACAACGAAACAATAACTAGGCCTAGTTATTCACCAATTCTATTAATATAAATCATTTTAACTTGTGAATTTATCCTGAAATTGTTGAAAATGCCGTACTTCATAACATAAACAAAGCGGGTAAATGAGTTTGTTTTACCTCCAACGTATGACAAATGTCAAACGACCCACGAAACCAATTACCAACAAGTTTGCGATAATTTGACAACATTACAATCTTCAGATCAGGAACTCATGTATCTGTCCATAAAACCGACGACAAGTAGTTTATCCTCTTTGACTTTTCCTTATAAGCGACAAGAGATTAAAGATACATAATAGTTCGTTTCCGCCTCATTTCAAGTACCAATATAGCGAAATATGCGCATTTCCGTGAGAAACTCCCCAACAAACGGCCTATCGAGTAAAAATCGAAAACGATTTGGCGCAAATGCGATCAATTAAAACATAGACAGTTATATCAGAGATTTAATAACCCTGAAAGGATTTCGCGTGTACAATTAGGTCAAACGAGCTGTAATTATGTAAAAGTAAGCATTTCCACATGAATTTCTCGGCAATTGAATATTAGCGATGGCGTTGTGCAACCGTTGGTTACATTGATTATATTTGGGATAGAAGATGGATAGTTTTGGTCAAACAACATTATTTCATCGACTCTATCGTTTCCTTTATTCCATCTAGGTAACTTGTAGTACTGTAATATCACCGAATTGGATCGTTATTAGCTCTGCAATGAATGCATTAATCTATTTTCTTGATATAATCATGAAGTGTAAATGTAGTCGATAGACAACTTCCGTTCAAGTTGTCCACCCACAAATTTCTTCACAAATTTACTACCACTGATGAAGGGGAATTACAGAACAAATTCGACATGATAATGTTCGCGTTACTTCTAAATATCCGTAAACTGTGCCTCGGTTCCTCAAACAGGATTTGTTAAGATCATTTCCCATTGCCTGAAATTCAAGTTGGTATTCCTGATTTCATGTCAATAGTGTCGAGTTTATATAGGATATGTTCCGCAAATCAACTTGGTTAATTCGGTTGGCGGTTTTCCGTTCCGTAAACATGAAATATTCGGTTGGTCCCTGAAAAGAAGGTGAATTACGGAATTCGATTGATGGTAAAGTAATCTTTCGATCGCCAGAAATACAGTCAATGTTTTGTGGTAACATATCCATGGCATAGAACAATCTATATTTATTTTATGATCCATAGACCATACTTAGTAATTTATTCATTGTTGATTGTTGTTCGTCTATGTTCTATTGATCATAAAGTGAATAAAAATTGTTCTATGCCATGGATATGTTACCATAGAAAATTAACTGTCATTCTAGCTGGCCGGACAGAATCGATTTTGACAACGGATTCGTCATCAGTGAGTCCTACCTGGTCGTTCGAAATCTTTTTCGGCTCGAAATTCTATACAAAACGATATCACGCGGTTCACCACAACCTGCGCGCCAAAATAATTTCTTCAAGTTAGAAATTTTGTGTGAAAGAAAAATCCTGAATAAGTAGTGCCGTATCGTATTGATAATATAATTAAATGAAGCATTTTCAATTCAGCAGATGTTCGAACTCACCAAAACTACTATTACTATAACCCAATATTCTTAAATTATACAGAGTGGACTGTGTCAAACTTTTATGGCCTGCCGATTGACTGGAGAAATGTTAATGAAGTATACACTCCATTCACTTGTGTTAGTCAGTCGCATTGTCGAAAAATTTTTCGCCCCTGAGTTGGTTCAACTGTCCTCTAGACAGTCTAGACTCAAGCTAAGTTTGAGCCTTTTTATCACTTTATTCTTTTTGTCAGATTATGTCAAGTTTCACCAGTTAAGGAATATATAGGTACTACGCAATTTCGAACAAAAGATCTGTCATTAATGTTTCTCTATACAAAAATAAACTTACCTCTTCTATATCCGAACTCCCAACACTGAGGAGAGATCCGTCACTGCAAGTACTATGCGATTTATTCGGGAGATCCTGGAAAAAATAAAAATCTAAATCGATAAAACCATGGCAGAATATTACAAATGAGAATTGAATAATTCAATAATTCTGAAAAAACACTGATGTGAGGACAGGAGCTCGAAAACGCTTGTTCAAATCCTTTTCCAAAGCAGTCTCCTATTCACGTATGCAACCTGCCGAATGCAGCTTTACTTCCAGATGGAAGATTTGGCAATTTTTTCGAAAAAAATTTCTCAACCAAAATAACTAAGTTATTTCGGTACTTCATAAGTAACATTGAAGTTCAAATCTGATAGCGTCAGTTGTTCTTGAGATACTGAGGAAAAAGTCTCAAAATTCTGAATAGTCACATAATTTGACATAATATATAATATCTCCGAAAACAAATATTGAATCAAACTGAAATTTGAAACACAGCTGTACAAAATTCAAGATATGTGCCAAATTGCATTGAAATCTCATCGGCAGCTTCCAAAGTCACATACGGGAGAACAAAGACAATTAAATTTGTCACAGATTCTTCTTTAGCTTAATTGATTAAGCCTACTTCGGCCTGAAAATTCGAAAAGTAGACACAAATTTGGGTGAAACGATAACATGCTGTAAACGATAAACGAAGTAAACTGTGACTTTTCAGAGTCTATATTCGATTCCTTCATCAGACAATCAGGAGATTTATTGAAAGAAAATAAGTCTGCAAAGTTTATTTTCTCATTATTGTCTGATGAAGGAGTCAGATGTTTGAAACTTCGATGATTGTTCGTATTAAACTGATATTGTTCATTATGCAAACATTTTTATACGAACTGTCCTCGACAACAAGTTCCTGCAATCTGCAAAGGTTTTTCATTGAATTTTCCGTTCATGTTGTTGGGAACAGAGTGCTATCGTTTTTGTCTAAATGCCTGTAATTTTCGAATTTCGAGCGTCAAAATCGATTCTGTCCAGCTGTAAGCACGATAACGAAGGTACGGAGGTATATATCGACTTGAAAATTTCAGGGTTGGTTGCATTTCAGAATGCGAAGATTTAATTCGTCAATGGGGAAAATCGGTAGAACGATTTTGGAGTTATAGCAATTTGAAGCTTTGAGGTTATTTTCCTGTTATTTCGAGAATTACCGGAGCGAATGCATTGAAACTTGGCAGGTAGTTGGAGCATAAGGATTTTCAACTTTTTGCAAAGTACTGTTGAGATCGTGCTGTCCGTAAGTTTTTCAAAATTTTTTTTAGATTTTTTTTTTCTCGGGAACTGTTCATTGCATTCAGGCAAAATCTTGGTCCTACCTTGAGGTTTATATTTCACAGCAGTGTACCAGTTCGATACGATTATAATTTTTGAAGAAAAAAATATGACAAATTTCGTAGTTTTTTTCTCTAAATAGTTGTTTTTTTTTGGAATAACTCAAAAAATACCCTTTCAATCATAGTGAAATTTAGCAGCCAGTCTGAAAATGCTGATGGACAAATTGGTGCAAAATTTCGTGATGATCGTGTCATCAGAACAATTTGAAAAAAAGTTTCAATTTTTTTTTCAAATATTCAATATTCTGTGATATTCTGACTATAATATCCTCACGAAACCCTGTGAGAACTTTCCAACTGCCATTTTTCGATAATTTAATGAATTTCAATAGACGACTTCGGCCCAAGTTGCCAACCCACAATTTTCTTCACGAATTTACTATCACTGGGGAACGGGAATTTCAGGACAAATTCGACATGATAAGATTCGAGTTATTTATAAATATCCGCGAAAGATGCCTCGGCTCCTCAAACAAGATAATTCCTTCCAAATATAGGTTTTTGTTAGGCTGAAATTTAAGTTGGGATTCCTGATTTCATGTTAACAGTGTCAAGTTTATAAATGATATGTTCCGCAAATCAACTTGGTTACTTCGGTTGCCGGTTTTCCGTTCTGTAAATATGAAATATTTGGTTATTTCCTGAACAAAAAAAGGTTAATTACGGAATTTTATTGACGAATAAGCAATTTTTCTGTCACCAGAACATAGACATATCAAGTCTATGCACCAGAACGACAATCAATGTTTTATGGTAACATATCAATAGCATAGAACAATCTTTATTTACCTTATGATCCATAGACCATACAAAGTAATTTTTCCCATTGTTGATTGTTGTCTCTTCTATGTTCTATGGATCATAAAATAAATACCGATTGTTCTATGCTATGGATATGTTACCATAGAACATTGACTATCGTTCTGTTTATAGAAAGAACGTTTTTTCATCAATCAAATTCCGTAATTAACTTTTTTTTCAGGAACCAACCGAATATTTCATATTTACGGACTGGAAAACCGGCAACCGAAATAACCAAGTTGATTTGCGGAACATATCCTATATAAATTTGACACTATTAACATGAAATCAGGAATCCCAACTTAAATTTCAGACAATCAGAGATGATTTTAGCAAAACCGTATATTTGGAAGGAATTATCTTGTTTGAGGAGCATAGGCCTCTTTTACGGATATTTATAAATAACACGAACCTTATCATGTCGAATTTGTCCTGAAATTCCCGTTCCCCAGTGATGGTAAATTTGTGAAGAAAATTGTGGGTTGGCAGCATGGGCCGAAGTCGTCTATTCGATCTAATCTGTATTTTTGGAAATATTGAAAAAATAAAATTTTGAATGGGTATATCTGCAAAATCATTGGGTGGATATTACCCAAATTCACGAATTCGGCCTTCGTAATTAAGGTCCAAACCAGCTCTATTAATAGTTTTTTTTTCAGATATTTGGAGTGAAAACCCTGAAAAACACCTTGAAAAATAGCATCCTTTTATGTATTTCGACTGTGATGATGTTTATGAATATAGATCACAAAGTACCTCTTCATAGTAGGATTTTATCAACCAAAATCTATGCACCGCCTTGAATTCTCCAAGTCTAGATTCCATTTCGTTCCAGTTCAACCTGCATTCACCACTTCAATCGTCATTTTCAGACGAAAAAGTCGTTCAAACATCACGAAATAACCCAAAACAAGCCAATACACAATTTCACATTAACACGTTATCGATGTTAACCCGGACGATACCGAAGATATCTAAGAAGTAAACTAAAAAAAATGAGCTTCGCGCGAAGAGTCTTGTCTCGCAATCCACGAACGTTCTTCGCGTCTGTAACGAGCACTCATTATGTAATTTCTTGTTGCCACAACGTGGAGTTTCTAGTTTCATTTCCGACCCCTGAACACAAAATAAACGATTTATTGTCTCTCGGAGTACGCAAATGCGCTCCACATGGATGAGAACCGGTGACGAAAGACAATGAAGATAACGCAATGAGGTTGAGAGGGACCGTAACATCCTTTTCATTCAACTCTATGTTGCAGTAACTGATTAGTTTGTTCGATGACTGAGCGAAGGAAAATAAACGTTTCGAGATGTTCAATACGGCTGAGGGGCCTGTATTGCACCTAAGAGCGAAACAACATTTCTGGGGCTCTGTATGGATGACGGCTTGAACTGGTCAAAACATAGAAGGTTTGTTTTAGGTTTGTTTTGGTTCCGAGTTCAGAACTGTTCTGGAACGGTTCCGCATGCGCGATTGCGATTTTGTGTTTTGGTTCATTTCAGAACCGGTTCAGAATTTGAGTAATCCTGTTTTGATTATTTTCAGAATCGATTCCGAACTGTTCTAGAACTGTGAGAGGAGTTCGGACGTTAGAGTCCGAACTGCTTCAGAATTTGGTAATTCGCACAAGTGTAGAGTGGCTGTCAACGATTTAAATGGTTAACCTGACTTAGTCGTGTTGATTTGGTTTTTGATTTGATTGTTGTATTTGTTGAGGAAATGATTAACTGTTAAATATAAATTTTTGTTATTGAAGATAACTCCTTCGCTACGACCTCCCAGGGTAATCTAATGAATTTTATTTCCATTATTCACACTTAGGATTTCGTTTTCTCGAATAAATCTATGAATGCAAGAGTCCTCTTTCTCTATTGAATAATAAAAATGTTTCGAATGAATTTTTTTCTGAAAAGCACATATCTGAAATACTTTTATCATAGAATTCATTATTATATCAATCAATGATTTGTTGATTCCTCTTGAAATATAATTGAAGTAATGAAGAAAGTTCAGAAAAACGATTTTCACAAAAAAAGATTCATTTCATTAAATTCATTATTATATCAATCAATAATTCGTTGGTTCATTTTGAAATATAATTTAAGTAATGAAGAAAGTTCAGTAAAACGATTTTTACAAAAAAAAATTAAGTGGACGGAAGTATCTCCAAAAATATTTATATATTTTTAATTAAACCACAGGCAATATATAAGACCTGATTTACACCCCTCTTTTCTGCCAACTGAAACGGAAGTTTTTTTCCTTTACAATGCGGATGAAAACCCGAACTTAATTCGTGTTTTGGTTTCATCGTTTTCAGAACTGTTCTAGCATAGTTCAGAATCGGGCTTCAACAGCGCATCGATTCTGCGCAGTTCTAGAAGACAGTTCTGAATTTCGCAACCAAAACAACAAACCTATAGATATATGGTCTGTGGTAAGCTTGGTAAATCCTTTTATGCAATAAAGAGACTGAGAGGCTGCTTTCTTGCGTCGACTCTTCTGGATATTTACCAGAGCTTGGTCTATTTCCACATGAATTATGACAACATCATAAGGGGCAGTTCTTGTGAAGTCCAGAGAGTGCTGTAAGCCAAAAGAGAATTTTGGGAGCAATTTTCATTATCAAGCCAAGGGAGTCCAGTAGGCCTATATTCCTCAAATAGAATTCTCACAATGCCTTCTACAAGGTGTCTCAAAAAAAAATTTATATTTCAAAAATCGATAAAAACTAAAATCAGCCGTTTATCGAAAAAATATTTATTAGTTATGAAATTACAGTCTCTGGGAATTTATTCTTTGAAAATAATGTCGTCTAAATGTTTTCCCTCGCGTTCGCGGCATTCATTCAATCTAACATTAAGATTTCTAATGACGGATTGGCAGGTAGGTTCCGTGATGGCTCCCATTTCGTGGCCAATATTTTGTTTTAACTGGTCAAGGGAAGTTGGTTTATTAAGGAAGACTTTAGATTTGAGGAAACCCAACAGGAAAAAGTCCATAGGAGTCAAATCAGGACTGCGTGGCGGTCAGTTTATGTCACTTCTTCTCGATATTAATTTGTCTGGAAAAAATTTCACGAACTCGTGGCAGAGACCTATTGGACGTGTGTGACGTTGCTACATCCTGCTGGAACCATGTTCTTTGATTGTAGCCAGGAGAATTTTGCAGTTCAGGCAACAAAAACTCATCTAACATCCTAACATTACGCTCTGAATTCACTGTAAGAGCACGTCCCCTTTCACCTTCGAAAAAGTATGGACCGATAATTCCTCGCGATGACATTGCAGCCCATACGGCTCTGCTTGTTTACGTGCCAATTAAGAAGAAAATGAGCTTCATCGGAGAATCAGGTGTAAATGTTTGTAAGCACTCAATTGCTTGGTTTGCGAATTCTAGCCTCTGAATGGCATCCTGGGGTGTTAGTTCTTTCACCAATTGAATTTTATAGGGGTCCAGCATCAGATCTTTGAGCAGAATGCGGGGTAGCGATGATCTATGCACGTGCAATGCACTTGCACGCTTCCGAATTGAGGGGTTTGGATCATCACGAACAGACTGATTAGTCCGTTCCAGGTTCTCTTCCGTTCTCGATTTCCTTGGTCGTCCGGATTTTGGTTTACCTAGTGTTGAACCGGTCTCATCAAACTTCTTTACCCAATTCCGAATGAGAGGAATGCTTGGTGCATCATTTAAGTGACATAAACCTCGATCATTGCGGAAATTTCTTCGCGCGACTAAATTCCCAAGGAGTCAGGCTACCGATTAACATAACCCTCGCGCCCCTCAGATGTCTTGCGTTCACACAGTAAGCTAAACAAATATTTTTTTTTGAGACACCATGTATATACTTATATAGGTGTCTTATAAATACAAGGGAAAATTTACACAAAATAGACAAGCTTTTGAGTAGTCATAGGCATCATACTTGACATGGGGATAGACTTTGCTTTCCTTGGCACAGGACAACGAAATCACAGTCCTCCGCCATTTACCTGGAAATGAAATTTTATAATAATCCCCAAATTGAATACAGAAAACTTGGAGACACCCAGTTCAAAATAGCCAAAAATTTTTGCGCGCATGTTCTAGGGGAACAGCGTGCTATCGTTTTGTCCAAATGTCAGTAATTTTGGATGATTGAGCCGAAAATGGTCTCAATCGACTAGGTTGGACTCACTGATGACGAATCCGGTGTCAAAATCGATTCTGTCCGGCCGGCCGGCCGTAGAAACGGTAACTCTCGACAGAAGCAAGCTAGCAACTTTAAACTTTCAGGATAGGTTGCGCATCAGAATGCCGCGGTTAAGTTCGTTAATGGGCCAAATCGGTCGAATAGTTTCGGAGTTGAAGTTTTGAAGTTATTTATTTTTTATTTCAGAAACTATTGGAGCGATTGGATTCAAACTTGGCAGTTAGGTGGAGTATATCGACGCGCAACTTTGAGCCAAATTTCGTCAGGATAATGTTCTCAGTAAATTTAAAAAAAAAATTTTTCGAAATTTTTTTCAAAAAAATTTTTTTTTTCAGAAACCATTCATCATATCCAAAAAAAAATTCCACTCACACTTTGAGCTATATATTTCACAGCAGTGTTCCAAATTTCAATTCGATACGATCATAAGTTTTGGAGATATCGGGAAAAAATATGTCAAATTTCGAGGTTTTCTTCTCGATATCGTTGATTTTTTCGGTATAACTCGAGAAATACTGATTCAGTCCTGATAAAACTTCACAGCTAGTTTTGAGATGCCGAAAGACAACTTTTTGCGAAGTTTCGTGATAATCGTGTCATTAGAACAATTTGAAAAAAAAAATTCCTATGATTTTCTCATCATATCATCCTCATTAAATTCTGTAAGAAACTTCGAACTGTTATTTTCGATGAAGTACTGGATTTCAATTCGATCTGATTTTTTTTTTTGGAAATATTGGAAAAATAAAATTTTGATTGGGTATATCTACGGAATCATTGGGTGGATTTCACACATTCACGAATTCGGCCTTCGTAATTAAGGTCCAAACCTTCTCTACAAATATCGAGATTCTAAGTTGTTTCTTTCGGAAGTTATTGTGTTTACGCAGTCGGTCGTTAGGCTGACCGTAAACACAATAACTTCCGGAAGAAACGACTTAGAAACTCGATATTTGTAGAGTAGGTTTGGTGCTTAATTACGAGGGTCGAATTAGTGAATGGGTAAAATTCACCCAATGATTCCGTAGATATACCCATTCAAAATTTTATATTTCCAATATTTCCAAAAATACAGATTTGATCGAATTGAAATCCAGTAACTTATCAGTGAAAAATTTCAAAAAGCACTGCCGTGAAGGCAGCAGCTTTTGCGTGCATGTTCAAATTCGTTGCTGAAGCGGTCATCTACATTGAACATGCGCGCAAAAGTTGCTGCCTTCACGGTAGTGCTTTTTGAAATTTTTTTACAGTCAATATGTTATTGTACAACAGCTGAGTTCTTAAGCGACGATGTGTAATATAATTGTACTCGAGCTGTCTTTGTAGGGTTTCAATTGAATTGTTGTCATTTCACTATATTGTGGTTATACTACTCTTTTTACGCGCTTTTTCGTCACGATGTCTGTAATTTTAGAATTTTGAGCCGAAAATGGTCTTAAACGATTGGGTTAAACTCAGATGTACCCCTCACGAACAAAATGGACCTAGATTTATCTACAAGAAAAATACCTCTATTTCCTTTTCCACAGGTAATGTGACACCTTGTATACTACCTGAATTTCAATTCTCCATAGGTCAGTCAAATATAATCGTTTCAGCAAAATTTTGTAACCCAGAACAAGCGAGCGAAAACTCACACAATGAATCTCCAGAAATAGGCGAATTCCCAGAATTCCATTCAGATCGAAATAAACTCTGGATATATTCGAATTTTTCATCTCCATGTTCTCCCCTTCCTTATTTCATTCTATCAAGAAACATTTCAAGATCGAACAAAAACAATTTATCGATGAGATCACTGTGCCAATTCGCTACTGCACTTGAAGCAAGGTCGAAAGCAATCTGTCAATAAACTAAAAATATCCTTGCCGATCGTTTGTACATAGATGCATAGAAAACATAAGGTGCGGACACTCTTTGTCATATTTTGGGTCCGAAATGAGGTCCAAACGTTGTCAAAATACGGCTTTGTTAGCCTACTTCGGTTTTCGACGATAGATCCCGGCATAGGAAAATCTGCCATATAAAATCTGAAATATTTACGGAAGTTACCGACCTGTCATATCAACACTAGTCAAATCAAAACTTCTTTCTAATTTTCTGAGTTGGACCAAATATTACTTTCAAGAATTTCCGATAATAAATTTATTTTGACGAATTTAAATTATGATTATTCATTTCATTCAGTCAGAATGGCGGTAATATCCTTCGTCTCTGAATACACAAGTCTGAAACTTGATATTTTCGAATACGGTCAGCCTAACGGCCGACTGCGTAAACACAATAACTTCCGAAAGAAACAACTTAGAAACTCGATATTTGTAGAGAAGTTTTGGACCTTAATTACGAAGGCCGAATCCGTGCATGGGTAAAATCCACCCAATGATTCCGTAGATATACCCAATCAAAATTTTATTTTTCCAATATTTCCAAAAATACAGATAAGATCGAATTGAAATCCAGTACTTCATCGAAAAATAACAGTTCGAAGTTTCTTACAGAATTTAATGAGGATGATATGATAAGAAAATCATAGAAATTTTTTTTTTCGAATTGTTCTAATGACACGATTATCACGAAATTTCGCAAAAAGTTGTCTTTCAGCATCTCAGAACTAGCTGTAAAGTTTTATCAGGACTGAATCAGTATTTCTCGAGTTATACCGAAAAAATCAACGATATCGGGAAGAAAACCTCGAAATTTGACATACTTTTTCCCGATATCTCCAAAACTTATGATCGTATCGAACTGAAATTTGGTTCACTGCTGTGAAATATAAAGCTCGAAGTGTAGGTGGATTTTTTTTTTGGATATGATGAATGGTTTCCGGAAAGACATTTTTTTTTTAAATTTACTGACAACATGATACTGACGAAATTTGGCTCAAAGTTGCGCGTCGTTATACTCCACCTAACTGCCAAGTTTGAATCCAATCGCTCAAGTAGTTTCTGGAACAAAAAATAAATAACTTCAAAACTTCAAGTCCCTATAACTCCGAAACTGTTCGACCGATTTGGCAACCTATCCTGAAAGTTTCAAGTTGCTAGCTTGCTTTTGTCGACAGTTATCGTCTCTACGGCCGGACAGAATCGATTTTGACACCGGATTCGTCATCAGTGAGTCCAACCTAGTCGATTGAGACTATTTTCGGTTCAATCATCCAAAATTACAGACATTTGGACAAAACGATAGCACGCTGTTCCCTTAGAACATGCGCGCAAAAAGTAGAAAGTTTATTAGTTAGGCAAATGACATGCAACATTATATCACATGCATCTTCCTGAACACTTCTAGCCTCTGTGCCCTCAAGATACCCCAAATAATTTGAAATGAATCTCGCGATTTAGAGTCTAAATAAGTTGATATTGAAATACTTCTAACACTAATAGGTCTCTCGCATGAATTTTCTTCATCATTGGAATCAAATATTCTATCCGTGAGACCACTGAAAAACTTTAACCGCCATCAAAAACTTCAACTTTCAACGAGAAAATGCTCATTTTAAATTTGGCTCCGCATGTCGATTGTTTAAACAGACAATACTTCGCGGTTTCCGTGACGTATGGGGATATATCCACTATCTCCCTCTTCTCGTGTACTTTTCTCTCTAGCAAGCCAATAGACAGCGTCGGGCTGTATCGATCGGTGGATCGGTGAATCGTACTATAACGAGTGACGTAGAGGCGATCTGACGCGTTTCTCCCGCTTCGACCTTGAGTATCGATTTGGCCATTTTTAATACCGAATTATTCAAAATTCGCGAATTGTTGAAGTGTGTGATAGCATACATTATGATTTTGTTTCGATATAGAAAGAGAAAAAACATAAAAATTTGATAATTCGTGTTACATGCAAGAGACCGATTCTAGCATTGCTCCTCTGAATTAGAATAGATGATACATAACTCTTTCAAAAAAATGAAATATGTATACACATATCACTTCTGTTAACTGAAAAAGTCTTTGAACAAATATTAAAATCGAATAGACGACTTCGGCCCAAGTTGCCAGCCCACAATTTTCTTCACAAATTTACTATCACTAGGGAACGGGAATTTCAGGACAAATTTGACATGATAAGGTTTGCGTTATATAGAAATATCAGTAAAAGATGCCTCGGCTCCTCAAACAAGATAATTCTTTCCAAATGTGAGGTTGTGTTGAGATCATCTCCGATTGGCTGAAATTCAAGTTGGGATTCCTGATTTCATGTTAATATTGTTAAGTTTATATAGGATATGTTCCGCAAATCAACTTGGTTATTTCGGTTGCCGGTTCTCCATTCCGTAAATATGAAATATTCGGTTGGTTCCTCAAAAAAAGGTTAATTACGGAATTTGATTGATGAAAAAACGTTTTTTTCTGTCGCCAGAACGACAGTCAATGTTCTATGGTAACATATCCATAGCAGAGAACAATCTTTTTTCACTTCATGATCCATAGAACATAGAAGAGACAACAATCAACAATGAAAAAATTACTAGGTATGGTCTATGGATCATAGGGTAAATAAAGATTGTTCTATGCTATGGAGAGTTACCATAAAACATTGATTGTCGTTCAGGTGCATAGACTTAATATGTCTATGTTCTGGTGACAGAAATATTGCTTCTCACCAATCAAATTCCGTAATTAGCCTTCTTTTTCAGGAACCAACCGAAAATTTCATATTTACAGAACGGAAAACCAGCAACCGAAATAACCAAGTTGATTGGCGGAACATATCCTTTATAAACTTGACACTATTAACATTAAATCAGGAATCCCAACTTAAATTTCAGCCTAACAAAAACCTATATTTGGAAGGAATTATCTTATTTGAAGAGCCAAGGCATCTTTTACGGATATTTATAAATAACGCGAACCTTATCATGTCGAATTTGTCCTGAAATTCCCGTTCCCCGGGTATAGTAAATTCGTGAAGAAAATTGTGGGTTGGCAACTTGGGCCGAAGTCGTCTATTCTGTACAATGAAATATACAAGCAAACACTTGAAAACCTAGCTCCTATCTGTCTATTTAAGGTTCTCAAAGTGGCCCCTGTCGCGCTGCAATCTTAAATTCAGACGCCAATATTCGAATTTTCATTCTCCATATGCTCCCCTTCGTTATTTCATTCTATCCAGAAACATTCCGAGATCGAAATGAAACAATATATCGATGAGATCACTGTGCCATTTTGCTACTCCACTCAAAGCAAGGTCGAGGGCAATCTGTCAATAAACTAAAAATATCCTTACCGATCGTCGGTACTGTAGCAATCGGTTATTGAAGATACACGCTAAAAGATTTTTATTGAATCATTATCCGCTACCTTATAAATCAATTCAGTGGGTGTTGTGTTATTCGCGTGATATTTCGTAATATAATGGTATAAAGTCATCGGATCTCATTCCTAAGAATCGATAATATTATTGCAACTTTCACGACGGCTTTTAAAAATGAAGAAATCGGGTTATGGTATCAATTAATTGCGTCTGTCATAATTTGAATTGAAAACAAAGCCATGGGAGCTCGAACGTACGGTTCAATCTCGCACGATTTCAGTAACACACTTTTTTATTCTGTTCTATTTTCCTTTTCATCGGTTCCCATGGAAAATATAAAAATACGCGGAACAATCTATAGGAAATGGATTGTTTTGAAAATTATGCAACTAATCGCCTGCATCTGAATATCTGAGTCGATTCCAGAGCCATGGGAGAGTTACATAGGCTTTATGAGAGTTTCGTAATCGATATTCTGAATTTCTGGCGAAAAAATTGATGAGTTCCGTGAATGAATCAGTCAAAATAGGGTCAATCAGAAAAACCTAGAAAACGCGGAAAAACTGCCGACTTCACGTCAGTGGTTTTCTAGGTTTTTGCGCGCATGTTCTAGGGGAACAGCGTGCTATCGTTTTGCTCAAATGTCTGTAATTTTCGATTATTGAGCCGAAAATGGTCTTAAACGACTAGGTTGGATTCATTGATGACGAATCCGATGTCAAAATCGATTCTGTCCGGCCGACCCGCCGTCACCACGATAACGGGCGTACGGAGGATTCTATAGACTTGAAAATTTCAGGAAGGGTTGCATTTCAAAATACGAAGGTTAAATTCCATAATGGGCCAAATCGGCCAGATAGTTTCGGAGTTATAGCAATTTGAAATTTTGAGGTTAATTTCCTCATATTTCAGAAACTACTGAAGCGATTGGATTGAACCTTGGCAGTTAGTTGGAGCAAAACAACGCGCAACTTTCAGCAAAATTTTGTTGAATTCTTGTGGTCACTGAATTAAAAAAAAAATTTTTTTCACAATTCTTTCCGAAAAAAATTTTTTTTTTCTGAAACAATTGTTCATATTCGAGAAAAATTCCAGTCATACCTTGAGCTCCATATTTTACAGCAGCGTATCGAATTTCAATTCGATACGGCTATTAGTTTTATAGATATTGGAAAAAAATATATGAAATTTCGTGGTTTTCTTCTCGATATTGTTGTTTTTTTCGGTATAACTCAAGAATCGTGATGAAACTTTGCAACTAGTTCAAAGATCATTCATATCATTTTTCGATAAAGTACTGGAGTTCAGTTCGATCTAAACTGTATTTTTGGAAATATTGGGAAAATGAATTTTGAATGGGTATATCTGCGGAATCATTGGGTGGATTTTACCCATTCACGAATTCGGCCTTCGTAATCAAGGGCCAAACCTTCTTTACAAATATCGAGTTTCTAAGTTGTTTCTTTCGGAAGTTATTGTGTTTACGGTCCGGCCGAAATGTGTTACTTTACTTAGGCAAACAGAGATAGCTATACTTCGATCTGGTTAGAGTAGAAGACAACGACCAAGGAATAGAAAAAGAAGAGCACGGACTGTCATACTGTCATATTACTGACAAATCGCAAACGGAAATTGTTTGGTTATATTGACAAAGAACACGTTTGTACCACAGAATAGGAATAAATATTTCATTATTCTATAGCAGAAAAAGCTATTCTACTAAACACCGTTGTCACTTCGTGCATGCCTGGCAAATCCCAAACCCCAATTTTGAAACCTGATTTTGAATACTTTCTGGAGGTAATTTGGGAGAAAGATGAATCAAACCCATAATAATTATGTTCAAATTTGCATTTGCAGTAATAACCCAAATTCAGGAAAAACTCCCATTGGCCACCAAGATCATGTGATCTGACACCGATGGACTATTTTCTTTAGGGTTATGTGAAGAGCCAGATCTATAAGAATAATCCACAATCGATTTCTGAACTAAAGGATGAAATTATTCGTGTCATCAGTGAGTGAGCCTTAATTATGTCAAAATGTCATTGGAAATGTTAACAAAAGAGTGGATGTCTGTGGCTGCAAGAGGAGGCCATTTGACAGATATTATTTTTCGTATATAAATGTCATAACTGATACTTCAATTACCAATAAAAAATTTTTGAAAATGAGTGCAAATTATGTATTTTATTCATTCTCAAAAAAAACTCGCAATTTCAAAGCCCCTTTATATTTTCTGAGTCAATAAATATTTGAATACTTTGCAAGAAAACCATTTTTTATTGAAAACAGAAACCTTACGCTCCTCTTGAATTACCCTTTAGATCCAAGATCTCGGTTCATCATCACAATCTTATTTACGAGCGTCCTGAATCTGTTTTAGTGCGACAATATTGTCGCCTATTTGGGAATCCATCGACTTTCGTTTGTGTACGGCTATCGGAATAATGGCTGGCAATGACCCAATAACATTAACGGTTCCTCAAGTTGTTTTAGTGTTACGTGACGTGTAATGAAATGCACGAGAGCCGACTGTTGAGCTCCGACAGATGATCTAGAGACGATGAGATTTTGATCGCGAAGGGAAAACTAGGTCGATGATAATTTTAGTGAGTATCAACAAAAAAATGTCAGCGAGATGAGGAATTCTGCTAATTTGCTATTAACTTTTGGTTTATCATTTGATAAATCAAATAATAAACCTTAGTGATCGACCAACGAAAAAAAAATTTTAACCCCCCCTGAAAATTTCACAGTTTACGTTTTGGAGTATGTAGATTTAAATGAACGAATAAAAAAAAACGCACTGCAAATTTTACACAAGGGCTTATTATTTTCTAAGTTAAGTAATCCAATATGCCGTTGATATCTCAAACAACTTAGAACCGAATGCGATGATTCATTTTCGATATTATTGGAAATTTGCAGCGTTTTTCTTTATATTTCAGGAACCACTGGTCGGAAATTATCGGGGTAAATTTTTTCAGGTTTGATTATGCATCAGTAATCAAATCAACGTTCAGAGTTTCATGAAAATTCGGTATTGAGTTTTCGAGAAATAACCCCCCGTTTAGCGTCCTTAGGGTGAACCAATCCTGCTGAAAAGCTTGGAGGAACAACCCCGAGTGAGACACGAGTTTTCCACCAAGTTTCAAGGATTTCCGTTCAGTACTTCCAGAGAAAAGCCCCAGACAACGGACGGCGGACGAACGGATTTTTTTTTATTCGTTCATTCAAATCTACATATTCCAAAACGCAAACTGTAAAATTTTCAGGGGGGGTTAAAATTTTTTTCTTCGTTGGTCGACCACTAAGGTTTATTATTTGATTTTATCACTGACGTGCAGCTTTTACGTGCTTGTTCACATTGTGAAATGTTGACTTGGAAATTTCAGTGAAATTTCAATGAAATATGAAAATTTTCGAAAAAAAATTTTTTCGACTTTTTCCATGACACTGTTCATCTTTCAACCAAGTTTCAATACGATCAGATAAATATTTTTCGAGTTATTGAAAAATCAGAATTTGAAATGGCTGTAACACAGAAACCACTCGGCAGATTTGGCCCATTAACGAACTCAACCGAGATATTCAGGATCTTAACCTAACCTGAAAATTTCAAGACTCTAGGTCCTTCCTTCCGAAAGTTACAGCGCACACGGCCGGCTGGACAGGCAGAATCAATTCTGGCCACGGATTCTTCATCAGTGAGTCCGCCTAAGTCGTTTGAGACCAATTTCGACTCAAAATTCGTAAATTACAGACATCGTGACGAAATGATAAACAAATGTAAAAATGTACATACATATCGACAACAGAACGAATTCCTGGAGTTGCAAAATGGTGCAGGGGTCGGGCAAATGCTTTTTAGTTTTCCCTAGCATCATCCAAAAGAAGTCGAAATGTCGTGTTAATTCTTTCATTTAGGGTTCGAGCTCGCACAATTCAAGCTGTATTCAATTAGTATGGTATAGAATAAATAAAATGATGAATTTTCTATGGAGAAAATTCCATAAATACCTAAATATCGAAGTTTTGCTTGATGCTCCTGACACTCATGTTTAGGAAGGATATTCACAGTCAATAGTGAAATTACAAGTATACTCACTTTAAGGGCAGTCTTGTCAATATTATCAGTCGTTGTGGGGGAATTGCACGGACTATGCGGTAATCCTTCGTCGTCTTCGCTTGTATCCCCTCTTCCTCCTCCACTGCGTCTCAATCTCAACCTCTCGCTGAGTTCAGTCTGAAAAAGAAGCAACATTCTGATAGACTCAGTAATAATTGTGAAGGAAAATAATCTTTTTGGTAACGAAACCACTCGATAATTGCAAGTTCTTCGATTTAAATTTCGATGTAATTAATACCTTGGCCGAATACAAACTTAGTACTTTGCAGTCAACGGATGAACTTGTTAGTATCACAACGTTCACACAATCACACAATATCAACCTGACAATGTCGTGAAGAAGTTGTCGGATATAGACTGAAATGTTGTCATTCCTTCTTATATTTCTACGAACCTGTCGTTACTCAGTGTTCTCCATGGTTCATTGGTAATTGGAGCGCCGGCTTTTTGCTAAGAATGTTCCTTGTTCTTTATTCATTGTTTGTACTATTTGATACAAACCTAGTGTCTCAGAACGTGATGCAGACTTTAGGGAAGTGTATGCTCGGATGATTTTCCGTCGAAAACTTCAAATTAACGTATGTCCTGAACTCCCCAAATTTTTAGTTACGCGGTTGTGAAATTTGGAGAAAACTATCGTTGTTTAATCATGATTTCAATATTCCCAGATATTCTCATAAATTCGGGCAATTTCTGATGTAGAAAAAGTTTTGCGGTTACAACCAGTAGCGTCCTTAAGATGTGTACTAGATATTTTTCTAAAAATATTATGTATGCCTCTGGCTCATCTTGGAATAGAAATGAACTGTCAAATAAAATTTGATACCTTGAATTTGTACCGTAGGAAAATAAAAATATCTTATCCACATCCATTACAGGCGCCACTGATTGAAACATTAAATCATCAAAAAATGTGCTTCATTTGTGCTGAATTCAATGAAAATGCCAGAAGAGACATTGAAGGTATTACAAAAACTATTTTTTCTCAAAGCTTCACCACCCTGCAACTCAAAAAAGTCACCTAGGGAATGTGCAAAATTTGGGTTCACTGCTCAGTAACACTTTCCTATCGAGTTTTCAGAGTTGATAATGGGTGATTTCTCCCTCCCAACTTCTACGCTATTAAAAAAAGTACGGTTTTTGAGACGCGTATTTGAACCGCCATTGTCTTCTACACGAAAATGGTACTCTACGTCATACGCTCTAAAGTCGACCGTTTTCGAGAAAAATCAACTTTTATGTTGAAAAAAATGGTAAATTTTCGAAATAGATTTTTTTCTTACTTATATTAAATTTATCTAAACCATAAAACAGGTAAAAAACCACGTTTTTCAACACCGGTCAACTTTAGAGCGTATGACCCAGAGTTCTAGTTTTGTATAAAAAACAGTGACGGTTCAAATGGGCGTACAAAAAGCCGTACCTTTTATATTACCGTAAAAGGTCGGGAGAAAAACACCCATTTCACCTTCAAAATGTTCACCAATTAAGACTCAAGAGCCAACAATACCACGTGTCGGTAAATTAAGGCTTGGCAACACAGCCACATTTAAAGCTTCATCAAACCTCGTTAATATCTCAGGGTCAGGCACCTGCACGCAGTCTACATGCTTTAACGTTGCCAATAGCCGCGTGAAATATTAAAATTCGGAGATATTTCGACGTTTATATATATAGTGGGTATTTTTGAAAAAATTTTTTTTGGTATGTTCTCAATCCTTTTGTGAGAATGCGCAATGTTAGTCATTTTTCGATTTTTCACCCCATTTCAGTTTTCATTTTCCCGAAAATCCTTGAATATAAAAAGTGGCAACATTGCGCATTCTTACGATTTTTTTCAACCATCTGCACCAAATTTTTTTTTTGAGAAAAACGAACTCTGTAGTCCAAAAGTCCACCAGTATATTTGAGGTATTGTTTGTTCTGCAAAAAAAATCCACACAAAACAGCTTATTTTGATTAGAAAATACTTACGAGAGCTATACGATAAAAGGTTCCCCAGATATATTTCTTTTTAATTTCACCACCCAGTATCTCAAAAATGGTGCATTTTAGGTGGTATACTCCATTCATTTTCATAAACTATCACGGTTGGTCATGATATTCTGACACATTTCACCGTGTAACTTTTGAAAATGTTAGGTTATAGTCCTTTTCCTGTCAGATAACTACGCAACGTTGTTCTCTCTACATAGAGAAAGATCTCTTATTTCTAAGAAGAAATTACATATTTATCAAAATGTTTCTTTACACAAAGCTTTGATTTTCATCCAACTATTAATACTGTAGAAATTTGCGCAGGAAAGTAATTTTTGCTGCAACAACATGTTTTTGTTTACATAAAATTTTGCGTTCATTTACACAGTGTATTTGTAACCCGTTGATTTTATAATTTTAAAAAGTGATGTCCGTCCTCCGTTATATTCCAAATATTCCTTTGCAAAAGTGAGTAGTGTATGAATCGAAAAGTGTTCATTTTTCAAATTATAATCCCAAATTTATCGTTGCAGATCTTTTTTCCAAATAAAGGTTTCAGTCAGTGTCTTTTTGGGTGCACCAATAGAAAGAAATTCTTTGTCGTCTTTTTCACTTAAATCTTTCTTATTGTGGTGATGTGCAGCTAAATAATAAATATATGAACATATAGATAGGTCGAAAATGACGGATAGCTTGTGATAAATTATTGATCCCAAATTATCAGGGTTACTATCAGAAAAAGCAGATTTCAATGGGGGTTTTTCCTGAATTTGGGGTATTACTGCAAATGCAAATTTGAACATAATTATTTTGGGTTTGATTCATCATTTTCCTAAATTACCTTCGGAAAGTATTCAAAATCAGATTTCAAAATTGGGGTTTGGGATTTGTCATACATGAACGAAGTGACAACGCTGTTTAGTAGAATTGCTTTTTCTGCTATAGAATAATGAAATATACATTCCTATTCTGTGGTACACACGTGTTCTTTGTCAATATAACCAAACAATTTCCGTTTGCGATTTGTCAGTAATATGACAGTCTGTGCTTTTCTTTTTTCTATTCCTTGGTAGTTGTCTTCTACTCTAACCAGATCGAAGTATAGCTATCTCTGTTTTCCTAAGCAAAGTAACACATTTCACGTCCTTTTCTTTCCGAGAAAGCTGAATTCGACGTTGCCATATCATGAACTCATGACAAATCCCTTTAAATGCAAATCCCCATTTTTATTTTTCAGGTTTAGGTGATCAAACATTTTTTTAAAAATATAATATCGAAATTGTATGTTTGAAATGTGATGTTCTGATGGTTTTTCATGAAAATAACTGCATTTTCGTTTGAAGGAAAAACCCCCATTCTACATAACACTTCTGATACTTTGTCTCTGCTACTTCAAAACTACTTTCGGCATTTTAGTTTCCAAGCGTGTTGATTATGCTGAGATTGAGAGTAAATTTTGGCATTGACATTTGGCAACGTCTCTGAGAATTATTTTGACACTGCCAATATTTCACGAGTGCCAACCTGCGTCAGTTTTAAGTAAAAAACTTGATAGACATAAATTCTGGCCAACCGGGATAGGTTATAAAAGTGAAATGAGTTTAAGTTAATAACTTTCTTTCGTATTTTTGGACGAGCTATCACATCCTGACATTCTGTGGATATAAAATGAAACACCCTGTAGAATATGGTAAATCGAAATCGATCCAATATTTCATACGCAACGTTTCGCTAAATCTTGTTTCCAGCAGATACCAGATCTATCGTTGTTCGACGCCGCGCATTCGCTAATTGGAAAGAGGTCATGGTGACCTTTTCCAAATACGGAAAAATCAAGAAATGTACGTATGGAAATGAGACCTGCATTAGAGACATTGCTGCTAGATACAACAACCGGTATAGAAATGAGAGAATTTACTCCTCTATGATTATCGTATTTCTCCTTAAATGCTGTAGTATATTCGTAAGTAATCTAATTTTTCCGAAAATATCGAAAAAACAAGTTGCTCAGTAATATTTTAACAAGAAGCATGAGTGCTGGTGGCAACAAAAATCACAGTCGAAGACGAGGATTTTTGCACATGCACGAATGCTTTTTGTTGAAAAATAATACTTTGCAATGTGTTTTATCGATTTTTTTCACAGGAAAAATTAGATGCCCGAATGGTATAAGACAAGACTATTTCATGAATAACAGATTATTCTGCATGCATTATGTATATTTTTTCAAAGGTATTGTAATTTTTGGTGACAACAACTGTCAAGTTTTGCCACGGGTAAACTCGAATAAACTGCTGAAAGCTCCTGCCAAACAGTTTTTCCACCTAGAAACCGTTTGTAATTTAAAATTGCGCGTTTCTAATCGGTGAAAATTAAGACGAAGGGAATAGTCGATTAAAAGCACTAAAAATCTAGAAAGAATTAAGAATTTTCGTGAAATGAAAACTGAAATGAGTGAAAAATGAAAAAATTTCAAAAAGCACTGCCGTGAAGGCAGCAACTTTTGCGCGCATGTTCAATGTAGATGACCGCTTCAGCAACGAATTTGAACATGCACGCAAAAGCTGCTGCCTTCACGGCAGTGCTTTTTGAAATTTTTACTGATAAATTACTGGATTTCAATTCGATCAAATCTGTATTTTTGGAAATATTGGAAAAATAAAATTTTGAATGGGTATATCTACGTAATCATTGGGCGGATTTTACCCATTCACGAATTCGACGTTCGTAATTAAGCCCCAAACCTACTCTATAAATATCGAGTTTCTAAGTCGTTTCTTCCGGAAGTTAGTGCGTTTACGGTCGGACTAACGGCCGACTGCGTAAACACAATAACTTCTGAAAGAAAACACTTAGAATCTCGATAATTGTAGATAAGGTTTGAACATTAATTACTGCCGAATTCGTGAATGGGTAAAATCCACCCAATGATTCCGCAGATATACCCATTCAAAATTTCATTTTCCCAATATTTCCAAAAAT
This sequence comes from Myrrha octodecimguttata, assembly GCA_958510865.1. Classification (NCBI taxonomy): domain Eukaryota; kingdom Metazoa; phylum Arthropoda; class Insecta; order Coleoptera; family Coccinellidae; genus Myrrha; species Myrrha octodecimguttata. Next base: position 64,140,487 of record OY294058.1, read on the forward strand.
ACAGATCAGATCGAATTGAAATCCAGTACTTCATCGAAAAATTACAGTTAGAAGGTTCATACGGAATTTAATGAGGATGATATGATAAGAAAATCACAGAAATTTTTTTTTCAAATTGTTCTAATCACACGATCATCACGAAATTTCGCACAAAATTGTCTTTTAGCATCTTCAAACTAGCTGCGAAGTTTTATCAGGATTGCATCAGTATTTCTCGAGTTATACTGAAAAAAACAACGATACCGAGAAGAAAACCTCGAAATTTGACATATTTTTTCCCGATATTTCCAAACCTTATAATCGTATCGAACTGACTTGGTACACTGCCGTGAAATATGAAGCTCAAGTGACAGTGGAATTTATTTTTCTGGTATGATTAATGGTTTCCGGAAAAAAAAGTTTTTTGGAAAAAAATTTCGAAAAAAAATTTTTTTTTAATTTACTGACAATATGATCCTGACAAAATTTCGCTCAAAGTTGTGCGTCGTTATATTCCACCTATCTGCCAAGTTTGAATCCAATCGCTCAAGTAGTTTCTGAAATAAAAATAAATAACTTCAAAATTTCAAGTGTCTATAACTCCGAAACTATTCGACCGGTTTGGCCCATTAACGAACTTAACCGCGGCATTCCAATGCGCGACCTAACCTGAAAGTTTCAAGTTGCTAGCTCACTTCGTTCGACAGTTATCGTGTCCTCGGACGGCCGGACAGAATCGATTTTGACACCGGATTTTTCATCAGTGAGTCCAGCCTAGTCGATTGAGACCATTTTCGGCTCAATCATCCAAAATTACAGACATTTGGACAAAACGATAGCACGCTGTTACCCTAGAACATGCGCGCAAAAATGTAAATACATGTATGCTGATATAGGGGGGGCCACGAAAATACGATCATTTCAGAAAAGCTGGTATTTGAATGATTCCTGGCTCTTTGAACCTTATATAATTTATGAACCACAGCTGCAATGAGGGCCACCAAAAATTGTGTGGAAGAATATACTGACCTTCAAAACCATCACTAGATACCGGAGATGTGTTAGGCTAGGACCAATTATTCAGAGGTTACGAGATTTAGAATATATCGGACTGAAATGGAACGAAGAGATATCATTACAGTTCACCCTATATAGGAAATATTGGAAGTGAGATACATATTAACAAAACTTTTTTTCGTCTAGCTCGTGAAGTTATATCGATAGAATTACTACCGAAGCGACCTTGAATATGGAAGAAATGTCAAAAACCAGTCGTACTAAAGTTGGGTGTATATTGTTCGTGATGTTTTTTTCACGAAAATTAAATAAAGTAATCAATTATATAGAGAGAGCCAAGTGCAAAGGTTGTTTAAGCAATTAATTAGGTTCAATACAATTTTGTCACTCATATCGATCGTCCATTAGATCAATATATGGTTGGAACGGCGAAGCATAGATAAATTCTCAAGAATTCCAGTCGGCTGAAACCGGTCTACGTTCATTGACATAAATCCACTGAAAAAATATCGATATGAAGTGTGGCATTCTCTTGCCTGTTACGCGAAGGAAAAATATTGATATGAGTGATGTTTTAAAAATTTTCACAATAATCGGAAATTTTCCAATCTACGACCAAATGGTTGTCTCATCTAGTAAAAATCGAGGTAACAATGCAGTAGTTAAAAAAATTGTATATCAGAAAAAAAGATTCGGCAAACGAATGCATATTTATAAAATTCTATAATATAGCCAGCCAGATATCCAGATCTGTCCCATCAAGATTTCTTTTTGTGCGCCTCTGGACGAATAACGCCAGCGAAGCATATTAATAGCAATATTAATCCTATGGTATGGAAGGTTGAGAGGTTCAACGAGAGCATGTTTTTTTTAAGCAAATAGCAATATTGCCAGGAAAAAGAAATTGCTTCCATAACAAGATCTGAAATGATGGTATCCTTTTCATGGCTTCTGAGCAAAATGATCTTTCACTTTAATTCGAATCTTGCTATCAATATTGCTATCTTAGCAACCTCAAAATAGTACTTGCTATGCTTGATAACAGGATGAATTCGAAAGGGAATATTGCAGATATTTGTTTCAGTATTATTCGAAAATATTGAAAATAGGGAAGTATGTTCTTAGACTAAAATACCGGCATAGTAGACAACAGCTGAAAGGATTATTCTAATAATCTCAACAGTAATCCCTCTGAGTTGCCAATAGAAAAGTTCATCGAATTTCGAACTATCAAAGCCTGCATAAAATTGCTACATTTGAATTCTGGCAACCATTATTCTACTGAAAATTGGTTATTGGTCAATTTGACGATAGAGAATTACTCTATTTGAAATATTCTGTCGAGACTTCCTTCATTCTAGTATCTCTTACAGGAAAGCTTCTTATAGGACGATCGTTTCATTTTCAACAATTTCAAACATAAAACACAATCCTAAGATAGGTATGGTCTTTATGATTAATCTTTGAAGAAATGTCATAATCATATTATGTTAAGGGCAAATAGAACCAGAGACAGATGAATAACGGCTTCGTGGATGTCGGCAACATAGCCACATTCAAGTTTGAAAAATCCTCGTTATTATATCAAGGTCAGGCACCTGCATTACGGTCTGCATGCTGCAACAATGCCAATAGCCACGAGAAATATTAGAAATACGTGAAATTTCGACCTTAAAAGGAAAATTCAGCAGGCTTCAGCGATCATTTTCAGAAATTTTTTTTTGGGATATAATTACTCTGTTGTGAGAATGCGCAATGTTAGTTATTTTTGCGCGCATGTTCTAGGGGAACAGCGTGCTATCGTTTTGTCCAAATGTCTGTAATTTTGGATGATTGAGCCGAAAATGGTCTCAATCGACTAGGTTGGACTCACTGATGACGAATCCGGTGTCAAAATCGATTCTGTCCGGCCGGCCGGCCGTCCGTCCGGCAGTAGACACAATAACTGTCGACAGAAGCAAGCTAGCAACTTGAAACTTTCAGGATAGGTTGCGCATCAGAATGCCGCGGTTAAGTTCGTTAATGGGCCAAATCGGTCGAATAGTTTCGGAGTTATAGTCAGTTAGAGTTTTGAAGTTATTTATTTTTTATTTCAGAAACTACTCGGGAGATTGGATTCAAACTTGGCAGTTGGGTGGAGTATAACGACGCGCAACTTTGAGCCAAATTTCGTCAGGATCGAATTGTCAGTGAATTTTAAAAAAACTTTTTTTCGAAATTTTTTTCCAAAAATTTTTTTTTTTCGGAAACCATTTATTATATCCGAAAAAAAAGTACACTCACACTTTAAACTTCATTTTTCACAGCAGTGTACCAAATTTCAGTTCGATGCGATCATAAGTTTCGGAGATATCGGGAAAAAATGTGTCAAATTTCGAGGTTTTCTCCTCGATATCGTCTATTTTTTCGGTATAACTCGAGAAATACTGATTCAGTCCTGATAAAACTTAACAGCTAGTTTTGAGATGCTGAAAGACAACTTCATGCGAAATTTCGTGATAATCGTGTCATTAGAACAATTTGAAAAAAAAATATCTATGATTTTTCTTATCAGCCTAACGGCCGACTGCGTAAACACAATAACTTCCGGAAGAAACGACTTAGAAACTCGATATTTGTGGAGAAGGTTTGGGGCTTAATTACGAAGGTCGAATTCGTGAATGGGTAAAATCCGCCCAATGATTACGTAGATATACCCATTCAAAATTTTATTTTTCCAATATTTCCAAAAATACAGATTTGATCGAATTGAAATCCAGTAATTTATCAGTAAAAATTTCAAAAAGCACTGCCGTGAAGGCAGCAGCTTTTGCGTGCATGTTAAAATTCGTTGCTGAAGCGGTCATCTACATTGAACATGCGCGCAAAAGTTGCTGCCTTCACGGCAGTGCTTTTTGAAATTTTTTCATTTTTCACTCATTTCAGTTTTCATTTCACGAAAATTCTTAAATATAGAAAAGCGGCAACATTACGCGTTCTAACAATTTTTTTCAACCATTTGCACCCAAAAAGTTTTTGAAAAGAAGCTCTTGCCTTCAAAACTCACGCCATTATGTTCAAAGTATATTTTGCGTATAAGAGCAAACAATACCTCGAAGATAAGGGGCAAATTTTGGATGCCAGAGTACATTTTTGTCAAAAAATTTTTATGGTGCAAATGGTTGAAAAAATCGTAAGAATGCAGAATGTTGCATCTATTATATTCAAGAATTCTCGGGAAAATAAAAACTGAAATGGGAAACTAACTAACATTGCGCATTCTCACAAAATAATTGAGTACACCCTAAAAAAAATTTAAAAAATACTCACTGACGCCTGCAGAACGACACTAAGTTTTCTCCTATAAACGTCGAAATTTCTCCGAATTCGAAGATTTCACGAGGCTATTGGCAACGTTAAAGCATGTACATCACGATGCAGAACTTGAGATAATAACGAGGTTTAATCTCGGTTTCAATGAAACTTGAATGTGGCTGTGTTGCCTAGGCGTAATTCAACAACACGTTGTATTGTTCGCTCTTAAGGAGGATCTACAAGTATCAGGGTTTACGTCAACACATTCGTTCCAATCAAAAGAAATCACTAAAAATCTAGAAAAGCACTGACGTGAAGTCAGCAGCTTTTACGTGCTTGTTCACATTGCGAAATGGTGACTTTCCAATGAAATATAAAAATTTTCAAAAACAAAATTTTTTTTCTAATTTTTCCATGAATAATTCTTCTTATTGACACTGTTTATGTTCCAACCAAGTTTCATTTCGATCAGATGAATATTTTTCGAGTTATTGAAAAATTTCAAATGGCTGTAGCACAAAAACCATTCAGCAGATTTGGCCCATTAACGAACTTAACCGAGATATTCAGGATATTAACCTAACCTGAAAATTTCAAGACCCTAGGTCCTTCCTTTCGAAAGTTACAGCGCACATGGCCGGTCGGCCGGACATAATCAATTTTGACCATGGATTCTTCATCAGTGATTCAAACCTAGTCGTTTGATACCAATTTCGACTCAAAATTCGAAGATTATAGACATCGTGACGAAATTCTTCAGCGGACAGACCTCGTATATCGAGATGTCAATGAAATTCATCATAAGATAATATTTTTGGACTATATTCAGTTGAGATTGGCCATACAGAACTCACTGCATTCATGAAAATTCAGGAAACACAGTTGAAGTAAATGCTCATTAGAAAAATAACGAGCTATAATTTGTATTTACAGACAACGAATCTGGAAAAGGTACAGTTTTACCCTTATTTCCCTCGAAATTCTGTTGTCATTATATAAAATCAGAGTTGAAATTTTACATCGTAATGAAATTAGAGAATCAGTAATAATCATTATTGATTTGAATTTTTTCTTCGAAACTTACTTTATTCTTGTATCTCTTACAGAAAAGCTTCTTGTAGGACAATCGTTTCATGTTCAACATTTTCAAACATAAACCCAACCCTGGGATATGTTTTGTTTGATTCATCGTTGAAGAACTGTCATAATCATATGCTAAGAATCCACAGGTACCCCTAGAAGCCCAGGGGTTACGTCAACTTCAAACAATCGTCAAAACAGACGATAGCCAAGCTTCATTCCAATCGAAGAAATCACTAAACACACTGATCTCATCATGATGAACAACCTAGACTGAAAATACAATCCGAATGACCCTAACCTAACTCCACGAACAAAGGTAACAAGTGTTACAAACATTAATCAACATCGAGACGTTATCTGTACGTTACCGATGTTCTTCTATGTCTTCGCGGATCATGTTGGCCCCTACAAAAAGCGGTAAACTAACCATCAATCACCGGTCGCGCCGAAGAGTAGGTACTCTGACGCGTAATTAAAAACCCGGCATACCGCAACAATACGTCGGACGGTCTGTTAAGATCGCATCTCATTCACTTACCCATATTCTGAAGAGGAAATCCATTTCACGGCAGCTTAGCTACATACCGCACAATCTTTTTCCGCCATAATCCGACGAGACAGCCACAAAACTAGCACTTTTGTGAAGGCGAATCCTTCGAGCCGGACGCTCTCTGTGGTCAAGACGACTTCGAACAGGTTCTCATGGGCTGACAACGCGGGACGTACTGCGGATCCGCGATATAAGTTTTCGTAATTGGTCTGAGTAATCGATTCTCTGAAATCCCGACGAAATCCGCCGGTTCTGGTGATTCGTGTGTGTGCGTTGTTTTCATGGACGAAAAGGCAAGGGAGAGGATGACTAAGACCACCGCTAGCCACGTCTAAGTCGATAAGGTTAGGTTAGGATGTCCCTAGCGCGAAGTTGTCGATATCGCGATTTGGTTTAGACAGGTGGAACACGCTAGTTTCGTCGCGGAGTTGATATCGTCATAGAATCGTATTAAAATTCGAGAGTGTCCAGGAATATGCACCCTTTCGAAGTGCAAGGCTCTGCGCTGACCTTTTTCCCTCAAGCTCTTAAATATCATCGTTCAAGGGTATGTCTGAGAGGGCGTTTACTTCAGTTTAGGGTGTATGAGGATCTTTAAAGTGGAATTTATTCAATGACCAGCATGACCAGACAGTTGTCAAATACCAAGTCAGGTCAATGTTTGTACACTCCACTTCAGGGGGCTACGTCGCTAGCCTAGTCGGCTGAAGAGGTGGACTAGGATGCTGAAGGTACCGGGTTCGAATCCCGGCGAGGTCATGGATGTTGTGTAAAGTTTGGGGTATATGTTCGTGTGTCTTAAAAATGAAAATTGTCTATAGTTGAGTATGAATGAGAAGTATGGAATAAAAAAGTGTTACTACTATTGATCTGTGTGCATGGTTAAGCCGGGCACATTAAATAGATGGATGAATGAATGAATGTATCCACTTCAGGGCTAAACAAATAACACCTTCGGGCCGTTATTTTCGATCAACTACCAGATTTCGATCGGAAACACACATTTCGAAAAGATACGGAATCACTGGACGGATTTCACCCATTCACGAGCTCTACCTTCGTAATCAAGCCACAAACCTCATCCATAAATATCGCGTGTTAAGTCGACTCCTAACTGCCGATAGTTAACAAAATATCTTCCGAAAATAGCAACTAAAGAGACTCAGTAGTTATAGTGCAGATTCGAAGCTTTATTACGAAGGCCGATTCCGTGAATGGGTAAAATGAACCCAATAATTCCGCAGACATCTCCATCCGAAAATTTTTCCCAATATTTCTGAAAATACATATCCGATTGGATAGAAATCTCGTAGTCGGTCGAAAATAATTGCGTGAAGGTTTATGCTAAATTCGAGAGAATCGTCAGACAAATCTGATCAATTTATGTATTCCACCCTTCGTAGAGAAGCCCATGTTCATATTATTTATGATTTTCATATACAGAGTGAGACTTCAAGATGTACATCAATTACAACCATAGATTCCTTTTATCAAATTAAACACTTTTTTTGTGGCATATTTCCAGGTTCTGCTCAGGTAAAAGGTTATAAAATTTGAATATTTCTCAATGTGCTAATACGCTCCTACCTTTGCAAGTTCAACTCAGACAACTACTACTGTGCTGAACTTTATTGAGAATAATCATTTAGGTACTCATCTAAATCCCATTATTTGGTGCTAATTACAGCATTATTGTATCGAAAACATTTTACTATACTTCACTATAGAAACACTGGTTTCATATACTCCATTCACTTTTATTAAGTATCCCGGTTGGCCATGATTTAGGTCTATCATGTTTTTGTAACTAAAACCAAGGCAGGTTGGTGCTCCTGGAATATCGACAATGTCAAAATAATTGGACGCGAGGTTGCCAATTTCTACTCTCTTTCAATAACAAATAACAATTCAGCTTCATCCATAATAACCTAATAAATTAACATTTCGCTTTGATTGTATTGAATTGAGCCTTAAGTAGGTAGTCATGTTTGAATTGAACAAATTCGTTAACGAATAATTTCAAAAGTTATATATTTCGTGGAATTATTTCGATAGGAAGTAGTACATTGAAAATGAACTTGGTATATCCTATGTTGGCAGAACATTGAATTTTTATGCACGAAAATAACATGAATTATACAATATCTCATTCAATGCTATTTTTTCTAATATTTTAGGAATTGCTTTTTTCTGGGAATTGAATATTTGAGTTGAATTTATCCAGATATCTTGTCATTACACCCAAAGAAAACAGACTGAAGCTAATCTGCATCCCAGTTTAGAAATATGTTGATCCCAATACAGTGTATGTATCATTCACGTAGATTTCCAAGACCTTTGTAAATAGAGTTAGTTCTTTTGAGGTTAACTGTGACACAGGTTTCGAAGTACTACTACATTTTCATACTGGAATATTTCAATTATTTAAACGACTTCTGTAGGCTTATTTCTTGAGAATTTAGAAAAGTAGGGAATTCGAAGTAACGGACTACTGTATCCATTATTTTTCAGTAAACTTTCAACACTCGATTCTTGATTTCCGTACAAGAAAAAAGCATTGCTGAATCTTCCAACCATGTTTACATACGTGAAATATTTCCAATATTAACAGAGAAAAAGGTTTCTTCAACATTCGCCAGGTCTTTGGAATTATTGAATTCACATAATATTTTCTCAAATTCATTATTTCCCAAATATAGATTGACATTTTGAAAAATAAGTAATTACTACGACCTCTTTGTAGAGAGGACAACGTTGTGTAGTTATCTGACAGGAAAATGACTATAACCTAACATTTTCAAATTATACACGGTGAAATCTGTCAGGATGTCATGGCAAACCGGGATACTTTATAAAAGTGAATGGAGTATACCTGGTATTCCAGCAATATCCATTTGTTTTTCAGTATCGCCCATTTATCATATTGAAAATATAAATATCATTATTCTAAAAATAACAGGAATCCGTAAATAGGCCTTATATTTTTGTCGAATTCTCACAACTTTGCCGACGTTTCGGACATCAATTTGTCCTTTTTCGAGGCTCGCTATACTGTTTTAACAAAATAAATATTTCCCTGTAAACATTTTATAGCGAGCCTTGAAAAAGGACAAACTGATGTCCGAAACGTCGGCAAAGTTGTGAGAATTTAACAAAAATATAAGGCCTATTTCCGGATTCCTGTTATTTTTAGAATAATATTAAGTATGGATGCAATCACTCAACAGATAAATATCGTTATTTTCATCGAATTCATATTTAAATTATGTGCGATCACGTGATCAGTGACCAGTGTAGACATATAAATTATCAAACACAATAAATTCTTTGCAGAGTCTGGATCATCGACATAAGACAACTCTATGTCAATGGTCTGGCCACGAAATGGATAAATAACTATGTGTATTCTGTGGTTCGGATGGAGGTGGGTGGAGCTCAATTCAAGGCGTCTACTGAATCAAGAGATCTAAAAATAAGGGAAATATCCCCAATTATTAATCAGATCTGACAGCCTTCAACGTTGAATATCTCGAGAACGTCTGGGTTCTGGAGAAATCATAATGAATAATAATTGAGTGTTGTGAAATGTTTGACGATTCTTATAATGACTTGGGATAAACTTTATCTGCATTCTTTAAGATAACTTTTTATATGTTCATGAATTTGCGGATCTATAACCTGGAAACCGTTTAGAGTAAGATAAATATTGTAATTGAATAATATTTGTCATAGTTATTGAAAACTTCTCATCAAAATTCATTTCATTCGGAGAAATCATCATTCATTCATCTGCTTATTTGGGAAATTTCAACAGGCTGTACCCTTTTTCCCTGGGCCACATTTGGAAAAAAATGAAAAAAGTACTTTACTTGTCGGGGAGAATCTATGGTTTGAATGTATGAATCATGTAAGACTCACCCTGTATATATTTCTGAATTATTTCAGTACCTTCTGGATGAAAAAACCTAGAAAAGCTCTGACGTGAAGTCAGCAGCTTGAACGCGCTTCTTCATTTTGCGAATTGGCGACTTGGAAAATTCGATGAAATCTAAATGAAATATGGAAATTTAAAAAAAAAAATTTTTCAAATTTTTCCCATGGATAATTATTTTTATTAACACCGTTCACCTTCCAAGCAAGTTTCATTTCGATCAGATAAATATTTTTCGAGTTATTGAAAAATCAAAATTTCAAATGACTGTAACGCAAAAACCATTCGGCAGATTTGGACCCTTAACGAACTTAACCGAGATATTTAGGGTCAAATCCTAACCCGAAAACTTCAAGACTCTAGGTCCTTCATTCCGAAAGTTAGAGCACATACGGACGGACAGACAGAATTGAATTTGACCACGGATTCTTCTTCAGGACATTTAACCCTATCGCTCAAGACCATTTTCGGCTCAAAATTCGAAAATTAGAGACATTCTGACGAAATGATAACGTGAAAAGATATTTTTGTGATAATTCGAATGAGTTAACAATTCCTGGTTTCAAATTAACTATCATATCTAACTCGACTGACTTTGTTTTGATGTTACATTCGTTTCAAATTCTGTTGATGAGAGCTTTAGTACTCAAAATTGTCTAAATTTGAGACGCATGTGAGTTCACCATGGTAGATTTATAGAACTCACTGCTACTTATCGATCCTCACCCCTTCCAACCCCCTGCCAGAAAATCGGACAAAGTCCACAACTAAACGACGAATCACCAGAACACCATGACGAATTTTCGAAGAACACCATTAACCACAACAAATGTCCATATCCTTATTCAAACATTATCGAACTAGACCCCACACAATACTAAACTAATCACAATTGTTGAGATGGATGAACGATGAAGTCCGCACGACGAAAATATGGAACTAATCACTAACTGGTTCCAAGAACTGATTATTCCTTATCTGTGCGGTAAAGAAGAACCAGAACTCCAAACCAAACTCAACAATTATGACATTTCTCGAGGAAGTATGCATTACACATGCATAAGTGTAATTCGAGAAGACCAACAGAGCATGTTCAATAACAAATTTATGCTGGATATCAATCTAGAGATCGTTCACCGAAAAAATATTGCATCTATTGACATTGAAAACATTGGGAGCAGAAAGAATGGGGAAGATTCAATTTATTCATACTTTGATGTTTCGAGAATACGATGAGAACATCAACCGTTATACTAATTTAAGACGAGGTTTGATACTTAAATTTGGAGATTTATAACCGGAAATTGCCGTATTATTTTTCAAAATAATCTCCATTGAGATAAATACATTTCTACATGCGTTTGTATGAGGCGCCGTTTGGGACAAAAGTGTGTTTGTATACAGGGTGATTCGGAAGTACCCTAGCTAACTTCAGGAGGTGATTCCCCACAAAATTCTATTGTCCGAATAAATAAATATATGTCGGAAAACGCTCAGTTTCCAAGTTGTCAAATTTGATTCCGTCCGTCCGTCTGTGCTCTACCTTTCGAAGGAAAAGACCTAGCAACTTGAAATAGTCAGATTAGGTTTGGAGTCCAAATATCTCGGTTAAGTTCGTTGATGAGTGGAATCGGTTGGATAGTTTCGGAGTTAGGGGCCATTTTAAATTTTGAGGTCAATTCCTCGATATCTCATGAAGTATTGACTCGATCAAATTGAAACTTAGTGGATAGTTTTGGAATACTAACGCGCAACTCGGAGCAAAATTTCGTGTGGATCCGGTTGTTCGAAAATAAAAAAAAATCATTCGAAAGTTTTTGACGAAAAATTTTTTTTCTCTAAAAATATTGATTCTGAAGTCTCACATAACCTTTCCAAACAAACTGATAAATGACGCAACGGTAACAAAAACGTGTGGCAATACGTCTAGTCTACTTTTGGAACGACCGTTAAAACCAAAACGTTATATTTAGCCTAATCGTAATAACATAACGTTCGCGCTATTCAAAAGTTGTAATATCTCTCGAATATCGAAAGACACTACGTGAAGGTAAAGGGTTTTCCAATAAGAGGTGTTATTTTGAATAGCCCGCTATTTCGGTAGATGTCACTTTTGAAGTTGTCATTTTTTGACATTTGACAAGTAGAAACTACGCCATTAATAAAAATGGAACGATACACGCTTAAAATTCACCATAAAAATGGTGAAAATTTGGCAGAGACGGTTCGTAAAACTCGAACATTTTTGGGTCGTCGTGAAGCACCTTGTCGGACCGCAATAAAGAAATTGGTGGAAAAATTCGAGCTGTTGGGACAAGTTAGTGATGTGAAGAATAAAACCCGTGCACGTCGCTCAAGAACAGCTGAGAATATTGCTGCAGTAACCGAAAGTGTTGAAGAAAACCCAGGTTTGTCCATTCCTCGTCGTTCTTTGGAATTAGGCATTCCACAAACGTCATTACATCGTATTTTGCATAAAGATTTGGGTCTTAAGGCTTATAAAGTTCGCCGGCCGGCCGATCATCAAAAATGAATGCATGAAAATGATCCGGAATTCCATCGAAAAATCATCTTGAGTGATGAGGCCCATTTCTACCTCGGTGGCTTCGTCAACAAGCAAAATTGTCGCATCTGAGGCTCGGAAAACCCGAGAATTATTGTTGAAAAGCCTCTCTATCCTCAACGTGTGACTGTTTGGTGCGGTTTATGGTCCGGCGGAGTCATTGGACCTTACTTTTTCGAAAATGAGGCTGGAGCAACAGTTACGGTGAATGGATTGCGCTATCGAGAGATGATTAATGATTTTTTATGGCCGGAATTGGATGGTATTGATCTGGACAACGTTTACTTTCAACAAGACGGCGCTACTTGCCACACCAGCATTGATCTTTTGCGGGAAAAGTTTCCGGACCGTGTTATCTCTCGAAAAGGTGATCACAATTGGCCACCGAGATCTTGTGATTTAACACGTTGCGACTTCTTCCTTTGAGGCCACGTGAGAGAGAAGGTCTACGCCAATAGCCCAGCGTCGATTCAAGACCTCAAAGATGGAATTCGTGAGGCTATCGAGAACATAGGGCAGCCACTTTGCGATTTGGTTATGGAAAATTTCATTAGAAGGATATGGTCCTGTGAGCGTGGTCATGGTGGTCATTTGCCTGATGTTATTTTCCACCATTAACGGCATATCTTCTTCTTTATAATGAAATAAACATCCGATCATTTATATTGAAAAATGATATTTTTCTTGAAATATCAAAATAACACCTCTTATTGGAAAACCCTTCATTAAGCCGGGTACAGATGAGTGTAATACGAACAGCAAATGCCATAAATCACAGGGAGTTTTATGGTTCGAGGTTGCGCTCTTTCTGCTTCGTCAGGAATTGGTTTTCAACTCGAACGGTGCAGTTGGATGTATTATTTCAGGGCTCCAGGCTGAGCTCGAGTGCTGTCCACACTTTTCGCCGAATCGTTTATCAAATTTCATTGCATTCGCTGTTCGAATAACACTCATCTATACCCGGCTTTACAGAAATATCTGTATTATTTAACGATTTTATTAATAACCTTTATCAAGTCGACTCGTCCCAATTCAATGTAGGAAATCAAATATTTGTCGCCTTCCAATTCCACATGTCTCAGGAAAATTAAGCTCTCCAAAAACCAATGGTTTCAAATTCTAGAAAATACAACAATTTCAATGTGAACATTTTATTTTTCACGGTACAATAGGTTTCTCCGGATAGTCAGTCTCGAGTTCGAGTTCGCTCCTTTTCTATCCGTTGATGAGTATGCTGTTAATTAATAAATTCTCCCTAGAATACATTGTCTTATCTAACTACTCTTATAATCTCCGACAGCGCCCAGGAATGAATCCATTTGTTAAGTCAAGAATTTGTTTTTTTAATTCCCAGCAATATAATGCAGAAATTTAAGTTATTTTCTCAAAGAACGAACCTTTAACTAACGCGCAGTACGGGTTAATGAAAAAAAAATAATGATGAAATTATTCAATCATATAAGCAAATTCTTTTCTTTTCCACTGACTTCCAAATCCCAGTGCAGCTGAGTGTATTCACAGATAACAAAATGCAGTCCACTGAGCTAGGATAGTTATAGATGCATAGAATACATATATCCTATGCATCTATGGACAGTTCAATTTATTTGATGCTTCTCATTGAATACAATATATGATACATGATTTTTCGCAAATCCGAGATGACAGAATTCTATGTTTCTATTGTTTTCGCTACCATTTCGATTTGGTTTTGATTTGCCGTAAAGTTTTTCCAAAGTACCAAGGAAAAATATTCCATTCCGAATAATGATATGATGAAAATTAATTTCGTCCAAAAATAATCACGCATATAGAAAAAAAAACCACCAAAAAGGAACCAGAGAACACAACAGATGTCTATAATTATGAAATATATATTAATCATGATGTAAGTAAAACAAGGTGTGTTCATCTGCTCATCTGTTCTCGTAATTACCAATTATGACGTCACTCTTTTCATTCAAATTCAAAGCACAGAATATATATTTCCTTGTATTTTAATCTTGCTGGCGTCACTTTCTTTCAGATGAGCACAACATATTTTTTACATCATGATATTAACGCATAAACATCACAGAAGCTAACTTCACTCTATGCACTGCATACGTAATCTGTGTTACACTAACTCTCAACATTTCCGCAACGAACAGAGAGCAAGTTTTCAACAAAACACACCGAACAGTATCAGTGGAGTAAGTGTAGTTCATGCAGGTACAATGAACATAACTTATGATTTCATTGATTGTCCGGCTTCAATTCCTTTTTATAGTACCTGTCTTTTGGCGATAGATCTAGCAACCAAATAATATATTCTATCTATGAAGATGATGAAATAAGTTGTTAAGATTTACATCACTAATATGTTGAAGATGACATTAAAAAGATTACAAAAAAGCACCGGGGTGGAGTTAGAAGCTTTTGGGCGCATAATCATCTTCGTTGCCCAAAGAGGTCATCATTTCACTTATTGACCACGCCATACGCAGCTTTTCTTTACATATGGTCCTCATGAAATTCTGCATGAACCTTCCAGCTGTCATTTTTCAATCATGATTTTGGAAATATTTACCAGTTCACGAATTCTACCTTCGTAATCAAGCCCTAAACATACTCTACAATATCGAGTTTCTAAGTCTTGTCTTTCGGAAGTTATTGTGTTCACAGTTAGGCTGACCAGTTTGCTCCGTTCGACGGTTATCTTGTTCTCGGCTGGGTGGACAGAATCGAAGTTGATACCGGATTCATCATCAGTGTCCAACCTAGTCGTTCGAGACAACCTTCGGCTCAAATTCCAAAATCACAGACATTTGGACAAAACGAGAGCACACCGTTCTCCAGAACATACGCGCAAAAATAGAATACGTCATTTTGGAAAGTCTGCTTCCTTTGACGATACGAAAATCTTACATGGGAAAGAATATGTCTTGTTCGAGAATAGAGCCAAATATCGATAGAGGTATTTTTGGAAGAATTGCATTACTTTGGAAACCTTTTATGGGTTTCATTAGCCATCAAGTTCCATGTTAACATGCACTAACAACTACTTCCTTCTTGCAATAATCCGAAATCCTCCTTTGACATCAAATAATGTCGGCGTCTTGCTATGGAGCAATACTATTATCGTAATATTTATGTCATACATCCTTCCTGCCTGAGGCGATAAACCTCAGCGTGATTCATAGTGTGTACAAAGTTCTACCTACAGTATCGCTCTATTACAGTTTCCATACTATTTAATTCTTCTGATCGTTTGCGAAAAATCGGGCTATTGAAGTCTTGTGAAGTACAAGATCCCTTTTGCTCCCCATGGCTTTTTGTTGCCAATTGGCGAATGAAGATTAGCGCTACTATCTCTGGTGGCTATCAGAGTTACTTGAAGTACAGACATTATCATTGACAAGTTAAGAGAAATGTCGAGAAAATGATAAAATTTATGCATTTTTCTTGGCGTTTGTGTGATTTTACAAGTGTTTCTACTAAGAAAAAGCAAACTCAAATGTTCCTTTCCATAGATTCCCCCAGCCCGGAGCAAAATTTCGAGTTTGGGTGAGAGAAACTTCCTTTAACAAGTAGGGCCTGAAAGTGTAGAAGAATCTATAAAAACCTTGGCAACTCATTGTAACTCAAAATTGGTAAACCAACCAACAAGATTTATGGGATTCTGTTACCTGCATTTTACCAATGATGATCATTTTTATAGAGGTAAGCACGAATTGCTCATGAAAAAATTAGATCACATTCTTGAAGACAATTTCTTTCCAGGCCCCTACCAACTATCCAAGCAGAGAAAGTTACCTAAGAAGAATGCTTTGCCTTCCAGAAATCTGCCTGTTGAACTGATCATTAAGGAACAACTTGAATGTTTTAGTGATAGAACTGACCGATTGGAACAAAAGATTTTCAACAAGGAAATATGTGATGATGAATACTCTTCGCTCAAAGTCCCTCTGCTGATGAAATAAGAGTTGTACAAGAAGATGCATATGATATTATGTTGCATGTTATTTGCAAAACTAATAAACTTTTAACCTACCCAACTTGATTATTGATCAAATACCCCCTTAGATCTACTGCACAAAAAGTTGAAAACAGATAGTATTGTAAAACATACTTTTTGAAATAATAGAAAAATATTAATAACTTTATTATTTATATAGGGAAGGACTGAATTTACACAAGATATTATGAATAAAATGAATACATTCACATAAAACTAATGCTACTTGTACTGTAAGCCTTATTCATTAGGGATTGACAAATAAATTCTTCCAACACTCATATGATTGGTCTTGAAAAAGCTGTGATAAATAAGCCTTGTACAGTTTTGAGTTCATCCGCAGTAAGACTTTGAGCGAAGTATTCATCACCAGATATTTCCTTGTTCAGACTCTTTTGTTTCAATCGGTTAGTTCTATCACTGAAATATTTACGTTGTTCCTAATGATCAGTTCAACAGGCAGATTTCTGGTAGGCATAGCATTCCTCTTAAGTAACTTTTTCTGCTTGAATTAGTGGCCTGGAAAACAATTGTCTTCATGAATGTGATCTGATATTTCATGAGCAATTCGTGCTTACCTCTATAAAAATGATCATCAGTAAAATGCAGGTAACAGACTCTCATAAATCTTGTTTGTTGGTTTACCAATTTTGAGTTTTAAGTTGCCAAGGTTTTTATCGATTCTTCAACACTTTCAGGCCCGACTTGTTGAAGGAAGTTTCTTTCACCCAAACTCGAAATTTTTCGCCGGGCTGTGGAAATAAATGGGAAGGGACACTTGAGTTTGCTTTTTCTCAGTAGAAACACTTGTAAAATCACACAAACTTTCTCATTTTCTCGACATTTCTTTTAACTTGTCAATGATAATGCCTGTACCTCGGGTTACTCTGATAGCCACCAGAGGGAGTAGCACTTATCTTCATTCGTCAATGCAAATTACCATAAAGCGCTAGCAAATATCCTATCCCTAATGCCGTATCTCTTAGAATCTAAGAACACGCAAATTTTACCCTCAAAGAATAGACTTAAACCAATCAGATTAAAATCTGACATTGTCATCGTAAAGTGTGCTTTTTTATGATGAGCGTACACAGAACCTGTTGTCCTACGGAGTGTTCGGAATGCACAATCACAGCCAGTGTTCAAGAAGGAGCTGGGGTGAAATCTACTGATAAGGAGGATGAGGTGCTATTGTTTTGAATCTGGGCGAGTATTTCAAGCGACCCTGAAGGATTCATTTCGTTATTTTTCTATTACTGTATAAGGCTTTCCTGAGATGGCGCTAGTGAAAGTTTGTTCACAAAGATGTCACCCATGAACGAGACCTGAAGGATTGTTATTGATACGAGCATGTTTTAATTATATTGTCTTTCACATACCTGAAGGTCAGTAGAATGAGGTTGAGTAGGAATACACAAGGAAGATGAACTATGTCCTACATCGAGATCAGTTTCTGAGCCCGACTGTGGCGAATGGAAGACACTGTCGTGGGATACACTCAATCCTGGGTACATCGAGCTGCCATTCCTGTTAAAAATCAAGATTCATTTACAAATTGAATAGAATAATTTATTTTTACGAAATTTTCAGTTAATGATACGAGGACGTTGACAAATTTAGATGGATTCAAATAATCAATTTGAGGTCGCAGAATAAGAATAGGGTATTGAATTTTCCTTAAAGATGATGATTTTTGTTGCATGTGGCTAAGATGCATGCACCTTACATGTGGCTCTCGGTCGAATTTTAATGAGAAGTTTTTTAGTTTCGATGGTATCTCAGCGAAACAAACAACATAGAGGAAGCATACGTCATATTTAGAAGGCGATTGCTGTCCGCAACATGTGATTCAAAATTTGACACTTTGACCGCAATCAAAACAAACTTTTTAACAAAGCAGCTACCAACCTGTGATACGGTATTTCACTCAATTCACGGGATTCTCCACAAACAACACACTTCTTACGTCCCATAGTGAATTAAAGAATAGTAATAATATTGAAGAATAATATTGAAGTACACAGCTAGAAATATCTAAAAACTCGTTAGAAACTCACCAAAACAACGGATGACAGATTGACCGGCGGTATACCATTAATGCGGCATCGTTGCCAAAGCTTGGATTTCAGCAAGTAGATACTGAAACGGGTAAGTATTCTTCTTACCACAAATTCGAAACTGAAGTAAAATATCTATCATGACATGTTTAAATTTAACCGAGAATTACTAAAATTAATATTTTTTTACTTCATTTAATATACTATTACAATAAGATAATATCATTGCACATTTCCAAATATATCACAATCTGACTACAACGACAAAAGCATGTTGCGGACACCCAAAAACTGCGTACAGTTCCTCTATGTTGTTTATTACTCTGAGGATGGTACTCATTCATTCATTCGTGCGACTTAACTGCTCCCTGTTGCATATTATGGGGCCATGTTGAGTCATTGGTTTATGCCGATAAACACGCTTTTGAAGCAGTGGAAGCCAATATTCAGGTAACCATTGAAGCCATACGAACAGATCTATCGGAAAAATTAGTGAAAAATTGAACTCATAAAAGATTTACCATCTTGAAATCAATAACTAAAGGTTGTTTTTTTAGAGGTATAGAATTTCGAGTTGGCAACACAGTTTTAACTGGCGGCCATTTTGTCAAGTGATTTGTGTTGGTCTGACATTTCAACATGAATGGACTTACGCCTGAACAACGCTTCCAAATTTTGCAAATTTATTTTGAAAATAATGGTTCTGTTCGAAATACCTATCGCGCTCAACGTCCATTTTACGGTCAACATAATCGTCCATCAGAGCAATTAATTCGACTAACTATTGACCGTTTTCGCACCACGTTTACTCTTATTGATAATACGCATCCACAGAGACGTCGTACAATGAGAACAGAAGAAGCCATTGCTGCTGTAGAGCGTACCGTAGAGGAGGACCCGAATCAGTCTAGTCGCCATCGTGCACAGGAATTGGATATGTGTCCAACCACTTTATAGACGATTTTGCGGAAAGATCTTGTTGGTTTGCGTGCATACAAATTCCAACTCGTGCAAGCCACACGATCCCGATTTTCGTAAGAAATTTTTGTTTAGCGATGAAGCTCACTTTTGGTTGAATGGCTACGTCAATAAACAAAACTGCCGCATTTGGAGGGAAGATAATGGGGGTTTTTCCTGAATTTGGGTTATTACTGCAAATGCAAATTTGAACATAGTTATTATGGGTTTGATTCACTATTTTCGCAAATTACCAAGTGACAACGCTGTTTAGTAGAATGGCTTTTTCTGCTATAGAATAATGAAATATTTATTCCTATTCTGTGGTTCACACGTGTTTTTTGTCAATATAACCAAACAATTTCCGTTTGCGATTTGTCATATGACAGTATGAGAGTCTGTGCTCTTCTTTTTCTATTCCTTGGTCCTTGTCTTCTACTCTAGCCAGATTGAAGTATAGCTATCTCTGTTTTCCTAAGCAAAGTAACACATTTGACGTCTTTTTCTTTCCGAGAAAGCTGAATTCGACGTTGCCATATCGTGCACTCAAGACAAATCCCTTTAAATGCAAATACCCATTTTTAATTTTCAGTTTTAGGTATTCAAACATTTTTTCAAAAATATAATATTGAAATTATATGTTTGAAATGTGATGTTCTGAAGGGTTTTCATGAAAATTACTGCATTTTCGTTTAAAGGAAAAACCCCCATTCTCAAGCGTATGTTGAAACACTGTTACTTCCAGAAAAACTGACTGTTTGGGGTGCTTTCTAGGCTGATGGAATAATTGGACCATACTTCCTTAAAGACGACGCTGGCCAGAACGTTAACGTCAATGGTAACCGCTATAGAGCTATGATTACTGATTTTTTCATTCCTCAGTTGAACAACCATGATGTGCAGCAGCTGTGGTTTCAACAAGACGGAGCAACATGTCACACAGCTCGTGCCACAATCGAATTACTGAAGGAAACGTTTGATAACCGCATAATTTCACGTTCCAGGCCCGTGAATTGGCCTCCAAGATCGTGCGATTTAACGCCGTTAGACAATTTTCTGTGGGGATATGTAAACTCGCTATAGTCTACTCCGACCTCTTAGAGGCAACATTCGCCGCGTTTTTGTCGATATACGGCCACAAATGTTGGAAAAAGTTATTGAAAATTGGACCTCCAGATTAGATTACGTCCGAGCCAGCCAGGGCGGTCATATGCCAGAAATTATATTTAAATTAAAACGCCAAAATATTATCTTTTGAATGAAGTCAATTTCACGTCAATATTAAAAATTCATCCTTGTTTTATTCCATTTCGAAGTTCTATACCTCTAAAAAAACACCCCTTATATAGTTCGATCAGAACTGTGTTTTTGGAGCTATAGGAAAAATAAATTTTGAGGGTATATCTACTGAATCATTGGGCGGATTTCACCTATCGACCAGTTCGATCGTGAATACATCTAGTTGATAGTTACAACCAGACTTTCACGGTTGAAGCTGCAAGTTGGGAAGAGTACAACCATTGCATTCACAAATTCAATCCAGGAACCGAATTAACGCCATAATCAATATCGAGAGATAATTTCAAAAGTAGGGCACTAAGCGACCTATTATACCTGTGACCCTACATCCAGAAATATCCCGAGTTCTTCCTGGATGACTCCATTAAGTAATCCTGACATAACACCAAAAGTTAATGAAGCATTAAAGAGCTTTCCAAAGGTCAAGATATTCTTAGATGGGACACCATAAAAACGTAGGGAGAGATGTATCGATTTACCGTTACTGAAATCTTATTGTGCGGTTGGTTTCGCTCTCAAAAGTTCTTCAAATAAATAAATATTGTTCACAGGAACTGCCCTCTTTAATCCGAACATTAATGAAAACTTTTTGGATCTATTTATGTCAAATTGACATCTCTGAAGCGTAGAATCATTTCACATTGAGAGATTCTAAAAATCATCCCTATCTTAAATGAATCGAGGCAAATATCTTCCATTTATTTCTATTGGAAATTATTATTTATTAATTATTATTTTCTCTATTCAGTAAAATACAAGTTGACTCCTCAATTGCGCGCTTGTTCTAGGGGAACATCGTGCTATCGTTTTGTCCGGCCGGCCGCACGTTATTCAATTCAAAATGCGAAGTTTAAGTTCGTTAAATGGCCAAATCGGCAGAATGGTTCCGGAAGTATAGCCATTTGAAAATTTTAGGTTATTTTCCTGATGTTTCGGGAACTAATGGAGAGGTTGAATTGAAACCTCCCAGCGAAATTTCGTTCAGATCTTATGGTCAATTGATTTCTAAAAGAAAAATTCTAAATTTTCATCGAAAAATATTTTTTTTTCATAAACTATTGATCATTTTCGCTCATACCTTGACCTCTATATTTCACAGCAGTGTACCAAATTTCAATTTGATACGAATAATATTTTCGGAGATGTAGGGAAAAACTATGTAAAGTTTCGAGGTTTTTCTCGATATCGTTGTTTTTTTCGTTATAACTCAAGAAATACTGAACCAATCGTGATGAAACTTCGCAACTAGTTTGAAGATGCTGAAGGACACCTTTGTGCAAGTTTCGTGATGATCGGACATCACAGAACCAGTTGAAAAAAAAATTTCAATCTTTTTTCAAATATTCAATATGCTGTTATCTTCCTATCATAATATCCTGATGAATTTCTGTATGGATCTTCGAACTGTCATTTTTCAATGAAGCGCTGGATTTTATTTTGATCAAATCTGTATTTTTGGAAATATTGGCAAAATGAAATCTTGAATGGGTATATCTGCGGAATCATTGGGTGGATTAGACCCATTCGCGAATTCGGCCTTCGTAATTAAAGTCCAAACCCACTCTACAAATATCGAGTTTCTAAGTTTTTTATTTCGGAAGTTATTGTGTTTACGGTCGGCCGTTATTTGAAACTAAAAATTTCAGATTGTCATAACACTGAAACTATCTGTCGGATTCAACTCATTGACGAACTTAACCGAGATATTCAGGATCGTAACCTGACCTGAGAATTTCAAAACTTTAGGTTCTTTCTTTTAAAAGTTAGAGCACAATCGGACAGAATCAAAGTAGACCACAGATTCTTCATCAGTGGGCCCATCCTAGACGTTTGAGACCAATTTCAGTCCCAGAACAAGCACGTAAAAAGAAAAAGATATGTACTCCATTCACTTTTAAAAACTATCCCGGATGGCTATGATTTAGGTCTATTTTTTTGTATTTTTTTGAAACTGACGCAGGTTGGCTCTCGTGAAATATAGGTAATGTCGAAATAATTCTCAGCGACGTTGCCAAATGCTAATACCAATTTCTACTCTCAATCTCAACAAAATATCAACGCTTGGATAAAATGCCGAAGGTAGTTTTGAAGAAGCAGAGACAAAGTATGAGGAAGTGCTGTGTAGAATTGAAATCTGCTTTTTCTGATAGTAACCCTGATAATTTGGAATCAATAATTTATCACAAGCTGTCCAACATTTTTGACGTATGTGAGTGAAAACCCAGTGTATCGTTCACATGGATTTCCAAGAACTCTGTAAATGGAGTTAGTTCTTTCAAGGTGACACAGGTTTTGTGGTACTACTACATTTTCACACTGGAGTATTTCAAGTTATGCAACAAGGTATTAAAATATCTTCTGTAGACTTATTTCTCGAAAATTTCGAAAAGTAGGGAATTGCATAGGTTTGTCTGTTCGTTTAGAAGTTTTACTGCAGGGTTACTGGAGTACTTTTATTTTTTTTCGAATGAACTATCACGAAGTAACGGACTACTCTATCCATTATTTTCCAGTGAAATTTCAACACTCGATTCTTGATTTCCTTACAAGAAAATAGCATAACTGAATCTTCCAACCATGTTTATATACGTGAAATATTTCCCGTGTTAACAGAGAAAAAAATTTCTTCAACATTCGCCAGTTCTTCGGAATTATTGAATTCACATAATATTTCTTCAAATTCATTCGTTTCCCAAAGTTAATTCACATTTCGAAAAATATGTAAACACTACGACCTCTATGTAGAAAGGACAACGTTGTGTAGTTATCTGACAGGAAAATGACTATAACCTAACATTTTCAAAATATACACGGAGAAATGTGTCAGAATGTCACGGCCAACCGCGATAGTTTATAAAAGTGAATGGAGCATAAACGAACTCACCTTTTTCTTGGCGGTTCCTCGATGGACAGCTCGCTCGTAGACCTGCTACGTAGCGACTCCGAGGTGGGTATGTAGTCGGACACCGGCAGCACGTTGTCCTCTATCACTTTGTTCTTCCGCTTGAACCATTTTAACCGATTCCAGAATTTCTTCTTGGTGGCCACTGAAAATAATCGAACGGTGAATTCCTCGAATTGCGAACAGGTCGTTCGGTGAATATAATATAATTTTTCCTTTAAGCGCTGAGATAGAGAGAAGATGTGGTTATTTATTCTCTTGAGGAATTCAATCTAGAATATTGCCTATGATGCATAGGCGTTTCCGTGGGGGAGCCTGGGTGGTTTTGTTGGAATTATCCGTTTGGACAATGGAGTTGCTCAACAAGGCCGCGGGGCCGCGTACCCTCTATAAAAAATATATTCTCGTACGACGTATGACACAATTAATTCTGTTGAAAATAACACCTAATAAATATTTTTTCGGGTCCCCGTCACAGAGTAACAAACAGCATAGAGGTAGCATACGTCATATTTAGAAGGCGAATGCTATCCGCAACATGAGATAGAATATTTGACACTTTGACCGCAATCAAAACAAACTTGTCAACAAACCAGTTACCAACCTCTGATACGATATTTCACTCAATTCACGGGATTCTCCACAAACAACACACTTCTTACTTATAGAGAATTAAAATATTGTAATAATTCGAAAAATATTGGAGTAAACAGCTAGAAATATCTAAAGACTCGTTAGAAACTCACCAAAACAAAGGATGACAGATTGACCGGCGGTATACTGTTGATGCGGCATCGTTGCCAAAGCTTGGATTTCAGCAGGTAGATACTTAAAAGGGTAAGTATTCTCCTTACCACAAATTCGAAACTGAAGAAAAATATCTATCTTGAGATGTTCAAATTTCCATATTTAACCGGGAATTACTAAAATTAATAATTTTTTATTTCATTTGATATACAATTACAATAAGATAATATCATTGCGCATTTCCAAATATATCACAATCTGACTATGTCGACAAAAGCATGTTTGGGACACCCAGAAACTGCGTACAGTCCCTCTATGTTGTTTTGTACTCTGAGGTCCCCACTGATATTGATTCGAAATTTGCTTTTACTTACTAAATTTAGTTCACTGAACATGAATCTGCAGTCAAACTTTGGCGTTCTTCCTTATTCTCGAAGATATGGGCCCCCAAAATTCCAAAAATTTTCATTTTCAGATCACTTTTTCCTTTCCACTATAAAACCATCGCAAACCACTGTTTGTCAGTCTATACAGGATGATTCCGGAGGAGACCGTCAGATTTTGAGATAAGTTTACATTAGTCAAGACAGTTTCGGAACACTGTTTGGTTCATGGTTGGGGGTCTCTGTTGAGAATATACAGGGTGATTTGTCCGATTCGACCGATTTTACTTTTATTGATAACTTTGGTATGGCTTATTCGATTTCGATGAAATTTTCAGCGTAGTACTATAGTGTTGAACACATTCATTGATTTCAAATTTTTTTCAAAATGAGCGGTTGTTATTGTGATAAATCCAGATTAATTGTGCAGGTTGAAAAAACACCCTGTACATAGCGTATCCAAAACTACGTTATCTGTTTACGATTATACTATAATAAGTCATTATTTGAGAGTTTCTAATTTTTTTTGCACACTCCTAGTTTTCCGAGATAATTTTTTCGAAAACTGATAATGTCGAAATTTCGCTCCAATCGATTCTACTTTCATTGATAACTTTGGTATGGCTCATCCAATTTCGATGAAATTTGCAGTGTAGAACAATCTGGATGAGTACATTCAAAAATCGCAAAATCTCAAAATACAGTGTTCTAATTGTGATAATTTCAAAATTTCAGATAAATCGTACAGTTGAGAAAAAAAACACCCTGTTCATTACTTTTCCAAAACTTTCTTATTTGTTGCAGATTCTACAATATGTCATCATCCAGAGGTTTTTAATTTTCTTGGCACACCTCCGGTTTTCCTAGAAAACATTTTTGAAGATGAGCGTTATCGAAATTTGGCACACAAGCAGTGAGAGTATTCCGCACTAGGTAGGAAAGCTGTATCATCCAAGAATGCATAGTTGTTCGTCACTCCTAAAATATTCCTTTCAAATTCGAAATATATTCTGAATTGAATGATTCCATACAAAATATTAGCAATTAAATATGAATTTGGAATTTGAAAAGAATATTTTAGAACTTAAGAACTGCTTTGCATCCTTGGACAATACAGCTTTCTTACCTAATGAGGAATACTCTCACTGCTTGTGAGCCAAATTTCGATCGTGATTTTCTGCAAAAATGTTTTCTAGGAAAACCGGAGGTGTGCCAAAAAAATTAAAAACCTCTGAATGATGACATATTATTGTAGAATCTGAAACGAATAAGAAACTTTTGGAAAAGTAATGTACAGGGTGTTTTTTTTTCAACTGCACAATTAATCTGAATTTCCAAAATTATTACAATTACTACCCTGTATTTCGAGAGACTTTTGCGATTTTTGAGTGTACTCGTTCAGATAGTTTTACACTGCAAATTTCATCAAAATTGAATGTGCCATACCAAAGTTATCAATGAAAGTAGAATCGATTGGAGCGAAATTTCGACATTGCCTTTTTTTGATGGAATTTTCTCAGAAAACTAGAAGCGTGCCAAAAAAATTAGAAACTCTCAAATAATGACTTATTATAGTAGAATCGTAAACAGATAGCACAGTTTTGGAAATGCGATGTACAGGGTGTTTTTTCAACCTGCACAATTAACCTGTAATTATTACAATAACAACCACTTATTTTGGATTAAACTTTGAAATTAATGAATGTCCTCATCAATATTGTACTTCGCTGAAAATTCCTCTAAAATCGAATAGGTCATACCAAAGTTATCAATAAAAGTAAAATCAGTCGAATCGGACGAATCACCCTGTATATTCTCAATAGAGACCCCCAACCATAAACCAAACATTGTTTCGAGACTGTCTTGACTAGTGTAAACTTATACCAAAATCTGACGGTCTCCTCCGTAATCACCCTGTATATATCATCTTTGAACCTTTGCCTAACTATTCACTACGATTTTTTTCAGAGAATATTCATTATTTATTGAATAAAATTGAAATTAGCGAACTGCCATCCAACCTAAGACTCTACTTACATTCGCTCATTCACAAACTGAAATTTGGCAATGGCGCCAAGCCAATATCTATCATTCCATCTTCATCGGTAGTAGTCGGATGCGATTGTTATGAAGAGGACTAATCGAATTCGTATTCGTAATATGGTAGTTGAACATAGCGAAATTCAAATATTTTCTTTTAATTCATGAAGGAATGCGATATCTCTGCGATATCACTCTCAAATGATGATATGTAAAGGAAGGGAGGAATTACAAATCTCCATTCTTAATCACGAAATTTTTTCAATTCATTAAAGAATCGTGTCATTTGAAAGGAAAGGAGGACTGGATAAGAAAATGAGTTCAGCAGAGACTCGTAAAGAAGACACTCGAATACGTCATAACAAGAGTTGATATGCGCGCCATTGCCAAACTTCAGTGTGTGAATGAGCGAAAGTATGTAGAATTTGAGGTTGAATGACAGTTCGCTAATTTCGTATTTATTCGATAATTTATGAATATCGAAAAAAATCGTGGTGAGAAGTTAGGCGAAGTTTCATAGATGATATATGGATTAACAAACAAAGTTTGTGATTGTTTTAATAACGTGAAAAGTGATCTGAAAATGAACATTTTTCGAACTTGGGGACCCTTACCTTCGGTAGACCGCCAAGGTTCGACTGCAGATTCATGTACAGTGGACTAAATTCAGTGGGTGCAAAAAAAATTCGAATCTATATCGGCGGGAACCCAAAACTTTAATATTTACCCTAATATTTTATTATGAAACAGCAACAACAGTTAGTCAATATTGTTACAATAAACACAAATATCAATTTTTCCTAGCGATCTAACTATCCGCCCCCAACAAAATACGTCGTTGTTGACCGTGGTAATATCGAAAATGTATCTCGGGCGCGCAAAATTCGCGGCCTCATGGCCTGGCTGGCCGCGATCCAGCGAATGTCGTCGAATGACCCCGATCAACTCCAATCTATAAGTACAGCAGGGCCGCGAAATTTCAGCGGCCAGCGACCTCAGATCGAGTTTAGAGTCAATGTGCCGTCGAGTTGATTACTGCTGTTCACTGGGCCGACGAAAGTCTTTTTGCGTTGTTATAATTTTGTCCGGTCGATGTTATAGACTTTGCCTTGTTGGTGTTTTCTTTGTGTGTTAGGATTCATAATGAATTCAGTCTGCAACATTCTTGAACTGAATTTTGATTAGCCGATAAATTAAGAATTGAGCAACTGGGCCGGCCCTTGCCAGATATAAAGTTATCACAAACTTGTGAACGAAAAGCCGAGAACAGATTTTTACGCAAAGTTTTTCAAAAGACATAAAAAAAATAACTGGATATGTGATTGGGAAATAAAAAAAAATCGTTATTTTGTTTTCTGTTTTTGTTATTTTATGAAGTTGACTCAAGAATGGTTCCCAACTGGGAAAGATGAGGAATCAGAGACTAACACCATCTTCCAGAAAAAATGAGGAAATATGAACCGCCTCATGACCACATCGATTCTTGCACTGCCTTTACCTTACTTGGTAGGATAAATTTTATGTTCCAGTTAAGCTCCGCATACAGGGAAAGCATTATTTTACATAATAATAAGGTCGAAAACGAATTGACACTCTGAGACAGTTCTGAAAATCAAGAAATTTTCAAAGTGTTAATTAATTTTACTACAGAGCTTGACAAAATTGAAATATTATACAGAGAAAAATGATCTGTACTGCCCTACTTTTTTTCGAAAGATAAAAATAAGTCTTTGGGTGCGGTACACCCGAAAAATTTTTCGCCGCCGGCGTCGAGTTTTGATCCTACCCATGTTACTCAACCTACAATCTTTACTCACCGAAAGTTATAAGTGGAATGAGTGTAATTGGTGTAGTTCATGCATGTACAACAAACAAAACTTTAGACAATGATTCATTGAAACTATTTTCAAACGAAGAAAAATTCGCAGTGTTCACTCCTTCCCATGTACACATAGTAAGAACCAAGATAAAACTATAATCATCCCATATTCACGAAGCATTATGTGGAAAACATAACTTTTCCGTTAAGATGAGAACGAAGCTAGAAAACATTACGCCACACGAAGTTAATCAACTGAAAACAACAACGTCCGAAGCCATCCTTAAATTTCCGCTCCATGCATACCACCAAAGGCGCACATTAAAGAGCATAGAAAACTCCGATGTAACACAGAAATCGAGATAAAACACGCTGCAACAGGGAGACTTTCCGTAACTAAGCCTCCCCTCCCCCTCTTGACGTCACTTCCGCGTGAACCTCGTGAAACAATAGCCACGTGCACAGAGAAGCGAAAAGTGTTCTTTACCTAGACTGCATTTCCTATTTCCTCTTTATGTAAAACATATCGCTACACGCGGTTGATTCGAAGATACTGAGCTAACTATGCCATCAAAACTTCGTAAAGTGGAGTAGAAGGGTCATCGAACTCTTTTTGGTGATTTTGAGGTTATAATGTTCATTGTAAAAAACAAAATTCAGTAGGAAAATGCCCCCCCGAATAACAAAATTGACGGATTTGAGCAATTTTCTGGAATCTAGGGTTTTCTACTAAAAAAGACCTGTTTACGTTTTTGAGTGTGACATCCTGTATAGAGGATACTAGAGGACTATTGTGGGAAAAAGGAGATTAATTCAATTATGAATAATACCTCGAGTGCCTCTGTTGTCACGCCACTGATTGATTCAAATTTTCAAAATTTACCCTGCGTGACATGGTGAAAAACTGCAATATCCTGGGGGGCGATTCTTGAATCTCGATCAAGAATTGAAGAGTATGACAATTGCCATATGTCCGCGTCGATTTTCTGACTTAAATATAAACAACAAGTAGACATGACCTGCACGTGGAACTGAATTTCACTCGACAATCGAATGATATATCTCCTATACTCCGTACCACTCGTTGTCAAATCGAAGGAAACGGCGATGAGGTTATGTTCATAGCCCGATTTGAAATTTCTCGATATTTTGCATTCAATTTATTTATTGAATATTTGCTTGAAAACAAAGTCGAAATGGCGAATTTAACTCTCACAAATTTTGCAGATGCTCGAGAAAACTTAGAAAATCGACATAAACATATGACAATTGTCATACTTTTCAACTCTTGATCGAGATTCAAGAATCGGCCCCCAGGACAGTGATTAATTCTTTCTATTATTATTAACAGTTCTTTATTGGAACAATCCAAAAGGCCATCGACCGAAGTCCTTCAGCCAGTAATTCATTCTAATTCTTCGCAATGTTCTGTCCCCGCATGTTCACAAAGTAAGACTGATAAATAAAACCATAATGATCTCATTTTCTCTAAGCATTACGTGGAAATCATAACTTTTTCGTGAATATAAAATGAAGCTTGAAAACTTTCAGCCTCACAAACTTAATTAACTGAAAACCACACTGTCGAGAGGCGAGCTGAAATATCCGCCACCAAACGATCGTATAAAGAGCACAGAAAACTTCGACGTAACATAGAAAATCAAGACGAAATACGTTGCACTTATGGCGGGTAGTATAAAACTATTTCGACAGATAACTAGAAGTTAACTCGTAAAATCTGGTTCAAAAATGCGAGTTACTGTTGTCTGTGGTCTAAATAAGTTTTATAATACCGGTCCTTAGACTTCGGACAAAACGGGGACAATTTTCTTATCCGACCCCGTCGTCTTGACGTCACTTCCGCGTCGAACTGCAAATGCTAACCTCGCGAAACACGTGTACAGAAAAGCGAAAAGTCTTCGTAACCTAGACAGTATTTCATCTTTCTGAAAAACATATCGTAACACGCATTTAATTCGAGGTTACTGAGCAAACTGTGTCAGTAGAACTTCCTATAGTGGAGCAGAAGGGCCGATCATCTTCTTCACGATGATTTTCATGTTATGTTCATTATAGAATGCACCAAAGATGCAGGTGAGAGTGAGAAAATGTCCTTCTGATGAACAAAATGGACTTATTCGAGCAATTTTCTAAAATCGAGGTATTCTACTAGAAAATACGTGTTTCCTTCTCAGTGTGACATCCTGTATATAGATATCCAAGAACTCGTGTGAGAAAACGTGGATAATTTTGATCATGAATAATATCCAAAGTTCGAATCAATTCCATGTTGTCACGCCACAGCTTCAATCGAATTTCAAAATTTACATTGCATGAAATGGTGGACCGAAATAACCTAGTCAATGATTCATTCAAACTATTTTCAAACGAAGCAAAATTCATAATGTTCTCCCTCATGTTCACAACATGATGAATATGATACATGATGCGAGGACTCTTTGAAATGAGGTCCAAATGTTGTCAAAATACGGCTTTGTTGTCCTACTTCAGTTTTCGCCGATAGATGTCGGCATCGAGAAATCTGCCATGTAAAATCTGAAACATCTTCGGAAGTTACCGACATGGCATATCAAAAGTAGTCAAATGAGAGATTTTTTTTGATTTTCTGAGTTGAACTATATATTATTTTCAAGAAGTTCCGAAAATAAATTCATTTTGACAAATTTGAGTTGATACTAGTCATTTAATTCAGTCGAAATGGTGAAAATATATATAAACATTTCCTTCGTCTCTGAATACACAAGTTAGAAACTTTAAATTTTTGAATACTCATACAGTATTCAGTTCATGAAGAAAAAGTCCTCCAGAGTTTCGTTCATTCAAAAATCCTTTTAGTAAACATTTGAAACTATAGATTCTACGATGAATTTGTCGGATTTGAAATTATTTTGATAAATCCGTACGAACATGAACAACAAAGTGAATAATTCATATTTCAATAATAATAAAAATGAACATTTCCTCCAAATATTTGTACAAGTATGTAACAAATTCATGACTTTTGAATTTGAATTTTTTTTTCGGTACATACAAACAATATAAACCATATTTTTCATGAAAGGAGATTCAAACTATCCAATAAATCCATGTGTAAGATCAATCTCCCGTTCCGTTTATACTGTTGTTTTGGCTTCGAAGTGACTTTTTGTATTCATGAAAGTCTTTTAACAATAAACCTCATACCGCTACTTGTTTCCTTATACATAATTGGCATATTATATATTGTTTTACATTTGTTATACTTCTCATATATTAGTTAAGAATCCATCATTTCAAATATCCAATTCATAATTTGGGAAATCATTTCATCAATCTAATAGATTATAACCCAATTAATCTGTATTCGGCAGAATTAATTGTATGGACTTGAAAGAGCGACCTAAGCGCCATTACCGTTTACAGAGAGAAATATGTCAAAATTTCAGTGGGTAATAATAGAAGGAAAGTGTCTACACCTGATATATTCTATGCATCTCGTTCACAACCTAAGAACCATAGATAAAACTATAATCATCCCATGTTCACGAAGCATTCCGTGGAAAACCTAACTTTTCCGTAAAGATAAGAACGAAACTCGAAAACTTTCAGCCACATAAAGTTAATCAACTGAAAACAACACCGTCGAAAGGCATCCTAAAATATCCGCTTCGAGCATACCACCAAAGGCTCGTAAAAAGAGCGCAGAAAACTCCAACGTAACACAGAAATCATGATAAAACACGCTGCACTCAAACTTCGAACAAAAAGGGGACACTTTCCTGAAGCAACCCCCACCCTCCTGACGTCACTTCCGCGTAAAACTGCAGATGCGAACCTCGCGAAACAATAGCCACGTGCACAGAAAAGCGAAAATATCTTCTTTACCTAGACAGTATTTCCTCTTTCTGTAAAACATATCGCTTCACGCATTTGATACGAGGTTACTGAGCAAACTGTGTCAGCAGAACTTCGAACAGTGGAATAGAAGGGTCGATCATCCTCTTCACGGTGATTTTAATGTTGTTATGTTCGTTGTACAATACAACAATGTACAATGATACAATGGCAGTTTTGTTCGCGGAGCGTGACTCGACGAGGTATCTATCGATGGACGATGTGTAGTATTGAGAATCGACGCGTCAGTGTCGTAGAATTGATTTGAGCGTGGGGTTTCATCAATTCAACACTGGATGCAAACAATCTTGTTCTGAATTTTCGATAGGAAATAGTTTGCGAACTTACGAACCCTTCATATTGATATTGTTTCGATTATTTTTCGAACAGTGTATTTCGGAAAATAAGCTAATTGATGTTCAGGGGGCCCATTCTTGAATCCCGATCAATAATTGAAGAGTGTGACAATTGCCGTATGTTCGCGTCGATTTTCTAAGTTAAATATAAACAACAAGTAGACATGACCTGCGCATGGAACCGAATGTCACTCGACAATCGAATGTTATATCTCCTATAGGTCACGAGCAGTTTTGACCGTTGGGAGAAACTGGAGGACCAACAATAATCTAAAATGCATTGTTTACTGTGGGAAAAAGCGATTTCTCTCGTGATTTCGTATTAATTTGGAAATTTTGGATTGAAATATTCACTTTTTTTTGAGAAGGATAGTATAAATTTGGTGTACTTAATATGAAATTAGTCCATGATTTTATAAACAGGCAAATAAACAGACCTTTGGTTACTTCAGTCAACAGTCTTTTTGTGTGTTGTAGTTTATTATATAGGCCCATTGTTACTTTCATATGGAGGTAAAATATTGCGAAAATATTTTGTGATATCACCGTGCTAATAAATTTTTCATTCCTAGACACTGCCAAGTATTCCTGGATGTAGTAGATAGGAACAGTGTATTGACACAGTGGATGGTTTCTAATTCTAAAATACTACTCAAGGGTGATTACATTAGGCTAAAATGCCGATCAGTGATGATTTAGATCTTTTCTTCGTGAAAACAATCAGGAATGTTCATCAAAAACTGACGATTTTACGAAAATTCCTTACCTGGTATCAATCGGCATACCCAAACAAACCATTGTCAGTAGTAATAATACTGCACCTTAAGTGAGAATCAGCTAAAAATGTGACTGCATTGAATGCTTGAATGGAAATATCTTTTATGAATCCTGTCTTGTTCAAGTAATAAAGAAATGCTTATTAAGAAGTTTTCAAATATTCCATACCCCGAATCGTTCGGTAAGCCCTTCCAAATAACTAACATGATATTACTCGACTAAACATGAGAATCAGCTCAAAATTCGATGTCATTACATACCTGAATGTCAATGGTATGAATCAATCCTATCTAATTCAAGTTTTATTGATTGTGGAGACTAATCTCCATCCTATGTTTTTTGCCGAGGTAACTGACAAGTTGCAAAGTAACATTGATTCTGTGAATTTTCGTTTTAGAGTGCAGTTCTTTATTGAATTAATTCAGAAAATACTATTTTCCCCTTCAGAACCGATAGAATTTTCTTATTTCCCTCTTTTATAATGGATAAATTGAGTTCCTCGCAAGATCCGGTTAGTACCTAACATTCGAATGAAAATACTTCAACAACTCATTGGTAGTTTTAATCGATTTGATGTTGATTATTCGAGCTTGAATGCCTGAATTTACTTCAAAAAACTTAGATTTCAAATTGTATTTCCTGTCTTACTAAACCAAGCAACATGCAACAACAGCAAGAATTGTATTTAATCGAAAAACTCCATAAGTTTAGTGAAGCTGTTACTGTTACAAGATATCAAGTACTTTGGATATAGTTCCTAGATAATGCAATAGTGAATATTTCAGTCCAAAATTTCCAAATTCATAAAAAATCATAAGCCAAATCGCTTTTTCCCATAGTAAACAATGCATTTTAGGTTATTGTTGGTCCTCCAGTCTCTCCCAACTGTCAAAACTGCTCGTGACCTATACTCCGTACCACTCAATGCTAAGTCGAAGGAAACGGTGTTAAGGTTATGTTTATATTCCGATTTGAAATTTATCGATATCTTGTATCCAGTTTTTCTTGAATATTTGCTTGAAAACATAGTTGAAATGGCGAATAGAACTCTCACAAATCTTGCAGATGTTCGAGAAAACTTAAAAAATCGAACATATAAAATTATCATATTCTTCAATTCTTGATCGAGTTTCAAGAATTGGCCCACTGACATGAAATATCGACTATGATTGTGATAATAAACAGGCTGTCCCATTTGAAATTCGGTTGATATTCTTTCTGTAAGAAATCGAAATAAGTTATTTCTAAATATGCCATGGGGTTTTTTCCTAAATTTGGGTTATTACTGCAAATGCAGATTTGAACATAATTATTATGGGTTTGATTAATCTTTTTCCCAAATTACCTTCAGAAAGTATTCAAAATCAGATTTCAAAATTGGGGTTTGGGATTTGCCAGGCATGCACGAAGTGACAACGCTGTTTAGTAGAATAGCTCTTTCTGCTATAGAATAATGAAATATTTATTCCTACTCTGTGGTACACACGTGTTCTTTGTCAATAAAACCAAACAATTTCTGTTTGCGATTTGTCAATAATATGACAGTATGACAGTCTGTGCTCTTCTTTTTCTATTCCTTGGTCGTTGTCTTCTAATCTAACCAGATCAAAGTATAGCTATCTCTGTTTTCCTAAGCAACGTAACACATTTGACGTCCTTGTCTTTCCGAGAAAGCTTAATTCGACGTTGCCATATCGTGCACTCATGACAAATCCCTTTAAATGCAAATCCCCATTTTTATTTTTCAGTTTTAGGTGATCAAACATTTTTTTTAAAATATAATATTGAAATTAAATGTTTGAAATGTGATGTTCTAAAGGTTTTTCATGAAAATTACTGCATTTTCGTTCGAAGGAAAAACCCCCATTGCTGATAAGTGATACCCAGTGACAGCGTTACATTCAGAGAAAATATCTTTGAATTTGAAGCATGCTATGATATCAATGCCAACGTTTCAGTTTAAGTTTGAATGAACAAAGTTTTTTTGTTATTTTGTTTGTAAAGAAAGCAGTTCCTGAAACTTGAATAGTAAAGATATTTTCAATAACTTCCCGACAGCCGAATTTCCTTAAGCGTTTCAAACTGAAATAAGGTACACTGCTGTGACACATGAAGCTCTAGTACCAGCAATTTTTTTTCGAATATGATGAATTGTTTTCGGAAAAAATTTTTCGAAAATATTTTTTTCAACTTAACATAATCACAAGGACAAATATCTGTCGATAAATCAACAAATATTCCCCCTTGATCAGAGCTAATCAACTTATCAACCAAAAACATCTACACCGAAGAAGCAGATCCAAGGAGAATGACTACAGCTGTTTCACAGTTTTTACTGATCGTCAGGTCAACTTACCTTGGATAAAACCGCAGAGGGAATCCCGATACTTGAGGGAATCCACATGACCCGAGCGTGTCCTTATCGTGAAGGTGTTTGTAAATCTGCAATATCGCAGATACAGCGACCTGATGCTATTAAAGGATGAACGTCATGAACATCGATCAAAGTATTCTGCACTCGAGGGTGGGATTCGCGAGATGCTCCCAGAAGATGGCGCGCTGTACCTTGTTAAACTGGAGTGATCCATCTGAAAGGTGACAAGTATCGAGATTCCCACTCAGCGGTTTTATCCAAGGTAAGATGGCCTGACGATCAGTAATCACTGTGAAACAGCTGTAGTCATTCTCCTTGGATCTGCTTCTTCGGTGTAGATGTTTTGGTTGA
Source organism: Myrrha octodecimguttata (assembly GCA_958510865.1). Lineage (NCBI taxonomy): Eukaryota > Metazoa > Arthropoda > Insecta > Coleoptera > Coccinellidae > Myrrha > Myrrha octodecimguttata. The sequence continues at coordinate 64,176,857 of OY294058.1, forward strand.
TTGGATGTTTAGCTCTGATCAAGGGGGAATATTTGTTAATTTATCGACAGATATTTGTCCTTTTGATTATGTTAATTTATAATTACTGAAACTATTTCTTCTCCATTAGACCAATTTCCATTTTCTTCAACATTTATCGACAGTATAATCTCTGCAAAATTTTGTTAAAAGTTCCGCTTCGTTATGCTACAATTTAAGGCCAAGGTTGAATCCAATCACTGTAGTAGTTCCTGAAATATCAAAAAAATAATCTCAAAAGTTTAAATGACTATATTCCGCAACTATTTGGCCAATTGACGAATTTGACCGCCGCATTCTGATGCGCGAGCTACTCCGAAAGTTTCAAGTCGCTAGCTTGCTCCATTCGACAGTTATAATGTAGTCGGTTGGACGGACAGAATCAATTTTGACAACGGATTCGTCATCAGTGAGTCCAACATAGTCGTTTGGGACCATTTTCAGGACAGAATTCGAAAAATACAGACATCTGGACGAAACGATACCACGTTGTTCCTCAGAACAATCCTTTCACAGTTCCAGAACAGTTCGGAATCGATTCTGAAAAAAACTAAAACGGGATTATTCAAATCCTGAACAGGTTCCTAAATGAACCAACACACAAAATCGCAATCATGCATGCTCGAATCGAACAGTTCTGAACTTCGAAACAGACCTAGTAGCTTTGTTTTAGTTCCAAGTTCAACTGTTCGAGCATGCGCGATTGCGATTTTGTGTTTTGACTCATTTCAGAATCGATCCCGAACTGTTCTAGAACTGTGAAAGGAGTTCAGACGTTAGAGTCTGAACTGTTCGAGAATCGGATAGTTCCAACAAGCGTAGAGTGGCTGTCAACGATTTGAATAGTTAACCTGACTTTTTCGGCGACGTGTGTCGATTTGGTTTTTGATTGCAGTATGAGAAAACGGTTAGCTGTTGAATTTAAACTTTTGTTGTTGGGGATAGTTCCTACGCTTTGACCTCACATAATAATCTGAATCAGATTGTTGGTTAATTTTGTAATGGAATTTAATGAAGAAAAATTCGAAAAGATGATTTTCACAACAAAAAAAATGAAGTGGACGCAATAAGTATTCCCAAAAATATATAAGTTACATATAAAATTGCAATAAATTATACATAGACAATAAGACGTGAACAACATTCCTCTCTTCTGTCAGCATAAACGAAAGATTTTCTTCCACTACGATCCCGATGAGAACCCGAACTTAATTCGTGCTTTGGTTTCATCGCGTTTAGAACTGTTTTAAGTCTAGTATAGTTCAAAATCCAGCTTCAACTGCGCATCTATTCTGCGCAGTTCTAGAACTGTCCTAGGACAATTCTGAATTCCGGAGCCAAAACAAAGCGCCTCAAGATCTATACTGGTGTACAATAGTCTGGTTTATAAAGACACAACGAGTAAACCTATGGAGATTTCGATACCCAAGCATTTCTCAATCACCTCGCAATAGTATCCGATAAATAATAAAATTACCAATATCATATTTCCTTCTGTAAAACATCCCAATTTCCTGCCTCATCCATCACTCTAACAACTTGACACCGCAAGCGATGCACTCACAATGAAATTCTGCACTTAAGACTCAACTTGAGACGAACCGAGACTGCATAAAGTACAAAGATAAATTATTCGATTGCCGCTGTAGTTTCACGTTCAAGACGATGCAACCGTGAAAGCCGACGGTGCAGTGCGCGCAGGGATTCATGCACGCGAAACAGAAATAGATTCAATTAAAGCTTATTTTGGGAGAATTTTTCATCATTTTGTAGATTTTTTCTGGGTTGTCGCTAACAATATCTGAAAGAAAATATAAAAAGTTAAATAAAAAGCTTTTATGGAGAAGGCCCCAGCGGATTACAGGATTTGTCAAGGTCGGTTTCTAGGAAAACAAGTTGCCTAAAGCCGGATCCATATGGGTGTTATCCGAACAGCGAACGCAATAAAATTTGATAAACGATTCGGCGAGTAGTGTGGACGACCCTTGAGCTCAGCCCCGAATAATACATTCAAATGTATCGTTCGAGTCGAAAACCGGGTCCTGACAGAGCAGAAAGAACGCTGCCTCGAACCATAAAGCCGGGTCCAGATGAGTGTAATGCGAACAGCGAATGCCATAAATCACAGGGAGTTTTATGGTTCGAAGCAGCGCTCTTTCTGCTCCGCCAGGACCCGGTTTTCAACTCGAACGATGCATTGAATGTACTATTCGAGGCTGAGCTCGAGTGCCGTCCACACTATTCGCCGAATCGTTTATCAAATTTTATTGTATTCGCTAGTCGGATCACACTCATCTGGACCCGGCTTTACACTACACCCAGCTTAATGAACAACACCGAAACAATACAAACCATAAACGCTAATTATAAAAAACTTTCATTCCTACATGTCTTCAGAAAAGATACACACAAATAGATATCTAAATTTTTATTCAAACCATCAACTTAGTGAAAAGAGGTAACATTAGGTTTGTTCGTTGTACCTACATTATCTACACTAATTGCACTAACTCCACTGATACTGTTCTGTGTGTTTCGTTGTTAACTTGTACTATGTTCGTTGCAGAAATATTGGAAGTCAGTGTAGTCACAGATTACGTGTGCAGTGCATAGAGTGAGGATACCTTCTGTGATCGTTATGCGTAAATATAATTCATAATCATAGACATCTGTGGTTGTCTCTGGTTACTGGTTGGACGAGTTTTGTCCTCTATGTGTGGTTATTTTTGGACGAAATTAACTTTCATCATATCGTTATTTGAAATGGAATTCTATCCGTGACGACTTTAGAAAAACTTTACGACGAATCTACATCACCTCGAAGTGGTAGCCAACACAAAATAAGCATAGAATTCTGTCATTTTGGGTTTGCGTAAAATCATCAATCATATATTTGTATTCTGTGAAAATCATAGAACAGATGAACAACACTCATTCAGTTATCTGTGACTACACTGAGCTGCACTCAGAATTGGAAGTCAGTGGAGTTGGTGTAGTTAGTGTAGTTCATGCAGGTACAACGAACAAACCTATTAAAACGATAGAGCTATACAGATATTGTATTTGGGACTTAGAAAATTTTTCATAAAGAACCGCGAATAAACATCAAAGCGCAGTGGGGTGGGGGGTAAGATTTAGCGATTCCGTGCGAAATTTTATTTTTGAAGCTATGACAATATGCACATCATATATTATGGATTCGAACACGTAGATTACGAATCTGTAATTAGATTTTGCGTAACTGATTCGGTTTGGATAATATTCCGGATTTGGTGAGAAATTTTCGAAATTTGGGTCAACTTTGGGCCGTCGTACAGATCAAACGCGTAAGGCTGGACAATATCGATATTTTTTTGGTTATATCTGAATCCTTTGTGAGTACGTAGCCACTTATTTTATAGACGTAAGTCTTCTAGTTGAAAAATTATGATTTTTTTAAAAAAGGTCCAATTTTTTCGATTTTTCTCGGGCCATAAAAAACGAACCAGACTCTCCACTAACATTCTGGTTGGATTTTCTTAATCTACGCCCTCGAATTAGTATATGTTTCAAATTTCAGGTCGATCGGAGAACTTTCGATTTTTGGTAAAATTTTAAGGGGTTACCCTTAAGAAAATCTCAATTTTCGAAAAATAATTTTCCGACTCCTATCGCCGTGAAATTTGGCACACTTACTAATTCGAGGGCGTAGAACAAGAATATAAGGTCAGATATTTTTTAAAATAGCTGTATTGTATCTTGTAAACCCATGAGATTCGTCAAAAAGAATTGAATTACATTAAATCGTTTTTCGAAGTAAATGAATATCCCAGAGAATCCATAAATAGGAACCTTTTCAAATTAAGACAAAAACCGCTGCAAATTTTACACAAGGGTTTATTATATTCTCAGTTAAATAATCCAATACCATTGATAACAAACTCATATACTATTCATAACTCATTGGTTTTTCACCCCAAAATTTGCAGCGTTTTTCTATATAACTCAGGGACCACTGGTCGGAAATTATCCGGGTTTTTTAGGTTTAGTTATGCAACAGTAATCAACGTTCAGAGTTTCATGAAAATTCGGTAATAAGTTTTCGAGAAATAATTTTTTTTCCTTTCAACCCCCAATTTTGAGCACTTAGGGTACACCAATCCTGCTGAAAAGTTTGGAGGATCAACCTCGAGCGAACACGATTTTTTTCCCAGGTTTCACTGATTTCTGTTCAATATTTTCAGAGAAAATCCCCGGGCAACGGACGGCGGACAGAAGAATTCTTTTTATTAGTTCATTCAAATCTTCATACTTCAAAATGTGAGCTGTGAAATTTTTTTTTTTGGTCGAAAACTGATTATTTGATTTTATCACATAATAAACCAACATTAGTGGTGAATTGAATATAAGAAAGTTTTCGAATCGAAAAATGGTTAGAGATCCGTACAATTATCGATAACCAAAAATAAAAAAAAAATGCTTATAGTATTTCTTATAATTGTAGAACAACATTTACAGGGAAAAATCCCGGACGTGAGATATTAGAAAACGAGAGCCCAAATACAACCTAACGAAAAGAGACCTAAAAAGATCCCAAATAGCTAACAATATTCGTTCGACCATTTGGAATCACATGATAGGTTGGGATAATAAAAAATACTGATATTGGATTCAGATAATTTGAAAAATAAAATTAAAAAGTCCTCTTGCATTTCGTTGAACTGAGAGAGTAATTTTGCTCATTGTTCTGTAGATCTGTAATAACATTGAAACTGCAGTAAACGAATCCAGTGTACCATGCCTGTTCGGTAAAGAGGGTTTTGGTTGATTAGATCATGTGGACAGACCCATGTCGAGTATTCTTTGAATGATCTACAGATTTTCGTATCGACAGATTTTCGTCCTAGTCTTACCGCCGGTTTCACAAAACTTTTGACTTCTGATCAACTCGTTGATTAAGGTTTGCATTCGATGTTTGGGTTGAAAATAAACTGAAACCGAGCACAGAATTTACTGTTGACTGACAATCAAGCCCTTGATCTGGCAATCAAAGTTTTGTGAAACCGGTCGATAATGTTACTTCATATTTGCGCGCATATTCTGGGGAATAGGGTGCTATCGTTTTGTCCAAATGTCTGTAATTTTCGAATTTGCGCGGTACTGGGTTTCAATAGATGACTTCGGCCCAATTTTGTTCACAAATTTACTATCAATGGGGAACGGGAATTTCAGAACAAATCCGACATGATAAGGTTCGCGTTATTTATAAATATCCGTAAAACATGCCTCGACTCCTCGAACAAGATAATTCCTTCCAAATATAGGTTTTTTTAGGCTGAAATTCAAGTTGGGATTCCTGATTTCATGTCAATAGTGCCGTGTTTATAAAGGATATGTTTCGCAAATCAACTTGGTTAATTCGGTTGCCGGTTTTCCGATCTGTTAGTATGAAATATTCGGTTGGTTCCTGAAAAAAAAAGGTAATTACGGAATTTGATTGATGAAAAAGCAATCTTTCTGTCACCAGAACATAGACATATTAAGTAGATGAACCAGAACGACAATCAATGTTTTATGGTAACATATCCATAGCATAGAACAATCTTTATTTACCGTATGATCCATAGACCATACCTAGTAATTTTTCCATGGTTGATTGTTGTCTCTTCTATGTTCTATGGATCATAAAGTAAATAAAGATTGTTCTATGCTATGGAAATGTTACCATAGAACATTGATTGTCGTTCTGGTGACAGAAGAAACTTTCGTTTTCAGGAACCAACCGAATATTTCATATTTACGGAATAGAAAACCGGCAACCGAAATAACCAAGTTGATTTGCGGAACATATCCTATATAAATTTGACACTATTAACGTGAAATCAGGAATCCCAACTCAAATTTCAGCCAACCAGAGATGATCACGACAAAAACCCATATTTATTTAGAAGGAATTATCTTGTTTGAGTAGCCGATGCATCTTTTACCGATATTTATGAATAACGCGAACTTTATCGTGTCCAATTCGTCCTGAAATTCCCGTTCCCTAGTGATAGTAAATTTGTGAAGAGAATTGTGGGTTGGCAACTTGAGCCGAAGCCGTCTATTGGATCTAAGCTGTATTTTTGGAAAAATAAAATTTTGAATTGGTATATCTGAGGAATCACTGGATGGATTTCACCCATTCACGAATACGGCCTTCGTAATTAAGGTCCAAACCTACTCTACAAATAGCGAGTTTACTGAGTTGTTTCTTTCGGAAACGGCCGACTGTAAACACAACTACTTCCGGAAGAAACTATTTAGAAGCTCGATATTTGTAAATTTGGTTTGGGGCTTAATTACAAATGTCGAATTTTTGAATGGGTTAAATCCGCCCAATGCTTCCGTAGAGATACCCATCCAAAATTTTATTTTTTCAATATTTCCAATAATACAGATTAGAGCGAACCTAGAAAAGCATAGACGTGAAGTCAGCAGCTCCAAGTGTTCAAAGGATATCACCAAAAGTGAACATGCGCGCAAAAGCAGCTGATTTCACGTCAGTGCATTTCAAGGTTTCAAGGTTATTTTTTTTGGCTACCAGAAAGCGTATATTGTCCATTTCTGCCCCTTTGTGCCGGCTCTTCGGAGCGAAACGCAACAATGCGTAAGTCAGTCATTCTTCCGAGAAAATCACGGAATGAATTATTCAGATCTGGTTGAAAACGAACCTACTCAACAGTGTTCGAAATGGAGCGGTCAACGCACCGAGTGAATCATATTGAAGGTGGCATAGATCAGTTACTGCTCCAAAAACGAGAGCGTGTGTGTGATTTTGGCAACGGTCCTTACACCCAACGACACGACGATTGTTTATGTTCAGGAATTCCGTTGGAATCATTTTCCAAGGTGGCGATCAATTCGATTTCGATTTATCGAGAATGAATGTGGGTATAATGGGTTCAAGTATCGATTGAAGGTTTTTTTGCGAGGATTTTGCATAATTTTTTAGGTTTTTGCTGGTTTTTCACTCCCAATATCTGAAACAGAACTACAAAAAATTAAATAAAACTGTTTTTCATGAAAAATCTAGAAAAACACTGCCGTGAAGGCAGCAGCTTTTGCGCGCATGATCAATGTAGATGACCGCTTCGGCAACGAATTTAAACATTCCAACAAAAGCTGCTGCCTTCATGGCAGTGCTATTCAAAATTTTTTTCGATTAATTACTGGATTTCAATTCGCTCTAATCTGTATTTTTGGAAATATGGGAAAAATAAACTTTTGAATGGGTATACCTGCGGAATCATTAGGCGGATTTCATCCATTCACGAATTCGACCTTAGTAATCAAACCCGCAAACCTACTCTACAAATATCGAGTTTCTAAGTCGTTTCTTTCGGAAGTTATTGTGTTCACGGTCAGCCTAACGGCCGGACCGTAAACATAATACCTTAAAAAGAAACAACCTAGAAACTCGGTATTTGTAGAGAAGGTTTGGACCTCAATCACGAAGGCCGAATTCGTGAATGAGTAAAATTCACCCAATGATTCCGCAGATATACCCATTCAAAATTTAATTTCCCAATATTTCCAAAAATACAGATAAGATCGAATAGACGACTTCGGCCCAAGTTGCCAACCCACAATTTACTTAGCAAGTTTACTTTCACTGGGGAACGGGAAATTCAGGACAAATTCGACATGAGAAGGTTCGCATTATTTATAAATACCCGTAAAACATGCGTCGGCTCTTCAAACCTGACAATTCCTTCCAAATATTGGTTTTTGTTAAGATCGTCCCCGATTGGCTGAAATTTAAGTTGGGATTCCTGATTTCATGCAAACAGTGTCAATTTTTATAGGATACGTTCCGAAAATCAACTCTGTTGTTTTGGTTGCCGATTTTCCGCTCCGTAAATATGAAATATTCGGATGGTTCCTGGAACAAGCGCGTGAAAAAGGTTATTTACGGAATCTGTTTGATGAAAATGCGGTCGATTTACTGTCACCAGAACGATTTTCTATGGTAAATATCCATAGCATAGAACAATCATTTTTACTTCAGGTTTGTTTTGGTTCCGAGTTCAGAACCACAGACTATTGGTCTATGCTAGAACCGTCCCGAACAGATCTGAACTCGGAACCAAAACAAACCTAAAGTAAACATAGATTGTTCTATGCTATGGATATTTACCATAGAAAATCGTTCTGGTGACAGTAAATCGACCGCATTTTCATCAACCAGATTCCGTAAATAACCTTTTTCACGCGCTTGTTCCAGGAACCATCCGAATATTTCATATTTACGGAGCCGAAAATCGGCAACCGAAACAACGATTTTCGGAACGTATCCTATGAAAATTGACACTGTTTGCATGAAATCAGGAATCCCAACTTAAATTTCAGCCAATCCGGGACGATCTTAACAAAAACCATTATTTGGAAGGAATTATCTGGTTTGAAGAGCCGAGGCATGTTTTACGGGTATTTATAAATAACGCGAACCTTATCATGTCGAATTTGTCTTGAAATTCCCGTTCCCCAGTGAGAGTAAACTTGCTAAGTAAATTGTGGGTTGGCAACTTGGGCCGAAGTCGTCTATTGAACTCCAGTAATTCATCGAAAAATGACAGTTCGAAGATTATTACAGAATTTAATGATTAATATGATGAGAAGATCACAGAATATTGAATATTTGAAAAAAAATATCATCACGAAATTGCACAATATTATTCCGTAGCATCTTTGAACTAGCTGCAAAGTTTCATCACGATTGAATCAGTATTTCTTGAGTTATACCGAAAAAAACCAACGATATCGAGAAGAAAACCACGAAATTCTACGTATTGTTTTCCAATATCTCCAAAACTAATAGCCGTATCGAACTGAAATTTGATACACTGCTGTGAAATATGGAGCTCAAGTTATGATTGGAATTTTTCCCGAATATGAAAAATGGTTTCAGAAAAAAAATTTTTTCGAAAAAAATTTTGAAAATTAAGTGACCCTAAGATTTCAACAAAATTTTGCTCAAAGTTCGCGGCGATTGCTCAAACTCAGCTTCGATATGCTCCGACTAATTGCCAAGTTTCAATCCAATCGATTCATTCGAATGCGCGAACTACCCTACAAGTTTAAAGTCGCTAACTGGCTCCGTTCGACAGTTATCGTGTCCACGGCCGGTCGGACAGAATCGATTTTGATACCGATTCTCCATCAGTGAGTCCAACCTAGTCGTTTGAGACTATTTTCTACAAAACGATAGCACGCTGTTCCCGTAGAACATGCGCGTAAGAAGAGGTATCACTAAAAACCCTTATGAGAGAGCTGAAATAATCTCATCAACCCCTGGGACTCTTCAACGTGAATTGAATTACATCAAACCGTTTCTTGAAGTAAATGGATATCCGAGAGAATTTATAAATAGAATCTCTCAAATTTAGACGAAAATCTTCTTCTAATTACCAACCAAATCAACAGAACAACCATCATGCACAACCCAATTCATTGAATATGATTCCTCATGTACATGGACTTTGAGAAAAAATCAGAAGAATTGGTGCTAAATTCAATATAAGAACGATTTACGAATCAAAAAATTATTTGAAATCCATACTAACTAAAACCAAACCAATAAACGAGAAACAAAAATCAAAAAATTGTGTTTATACTACTCCCTGTATTTGTGGAAGGACAAAGTTCATGGGAATCTACGTGAATGATACATACACTGGATTGGGATCAACATATTTCTAAACTGGGATACAGCTTAGCTTCAGTCTGTTATCTTTGGGTGTAATGACAAGATATCTGGATAAATTCTCCATGAAAACTACCTATCATGAAGTATTCGAGTCAAAAGCAAGATATATATAATTATGTTTTATGGACATACTTTGAAGTCAACTCAAATATTCAATTCCCAGAAGAAAGCAATTCCTAAAATATTTTAAAAAGTAGCATTGAATGAGATAATGTATAATTCATGTTATTTTCGTACATAAAATTTCAATGTTCTGCCAACATAGGATATACCAAGTCCATTTTCAATGTACTACTTCATATCGAAATAATTCCACGAAATAAATAACTTTTGAAATCATTCATTAAGAAATTTGTTCAATTCAAACATGACTACCTACTTAATTAAGTCTCAATACAATACAATCAAAGCGAAATGTTAATTTATTAGTTTATTATGGCTGGAGCTGAATTGTTATTTGTTATTGAAAGAGTGTAGAAATTGGCAACGTCGCGTCGAATTATTTTGACATTGTCGATATTTCAGGAGCGCCAACCTGCCTTGGTTTTAGTTACAAAAACATGATAGACCTAAATCATGGCCAACCGGGATACTTTATAAAAGTGAATAGAGTATATACCTCAAACTTTCACATTACATCCATGACCTCGCCGGGGTTCGAACCCACTACCTTCAGCGTCCTATAGTCCACCTCTTCAGCCGACAAGGCTACCGAGGTAGCCCTGATGCAAGCCTTAATCAACGAATTGATCGAACGTCAAAAGTTTTGTAAAACCGACAGTAAGACTTGACCACTGTGAACGAGAAAAAATCATATTTGGATTGAAATACCACTCGAAAACCTGTTCATTCGAATTTGAGCCCGCAAATAAATGAATCATATAATTTCTGGGAAACGTACCTTCCCACCTTTCGAAATACGCAACGGCGTCCATGTTTTCTTGAGGCTGAAAACCACAAGAAGTCACTGTTTCTATCGTATCCAAGGAAACTCCGAACGACGAATTGATGCCAAACAAATACCGCGAGAAACTGAGCCTATAATTGGAATTGAACACGAACTACACGTATTCATTCGTTTTTCAGTCCCTGAAACCACGAAAGTGCTGACAGCTGAATTTCTCGTAGCTTAAAAGCGCGGTACAAGGATAAGGATTCACGTATATTCTAGACTGTATCCTCGGAATAATTGATATTTGGTATCTGACAGCGATGTCAAATATATGTTACGATGTCTTGAATGTCTAATTAGGGTTAACCTTGTTCGATGCAGAGTGAAGGAAGAAATATATGCTATGCTCCATTTACGAACGGGTATTTTGGGTAAATGAAGCGAATTCTATAATATACAGGGTGTTCGACTTAGTAGAAACGAGACAGTGAAGTCATCAGATTTTTCGAGCATGCTCAAATTCAAAGGGGAAATTATCTTTTCATAGTTTTCAAATAATTTTCAATAGCGGCGATAGCTCAGTGGTTAGAGCGCTTCCCTCATGATCTTAAGGTCTGGGGTTTTTTCGGTTTTCAGGGGACTGTCCAACCATTCGCTGGTGGGTAAACAATTTACAGTGCTATTCCTAACGTGGCACAAGGAATTAGTAACAAAGCCTGCACAGAACAAACCTGGTCTCCTAACTCGCACAAGCATTCTGGGGGGTTCCACAGCAGAACCTAGGAGAATCAGCAACAATACAATACATCATAGATTCCTTCCATCGAATGAAACACTTTTTTTCTTTACAATCTTTCCAGATTCGGCTCCGATGAAAGGATGCAGGCTGTTCAAATTGCACAAAAAAACCTAGAAAAGCACTGCCGTCAATGGAGATTACCGTTTTGGCAACGAATTTGAACATGCGCGCAAAAGCTGCTACCTTCACGGCAGTGCCTTTTTAGTTTTTTTTTCTTTTAACTACTGGATTTCAATTCGATCTGATCTGAATTTTTGGAAATATTGAGAAAATGAAATTTTGAATGGGGTATATCTACGGAATCATTGGGCGGATTTTATCCATTCACGAATTTGGCCTTCGTACTTAAGATCCAAACCTTCTCTACAAATATCGAGTTTTTAAGTCGTTTCTTCCGGAAGAAACAACTTCGAAATTCGATATTTGTGGAGAAGGTTTAGACCTTGAGTACGAAGGTCGAATTTGTGAATGGGTGAAATCCACCCAATGATTCCGCAGATATACCCATTGAAAATTTTATTCTTCCAATATTTTGAAAAATGCAGCTTTGAGCGAATTGAAATCCAGTACTTCATCGAAAAATGTAAATTGGAAGGTTCATACAGAATTTGAAAAGGAAAATGAAAATAATGAAAAGATCACAGAATATCGTCTATTTGAAAAAAAAAATTATTTTTTTTTCAAGTTGTTATGACACACAAAAAATTTTTTTTTCAAATATTCAATATTTTGTGATCCTCTTACCATATTATCCTCATTAAATTCCTTTGAACTGTCATTTTCCGATGAAATACTGGAATTGAATTCGATCTGATCTGTATTTTTGGAAATATTGGGAAAGTTAAATTTTGAATGAATTTTATACAATATTGTATTATAAGAAGTTGAAGGTCCGAGAAAAATGATTTTCAAATATGATGAATAGTTTCCGAAAACAATTCCATCGATGCGGCTTCGGTATCTGGCCGAAGCAGTTGTCCGATTCGACCGAAGCAACGCTATTATGTTTCTCGTTGAGACTTGCTCTGCCTAAGGGCAGACCGTAAGCATAAGATCTTCCGAAAGAAATAACTTAGAAACTCGATATTGGTAGAGTAGCTTTGGACCTTAATTAAGAAGGCCGAATTCGTGAATGGGTAAAATCCGCCCAATTATTCCGTAGATATACCCATTCAAAATTTAATTTTCCCAATATTTCCAAAAATACAGATCAGATCGAATTCAAATCCAGTACTTCATAGAACAAAAACCTAGAAAAGCACCGCCGTGAAGGCAGCAGCTTTTGCGCGCTTCTTCAAATCCGTTGCCAAAGCGGCCATCTCCATTGAACATGCGCGCAAAACCTGCTGCCTTCACGGCAGTGCTTTTCTAGGTTTTATTGATTATTCATATTGAATTGCAAGAACACCCACATGCAATTCCAAAGCTGAAGATGAATTGCACACCAACAAATGCAAGATTTGCGTAAGAACTATCATATGATGTCTTGTCATTGTGCGAATCTACATAAGCCGTTATAAATTTTTATGAGAATGATGTTGTCTTTCTGGAATGTGGTTAAATGCAGTCAGTCCATAGCTATTTATCCAGCGCCTTATGTGTGGACATTCATCGGAGATAACCAACCTATTTGGTATTATCTTGGTCGTGAATTTCAAAACAAGGAAAACAATGATGTAGATGCCGATGACAATCAAAAGCATTAAACCGTAGGATTACTTATAGAATGCGAAAAGGGAGGAACAGTGATCATCCGTTATGAGTACAGGGAGTGCCAAAATCAACACTTCATTAGAATTTACCGCCAATAGACGACTTGGGTCCAAGTTGCAAACCCACAAATTTCGTCAATCAATCAGTGGGAAAGGGAAAATTCAGAACAAATTTGACATTATAAGGTTCGCGTTATTTACACATATCCGTAAACGGTGCCTCGGCTCCTCAAACCAGATAATTCTTTCCAAATATAGGTTTTTGTTAAGATGATCTCTGATTGGCTGGGAATTAAGTTAAGATTTCTGATCTTCTCGTTTTGAGTTGAGACTTTTGTGTAATTGACATTTTTGAGAAAACACAGCATCCGTTCTGTAAATATGAAAAATTCGGTTGGTTTCCGAAAAAAGGTTGATAACGGAATTTGATTGATGGAACGTCAATCTTTCTGTCACCAGAACTGCATTAAATTTTCTATGGTAACATGTTCATGGCATGAAACAATCCATATTTACCATATGATCCATAGACCATAGTTAGTAATTTTTTCATTGTTGATTGTTGTCTCTTCTATGTTCGATGGATCAAAGAGTAAATAAAATTTGTTCTATGGTATGGATATAGTACCATAGAATATTGAATGTCGTTCTGATGACAGAAAAATTGCTTTTTTGATCAATCAAATTCCGTAACTCAGCATTTTTCAGGAAACAACTGAATATTTCATATTTACAGAACCTAAAATCGGCAACCAGAATAACCAAGTTGATTTGCGGAACATATCCTATGTAAACTTAATACCATTGACAAGACGGCGGTAGGAATCACAACTTAATTTCCAGCCAACCAGAGATCACCTCAACAAAAACCTATATTCGGAAAGAATTATATGGTTTGAGGAGTTGAGGCATCGTTAACGGTTATTTTTACGCGCTTATTCTGTGAAACAGCGCGTTATCATTTCAACACGATGTCGGTAATTTTCTAATTTTGAGCCGAAATTGGTCTCAAACGACCAGGTTGGACTCACTGATGAATCCGTGGTCAAAATTGATTCTGTCCGTCCGTCAGGCCGTGTGCGCTGTAACTCTCAAAAAAAATTGAAATTTTCAGGTTAGGTTAAGATCCTGAATATCTCGGTTGAGTTCTTTAATGTGCCAGATCTGCCGAATGGTTTTTGTGCTACAGCCATTTGAAATTTTGATATTCCAATAACTCGAAAAATATTTATCTGATCGAAATGAAACTTGGTTGGAAGATGAACAGTGTCAATAAGAAGAATTATCCCTGGAAAAATTCGAATTTTTTTTTTGGAAATTTTTATATTTCATTAAAATTTCACCATTTCGCAATGTGAACGTAAAAGCTGCTGACTTCACGTCAGTGCTTTCCTAGATTTTTTAATAATTCGAATCATCATGTCGAATTAATTCTGACATCCCCCTTCCCCAGTTGGAGTAGATTTTACGAAATTTGTGGGTTGTCAAATTGGACCGAAGTTTTTTATTGTGCAGTGAAGTGTTGATTTATCGACAGATATTCGTCCTTGTGATAAGGTTAGTTTATTACTGCAGCTCTCTTTCCTCCACGAACCAATTCCTATCTTTGTCAGATGTTGGACGTTATCGTCTTGTGTTAAAACCACATGAACCAAGTGTTTCCGAAGTCGTGACGGACGTTGTAAAACTACAAAACCGGAGATGCAGCGACCTGATACGACAAAAGGATGAACGCCATGCACATCGACCAAAGTATTCTCCACTCGAGGGTAGGATTCGCTAGATGCTCCTGGAAGATGGCGTGCTGTACGTAGTTATCCCGCAGTATTCCACCTGAAAGGTGACAAGTATCTAGATTCCTATTAAGCGGTCTTATCCAAGGTAGGATGGCCTGACGATCAGTAATAACTGTGAAACAACTGTAGAAATTCTCCTTGGATGATGAAGGTGGAATATTTGTTGATTTATCGTATTACTATAGATGCATAGAATATATCAGGTGTCCTACTATTACCCAATAAAATTTTGGGTCCAAAACGCGGTCCTAGAATTGTCAAATCTTGGGCTACTTGGCTCTGTAAACGATGATAGCGCTTACGTCGCTTTGGCAAGTGCATACATTTAATTCCGCTGAATAAAAATGAATTGAGGTATAATCTGATGAAACTTTTTCCCAAGAAATGAATCATATTGTAGCGAGCGCCCTCTCTCAGCTCTTACTTAAGCCGCGCGCGCAGTACCAACCCTTGCGTCTTAAGTAACCTACGTTACCTGCCTGTAACGCTTGGCCACATCATCGGTCAACGTACAGGGGGTGCTAGCGCGCACGCTGTCCCTGTTGGAGTGTTGGATCCTTCCAAGATATCGTAAGTACGTTCATCCCCAACGGTCTGGTACACTCCCTTGTGATCCGCATAAGGGGTGTCCGCTCACGTAGGCATGTAAACGGCTTAGTTTGGTGCATGCCCTGACGAGTTCCCCAAACTAAGCCGGGACGAAACGTGACACTCTCCCAAAGAGGTTGAAGCTACCTCGCAAACCTTCAAAAGCTTCAAGATATTTGAAATTATGGATTCATACTAATACATAAGAGGAGTTTGACAAATGTGGAATATCTACTCATTAATAATATGAAATATGTGTATGGGAATAAGGAGCAATATGAGGTTCATTGTGAGAACACTTTCCTTGATGGATAGAAGAAGTTATTTCGAAGCCGAAACAACTGTGAAAACGAAACGGGAGATTGATATTACTAATGGATTCTATTGGATACTCTTTTAAATTTTGTATGTACCTATTAAAACATATTCAATTCAAAAGTTATGAATTATGTTAAATACCTACTTATGCAAATATTTGGAAGAAATGTTCATGATTATTATTATTGATAGGAAATGTTTTCATGGAGAAGAAAGAGCTCCAGTAGTAATAAATAACATCTCACAAGGACGAATATCTGTCGAAAAATCAACAAATATTTCCCCTTGATCAGAGCTAATCACCCAATCAACCAAAACACCTACACCGAAGAAGCGGATCCAAGTAGAATGACTACAGCTGTTTCACAATTGTTATTGATCGTCAGGTCCAAGTTAAGTTGACCTGACGATCAATAACAATTGTGAAACAGCTGTAGTCATTCTACTTGGATCCGCTTCTTCGGTGTAGGTGTCTTGGTTGATTGGGTGATTAGCTCTGATCAAGGGGGAATATTTGTTGATTTATCGACAGATATTCGTCCTTGTGATTATGTTAATTATTATTATTGAAATTGATATATGAATTCTCACTTTGCTGTTCATGTTCATACGAATTTATCAGACGAATTTCAAACCAGACAAATTAATTGTAGTATCTATCGTTCCAAATGATTTCTTGTAGTATTTTTGAAAACACAACTCTGGAATACTTCCTTTCCATGAACTGAATATTGAGATAATAGGTACCTTTTGTAATAAGCAGGTATTCAAAAATATCAAGTTTCAGACTTGTGTATTCAGAAACGAAGGATATTACCGCCATTTTGACCGAATGAACTGAATAATAATAATTTAAATTCGTCAAAATGAATATATTATCGGAAATTCCTGAAAAGAATGTATGGTCCAACGCAGAAAATCAGAAAGAAGTTCTGATTTGACTAGTTTCGATATGACAGGTCGGTAACTTCCGTAAATATTTTATATTTTTTTTGGCAGATTTTCCTATGCCGGCATCTATCGGCGAAAACTGAAGTAGGACAACAAAGCCGTATTTTGACAACATTTGTACCTCATTCCGGACCCAAAATATGTCAAAATGTGTCCGCACCTTATGTATTCTATGCATTTATGTATTACTACAGAAGCTCTCTTTTCTTCATGAACTCATTCCTATTATGAACTTATATTCTGAAATAATAAGTTACTGAATCCTGAACACTGCACTTTCTCATTCTCCAATTCAATAAACCCATAAAACATAATCAAGATCCAAACCAAACAAGAATGCCGCATTAATATTGATCGTTGTAATTACTCAGATGATTAAATCAATGCAATCAACCAATTCATATTGAAGGCGATTTTGCGGTTGTTTCACAACAAATGAGACTGCAAGTACATCGTTGTTACATGTTACGCAAATTTCACACCGGTTTACGTCACTGGCTCGTTTTTTCCGTATGATTCAAATGTCAAAAGATATTCTTCGCCTCCACATGCTGTCATCTATACACGATAGAGGTCTGCCTACCACTCACAGTGCATAAATAGCAACCAATTCTATGGAGCGGTGGTATTTTCGTCAGAAGATCCGTATTTTTCAGCAGAAAATTGTCTTAAACGACTAGGTTGGACTCATTGATGACTAATCCGGTGTCAAAATCTTTTCTCTCCGGCCGATCGAGCATACTATAACTATCAAACGGAAAGAGTTTGCGATTTGAAATTTCAAGGATAGATCAAAATGCGTCGTTTAAGATCGTTAAAGAGCCAAATCGGCAAACATTTTCTGAGAAATATTCATTTGAATCTTGGAGGTTTTGTCCTGGATATCTCAAGAACCATTTAAGCGATCGAATCGAATTTTTTATTGGTAGTTAGTTGAAGTATACCGATGAGCAAACGAATGCAAAATTTGTTTTGGATCGTATGATTTGTGAATTTTCTCAACATTTATGTTGAAATTTTTTTTTTCGAGAACGTCAGATTTCGACGAAATTTTGCACACACCTCAAAACCCATATTCCACGGCAGTGTAACAAGTTTCTGTTCGAAACGACTTTCATGCTCGGAGATATTGCAAAAGTTATGTAAAATTTTCTGTTTTTACGCGCTTGTTCGTCACGATGTCTGTAATTTTCGAATTTCGAGCCGAAATTGGTCTCAAACGACTAGGTTGGACTCACTGATGAAGAATCCGTGGTCAAAATTGATTCTGTCCGTCCGGCCGTGTGCGCTGTAACTCTCGAAAGAAAGGACCTAGACACTTGAAAATTTCAGGTTAGGTTGAGATCCTGAATATCTCGGTTGAGTTCGTTAATGGGCCAAATCTTCCGAATGGTTTTTGTGCTACAGCCATTTGAAATTTTGATTTTCAATAACTCGAAAAATATTCATCTGATCGAAATGAAACTTCCATGGAAAAATTCGAAATTTTTTTTTCTTTTTGAGTTTTCATATTTCATTAAAATTTCACCATTTCGCAATGTTAACAACCGCTTAAAAGCTGCTGACTTCACGTCAGTGCTTTTCTGAATTTTATCCCAGACATGGTTGTTGTTTCCAGAATTACTCAAAATATAGTCATCCAATGAGGATCATCGAACATGGTAACTAGGTGAAAAATGCAAATGCATAACTCAAAAAAAAATTCGTTATTTTCTTGTCGTTCTAATTCGTTACCAAAGCGGCCTTCTTTCAACGTAAGGAACCTGCCAAACGCACTTTTACTTCCTGATATAGAAAGATTTTTCTTCTTTTTATATGGTCCTCATGAAATTCTGCATGAACCTACAAACTGTCATTTTTTAATCAGGTACCAAAGTTAATTTCAATTCAATCTTCCTTTCTGGAGATAAAATTTTGAATGGGTGAATAATTATGTGGATTTTACCCATTCACGAATAAGGCCTTCGAAATTGAACCGAAACCCACCATACAAATAATATCGAGGCACCAAGTCGTTTCTTTCGTTGTGTGTAGATTAGATAGATCCATACAGAATTTCGTTTTCAAAATGTTTTCAAAAATACAGTCTAGTACTTAGTCGAAATATAACGAGGTGAAGGTTCTAACAAAAATTCGTGAAAATCATATCTAATGAATCTTCGGACGAATTCGACCCGTTCAAGAATTAAACTCTCGATATTTAAGCCCCAGGTTATTTCGCCAATATGTAGTTGTGTTTACGGTCAAGCAAAAATCCGATTGCGACCAAAATAGCTCCTATAAAACACATTTCGTGTTTCTGAAAGGGCTCGCTCCATTTTTGGGGTAAAAATAAATTTTGATGAACAGTACATTTTATGTTTCATTGACAGATTCGAAGAGTCATTTTAATATTGAAGTATACAGGATGTTTCATCATAAACTGGTCAAACATATATATATAGCCGTATAGATGACATTGGGACAGTCATTTTTGTCTTATGACATATACCCCGTTTTCGAAGCATAAGCGAGATACAGGGTGTTAAATGTCAACTTTGAGCAATATTCTGATAACTGTGGTGAGTTATGCGTGACCTTTAAAATAACGGTTTTTGGTCACATCTTAGTATTTCTTGGTGGTCAATTCAATTGTTGTGTGAAATTCTGGAAAAAATATTTCAACATGGCGGAAAAACTACAAAATTGGAATTTTTTGTTTTCGATTGCCAAATTGGATAGCATTATTTCAATGTACTCAATTATCTAAGATTTTCCGTGAAAATTTTTTTCCAAAATTGAAACTCAACTTTCTTTTTACATGTCTAGAGTGAAGAAAAATTTTCACCCGAAATCGTTGAAATCTTTCAAGGTTGAACTTTTCTTCATTCTGAACACTGGTATGAAAACAGAATGAAAAAATATCCATTGGTTTTCGTTTTATAGCCTTCCAAACATTCCGCTCGGAGTGCTTAAATAATTTTTATTCGAGAAACTGGTGGCCCTACGGATGCCAAAATAGCATAGATATATGAATTTATCAAAAAAAAATTTTTTTCAAAAAAACTTTGGTAGGAATCGAACTCTCTTTGCATTCAGAAAATAGGGTCAAATTCGATGAACTACCGTTTCTTGGTAACGACGTCATTATAATCAGAATAAATCCAATTTATACGCGACCCTAAGTGGAGCGAGTTCGAATCCCATCGAAGTTCTTTTTAAAAAAAATTTTTGTTATGATAAATTCATATTTCTATCTAGGTCATTCTGGGGACCCATTAGCAAAATTTTTGCCTCCGTAGGGCCACCAGTTTCTCGAATAAAAATTATTTAAGTACTCCGAACGGAATGTTTGGAAGGCTATAAAATGAAAACCAATGGATATTTTTTCATTCTGTTTTTACACTAGTGTTCAGAATGAAGAAAAGTTCAACCTTGAAAGATTTCAACAATTTTGAGTGGAAATTTTTTTTCACTGTAGACATGTTTAAAAAAAGTTGAGTTTGAAGTTTGGAAAAAATTTTTCACGGATAATCTTAGAAAATTGAGTACATTGAAATAATGCTATCCAATTTGGCAATCGAAAACAAAAAATTCCAACTTTGTAGGTTTTCCGCCATGTTGAAATATTTTTTCCGGAATTCTACACAACAATTGAATTGACCACCGAAAAATACTAAGATGTGACCAAAAACCGTTATTCAAGAGGTCACGCATGGCTCACCACAGTTACCGGAATATTGCTCAAAGTTGACATTAAACACCCTGTGTCTCGCTTTTGCTTCGAAAACGGGTTATGTCATAAGGCAAAAATGACTTTCCCAATGTCATCTATACGGCTATATATGTTTGACCAGTTTATGGTGAAACACCCTGTATTTAATTATTCTCATGGAATAAGAAACGTATTTTATTGGACCAATCATGTTTGGAGTTTTCAGCGATGAATGAATCACCTCAATTTCATCTGAATAACTTTTTTATTTTCAAGAGATTTCTCACCGATGGTTTTCAAAAACTTTTCGATAATAAAACTACAATAGTCGATGGTTACTTGTCAAATGTCCAAAGAAAATCAAAAATTTCTCTTCCGAAACACTACCCTTATCAGGAACTCCACCTAACTTTCTACATGAATCAAATATTCGATTATCTACGTGGGTGCGTGTTTCGAACTGGAATTTTCATAACTTCTATAATTGCCTGAACATGAATTCCATTCGAATATGGTTCACGCAGAGAACTTGACCTACAGACGCACAGCAATCAAATTTTCAAATCTCTCTGACCTAAAGAAATGAACAATGTCGTCAACTTCATAATGTGCCAGAACTGTTCAATATTATAAATCAATCATAATACCTACTACACAATCAGAAGCGAGATTATTCTTCAAGCAACAAGTCAAGACGAGTATGAGTTCTTTCGAATATCATAAGCCAAAGTTATCTTTTATCTTCTATTTCATTCTCTCAATATTCCGTTACCATTCTACTCCCACCTTGTTTACCTTTAGCTGAACCCAGTGGTCCTCAACATTAACACAACGGTACAGGTTTAAATTGCATGAGACTGCATTGATGACATAAGTGAAGGTTGTTTTTTGCAAGAGCTTGAGAACTCTTAGTAATAATCCAAAATACAAGACAGAAATATTGCTGGAATGAATATAATAGGTTTGTTTTGGTTCCGACTTCAGAACTGTTCTGGAACGGTTCCGCATGCGCGATTGCGATTTTGTGTTTTGGTTCATTAGAACCGGTTCAGGATTTGAGTAATCCTGTTTTGGTTATTTTCAGAATCGATTCCGAACTGTCCTAGAACTGTGAAAGGAGTTCGGACGTGAGAGTCCGAACTGTTTCAGAATTGGGTAGTTCGCACAAGCGTAGAGTGGCTGTCAACAATTTGAATGGTTTACCTGAGTTTTTCGACGTCGTCTTGATTTGGTTTTTGATTATTTCTTTTGTTGAGGAAACGGTTAGCTGTTAAATTCAAACTTTTGTTATTGAGGATAATTCCTTTGTTACGACCTACCAGGATAATCTAATGGATTTTATTTTTATAGTTCACATCTGGGATGTATACTTCTTAAATAAATCTATGAATACAAGAGTCCTATTCCTTTATTGAATAATAATTTTTCGAATTAATTTTTCTCTAAAAAGCACATATCTGAAATACGTTCGTCATTAAATTCATTATTATATAAACCAATAATGTATTGGTTCATTTTGGAATATAATTGAAGTAATGAAGAAAATTCAGAAAAAAAATTAAGTGGAAGCAAGTATTCCCAAAAATATTTTCATATTACATGGTGCGACAAAGACTTTCGCATATTTTTAATTAAACCACAAACAATATAAAAGACATGATTAACATTCCTCTCTTCTGCCAACTCAAACGGAAGTTTTTTTTTCCTTTACGATCCCGATGAGAACCCGAACTTAATTCGTGTTTTGGTTTCATTGCTTTTAGAACTGTTCTAGGATAGTTCAGAATCGGGCTTCCACAGCGCATCGATTATGCACAGTTCTAGAACTGTTCTAGGACAGTTCTGAATTTCGGAACCAAAACAAACCTATAATAATTATTATTTGGTTTTTAATTCCATTGCGTTCATTTTTGCGTGCATGTTCTGGGGAACAGCGTGCAAGGGTGCAGATTTCTTCAATTTTCGAATTACGACTATGGGTTGGACTCACTGATGACAAATTTGTTGTCAAAAACGATTCTGGCCGGCGTTAGGTACGATTACAGGCATATGGACTCGAAACTTTCAGAGTAAGTTGCATTTCGAAATGTGACGGTTAAGTTCGTTTCGGAGTAAGTCATTTGAAATTTTGAGGTATTTCAGGAACTACTGGATCTATTGAATCGAAAGTTGGCAGTTAGTTGAGGCTTATCGACGCATAAGTTTTTGCTGATAAGCTCGTACTGTTAGTAGGTATATCAAAAAAAATATTTGTTTTTTGGAAACTATTTATCTAATATTCGAAAAAAATTCTGCGGTTTCTTCCTCGGTATCGCTTCTTCCCGTAGTGAATAATGCATTTCAGATTATTGTTGGTCTCACAGTCTCTCTCAACTGTCAAAACTGCTCGTGACTTATTGAGGAAATAACCTCAAAATTTCAAATAACAACGAAAATTTAAATATTTTTAAACATCGTATCGAATTGAAATTTGAAACATCGTTGTTAAATACTGATTCTAAGGTCTGTGTCGAATTTCGTTGAAATCATTCAAACACTTTCCGAAAAAATTAAATTTTCAACCTCCTTTCGTCACGATGTCTGTAATTTTCGAATTTTGAACCGAAAATGGTATAAAACAATTGGGTTGAACTCCCTGAAGAAGAATCCGTGTTCAAATTCAATTCTGTCTGTCCGTCCATATGTGCTCAACTTTCGGAGGAAAAGACTCAGCGACTTGAAATTGTCAGATTAGGTTCAGAGTCCGAATATCACGGTTAAGTTCGTTAATGGGTGGAATCGGTTGGATAGTTTCGGAGTTGGAATTTTGAGGTTAATTCCTCGATATCTTATGAAGTATTGACACGATCAAATTGAAACTTCGTGGACAGTGTGGGAATCCGAACGCGCAATTTATAGCAAAATTTAGTTTGGATCCAGTTGTTGAAAAATTTAAAGAAAAATATTCGCAAATTTTAGAAATTTTTTATGGAATTTTTTTTTTCTTCGAAAAAATTGATTAGATTTCGATGGAATTTGGCATACACCTTGAACTCAGTATTTAACAACGATGTTTCAAATTTCAATTCGATCCGATATCCACTTTCGGAAATATAAGGAAAAACATGTGCCAAATTTCGTTGTTATTTGGAATTTCAACGTTATTTTCGCAATATCTGAAGAAGTACAAATGCAATCAGATTGAAACTTCGTAAACAGGTGGAGAACCAACACGGAACTAGGTGCAAAATTTCGTGTTGATCTATTAGTTAGAATTTGAACAAGCGCGTGAAAGCTCCTGGTCTCACGTCAATGCTTTTCTAGATTTTTGGAATATAATTTTTTTTTTCAATTTCCTGTATCCGTACGAAATTCTGCATCAAGTTGCGCGTTGGTATTCAAGAAACTAGTTACAAAGTTTAAATTCGACCGCATCAGTAATTCATGAGATGAATTAACCTCAAAATTTCATATAGATAGTATAACTCCGAAACTGTTAGGCCGATTAACTCAGGAAATTAACAAAACCTGAGGATTTCAAGACTCTAGGTCTTTTCTTTCAAAAGTTACAGCGCACACGGCCGGACGGACAGAATCAAATTTGACCATGGATTCTTCATAAGTGAGTATAATCTTACCGTTTGAGTCCAATTTCGGCTTCAAATGCGGGAATTACAGACATTGTGACGAAACAATAAACAAACGGGTAAAAAATGTCGACCTTGCATATTACGAACGGCAGTTGTGTAAATCTGAAGAATGTATCCGATTTCTTCCTTGCCGAAACCAAAACGTAATCGGAGTAGTATTCGTGTTCCAACACGATAACAGATCGAATAATGATCACCAGAAGGTGTTCTCGTTTCGAAATAGACAATAATTATTCTCGGAAAGCTTCGTGGGCGACAAACGGATCGATTCTTTATTGATCTCTAGAGTTCTAATTATCTGTTTCTCGCGAATTTTTACGCAATGCCTTATCTAGTAATCGGGTCGATCTATGAGTTCATTCAAAATAAAAGCAGCGTTGTGAAATGAATATTATGTTGGTATAAATTCAAGAAAAGCACCACATTGAAATGAGATTCAACAGCCGATTGTGAACAATAACAACCGAGAAGACTTAAAAATAGTGTTGGTATTTACAAAGCCGGATTGAGGCCCACTCACTAAGGTAGAATTCTCGAATGGGCGAAATCCACTGAATTATTCCGTCGATATCAAACCGAAAATTTAATTTCTTAATATTTCCTAAAATGCGAAATCAACTTCAGATATCAATAACTGTTTCAAGTATTTTAATATTAACTTATTTCGACTCTACATGGTGATATTTACTTCAAATTATTTGGAATAGGGAAGGGGAAGGATTCAATTCACACAATAGATTGTGAATCAAATGAATACATTCACATAAAACTAATGCTACTTGTAACGTAAGCCTTATTCATTATGGATTGACAAATAAATCCTTCCAACACTTATAAGATTGGTCTTTAAGAAGCTGTATTAAGCCTTGTATAGCTTCGATTTCAACGATAGAATCACTTTGAGCGGAGAGTATTCCCGACCAGATATTTCTTTGTTGAGACTCCTTTGTTTCAATCGGTCAGTTCTATCTCTAAAATATTTACGTTGTTCCTTTATGATAAGTTCAACAGGAAGATTTCTGGAAGGCATAGCATTCCTTTTAAGTAACTTTTTCTGCTTGGATCAGGGGCCTGGAAAACAATCGTGGTATGGTGGCTCTCAGAGTAACCCGAGGTATAGAGATTATCATAGATAAGATGAAAGAAATGTAAGGAAAATTGCAACGTTAATGCATTATTCTTGACGTTTGTGTGATTTTACAAAAAACTGAGAAAAGGCAAACTCAAATGTCCCTTCCCATAGATTTCCACAGCCCGGTGAAAAATTTCGAGTTTGGGTGAAAGCAACTTCCTTTAACAAGTCGGGCCTGAAAGTGTGGAAAAATCGATGAAAACCTTGGAAACTTGTAACTCAAAATTAGTAAACCAACAAACAAGATTTATGAGAGTATGTTACCTGCATTTTACCGACGATGATCATTTTTATAGAGGTAAGCACGAATTGCCCATGAAATATTAGATCACATTCATGAAGACAATTATTTCCCAGACCCCGAATCCAAGCAGAGAAAGTTACCTAATATTACTATGCCTTCCAGAAATCTGCCTGTTGAACTGATCATTAAGGAACAACGTTAATGTTTTAGTGATAGAACGGACTGAAAAAAAAGAGTCTCAACAAGGAAATATCTGGTGATGAATACTCTTCGCTCAAAATGCTTTTGCCGATAAAATCAAAGCTGTACTAGGCTTAATATTTTATTTCAGACTTTTCAAGACGAATCATATGAGTGTTGGAAGAATGTATTTGTCAATCCATAATGAATAAGGCTTACGTTACAAGTAGCATTAGTTTTATGTGAATGTATTCATTTTATTTACAATATATTATGTTAATTCAGTCCTTCCCTTTAAAAATAGTAAAGTTATGAGTATTTGTCTATTATTTTCAAAGAGTATGTTTAACAATACTATCTGTTTTCAACTTCTTTAGCAGTTGATCTGAGGGGGGCATTCAATGAATAATCAAATTGGGTAGATAAACATGTTGAAAGTTCATTAGTTTTGCAAATAACATGCAACATAATATCACATGCATCTTCCTGTAGCTTCTGTGCCTTCAAGAGACTTCAAATAATTTGAAATTAATCTTGCCACTAAGTGTTTAAATAAGTTGATACTAAATTACTTCTAACAGTAATTGTAGCATTGCTACTCATAATTAGAATAGATGATACATAACTATTTCATAAAAATGAAATATTTATACACAGAATAACTTCTGTTAACTGAAAAAATCTTTGAACAAATTGTAATATCTAATGTTAAATATAAAAGCAAACACTTGAAAACCTAGCTCCTATTCCTCTACCTGAAGTTCTCAAACTGGCCACCGTGGCGCTGCACTCTTAAATTCAGACGCCAATAGTCTTCGTGAATGTGATCTAATATTACATGAGCAATTCGTGCCAATATCCATGAAAATGATCATCATCGGTGAAATGCATGTAAAAGATTCTAATAAATCTTGTTCGTTGTTGTTGGTTTACCAATTTTGAGTTATAAGTTGCCAAGGTTTTTATCGATTCTTCAACCGGCGGTGGAAATATATGGGAAGGAAAAACACTTTTGAAATTACACAAATGCCAAGAAAAATGGATAAACTTTCTCATTTTATTGACATTCCTTTTAACTCAATGATAATCTGACTATCTCGGGTTACTCTGATAACCACCAGAGGGAGTAGCGCTAATCTTCTTTCGCCAATCGTGTATAATAACACAACAAAGTCCATAATTGCAGTAACCCAATAATTCGATGTAGGTGTTGCTAATCAAGAATAATTACCGTTTCAATAGCCTTCTCGACAAATTTCAAACAACCTTGAATTAACAATCATCGGAACCTCATCGAAGATTAAATCATTCCATCGACTGGCCATAGAGAAAGGTTACTCGTTCAATTACAAGGAAAATAACATGTGGCCACTGAAGATTGATTCAATTAGCCAAGTAAGAAATAAGAACAATCTGCTAAGAATTTTTGGCTTCATAATCGCCTACGAATTCGAATTAGATTAAAATTGTCGCCGTTGTTGAAATGTTCGATAAGATAAGTCTGAGAAAAGAATTTCCTAGAGAATGTGACCAATACTTGATAATGGCTGAATAATAAAAATGATTGTTGTTTATTCTCAGGAGTTTCGAAAACATGAATGATTTAAGTGGATAGATGAATCAGATCTCAAAAACTACGTAAAAACAGCTCTACGTTGATACAATTTTAGTAGCTATTATCCCTTGATTTCAATGATTTCTTGGAATGTACTTTCACACATGAAAACACATTATTATCAATCAAAATGGGGAATTGTTCATGGAGAAATAAAGAGCTCCAGTTGAATAATATAAACCAACATGACTCAAGGACGAATCTGTCGATAAATCAACAAATACAGGGTGAGTGTTTGAGTTGTACATTAATTTTAACTCTAGATTCCTCTCATCAAATAACACACTTTCTTTATTTTCCATTTCTCCTGATTCAGCCCTGGCAAGAAGATACACGCTGTTGAAGTTTCCAAAAAAAATCAGTCTTTCTTTTGTAGCTTTGACATGGTTCCTCCGAATGAAATAAATTTTAGTGTGAAATTTTCTATGACACGTATTCTACAGTAATCAATTCCATTTTACTCCAAACGGTTTCATGGTTATAGACTCCCCCATTTATGAAACTATAAGAAATTAGCGTGAATAATGCAAATAAAGTTTATTTAAAGTCATAATAAGAATCTTCAATCATTTCAGAACGTTGGATGTTATAAAACCTGATAAAAATTCGAGAAAATTTTTCCTTATTTCCATAGATCCGCCCCTGAGCTAGTAAGGACTGTGAATTAAGCTACGCTCACCTTTACCCGGAGCATAGAATATACAGAAATATTTATATATTTCGCATAGACCAAATATTAGGTCTATGCTTTTTCGTGACCTGACCACAGACAGAGTCTATGTCGATGAACCAGGCTTTCCATAGAATATAGTGTACAATTATTATTTTCAGGTTAGTTGTTTGATTTCCCCATAGACCTATAAAACTATATGGACATGGCTTAAAGAGAGAGGAAGCGGGCCGACAAAGATGGAACTAGGGCGGGCCAAACCATCATAGAATACAGCAAAAATAAGACAGATCAGTTTGAAGCCATAGACTGTAAATATAAGTTTATGTTTGAAATACATTTTTTTTCAAAGGTGTTGCAAGTCGAAGTATTTCAAAGCAGATTTTTTGTTATTCCATTCTGAATTAGAATATAAAGAGTGTATAGAAGATATAATTCCCATTTTTTTGTGTTTTCGTGAGCGTTTTGAATAGAATTTGATTTCCTTCATTTCAAACCGGGTTCACTGGAGAATAATGGTAAATTTGTGTTGTGCCATTAATTGTACGAGGAGATAATGAAAGTAAAATACAATAATTTGGAAAGGGAGTTAAAAAATCAAATGAATGTATAATTGCTATGAATCCGAGCACAGAAATGAATTTCGCACAGGTTTCTCCACTATTTAGTGCATTCTAATCGTTTGAGACCATCTAACGCACAAAATTCAAAAACTGCGTTCACGCGAGCTGAGCGACTTTCGAGGCATTTCGATTCGGCTTCCTCGCAAGTTTAGACGTTGTTGAATGGCTCGCGTACTGTTCAAAACACCGTATATACTTGTGAGGCAGCTCAAAGCTCAATTAAGTTGCTCCGGAAGCCGCTCAGCTCGCGTGTCTGTACTCGGATAAGAAAAAAATCATTTGGAGCTGGGAATACCGTCCTGAAACAAACGACCCAGGAGAATTCATAATATATTGTTATTGATTAATCATTTCGAATATTCATATCGGAGTTATGTTCACTTTCATCACCAATTTTCAAAACTTCAATGTTATCTAATATACCAAGAAGAAATCATTTCCCTGGAGATTCCCTAAGTAAATGCTTGATTTCATCTCTAGATAGGCGTCATATTGTGCAAGTGAGATCATCCTTCATCTCATTCTCCATGCGCTATAGAATAACGGATATTGGTATTTTGTATCCTGTCTATGGTCTGCCCGATCCAGGTCCTTCTCTCTCTCGGACCTCTCACTTACTTCATTATCCCCATTCGACTCTTTGGAAATGAATTCGTACGCCGTGTCCAGAGAGTTTAATATGTCCATGGATTTCCCATAATTAATTTATAAGTTTGATGAAAATTAGAATAATTATGGAATTTTCAATATAAGAATGGTCAAGATTGAAATAGTGTAGAATCTCATGATGGTAACAACTGGATATTGCACGAATTTCAAGTGGAAGATTAGTGTTTCAGTGGTCAAGTGTAGTGAAATATTTTTCCACAATAATACCTCAAAAAGTAGCAGAGCATAAAATTAAGTGAGTAAATGAGTTATGCCAATCATATTTCTTTGAATTTCAAGCAATGGATAGATTATTCTGCAATACAAATCACCGTAATTGATATTCGAGTTGAACTTGGAAACAAAGTGCAGGAGTGTATTAGCACATTGAGAAATATTTAAATGCTCATTACTTTTTATCAGAGCTAAATCTGGAGAAGTGATGAATGAAAAAGTGTTTTATCTGATGAGAGGAATCTAGGGTTAAAATTAATGTACAACTTGAAGACTCACCTTGTATATTCCACCTTGATTTGAGCTAATCATAAAATCATCCAAAGCCCATACACTAAAAAGGCATTTTACCGATCGTCAGACTGACTCGCCTTGGCAACGCTGGGGAGGATTCTAGATAATGATTTGGTGACTTGCCTGTAGTATACAATGAAACAGCGCCATCTCAGAGCATCTTTCGAACCCTAACCTTGGAGAGCAGATAAGTTTGAGCGATGTGAATGTCGTTCATCCGGTTGTCGTTCCATATCGATGTATCTGGGATTTTTGTAGATTGTACAGCATCATCACGAATTATCAATTTTTCTTTTTTTATTTTACCAAACATACCATCCAAACCAACATTTGCGATCAGTTACACGTCTGTATGCTTTAAGTTTTAAGTTTAAATCCCATTGCTCAAGTAGCTCCTGAGATATTTGACATCGGATTCTTTATCGTCCAAGTCATTTGAAATTCTTTTCTTTGTGAAAACAATGCACGTTGTTCCCTGAAACAGGATTGTACAGGGTCGGTCGGAGGACTTGGACATTTTTGAAACGGCTAGTACACATCAAAGGACATCAAATGTGTTACTTTACTTAGGAAAACAGAGATAGCTATACTTCGATCTGGTTAGAGTAGAAGACAACGACCAAGGAATAGAAAAAGAAGAGCACAGAGTGTCATTCTGTCATATTACTGACAAATCGCAAACGGAAATTGTTTGGTTATATTGACAAATAACACGTGTGAACTACAGAATAGGAATAAATATTCCATTATTCTATAGCAGAAAAAGCTATTTTACTTAACACCGTTGTCACTTCGTGCATGCCTGGCAAATCCCAAGCCCCAATTTTGAAATCTGATTTTGAATACTTTCTGAAGGTAATTTGAGAAAACGATGAATCAAACCCATAATAATTATGTTCATTTGCATTTGAAGTAATAACTCAAATTCAGGAAAAACCCCATTCTCCGCAGTCTGAGTCAATCTTCTCGTCAGCATGTTGCTGAACTTCGCCACAGTGAGCGTTCGGTAATAGGCGTATTTTGCGTTTAGAACAGCGGTTTCACCCTCACAAATTGGCCGTTTTGTAACAGTTACAGCCAGGGGATTATGCACAACGAATGCACTTCGCCCGTGAGATCGAAGCACTTGTTGAGCAAAATGAGAACCTCATTTTGTTCATGAGGGATGAGGCTCACTTTCACCTCAATGGCCACGTTAATCAGCAAAATTGCTGTTATTGGGCTGATTAAAATCCCCAATAATTACAAGAAAGACCGCTGCATAGCCCTGAAGTGACCGTATGGTGCGCTTTATCCCAAACTTGCGTCAACGGCACTTAATTCTTTGAAAACGTCAATGGCAATGCTGTTACCGTGAACTCTAAGCGCTATGACGAAATGATAACCAACTTCTTTGCATCTGAATTAAGAAGGCGTCGTGTTCCAACCCGACGTTAGTGGTTCCAACAGGATGGGGCGACCGCCCACACAGACAGAGCAACAATGGACGTTATTCGTCATCTCTTCCCTGGGCGCCTTATTTCCAGGTTTGGTGACGTTCATTGGCCTCCTCGGTCACCAGATTTGGCCATCTGCGATTTTTTTCTGAGGGGACATCTCAAAAGCAAGAGTTTACGAACACAAGCCGCGAATATTGTAGGGATTGAAGGAAGCAATTCGCGTGGAAGTCTCCGCAGTCGAGAGAGCAACGTTGGAAACAGTTTTCGGAAACTTGCGAGAAAGACTGCATGAGTGTATCGCGAAACAAGGACGCCACCTGACAGATGTTATTTTCCAAACATGAAATTCCAAAATGCTTTGAAATTCTTAATCCAAATTGTTCAACAAAAATTTTTGGTAAACCCGCAAGATTTCCCGTCGCGAAGCTATAAGTAAGATATTCACATCATTGTAAGCAGTGTGAGTTCCTGAACAAAAAATATGAAGGCCAACATAGGCGGTCTCTCTTTGTTTGGAAGATATGGGCCCCCAAAGTTCAAAATTGTTGCATTTTCAGGTCTTTTTTTCCGCCATAAAAATGATCTCTCACTTCTCAAATCTAGTTCATAAATCATCTTTGAACCTTCAACCAACGAATATAGACACTTTCTTTCAAGAATATTCATTATTTAAAGGAAGAAAAGTGAAAATATAAGACAACAACTCAACCTATATTTCTACGAAATACTTCTCAATGTTAAAGCGGAGCTTGGCAACAGCGTCTTTTCATCGCTGGCCAACGTATTATGACCGAGGGTAGTTGCTGGCGGAAAATATGAAATGATGGACAGTTGAAGGATATGATTGTAAGGAAAATGCTTCTGTCACTGAAGAAGATGTGGATATTCTAACATCAAAACAAAATCATTGAGAATATTTGTTTAAGGTTTCAATGTCAATGTTTTCGTTTGAACTTTCTTTCTATCCCCTTCAAAATAGGGAGGTTTTTATCTACTTCGTTTTTTGTTGTGTCTTCGAGATGGTCCCAGTTTAGAATGAGATTGAGGATATTCCAATGAAATGGGTTATATAATAACCTCGATTTCATTGGAAATCTGGGAAGGGCGCGACCTATCCCATATGAAAAAATGTACGTTAAAATATATGTCAGGGTGTATTCTCATTCCATAACTATGTGTGTCAACCTTGTAGATTTCATTAGAAACGAATTCTCCTATTGGAAGATTTAGAGTTTCGCAGTAAACAGTAAGAACTAAGAACATATTTCATTTTTCGCGCCAGCAATAATGTCATTCACGAATACGCACGATGGCACGATTCCGACCGATGAAATTTGCGCCATTGCCAAACTTCACTTTTAGTCGAAATCAGAAGGAATAGAGGTTAAGTGGTTGTCCAGTAATTTCATTATCTTTTCATTTAGTATTGATTATTCTTGAAAAAAAGTGTTGCTTATTGTTGGTTGAAGATTCAAAGGTGGTGTGTGAACCATACAGATGAACTGAGAGATCGTTTTTATGGTGGAAAAAGGGGCCTGAAAACGACTCATTTTGGAACTTTGGGGGCCCATATCTTCCAAATTAAGGGACAGCCTATGGTCGATTTTACATTTTTTATTCAGAAAATCACACTGCGTACAATGATGTATATAACTTTTTAATATCTCGGCGACGGGAAATCTTGTGGGTTTACCAAATTTTTTTGATTTTTTTTACCGGAGTTATGATTTTTTCAAAAACGTCCCAGTCCTCTGCAGGGCCCTGTAGTGATACTATATTAATTTATATTTTTTCACGGGACAAAAATAGACACGAATGTAAACAACAAAATATCTCTGAAGAACAGAAAACGTAGCAAATTCCACACTTCTTTCACCTGTATCGAGCCACTCAACTAGGCAAATCACAGACTGTGATGCATGGCACTTATCTGAAGTCTTAATTTCTTTTCTTTTGATTATCGAGAACATGCCAACAGTACACGGGTGAAATTTTCACGGACCGGTAAATTTACGTCAGTGAAATGCCTCGTTTTCGTCCGTCACGGCAGGTGGTTCATTTATAAGGAGAAATCAGCGAATCGAAAAAAAATTACGCACCATGTACGGTTTCGTAAAAATAAGGAAATCTCGTGTTCGGCGGTGGATCGACTGCTATTTAGATGAAGATGGATTACACAAATCTATGGAGATACAGATGAGATTGAGAGCATATACAGGGTGAGCCTTCAAGTTGTGCATTCATTTTAACCATAGATTCCTCGCATTAAATGGAACACTTTTTTCATTTATCATTTTTCCAGATGCGGCTCCAGCAAAAAAGGCTGTATAAATTTTCACAGAAAATCAGTTTTTCCGCGCATGTTCTAGGGGAACAGCGTGCTATCGTTTTGTCCAAATGTCTGTAATTTTGGATGATTGAGCCGAAAATAGTCTCAATCGACTAGGTTGGACTCACTGATTACGAATCCGGTGTCAAAATCGATTCTGTCCGGCCGGCCAGAATAGGTTGCGCATTAGAATGCCGCAGTTAAGTTCGCTAATAGGCCAAATCGTTCGAATAGTTTCCGAGTTATAGGCACTTGAAATTTTGAAGTTATTTATTTTTTATTTCAGAAACTATTTGAGCGATTGGATTCAAACTTGGCAGTTAGGTGGGGTATAACGACGCGCAACTTTGAGCCAAATTTCGTCAGGATCATATTTTCAGTAATTTAAAAAAAAAAATTTTTCCGAAATTTTTTTCCAAAAAAATTTTTTTTTCGGAAACCATTCATCATATCCAAAAAAAATTATACTTACACTTTGACCTTCTAATTTCACAGCAGTGTACCAAATTTCAGTTCGATACGATCATAAGTTTTGGAGATATCGGGAAAAAATATGTCAAATTTCGAGGTTTTCTTCTCGATATCGTTGATTTTTTCGGTATTACTAGAGAAATACTGATTCAGTCCTGATAAAACTTCACAGCTAGTTTTGATATGCTGAAAGAAAACTGTATGCAAAATTTCGTGATAATCGTGTTATTAGAACAATTTGAAAAAAAAAAATTTCTATGATTTTCTCATCATATCATCCTCATTAAATTCTGTATGAAACTTCGAACTGTTATTTTCGATGAAGTACTGGATTTCAATTCGATCTGATCTGTATTTTTGGAAATATTGGAAAAATAAAATTTTGATTGGGTATATCCACGGAATCATTCGGTGGATTTTACCCATTCACGAATTCGGCCTTCGTAATTAAGGTCCAAACCTTCTCTACAAATATCGAGTTTCTAAGTTGTTTTTTTCGGAAGTTATTGTGTTTACGCAGTCGGCCGTTAGGCTGACCGTAAACACAATAACTTCCGGAAGAAACGACTTAGAAACTCGATATTTGTAGAGTAGGTTTGGGGCTTAATTACGAAGGTCGAATTCGTGAATGGGTAAAATCCGCCCAATGATTCCGTAGATATACTCATTCAAAATTTTATTTTTACAATATGTCCAAAAATACAGATATGATTGAATTGAAATCCAGTAATTTATCAGAAAAAAATTTCAAAAAGCATTGCCGTGAAGGCAGCAGCTTTTGCGCGCACGTTCAAATTCGTTGCTGAAGCGGTCATCTACATTGAACATGCGCGCAAAAGTTGCTGCCTTCACGGCAGTGCTTTTTGAAATTTTTCTATTGTAGCATTGATATGGTAACTCCAAATGAGTTGAATTTTGGTGTGAAGTTTTCTATAACTATAACACATATTCTTCAGTGATAACTTTCATCCTACTTCTAACAGTTTCCCGAGTTATAGACTCGCCGATTCATAAAACTATACGAAATTGGCAGAAAGAATGCAGATAAAGTTTATCTTATGTCATCATAAGAATCTTCAATAATTTTGAAATATTTGCTTATTCTTTATAATTTCTCCTTAAACGCACCGTTTTGCAGGTATTCAAAACCTGAATATTATAAAATCGGATAAAAATTCGAAAAATTTCTTTATATACAGGGTGATTCCGGAGGAGACCGTCAGATTTTGGGATAAGTTTACACTAGTCAAGACAGTCTCGGAACACTCTTTGGTTTATGGTTGGGGGTCTCTGTTGAGAATATACAGGGTGATTTGTCTGATTCGACCGATTCTACTTTTATTGATAATTTTGGTATGGCTTATTCGATTTCAATGAAATTTTCAGCGAAGTACAATATTGATGAGGACATTCATTGATTTCAAATTTTTTTTCAAAATAAGCGATTGTTATTGTGATAAATCTAGATTAATTGAGCAGGTTGAAAAAACATAGCGTTTCCTAAACTACGCTATCTGTTTACGATTGTACTACAATAAGTCATTATTTGGGAGTATCTAATTTTTTTTGCACACTTCTAGTTTTCCGAGAAAATTTTTTCAAAAAATGATAATGTCGAAATTTCGCTCCAATCGATTCTACTTTTATTGATAACTTTGGTATGGCTCATCCAATTTTGATGAAATTTGCAGTGTAGAACAATCTGAATGAGTACATTAAATAATCGCAACAATCTCTCAAAATACAGTGTTGTAATTGTGATAATTTCAGAGTTTCAGATTAATTGGACAGTTAAAAAAAAACACCGTGTAAATTGCTTTTCCAAAAGTTTCTTATTCGTTGCAGATTTTACAATAATATGTCATCACCCAGAGGTTTTTGATTTCTTTGGCACACCTTCGGTTCTCTAGAAAACATTTTTGGAGAAGAGCATTATCGAAATTTGGCTCACAAGCAGTGAGAGTATTCCGCACTAGGTAGGACAGCTGTATATTCCAAGGATGCAAAGTTGTTCGTCACATCTTAAATATTCTTTTTAAATTCTAAATATATTCTGAATTGAATGATTTCATACAAAATATTAGCAATTAAATATGAATTTGGAATTTGAAAAGCATATTTTAGAACTTAAGAAATGCTTTGCATCCTTGGACAATATAGCTTTCCTACCTAGTGCAGAATACTCTCACTGCTTGTGAGCCAAATTTCGATCATGCTCTTCTCCAAAAATATTTTCTAGGAAAACCGCAGGTGTGCCAAAGAAATTAAAATCCTCTGAATGATGACATATTATTGTAGAATCTGCAACGAATAAGAAACTTTTGGAAAAGCAATGTACAGGGTGTTTTTTTTTTCAACTGCACAATTAATCTGAAACTCTGAAATTATCACAATTACAACACTGTATTTTGAGAAATTGTTGCGATTATTTAATGTACTCATTCAGATTGTTCTAGACAGCAAATTTCATCAAAATTGGATGAGCCATACCAAAGTTATCAATAAAAGTAGAATCGATTGGAGCGAAATTTCGACATTATCATTTTTTGAAAAAAATTTCTCTGAAAACTAGAAGTGTACCAAAAAAATTAGATACTCTCAAATAATGACTTATTATAGTAGAATCGTAAACAGATAGCGTAGTTTTGGAAATGTTTTGCGATGTACAGGGTCTTTTTTCAACCTGCTCAATTAACCTGGAATTATCACAATAACAACCACTTATTTTGAAAAAAACTTTGGAATTAATGAATGTCCTCATCAATACTGTACTTCACTGAAAATTTCATTGAAATCGAATAAGCCATACTAAAGTTATCAATAAAAGTAAAATCGGTCGAATCGGACAAATCACCCTGTATATTCTCAACAGAGACCCCCAACCATAAACCAAACATTGTTTCGAGACTGTCTTGACTAGTGTAAACTTATCCCAAAATCTGACGGTCTCCTCCGGAATCACCCTGTATATGGACCCGCCCCTGATCTAATAAAGGAAGTAACTTAAGATCGTTTCTCGTTTATCCGGACCATAAAATACACAGAAATATTCATCTATTTCGCATAGAACTAATATTAGGTATATGCATAGATAAAACATTAAGTTATAATTTCCATGCATATATTCTATTTCGTGACCACACCACAGACATAGTCCCGTCTATGGACTAGACTTCATATAATTCATTTATAAATTTCATGAAAAAAGTATAATTATGCAGTTTTCAATATGAGAGTAGGCGAGGATGGAATTGTGTATAATCATATAGTTAAATGAAATTGGATTTGGTGCACCCTGTATAGGGTATTCCTTAATGACATACTTATATTTGAGAAAGCGATTCTTGGAGCTGTTTTTAGAAAATCACCTCATATAAGCGAAGAACGTAAACGCGCCAACTCTCAAGATACAGGGTGGCAAAGTTTCCAGATTTTTTTATATACAGACAATGATGTAATTGTAGATATTTGTATAGCTTTAGTTGAAGTCTTCACTGCTTCAGGATAGATACATTTCCTGATATAAATACAATTATATTATTTTCTCCAGTGGCGTCTTTATGGGTTTCGCATTGAAAATTCCCGGAGAAAAAAATGGTACGAACTGCTTTTTATCAAATGAAAAATTACTCGTGAAATTCTCATACATTTTTGACCCATCTGAACAAATTTTATCTTATAATTTCACATTACCTGGCGTATGGTTTTCGCTCGAAAAAATTGAGATATAT
Source organism: Myrrha octodecimguttata (assembly GCA_958510865.1). Taxonomy (NCBI): domain Eukaryota; kingdom Metazoa; phylum Arthropoda; class Insecta; order Coleoptera; family Coccinellidae; genus Myrrha; species Myrrha octodecimguttata. The sequence goes on from OY294058.1 coordinate 64,214,591, forward strand.
CTGCAATAGCATTATTGGCTTCAAGAAAAAAAATTTTTTTTTCAGAAACTTCACCAGCTATCACGTTCACGAAAAACTTTGATATTTGGTTTTTTAATGCTCCAGGAGCCCACCCCCCTTAAATGTTAGGATATAATAATTACGGAACACTATGTATTACGTCAACAATTGAATCAAATTGGAAAAACATATAATTTTTTTATCGAATCATGTACAAAGTGTCCAAAAAGAGCATTCGGGTGTGTGCTATAGTTTGAATGAAATAAAAATTTTATGAATACACTGAGGTTTTGTAATCAGCTTTTGCGCACATGTTCAAATTCGTGGATGAATTAAATGTTGAATTATTTTGAAAACTTTCCATTGGAACGATCATTCATCGTGAAATCGAATCATTCTTATTTTGGTACACCGTTGTGAATTATTGCCATTTATGTCGATGCAAAAGTACCTTGAAATCTGATGAATAGTTTCCGGAAAAATTTTCCCCAAAATTTCTCATAGAGGATACAAAAGTATTGTATGAAAATAATGCTGAGGGTTTTCAATTTATTCCTGCTGAAGTTGTCAGGTATAGACTATGACACGTTACCATTCGTTAATCGTTTTGCTTTGAGAAACATGTTTTCAAAGAACTTGCTTCGACGAATAATTTGATTCCCGCAATCTCAAGGGCGTTTTCTATAATTAAAAATTTTTATTCAATTTTTAATAGTTCTTTTTCAGATATTGGGATCGAAAACCTATAAAAAACCGGAAAAATATGCTTTCATTGATATTACTAAGGATGATTGTTCTCGAAAAATCAGCCTATACTCGTTGCTGTTCAACAATCCATTGAACCAACTATTTTCGCTTCAGGATTCAGTTTTATTGGCATGCAGAAGTAGATCTTCAAAGAGACTCCAAATTGGAATGGCACATTAACATTTTGCAACAAATTGTAATTTTTTCAGTTCTGTGAGTATTCAGTCATCCATTCGAGTGGAATTATCTGAACTACTCCATTCAAAAACCCAAACGAAAAAAAACAATTTCATGAATTGATAGGCCAAATTCATAGTTATTCAAAATAAGAAATCTATGAATTCGTTAATGTACATTTTTCATATACAATCGCTTCATTATGATTCTACAAATATCTCAAAATGAAAGTATGAGTATTGAAGGATATTACCATAAATGTTATTCCTGTGAGGACTCCCACGAGAAACTACCAAGCTTCGTAGAGGTCAGAGGGCAGAACATAAAACAGAAGCAGCATCCATTTTAGAGAAGGGCCGATAAGTTCTCTCCCATATATATGCGAAACACGATTCATGTTCTCCAGAGTATACGTACATAAATCTGTTGTGTTTCAACATTCCGACTAGCAATTCGTAAATTTAAAAGGCAATAAATAACAGAAGCCTAAAATAATACAGTTCGTTGGTAAAAATACTGACAACAGTATGTTCCTGACCAGGAAACTGTTTTCGCTCTCACTACTAAATAACAATCATCCAACCATGAATGAACATATTTTTACCTATAAAAGGAAACAATTCAATTGTGTATACAAGGTGTCACACTGAAAAGGGATCAGAGGTCTTTTCTAGTAGGAAAATCAATATTTCGGAAAATCGCTAAGACCTGTTAATATTGTTTTTTAGGGGGGATAAGTAAGTTAGCTGAGGAGAATACATTCGTTATTTGTTTTTATGGATATTTTTTGATCTGTTGCAATGATTCATGAAGATTCTATACAATCGCGAAACCATCTTGTGAAGTGTAGATACTATAAGAAAAAAACTCGAAGATACTTCAAACTTAAACACCCTGTGTCTCGAAAACGGAACGTTCGCGGTCCATGTTCATTGAATGTTTTCTCCCCTCTCCGTTTGTAATGGCTGTTTTTTTTTAAGGTATAGAACTTTGAACTGGAATAAAACAAGGATGATTTCTTAAAATTAACATGTTATGTTATACAGATGGTTCTAAAACCATGATGGGGGCCGGCGCTGGAGTATACGGGCCTAGAACCAAGTGCACACTACCGCTAGGCTCCTATTCGAGAGTTTTTCAGGCAGAAATACTTGCAATCGAAAGATGCATAAACATAAACCTGGAAAGAAACTATCAAGGGTGTGACATAGTGATCCATTCTGATAGTCAGGCTGCTCTTAAAGCACTGAACTCCTATGTCATCGACTCAAAGCTGATATGGGAGTGCCGAAGGAAACTCAATGAAGTAGCCAAGAATAACAAGGTCTCCTTAGTCTAGGTTCCTGGGCATTCAGGAATCAAAGGAAATGAAGAGGCCAACACTCTAGCCAGAAAGGGAGCACAAACGCAACCTACTGGCCCAGAACCTTTCTGTGGTATAGGAAAAACCTATAAGAAAGAGTTTTTGGAGAAGGAAGAAAATGAAAGAGGGGCACTCTGGAGGAATTCTCCAGCAATGAAACAATCTAAAAAGATCCTTCAGAACTTTGAAATTGCAAGATCCAAAAATCATTTGGATCTTAGTAAGAATAAGTTACGCCTCCTCACTGGTTTCCTCACAGGACACTGTCGCCTAAGGAAGCACATGATGAGAATGGGCTTATCAGAAACTGATAACCGAGTGCAGATTTTGTGGGGAGGAGTGAGGAGTCTAATGACACGATCATCACGAAATTTTGCATAAAGTTGTCTTCCAGCATCTCAAAACTAGCTGTGAAGTTTTATCAGGACTGAATCAGTATTTCTCGAGTTATACCGAAAAAATCAACGATATCGAGAAGAAAATCTCGAAATTTGACATATTTTTTCCCGATATCTTCGAAACTTATGATCGTATCGAACTGAAATTTGGTACACTGCTGTCAAATATAAAGCTCAAAGTGTGAGTGGGAGTTTTTTCTGTATATGATGAATGGTTTCCGAAAAACAAAATTTTTTGGAAAAAAATTTCGAAAAAAATTTTTTTTTTTAATTTACTGACAATATGATCCTGACAAAATTTGGCTCAAAGTTGCGCGTCGTTATATTCCACTCAACTGCCAAGTTTGAATCCAATCACTCAAGTAGCTTCCGAAATAAAAAATAAATAACTTCAAAACTTCAAGTGCCTATAACTCCGAAACTATTCGATCGATTTGGCCCATTAACGAATTTAACCGCGGCATTCTGATGCGCAACCTATCCTGAAAGTTTCAAGTTGCTAGCTTGCTTCTGTCGACAGTTAGCGTGTCTACGGCCGGCCGGCCTGACAGAATCGATTTTGACACCGGATTCGTCATCAGTGAGTCCAACCCAGTCGATTGAGACCATTTTCGGCTCAATCATCCAAAATTACAGACATTTGGACAAAACGATAGCACGCTGTTCCCCTAGAACATGCCGCAAAAATAGATGTTTTTGGGGACGAACCCGATTCTAGTGACACTCGGTATGTACTTCTTACGTAATTACAAGCAATCCATTCCGACCGCGGAACTCGTAGGCCATCACGTTCAGGAAAAGACACGAAACTGCAATTATGTCGAAGAGCGTCCAAGAAAAAGCAGTCGGGCAGATGGAGAAGAGACCCAGATCTGTCTAATGCACAAAATCGTGCGATTTCGCCCAAGATAAGTACGTCCTTCTCTCTATTTCGGAATGGGTTACATCGACGGCAGGGTCCGCTGTTCTTCCGCATTTCTGCTTGTTGCAGCATTCGTTTATTTATAAATGATTGGACGGATTCCAGCACGCTAATGATGTACCGGAGTCTCCGGATGGTTGACTAAAATGTGATATCTAGGAAAAGCTCCCTTTGCTAAAAGGAGGAAGAAAGTTTCGCCAAAATGTTATAATTTTGAGCTGAACATGGTCTCGATCGACTGGGTTGGGCTCGATGATAATTTTATCATTATTATTAATACGTCGATCACAAAATAAGGGTAGGTTCATCATTTCATGAATCATAACATAAAATCTAGAAAAGCACCGACGTGAGGTCAGGAGCTTTTACAAACTTGTTCACATTCCTCAAGAAGACATTTTTTCATGAACCTTTACGCCGTCATTTTCAACTAAGTGCAGATTTTTCATTCGAACATATCTGCATTAATAATAATAGTGGTAATACTGGAAAAAAAAATTTCGAAATTTCAATGAATAAAAAAAATTTTCGAAAAAAATTTGTATTTCGAATTTTTCTATGGATAATTCTTATCGATACTGTTCATCTACCCACCAAGGTTTATTTCAATCAGGTAAATATTTTTCTATTTATTGAAGAATCAAAATTTCAAATATATAACACGAAAACCATTCGGCAGATTTGGCCGAATAACGAACTTAACCAAGGTATTCAGGATCTCAACATAAGCTCAGAATTTCGAAACTCTAGGTACTTTCTTTCGAAAGTTAAAGCACACACAGAAGGCCGGCCTGACAGATTCGAATTTGACCACGGATTCTTCATTAGTGATAATACTCGAAAAATACTGATCCGATCATGATGAAATGTGGTATCTGGTCGGCGAATGCAGATGCAGCGAAATTTAGTATGATAGTATCATTACAAAATATTAGAAAAAAATTTAATTTGTTTTCAAGTTATAGTTTCAAATTTATATTTCGAGTTGAGAAATTTGAAAAAAAATTAGAAAATTCATTTCACATTAATCTATTGATTTAAACTCGTTCGAATCTATTTATGTTAACGTTTATATTAACATTACTAATTTTCATAGCAAATTCAGAAATATCCTTGAACCTTGAACACATTTTCATAGGAAATACTTGCATATCTTCAATATTTTCGAATTCTAATAAGAAATAATAATGAAACAAATGGTTGACTTCCCTATTCTCATTATAATTTATCCTGGTATCCAACTGTGGCAAGTACTACTTTGAGGTGGCTCAGATAACAATATTGATAGCAAAATTCTCGTTGAATTGACAGATCATATTGCTCAGAATCGATGATCAGAAATCAGAACACCAATATTTCAATACCATGCGATAGCTTGTTCAAATATATTCATATTCTTCTAGATTTTGCACATATACAACAGAATGTGTTAAAGCGGCGGGAAGTTTATGGAAGTTGATACAGAACAAGCATCATCCTTACTTCAAGTCACACTGAGACCTGTCCAGAGTTGGAGAAAATAAAATCTCATTGAATAGGATATATTATAAAACCAGTTCAATTTGAGTTCTTTCCCATTTACATTTATAAGGTTCACAATTAGAAAGCAGGAGTTTTATTCAATGGTTAATTTTATTTCATCGGATTTGGCAACTGAGCTTTCCTAGTAGCACTTGATAGTAGCATATAGTAGTAAATTTCAATTTCAAGTAAATGAAAATTGTTAAACAATCCATGTAGTATTCAATAAAGAACCAAGAAAAATAAAACACATTCAATGGTGAAAATAATATACATAATTATTGGGGGTTGATAACTCGATTCTCGATTAGTGAAAATGATTGAAATACAATTAAGAAAAGAAAGATATTTATACCTTGTATAAATAGGATTCTTCCTTTTTTTGAACACTTATTTCCATATACATGCACTGTCCAACCAAATACAAAAGGGACCCATTTAAAAGTATCTTCGAAGCTAACACAAAAAGATTTCATGCACTTATCAATAACTAAATAATAATCTATGAGAAAGATAAATAAATTCAAAATGAAAATTGACGAATTCCCGTTTATAGGTCACGAGCAGTTTTGACAGTTGGGAGAGACTGGAGACAACAATAATAGTATAAATTTGGTGTACTTAATATGAAATTAGTCCCTGATTTCATAAACAGGCAAATAAACAGACCTTTGGTTAGTTCAGTCAACAGTCTTTTTGTGTGTTGTAGTAAATTATATAGACACCTTGTTACTTTCATATGGAGGTAAAATATTGCGAAAATATTTTGTGATATCATAGTGCTAATAAATTTTTCATTCCAAGACACTGCCAGTTATTCCTGGGTGTAGTAGATAGGAACAGTGTATTGACACAGTGGATGGTTTTTGTTTCTAAAATACGACTCAAGGGTGATCAAATTAGGCTAATATGCCGACCAGTGATGATTTAGATCTTTTCTTTGTGAAAACAATCAAGAATGTTCATCAAAAACTGACGATTTTACGAAAATTCCCTACCTGGTATCAATCTGCATACCCAAACAAAACATTGTCAGTAGTAATACTGCACCTTAAGTGAGAATCAGCTAAAAATTTGACTGCATTAATATCTGAATGGAAATATCTTTTATAAATCCTGTCTTGTTCAAGTAATAAAGAAGCTTATTAAGAACTTAAGATTTTCAAATATTCATTACCCCGAATCGTTCGGTATGCCCTACCATAATAACGTACATTATATTATTCGACTAAACATGAAAATCAGCTCAAAATTCGATGTCATTGCATACCTGAATATCAATGGTATGAATCAATCCTATCTAATTCAAGTTTTATTGATTGCGGAGACTAATATACAACCTATGTTCTTTGCCGAGGTAACTGACAAGTTGAAAAGAGAACATTTATTCTGTGAATTTCCATTTTAGAGCGCAGTTCTTTATTGAATTAATTCAGAAAATATAATTTATCCTTTCAGAACCGATAGAATTTTCCTATTTCTCTCTTTTATAATGGATACATTGAGTTCCTCTCCACATCCGGTTAGTACCTACCATTCAAATGAAAATATTATACTTAACAACTCATAGGTAGTTTTCATCGATTTGATGTTGATTATTCGAGCTTGAAAACCTGAATTGACTTCAAAAAACTTAGCTTACTTAACAACTCATAGGTAGTTTTCATCGATTTGATGTTGATTATTCGAGCTTGAAAACCTGAATTGACTTCAAAAAACTTAGCTTTTAAATTGTATTTCTTGCCTTACTAAACCAAGCAACATGCAACAACAGCATCAACCAGCAAAATTGTATTTATTCGAAAAATTCCGTAAGTTTAGTGGAGCTGTTACTGTAACAAGATATCAAGTACTTTGGATATAGTTCCTAGATAATGCAATAGTGAATATTTCACTCCAAAATTTCCAATTTCATACAAAATCACAAGACAAATCGCTTTTTCCCTTAGTAAACAATGCATTTTAGGTTATTGTTGGTCCTCCAGTCTCTCCCAACTGTCAAAACTGCTCGTGACCTATAGTGTCATGCGCTCTGATTGGTCGATTGGTGGCGTTTGTGTCGGTGGCGAGAGTATGAAATACAACCGGTTTCCCCAGTTTGGTCTGAAAATTTAGTAGGAAAACAATTGAAAACAAGAGCACCATTGTTCTGTGCATCCTAGGAAAATCAAATCTTCAAGAGTCCAATTCCTGCATAAGAAACAATCAACGAGTAGAAGATTACACACAGAGAATTTCTGACCCAGCAACGAATAGTAGAACTGTTTCTTGTGCTATACGGACGGATCATACCGAGATACGCAACAATTAACTGGCCTCCACGCTCCCCTGACTTGATAGTCATCGACTGATCGTTTTGAGGTCAACGGAACCGACCGAAAAACGGATCGAAAATGGAAAAACTCGAGTGTTCGAGCATGAACACGAGCAACGTGGAAAAAATTCATTATTCGAAAATATAACTGAGGGAAATCGAAATGGTGGAATGAATCAGATTGGAGGAAGTCGAATTGCGTGGTTGTGAAACTGGTGGAGTAATCATGTTTATGAATATTGTAGAGCTAAAGTACCAAGTAGTCCAAATAGTGACGTCAATTATTTTTTTTAGATTCCTCACACCTCTAGGGGTATGCAAAAATATCCCTTGTATGTCATGCGATTTTTTGTAGTTTTAGAGTTACCTATAATATTTTTTTGTGTGTTTTCGATTTATTATGCCAGCGAGGTTTCAAAAATTCATATCTTTTCATGTAGAAGGTATTTTACAGATTTTTTTTGTAACATGATCTCCCTGAATGTTGTTTTAATACCAAAAATGACTCAGCTTCCTGTAATCACACAAAGTAACTCAAAAAAGGCTTGACAGTTAGAACTTTAGTGCGCTGCCCAACACTACCGAAATCATAAGAAAAAATTAGTACTTAATTGGCCTTTTTTTGCTGTAATCGGCCTTCGAAGGCAGATAGGCTGAAAATCATTGACATACGAATAAAGTTATTTTTCTACTTTTTATCATTCTTTTGGTAAATTAAACTCAAAGAAGTGTTTCTGAAGAAATTTTATTTGGAATTCCTGTAAATTAACTGTAACTCGGGTAATTTTTACACTAATTTTGGTCTCACCACTAATTGAAAGTGTGAGCATATTTCAAAATTGGTAGTTGTGAAATTACTTGCTTTTGGATGAGAAATAGGAGCACAAATTACTGAAAAATTACCTTCAAAATGTCTTCCTCCATTTTGGCCCTGCACGCTCAATCCATCTTAATGTAAAATAACACGAGCTACAATTACTTTACAGGAATTTCAATTGAAATCACTCTGAAGTCACAATTTCAAGGTTAATTTGCCATGAGAATGATAAAAGTAGAAAGATAATTTTACTCGTGTTTAAATTATTTTGAGCCTATCCGCCTTCGATGGCCGATCACAGCAAAACATGACCAATAAGGAACTTTTTTTTTCTTATGATTTTGGTAGTTGAGGAGTTTTAAACTCAGCCAGAACCTATGAAAACTGCTTTTTGTGTTTTCGAATTGAAATTCAATGTTCGAGTGAATCCTACTGAAAACTAAAGTTCTAACTTTCAAGCCTTTTTGAGTAGCTTTGAGTGATTTCAGGAAGTAAGTAAGGAGTAATTTTTTTATTGAAACAACGTTCAGGGAGATCACATTACAGAAAATTTTCAGCAAAATACCTACTACATAAAAAGATATGAATTTTTGAAACCTTGCTGGTATTTATTATTATGAATTGAATAAATGAGAAAAAATTTTTAACTCGAACACTACAAAAATCGCGCAACAACATGGGGTATGGTTATATAATATAATATAAACCAATAAGCAATTCTTGCAAGTCAACTTATAAACTCCTGATTTATTATCTTTGTTAGATTTGTCTTTATTATTTTATATTTTATTCTTTCATTTTTAATTTTTCTACTATTTTATTATCATTATTTTTTAATAAAGACAAATCAAACAAAAAAAAAGAAAATAAACCAGGAGTTAATAAGTAGATTTGCAATGATTGCCAATTGCTTTTATTGTCAGGGACATCCTGTTTAGAAATGAAATTCAGTAATGACATTGTCTTACTGGTGTCCAGCATTTCTGGAAATTTTAGGCTATCAAAATCGCCTTGTCGCTATAAAATTGATAATATTTATTACTTAATTGATTAATGATGAATGTATCAAATTTCCATTGGTATACGTCCTATCAGTATTAATGTTATACATTCCATTAAGATTGCAATGAACGGTATCTTATATTCGGAGTACTAGATAATCAGTCAATATTTCTAGAACTAATCCTTTCCTAAAACTGGCTCTTTATAGTAACTAGATAGATTTTGGTTTAATTATATATTTATAGATTCGATAAATTGTTGGTTAATTTTTCCCGGCCGATGGTTTTTTTTCTTACATACATTTTTTAGTATTATTAAGTATATTTTGAAACAAATGACTTCGGTATAAAAAATTTAATCTTTTCTGAGCCATAGATATGATATTTTTTGAGCACGAATAAATTGAACATTCCGATAGGATATTTTGAATATGGGTCCAATTTAAGGTGTAAATTCGAAAGAAAAATTGAAGGTGAGGAAAACCTAATTTTATATCAGTATTCTACGCCTTAGTGTTTGCATTTCCACGCTTCATATATATCATGTATCGGTTGAACACAATGGTTTTCATTTTATATCTTAGAAACTTTCAGGCAATTGAACTCAACCACGGAGTGTCATACATGAGAAAATGGAGTTGCTACATAACTAGAAAATATTTTCCACAGATGAATGTAATTTTCACCACCATACATCTGAGGAGTTAACAAGGAATAATACTACAATCCAATAACAATTAATAAATCCCAATTTTATCCGTGATTACTCGACACTTCACAACTGTGCCACTTACCACTTTTTTCGGTATCAGAATCGAAGTCTTGTAGAGGTGATGATTCGCGAACACAAGACATTAAACTTAAAGGACCAGACCCCGAGTTTGTACTGACTGCAGCCGAAGACATCTGAAATGATAAAAAGAATATTATGAAATTTCCTGCGTTTTTCATGAAACTCTTATTATTTGAGTTAATGAACGATGATAAGATTTTCCCATCCAGTTCTGTTAATTGTCTCGAACTCATTCAGAACTGAATCAGTTCACACGTCTGCGATCATCCTAGTTCGGAACTAATTCTGAATAGATAGTTCGAAACAGAATTCCATCTGTGGGACCCCACGCCCAGACGGACCTGTAGAGATTTTCATGTAGGTGAACATACAAAGGGTTATTGTTGCACAGAAAATTAAGTCACACTAAATACTAGCATCTGTATAGACTTATACAGGGTGAGTCTTCGAGTTGTACATTAATTTTTAACCATCATCGAATTAAACACTTTTTGCGCGCATGTTCTAGGGGAACAGCGTGCTATCGTTTTGTCCAAATGTCTGTAATTTTCGATGATTGAGCCGAAAATGGTAGACACGGCAACTTTAAACCTTCAGGATAGGTTGCGCATCAGAATGCCGCGGTTGAGTTCGTTAATGGGCCAAATCGGTCGAATATTTTCGGAATTATAGGCACTCGAAGTTTTGAAGTTATTTATTTTTTATTTCAGAAACTACCTAAGCGATTGGATTCAAACTTGGCAGTTAGGTGGAGTATATCGACGCGCAACTTTGAGCTGAATTTCGTCAGGATCATAATGTCAGTTAATTTAAAAAAAAATTTTTTTCGAAATTTTTTTTTCTCGGAAACCATTCATCATATCCAAAAAAAATTCCACTCACACTCTGAGCTTTATATTTCACAGCAGTGTTCCAAATTTCAGTTCGATACGATCATAAGTTTTGGAGATATCGGGAAAAAATATGTCAAATTTCGAGGTTTTCTTCTCGATATTGTTGCTTTTCTCCGAAATATTCTGACGGACCATCGAGTACGGTTTGTTCATAGACAAGATATATATGGGTTTGTTGTTGTCACGGCTGTCGGTTGAGAAATTCTCGAAGATGATGAAAATCTGTTAAAAATCGACGACGGTTTTCTTCTCGATATCGTTGATTTTTTCGGTATAACTCGAGAAATACTGATTCAGTCCTGATAAAACATCACAGCTAGTTTTGAGATGCTGAAAGACACCTTTTTGCGAAATTTCGTGATAATCGTGTCATTAGAACAATTTGAAAAAAAAATTTCTATGATTTTCTTATCATATCATCTTCATTAAATTCTGTAAGAAACTTTGAACTGTTATTTTTCGATGAAGAACTGGATTTCAATTCCATCTGATCTGGATTTTTGGAAATATTGCAAAAATAAAATTATGATTGGGTATATCTACGGAACCATTAGGTGGATTTTACCCATTCACGAATTCGGCCTTCGTAATTAAGTTCCAAACCTTCTCTACAAATATCGAGTTTCTAAGTTGTTTCTTTCGGAAGTTATTGTGTTTACGCAGTCGGCCGTTAGGCTGACCATAAACACAATAACTTCCGGAAAAAACGACTTAGAAACTCGATATTTGTAGAGTAGGTTTGGGGCTTAATTAAGAAGGTCGAATTCGTGAATGGGTAAAATCCGCCCAATGATTCCGTTGATATACCCATTCAAAATTTTATTTTTCCAATATTTCCAAAAATACAGATTTGATCGAATTGAAATCCAGTAACTTATCAGTGAAAAATTTCAAAAAGCACTGCCGTGAAGGCAGCAGCTTTTGCGTGCATGTTCAAATTCCTTGCTGAAGCGGTCATCTACATTGAACATGCGCGCAAAAGTTGCTGCCTTCACGGCAGTGCTTTTTGAAATTTTTTTATTAACCATTTTTCCAGGTTCGGCTGGAATGAGAAGTAATTAGCATTTAAATATTTGGCAATGTGCGTATAGTCCGGTCAATTTAGAAAATTGAAATAAAGAAAATTCCGACAGAACCAAATCTTCGAAGGGACCTTAGGTTTACCACAAGGAATAAAGTGTCATTATGTCGGTTTCTGAGAATGTTTTTGTAGTACGACACGAGTAGGCATTTTTGCTTGCTTGAGTACCTAAATATGTATATACGTGGCATATGTGTGCATACTATGTAGAACGTGATTCTTACAAGCGCAATATCTGGGAAATAGTGGGTCTTAGAGAAAAAATCATAACGACCATTTTTATAGAGAATTTTAAGATCAACAACTTTGCTCTGAGGTACTTTTTCGATAAAACTAACCGTTTTCGAGAAAAATCCAAAAAACCTAAAATTTTGACCTTGGGCCCCGAATAAGTCCCTTAGTGCACATGGGACTGATTGGGACTTTTGACACTTTATTCCTTGTGGTAAACCTAAGGTCTCTACGAAGATTTTGGCTCTGTCGGAATTTCGGAAGTTCAACACAGATATCTCTTACAGTGATTTTTAAAGCAGAATTACTTGAAATTCAAAGAAATATGATAAGGAAAACTCAGATACTCACTTGTTTCTTATGGTTTGCTACTTTTCGCGGTATTATTGTGGAGAAATATTCAACTACATTTAACCTTTGAAATATTTGTTTTCCACTTGATATTCGGGCAATATCCAGTTGTTTCCACAGAAAGATTCTACACAATTTAATTCTGACCCATTCTTATATTGAAACTTCCATAATTATCCTGATTTAAGTGAAATAAAGGAAACTAGTAGTTGCAACATAAGTATACTCCATTCACTTTCATAAACTTTCCCGGTTGGCCATGACATTCTGACACATTTCACCGTGTATATTTCGAAAATGTTAGGTTATAGTCATTGTCCTGTCAGCTAACTAGACTATGGTGTCCTCTCTACATAGAGGTTGTAGGGAGGGTTGTAGTAATTACTCATTTTTCAAAATGTCAATCTACATTTGGAACGTAATGAATTTGAGAAAATATTATGTGAATTCAATAATTCCAAACACCTGGCGAATGTTGAAGAAACTTTTTTCTCTGTTAGTATTGGAAATATTCCACTTATATATAAACATGATTGGAAGATTCAGTTATGCTATTTTCTTGTACGGAAATCAAGAATCTAGTGTTGAAATTTTACTGAAAAAAAATGGATAGATTAGTCCGTTACTTTGTGATGGGTCATTCGGAAAAAAACTGAGAGTACTCGAATAACCCTGCAGTTAAACTTCTACATGAACGGACAAACCTATGGAATTCCCTACTTTTCGAAATTCTCAAGAAATAAGTCTACATAAGACATTTGAATACCTTGTTGCACGACTTGAAAAACTCCAGTATGAAAATGTAGTAGTAGTACAAAACCTGTGTCAACTTAAAAGAACCTACTCAATTTACAAAGTTCTTGGGAATCTATAAACGATTTTAAGACAACATATTTCTAAACTGGGATGCAGCTGATTTGCATATCTTTGGGTGTAATGAGAAGATATCTCGACGAATTCTGCATGAAAACTATCGATCATGCAGTATTAGAGTCAAAAGCAAGATACGGAATTATGTTTATTATGTTATTGGCATTTGGCAACGTCTCTGAGAATTATTTTGACATTGCCGTTATCTCACGAGTTCCAACCTGCGTCAGTTTTAAATAAAAACTTGATAGAGGGATATAGTATTTGTGTCATCTTGAATAATTCTGGGATATTGAGATTGAAAAAGAATATTATTCTGGGATATCGAAATTGAAAAAGAATATATTTTGCATATTGTTTCCTCCGACTATTTCCAGAATCACGATAAAACAGCTTCCAAAATGTATGAATTCCAAAAACAGCTTCCAACCCTCCCCAAAATATGTAAATTGCGAGTCTCCATTCTGTTTGGAACCCGAGATCAGTTAATCGTGGAGAAAGCCGAGCTTTACTTGGTCAGGGTCAAGGTCGCATCCCATCGATCCGGCAAACTTTAGCGGTGCAGCATCCCACTACAGCACGCAGGGGATGATCAGGCAGGGGTACCAACCCGAACAAGCACGTGACGCAATTCGAATCTGCTGAAAATGTGTCGCCCACAGCGCGCTTGTCACATGCCACTTTAACAAGTTTAATTGCTGATTAACCGCACGTGAAAAGCTAGGAGAGAACTGGGTTAATGAAACGTTCATTAGGCCGGTTTCGAGGGACATTTAAGATTTTGTTAAGCTGTTCGATTCAGTAAGTACATACCGAAAGAATTAACTAACATGTGCTCCAAAAAACCAACACATCACTATACTCCACTCACTTTCATAAACTATACCGGTTGGCTTTGATTTAGGCTCGAATTTAAGTATATAAAGTTTTTTTACATAAAACTGGCGCAGGTTGGCGCTCGTGAAATATCGGCAATGTCAAAATAATTCTCAGCGACGTTGCCAAATGCCATTTCCGATTTCTACTCTCAATCTCAACATAATCATCACGCTTGGAAACGAAAAAACGCCGAAGGTAGTTTTGAAGAAGCAAAGTATCAGGAAGTGCTATGTAGAATTGAAATCTGCTTTTTCTGATAGTAACCATGATAATTTGGAATTAAATATTTATCACAAGCTTTCCCACATTTTCGGCGTATGTGAGTGAAAACCCGTTATATTGTTCATATAGATTTCCATGAACTTTGTAAATTGAGTTAGTTCTTTTGAGGTGACACAGGTTTTGTAGTACTACTACATTTTCATACTGGAGTATTTCAAGTTGTACAAAAAAGGTATTCAAATGTCTTCTGTAGGTTAAATCCTTGAAAACTTCGAAAAGTAGGGAATTCCATAGGTTCGTCTGTTCGTTTGGAAGTTTTACTGCAGGGTTATTCGAGTACTTTTTTTTCCGAATGAACAATCACAAAGTAATGGACTACTCTATCCATTATTTTTCAATAAAATTTCAACATTTGATTCTTGATTTCCGTACAAGAAAATAGCATAACTGAATCTTCCAACCATGTTTATATACGTGAAATATTTCCAGGATTAACAGAGAAAAAAGTTTCTTCAACATTCGCCAGGTCTTTAGAATTATTGAATTCACATAATATTTTCTCAATTTCATTATTTTCCCAAAGAAAATTCATATTTTGAAAAATACGTAATTACTACGACCACTATGTAGAGAAGACAACGTTGTGTAGTTAACTGACAGAAAGATGACTATAACTTAACATTTTCGAAATATACACGGTGAAATGTGTCAGAAAGTCATGGCAAACCGGAATAGTTTACAAAAGTGAATGTAGTATACTTTATCTTGTTATATGCCTGTATTTCATGTATGAACAAATCTTGTTTGAAAAAATGACCTCCATTCCCATCACATATCTTCCCCCTGTAGAACCTGGAAATGAAGATATATTATCATCTCTGAAGTCTGAAGGGAGTGAGTTATCATCACTTGGTCCTACGTCCCCCAAAGGTTGGAAACTCAACAAGATCACGTGCCCCGTATTTTCGCAGTTTCATCAGACACACGCCATATGGCCAGTACCGCCGAAAAAGCAGGATAAATAAGAATTACTCACGCTGGCAAATCGATAGACTGAAACCCCAAGCTTAAGGTAGAACTGTATTTCCGAACTAATTGCCAAGTTTCATCATGATGACAATAGCTTTTGAGTTATTCCGGGAAAAGCAACGAAATTTGACGAATATTTTCCCGATAACTCCGAAAGTTAAGACCGTATCGAATTGAAACTCGATACAATACTGTAATATATGAAGTTGAAGGTCCGAAAAAAAAGATTTTCAAATATGCTGAATGGTTTCCGAAAAAATTTCGAAACAATTCCATCGATTCGGCTTCGGTATACGACCGAAGCAGTTTTCCGATTCGACCGAAGTAACGCTCTAATATTTCTTGTTGAGACTTGCTCTGCCTAAAGGCAGACCGTAGCCATAATAACTTCCGAAAGAAATTACATGGAAACTCGATATTTGTAGAGTAGGTTTGGACCTTAATTACGGAGGCCGAATTCGTGAATGGGTGAAAAATCCACCCAATGATTCCGCAGACATACTCATTCAGAATATTATTTTTCCATTATTTCGAAAAATGCAGGTTAGATCATATTGAAATCCAGTATTTCATCTAAAAATGACAGTTCGAAGGTTCATACAGAATATCATGAGGATAATATAATCGGAAAATCACAGAATATTTGAAAAACAAAAATTTCAATTTTTTTTTAAATTGTTGTAATGACAAGATCATTACCAAATTTGCACAAATTTGCCCATCAGCATTTTCAAACTAGCTGCCAACTTTCATTTCGATTGAATAAGTATTTTTTGAGTTATTCCGGAAAAAACAACGATATCGGGAAGAAAAACCACGAAATTTTATATATTTTTTCTCAATATCTCCAGAAATTATGGTCGTATCAATTTGAAACTTGGTACGCTGCTGTAAAATATTGTGTTCAAGGTATGAATAGAAGTTTTTCCGGATTCAATGAACAGTTTTCGAAAAAAACATTTTTTCAAAATTTACTGATAATGTGATCTCAACTAAATTTTGTGAAAAGTTGTGCGTTGTTATGCTCCAACTTAAAGTCAAGATTCAATTCAATAGCATGAGTATTTCTCGAAATATCAGGAAATCAATCTCAATATAAAATGACCATATCTCCGAAACCATTCGACGGATTTGTCTCATTATCGAACTTAATAGCTGCATTCTAATGGCCGACCTAATCTAACAGTTTCAAGTTGCTAGCTTGCTTTTTTCGACCGTTATCGTGTCGTCGACCGGCCGAACGGCCGGACATAATCGATTTTGACACCGGATTCGTCATCGGCTCAAAATTCGAGAATTACAGACATTTGGACGAAACTATAGCACGCTGTTTCCCAGAAAATGCGTACAAAAATTCAATAAAATTCTGCTTTATAGAAATCGATACTACGAATTGCGGGATTCAGTAATTTGTCAGGAGCAACTTCGTGAGAAAATATTGCGTTATGAACCATATTGAAACAATATTCTTCTGCGTTCTTGGCCTGCCAGCTGGCCGGCCGGCGAACGAAAGGCTGCCTTCAGGTGCTCATTGCACAGTGTGTGACATACATCTACGATCACTGAGACCGCCTGCAGAAAAAGATTAACAATGTGTCTAGATTTCGGACAGTAACCTAGAGGTCATCTGCAGAAGACCTGCCGGCCATACTGTATGGGGCCCTTAAGAATCCAAATTGTCAAGAAATTCATACTAACCTTTTCCTGTGAAAGCCCAGGATACTTTCGACCGTGGCGCACCCTATATAACCGCAGAGTGAAAAGAAACATTATCGGTTCTGGAGTGAATGAATTATCACCACTTCGTCCTATGTGCCCCGAAGGCCCTCACTCAACAAGGTCACGTGCCCCTTATTTCATTTCCTCAGACATTCGCCGTATGGTCAGTAGCGCCGAATTAGCCGGATAAATAAGAATTACTCACGTCGGGAAAATCGATGAAGCATGACCTCGACAGTGAAAACCTTTCGCTTTTCATCCCTAGCAGCAGAGAGGGTAGCGGGCAGCGGCGGAAGCCCAAACGCTCGGAGAGAGAATCCCACAGGACGTCCCGGTCTTGCCATATCCCGAAGTACACAAGAGTTGTTAGCGTATCAATTTCAGGAGGATGTTATTTTCAGAGTTTTCGATTTCCCACGTCGTCGCTTCTGGATCCGATAATTTTCGGCGGCTCCAGACGGGACAGCTATGGAAAGAAGGTTTTCGTCCCCGAAGTCTTCCGTCTCTCGGGTCTTCCAAACTACCCACGATTGATGTTTTTCTGATATTGATATTGCACTTCCCTCAAGGGGGCAAAGAATGAAGGTTTTTCTTCATAAGGATTCATTTCTTTTGTGCGCATGTTCTAGGGAACAGCGTTTTATAATTTTCGAAATTCTTCCCGAAAATAGTCTTAGCGATCAGGTTCGACTCACTAATGACGAATCCGATGTAAAAATCGGCCAGCTTTAGGTACGAAGCTTGGATCCGTACGCGCGTACGGATGATCCAATCGACTTTAAATTTACAGGATATGTTGCCTTTCACAGTGCTACGGTCCAAACAATCGGGAAAATAAAATTTTGAAGGGTATATCTGAAGAATCATTGGGTGGATTTCACCCATTCAAGAATACAGCCTTCGTAATTTAGGTCCAAGCCTACTCCACTAATATCGAGGTTTTTCTTGGAAGTTATTGTGTCTACACAATAACTTCCGAACAATCTATATTTATCTCATAATTCAAAGACCATAGCAATTTTTTCATTGTTGATTGTTGTCTTTTCTATGTTCTAAGGATCATAAAGTGAATGAAGATTGTTCTTTGCTATGGATATGTTACCATAGAACATTAATTAACCATTTTTTCAGAAACCAACCGAATATGTCATATTTACGTAAACTTGACATTATTGACAAGACATCAGGAATTCCAACTTAATCTCCAGCCAATCAGAGATCATCTAACCTATATTTGGAACGAATTATCTGGAGTCGAGGCACCGTTTAAAGATATTTGTAAATAACGTCAACCTCATCAATCATGTCGAATTTGTTGTGAAATTCCCCTTCCCCAGCGATAGTAAATTCGACGAAATTTGTGGGTTGGCAACTTGGACCAAAATCGTCTACTATTGAAGATCATTGAAGCATTGACATGGTATCTGCAGGATGATGAAGTATTTCAAATGGATGAATCGAAGAAGTGTTTCAAGGAAGAGCATTGCCCTACCTTGTCGTGCCATAGCTACGGCCCTGAATCTGCTCGCTCAAAAATAACATCTTTATTGCTTGAAATGTATCAGTATAGTTATTATTCCATATAAGATCATAAAAGCATCTGTAGAATTAAAGTGTTTTATATGGTTTAATTGAAGGTGTTCAGATTACTATCAGCTAACACAAAAAAAAACTTCTTCTGCATAAGTTTGTTTATAATATATTTGTTCCTCAGTTAACATTAGAATCAAGTTTCCTTCAACCCATGTTTTCCAATTACATAAATTGTATGTTTGGTCTCATACCGCTATACACCTTTAGTGAATAAGTTTTCAATGTCATTTTCAAACGATATGCCTATAATCAAAAATATCTCTGATATGAATTCTTTCTACTACAGAAGATGGAGATAAACGCCAAATAGACTCACTGCAGTTTTATCTTCATATCATTGAGCATATCCATTTTACTCGTAATCCACTGAAAAAACTCCAGATATTCCAAATCATAGATTAATCTTTGATTCCAAATAAACGTTCTTCGTCAATACCAATTGGCTAATGAAGATAAGCGCTACTCCCTCTGGTGGCTATCAGAGTTACCCGAGGTACAGACATTATCATTCACAAGTTAAAAGAAATGTCAAGAAAATAAAAAAGTTGATGCATTTTTCTTGGCGTTTGTGTGATTTGACAAGTGTTACTACTGAGAAAAAGTGAACTCAACTGTCCATTCCCATAGATTTCTGCAGCCCGGTGAAAAATTTCGAGTTTGGGTGAAAGAAACTTCCTTTAACTAGTCGGACCTGAAAGTGTTGAAGAATCTATAAGAACCTTGCCAACTTGTAACTCAAAATTGGTAAACCAGCAAACAAGATTGAGAGAGTCTGTTACATGCATTTTACCGATGATCATTTTTATAGAGGTAAGCACGAACTGCTCCTGAAATATTAGATCACACTCATGAACTCATTTTATTTCAGGCCTCTAATCCAAGCCGAGAAAGTTACTTAAGAGGAATGCTATGCCTTCCAGGAATCTGCCTGTTGAACTGATTATTAAGGAATAACGTAAATGTTTTAGTGCTAGAACTGACCGATTGAAACCAGAGTCTCGACAAGGAAATATCTGGTGATGAATACTCTTCGCTCAAAATGCTTCTGCCGATGAAATCAAAGTTGTACAAGGCTTATTCATCACAGCTTTTCCAAGACCAATCATATGAGTGTTGAAAGAATTTATTTGTCAATCCATAATGAATAAGGCTTACGGTACAAGAGGCATTAGTTTTATGTGAATGTATTCATTTTATACACAGTACATCGTGTACATTTAGTTTTTCCCTAAAAAAATAGTTAAGTTATTATGAGTATTTGTCTATCATTTCAAAAAGTATGTTCCACAATACTATCTGTTTTTCAACTTTTTGAGCAATAGATCGGAGGCGGCATTTGATGAATAATCCAGTTCGGTAGGTAAAAAGCTATACAGTTTATTATTTTTGCAAATAACATGCAACATAATATCACATGCATCTTCTTGAACACTTCTAGCTTCTGTGCCTTCAAAATACTCCAAATAATTTGAAATTTATCTTGCCATTTAGTGTTGAAATGAGTTGATATTAAAATACTTCTAACGCAGTAATTGTAGCATTGCTACTCTGAATTAGAATATATGATACAAAACTCTTTCATAAAAATAAAATATGTATACACAGAATCACTTCCGTTAACTGAAAAAATCTTTCAATTGTAAAATCGAATTTTAAACAATCAAATATGCAAGCAAACATTTGAATACCCCTATCCCTCTGCCTAAGGTTCTTAAACTGGCCACCGTAGCGCTGCAATCTTAAATTCAGACGCCAATAAAGTAAAATTTCAAACTTGGGGAAGTGATACTGGAGCTGTACAACCACTTCTGTGGTAGTAGAATCAGGAATTATCTAGCCTCCAACAGGGTATCTAGAGAGGTGCAGTACTGTTCAGGAATATTGGAACGCGGGGTGGGGTAAATGATGATCGATGAACTCCACGTGATTATAAATGGCAGTGTTACCAAATTAACCACCAAAAAGTATCGAAAATTGCATCAATTATTGGCAAATACAATATTATATACTCCACTCAACGAATTCTAACTAGCATATGAAGAATCGACTCGATGGAGACCCAGAGACAATGGGCACCTACGATTCCCATACTTAAGTACCGTTACAGACACACATATCAACAAACTCACGAATTCCAGGCACGCTTGTACATGTCCCCATTTATGTAGTCTGACAACGTTCCTATCCGCAAATCTCTTGTCGTTATTGATATAACTGCAAGGTCAGCCTCCAAAGAAATTAGCCAGTTTTGAAACGAAGTTTGCGCGCATGCAACTTCGTTACTAGAATGGTAGTTTCCTGATGATTTATTCATTGAGCGGATATCTCAAGCGTGATCCTTTGTGTTGAGAATTGGTTTGTTTATTGCTTTGCAGCTTGAAAAATCAATAAATGTAGTGAATATTTTGATTAGTGGACAGAATCTGCTCAACACTTTCGGAGTTACATCCGTCTGAAATTTCGCTGATATTTTCTACGCACAACCCAAAAAATCCTTGATCATTCAAATTCAGTCTAGGCAGTTCGTTCTGAAATGAAAACCTGCAAACTTGTGCAAATTTTCGTGGGGATTGTAAAGTCGGAAAAATTTTATATTTCAAGAAATATCCATCAGATTCCGTTGAAAACTTTAGATCGAGAGTATCACATATCAGCTCGAAAGGATATATAGGGTGTCACATTGAAAACGAAATAGATGTATTTTTCATTCAAATCGAAATGTTGGAACATAAATATTGTGGAATATCGCTCGGACATGTGAATTTTGTTCTTCAGGGGGCATTTTGATTTATTATTTTGACGAAATCAAATATCATCTGATTCATCTAGAGAACAAGAGGATTTTACCAATTCAAAATAAACGATTCATGAGGAGAGGAAAATTTATTTAGAACACTGGGATGAGTGTCCTGAATAGTTTAATCTAACAAATCCTCAAATTGAGCCCTGCCAAATTCAACACAATGGTATAAATTTTGCTCAACCTTCCACCTCACATCCTATTACTTCAAAAAGGCGCCTTCTGTAGCTTGAATTCTCTATTTCAAGTGGCCCTACAAAAAAGTCTAGAGGGGACAGATCTAGACATTAGGCTGGCCATTCTATGGGACCCCTCCGACCTATCCACTGGTTAAGGAAGTTTATATCTAAAATTTAGCTGACAGCAGAGGCAAAGTGTCGCGGCACTACATCTTGCAGGCAAAAATAATTGGTTTCGAATAGAGATTGTCATTCTCAACGATGTCACGGAGAAGAAAGTAAATTATTTTTTTTTGCTTTTCTCTAATCATATTATGGTGCTTAAGAAATACTGAATTATCCTTCACGCCGTCATTTCAAATCATGGAAGACATATTACAACTGATTTCAATGAAATTCTGAATGAGACTGAAACCATTTCACCTATTTCTTCTGAAATCATTTTACCTAGTTCTTCACGAATAACAAATGTCTGAAATAGGTTTTTTCGAAAACTGTAATGTATTCAACACTAAAGAACAATGTTCTACATCA
Source organism: Myrrha octodecimguttata (assembly GCA_958510865.1). Classification (NCBI taxonomy): domain Eukaryota; kingdom Metazoa; phylum Arthropoda; class Insecta; order Coleoptera; family Coccinellidae; genus Myrrha; species Myrrha octodecimguttata. The sequence continues at coordinate 64,237,025 of OY294058.1, forward strand.
AACTCGAAAATAGCGTTTTTAAATATCTTTATTCTTCTGCCTCTCTCCATCTACTGCCGTACTTCCTTCAACTTCAATATAGTCATCAGACCAACCATATCACGCATGTCATCTAAATAAAGGGTTTTCCAATAAGAGGTGTTATTTTGATATTAAAAAAAATGCCATTTTTCAATATAAATGATCGGATGTTTATTTCATTATAAAGAAGAAGCTATGCCGTAAATACTGGAAAATAACATCAGGCAAATGACCTCGCTTACAGGACCATATCCGTTTAATGAAATTTTCCATAACCAAATCGCAAAGTGGCTGCCCTATGTCCTCGATAACCTCACGAATTCTATCTTTGAGGTCTTGAATCGACGCTGGGCTATTGGCGAAGACCTACTCTTTCACGTGGCCCCAAAGGAAGAAGTCGCAAGGTGTTAAATCACAAGATGTCGGTGGCCAATTGTGATCACCTCTTCGAGAGATATCACGGTCCGGAAACTTTTCCCGCAAAAGATCAATGGTTTCGTTGCTTGTTGAAAGTGCACGTTGTCCAGATCAATACCATCCAATTCCGGCCATAAAAAATCATTAATCATCTCTCGATAGCGCAATCCATTCACCGTAACTGTTGCTCCAGCCTCATTTTCGAAAAAGTAAGGTCCAATGACTCAGCCGGACCATAAACCGCACCAAACAGTCACACGATGAGGATAGAGAGGCTTTTCAACACTAACTCTCGGGTTTTCCGAGCCCCAGATGCGACAATTTTGCTTGTTGACGAAGCCACCGAGGTGGAAATGGGCCTCATCGCTCAAGATGATTTTTCGATGCAATTCCGGATCATTTTCATGCATTTCAACGACCCAATCAGCAAAGACACGATGTTGTTGATGATCGGCCGGCTTGAGTTCTTGTGTTAACTGAACTTTATAAGCCTTCAGACCCAAATCTTTATGCAAAATACGGTGTAATGACGTTTGTGGAATGCCTAATTCCAAAGAACGACGAGGAATGGACAAACCTGGGTTTTCTTCAACACTTTCGGCTACAGCAGCAATATTCTCGGCTGTTCTTGAGCGACGTGCACGGGTTATATTCTTCACATTACTAACTTGTCCGCAAAGCTCGAATTTTTCCACCAATTTCTTTATTGCGGACTGACAAGGTGCTTCACGACGACCCAAAAATGTTCGAGTTTTACTAACCGTTTAGAAATTATGGCGGAAATAGTGAAAAAATTTCGAAATTTTGGTCAACTTTGAGACGTCGTGCCGACCAAAATAATGAAGCTGGGTGATGTCGAATTTTTTTACGTGCAGTTTGATCCTTTATCTATGAATTAAAACAGATTTCATCGTCCTACTCTCATCGAGTAGGTAATAATGATTTTTTGAAAAAAGGTCCAAAATTTTGGAACTTCAAGGACCTCTCACGTCCAGGACGATTTTTTTAAAAAATATCTGACCTTATATTCTTGTTCTACGTCCTCGAATTAGTAAGTGTGCCAAATTTCACGGCGATAGGAGTCGGAAAATTATTTTTCGAAAATCGATATTTTCTTAAGGGTAACCCCTTAAAATTTTACCAAAAATCGAAAGTTCTCCGATCGACCTGAAATTTGAAACATATACTCATTCGAGGGCGTAGATAAAGAAAATCCAATCAGAATGTTAGTGGAGAGTCTGGTTCGTTTTTTATGGCCAGAAGAAAATCGAAAAAATTGGACCTTTTTTAAAAAAATCATAATTTTTCAACTAGAGGACCTTCGTCTATAAAATAATTGGCTACGTACTCACAAAGGACCCAGATATAACCAAAAAAATTCGATATTGTCCAGCCTTACGCGTTTGATCTGTACGACGGCCCAAAGTTGACCCAAATTTCGAAAATTTCTCACCAAATCCGGAATATTTTCCAAACCGAATCAGTTACGCAAAATCTAATTACAGATTCGTAATCTACGTGTTCGAATCCATAATATATGATGTGCATATTGTCATAGCTTCAAAAATAAAATTTCGCACGGAATCGCTAAATCTTACCCCCCACCCCTCTACGCTTTGATGTTTATTCGCGGTTCTTTATGAAAAATTTATTAGTCCCAAATAAATTTTTTTTTTCGAAAATCGTCGACCTTGTTATCGTTTCCTATTAAATCGAGGTCGTAGATCACGAATATGTCATTAGAAATCGTCCAGTGACAACCGTTTAGAAATTATGGCGGAAATAGTGAAAAAATTTCGAAATTTTGGTCAACTTTGAGACGTCGTGCCGACCAAAATAATGAAGCTGGGTGATGTCGAATTTTTTTACGTGCAGTTCGATCCTTTATCTATGAATTAAAACAGATTTCATCGTCCTACTCTCATCGAGTCGGTAATAATGATTTTTTGAAAAAAGGTCCAAAATTTAGGAACTTCAAGGACCTCTCACGTCCAGGACGATTTTTTTAAAAAATATCTGACCTTATATTCTTGTTCTACGCCCTCGAATTAGGATGGATGAAGAACTTTCATCAGAAGAATGTTTTGCATCATATACAGACTCTGTATATGATGCAACCTCTGATACACCTCTGTATTACAGAGGTGCACGAACTTCGACAACAATCACCAGATTTATCAGTTTTCAAAAACTTGATGCAGAAACTTCTTCTACGTATCAGAATTGCATTCTATTTTCGTTACTCTATCAGGCCTCACTATATCACATTCGTCATCTGTTACATCTAAATGATCAAATGAATTCTTATATTTAAATTTCACAATGTGTTTCAAATATATCCTGTTTCTTCTAATTACATTTCCATTATCAATTTTCTTGTTGTGTTGACGATCGACCATTAGCCTGATTAAGATAGAATCAATCATTTGGTCCATTCTTTAGTCATATACGTATATGTGAACGGACCTACAGAATTGCATTTCGTTTAAGTTTAAAAGAAAGTCTAACGTAATCATTAGTGACAAATTTCAGCTCAAAATTTATGAAATTTATTTGGACGTTCAAAAATCAAGTACTACGGAGCCAAAATAAATACCTCGTTCTGCTAAATTGCAAAATTGATGCAAAATTCAAATCGAGCAAACCAGATCTGTATCTCTATTGTAACTTCGATAAACAAATTAATGTCAATGCAAACAGAAATGATTCAAGTGAAAGCTCATAAATGATGTAATGTTTGCTTCCAACCATTAAGGTACGACATCTACAAGGACCTTGAGAATGGATGCAATGTTTATTTTTTAAATTGAATTTCGATTGCTACAAAAAGAATCTTATCCTGATAATTTTCGAAAGATAACTGAAGATAACTATCAGTGCTTAAAGTCTTGTGTTTTACACATGGGAAAAATTGTTAGAATTATAAGTACCTATTTGGCCGAATTCAAATCGAAAAATAGCTGATTCTGCATGCTGATGAAGTTAAAAAAAGCTGATGAGGTTAAAAAAAAGTGCGAAACTTCGTGATGATAATTAACTAGACAACGTCTTTCTATGGAAAATAAAAACCATTTTTAAGAGTCGGTTATTGAAAGTGGATAACCTGTAGATAAGACGGCAAATTTGGGAGACATTTTTACGCGCTTGTTCTGGAGAACAGCGCCTTATCATTTCGTCACGATGTCTGTAATTTTCGAATTTTGAGCCGAAATTGGTCTCAAACGACTAGGTTGGACTCACTGATGAAGAATCCGTGGTCAAAATTGATTCTGTCCGTCCGGCCGTGTGCGCTGTAACTTTCGAAAGGAAGGACCTAGAGTCTGAAAATTTTCAAGTTAGGTTGAGATCCTGAATATCTCGGTGAAGTTCGTTAATGGGTCAAATCTGCCGAATGGTTTTTGTGCTACAGCCATTGGAAATTTTGATTTTTCAATAACTCGAAAAACATTTATCTGATCGAAATGAAACTTGGTTGATATATGAACATTGCCAATAAGAAGAATTATCCATGTAAAAATTCGAAATTTTTTGAAAATTTTTATATTTCATTGAAATTTCACTGAAACTTCCAAGTCATCATTTCGCAATGTGAACAAGCGCGTAAAAGCTGCTGACTTCACTTCAGTGCTTTTCTAGATTTTTTGAAACTACACATATTGATTGAAATTCAATCATGGACTGGACATATGACAAGAGATTCTTATGAACACATAACACCGGAATTTCACCTGAACATGGCTTCATTATATGCTAATTAAGTTTTCCCTAATTTCGAAGGCCGTAACCTCGCATATATGTAACAGTGTGAGAGCTATCGGTTGCGTCATCGCAAATCGAACAGTCCCTCCATTTTCCCATCGCATCTGGGTCATGTACTCGTAATGACGAATTCGATAAATAAACGGAAAAGCATCATCTCTCTAAATATTTATAGGTTCAGGAGATGAAGTATTGCGATTTATGGGTGTAATAGCCATTAGAATTAATGCGATATGGATTATAATTAGGAGTTGAACGGTTCTTTGATGTTTATAATTTGAGAATACTTAATGAATTCGAGGAGATAAGCTGAGATGTGAACAAGGTTGTTTTGTTTATTTCACATTTTGCTGACTGCTTTTCCATGCCCACTATTCAATCACATTAAATCTTATCAACATTGAAAAGAACCGAAAACAAAGAATTATTATTATATGGTTCAAAATATGTGGTTCGAGTATTGGCGTCAATATTTTTTTTTACATTCCTCACACCTGTGGTATCCAAAAATACTCCATAATTGTTATGCAATTTTTTGTAGTTTTCAAGTTATAATTTTTTGTGTTTTATCGATTTATTATGCCAGCGAGGTTTCAAAATTTCAGATTTTTTTTATGTAGAATGTATTTTGCAGATTTTTTTTCTGTAACATGATCTCCCTGCATGTTGTTTTAATGACAAAAATAAGTCAGCCCCTAGAAATTACTCAATTTTGCTGAAAACTGGCGTGAAAATAAGAAGTAGGATTCAATCAAGCATTCAACATCAATTTAAAAATACAAAAAGAGTTTTAATAGCTCCTAGCTGAGTTTAGAAACTTCGCATGTTCCTAAACTACCAAAATCATAAGAAAAAAATTATACTTTATTGGCCATTTTTCCTGTAATCGGCCTTCGAAGGCGGATAGGCTCAAAATTATTGAAACACGAGTTAAGTTATTTTTTTACTTGTTATCATTCTTATGGCAAATTTACCTTGAAACTGTGACATAAAGAGTTTTATAATTGAAATTCCTGCAAAATAATTGTAGCTCGTGTTATTTTTACAGACCTGAACCCCATCGTTTTTTTATATGGGGATTTTACAACGAGCTGGTTTAAACGACGAAAAGCAACAACCGAGCAGAATTTAGACAAACACTTTTAGAAGCGGGAAGACAAATGAAATAAAAACGTTGACGATGTGTTCAAAATGCCTGAAGGGATTTCGAAGATTTATTATAGTAAATGGTAATTTTTCAGTAATTTGTGCTTTTATTTCTCATCCAAAATCAAACGATTTCACAACTACCAATTTTGAAATAGCTCACATTTTCAATTAGTGGTGAGACGAAAATTATTATAAAAATAACACGAGCTACAGTTTGTTTACAGAAATTTCAAATAAAATTACTTAAGGAACACATTTTAGAGTTTAATTTACCATAAAAATTATAAAAAGTAAAAGAATAACTTTTTTTAGCCTATCCGACTTCGAAGGCCGATCTAAGCAAAAAATGGCCAATAAAGTACTATTTTTTTCTTATGATTTTGGTAGTTTAGGACCGTGCGAAGTTTTTACACCCAGCCAGAAGCTATGAAAACTTCTTTTTGTATTTTTAACTTGATGCTGAATGTTCGAGTGAATCCTACTGAAAACTAAAGTTCTAACTTTCAAGCCTTTTTTGAGTAACTTCAAGTGATTTCAGAAAGCTGAGTAATTTTTGTCATTGAAAACATTCAGGGAGATTATGTTACAGGAAAAAAATTTGCAAAATTCCCACTACATAAAAAGATATGAATTTTTGAAACCTCGCTGGCATAATAAATCGAAAAAACACGAAAAAAAATTATAACTCGAAAACTACAAAAAATCGCATGACATTCATGGGGTATTATTGGATACCCGCAGGTGTGAGGAATATAAAAGAAAATTTACGTCATAACTTGGACCACCCTGTATACAGGTCCAAGTTTTATTTTCCAATATATTATATTATATTTTTTATTGTCAAATATTGTACATCTTTTATCTGTGAACGATGATGGCGCTAAGGTCGCTTCGTCAATTCCATACAATTAGATCTGCTGAATTATATTTGACCCTATGGAACTGTTTCCCAAAATATGAATTAAATATTTGGAATGATGGATTAAACATAAAACATTAACATAAAAGGAGTTTAACAAATGTGGAACATCTACTCATTAATAATATGAAATATGTATGTGGGAATCAGGAGGATTAATATAAGGTTGGTAATATTGTTAAGAATTGGGTACCAGAAGTCATTTCGAAGCTAAAAAAAAAACGGTAAAAAAGGAACGGAAGATTGATATATGCCTCATGAATTCTATTGGATAGTTCGGATCTCCTTTCATAAAAATATGGTTTATATATTTTGTATGAACCTTATAATTAATATTCAATTCAAAAGTTATGAATTCAAATGTTCATGTTTATTATTATTGGAATATGAATTATTCACTTCGCTGTTAATGTTCATACGAATTTATCAGATTTAGTTCATGCAGGTCCAACGAACAAACCAATTGATTCCGCAAGTTGACTAGATATTTTTGTTGCATTTTCGACCCAACCATCAGCTTGTTTAGAGTGATTAATTCCTACGAAAGAATTTTCAAAATTGGGTTAATACAATACAGTTAGTAGAAATAAATTAATTACCATTTCAATCTCGAATGTTTTAATCAGAGCCCAACTAATAAGCATTCAGATTTTTCCACTCAACTGCGAAACGATAAGATATCGACTTAATTATACATGAATAAATATATTTTCTTATTAACAATGAACGTTCGTCATACAGTTAACAGAAGTGATGGAAGCAAGCTGACTTTTGATTATTCTATAATTTCGTTTGGAATGGACTGATGATAAATGGAGATAAGATAATTCCATTAATGGCATATAGTTTCTTCGGTTAGAACAAGAAGAGAATCAATTTGAAGTGAAAAATGCAGCTGTTTTCTTATACTTTCGATTTAAAATAGATTTCACGAATTTAATGAGGAAAATTCTTGTGGAAGATCGCAAAATGTTGATATCAGAAAGCCTTCAAACAAATTTGTCTAGAATACCGATGGTTTTACTGATGCCATTTTGTTCAAGCTTTTATAGGAACAAAATTTCGAAATTGGGCGCAGTTCTTGAATATTGTCGATATTGCCTGTGTCGAATTTCATAAAAATCTGATGAAAAGAATCTGAAAAAATCAAACCGCTGACTGTAAACCGAAAAGAAACAACTTGGAAACTCTATATTTCTTTAGATTAGCCTTGGACCTTGATTACGAAAGCCTAATTTATGAATGGGTAAATCCGCCTATTAATTTCGCAGATATACCCATTAAAAATGTTATTCTCCCAATATTCCCAAAAATACAGATAAGGTCGAACTGAAATCCAGTCTTTATCGAAAAATGACAGTTCTAAAGTCCATACAGAATATAATGAAGATAATATGATAAGAAGATCACAGAATATTCAATATTTGAAAAACAAAATTTTAAATTTTTTTTTCAAATTGTTCTTTCGACACGATTATCACGAAATCTGACACAAAGTTGTACCTCAGCATCTTCGAACTAGCTGCCAAGTTTTATCATGAACGGTGGTCGGCCTTAGGCCTTAGGTAAACCTAATAACTTCCGAAAGGAACAACTTAGAAACTCTATATTTGTAAAAGAGGTTAGGACTTTGATAACGATGGCCGAATTCGTGAATGGGTGAAATCCACTCAATGATTCTGTAGATATACCCATTCCAAATTTTATTTTCCCAATATTTCCAAAAATACAGATGAGAAGGACTAAAATCCAGCACTGTATCGGAAAATGACAGTTTGAAGGTTCATACAGAAAGAATTTAATGAGGATAATATGAGGAGAAAATCAAAGAATATGAATATTTGAAAAAAATAAATTTGAATTTTTTTTTCGAATTGTTCTAATGACACGATCATCACGAAATTTTGCAAAACTTCAGCATCTTTGAACTATCTGCAACGTTTCATCACAATTAAATCAGTATTTCTTGAGTTTACCGAAAAAAACAACGATATCGAGAAGAAATCCACGAAATTCTACATATTTTTTCCTAATATCTCCAAAACTAATAGCCGAATCGAAATGAAATTTGGTACACTGCTGTGAAATATGTAGCTCAAGTTATAACTGAAATTGTTCCCGAATATGAACAATAGTTTCAGAAAAAAAAATTTTTTTCGAGAAAAATTTTAATTTTTTTTTAATTGAGTGGCAATACGATTGCAACAAAATTTCGCTCAAAGTTGTGCGTCGTTATGCCTAAACTAACTGCCAGGTTTCCATCGCTCCACTAGTTTCTGAAATATGAGGGAAAAAATCTAAAAATTTCATATGTCTATAACTCCGAAACTATTTTGCCGATTTGGCTCATTAACAAACTCAACCGCGGCATTCCTATGCGCGAACTACTCTACAAGTTTCAAGTCGCTAGCTGGCACCGTTCGACAGTTATCGTGTCGTCATCCAGCCGGACAGAATCGATTTTGCCACCGTATTCGTCATCAGTGAGTCCAACCTAGTCGCTTGAGACCATTTTCGGCTCAATCATCGAAAGTTACATACATTTGGACAAAACGATAGCACGCTGTTCCCCTAGAACATGAACCATGTAAAAATAGACAAGCTCGTAACTCAGTCTTTAAAAATTATAAATTAGAAGATAATAGCCAATAAAATACTCCAGAATCGCAGTAGGAGTTCAAGAGTACATAATAATATTCAAACACAAACAATATCTATGGATAATTAATGAGGCATAATTAGGACAGCTATGTGAGTACATAAAAGTCCACTCTTCGAGTCCGAAAGAACATTAACCTAAAATCTAATTACCGCAAAAAACAAGCTCAAAAATAGCGCGTCGAAAAAAACCAACACAAATAAACACTGGAGGCAAAAAATAGCCTCACAACACCTCAATTACGGAAAGTAATTACCGTCAAAACATCGTACGAAAGAGGAGGCTTAAACACGAAAGAATGGTATAAAAAGCTCTGCAAAACGAGTTCACGTCGTGTTCATCAACCGATACATCCATCCTGGGTCTACGTGCAGAAAAACTAACAGCGGATATAGATATTCGAAGATTTGTAGAGGAGATGAATCATCTGACAGCCCAGAAACCGGAAAAGTCTCCGGTCATTCCCTTCCGACGATGAACGTCGGTCATCAATAGACGACTTCGGCCCGAGTTGCCAACCCACAATTTTCTTCACAAATTAACTATAATTGGGGAACGGGAGTTCAAATTCGACATGATAAGGTTTGCGTTATTTATAAATATCTGTAAAAGATGCCTCGGCTCTTCAGACAAGATAATTCTTTCCAAATATAGGGTTTTGTTAAGATCATCTTTGATTGGCTGAAATTTAAGTTGGGATTCCTGATTTCATGTTAATAGTGTCAAATTTGTATAGGATATGTTCCGCAAATCAACTTGGTTATTTCGGTTGTCGGTTTTTCCATTCCGCAAATTTGAAATATTCGGTTGGTTCCTGACAAAAAGGTTAATTACGGAATTTGAATGATGAAAAAACGTTCTTTCTGTCACCAAAACGACTGTCAATGTTCTATGGTAACATATCCATAGCATAGAAAAATTTTTATTTACTTTATGATCCATAGAACATAGAAGAGACAACAATCAACCATGGAAAAATTACTAGGAATGGTCTATGGATTATAAGGTGAATAAAGAATATTCTATGCTATGGATATGTTACCATAAAACATTAATTGTCGTTCTATGGCATAGACATCAAATATTCACCTTAATTTAGAAGAGCATTGCGTATGTTCAGAGTGATTCTTCAAGTTGCACATTGATTTCAACCATAGATTCTTCTAATCAAATAAAACGCATGCGCATGTACTGGGGAACAGCGTGCTATCGTTTTGTCCAAAGGTCTGTAATTTTCCATGATTGAGCCGAAAATGGTCTCAAACGACTAGGTTGGACTCACTGATGACGAATCCAGTGTCAAAATCGATTCTGTTCGGCCGGACGAAGACACGATTACAGTCGTACGGAGAACCCTATCAACATGAAACTCTCAGGGTAGGTTGCATTTCATAATGCGACGGTTAAGTTCGTTAATGGGCAGAATCGGCCAAACGGTTTAGGAGTTAGAACCTTTTGAAGTTTTGATGTTATTTTGGGGATAATTCAAAAACTACTGGAACGACTGGATCGAAACTTGGCAGTTAGTTGGAGTACCGCAACACGCAAATTCTCGAGAAATTTTGTTGGGATCATATTATCAGCAAATTTCGAGAAAAAATTTCACAATTTGAAAAAAAATCAGCGCGTTCTCTAAGCTCCATATTCCACAGCGGTATAGCAAATTTCAATTCGATACGGTTATTATTTTTGGAGATATTGGGAAAAAATGTATGAAATTTCGTGGTTTTCTTCCCGATAGCGTTGTTTTTTCGGTATACCTATCTTAAGAAATACTGATTCAATCATGATGATACTTCGCACCTAGGTTGAAGATGCTGAAACACAATGTTTTACAGAATTTCGTGATGATCATGTCATTAGAACAATTTGAAAAAAATTTCAAATTTTTTCTTTCAAATACATATTCAATATTCTGTGATCTTCCTATCATATTATCCTGATTAAATTCTGTATGAACCTTTATTTTTCGATAAAGTACTGGATTTCGATTCTACCTAATCTGTATTTTTGGAAATATTGGGAAAATCAAATTTTGAATGGGTATATCTACGGAATCATTGGGTGGATTTTACCCATTCAGGAATTCGGCCTTCGTAATTGAGGTCCAAACCTTCTCTACAAATATCGAGTTTCTGAGTTGTTTCTACAGATAAGATCGAATTGAAATTAACAACTTAATACACAATAACTTCCAGAAGAAACGGCTTAGAAACTCGGTATTTGTAGAGTAGGTTTGGGGCTTAATTACGAAGGTCGAATTAGTGAATGGGTAAAATCCACCCAATGATTCCGTAAATAAACCCATTCAAAATTTTATTTTTCCAATATTTCCAAAAATACAGATTAGATCGATCCAGTAATTTATCGAAAAAAATCTAGAGAAGCACTGCCGTGAAGGCAGCAGCTTTTGCGCACATGTTCAAATTCGTTGCCGAAGTGGTCATCTACATTGGACATGCGCACAAAAGCTGCTGCCATCACGGCAGTGCTTTTCTAGATTTTTTCATTTACTATTTTCCAGATTCTGCTCCGGTAAAATGATACAAGCTGATGTAATTTCCAAAAGGAAACAGTCTTTCTTCTGTAGCTTTGAGATGAATTTTGATGTTAAGTATTCTATAACTATGACACATATTCTTCAGTAATCACCTCATTCGTACTTCAAACTTGTTCCTAGTTATAGACTCGCCAATTCAAAAAATTGAGAGAAATTAGAATGAACAATGCAGATTAAGTTCATCCTATGTCTTTATGAGAATCGTCAATCATTTTAGAATATTTAATTATTATAATTTCTCCAAAAGCGCACGTAAACGCAACGTAAATTGAATGCTCATCTGGACCATAGAATACAGAAAAATATTTTCTTTTTCGCATTGACTTAATATACTTATTTTGGGTCTATGCTATTTCGAGATCAGACCACAGACATCAAGGCTATGAACCCGAGTTTCCACAGAATTCAAAGAGTTCAATTGATGTGTTTAGGTAGGTTGAGGGATTTCATATAATTCATCTATAAATTTGATTGAAATACGTTTTTATGGAGTTTTCAATATGAGAATGTGTGTAATCAATCCCATGGTGGATTAAAATTGGATATTACATGAATGTCAAGAAGATCAGTGTTTCGAAAATCCAGTACTCGATACAGTGTAGAGAAATATTTTCGTCACAAAATTAAAGCGCAAAAAGCACCAAACCATAAGAATTAAGTGAGTAAATGAGTTTTTCGATCATTTTTCTTTCAATTTCAAATATTGGATAGGTTATTCTGCAAAAGAGATCACCTTAAGACATATCTGTGGTGAACTTGAAAACAAAGCGCAGAAGTGTATTAGCACATTGAGAAATATTTAAATGCTTATAACTTCTACCTGAGCCGAATCTGGAAAAATGGCACACGAAAAAAGTGTTTAATATCATCAGTGGAATCAATGGTTAAAATTAATTTACAACTTGAAGACTCGCCCTGTATAACGTTCGTACATCAGTTACCACCCTGTAAGTTCGCAGAGTGCTCGAATTCACTCTAAATACATTACGTTCATCAATCTTATCTTTCCAACCATTTCAATTTTCCTTAAAAGAGACCACATTTGCCTCCAACTAAATCAGATTAATCAAGTACGCAGTAGAATTAACTGAAACCCAATATTCCAAATCCTCTTGCCCCATTTCCTGGTAGTCTTTCAGGATTATTCATAGGGAAGAAACCTCCGAGATCGTAATAGTAAAATTTAAAAATAGACCAACACCATTTGAAGGCGACAGTAAATGAAGGGTGCAAGTTAGCAGACAACGGCGTCTAAAAATAATCACCGCATAAGGTTATGTTCGTAAGATCCGGCATAGGGATGATTCACCCTTATATGATGTTCAAATGGTAAAATACTTCGAATGTGATCATAGGTTTGTTCGTTGTATCTGCATGACAAATAAGGATTTTCGGACACTTGAATTGATTAGCAAAAATTGACAGATAGGCCACAATCGATAATTTTTTATATAGAAAAAAATAGTAGAATAAAACCCATTTGATAAGTAAGAGAGTATAACAAAAATTAAGGGAACAATAATTTAGGGGCGATCTGGGGTCGAGTTGTGTAAGGGGGTGAGTGCTTTTTTAGATTTTTTCTCGGTAAATTACTGGATTTCAATTCGATCTAATCTGTATTTTTGGAAATTGGAAAAATAAAATTGTGAATGGGTATATCTACAGAATGATTGGGCGGATTTTACCCATTCACGAATTCGACCTTCGTAATTAAGCCCCAAATTTACTCTACAAATATCGAGTTTCTTATTCGTTTCTCCCGGAAGTAACTTCGGAAAGAAACGACTTAGAAACTCGATATTTGTAGAGAAGGTTTGGACCTTAATTACGCCGAATTCTTGAATGGGTAAAATCCACCCAATGATTCCGCAGATATACCTTTTCAAAATGTTATTATTCCCAATATTCCAAAAATACAGATCAGATCGGATTGAAATCCAGTACTTCATCGAAAATTACAGTTCGAAGGTTCATACAGAATTTAATGAGGATGATATGATAAGAAAATCACAGAAATTTTTTTTTTCAGATTGTTCTAAAGACACGATCATCACGAAATTTTTCATAAAGTTCTCTTTCAGCATCTTCAAACTAGCTGCGAAGTTTTATCAGGATTGAATCAGTATTTCTCGAGTTATACCGAAAAAAACAACGATATCGAGAAGCTAACCTCGAAATTGGACATATTTTTTCCCAATATATCCAAAACGTATGATCGTATCGAACTGAAAATTGGTACACTTCTGTGAAATATGGAGCTCAAAGTCCGAGTGGAATTTTTCTGGATATGATGAACGGTTCCCGAAAAAAAATTTTTTTTTTAAAAATTTGAAAATTTTTTTTTTTAATTAACTGTCAGTATGATCCGAGAAAAATTTGGCCCAAAGTTACGCGTCATTATACTCCACCTAATTGCCAAGTTTAAATCCAATCGCTCGAGTAGTTTCTGAAATAAGAAATAAATAACTTCAAAATTTCAAGTGGCTATAACTCCGACTGTTCGACCGATTTGACCCATTAACGAACTTAACTGCGGCATTCCAATGCGCAACCTACTCTGAAGGTTTCAAGTTGCTAGCTCACTCCGTTCGACAGTTATCGTGTCCACGGCCGGCCGGCCGGACAGAATCGGTTTTGACACCGGATTCGTTATCAGTGAGTCCAATCTAGTCGTTTGGCACCAGTTTCGGCTCAATCATCGAAAATTACAGACATTTGGACGAAACGATAGCACGCCGTTCCCCTATATAATGCGCGCAAAAATTTACATAAATATGGTAAATTTTCCAATTAAATATTATTTACTATAAGGCCAAGACCATATAAGCCTCTTCTCCACTGCTCTATGAAATACCTTTTATGGGCTGAAATTTTCCGTGTGTCACTCAGATGTATGAATTATTTTGGAATAGCAATAAATAAGCATCTACGCATATAATTTGAAGATTTCACAACTTCATCAAAATATTCTAAATATCTTATTAAATATTAACTTCATCGATTATTTGGTTGTTAATTATAGTTGTATATTTTTGCATTTCCGAAAAAAAAATCCCAAAGAAATGGTTATTTTTTTCACACCATCAGAAGAAAGAGATTCCAGCTAACCCAATGCCCACCAACTTTTTTGAAAAAGCAGATATTCTGACGCGAGACTTTCCGATTGAAAAAAAGAGCGATATTCACTCAAAATGTGGCGAATAAGCGTTTTCCTTATTCATACATATCTCGGAACCTGTTGATTTTCGGCTCAAAAGACAGCAAATAAGTGAATACCTCCTTCAATGATGTTCAAGTCTAATTTGGAATCACCTTCAATATTTGAAACTTCCAACTCATAAATACAGTACAAACACCGAATTTTTTGTACTGACTTCTCTGTAATATGAACAGAGTAGAATCTCACATGTTAACTTTTCATGAGAAAGCCCAAGTTCTAGAAGACGTCAATAAAGGACTTAGTGTTACCTGACCTTACTGACAAAGAAATATGGAATTGCTGAACCAACAATTGATTCAGATCGTCCAAAAAATGCATTCTAAAAAGGCGGAAATGCCTGAAATGGGAACTCAGCTTTATAAATGCTGAAAATACTGATCCAGAAAGAAAATATGCCGGTTTCTGGAGGAATGATAAGACAGAAAGCGTTGACTTTTTGTGCTAGTTTAAATATCTTGGAATTCAAACAAAATGAAGAATGGCTCCAGCGCTTCGAAGAACGTTATGGTGTAAGATTCTCGAAAATGATCAAGTTAGCCTGACCTCATTGATCCTTTTGAAGAGGAACTGAAGGGAGTCATTCAAGACCATGAATCCAATGAACATCAAATCTATAACGCTGATAAAACAGGATTATACTGGCGATTGCTACCAGTTCAAGCTTTGAACATATAGCCATCATATGGGTAAAACAGAATACTCTGGATTTGACTGAGATATATACCCTGAGAATAAAACATGAAAAAAGCGGTTTTATCGAAAGTAACCGCAAAGGAGAATCAGTCTAAAATAACATAATTTTTCTCCACAAAAGATCAGTCATTATAATTTACATATTCTTTTTTAAATATGTGATGGCTTTTCTCATTCAATAAACTTTTTGCGCGCATGTTCTAGGAGAACAGCGTGCTATCGTTTTGTCCAAATGTCTGTAATTTTGGATGATTGAGCCGAAAATGGTCTTAATCGACTAGGTTGGACTCACTGATGACGAATCCGGTGTCAAAATCGATTCTGTACGGCCGAGATATCGAGATTCTAAGTTGTTTCTTTCGGAAGTTATTGTGTTTACGCAGTCGGCCGTCAGGCCGACCGTAAACACAATTACTTCCGGAAGGAACGACTTAGAAACTCCATATTTGTAGAGTAGGTTTGGGGCTTAATTACGAAGGTCGAATTCGTGAATGGGTAAAATCCGCCCAATGATTCCGTAGATATACCCATTCAAAATTTTATTTTTCCAATATTTCCAAAAATACAGATTACATCGAATTTAAATCCAGTAATTTACCAAAAAAAAATTTAAAGAGCACTGCCGTGAAGGCGGCAGCTTTTGCGTGCATGTCCAAATTCGTTGCTGTGTCATCTACATTGAACATGCGCGCAAAAGCTGCTGCCTTCACGGCAGTGCTTTTCTAGATTTTTGTTACCTTAAGTGTATCATTATGAATGAAAATCATGTACTCAGTCAGAAATACAACCTATAAAACATGTGAAATAATTATTTTTCTTGATCTTCAGAAATATGAACAGTTCCTATAATATGAACAAGCCAGAATATTTTGTGTTCATATTAACGCGATTGTACTGTATATTGCCTCTGATAGAAAATAAATATATTCCCAAACGGCTTCATTTCGACCATCTGCGACATTTTTCCACATAGAGGAAAATTCCCTGAGCCGGATCTCGAACAAGCACGGCGGCATTTTGAAAGGAAATTTCATCTACCGGTCGAAGAACCTGAGACAACAATATCTTTTGTTGACGGTTAAAGGGGATTAGCCATATGGTTTCGGCATCACGTATGCAAACCCTGTTTGCTAAGGGCGCATTGTCATTAGTAGAGCCCGCCGTGGAAAGCAATCCTTATAAATTTTCGATGGAATTTGTCGTCATCGATTGCTTTGCGAGGGAGAGGGCAACGTACAGGCTTTTCCTGGTTCAAAGAGCCCGATATATTACGAGCCGGATGAGTATGAGGGTGGTCTGGTGTCGGTGATAGGTACTTGGTTGAATTGCCCATCATGTATTTAATAATGTCCATACTCACCAGTACGACGGCACTGATGAACGATGCTCCATCGTTTAGTTTTGATTGAATTTAATCGTGGAGTTGATTATTATCAGGCTTACTTGAGCTTACACACCAGTGGTGGTTTATTATACAGGGTGTATCTGATTTGAAAGACGAATTTGAAGAAAAAATTGGAAAAGCACTGACGGAATCAATTGGGAATTGCAGATTATAATTCAGCATCGAACCCTCTTCGATTATATCAGTTCCGAAGAAAATCAAGTTTTTCAAATTTCCAAGGGTCTAGACCCCCGAAAAACGCTATATTTGGATTATTTTCAAGAATTCAGTGGAACCTACGTGCAGTTTATAGCTGTAAAGTTCTTCAGCTCTTTCGTTTCCATGATGAAATGTAATAATAGAATCGCACACCCATCAATTCTTCCTTGTAGAGTCCTTTAAACAAAACTCGGAAATGAAAAATCAGAAAATTTGAAATCGGATTAGTTTCGAAAATACACCAGAGTTATCGGCAAGTTTGGTATGGAAATATAGGTTTTAGAGCTCACTGAATACGGCCAAGGCGTTATCTCATCGATATCTTCTACAGTTTAGGTTTTCACCAGTCAAATGGGAGATTTCCAAAATTTGAAATTTCGAAATCATTCATATTACCTCTCAAACTGACGGAATCAATTGGGAATTGCAGATGAAGATTCAGCATCAAACCCTCTTCGATTATACCAATTCCGAAGAAAATCAAGTTTTTCAAATTTACAAGGGTCTAGAACCCCGAAAAACGCTATATTTGGATTATTTTCAAGAATTCATTGGAACCTACGGGTAGTTTATAGATGTAAAGTTCTTGAGTTCTTTGGTTTCCATGATGAAAAGTAATGATAGAATCGCACACCCATCAATTCTTCCTTGTAGAGCCCTTCAAACAAAACTTGGAAATGAAAAACCGGAAAATTTGAAATCGGATTCGTTTCGAAAGTACCAGAGTTATCGGCAAGTTTGGTATGGAAATATAGGTTTTAGAGGTCGCTGAATACGGCTAAGGCGTTATCTCATCGATATCTTCTACCGTTTAGATTTTCACCAGTCAAATGGGTGATTTCCAAAATGTGAAATTTCGAAATCATTCATTTTACCTCTCAAACTGACGGAATCAATTAGGAATTGCAGATGATGATTCAGCATCAAACCCTCTTCGATTATACCAATTCCGAAGAAAATCAAGTTTTTCAAATTTCCAAGGGTCTAGACCCCCGAAAAACTTTATATTTGTATTATTTTCAAGAATTCAGTGGAACCTACGTGTAGTTTATAGCTGTGAAGTTCTTGAGCTGTTTCGTTTCCATGATGAAAAGTAATGATAGAATCGCACACCCATCAATTTTTCCTTGTAGAGCCCTTCAAACAAAATTTGGAAATGAAAAAGTGGAAAATTTGAAATCGGATTCGTTTCAAAAGTACCAGAGTTATCGGCAAGGTTGGTATGGAAATATAAATTTTAGAGGTCGCTGAATACGGCTAAGGCGTTATCTCATCGATATCTTCTACCGTTTAGGTTTTCACCAGTCAAATGGGAGATTTCCAAAATGTGAAATTTCGAAATCATTCGTTTTACCTCTCAAACTGACGGAATCAATTGGGAATTGCAGATGATGATTCAGCATCAAACCCTCTCCGATTATAAAAACTTTGAAGGAAATCTATTTGGCTTATTTTCAAGGATTCAGTGGAACCTACCGTGTTGTTTATTGCTGTGAAGTTCTTGAGCTCGTTGGTTTCAATGATGGAAAGTAATAATAGAATCGCACACCCATCAATTCCTTGTCGAGCCATTCAAGCAAAACACGGAAATGAAAAACTCGAAAATTTCAAATTTCATTCTTAAATTCATTGCTGCGTCTCTACTTTCTGATGGAAATATTTGGCTATCTTGGTATATATACCGGGTGTCGCAGGAATCATGTTTTCCCGAAAAAAATCTTCCTTCACAAGATATCGGATTGAAATTTGTAACATTCATAATATAGATTGTTCTTCATCGACTAAGGAAAATGTCCGGTTTTACCGGAAATTGTCGAAACTTTCGATTTTCTATCATAAACTGCTGCTTATGTCAGCATAAGTTCTTTTCAAGAATTTTTTATTATTTCTTCATGTGAACTGATCTTTAAGATTAGGTTACTATACTCCATTCACTTTAATAAACTATCCCGGTTGGCCATGATTCAGGTCTATCAAGTTTTTTTACTTGAAACTGACGCAGGTTGGCACTCGTGAAATATCGGCAATGTCAAAATAATTCTTAGCGACGTTGCCAAATGGCAATGCCAATTTCTACTCTCAAACTCAATATAATCATTACGCTTGAAAACTAAAAATGCCGAAGATAGTTTTGAAGAAGCAGAGAGAAAGTATCAGGAAGTGCTTTGTAGAATTGAAATCTGCCTTTTCTGATAGTAACCCTGATAATTTTGAATCAATAATTTATCACAAGCTATCCAACATTTTCGACGTATGTGGGTGAAAACCCAGTTTATCGTTTACATAGATTCCCAAGAACTTAGTAAATTGAGTTAGTTCTTTTAACATGTTTTGCAGTACTACTACATTTTCATACTGGAGTATTTCAAGTTGTGCAACAAGGTATTTAAAGGTCTTCTGTAGACTTATTTTTTGAGAACTTCGAAAAGTAGGGAATTACATAGGTTTGTCTGTTCGTTTAGAAGTTTTACTGCAGGGTTTCGAGTATTTTAATTTTTTTTTTCGAATGAACTATCACAAACTAACAGACCACTCTATCCATTATTTTTCAGAAAAATTTCAACACTCGATTTTTGATTTCCGTACAAGAAAATAGCTTACTTAACTGATTCTTCCAATCATGTTTATATACGTGGAATATTTCCAGTATTAACAGAGAAAAAAGTTCAGTCAACATTCGCCAGGTCTATGGAATTTTATATACGTAAAATATTTCTAGTGTTAACAGAGAAAAAAGTCTTTGGAATTATTGAATTCACATACATTTTCTCAAATTAATTATTTCACATTTTTAAAAATACGTAATTACTATACGACCTCTATGTAGAGAGGACAATGTTGTGTACTTATCTGACAGGAAAATATTTTCAAAATAAACACGGTGAAATGTGTCAGAATGTCAGGTTCAACCGGAATAGTTAATAAAAGTGAGTGGAGTATAGTTAATAATAACGTGCAAATGAGTGAGGATCCTAACTTTAGTAATATATAATTAGAAAAATCTCAATTGGCGTCTGAATTCAAGATTGCAGCGCCATGGTGGCCAGTTTTAGAACCTTAGATACAGACATAGATTTTGTTTTGATAGTCGATTTTGTACTATTTGTTAGTGTTTGGTTTGATAATTTTCGATTTCACGATCCATTTAAATACTCTTTAGACTTTTATAGTTGACGACAGTATTACTGGGACTACATATTCCATTCTTATAAAGTAGGCATGTATCATTCTTCAATCTTATTGAGTGTAGCAACTCTAAAATTACGTGGATATCTCCAAGGTTTGACAGTATTTTAATATTATTTATTTTCAGATCAAAATGGCAAGATTGACTTTGGTGGATTTCTTAGACCACTTGAGAGTTTAAAAACAGATAGTATTGTAAAACATACTTTTTGAAATAATAGAGAAATAGTTATAATTTTACTATTTTTATAGCGAAGGACTAAATACTCAATATATTCTGAATAAAATGAATACATTCACATAAAACTAATGCTACTTGTATCGTAAGTCTTATTCATTATGGATTGACAAATAAATTTTCCAACATTCATATGATTGGTCTTGAAAAAGCTGTGATAAATGAGCCTTCTACAACTTTGCTTCCATCGGCAGAAGCACCCTGAGCGAAAAGTATTCATCACCAGATATTCCCTTGTTGAGACTCTTTTTTTTTTCAATAGACAGTTCTATCACTAGAACATTTACGTTGTTCCTTAATGATCAGTTCAACAGGCAGATTTCCGGAAGACAAAGCATTCCTCTTAAGTCAATTTCTCTGCTTGGATTAGGGGCCCGGAAAAATATTGTCGTCATGAATGTGATCTAATATTTCATGAGCATTTCCTGCTTACCTCTATAAAAATGATCGTCATCGGTGAAATGCAGGTAACAGACTCTCATAAATCTTGTTTGTCTGATTACCAATTTTGAGTTACAAGTTGCCAAGGTTTTTATTGATTCTTCAACACTTTCAGGCCCGACTTGTTAAAGGAAGTTTCTTTCACCCTAACTCGCAATTCTTCACCGGGCTGTGGAAATCTATGGGAAGGGACATTTGACTTTGCTCTTCCTCAGTAGAAGCACTTGACAAATCACATAAACGCCAAGAAAAATGCATAAACTTTCTCATTTTCTTAACAATTCTTTTAAGTTGTCAATGATAATGTCTGTACCTCGGGTTACTCTGATAGCCACCAGAGGGAGTAGCGCTTATCTTCATTCGCCAATATCTCAAATTTCAAATAAAACCCCTGATTGAAGTCAACCTAATCATAAAAAAATGGTAACAAAGAAATGCCAATTTCGTAACTAAATATGAATCCCGCAATCTTCCTTACTACGCTCTATTTAGTCGGTCTGTTTTATTTCCGCATAAGTTACCAGGGTCGTACACACAAAGCAGAGGGTGATATTTATATTTCTATTATTATTATCCGCCCATCTGGCTAGTTTCCTATCAACGGACAGGCATCGATTGCACAAAATGAAATGGCTTCTTTCAATTATTCGTTACGAAACGATGAGATGTCCTGGACCAATCGGAAAACTATAAATTTGTAATCTAGCACTTCTCTGGCCATCTATAATGGAAGAAAACCCCGGGCTACAATGGAATTATTCCTGGATTATGAATGGTAGAGATGATATCGATTCATTTAGTGAACTTCGAGTTGAAATTTATTTCGTGAATACTCTGAAATCGAAAGAGCATTCCAGAACTGAGAATACATGTTCTTATAGGCTCTTCTGAAGCCATTCATAGTTTGTATCGAGTTTGCTGGACAATTTCTGATAATCGGAATAGTGTTACTTTCTTCACACATTACCCTAAAACTGTAAGGCAGATTTTGCCCATCAAAGGACCCACATACTTCGTTCAAAATCATCGATAGGTTAGGCCAACCGTAAACACAATAACTTTCAAAAGAAACGACTTAGAAACTCTATTAGGAAGATCGAATTCGTGAAAATTTTGTTTTGTCAATATTTCCACAAATAAAAATTGGACCGAATTAAAATCTTGTACTTGATTGAAAAATGACAGCTTGACGGTTCGTGCAGCGTTTGGTGATGATGACATGATAAGAAGATGGCAGAATATAATATATTTGCAATGGGATTTCGACATTTTTTCTAAAATCATTCTAATGAAACGATCCTCACGAAATTATACACTTAGTTGTGTATCAGCAATTTTCGACTAGTTTCATCATGATTGGATCAGTATTTTTTCAGTTATTCTGGAAATAACAACGATAACGAGGGAAAAATAAGAAATTTTACATTTTTTTCACCCAATCAGTCGTATTCTGTTTGCAAATAGCAATATTGCCAGGAAAAAGATATTGCATCCATAACCAGATGAGAAATATTGGTATTCTGATCATAGATTCTGAGCAATATGATCTGTCACTTCAACAAGAATCTTGCTATCAATATTGCTATCTTAGCAACCTCAAAAGAATACTTGCTATGCTTAATAACAAGTTGGAGAGGGAATATTGCCGAGATCCATTTGTTTCAGTTATTATTTCTTCCAAGAATTTGAAAAAATTGAAAATAGGGAAGTCTGTGCCAATGGAAATGTGTTCAAGGTTCTCTAGAATACTCAATTTTGAGGAAAATTCTTAGAGTAAAATACCGGCACATTAGACGACAGCTAGGATGATTATTCTTATCATCTCAACAGCAATACTGAGCTGCCAAGGGAAAAGTTCATCGAATCTCGAATTATTAACGCCTGCATAAAATTGCTACATTTGATTTCTGGCAACCAATATTCTATTGGTATCCCAGAAATTGGTTATTGGTCAATTTGACGATTGGTTCTTCTGTTTCGTAACATTTTTTAGTAAGTCGATGTTCACATGGATAAAGAAACTGTAGATTGTGGTTTATAGTATATATAAACGATCTTTCCCTTAATATAAGTAGCTTGCTGTATCTGATCATTTATGTTGATGATACTAATATTATAAAAATTATCAATGACATCCTTAATTTAATGCAAGAATTGAATAATGCTTATATAGATGTGAAACAATGGTGCTCAGCAAATTGCTTAAAATTAAATGCTAAAAAAACGGATTGCATAATGTTCCAAACCGAGAGATCGAAAATAATGCCTCCCATTAACATTTCACTAGATGGTTCTCAAATTAAGATGATGAACTGTGTAAAGTTTCTTGGTGTTTATGTTGATTCCAATCTGAAGTGGAGAAATCATATTGACTACTTGAATAAAAAATTGAATTCTACCATCTATGCTATTAATGTTTTGAAAAAGTCAGTGGATATATCCATCCTGAAAATTATTTATTTCTCTAATTTTCAGTCTATCTTGTCGTATGGTATTGTATGCTGGGGAGGCAGTTCCTGCTCTGCATGCCTTTTTGTGAAACAAAAAATGGCTTCAAGATCAATGCTAAACATGAAATACAGGCAGACGTGCAGGGGTGTCTTTCGTGCTAATAATATTCATACTTTCACAGGACTTTATGTTTTCAATTGTATAAAATTTCTCATACAACACAGAGAGTTATTTGAAAAATTTAAAAATAAGAATGTCAAAACTAGGCAGGTGGATCAATATATGTATCCTATACACAACCTCACACTGACAGAGAATAATGCAATGTATATGTGCATCAAATTATTTAATGCTCTTCCAAAACATTTCCGTTTTATAAGCAATGATAAGGTTTTTATTAAAGAGTTGTTCTCATTTATCATGAAATGTGAACCTTATAACTTGCAGGAATATCTTGACTACTGCAAATGTAATAATGGCTATAGTTGAATTGATTTTATTTTGACATTTTTTCTATGTATTTACATGTATGGTATACTATGAAATGAATAAACTTATCTATCTATCTATCTATCTATCTATCTATGTATGCGAAATCATAGAAAACTCACGAAATGTTCATGAAATAGGGTTATTTTCTTCTTCCTTGTAGCTCTAAAGTCACAAAATACAGTGTTGTCAGCTCTAAAATCACCGATTATAGAAGTCCATGATTGCAATAACAAAATTCATAACAAACATTGCTATAGCAATCGGAACAGAATAGGTAATATTATGGCCTGATTGCTATGAATTAGAAAAATAGCAATATTACTTGAATAGCAAAGTATAGCAATACGCAAACAGAATATTTATGAGAATTAACATTGGATCAAACTGGAATTTAGTACACTGTTGTGAAATATAGGGTTCAAGGTTTGTGCGAAATTTCTTAGAAACCCGATAAATAGTTTTTGAAAAAAAATTTTTTTTCAATTCACTAACTATACGATCCCGAAAAACTGTTGTGAACAGTTGCACGTCGGCATGCTACAACTGAGAACAAAATTCCAATCCGATCGCCCAAGTAGTACTTGAGATCTTGAGGAAATTACCCCAAAATGACTATAACTCCTGAAACGTTTGGCCGATTGTAACGAACTCAACTGTCTCATTTGAATCGCGACCTACCCAGAAATCTTGAGATAACTAGCTCATTTCTTTCGACGGTTACTGTGTCCTCGGCCGGCAACAATCGATTTTGACACCTGATTCGTCATCAGTGAGTCCAACCTAGTTTTTGGAGACCATTTCCTGGGAGAAATTTGAAAATTACAATATTCGGACAAAACAATAGCCTAGACAATAGCACACTGTTCCCTAGAGCATGCGCGCAAAAAAGGATTTTGAAGTAAGGCAGGTCTGAAGTTCCTATTTTCAAGTTTCATGGAACCTCAAATAGTTTACAACTATAATAACTCACCCTTGCTTCTCCCCATCAACCAATTCACAAACGAAATAACACCTGCACAAGAGACTTCCAAGACACAAAATACTTCGCCAACTCGTCTACTCGGATTTCACTCAACCAACTGAAACATCTTAATGACAAAACGAATTCTATAGATACTAGGTAGAAAGACCGGAAGACAAAATTCTATTGGTTCTCGAGCATTCCAAATAGAACACCTGAGCAAAGTAAAATATCCAGAAATATATCAGTGGATGATTTACAATCTCAACCCAATGATGAACAGGGTGTTTGGTAAACATGCGCTAAAATGCAAAAGGCATTCCTCTGAACTGTTGTAATTGCCAAAGCGTTGAGTGATTCTATATTATTAAGATTTATGAGTTCCGGCCGACCGTAAACACGATACATTTGCAATGGAACAACCTAGAAACTTTTGTGAAACAACATATTCGATCGAGTTGAAATTTTTCGTT
This sequence comes from Myrrha octodecimguttata, assembly GCA_958510865.1. Taxonomy (NCBI): domain Eukaryota; kingdom Metazoa; phylum Arthropoda; class Insecta; order Coleoptera; family Coccinellidae; genus Myrrha; species Myrrha octodecimguttata. The sequence goes on from OY294058.1 coordinate 64,262,267, forward strand.
TATGTAAAATATTTTGAATCTTTATTAATTGTTCTAATAAATAATGATAATCACCAAATTTTGCACAAAATTCTGTATCCGCATTTGCCAAAATATTACCAAGTTTCATCATGATCGATAAGTATTTTCAGAGTTATTCCAGATACGATACCGAGGAAAAAAAAACACGAAATTCGAAATATTTCTTTCGCAGAATCTTTTAAAATTTAAATCAAATCAAACTAAAATTTGGCACTCTGTTGAAAAATATTGACATCACGTTATGTGCAAGATTTTATTTCAATTTAAACAAAACTTTCCGAAAAAAAATGTCTCTACAAACATTTAGAAGATTTTTGAAGGAATTTTTCCCTTGAATTTTTAATAACATCACGATATCTACGAAATTTTGCAAGTTGGCATTTTACGACCAGTAACCAAGTTTCATTCCGATCGCATTAGTAGTTCTCGAGATATTGAGGAAATAACCTAATAAAATTTAACTCCGAAACCGTTAAGTCGATCTTGCCCGTTTACGAACTAAACCGTCGGATTCTGATGCGCAATCTACTATAGAAGTTTCGAGAATTCGAATTGACCATGGATTGTTTGTTCATCAGCTAGTCCCACCTAGTCGTTTGAGACCATTTACGGCCCAAAATTCGAAAAGTACGATAGCAGGCTGATCCTCAGAACATGCGAGCAAAAAGTATACACGTACAGGGTGAGTCTTTGAGTTGAGTTAATTTTAACCCTAGATTCCTCTCATCAAATAAAACACATATTTCATTTTTCCAGATTCGGACCCGGTAAAAAGATATAGGCTGTTGAAATTTTCAAAAATTATCTTTTGTAGCTTTGACATGGTTCCTCCGAATGAATTAAATTTTTGTGTGAAATTTTCTGTAATTATGACATGTATTCTACAACCATCAATTTCATTTTACTTCGAACGGTTCTCTGGTTATAGACTCACCGATTCATAAAACTATAAGAAATTAGCATGAAAAATACGGATGGAGTTTATCCCAAATCATCACAAGAATCCCCAATCATTTTAGAATACTCAATTATTCCTTATTAATTCTCCTCAAACGCACAGTTCTCGAGATATTCAACGTTGAATGTTATAAAATCTGATAAAAATTCGAGAAATTTCCCTATATTCGTGGATCCGCCCCTGAACTAGTAAACTCAGTGAATTAAGCTCCGCTTACCCGGAACATATAACACACAGAGATATTCATCTATTTCGCACAGTCCAAATAGTAGGTCTATGCTTTTTCATGTCAGACCACAGACATAGTCCATGTCTATGAACCAGAGTTTCCATAGAGTTCAATCATAGACCTATAAAACTATAGAGAGTTTAATAACTATAATAATAATAATATAATAACTATAGAGAGTTTAATATGTCTATGGATTTCATTCAGATAATTCATTTATAAATTTGATGAAAATTGGGATAATTATGGAATTTTCAATATAAAAATGGGCAAGAATGAAATTGCGTACAATCTCATGGTGGAAACAACTGGATATTGCACGAAAATGAAGTGGAACATTAATGTTTCAAAGGTCAAGTGTAGTGAATTACACAATAATAGCGCAAAAGTAACAAATCATAAGAATTAAGTGAGTAAATGAGTTTTCCCAATCATATTCCTTTGAATTTCAAGCAATGGATTGATAATTCTGCAACACAAATCACCGTTAGAGATATCTGTGTTCAACTTGCAAACAGATTCAGGAGTGTATTAGCACATTTAGAAATTTTTAAATGCTTATAACTTTCTACCTGAGCCGAACCTGTAAAAACGGCAAATGAAAAGTTTTATTTGATGTATAAACCGAAAAAAATTTATCATCCACAATCTATATAAATAAATCAGATAATTTTCCAAGGATAATTCGAAGTATAAAACCTACTGTAGCCACCAGATAACACCTCGCATTTTCTCAGCTATTTCGACTGGGTTTCCATTAATTCAAAACATCTACATACTCCAAAATAATAAAGATCAAGTTCAATTCGTCAATTCCAATCCTAACTATTTGCACATACTCGAAAACTTTTGCCATGAGCAAGATATGTTAAATAAAATTATCATATAAATCCGAGCATTGAAGATCTTATTCAAATTCAAGCATTGTTCAACGTACCATTAATCTATTCTTTGAATAAATCACTTCCTGAATAGCAATTATCGGACATACTCTTGACGACCTGAAGCGAGTAACAGGATAATTGTTATTTGAATAGATTGATAATAAGAAATGAAATCTGGCGCAGGTGTTTGATTGAAGAGGTTATTATGCCTGTTACTACCAGCAGGTTGCTTCATTTATAAAAACGACACAACATTACAAGGATGAATGTAGTGAAGTACCCCTTTATTTGTTATTTAGTATATAGGGTTGCATCCGTCAGAGTAAAGAACTGTTTATCCAGTAAACATAATTCAGAGTTGGGGTGCTTCAAGGACCTGTCTTGGGACCGCTCTTATTTTTGATATTTATCAACGATATTCCTGACACTTTGATGAAGTTGTTCATTAATAAGTCTTTCACTCGTAGAAAACTGTTCAGAAAACTAGGAGCAATCTTGTTAGCTGATGATTTGGGTTTATTATTTGATAAAATCAAATAATAAACCTACTCCGATTACTCTATTAGTTCTATGATAATTGAGGATTTGAAAGGACTAACAGCCGGTTTCACAAAACTTTGATTGCCAGATCAAGGTCTTGATTATCAGTCAGCAGTAAATTCTGTGCTTGATTTCAATTCATTTTCAATCCAACCATCAAATCCAAACCTTAATCAACGAGTTGATCGGACGTCAAAAGTTTTGTGAAACCGACAGGTAGACAATCCATTTCCTATGCTCCATAACGTCTGTCTCTCTATCCGCGGAACAAGACGCATAGAATATATCTGTATTAGGATGCACAAACAATAATCGATTCCAAGCGATGGACCAAAATCTCCGGTTATAGTTACGGTTATCCACATTGACAGATAATCCCTTGCCTATATGTCAGTTTGGATAACCGAAACTATAACCGGAGCTTTTGGTCCATCGCTTGAAATCGATTAATGGTATCCTTATTTTCATTTGTTTTCCTACTGAATCTTTAGACCAAACTGGGAAAACCGGTTGTATTTCATACTCTCGCCACAGACACAAACGTCACCAATCGACCAATCAGAGCGCATGACTGGAAAATCGGCAATTGTCATTTTGAACTTATGTAAATATGTTTTCTCAGATTATTATTTAGTTATTGACATGTGCGTGAAATCTTTTTGTGTTAGCTTCGAAGAATTGTGTAGATCCTCAGATACTTTTGAATGGGACTCTTTTGTATTTTGTTTGGACAGTTCATGTATATGGAAATAAGTGTTAAAAAAAAGAGAGAATCCTATTGATACAAGGTATAAACTTCATGGTAATCGGGAGCATATCTCTCTTTTCATAATTGTCTTTCGATCATTTTCACTAATCAAGGATCGAGTTATCAACCCCCAATAATTATGCATATTATTTTCACCATTGAATATGTTTTATTTTTCTTGGTTCTTTATTGAATACACCCACATGAATTGTGCAACAATTTTCATTAACTTGAAATTAAAATTTACTACTACCTATATGCTACTATCAAGTGCTACTAGAACAGCTCAGTTTTCAAATCCGATGAAATAAAATTTACCATTGAATAAAACTCCTGCTTTTTAATGGTGAACCTTTGAATAAAGAACAACAGGTAGTAGCATAACGCTGTTCTACTTCGTATATCAGTGGGACATAATCGCCCATATTGAACCTCCAAGTATGACTCATGTTAGTTAGTTTCTTTAGACAAAGAAGTCTCGGAACACGTTGTTCTCTTTTCAAAGTGAAAGGGAAGTAAGTCGGCCATATGCAACCTCCATCCCGGACCCACGATTTGAAGCCTTATGCTCCTTCCTTATGTTCTTTATTCAGAGTTGTGAACCTTATGAATGTAAATGGGAAAGAACTCAAATTGAGCTGGTTTAATAATATGACCTATTCAATGAGTTTCTATTCTCTGTGGAACTCCAACTCTTGATTAGGTCTCAGTCTGACTTGAGGTAAGGATGATGTATCTCTTCCAAAACTTCCCGCCGCTTTACCACATTCCGTTGAATATGTGCAAAATCTGGAAATATATGTATATATTTGAACAAGCTATCGCATGATATCGATGTATCAGTAGATTCTGTAAAATAATTTCACATTGCTTACCTAATAATTGCACTCCTCGCCCACTATATTATAAGTAAAACATCGTAGGTAGTGTATTAGCCAAAAATTAAATTGAATTCTTAGAATATATCCCACTGAAAACTGATATGGTAGAAATTCATTCATCCAGATATTTTTTACCTTATATCTTGTCTGTTGTCAATTCAGTTCTGACAGACAGTTGCCTTGACGACCAGTCGTAATTTCCAAATAGCGCCACCTTCAGTGGAAAAAACGAATTCCCAAACAGCGAAACAAAAGCGCAGTTTTGAATTCACCTTATCCTCTATACACCTGTATTAGTTGAGTTCCGATATTCCTGGCCAGTACTGGCCAGTATCAGTAATTTCGGAACGCTTCGTACTGATACGAACAGTTACCGAAGCAGTGCCAGTAAAATCAACTGTCAAAATTTACTGGCCAGTACTGGCCAGGAATATCGGAACTCAACTATTATATGCATCTGTCCGCGGAGTCATTTTCGTACACTGGTCAATAAACAGTGAATTCTATGCTCATTACAGTTAACCCAACCATAGAATTCAAACTGAAATCAAAGAGTCGATCTGTCGTTAAAAGTTTTGCGACAACGACCGATTTGTTCATGAATGTAATAGCACAGATCAACCAGATAAACCACTCTCGTCATTTACTTAGGAAATCTATGACAACGCAGATATGACCCTGAATCGAGCTAATCAGAATTTTAGAAGGCGTTTGGGGTGCTTTGGGGTGCCAATCAGATTGCAGGAATAGAATTACGTCACTCTCGCCGTTTTCGGATTCGCTTGAAGAGGTTATAAACATGTAAACAAACTGAAATGAATTTTTCATCCTATTAATTGATGAATAATTTCGTATCTGTTCCATTTAAGAATATAATCCAAATAGTTTTTTACAACCAAATCAATTGTTTAGTCATCTTTGAGGATCTATTTTATGATGACAGTCCTCATTATATGTTTTAATTATACAACAAGAATTGGAATCGAACTTAGGTGGACTCATTCCTAATGTTCATTTTATATAATATAAAGGAATCGCAACTGAAGTAAAAGCATTACAACCTCCATTATTCAATCAAAACGATGGGATGTCTAATAAAATTGTATATGATTGCACAAACACTAGGATTGGAATCGAACAAAGTTGGTCTATTCATAATTTGATATTATATTGAAATGAATCTCATTTGATGTGAAACTACAAAGATTCTCTGATTAAGGTAAACGGGTTTTCCAAAACATTTTTCCAAAATTTTCATTTACTCCAACTCAGTTCTTCTACAGGAGTTTAAGGTGTGACAAAACACTCGCTTTGGTGTTGGAAATTTGCTTATCAAATGGTTTGATCGAAAAATCTTAGTCTGATTTTGATTTTGTGATTCTTGAATCCCGACAAATCCGTTTTTACATTTCGATTTTAGATATTCCAAAATCAAGTATTCAATTTGACAGCTGTTTCGAGGAAGAAGAAAGTGTGGTTATGTCTGCTATATTTCTCAAGGTCGGAGAGACGCGATTCCCGCAAACGATGAAGTGATTTGTCTTGTTGGTCTGTGGTAATAGAATAAACAAAGTTCAAATTTGAAGTGTCATGGTTGTTACAGGTGTGAAAGGATAGGCTTTCATTTTAGAAGATTTTCTGCCACGAAACACCCAAAATGTTCAGGTCAAATTCCTGGTGAGCTAGCTGTGAGTAAGAGAGACGAATATAAAACTTGCATAGCTTTAATTTATGTTAATTCATGGACACGAATCTCATCATATTATGTCTTCATCGTCACTGAATTTCGAACGAATTATTATTCATTAGACGCTCTGGGGGCGATTAGTTCTTCTAGCTTATGTTGTTACAAGTCTAAAATATCCTTGGTTTACGTTGATCCATTTCACTTGTAGATTGGTTCTGCATAGAGAGAAAGTTCATATTTAAAACGTACAGTTAAGTTCGATTTTATAACGGTCTCTAAGCGGTACGACTGGATGGATACACGAACTCGAGAATAATTATTGGGTCTACTATGATACTAAAAATTTTCAGGAAATATTTTTGAGCGCATATTCTGGAGATATATCGTGATATAGTATTGTCCGAATGTCTAATTTTCGATTTTTTTTTCGGAAAATGGCCTCAAACGACTAGGTTGGCCTCACTGATGAAAAAACCGGTCGATTCTATCCGGCCGGCCGTCCGTATTCAGGTTGCATTTCAATATATGCGACCGTTGAATTCGCGTTAATCGAAAAATCGGCCGAATGGTTTCGGAGTTAGTCATTTGAAATGTTGAGGTTATTTCCTGACATTTCGGGAACTACTGAAGCGATTGAATCTTGGCCGTTATTTGGGAAACCTCTTACAAAATTTTGTTGAGGTCGTAATGTCAGCAAATTTAAAAAAAATGTTTTTTAACTTTTTGGAAAAAATTTTACACATATCATATTTGAAAAAATATGTCTTCACCTTGGTCTCCATATTTAACACCCGATTTTACAGCAGTGTACCCAATTTCAGTTTGATACGGTTATTATTTTCGGAGATATGGGGGACAAATAAGTAAAATTTCGTGGGTTTTCTTCGGCATCGTTGTTTTTTCCGGAATAACCCGAAAACTACAGATTTACTAATTATGAAACTTGGTAGCTGGTTTGAAGATGGCGAAGAACAACTTTGTGCATAATTTCGTGATGATCTCGTCATTGTAACAAATTGAAAACAAAATTTCAACTTTTTCCTCTTTCAAATATTCAATATTTTGCCATCTTCTGATCATATGTTCCTCACGAAATTCTGTATGAACCTTCAATCTATCATTTTTATCAAGTACTGGATTTCAATAGACGACTTCGGTTCAAATTGCCAACCCACAAATTTCTTGCGACTAAAGGATGAATGTCATGCACATCGATCAAAGTATTCTGCACTCGAAGGTGGGACTCGCAAGATGCTCCTGGCAGATGGCGCACTGTATGTTGTTATACTGCAGCGGTCCATCTGAAAGGTGACAAGTATCGAGAGATCCCTCTGCGGTTTATCCAAGGTAAGTTGACCTGACGATCAATAACAATTGTGAAACAGCTGTAGTCATTCTCCTTGGATCCGCTTCTTCGGTGTAGGTGTTTTGGTTGATTGGATGATTAGCTCTGATCAAGGGGGAATATTTGTTGATTTATCGACGGATATTCGTCCTTGTGATTATGTTATTTATTTTAACTGGAGCTCTTTCTCCTCCGTGAAACCAATTCCTTTCTTCAGACTATTAAAAGTTGGTGGAATTTTAAATTTCTATATTTACAACTTTATTTCTATGATAACGCATAGAATTTTTTTGTTATATTTTGTGACCAGAAATGAAGCTGCTTCTGGACTTTCAAGTCCTACTTCGATATCGATAATAATTTTTGAGAAGAGTATAGATTTCAAGCTGATCGGATCTGAGTTTTTCTGTACACGAATTCGACTTTCATAATTAAGCTCCAAATGAGCTTTACATATATCGAGTCTTCAATTAATTCTTTCGGAGGATATTGTGTTTACGATCAGCGGATAGGCATGTAGTAAAGTTAAATAAAATTCAATTTTCACATTATACAGCTAGTTAAATATTTGTGGGACCATAGATGGAACTGAGGGTAAAATGCATCAGGGAACTTACGAAACATTTCATGTCGATATTATTTCATATCAATTACTGTAAACATTTCCGATTCGAACATCTTGCAACTACACTTTCCAATACTGACGGAGAACACGAGGAAATGTTAACACACAGAAAGAGAAAGAAGGGATATCCGATAAATTATGTCTGAAAACTACCAGTACGATTTCCTATAATTATTATAATTCCGGAATGAAATTTCTAAATTACACTTATATGCAAAATGTCAATGGGGTTAAAAATAGTTCCATTTCACTCTCTGCGGAAGTAAACCGACGCTGCGGGCTCTCGTAACTGGCGATATAGTCACGGAAATGCAAGCCGATTAGTGATTACGACTACAGTAATTCCGAGCTGACATTGAAAAACTATTGCAACATAAAGAAAATCGAACAGCGAGTCAGATAACTTCACGTATGCTTAATTTAGTATTCGAACCGAAGATGGCAGATAATGTCCGTCGTCCTATTGAATCATGATTCTCTATGCGTTGACCTCTTCGATGAACCAATTGATCATAGACATATATAGACATGGCCTGCGCCTCCTAAGTGAATGAAAAATGGCTGAGATATGAAAGGGGAAATGATGAAAATCCCGTGAATAATAGTTCCTCTACCTGAGGCTCGATTTTTTCATTGCAGGTGTCAATTTTCTGAGAACATAGGTTATCTCTTCATGGCTATGGTTCATAGCATAGTTTATGCATGATGTAGAAAACTGTTTTACTTACATCATGAGTTTACTTATGAAGTAATTTTATGAGTCTATAAGATCTGACCACATAAAATTGAGGTTAGTTGATGAAAAACATAGACATATTATATAGTCTTATAAGTCTATGATGAAAAACACGAACATAGAACCTCCGTTACCATGGGTAAAGTCAATAGACGACTTCGGCCCAAGTTGCCAACCCACAATTTTCTTCATAAATTTACTATCACTGGGAAAAGGGAATTTCAGGAGAAATTCGACATGACAAGGTTCGCGTTATTCATAAATATCCGTGAAAGATCCCTCGGCTCCTCAAACAAGATAATTCCTTCCAAATATAGGTTTTTGTTAGGCTGAAATTTGAGTTGGGATTCCTGATTTCATGTTAGTAGTGTCAAGTTTATAAAGGATATGTTCCGCAAATCAACTTGGTGATTTCGGGTGCCGGTTTTCCGTTCTGTAAATATGAAATATTCGGTTGGTTCCTGAAAAAAAAGAGTTAATTACGGAATTTGATTGATGAGAAAGCAATATTTCTGTCACCAGAACATAGATATATTGAGTGTATGCACCAGAACGACAATCAATGTTTTATGGTAACATATTCATAATATAGAACAATCCTTATTTACCTTATGATCCATAGATTAAAAGTTAAAATTAAGTTTGTTCTATGCTATGGATATGTTACCATAGAACATTGACTGTCGTTCTGGTGACAGAAAGAACGTTTTTTTCATCAATCAAATTCCGTAATTAACCTTTTTTTCAGGAACCAACCGAATATTTCATATTTACGGAATGGAAAACCGGCAACCGAAATAACCAAGTTGATTTGCGGAACATATCCTATATAAATTTGACACTATTAACATGAAATCAGGAATCCCAACTTAAATTTCAGCCAATCAGAGATGATCTCAACAAAATCCTATATTTGGAAGAAATTATCTTGTTTGAGGAGCCGAGGCATCTTTCACGGATATTTGTTGAGAACGCGAACCTTGTCATGTCGAATTTGTCCTGAAATTTCCGCTCCCCAGTGATAGTATTTAAATTTGTAAAGAAAATTGTGGTTTGGCAACTTGGGCCGAAATCGTCTATTCTCTTTGGTTTGAACAGAGAATAGTATCGTTTTCATTGTTTATGAGTAGTTGAGTACTCACTCCAGACCGGTTACGTCTCAGGTATTATAAATTATTGATTCATTTATTTGTACGCCAAAACAAAAAGAAGAATTATGCGGTTTGAATATGCCAATATCATTATAATCTGTGAGATAATTAGTGTCCTTACTGGGATTTTGATATTGTTAAGAGAAACATCGAAATTTTGAACGACTTCCCTCTGCAGCAATCAAGAGATTGCAGGCATACATCGATATTGCCCATTAATGAATTTCCTGCATATAAGTCCCCCTGTTTATGTTTTAACGGAGAGACGGTCCTTGGACGAACGAATTCAATTTGACCATGAATTTTTCATCATCTAATCGTTTGCTAACTTTCGATAATCTAAGATGTAAAAACAACAATTCAACAGTCGTTTCCAGTGATAATTTGCGTCAATTATATTCCTAGTCATCTATCTTGTTTACAACACCGTAATTGACTCAACTCGTGTTAAGTACTCCAGAGGTTCATTATATCAAGAATAAGATCATTTTCTCATTTTAAGGACAAGATCATTTTTAGTAAGTGATGCTATACTTTATATACCTACTGAATCTGGATTTATACAGGGTGTCAGATTATTGGTGCTAAAGACATCGATCGATAGACCTTCCGGTACAAGACCCCGTAATGTTGAAAGTTTATTGATAGTCATTGTAACGAAGTTTCTCACAAATTAAATGACAGAGATATAACCGTTGCATATTATCTAGAACGCATTCAGACAATAGATATATACTCACCTTACAGTAAGTACAAATAGAAATAAATATGTAATTAAGATCTAGGAAATGAAAACAATTCCTAGTTACGTGAAATCGTAAAATGATTGGATGGGGGCGAGGAATCTCGACCATATTGTTTGAAATTTTTGATTTTTGTGCTATGATTTCCTCTAAATGTCTGGATTCCCCGCTGAAAATGGACACAACTGGTAAACTAGACTCGCTAAATTATTCTTCGCGTGACTTATAAATATTTCGAGAAAAATAATCAAGATCAGAATTAAATTTAACTGGGAAAGTAATGAATAGATGAAATTTATCCGCACAATGAAAAAATTTACACCCGCATAAAAAAATCAACCACTCAACAAAAATTAGTTCGGAATTTATTTGGCCCCGGCTACATTAGATGGGTAGCAAAATGGACACTGAAGATCTGGAGTACTCCTATTTGTAGAAAAAAAAACTATGGTCATTAATCCTCATGGATCAAATATCCTCAGTTTTCCCTTATTATTCACTTATGAAATACGAACTATACCGAATTGATACAGTGAAGAATGCACCTATCTAAACACAGGTAAAATATGAAAATTTATTTCGAAATGTTACCTAAGAATAATCAATTCTAACGTAGATTATCACAAGTTGAAGAATTGAAACAAGCACTATCAAAATCAGTTGGGATTCCAAGCCGATGACTGATTTTAATTAATTTATATCGTCCTCCCTATTCACCATAATCATTATTATTGGTATCAATTTAACAAATTAGTAAGCATGTTCGAGACCCTTACATGCCATTAAGGGAACCGGACTATAGATGTCACTAGTGTCACTGACCTTGGTAGAATATAATAATAATTTTTAGATCTATGTATCTGGTGTTGTTCCTTTGTTTATAAATCCAAGTTGTGTGTACATTACACGTCGTTATCAGTATTATCAGAAAGCAATAAATCTATAGTATTTAGACCTAGACACAATCTGAAAGGAAGTTTCAAAGTAGTACCAAGTATCATACACGAGTTGGTATTTACATAATGTAACGTTATGGCTAACCTAAAACCAGTCTGGTTCGTCGTATATGGACATCTCGCACTTGATTCGATTCAAAAATCGGCCAAGTAATATCTAAACCATTAATGAAATCAATGGAAGCCGACTTATCTTGAATATTAAAGAGAGTTTTTATCGACAGCAACCTTAAATATAACTAAATTAAATTATACTGACACAATACCAATCAGGATTCTGAGAAAGGTATCCAGTGTAGGGAAAATAAAAAAACACAACACCTACTTGTTTTGGAACGTGCTCCGAGCAACTTATTTAATCCATTTCACGGCGATGTAACTTGAATAACAACTATACAAGTTTTAAAACTATAATCACAAACTAAATTTCACTCAATACACGACATTTTATAGTCATAAATTCACTCCTATCACAGGTTCAATCTTGATTTAAATTAAATAATTTTTCTTTTTTCATTCAAAAATGTAAACATAAAACATTTTTGTCCGCAGAGAATACACGACCTGCACCAAAGTGAGCTGTCAACTGTTGCTGTGTTTGCATCTCGCATAAATCGGACCTGAAGTTCAAATATCGCAGCTAGCGCATCTCCTGAGCAATATTGGAACTATCGAGATTGCGCTTCTAGTTTTCTGTTTCAAATTTTCTCTTCATCCTTTCAGCATTGTAACAGTGGTCTTTATACAATGCAGAACAGAATGTTATCTTTTCATTTTAAGTAGAAGAAATATCATTATAATTGGAAATATAGGGAAAATTACGGAATTTGAAAGAGTTATTGGGTAATATGTAGTTATTCGTTTACTTGCGTATATTTTTTCAAAGGAATATATTCACAGAAATCATTTACCTAATTATTTTAGCTGCTTGCTTTCTGTTTTCAAATATTCAAACAAAATCTCGAAAGATGCTTCAAAAGCTTATGTCACATTCGAAAGTCCTTCCTTTTGGCGGGTAGATAACAAGCATAACGCATAGAGGAACAACAGTATAACGGTAAGTTGAGCACAGAATATTAGACAGATAATCGATTATTAAGATACCTCATTCATTCCATTCGAATTTGCTTGCAGACTATTATTAATTATAAAGCAGAAAATCAAAATTTAATGTAAATTTCAAAGATTCCACATGATATTCAACAAGAAGAACAATTCAATGCCAAATCAATCGTTTTAAACATTTCTGTGTTAAGGATTCGATAACGTAGTGGTAAAGACGGTAGGCGAATAATCGGAATTGGAAACCAGACGTTTCGAGTAATATTTTCATTTCGTTTTCGTGAAATTCCAAAGTTGTGGAATTTGATATTAGGTTTTAATTTGGATATTTCGAAGAATTTCTGTTGAAATAGAACCACAAGATGTCGGGAACATCCCAAAAACACAGAAATTTCGTTGCCGAGCCTATGGGCGAAAAGCCAGTTACAGATTTAGCTGGCGTGGGCGAAGTTTTAGGTGGTAGATTGAAAAATGCTGGATTTGACAAGGTAAGCTTTTAATATGGTTCTTCAAACCAGTCCCATATCAGGGGCTGTAAATGAATCAGACTGTAGAATCAATAATCAAAATACAGTATACCCAAAATACAGTGCATTCAATAAGTCTATTCTCAGCATCATTTCACAATTAGTTGAAGCAATTTTCCAAAATATGTGTTTTTAATGATATTCATTCATTTTCAGGCATATGTAGTCTTAGGTCAATTCCTTGTTTTAAAAAAAAATAAAGAATTGTTTCAAGAATGGATGAAAGATGTTTGCTCCGCTTCTTCGAAGCAGTCTTCAGACTGTTGGCAATGTCTCAATGACTGGTGTGAAGAGTTCTTGTAAATATTAATTTCCATATTATATAATGTATATTTTTAATGAATTTGAAAGGTGAATATTATAGTGTGATGTGATAAGGATTTTATAATTGAATTGCATTTATATTTTCATTCGTTGTATGACAATAAATTAATGTTTCATGTGCCTTATTATTCTTAGATTCATTCTATACTATCAAATTATCATTGAATATAGAACTCATTATCAGCTCGAAAGATATCAAGTTAGTGAAGCAATAATGAACGGTTAATTAGTTCTAGGTATGTATCCCTGTTAGGAGTATTGGGTGTCGCCTATTACACTACCCTAGATGCTGACCCCTTCCTGAATATGCGCCCTCGGCGTTGCTTTGATACTGCCCTGTATGGAACAAGGCAGATCAGAACCCTACCTGCCAGTTCTTTATTCCCCTTCCTTAGATATTGGGTAGTGTGAAAGGCCTTTGACTGATATGGGCTAATTTGTTTCATCATGTTGCCTGATGCATAGAATTTTTTGGAGTCCATTGTTTTCTAGATAAAACAATGACATATTAAGGCCGATTTACATCAGACAAGCGAATGCTCATTCTATCAAATTCTTCTAGTGTAAAAAGACGTGGAAAGATTCTATGTAATGTTAGAATGCTGTAAACGTGTTTTTGTTTATACTAAAAGATTAACAAGAATGTTCTTGTTTTAGCTCTTTGTACTTTTGGTTTAAACCCACCTTCACTCAATTATAAGAAAATTTTTTTTGTCAGTTTAAAAATTGAATGAATGTATCAATTCAATGTTAGATTTTAAATCATTCTGTTCTCAATTTCAACTGACTTTGAAATAGTGGGTTCATGAAAGAATAAAATAAGCCCTTTAAGGAATATTGTAAAGAAAAAATGAAATTCGAAATAATAGTATTATATTTTGAGTAGTTACAAGAAAAGTTCATCATATACTGAAACTCATATAAATTAAATTATCACAATCAAATTGTAGAAAATGCGATTATCTATGAATATACAAAGTTAAAAATATGTCATTGTGTTGAAAGAACAAAAAACATTTATTCAATCTAAGATATCTAAATATTGAAAACCAAAGGCTTAACATTCTTAGAGTAGAGCTACTAGTAATGTTCACTCTGTATAATACATACAATTTCATATCATTTTGGAGTTCAACTGCTCCTAATGTAGGAAACGTGTACCTATTCAATAGTTAACATTGTTCAGCTGTAAACTCATCATTCTAGTCATTTGAGCTTTCGAGAGGAGTTCAACTCATTTCGATAACATATAATGTATTGATATGGTACATACATTTGGTTCATTCAATAATTAAAAGTATCATGCTCCTACCAAGTACCTAAGATATTCAAAACATAGTGTCAAATCCATTAGCGCCCAGCGAGGGGCACGAATGGATCTTGCATAAATTAGTAGTAAAGGAATATTTCAAATCGCAAAATAAAGGGATCGTATACGCAATATCAGTACAGAAGAGCTCAGAAATGAAAATCCAATTATCGAATACTACTGTCTATACACATCACACAGAACTTCAAAAATACAGAAAACTTGAATTATTTTTTAAATCGGACAAAATCAGTAAAAATCACCAACAAATTAATTCCATCAAAGAAAACAGAAATAGTGTGATGACACTGATAGCAAGATCGCATTAACTGAAAATCAATTGTTCTGCAGAATATTGTTCGTTTCAAATGGAAATATTTTGTTCCTAAAAAAAAATTTGCTCCAAATTATTGTTCTGGTTAAAGCTTCAAATGAAGAGAAAACCATTTGTACCTACTCAAAAAGGAAGTAATAAGGTCTTTTCTAGACAAAAAAAGTGAATAGATAATTATCTCTTATTCTTTCTTGATCAGCGTCTGATTTTTTACACTAAAAAAAGAATAGAATAATTGTGAGAGTCCCAGGGGTATGAAGGCGTAGAAGGGCCACTCTTTGTCGACAAAAATTTTTCCACCTAATTCCGACTTTAATCTCGGAATTATACTAATTCCTACTTTGAACTCGGAATTATAGACTAATTCCGACTTCAAACTCGGAATTATACATAATTCCGACTTTGAACTCGGAATTATAGACTAATTCCGACTTTGAACTCGGAATTATAGACTAATTCCGACTTTGAACTCGGAATTATAGACTATAATTCCGAGTTTAAAGTCGGAATTAGTCTATAATTCCGACTTCAAACTCGGAATTAGTATAGTTCCGAGTTCGAAGTCGGAATTATGTATAATTCCGAGTTCAAAGTCGGAATTATAGACTAATTCCGACTTTAAACTCGGAATTATAGTCTATAATTCCGAGTTCAAAGTCGGAATTGGTCTATAATTCCGACTTCAATCTCGGAATTATACTAATTCCGACTTTGAACTCGGAATTATAGACTAATTCCGACTTCAAACTCGGAATTAGTATAATTCAGAGTTCGAAGTCGGAATTATGTATAATTCCGAGTTCAAAGTCGGAATTAGTATAATTCCGAGATTAAAGTCGGAATTAGGTGGAAAAATTTTTGTCGACAAAGAGTGGCCCTTCTACGCCTTCGTACAGGGGAGTGTCAATATGGGTAATAAATAGTCATAAATGGGTGAAAAGTATGTTCTTGGTATTAAAATTATTCCTATTTATATTAAACATCGTACTGTTCATGGTAACCTTCAGATTTGAACAAGTTGGAGAATGAACGTTCTCAATTTACCTGTATAATATGTTAATTTTTTTTATTTGAAAATGAAAAGAGTTGGTGTTTGAAATAATTTAATTTCGTTGAGAAATGAAAATGTATGACGGTGAGACAATTTCCGCTGTTGTCAAAGATATAAGTTTCTGCCATTTTCAACTACGACATAATTTGGCACTTTCTTTATCTCTTATGATTAATGGAATTCCATGATCGAAGAATCGATGAAAAAGAGGCTGAAACGACTAGAATCAATGACTTATCCAGTGGTGAGTACAAGCACAGTGATTATTTATTTACATTCAATACAGCAAATGCAAACAAAATACATATCAAAAAGGAAGTTTTAAATTAGAAACAAAAATTATATACAAAAAAAATGGAATTAGAGGTAATTAATTACCTATTATATACAAACCATAAGAATATCTCTAGTTATATGTACAACTAACGCTACGAATGAATAAATGAAGTATTATAATAGGTATCTATATCATGAGCCCTCTCCAAAGATGCAATTCATATAATATCAAGTGATGTAAAATATCAATAAAAAAATTTAAACATCGAAATTTAGAACTACTGTCATTTTATCCTCTATAATTCATTCTTTTGATGAAAAGTACACACTATATAAACTGAAGACAAAGTTGAAATAAGTTAGATTCTTAAGATTCGAGATGACTAGAAATAAATCAATGAAGGTATAGAAGAACTGAAAAAATTTGTTAGTTGCCATTATTAAATTGTTTGAACGTTTTTTTGTGTATAACACTTTGTATATTGGTATTCAATTAGTTTTCCAATTGTGAAAAAATATATCAGAATTTGTTATGAAATTCTCACTAACTTATACACTGGATCATTGGGACGACTTTATAGTTCCTGAAAGAAGCGAAAAGAAAATACTGATACAAAAATCTCAATAAGTTTCGATACAATATTCATTTTCAACTTTTTCAAGGGAAAACTCAAATATCTCTGACCATTTATTTTAAATAAAGTTTCGAGAGTATACTGGAAAGAGACCACAAGTACATCTGGAGATCGGCCCGATTCTATCAATATTCACTGGTTTTTTTGAGTTATTTAATGAAGTTCAACTAACTGCATATTCACACAAACACTTTAGCGAGACCATCAGCTCCTGCGCTCGCTATATATGGTTTCGACGGATGGAAAGCAACATCTAGGATACTCTCATCAAACTTTTTCCGATGTGCAGTGATCTCCTGGACGCAAGTCTTGTTATCCAAGTGCCACAGTCTTATCGAACAATCATGTGAACCTGAAAAAAAAATTTCATTCATACTCATATTTACTGATATACATCTATCTTTTTAAGACTTTACTGAAGAATATTAGTGAAAGAATACATGGTTGGTTATGAAAATTTAAGTATCCATAATCACCGAATTTATTTCGAACTTTTTCAATAGAAACTCGACCCATTTATGCTGAAAATCTATCTCGACAATGTGCAGTCAGTAAGTCATCATTTCTTGAGTAAGTTGAATACTATCGGACAAAAAAATCATACATGAAATTATTACTCCAAAAAGAAATCCTATGCAAGTGTTGATATGCTAAAAGCCTAAGCGTTTAACATGATTGTTTATTCTCGTGAATCTCTTGAGTATTAAAACGAATTTAGGTTGTATTAATATAAAATCATTTGCTTGCACAAAAGAATAAAGACAAATAAGAAACCTAAGAAGGGATCAGAATTGTCAAACTATTATATACTCATTAATGAGCTGACAAAATAAAACGCTCAAAAATTTAGTTATCCACAAAATCAGGATAATTCTTACTGAAATTTTTTCATACAGAAATGGAGGAGGAAACTTGTGACTTTAGTACAAAAAAATTCAATCTTTTATGAGCCAAATAAGTATGATGTTTCAACTTTCCGAGTTGTTATATTGGGGGTTTCCTTTCATTCCTGCTCAATGCAGTGTAAATAAATAATATATAAACCGATATTATTATGGAAAAACACAGAAACAATTAAACAAACTTAAGGAGATTATTAGAACATCTCATTCGAGAGCAATTTTAGATTTATTTTCTGTATATTCCTGTTTTTATGGTTATGAGTTGCCTGTATTTGTATGATTCGAAAAAAAAAATTTTTCAGAATGATCAATATTATGAAAATCTGTATGATGTTTTTAATTACATTTTAAACTCATGTCAACTGATATATGCCCAATCCTTTTATTACTTCATTTGAAGTTGACGTGTTCATTTACTACCGTTGGCGCCCCTCGCTGTGCGCCAATGGGGGTTTTTCGTTTAAACGAAAATGCAGTAATTTTCATGAAAAACCTTTAGTATATCACATTTCAAACATATAATTTCAATATTATATTTTCAAAAAAATGTTTGATCACCTAAAACTGAAAAATAAAAATGGGGATTTGCATTTAAAGGGATTTGTCTTGAGTGCACGATATGGCAACGTCTAATTCAGCTTTTTCGGAAAAAAAAGGACGTCAAATGTGTTACTTAGCTTTGGAAAACAGAGATTGCTAACCTTTGATCTGGTTAGAATGGAAAACAACGACCAAGGAATAGAAAAAGAAGAGCACAGACTGTCATATTACTGACAAATCGCAAACAGAAATTGTTTGGTTATATTGACGAAAAACACGTGTGTACCACAGAATAGGAATAAATATTTCATTATTCTATAGCAGAAAAAGCTATTCTACTAAACACCGTTGTCACTTCGTGCATGCCTGGCAAATCCCAAACCCCAATTTTGAAATCTGATTTTGAATACTTTCTGAAGGTAAATTGGGGAAAATGATGAATCAAACCCATTTGCAGTAATAACCCAAATTCAGGAAAAACCCCATTGTTGTATTACTTATTAGGTGTTTTATATATTTTAGATACTTGGCAAGGAGATGATACTTTTAGTTATTGAATGATATATAACCACAGATCAACCAGATAAACCACTCGCGTCATTTACTTAGGAAATCTATGTCAACACAGATATGACCCTGAATCGAGCTAATCAGAATTTTAGCAGGCGTTTGGGGTGCCAATCAGATTGCAGGAATAGGATTACGTCACTCTCGGCGTTTTCGGACTCGCTTGAAGAGGTTATAAACATGTAAACAAACTGAAATAAATTTTTCATCCTATTAATTGATGAATAATTTCGTATCTGTTCCATATAAGAATATAATCCAAACATTTTTTTACAACCAAATCAATTGTTTAGTCATCTTTGAGGTTCTATTTTATGATGACAGGCCTCATTATATGTTTTAATTATACAACAAGAATTGGAATCGAACTTACGTGGACTCATTCATAATGTTTATTTTATATAATATAAAGGAATCGCAACTGAAGTAGAAGAATTACAACCTCTATTATTCAATTAAAACGATGGGATGTCTAATAAAATTGTATATGATTGCACAAACACTAGGATTGGAATCGAACAAAGTTGGTCTATTCATAGTTAGATTTTATATTGAAATGAATCTCATTTGATGTGAAACTACAAAGATTCTCTGATTAAGGTAAACGGGTTTTCCATAACATTTTTCCAAAATTTTCATTTACTCCAACCGAATTCTTCTACAGGAGTTTAAGATGTGACAAAACACTCGCTTTGGTGTTGGAAATTTGCTTTTCAAATGGTTCATCGAAAAATCTAAGTCTGATTTTGATTTTGTGATTCCTGAATCCCGACAAATCCGTTTTTACATTTCGATTTTAGATATTCCAAAATCAAGTATTCAATTTGACAGCTGTTTCGAGGAAGAAGAAAGTGTGGTTATGTCTGTTATATTTCTCAAGGTCGGAGAGACGCGATTCCCGCAAACGATGAAGTGATTTGTCTTGTTGGTCTGTGATATAACATACGAACCAGAACAACAGTTCCAATTTTTTCATACAAGTTCGAATGAGTATGACTTTACAGGCAGAAAATAGAAACTATGTCATAGGTATGCGTTTCCTACATTAATATTTCGATAGATATGGAAGAATTAAGAAGTATATTTTCTTTTATTTCTTTACACTGGCGTTCTTTACAAATTGTGCAGTAGAGAACAAGATGTGAACTGAGTTTTTCTAAATATTTCATTTATATTTTTTCAGTTGAATTTAGTTACCAAAAATTCAACATTATTTCAGAAATTCTGAGTTTCAAATTTCAACAAACGTAGAAAAAGCCTTGTTCTGCTCACAAAGGTCCATATATTGTCATGATGGAACCAAAATGTCCCCACGTTCTTTGTAATAGAAATATTGCCATATACAGGGTGAGTCTTTGACCTTGCAGAATATTTTGACAGTAGATTCCTGAAGCTAAAAGAAACACTTTCTTCCCTTATCATTTTTTTCGATTCGGCTTGGTTCGTAAAATACAGACTGTTGAAAATCCATAAAAAAAATTAATTTTCGATTATATCTCGCGAACGATCTCATCGAATGAGATGATATTTGGAATATAGTTTTTTATTGATACGATGAATGTTCCTGGATCACAACATTTCATCCATAACCTCCAGTTTCTTTAATATGACCATAACATTTCATAAAAATACCAGAAATTCAAAGAATACAACTTTTAAAAATAATTTGAATGCTATTCAACGAATTTTTGATCATTTTGGAAAGTAAAAGTATTCATTATTTTTTTTCCTATGATGCGCCGTTTTTGAGTAATCTGAAATTCAAAAATATAAAATATCTGTGAAATTCCGAGAATTGGGTACTTTGGCTGATTGCAACTCTGTTCAAAAAATTCACAGAATTAAATTTTTCCGCGTTGCCATGTCTAAAAGTTGAGAATCGAATCACAGATTTATAGTTCAGTTCAGAATCATAGACTATACAAGTGTATACATAGAATTAGCATATTAATCGATTTCAAGCGATGGACCAAAAGCTCCGGTTATAGTTGCGGTTATCCAAACTGACATATAGGCAAAGGATTATCTGTCAATGTGGATAACCGTAACTATAACCCGAGATTTTGGTCCATCGCTTGAAATCGATTATTGTGTGTTGTTTGATTTCGAGGAGTTTTTTCTTTCTGTTCGTCAATTTGGCAACGTTTGTGCGTTCATAGATAAATTAGGTACATCTGTTTTATTTATTTATGAAAATGAAAGTTTGAATGGGTTATGTCTGAATCTGATAATTCTTGGAGAAAATGAAATAAACAAAGAAAATGAATAATTACAAATTGAAGATGAATCTCAAAGCTAATATGAGTGATAGCTAGATGAATTCCTCATTATCGAAAATGAAACCAAGAGAAGAATATTCAACTTTTATCGCGCACGAAATTTGGAATACCTAACTTGTTTATTGTACTATAACTACAACTTTTTTCACCAACTGGAATGTAAAAAGTAGGTTAAGGCTTGTTTTCATAACAGAGTTGCTTATTTCGAAGATTTGAATGGTATATCTTAGGCTTGAAAAAACTTCAGTGTCCAGGATTCCAGGGGCGGCTAGCCTATTAAGAAAATTTATAATGCCTATATCTTTTTATCTAGGCCGAATCGGAAAAAATGGTAGAGGACAAATGTGTTTCTTTCAGCTTCAAGAATCTTCTGTTAAAATATTCTGCAAGGTCAAAGACTCACCCTGTATAAACGCACAAGCAGTATTTGATTGTCTAGGAATACTGTGAGTCTCATACAGTAAGTAATTTTTTCTATTGAAATATCCCCTGAAAATAGACCAAACTTACCTGACAAAAGGTACAATCCATTAGGATCAACAGCTAAACTGGTGACGGCATCCAGATGCGCAACCATCGAGTGGACCATCTTTCCTGTCATATTGTCCCAGAACCGGATGTGACGATCCTCGTGGGCGGTTATTGTCAGCGGTAGGGTGGGATGAGACACGATCTTGTTGATCATCTTGTTGGCCACGTTAGCCTGCTCCTGGCCAGACTCCAATCGGACCACCGGCTTGGCGGTCTCAATGTCAAATATCACACTGTGCGAACTGTTATAGGCAGCTACTATTTGGATGGGATGGTCACGTATGAAGTCCACACTTGACGGTGCCCCGTCTGGTTCTGAAGTGAAGGTGTTTAGGAGAGGAACCTGAGAGAATCAATTCGAAGCCAGTTTTAATTGACAGGATACATAAAATAATTGCATACTTTTAAAATTTTCAGAATTACATAGAAAGAAAATAATTGAAGAATAATAAAAAACATAAAATAAAGATTTCTTTGAAACGAATTAAACCAAATCAATGAAAACTAAAAATAGGCATAATGCTGAGTAAGATTCGATAAGATTTATTTAAAATAAAAGTTACAATGGCAAACAAGTATTCCTTGAAATTAAATACTGTAAAAAAAATTGTGCTGCTATTTAGAAGTTGTCTCATTTCAAGTTTTAGCCCCCTTCGAAAATTCTTTAATATTGTAGGGTTTTATGTCAAGCAGCATCTTGTATATTTTCTTTTTAGTTTTTAGTCTTATTTCTGGCATTGTGTTGAAATACTTGATACATAATGAATTTTCTGTGAATGGGAGATTCTAGAATTGTTTTTCTTGTATTATAAATATTGGATGAGAGAAAAATCAGAAATTTTTGTATGTGTATGGCTGTAACAGTGAGCACGCAATTCTTCCTGAATTTTCCTCTACACGTTTTTCTGTATTCTAGTTCGAGAATTATTTGGAGTGCCCTTTTCTGATCATCAAATATTTGAATTGACTTTGAAGTATGTCCAAAAAACACAATTCTGGAATACTTCATAAACAAGCAATGTTTTGAATAGACGACTTCGGCCCAAGTTGCCAACCCACAATTTACTTAGCAAGTTTACTTTCACTGGGGAACGGGAATTTCAAGACAAATTCGACATGATAAGGTTCGCGTTATTTATAAATAACCGTAAAACATGCCTCGGCTCTTCAAACCAGATAATTCCTTTCAAATATGGGTTTTTGTTAAGATCGTCTCCGATTGGCTGAAATTTAAGTTGGGATTCCTGATTTCATGCAAACAGTGTCAATTTTCATCAACTCTGTTGTTTCGGTTGCCGATTTTCCGCTCCGTAAATATGAAATATTCGGATGGTTCCTGGAACAAGCGCGTGAAAAAAGTTATTTACGGAATCTGGTTGATGAAAATGCGGTCGATTTACTGTCACCCGAACGATTTTCTATGGTAAATATCCATAGCATAGAACAATCTATGTTTACTTTAGGTACAGAATAGAGAAGTAATCTCTATTCTGTGCTTTAGGTTTGTTTTGGTTCCGAGTTCAGAACGGTAAGGGACGGTTCTAGTTCGAAAATCATAGTCTGATTTGAATCTTGTGATTACTGAATCCCTGCAAATCCATTTAGGTATACATTTCGATCCAAGATATTCGCAAGAAGAGCTGTTTTGTTAAGCGGAAGAAATAAGTGTGGTCGTGTCCGTTATTTTTCTCAAGGTCAGAAAGACTCGATTCCAGCAAAGGATGAAGTGATTTGTCTTGTTGGTCTATGCTAGAACCGTCCCGTATAGTCCTGAACTCGGAACCAAAACAAACCTAAAGTAAACATAGATTGTTCTATGCTATGGATATTTACCATAGAAAATCGTTCTGGTGACAGTAAATCGACCGCATTTTCATCAACCAGATTCCGTAAATAACCTTTTTCACGCGCTTGTTCCAGGAACCATCCGAATATTTCATATTTACGGAGCGGAAAATTGGCAACCGAAACAACAGAGTTGATTTTCGGAACGTATCCTATGAAAATTGACACTGTTTGCATGAAATCAGGAATCCCAACTTAAATTTCAGCCAATCGGGGACGATCTTAACAAAAACCTATATTTGGAAGGAATTATCTTGTTTGAGGAGCCGAGGCATGTTTTACGGGTATTTATAAATAATGCGAACCTTATCAGGTCGAATTTGTCCTGAAATTCCCGTTCCCCAGTGAAAGTAAACTTGCTAAGTAAATTGTGGGTTGGCAACTTGGGCCGAAGTCGTCTATTAATACCTTCAGGACAGAAAAATTTTCAGGTTTACCTACAATTTTAATAATTCTTAGTTACGGACTCATTTGAATATCTAGAAATCTACTCACCTCACTGTGCGGAACCCAAAGTTTGATAGTGCCATCTGCTGAGCAAGATAATAGTTGCTGTTTGGAACTTAGAACCGAAAGACCCCACACTGCGTTCGTATGTCCATGAAGCGTCGTATAAAGGATCTCTGGATCAAACTGATCGTAAGGATCAATGTTGGAGTTGGGAACGTTCCAAACGTGAATCGCCGAGTCCAAACTACCTGAGTAGCAATAATCGCCAGAACCCGATATTGCCAAGCAAAGGACTGGTTTGTTATGACACCTGAAATGTCAGATCCTGTTTTAGTTGTGTGTGCTTTCAAGGATATCACTTATATGTTTGGAATGAAGAATTTCAGTATATAAAAGGATATTCAGAGGAATCAGGTGCATTTATGGCATTTTAAGCCTATGACTTTATCAAGAAATAAGGAGGTTGATCCGTGATTTGTTTTTAGCTTGATGAAACCAACATGAAATAATAATCTTACTGTTTATTTCAGAAAAATACAGAATGACACTGCAGGTCATACACCTATATTATGTTTCCAATTTTTTTTTAGGAAAACACAGACGTCAGGTCAGTAGTTCTTGCTTGTTCAAAATTGTTGCCAAAGCGAAATTTGATGTATTTTTGGTTTATTATTCGAAAAAATCAAATAATAAACCTTGGTGAACGACCAAAAAAAAATTACTACATAAAAAACATCTATAAAAATCTAGAAAAGCACTGACATGAGGTCAGCAGCTTTTACGCGCTTGTTCACATTGCGAAATGGTGACTTGGAAATTTCAATGAAATAGGAAAATTTTACACGCTTGTTCAAATTCTCACTAATAAGATCAACACTAAATTTTGCACCTAGTTGCATGTTGGTAATCTCCACCTGATTACGAAGTTTCAATCTGACTGCATTTGTAATTCTTGAGATATTGCGCAAATAACGTTAAAATTCCAAATAACGAAATTTGGCATATTTCTTTTTCCTTATATCTCCGAAAGTGAATATCAGATCGAATTGAAGTTTGAAACATTGTTGTTAAATACTGACTCTGAGTTTTGTGCCAAATTCCATTGAAATATAATCAATACTTTCACAGAAAGAAATTTTTCATAAAAAATTTTAAAAATTTTCGAATAAATTTTTTTAAACATACGAACAGACGGAATTGAATTTGACCACGGATTCTTCTTCAGGGAGTTGATGCACAGCTTAATGTTGCCATGAGAATCATTAGTGGAACCATAAGATCTACAGCTCTACAGTGGTTACCAGTTCTTTCAAATATTGTAACGCCCCATATTCGTAGAGAGGCTGCAGTGATAGTCTTGGGATAAATATCATTACTTTCCGAATTCATTCCCTATTATGTCTTAGATTCCGGATTCTAAGATTGGTAGATTGAAATCTCGTAAACCTTTATGGATGAACGATTTTCTTTACACCAATAAAAGTGACAAAGAAGTTTGGCGTTCGGAATGGAATTCGTGTAATGTTTTCAACAAAGGTTTGATCAGCGATCCTTCAGAAAAAAAAGTTCATGGATTTAACCTTCCTAGGAAATGTTGGTGCATTTTGAATCGACTTAAAACCGGTCATGGTCGTTGTAATAGTTTCCTCTTCAAGTGGAAGTCGAAAGTCCACTGTGCGAATGCGGAGAAGAAAAAGAAACAATAGAACATTTAGTTAATAGGTGTCCAATATATAAATTCGATTATGGTTTCAAGGCAATTCATTTGGTGTCTGATTCTTTTTGGAGATGGATCGAGAACTTCAAATTAATTTAATGAATAATAAAACATTTACTAGTTCATATTGGTTTTTTCGTCTTCTTTTCAGGTGTGATTTTGAGATATCAACCTGCATCGAAAGGAAAGAAGAATTTATGTTCCATTGATGAAAAAGAAGCCCTTCAATAACAAACAATAATATTCACCACACTTATTTGGGGGGACAGAATTTTTCCTGAGGTTTTTATCTGTGCTCTTGTATTATACGGAAAAATGTATGGTACCCCGTTTACATTTCCTCTGCTAATACCTCATCTCATAAAAAACACTTTTTTCATTCACCATTTTTCCAGATTCGGCTCTGGTAAAAAGTTATAAGCATTTAAATATTTCTGAATGTGTTAATACAATACTACCCTTAGTTTGCAAGTTCAAGACAGATATCACTTCTGGTGCTTTGTATTGCAGAGAAATCAATCCATTGCTTGAAATTCAAAGAAATATAATTGGGAAAAATCATTTACTCACTTAATTTTTATGATTTGGTACTTTTTGAGGTATTATAGTGGAAAAATATTTCACTACACTTGACCTCTGAAACACTAATTTTCCACTTGAAATTCTTGCAATATCTAGTTGTTTCCACCATGAGATTCTACACAATTTCAATCCTGTCCATTCTTATATTGAACATTCCATAATCATTCTAATTTTCATCAAATTTATAAATTAATTATGAGAAATCGGTCAACCTAAAAATATTCTCTAGAATTCTATGGAAGCCTGGTCCATAGAAATGGATTATGTCTGTGGTCTGGTCACGAAATCGTATAGACCTAACATTTGGTCTATGCGAAATAGATAAATATTCCGGTGTATTCTATGTTCCTGGTAAAGGTGAGCGTAGCTTAATTCAGTCTTTACTAGCTCAGGGGCGGATCCACGAAAATAAGGCAATTTCTCGAATTTTTATCAGATTTTATAACATTCAACGTTGAATATCACGAAAACGGTTCGTTTGAGGAGAAATAATTAAGTACTCTAAAATGATTGAGGATTCTTATAATGACTTAAGGTAAACTTTATCTGCATTATTCATGCTAATTTCTTTTTATGAATCGGGGAGACTATAACCAGAAAACTTTTCGAAGTTAGATTATATTGATTACTGCAGAATATGAGTCATAGCCATAGCGAACTTCACAGCAAAATTCATTTCATTCGGAGGAACCACATCAAAGCTACAAATGAAAGACTGTTTTTTTTTTGGAAATTTCAACAGCCTGTAACTTTTTACCGGGGCTGAATCAGGAAAAATGGTAAATAAAAAAGTGGTTTATTTGATGGGAGAAACCTAGGGCTAAAATTAATGTACAACTTAAAGACTCCCCCTGTATAAATATACAGGGTGTTTCATCATAAACTGGTCGAACATATATAGCCGTATAGAAGACATTGGGAAAGTCGTTTGTGCCTTATGACATATACCCCGTTTTCGAAGCATAAGCAAGATACAGGGTGTTTAATGTCAACTTTGAGCAATATTCTGATAACTGTGGTGATTTATACGTGACCTTTGAAATCACGGTTTTTGGTCACATCTTAGAATTTTTTTGTTGGTCAATTCAATTGTTCTGTAGAATTCTGGAAAAAATATTTCAAAATGGCGGATAACCTACAAAATTGGATTTTTTTGTTTTCGATTGCCAAATTGGATAGCATCATTTCAATGTTCCCAATTTTCTGTGGAAAAATTTGTTCCGAAATTCAAACTTAACTTTATTTTCACATGTCTACAGTGAAAAAAAAAAATCACCCAGAATTGTTGAAATTCTTCGAGTTTCAACTTACCTCCATTCTGAATACCGGTGTGAAAACAGAATGAAAAAATATCCATTGGTTTTCATTTTATAGCCTTTCAAAGATTCCGCTCGGAGTACTTAAATAATTTTTATTCAAGAAACTGGTGGCCCTACTGATGCCAAAATTATGCTAATAGGCCTCCAGAATGACCTGGATATAAATATGAATTAATAAAAAAATATTTTCTAAAAAAACCTTGGTAGGAATCGAACCCTCTCCGCATTCGGAAAATAGGGTCAAATTCGATGAACTACCGTTGCTTGGTAATGGACGCCATTATAATCAGAATGAATCAAACTTATACGCGACCTTATTGTCCGTAAGGGGAGCAGTTTTTTTGAAAAAAAATTTTTTTTTGATAAATTTATATTTCTATCCAGGTCATTCTGGGGGCCTATTGGCACAATTCTGGCGTCCATAGGGCCACCAGTTTCTTGAATAAAAATTATTTAAGTACTCCGAGCGGAATCTTTGGAAGGCTATAAAATAAAACCAATGGATATTTTCTCATTCTGTTTTCACACCAGATTTCAACAATTTTGGGTGAATTTTTTTTTCACTGTAGACATGTAAAAAAAAAGTTGAGTTTGAATTTTAGAAAAATTTTTTCACAGAAAATTAAGTGCATTGGAATGATGCTATCCAATTTGGCAATCGAAAACAACAAATTCCAATTTTCTGTCATCCGCCATTTTGAAATATTTTTTCCAGAAATCTATAGAACAATTGAATTGACCAACAAAAAATACTAAGATGTGACCAAAAACCGTTATTTCAAAGGTCAAGCATACCTCACCACAGTTATCAAAGTTGACATTAAACACCCTGTATCTCGCTTATGCTTCGAAAACGGGGCATTTGTCATAAGGCAAAAATGACTTTCCCAATGTCATTTATACCGCTATATATGTTTGACCAGTTTATGGTGAAACACCCTGTATATTGAAATAAAACCGAAATTCTTACCTGAAAGTATACAATGGCTCCACATCCAAAGAGGCCGACTTCTTAGCGGGCACGGTCTTCTGCAGATTCCACAGCTTGAGGGTGTGATCTTCGCTGCCGGTGATCAACACGGGTTCGGTCGGGTGGAAGGCCAGTGCTCTCACTCCGTCGAAATGACTGCGTAGGGTGTATTTGGCGTTCCACGTTTTCCTGAACGCCTCTTTGCTCGTGGCCATATCATACGTGTTCTCGGCGTCATTGTTCACAGTCAGCTGGGCCAATTCCCCCAGACCTAACGTGGCCTCCAAAGATTGGTTGATGTCCTCGCTCGCCACAGGATCTATAGGTCGTTTCTGTATTGTGGTTTGGTAACCTGAAACGTTAAAACTCAATGAGTCTCTTGCAGGTGTTTATTTTATGCATTTTCGAATTTGTTGTCGAAGCGGTTATCTTTTCACGTATTTACCACACCAAACAGACTTCTGCTTATCTCCCAATCATATTATTCTCAGGAAATGGTGGTTTTTCCTTTTAAACGAAAATGCAGCAATTTTCATGAAAAACCTTCAGAACATCACATTTCAAACATATAATTTCAATGTTATATTTTTAAAAAAATGTTTGATCACATAAAACTGAAAAATAAAAATGGGGATTTGCATTTCAAGGGATTTGTGCACGATATGGCAACGTCGAATTCAGCTTTCTCGGAAAGAAAAGGACATCAAATGTTTTACCTTGCTTAGGAAAATAGAGATAGCTATACTTCGATCTGGTTAGAGTAGAAGACAACAACCAAGGAATAGAAAAAGAAGAGCGTAGACTGTCATATTACTGACAAATCGCAAACAGAAATTGGTTGGGTATATTGACAAAGAACACGTGTGTACCACAGAATAGGAATAAATATTTCATTATTCTATAGCAGAAAAAGCTATTCTACTAAACACCGTTGTCACTTCGTGCATGCCTGGCAAATCCCAAACCCCAATTTTGAAATCTGATTTTGAATACTTTCTGAAGGTAATTTGATGAATCAAACCCATAATAATTATGTTCAAATTTGCATTTGCAGTAGTAACACAAATTCAGGAAAAACCTCCATTTTGCATGAACCTTCGAGCTGTCATTTTTCAATAATGTCTTGGATGTCTCATCTGCATTTTTGAAAAATATTTATTTTGGGAAAATAAAATTATGTGTATTACTAAGGAATCATTATTCACGAAGGCCGAATTCGAGAATGGGTAAATGATTCCGCAGATATACCCATTCACAATTTCATTTTCCCAATATTTCCAAAAATACAGATTAGATCGAATTGAAATACAGTACTTTAGCGAAAATTGATAGGGGAAAAAAAAACCACGATATTTTTCATATTTTTTTTCCAGTATCTCTAGAAATTTTAAGTGGCAAACTTCAATTTTGTACATTGCTGTAAAACATAAAGCTCGAGGTACAAGCAGAAGTTTTTCCGAATATGATCAATAGTTTTCGAGAAAAAATGTTATTCAAAATTTACAAACAGTACGATCTCAACAAAATTTTGAATACAAATTTGCGCGTTGTTATGCTTCAACTAACTGTGAAGTGTCAATCCAATCGCCCCAGGAGTTCACGAAATATCAGGGAAATAATTTAAAAACTTCAAAGGACTATAACTCTGAAACCATTAGGCCGATTTGTCTCATCAACAAACTCAATCGACGTATTCCAATGAGATACCTAATTTGAAAGTTTCAAGCAGTTAGCTTGCTTTGTTCGACAGTTATCGTGTCGTTGGCCGGACAAAATCGGTTTCGACACCGGATGTGTTGGACAAAATGACATGCGCCCAAGAATCCAATCGTCATAATAAATTTCAATTCAAAGCAAAACGAACTTTTTCTTTAAAATTTAGTTCCACATTTGGAATGTTCAAAAGCTTCGCACGTCCCGTGACGTATCGGGTTATATCCCCCCCCCCCCTCTCTCTCTCTCTCTCTCTCTCCCCCCTGGTGTACCTTTCTCTCTAAATTGACATCGTCGGCTGTATCCATCTTAGAATCTTAATGTGAATCATTTTTTAGTTTTTTTTTGAGTTTCCTCTCCCAATATCTGAAACACAACTATTTAAAATTAAATAAAATTGTTTTTTCATGAAAAAAGCCTTTGCGAATTGCAGGATTAAACTATTCGTCAAGGGCAGTTTCTTAGAAAAAGAGATTGCCTAATGCACAATACAGGAACAATAAAAACGATAAATAAAGGGAACTGTGACGTTTCAGAGTACAAATCTGACCCTTTCATCGACAAAGGATAAAATTTTAAGAATTATTTTCTGATGAAAGAGTCAGATTTCTACTTTGAAACGTCACAGTTTGCTGTGGTTATCATTTGTATTGTTCGTAAGGCAATCTGCTTTCCAAGAAACTGCCCTTGACAAATAGGTTAATCCTGCAATCCGCAAGGGCGTTTTCCATGAAAAAACAATCTCAATTTAATTTTAAATACTTCTATTTCAGATATTGGGAGTGAAAACCCAAAAAAAACCTAAATAATGATGCGAAATCCTCCCAAAATAGGCTTGAATCGATAAAATCTACCGCTGTTCACCAAATTTGAACCTGCAGGAAAGTTCGACAGTGAGATCACAAGATATGAATGTATTCACCTTGATTCCAGTCTCCTTGTTCCCCTTCGTCAGTATCATCTTCGGCATCAAAAAGCTGGGTGATCTCATTGATCACTTCCATAGCTTTGGAGTCAAAGTCGGTGCACATTCTATCACTTTTGCCTGAAAATAAATGGTATAATATGAAAATTACAATAGCGTCATATAAACTGTCACAAAGACATTTCCATTGATTTTTTTTTTATTTTTATTTAGAATATCCGCATCAACCACGAAGGTTATTAGCGGCAATACAGTAAAGTATATACATTGAGAAATTCTAGATATCGTGAAAGATGTGAATAGATTTCAAAAATGTCAGCAGTGTATCAAGGTTCTTTGGATCCAAGGCATCTTCAAGGTTTTCTGGTAGTCCTGAGGATTGCCGATTCTCCCTGAAGTCGGGACATTCTATCATCAGATGTCTTATTTCCATTGATTCTTGTTTTTTTTTCTAAGTATACATTAAATTCAACGTTCTGAAACGTAATTTCACTCCTAAATATCTTGGAATTAAATTAGATACTTCTTTAAATTTCAAGGCCCATTTGGAAAACTTACGCATGAAGTTGAAATCTAGGAATAATATTCTTCAAAAACTAGCTGGTTCTTCATGGGGGGCTGACCCTACAACTCTTCGTACCGCAGCTTTGGCTTTTTCTGCTGCTGAATATTGTTGTTCGGTTTGGTTTAATAGCGCTCATGTTAGTAAAATAGATGTACAGCTTAATGTTGCTATGAGAATCATTAGTGGGACCATAAGATCTACACCTTTACAGTGGTTACCAGTTCTTTCAAATATTGTACCGCCCCATATTCGTAGACAGGTTGCAGTGATAAAGTCTTGGGATAAATATCATTCCTTTCAGAATTTATTCCCAGTCATGTCTTATATTCCGGATTCTAAAATTGCTAGATTGAAATCTCTTGAACCTTTATATATAGATCAACGATTTTCTTTACACCAATAAAAGTGACAAAGAAGTTTGGCGTTCGGAATGGAATTCGTGTAATGTTTTCAACAAAGGTTTGATCAGCGTTCCTTCAGGAAAAGTTCATGGTTTCAATCCTCCTGGGAAAATTTGGTGCATTCTGAATCGACTTAGAACCGGTCATGGTCGCTGTAATAGTTTCCTCTTCAAATGGAATTCGGTCGAAAGTCCAAGGTGCGAGTGCGGAGAAGAAGAGGAAACAATAGAACATTTAGTTAATAGTTGTCCAATATATAAATTTGACGATGGTTTCGAGGCAATTCGAGGATCGCGAACTTCAAATTAATTTAATGAGTACTAAATCATTTACTAGTTCATATTAGTTTTTTCGTATCCTTTTTTGTTTTCAGGTGTGTTTCCAAGATTTCAACCTGCATCGCATGGAAAAGAAGAAATTTCGTCAAATAAAAAACAATAATTTCATTACACTTATATGGGGAGATGAACATGCGCGCAAAAAGTGAATATTTAAATCCAAAATTACCAAATGAATACGAAATCACGAGAGAAATCGCTTTTTCTCATAGTAAACAATGCATTTTAGGTTATTGTTGGTCCTCCAGTCTCTCCCAACTGGCAAAACTGCTCGTGGCCTACTATCCAACTGATTCCACCCGTTAACGAAGTCAACCGTCCAAACGTAATCTGACAATTTCAAATCGCTAAGTCTTTTCCTTCAAGAGTTAGAGCACATACGGACAGACAGACAGAATTGAATTTGACTACAGATTCTTCTTCAGGTTCAACCCAATCGTTTAAGACCATTTTCGGCCCAAAATTCGAAAATTACAGACATCGTGACGAAAGGATAACGCGCTGTTCCTCAGAACAAGCGCGTAAAAAAAAACTGTTATGATTCAGCGGCCAACCATCCGGTTATTCACCTTAGTGCCTCCCCAGAATTTTTTCCATGATCTGATTTACTGACTCACCTTTTTTTCTTCCACCTTTTACATCATCTTCAGCATCCTCCATTGTCTCAACGTCCTTCTCGTTGATAATATCCTCATCGTCATCCATTTCCATCTCTGAATTAGTCAGAAATTCCATGTTGGCCATCACAGCTTGCTCGGCTTCGATCATCATTGCCTCTGCCAGAGATCCAGGTCGTTCCTTCTTGAAAGGTTTTCTCCCTGCGTGAAAAAAAAAAGATTGGTATTCGCAACTACTGCTAAGCGATACGCCCTCTGGCGATAGAAATTCGAACACTTCCAAGCTAGTAGTTTTTCGACGTGCCCGTTATTCTAAAGTGTATTGCTTACTTTTTGAGTTCATTTGGGAGATTTTGTGTTGTTCTCAGAGTTGAAATTTTGTGATACCGAAAGTGTGTAGTATTCATCAATCAATTCCTTTCTTTCCGATTAAAATTTTGTTTTTTTTTTTGTTGTTTGTTTTGTTCTCTCCTAACACATCTCGAAAACGAACATTTTTCCTCCAAATTAGTCAAGAAATCTTCAATTTTGGTTTGTAACCCCTATTTAGGAGCACCCCGAATATTCATTTAAGCATTCACTCCATTTATTTCAATGAAGTCATTCGGTAGACCATGGAAGTTCAAAACATTGCACTTTTCATAATAAAAAAATTTAAGAATCGATTCATTTTCCTGTCAGATAACTATATCTCATGGCCAACCGGGATAGTTTATAAAAGTGAATGGAGTATAGGGACAGTTTTGAATATAACGGATATAAAGATACTAAGATATACTCCATTCACTTTTATAAACTATTCCAGTTGGCCATGACATTCTGACACATTTCACCGTCTATATTTTGAAAATGTTTTATAAAGTATCCCGGTTGGCCATGATTCAGGTCTACCATGTTTTTGTAACTAAAACCAAGGCAGGTTGGCGCTCCTGAAATATCGACAATGTCAAAATAATTCGACGCGAGGTTGCCAATTTCTACTCTCTTTCAATTCGCAACTACTGCTAAGCGATACGCCCTCTGGCGATAGAAATCCGAACACTTCCAAGCTAGTAGTTTTTCGACGTGCCTGTTATTCTAACGTAATTTGCTTACTTTTGGAGTTCATTTTCGATCTTTTGTGTTGTTCTCAGAGTTGAAATTTTGGTATACCGAGAGTGTTTGTAATATTCATCAATCGATTCCTTTCTTTCCGATTAAAATTTTCGATTGTATTAATTCGAAATGGCATCCTCCCGAAATGACTATTGTTGTGTGCCTCAACTCAATGTTATTCTTGGTCCAAGAAGACAGGATCATCTACTGCCTCAAGTTGTAATTTTTTCCAAAGCCAAATAAAAGTAAAGTTAATTTAGAAACAGCATTTGGCAGGGAACTCAATGATAGAAGAAAGGCCTGGATTTTGAAATTGAAGATTGGAAAACAGTCACGAAATACATGAAAGTATGTTCACTGCATTTCTCTGAAGATGTTGTTTATTTTTATAAAGGTAAATTACAATGTTCTCATTTCGAAACAACTTCATGTCCAGATATTTTAGGTGTACATGAAAATAAAGGAATTTTGATGAAAAATGCTGATCCTGCAGAGAAACTACCGAGCACTTCTGCAGCTACCTACTTCACACGCTACACAATCATATTCAAAGAAAGTGATCTGGTTGAAAACCCGACAAAAACTAAATGAACTGTTATAGTTGATAATACCTAAAGTTATTCATATGAATACCTCGATATTTTTCATTAATATATATAGGTAGGTTGAACCAGCTGTGATATTTTTCATTTTGTATGTGTATCTTGAGCTTCTGTGATATGAAAATAAAATCAATTATATTTTTATCTGTTTTCAGCAGAAAAGCTGTCTTCTCATTTTATTGATTCACTCTTTTGTAAACAAAGAGAACGAGTCGTATCATTTAGACTGATTCTAAAGGGTTTTTCAACAAGAACTTTGTTTTTTAAAACAAAATAAAACAAAGAATTTAGTGGAAAATGAATAAAATTTTTATTGTATTACAAAGAGAAAAGTTCGGCAATTATGAATGAAAAATGATATCTGACAAATGTCCACCACGACCACGCTGACAGACGTTGATTCTTTCATCAAAATTTTTAATCACTTTTTGGCAAGATGGAGGGTTTATTTCGTTAATGACATCACGGATTTTGAGTTTTAAGGCTGCAATCGATTCGATTGGCTCCGTATAAACTCTGTCTTTAACATAGCCCCACAAAAAATAATCCAGTGGTGTTAAATCACACGATCTGGCCGGCCACTTAACAGCTGAATTTCGCGAAATTATGCGATCGGGAAATTTGGTTTGCAATAAATTGATCGTTTCATTGGCTGTGTGACATGTGGCACCGTCTTGTTGAAACCACATTTCAGTGACATCCATGTCATCAATAATAGGCCAAAATAGCGGTCTCAGAAGGAAGTTTATGTTGTCCGAAAATATCACGAATTTTACGAAATGTAACTTTAACAGAACGACCATTTTCATAGTGGATTTGAATTATTTTAATGCGATTTTCGAGCGAAATTGAATTCATTGTAACAATTGCCAAAGCATATACTCCGAATACGTCAAAAAACTAAATGTCAAAACTGTCATGTGGTGCCGGTGTTACCACATTGAAAAACAAAGTTCTTGTTGAAAAACCCTGTAGATTTACCACATAATATGGCTTGCATTCAGCACTTCTTCACATTAATAAGAGTCCTTGAATTACTTAGTGAGGTGCCTATCTTTCCAGAAAAGTAAACTCAGATATTGGTTCATTTTGATCCACCAAGCAACACACACTAAAATAACATAGAAATTATCCTCCAGGAACGATTTGAAGCACGATTTTATAACGGCAACCAAAAGAAAAGTCCCTTCTCAAAAAATCTTACACAAAATTGTAATAATTTATACTCGTTCTCCACCACATTTTTACGGTTTGTTTACATAAAAGTACTAGCTTGGACAGGTTCCAAATTTATCCGTTAGGGCGCTGGCATCTTCGCAGAAGTTCCCAATAGGCTGCCATAAGTTATGGTTGAAGATATCATACAAATGATGAGAGATTCAGTGAAAAAATGACTTCTTAATTTACTAATGAACAGGCATTATGATGGAAAGTGCCTTACCTGGACCTTCGTTCGGCCTTTTATTAGATTCACTTCCATTTAGAGAGCTTCCGTTATGGTTTTCTTCCTGTTCTGCATTATTGTTGAGACCCAACAATGCCCTGACACGGGTAGATCTGACATCTATTATTCTATCTGTGTAGCCAATCTCCTATGGAAGGAATACAAGATTTGAATATGACGGTTCTATTAGCAAAAAGTTTGAAGTAAAGGATAGGCCTACATTGAAATAGCAGTTCACATTCAATGGAAATTGGTCCAAGATAATTAAGTAGTTGGTAGGCTGTGGAATAGGTTTGTCGCGTATTTGTAACTAGAAGTGGGTAAGGTTGGCACTCGTGAAATGTCATCAAGGTCAAAATAATATGTAATTACTACGGTTTTTGTGTAGAACGGACAACGCCGCGCAGTTATCTGCCAGGAAAATTACTATAACAAAACATTTTCAACTACAGAGTGGAATGTGTCCAACTTTCATTACTCCCGACTGACTTTATAGAAATGAATAGAAGATAGCTTTGTGTTGGTTCAGAGTTCAGAACCAATAGACGACTTCGGCCCAAGTTGCCAACCCACAAATTTCTTCCAAATTTACTATTACTGGGGAAGGGGAATTTCAGAACAAATTCGACATGATAAGATTCGCGTTATTATTCCGTAATTAACCTTTTTTGTAGGAACCAACCGAACATTTCATATTTACGGAATGGAAAACCGGCAACCGAAATAACCAAGTTGATTTGCGGAACATATCCTATATAAATTTGACACTATTAACAGGAAATCAAGAATCCCAACTTGAATTTCAGACAATCCAGAGATGATCTTAACAAAACCCTATATTTGGAAGGAATTATCTTGTTTAAGGAGCCGAGGCATCTTTTACGGATATTTATAAATAACGCGAACCTTATCATGTCGAATTTGTCCTGAAATTCCCGTTCCCCAGAGGTAGTAAATTTGTGAAGAAAATTGTCGGTTGGCAACTTGGGCCAAAGTCGTCTATAATTTGATTGATGAAAAAACGTTCTTTCTGTCACAAGAAAGACAGTCAATGTTCTATTGTAACATATCCATAGCATAGAGCAATCTTCATTTACTTTATGATCCGTAGAACATAGACGAGACCACAATCAACAATGAAAAAATTACCAAGTAGGACCCATGGATCATAAGGTAAATATAGATTGTTCTATGATGTTAGTTAAACATCATGGATTGTTCTATGCCATTGATATGTTACCATAGAACATGTACTGTTATTCTGGCGACAGAATGATTGCTTTTTATCAATCAAATTTCGTAATTAACCTTTTTTGCAGGAACCAACCAAATATTTCATATTTACGGAACGGAAAACCGGCAACCGAAATAACCAAGTTGATTCGCGGAACATTTCCTATATAAACTTGACCCTATAGACATGAAATCAGGAATCCCAATTTAAATTTCAGCCAGTAGAGATGATCTTAACAAAAACCTATATTTGGAAGGAATTATCTTGTTTGAGGAGCCGAGACATCTTTTACCAGTGTTTATAAATAACGCGAACCTTATCATGTCGAATTTGTCCCGAAATTCCCCTTCCCCAGTAGTAATTGGCAACTTGGAGCGAGGTCGTCTATTCAGAACGGTTCGAGTGTGCGCGATTGCTATTTTTCAGACACAAAATCGCAATCGCGCATACTCGAATCGTTCTCAGTTCTGAACTAGCAACCAAAACAAACCCTATTGGTTTCGTTCGTCGTTTGACATTTGTCGTACATTGGAGGTAAAACAACCTCACTTTCCCGCTTTGTTTATGTTATGAAGTACAGCATTTTCAACAATTTCAGGATAAATTCACAAGTTAAAATGATTTATATTAATAGAATTGGTGAATAACTAGGCCAAGTTATTGTTTCGTTGTGAAATACAACATAAATACACCGAGAGACGAAGGAATCCGATTTTTCAGATATATTGTAGTGTAGACTTTATATTTGAATATTTGCATTTTTGACCCATTCCCCTCAATTTTATCTGGTATTGGAAGAAATAGAATACTATGTGAACTATCCCAGAGAAGGCAAACATCCTATATTCACCGCATAAATTGAGAAAACTGTTCTGACAAAGTAACAAACTATGGCAGAGTTTGTTGGGGACATTTCCACACTGGTTGAAGAAATTATGTTAGACTATCTATTTAATTTGTTCTGTTTAATAAGTTAAATCATGATGAGATAACTATGATAAGAATATTTCGTGTTATACGCATTTCAAGAATTATATCTTCTCGACATTACGATAGCTGGCGGTATGATGGACAAACCCATCCTGATTGGTTACCACTCACATCCTATATGATATATAGAGCCAATTAAGGCAATTCGTTATCTGATAGATTCAATAGGC
Source organism: Myrrha octodecimguttata (assembly GCA_958510865.1). Classification (NCBI taxonomy): domain Eukaryota; kingdom Metazoa; phylum Arthropoda; class Insecta; order Coleoptera; family Coccinellidae; genus Myrrha; species Myrrha octodecimguttata. Next base: position 64,301,085 of record OY294058.1, read on the forward strand.
TTCTCAAAATATTGCATGTATTTTAAAACAATAATGAACCAGATAACTGTCTCTGTTCTCAAAATAGTTCTCTGGAACCCATGTTTTTCCATTCCATACATTTGTTGGATTTCATTCTGCTGTTTATTTTCAGGAGTAAATGAGCAAAACAATTACTGTTTCATTTTCAATAGTTATACCTATAGTAAATGCTATCTCTGATGTTGATACTCTAGGCTTTAGAAGACAAGAATAAATACTGCAATTTTCATTTATATCGTTTTGAATTATCATCTGAGACTGAATATAAGTTAATCAGATCCATTATCACGAAATTTCACTTGTAAAATGAATAAAATCTCCAAATAATCGCTCTTCGCCAATGTAAACAAAGCGAATGTGTTCCTTTGTCTCTCGGTGTAGTTATGTTGCGCGACACAATAACTTGGCCTAGTAATTCACATTCTATTTATATAAATTATTTTAACTTGTGAATTTATCCTGAAATTGTTGAAAATGCTGTACTTCATAACATAAACAAAGCCGTGAAGTAGGGTTGTTTTACCTCCAACGTCCGACAAATGTCAAACGACGCACGAAACCTATATGTTATTATCTGACAGAAAAGTTACCATAACCTTACTTTCTTAAAATACAGACTGACTTTATAAAAGTGCATGAAGTAGGTATAGCCGCTTTTCGGTTAAAACAACATGGTTGTAGGACAAAATTGCATGCGTACATCTCATTTTAAAATTCGTCTTCTCCCACTACCACCTTGTAAAATTTCCAGTCGTTTTACCTGTAAATACTGCCGCAACAGCTGACGACCCTGCTTCCAGGTAGAGTTAGTTACAGAAATGTAGGTTTGATCGGAATCGAGTTGGTTTTCGTTCGCAGACTCATCAAGAGGGGGAGGGTTCATATCACCCTGTTGCAGATCTGTCCCGTATTTGAGTTTGTGGAACTTACTCCGTTCTTGTTTGAGAGCATATTCTAACATTTTTATTCGACGAACGAGATCATTTTTCAGATTCTCCTGGCCCTTGCGCTCGCCCTGGAGAAAAGCTATGCGAGCCTGTAAAAAATGTTGAGAATTAATTCAGAATTGAGTCCAATCAGAAGTATGGAAAAATAAAATTTCACTTTGTAACATTGTTCAAGTGATAACAATGACTTTTTGTGGAAAAATATTTAGAGATAATTACAATATTTTCTGACTTCCTTGTGCTTTATGGATTGTCATTTTTTTAAGAAAATCAAGAGAAAATATAGTGCAAAACACTTGTTGGTTAGTTATGCGAGAGATAGTATAGAGAAAAAATATTTTATTCCCCCTTAAAACTCAATTATTGGTGCATTAAACTGCAAACTGAGCCCATAAGAATGCATTGAAATGTTTTATCTAACACTAAAAACTGTATATTCACAAATATACACGCAAAATCAATATGAAATTTACCCATTATTATCCCCAAAGATAAAGAAATGTGGTTTTCCAAGTACTGTTCCCTTCATTTCATTTTCAGCGAGATGGTTTGAATATCGAAACTCGTTGGACAGCGATGAAACGTGCAAGCTGACAAAACTTAGCAAGTTAGTTTTTCAGCTATAAGAATTTGACATTTCTCAAATTCAAAACAGCCTGAATTTTTGTTTTCATAGCTTTATCAAATGTGAGTATGTTACTGTTCGACATATTTTCTCGTGAAATAATCATATCGAGTACCACTTGAAATTAAATTTAAGCAGGTAAAATTCAAGTTTGTGGCTTTTCAACGATTTCGCTCAGGATATTTTTTCCAAAATCCCTTGCCTAACGGCTCGTAATCTTGATACAAATGATATTCGCGAAAATTTCCGAACGACAAAATTTCATATTACAATCGACATTTTGCCGGCAAAATTTCATCTCTACTGGTATTACATATACTCCATCAACTTTCATAAAGTCTCCCGTTTGGCCATGATTTAAGTTTATCAAGTTTTTTTTTACTTAAAACTGACGCAGGTTGGCACTCCTGAAATATCGTGAATGTCAAAATAATTCGTCAGGACATTACATATTTTTATCAAAGACTCTATTGCTATGTTCAGTTACAAACAAGACTGAGACCTGTGTATAGACAATGTCGCCTAGTTATCTGACAGGAAAATGACTTTAACCTAACATTTTCAAACTATACACCGTGAAATGTGTCTGAAATTCATGGCCAACCAGGAGACTTTTATAAAAGTGAATGGAGCCTATGATTTTTTTCAAGTTGGTTCGGTAGTTTCCTTAATAACTTCTAAGTCGTAAAATATGTTTACTTGTAAGTTTAAGCATCAAAAAAAAAAAGAACCAAATGAATTAAACTCAAGGCAAGTTTATACACCACACAAAATATGAATATTCACATTCCAATGATGTGAACTTTTGTTTTGATAGGATATTACATTCCACTTTAGCTGGAACCTTACACTTTTTCTTTTTTGAATATTATTAAGAAGCCGCGGTTTATTGTATTTATATTGGTAAATGGAAAATGTGTCCAATTATTTAGACATAAAGACATCTGAAATTTGTATTCTCAATTATCAGAGAAATACGGATCGGATCAAATGGAAAATAGGTAGTTTAATTGTGTAATGATCCTACAAAGTATCATGAGAATGCTGAAGTTGAATTGCATTCCTCAAAATATAATTTTAGAAGCCAAGCAGAGTTGAACGGAGTGCGTACCTGGATGGATAAACGCTTTGCAAGGAAGTAACATGGACAGTTGAAATTTTCAGAGTAGATTTCAGACATAAATAGGCAGGTGAACAAAGCTGCAAAAGCTTCTGACGAAACTCCACTGTTTCTATATAGTTTTCTATCATAACATGAACATTGAAAATGTAACGAGACTATCACTTTTCAATGTCAATTTTCCAGTAGCTTCCTGGAGAGGTTGATATAGAATGATTTGAACGTTAAAACCTTCTTTTTTGTCGTTTCTATGTGTGAAGTTAGTTCTTAAATGTATCATCAATTTTCAGTAGTGAACAAACTTATACAGGGTGTTCCTAAATTGGAGGTATAAAGGAAGAGGAGAGATTCCTTGAGTAATTTCAAGTAAAAATCCCATAAACATTATTATACTAACGGAATTTTCACGAGGATATTGAAAAGCCTCAATTTCAAAACGACTCATTTCAAGAGATGACGTACCACATAATCAGGAAACGAAATCAACAAAAATCACAGCAAGAGGATTAATTGAGATTCACTGACCGTATCACATTGGCAATTCAATCATATCTTCAGAACCATCGTCAGTACCAAAACACTAGAAAACAACTGTAACGTAAATGGTTTCTAATGTACGCTTGACCGAATTCTTCTAGTTTCAGTCTGCAGAATCTTGCAGGCAACTGATTGTTTTTGTTTAATTGCTTACTGATTAGTATGATTATGCACTGTTAAGAACTGCTGCACTTTCCATTGTTATGCAATGCAATGTTTCAATAACACCTCTTGAATGATTGAAGAGATATTCATATCGAAAAATTCAAATTGCAGTGACAAATCGATTTGCAAATGTGAACTCATGAATAAACAGGAAATGTTTTTATCAGAGCGAAACAGTTAGGTGTTGAGTAAGAGGTCAACCAATTCTTCTGAATTGAAGAGACAGATATCATACAGTCATTGTTAAAAAGTAGGAAAAATCTTTTTTTCATCAGAATCTAAATTCTGAATTGGGGTGAATAAAATTTGAAAAACATAAACGAATTTTCATGTACAACCGTTTTCCAAAGCTAAATATCAAATTATGTAGCATTGTTTTATGACAACTATGGGTTAAAAAAACATCAAAAAAAAATAGGGAAGGAATAAAGATAGTTGTAAGATATTGATAGAAAACTAGTGAATCTATGAGTAAAATGAGCTGAATTTTTATAAACTGTTACCCAAAAGAAATGGAAAAGTAAAAAAAAATCAACAGTTCAGAGGGAATATTTTGACAGGAGGTAAAATTTATAAAAGACTAAACCCAGAAAAGAATTATCAAGATGCCATGAAACTAATGAATTGAGAATGAACATATGAATTAAATTTTCACCCTATTTGATGAAATAAATGAAAAATTGAATCATTAATCTAGAAAAAGACATGCAAACAAAGAAAAAATATATCCCAACAATTCAGTTCGAAATTTCTTTTTTTAACCATTTTCTTCGTAGAGTTTTGTATGAATTAGGTTTGAGAAAATCCTACCTGAAGTTCGGCCCTATCGACTTCCCACTGTGATCTTTCCAATTCGAACCTAGCCCATTCGTGCTGAATAAAATGTAGTATCCCGGGTATGGAATATTGTGCTTTAACGGATTGTTCATCATTTTCTTTATTGTTGCTTGCTGCACTAACTTGCTTCACAACTTGTCCAACGCCGTTCTGATGATTGAGCGAATTATCTTCCATTGTCGAATGTTTAATCTAAACTCAAACTAGAATATTTCAATTGTCCACCATTGCTCTTCAATACGCCATTTTATTTTCTAATTTTCGTTACAGAAATTAATACGATTATGTTGATTTTCGTAAGATACAAACTAACACACGTCGAGGGGATCGATTTTAAATAGATTAATCGAGAGAAGATAGGAAATTGTTAATTCGCTTATCGAAAACATATAACTTTCTTGCTACTTGGAAAATTTCCCTTTTCTTCCTAGAACACCTCACAAACTCTGATATATGACTATCTCTGTTTCTCCCAAGCAATACAACCGATGGGAGATTTTCTATCCTTTTTGCTCCTATGTTGATTGACCCTTTCTGTCAAAATTCCCAAATTTTGCAGAGATGAGATTATAGAATAAAATAAAAGAGATACACTGTTCCATAGATTTTAATTAACCCCAAAGAAAATACAAATTTCCACTCTTCAATGGATAGTTGTAGTTGTAAAGTTGTATCGTTGCATCTTTGTTGTATTCAACATATGAAAGTTTTTTTTTTTTTATGGATTGAACGAAATTTCATCATGACTTCGCACGATAGGAACAGACCTATTAGTTCAATTGTCCGCGTCATAGAAACCGTGTAGTAGAACATTTTTATGCATTATTCATTATCATATAATCATAGAGAATTTTCCGATCATTTATTTATCTATCTCCTCTTTTGACATTTCAGTGCATTTAATCGAATATTTGCATGTTTTGTTCTGAATATAAGGACTAATTTCTCAATTTAATCGATATAATCACTATATTTTGATTGTGCAGAAGATTTATGAAAAATCTTGACGAATGTCTGATAGTATGTGGCATGAAGCTAGACGCCAAGAGCGTAGAATCAGGGGAATGCTTGTAGATTATCGTAGAAGAGCCGAAAGAAGGCGAGACTTTTATGAGAGAATAGTAAGTGTTGATGAAACCACCAAATGATTAAATAGATACTCACTTCAATTTTTTCAGAAAGCGGACCCCACCCAATTTTTGCAAGTACATGGCAGACAATGCAAAATTCATTTGGATCCTTCTGTAGCAGCTGCTGCAGATAGTTCAACTGCTATGTAAATAATCAAATGAAGAGAATCATACTAAATCTGAAAACCAACTTAATTTTTTCTAGGATGCCTTGGCAGGGCGATCCCGATAATTTGATTGATCGTTTCGATGTGAGAGCCCATTTGGATTTTATTCCTGTAATCAAGAAAGATGAGGAGGAAGAGCTCTCCCAAGAAGAAAGGCAGTTGAATTATGAAAGATATAGAATCATTGCTCAAAATTCATTCCTAGCATTACCTGAAGAAAAATTTCTTAAACAGCTTAATATTGAGGAGCAGTTTGGATACACTGAAAATAAAGAGAAACGAAAAGAGAGAGCTGCTGGTGTAGCCATTGGATTCAATTACGAAGATGGCAGTGGTATGCGTTTTACATTTCAAATCAGCTCTGTCAATTTATTTATAACTTCTTTTTAGGCACAAGTCAACCACAACAAGTTCCTGATCCAAATGAGGCTGATTCAGAACATTCGGACAGTGACTTGGACGTTGACCTATCTATCAATGTATCTAAAATGGATCCTGCTGAGGCGCATGAAATGAATCGGCATGGAAGAAATTATGGGATGAGTTCAAATGATTTTTATTCTTTCCTCATAAAAGATTTGGATGAGGCTGAAAGTTATCGGTTGGCCAAAGAAGAAGAACATGAGAAAGCCCTTTATGCAGGAAGAAAATCGAGGAGAGAGAGAAGGTATAGTAAAGTATACAGAGTGATTTCAAAGTTAAAGGATTCAATTTTAGCTTCAAAATATAAGTTAATTCTTGCATTTTCAACTAGTTATAATAATAAACATTTTATAATGATTAGAACTGTTGTTACTCTCATTGTGTATAAAGTATTTCTAATCTCACAATTGCAATTTTGTTTTATACAGAGCACATAGAGAGAAACGTTTGGCAAACCGAGTCATAAGTCCTCCTAGTTACGCTGCAAGAAAATCCCCTGATTATACAGCTTTTAGGCAGAGTAAATCACCCTCAAAGTCACCTTCTCCAGATAATGCCGGAAAAATAACATACATTACGTCCTTCGGAGGTAAGTACATGTAGGAAGACTAAATAAATATGGATCAAATAAACTTATACTTATTCGATGATATAAATCTGTGGTTTCGTCAATTTTTTCTTCATTAAGTTTGAATATTCCATTTAGATGAAGAAGAAACTCCTGCCAAACCAACTTATGCCGATAAAGTAAAAATGGGTAGATCCAAAAAAAAGGATAATAGCTGCGATAGGTTTGTTTATATGGTAAAATCAAATGAGTCTTCCAAGAGAAAAAGGTCACATAGTAGAGGTTCAAGAAGTAATTCTAGACAAAGACGTTCAAAATCCAGAGAAAGGTGAGCTAAACTCGATTGAAAATAAATTAATCCCATTGATTATACTGATTTTCTAGATACAGGAAGCGTTCCAGGTCTCGTTCAAGATCGAAAACCAGGTCATCTTCAATCAGCAGGAGTTCATCGTCGCGAAGGAAAGTTTATAGAGGAAGGAAATCCAGAAGTTCTTCAAGTTCAAGATCTAGTTCTAGAAGCCCCAAAAAACAAAGAGTATCTTCCAGTAGTTCATCAAGCTCTAGTGATAGAGAACCAAAGAAAAGTAGATCGAAATCCAAAAGTCCTTCTGTAAAGAACGAATCTCCTCCTAAACAAATTCCTAGATACTACGGCAGGAGAAAAAGCGATCTGAGCTCTTCTGAATTGAGTGACTCTGATCAAAATGAGAAAGATGAAAAGGAAATGTATGTGTTGGCAAAATTAAAGGTTGCATAATGAGTGGTTGAAAAACGACTTACTTAACTGGCTAAATCTACTAAGGATTCTGAGAAATAATAGACGACTTCGGGCCAAGTTGCCAACCCACAATTTACTTAGCAAGTTTAATTTCACTGGGGAACGGGAATTTCAGGGCAAATACGACATGATAAGGTTCGCATTATTTATAAATAACCGTAAAACATGCCTCAGCTCTTCAAACCAGATAATTCCTTCCAAATATAGGTTTTTGTTAAGATCGTCCCCGATTGGCTGAAATTTAAGTTGGGATTCCTGATTTCATGCAAACAGTGTCAATTTTCATAGGATACGTTCCGAAAATCAACTCTGTTGTTTCGGTTGCCGATTTTCCGCTCCGTAAATATGAAATATTCGGATGGTTCCTGGAACAAGCGCGTGAAAAAGGTTATTTACGGAATCTGGTTGATGAAAATGCGGTCGATTTACTGTCACCAGAACGATTTTCTATGGTAAATACCTAGAACCGTCCCGAACAGATCTGAACTCGGAACCAAAACAAACCTAAAGTAAACATAGATTGTTCTATGCTATGGATATTTACCATAGAAAATCGTTCTGGTGACAGTAAATCGACCGCATTTTCATCAACCAGATTCCGTAAATAACCTTTTTCACGCGCTTGTTCCAGGAACCATCCGAATATTTCATATTTACGGAGCGGAAAATCGGCAACCGAAACAACAGAGTTGATTTTCGGAACGTATCATATGAAAATTGACACTGTTTGCATGAAATCAGGAATCCCAACTTAAATTTCAGCCAATCGGGGACGATCTTAACAAAAACCTATATTTGGAAGGAATTATCTGGTTTGAAGAGCCGAGGCATGTTTTACGGTTATTTATAAATAATGCGAACCTTATCATGTCGCATTTGTCCTGAAATTCCCGTTCCCCAGTGAAAGTAAACTTGCTAAGTAAATTGTGGGTTGGCAACTTGGGCCGAAGTCGTCTATTGGGTGAAATTGCCATGAATTCACAAAAAGTTGAACGAATCATAAAATGGTTTAAGGTTTCTTAACATAAAGAATTTTTTACTTCGGAAATGGATTTCTTTAGTCTTTTTTCAACTACTAGGAAAACAATTTGTTCGATCATTAAATCATAATCGTTTGCAGGACTAACACAATAAAGGCAGGATATGGTAATACAGGCTCTTCAATCAAAGTCAGTAAGAATCATAATAGAAACGAAGTATATTTATACTACTTGAAACTTTTTTAGACAAATTTGTATAGGATTAATAATTTTTCTATTGTGTTGACAATGTTTTCAGAAATCCACAGGTACAGCACCTACTTCCTTGGCAGTTTCATTCATGGAGCGACTTAAGAGAAAACGGCAAGCTCTTCTCAACAAGCAATGTATGTTTTTTATGTTAGTTTTAATTTTATAATATTGATATAATAATTTTACGAAAGCGTAGAGGGGCCATGGTAGAATTTTATTGAGGAATTCATACATTTATGTATGAATTCATACTAAAAAGTATGAATTCATACAAAAATTTATGAATTCATACAAAATTGTATGAATAAAAATACAGATCAGATAGAATTGATAAATTGAAATCCAGTAATTTGTCAAAAAAAATTTCAAAAAGCACTGCCGTGAAGGCAGCAGCTTTTGCGTGCATGTTCAAATTCGTTGCTGAAGCGGTCATCTACATTGAACATGCGCGCAAAAGCTACTGCCTTCACGGCAGTGCTTTTTGAAATTTTTTTATTAAGGTCCACACCTGCTTTACAAATATTGAGTGTCTCAGTTTAATCCTAATCGGAAGTTATCGTGTTTAGGATCAGTATAATGAACAATAAACTCAGGTCTCTGAAAGATTCATGCAGTTCTGGTTTGGCATCGAATTCATTTATAGATATTGCATTAATTCGGAATTAGTTCATTCTAGGTCCGCTACACACATCACTTTTTGAATCGCTATGGAGTTTTCAGAAACAATTATAATAACACAACCTTTGCCGTGCGTTAATTTATTCAATTTGCGCTCTGAAACTTCTGTTGGATTGAACAACTTCCATTAGTGAAATAATCAAGAAAAAACGTCAAATATATCCGAAGAGAATATCAATAATATGTCACTCTCGGTGGACTGCGGAATTCATACTTTTTAGTATGAATTCATACATTTTCCAATGAATTCATACTTTTTTCTATGAGTTCATATTTTTTTCTATGAATTCATACTTTTTTCTATGAATTCATAGATTTTTGTATGAATTCATACATTTTTGTATGAATTCATACTTTTTAGTATGAATTCATACATAAATGTATGAATTCCTCAATAAAATTCTACCATGGCCCCTCTACGCTTTCGTATAATTTACTGTGCATGTGAGGCTTTATGAAATAAACTCTTCCAGTTAAGGCAGATAAAATAGCTGAAATGACAAAGGCTGAAAGGGAAAAACAGGAGCAACAAACAAGAGAGGATGAATTAAGAGAAATGGGTATAAAGCTGAGGAAAAGGTAGTATGAAAGTCTGATGTACTTGAATCAAAGAGTCTCACCAATGTCGATTTTGAATCTTTGGTATCTTGAAATGCTTCATGTTCATGTGTGCAAAAAAAAATTGGTGAATATTGCGATTTAAAAGGTGAAATTATAGAGAAATCTTTATTTCTAAAAATGTAGAAAATACACTTCGTGGTCTTAAATGTCTGATCTCACTCTTGGCAAAACCAGTCTTGTAGAGAGTCAACTCTCCTAGTGTATTGTTTTTGTTCGACTGTAAACATATCAAAAGTTTTGGTTCTCCACTTTAAAACATTGCTTGTTTATACCACATACGATTCATCTATGATTTTTATTGATCTGAGACTATTTACAGGTCGAAAATTGTCTGCTCAGATAAATTTTGAGTATTTTTCCTGAAATTAGAAATATTCGATTACCACAAAACTAGTTATCCATTAATTTGAAATTTCCTATTAGTTATGATTCTGAACACACTCTACATCGTTATCTGAAGATTCAGAAGATTTTTATATGACTAAGGGCCGTATTTATAGTTGTTCCTTGAGGCTTCCTTACTGAAGGCCGCCTTGAATTTGCTTTTCTATGTTTCTATGCAAACAAACTTGTATTTGTTTGCATAGAAAAGCAAATTCAAGGCGGCCTTCAGTAAGGAAGCCTCAAGGAACAACTATAAATACGGCCCTATATCAGAGTATGATTGATGGCATGGTGAAAAAAAATATCATGGCCATCTTCGAATATTTGTTGGGCCATAACCTGTTAACAAAGACTAGAATTTTTATCTTATACTCGAGTTTGAGAAGTCAAATTCACTAAACATGATATCATTACTAAACTCCATTTTTATAAAGTCATGAAAGTTTAACACATTTTACTCTGTGTAATCGAAAAATGTTTGATTATAGTAATTTTCTGTCAGATAACTATAATCAATTTCAAGCGATGGAGCTGCGGTTATAGTTACTTTTATCCAAACTGACAGATTATCCCTTGCCTATATGTCAGTTTGGATAACCGAAACTATGACCGGAGCATTTGGTCCATCGCTTGAAATCGATATATGTGGCTTTGTCCAGTTGGATATTTGAATTTTTCAAATAACCGCTTGATATGGTTTTGAACACACTTGTCATCGTTTTTTGAACTATATCAAAGTATGATTTTTGGCCTGGTATAAAAATATGATAACCTTTTCTTGATTATTTGTGGGCCCATAACCTGTAAACAAAATAGCCTAGACTTTCTATCTCGATTATTCACGCTTGAGAAGGTTAATCGACTAAATATGACATTATTATTACTTATGAAACCTTTGGGGAAATCTTTCAATCAGTTGTGTTGTGGTTAGGAGGTTAGGCTTGGCCACAACGACACTTGAGGTTGAGTTTCGACCAAGTATATTCTCATCAGAAAATTCTGCTGCAATCCGCATTCATATACACCACATCATTGGTAATATACAGTATGTCAATTTGGAAAGGTACCACCCCCATGCAAAATCAGAAAAAATGCAAAAAGAGGTGAAGTTTGGTTCGTGGGGGGACATTTTATATGGTTGGTTTCAATCAATTTATATCATTGTATCATTACGCTTACAGGCTTGAGTAATGACAGATGTCCTTTTTAAAAATGCCCTTGACCTTTTTTGATAGTACTTATTCAATTTATCATTCTGAAGAGGGGAAGAAAATAACTGAAGAAGACAATAAAAAATTCAGTAATATTGTGGAAAAAATGTAATAATTTAAAAATAGGGACAGGGGGGATGATAGAAGTAGATGGGTTCGAAAGGAAAGAGATAGGAGAAACAACAGAGATGAAAAAGACGATAGAAATTTGTAGGGATGATAGGGATAAGAGGAATATGAGAGTTAGAGATTTTTCCAGCAGAGAAAAACATGACGAAATAGTGATAGTTACAACAATTTGAATTCGAAGCCGATATAGTCTCTAGTTGATTATTAGTAATAACATTCTAATGAATACTCCCATACTTTTTGCGCGCATGTTCTAGGGAAACAGCGTGCTATCGTTTTGTCCAAATGTCTGTAATTTTGGATGATTGAGCCGAAAATGGTCTCAATCGACTAAGTTGGACTCACTGATGACGAATCCGGTGTCAAAATCGATTCTGTCCGGCCGGCCGGCCGTAGACACGATAACTGTCGACAGAAGCAAGCTAGCAACTTGAACCTTTCAGGATAGGTTGCGCATCAGAATGCCGCGGTTAAGTTCGTTAATGGGCCAAATCGGTCGAATAGTTTCGGAGTTATAGGCAGTTGAAGTTTTGAAGTTATTTATTTTTTATTTCAGAAACTACTTGGTAGATTAGATTCAAACTTGGCAGTTGGGTGGAGTATAACGACGCGCAACTTTGAGCCAAATTTCGTCAGGATCAGATTTTCAGTGAATTTAAAAAAAAATTTTTTTCGAAATTTTTTTTTCCGGAAACCATTTATCATATTCGAAAAAAAAGTCCACTCACACTTTGAACTTCATATTTCACAGCAGTGTACCAAATTTCAGTTCGATACGATCATAAGTTTCGGAGATATCCGGAAAAAATGTGTCAAATTTCGGGGTTTTCTTCTCGATATCGTTGATTTTTTCGGTATAACTCGAGAAATACTGATTCAGTCCTGATGAAATTTCACAGCTAGTTTTGAGATGCTGAAAGACAACTTCATGCGAAATTTCGTGATAATCGTGTCATCAGAACAATTTGAAATTCTTATCATATCATCCTCATCAAATTCTGTATGAAACTTCGAACTGTTATTCTTCGATGAAGTACTGGATTTCAATTCGATCTGATCTGTATTTTTGGAAATATTGAAAAAATAAAATTTTGATTGGGTATATGTAGAGAAGGTTTGGGGCTTAATTACGAAGGTCGAATTCGTGAATGGGTAAAATCCGCCCAATGATTCCGTAGATATACCCATTCAAAATTTTATTTTTCCAATATTTCCAAAAATACAGATTTGATCGAATTGAAATCCAGTAATTTATCAGTAAATATTTCAAAAAGTACTGCCGTGAAGGCAGCAGCTTTTGCGTGCATGTTCAAATTCGTTGCTGAAGCGGTCATCTACATTGAACATGCGCGCAAAAGTTGCTGCCTTCACGGCAGTGCTTTTTGAATTTTTTTTTTATTTATAACGAAATATCTGTGTACGATTCAGTTTAATCGATGATTTTGTTCAGTTCTGGCATCTGGAAGTTCATTTTTTTCACACGTTAGATTCACTGGTATTCTAGGAAAGGCTGTTATTGGACCTATTAGTAAGAATGTTTCATCATTTTCTTGCTATCGTATCTATTCCTCTCTTTTTCAATTGTTTTAGTATTAACATAAAAAGTCAAGTTATGGCATTTTTGAAAAGGCAATCGAAATACCTCTAAAAGGAACTGTCACCCAACCACCCATTCATGTAAGATTTTAAGGGGTTGCTGCCATCAGGCTTAGAGGGTTAATGCAATATGATTGCATGGAGGCGGAGATATTAAGGTTGCTATCTTTCAACTTGACCTACTGTTTATAGGAAGATGTTTCTAATATAAAGGGTTTTTCAACAAGAACTTTGTTTTTCAATGTGGTAACACCGGCACCACATGACAGTTTTGACATTTAGTTTTTTGACGTATTCGCAGTATATGCTTTGGCAATTGTTACAATGAATTCAGTTTCGCTCGAAAATCGCATTAAAATAATTCAAATCCACTATGAAAATGGTCGTTCTGTTAAAGTTACATTTCGTAAAAGCACATTTTCATTTGTCAGGGTACGTCAACAAGCAAAATTGCCGCATTTGGGCTTCTGAAAATCCTAAAGCAATTATTGAGAAGCCTTTGCATGCTCAACGTGTCACTGTGTGGTGTGCTATGTGGTCTGGAGGTGTGATTGGGCCGTTTTTTTTCGAAGATGAGGCTGGAAATGCGGTAACAGTCAATGGATCACGCTATCGCGAGATGTTAACAACTGAATTTTGGCCTATTATTGATGACATGGATGTCACTGAAATGTGGTTTCAACAAGACGGTGCCACATGTCACACAGCCAATGAAACGATCAATTAATTGCAAACCAAATTTCCCGATCGCATAATTTCGCGAAATTCAGCTGTTAAGTGGCCGGCCAGATCGTGTGATTTAACACCACTGGATTATTTTTTGTGGGGCTATGTTAAAGACAGAGTTTATACGGAGCCAATCGAATCGATTGCAGCCTTAAAACTCAAAATCCGTGATGTCATTAACGAAATAGACCCTCCATCTTGCCAAAAAGTGATTAAAAATTTTGATGAAAGAATCAACGTCTGTCAGCGTGGTCGTGGTGGACATTAGTCAGATATCATTTTTCATTCATAATTGCCGAACTTTTCTCTTTGTAATACAATAAAAATTTTATTCATTTTCCACTAAATTCTTTGTTTTATTTTGTTTTAAAAAACAAAGTTCTTGTTGAAAAACCCTTTAGTTACCAAGAATTCTATGTTTGAGAAGTGATTTAGGTAAGAGAATACATCCCAAGGTGTTAATATAATTCTTATTCTGATTTTAGACAAAGAGAAAAGCGACATGCCTATGATAGTGACAGTTCAGGGTCTACTCATTCAAGTACAGTTCGTAGTAGAAGTCCCAAAAAGGAGACGGAAGACAATAAGAGTCGTAGTCCAAGTCCCCTACCTAAAAAAGAAGAATCAGACAATAAGAAGCGTCCAAGTAGAGCTGATGATTCTAAGGAAACATACTCTAGGCGAAAGTCTCCAGTGAAATATGAGGAAAAAAGAATTGTTTATCATGAGGAAAAGGACAGATATGATAGAGGTAGAAGGGTAGATAGGGATAAAAGGGATGAAAGAGATAGAAGATATAATAATAGGGACAGGAGGGATGATAGAAGTAGATGGGACGAAAAGGAAAGAGATAGGAGGAATGACAGAGATAAAAGAGACGATAGAAATCGTAGAGATGATAGGGACAGGAGAAATTGGAGAACTAGAGATTTTTCAAGAAGAGAAAGACATGACGAAAACAGTGATAGTGACAACAATTCAAATTCAAAGCCAATTAAGTCCCTAGTTGATTATTAGCAATAACATTTTAATCAATACTCTTCCATATTTTTTTTGTATTTATAACGAAAGTTCTGTGTACGATTCAGTTTAATTGATGGTTATGTTCAGTTTAAAACTGAAGAAAACGGTGTAGAATATTTGACGTGAAAATAGGAATATGAACGTGTACTTGGAATTAATTCATCGAATTATGCTAGATTTTTCAAATTGTCTGTATGAGGAATTCAGAATCGTTTATGCCAAAATTTAAGGGGGGTAATACAATAGGGAATTTAGATTTGTTTTATACATCAGAATTTTTAGTTCGAAATATTTTTTGGAATCTTTGTTGGCTCAACTTTTCACTTGTTAATAATTGATTTTTCGGCAGGATTTATGTTGTATAGGTATCAAATTCTGAAAATAAATAGTTCATTGACCATTTTTGTTTTATTTTTCCGCTAGAAATATTTGATTTAAGTATGCATCAGTCAAATGATAAGTTGGGCGCAAACATGAAAGTAAAGCAGTTCAGTATACTTGAAGACTGAGAATTTGCTCTTTGACTTTGGTCAATGAGAACAGTTTAAATAATATGATTCCCACGAAATTTCGTACGTATGAACCTTAAGGCAGTCATGTCACCACAACGGCCAGATTGTAATAACTCGACGAGTGGATATGTTTTTTCAGAAATTTTGAGAAAATATAAAATTCAATAATTCTTACTCTGTGCCCTCAACCAGCAGTTCCTCTCAGATGCAGTTTTGTTTTCCTGCAAATACCATATATTTTAACTCGAGTCAAAGTTATCAAGACTTCAGAAAGAGCAATTTGTACCACTGAGAAATTGGCAAATTTTTCTCTCGGAGGGGCGAATTACATTGAATTTCTGAAATATTTCGCTTAATACGTGCTTGTTCGAGAGAAAAAAACCTAGAAAAGCACTGCCGTGAAGGCAGCAGCTTTTGCGCGCAGGTTCAATGGAGATGATCGCTTTGGTAAGGAATTCGAGCGCAAAAACGGCTGCCTTCACGGCCGTGCTATTCTAGGTTTTTTTCGATAAAGTACTGGATTTCAATTCGATCTAATCTGTATTTTTGGGAATTTTGAATGGGTATATCTACGGAATCATATAGGTGGATTTTACCCATTCATGAATTCGGCCTTCGTAATTAAGGTCCAAACCTTTTCTACAAATATCGAGTTTCTAAGTTGTTTCTTCCGGAAGTTATTGTAGATATTTGTAGAGAAGGTTTGGACCTTAATCACGAAGGCCGAATTCGTGAATGGGTAATATCCACCCAATGATTCCGTAGATATATACCCATTAAAAATTTCATTTTCCCAATATTTCCAAAAATACAGACCAGATCGAATTGAAATCGAAAAATGACAGTTCGGATTAAGGTTCATACAAAATTTAATGTGAATAATATGATTAGAACATCACAGAATATCGAATATTTGAACAAAAAAAAATTTGAAATATTTTTTAAAATTGTTTTAATGATACGATCATCACAAAATTTTGCACAACGTTGTCTTTCATTATCTTCAAACTAGCTGCGATATCATGATTGAATCAGTATTTCTTGAGTTATAACGAAAAAACAACGATATCGAGAAGAAACCCACGAAATTTGACATATTTTTTATATGATCGTATCGAACTGAAATTTGGTACAATGCTGTGAAATATGAAGCTCAAAGTCTTAGCGGAACTTTTTTCGAATACGATATACGGTTTCTAAATTTACTGTCAGTATGTTTCCGAAAAAATTCCGCTTAAATTGGGCGTTGTTGTACTCCACCTATATGCCAAGTTTCATTCCAATCGCTGCTGTAGTTTCTGAAATAAAAAATAAATAGCTTAAAAATTTCAAATGGCTATAAACACTCCGAAACTGTTCGACCGATTTGGCCCATTAACGAACTTAACCGCGGTAGTCCAATGCGCGACCTATCCTGAAAATTCCAAGTCGCTTGCTCATACTCCGTTCAACAGTTATCATGTCAACGGCCGGTCGGTCGGACAGAATCGATTTTAACACCGGATTCGTCATCAGTGAGTCCAACCTAGTAGTTTGAGGCCATTTTCGGCTCAAAATTAGAAAATTACAGACATTTGGACAAAACGATAGCACTTCCCTAGAACATGCGCGCAATCATAAGACCCTATTGTCAAATACCTGTTTATGTTTTTGACTCGAAGAAATGATCTCATTCGTGCATCACAAAATCCATTAACGAAATATGATAGAGTCAATGTGAACTAATTTATATTTTTTATGTTTGCCGCTTATCCTATAATTATATAGGAACTCTCGTTGTGAATTTCTTATTCCGCCAACGTCTAGGAATTTATTCCAAATTCAGCACTCTCTTCTATCCCTGCGTTCCCTGCCAAATATACTGGTTCCAAATTTACTTTACTTTCATTTGGCATTGGAAAAAATGAAAACTTAACTTAATAACATTGTGTTGAGTCACACAACAATAGTCATTTCGGGAGGATGCCATTTCGAATTAATGCAATCGGAAAGAAACGATTCGATCGATGAACATTACAAACACTTTCGGCATAAAAAAATTTCAACTCAGAGAACAACACAAAAGCTAGAAGATGAACTCTGAAAGTATGCAAAACACGTTAAAATAACGGGCACGTCCGAAAATTACTAGCTTGGAAGGGTTCGAATTTCTATCGCTAGAGGGCGTATCGCTTCCCAGTAAATGCGAACAGAGAAAGACGTCGTGTCGGGTGTCTGCATTTCCTTCCAAACTTTGTCACGCCAGTAAAGCAGGTAGAAGGATCAGGAAGAATGTAATTTCGCCAGGACGAGTCCCTCAGGACATGTGGTCTTCCCCTTTTCCAAACAGTCCAGCCTCGTCCACATCTGCTCAGAATGCGAATGGCGGACCCCGAGGAACGCAGTATTTTGATTAAAAGTACGAGGGGAACAACATACCAGAGGATATTTTCGCATATTCCTAGTCATGGCCGTCTTTTTATATTTGAATGTACTGGAAATTTTCCTTCAAGCGAAATCGATTCGTTCCAGAATGAATTTCACCATTTTTATACGGTCTTTGGCCCAAGTATGAGAGCCACTTGTTCCTAGACACGAAAGCGCTATCATTTTGTCGAAATAAAGGGGAATTTTCCTGGTTTTTAGCCGAATGAAGTTTAAAACTATAATACAGGACTAATTGATATAAAGAATTTATCACCACCTTCGACTTCCACCCATGATGTAAAAAACATGATGTGCTCATCTGAAAAATGAGTGACGTCAGCAAGATTAAAATTAAAAGAGTTGTATATTCTGTGCTTTGAATTTGCATGTTAATTCAAAGCATAGAATATACAACCCTTTGTATTTTAATCTTGCTGACGTCACTCATTTTTCAGATGAGCACTCCATGTTTTTTACATCATACTTCCTCCTAATTATACTATGCCAATGTGCTTATACAGTTTTTTCTGAATGACAGGTACAAAAGAAGAAGACTCCTCGTGTAAATTTAAGGAAAAAAGTACAATTAACATATTGGATCGAGAAATTTCGAGATTTCTCGATCTCGGAAAAATCTCGAAGTCTTTTCTCGATCTTGTCTAGAAATAAAAAGTTAACCTTGTCTCGAAAGCGAGACGAGACGAGAAATCTCGAATTTCGAAAGTCTCATGAAATCCTGTATGTTTGGTTTTCGAGATACAGCAGAGCGTTTGAATTTTCTTCAAGATTTGTTCTCTCCTAACACATCTCGAAAACGAACATTTTTCCTCCAAATTAGTCAAGGAATCTTCAATTTTGGTTTGTAACTCCTATTTAGGAGCACCCTGATGAATATTCATTTACGCATTCACTCCATTTATTTTTATGAAGTCAGTCGGTAGACCATGGAAGTTCAAAACATTGCACTTTTCATAATAAAAAAATGTAAGTTTCGCTTCATTTTCCTGTCAGATAACTATATCTCATGGCCAACCGGGATAGTTTATAAAAGTGAATGGAGTATAGGGACAGTTTTGAATATAACGGATATATAGATACTAAGATACTCCATTCACTTTCATAAACTATGCCGGTTGGCCATGACATTTTGATACATTTCACCGTCTATATTTTGAAAATGTTAGGTTATAGTCATTTTCCTGTCAGATAACTACACAACGTTGTGAATTGTGAAATGTGAATTTATTTTGAGAAAATAATGAATTTGAGAAAATATGAGAATTCAATAATTCCAAAGACCTGGCGAATGTTGAAGAAACTTTTTTCTCTGTTAACACTGGAAATATTTCAAGTTTATAAACATGGTTGGAAGATTCAGTTATGCTATTTTTTTGTACGAAAATCAGGAATCGAGTGTTAAAATTTTACTGAAAAATAATGGATAAAGTACTCTGTTACTTTGTGATAGTTCATTCGAAAAAAAATGAAAGAACAGACAAACTATGAAATTCCCTACTTTTCGGAATTCTCGAGAAATAAGTCTACAGAAGACATTTAAATACGTTATTGCACAATTTGAAATACTCCAGTATGAAAATGTAGTAGTACTGCAAAACCTGTGTCACCTTAAAAGAACTAACTCAATTTACAATAAAATTCTTGGGAATCTATGTGAACGATACTATGGGTTTCCAATCACATACGTCAGAAATGTTGGATAGCTTGTGATAAATTATTGATTCCAAATTATTAGGGATACTATCAGAAAAAGCAGATTTCAATTCAACATAGCACTTCCTGATACTTTTGTCTCTGCTTCTTCAAAACTACCTTCGACATTTTTAGTTTCCATGCGTGATGATTATGTTGAGATTAAGAGTAGAAATTGGCATTGGTATTTGGCAATGTCGTTGAGAATTATTTTGACATTGCCGATTTTCAATGAGTGCCAACCTGCGTCAGTTTTAAGTAAAAAACTTATAGACCTAAATCATGGCCAGTCGGGATAGTTTATAAAAGCGAATGGAGTATACACATAGATTCAAACAAACCAACAAACATGAATTAAATGATAATATGGTCGAAAATGTTCTACATGCACATTTTCTTCTTTCCCTGATAGATCCAGTGATTCAACAGCGATCGAATTCAAACCACCCGGTGTACATGGTGGGCAAAATTCGTTCTCTACTGAAGGGATCTCGAGAACTATAGCAGCTAGAAGAAAACTGATAACACATTCTCGAGCTCTTTTTTCCTGACTAATCTGAATCTGAAAACAGATCCAGCTTATCTTCCATAACTTGAGTTATGAGCGAAAATTGAGAAATTGTCATTTTCAATAATGCTGAATAACTCGCTTGTTTGAACTCGTATTCGAAATCTGTTGATACATTCTACAGGCACTTTTTTAGGAGTAATTTAAATATAATATGACTGAATTTTTTTAAAAAGCCATTTTCGAGAAATGAGAAAGATTTTGGATTTTTCAAATGTAAACTATAGTCGAAAGATCTCTTATCTTGCTACAAAATTTTTGCTGGTTTAAAAAATGTCGCTATTTACATGAGAAAATTGTCAATACTTTTTTCCTGCTTTTCATTTTACTGTTGAATTATGAGTAGGCTGACGTTGCCATAGCGACGATTGAATATGTATTATCTTTGTGTGAACTTGCGCCTCTATGATTGGAATCAGTGATTGCTGAATAAATATTTCTATGGTTAATTTGTCATAGTTCCTAAGATTAGCAATAGAAAATCTGTTTATTATCCCTTATGACCCGAAATATTGCTAATCTTAAGAACTATGACAAATTAACCGTAGATATATTTATTCGGCAATAGCTGATTCCAATCATAGAGGCGCAAGTTCACACAAAGTTAATGTATATTGAATTGTCGCTATGGTAACGTCAGTCTACGCATAATTCAACAGTGAATAGAAAAGCAGGAAAAAGTAATGAATATTTTCTCATGTAATATTCATGTGAATAGAGACATATGATACATCAGCAAAAATTTTGTAGCAAGATGAGAGATCTTTTGACTATAGTTTACATTTAAAAAATCCAAAATCCTTCTCATTTCTCGAAAATGGCTGGATTGAAAAATTCAGTCATATTATATTTGAATTACTCCTATAAAAGTGCCTGTAGAATGTATCAACAGATTTCCAATACGAGTTCACACAAGCGAGTTATTCAGCATTATTGAAAATGACAATTTCCCAATTTTCGCTAATAACTCAAGTTCTATGCGCGATAAGCTGGATCTGTTTTCAGATTCGGATTAGTCAGGAAAAAAGAGCTCGAGAATGTGTTATCAGTTTTCTTTTAGCTGCTATAGTTCTCGAGATCCCTTCAGTGGACAACGAATTTTGCCCACCCTGTACATCAAATTCATCCCGAATAAGCCGACAGGCAATTCAATATCGCTTTCCGCCTTGACCAGAACCGTGAACCCGACATTTTCCGATGAAAATACTTCCGTTTGAAGGGCATCGCGTGCGATATAAACGTGTCACATTCCGGTGAGGCGCAGAAAGGAAGGTGTGTGTTTGCGAATAGGGCTGTCAGGAAGGCCGAACGGCTCCCTTGGGGGTCTCGAGGTCCTGCTACAAGCAGCCGACCCCCGCCACGACTCGGTATATCCCAAACCCTCCATACTTTCTTAGGGCACTTTTCCACCTGCTACCCAACATTTATATAAATAATTCGGAAACTTCGTCACTTTGTCTTTTTAACGACCGTCATTATGGATTATATTCCTTCATTTAAGGGTGCAAGGGGTTCGGATTGTTTCACTTGAAATATTTCCTTTTGGTAGCGTCTGATCTATTAACTCATGTTTTGGTCTTGTTCACAAGTGGAATTAGAAGTGTTATTAACATCCAGAAAGAATGACTCCGTGAACGTAATATATTGGCAATGTTGTTGTAGTCTTACATGAAGAACGAAATGAGAGGTAACAATCTCGAAAAATTGTGTAAGCATTGAAGAAAAAACCTTAAAAAGCACTGACGTGAAGTCAGCAGCTTTTACGCGCTTTTTCAATTACACGAATTCTGCAGCCATAATTAATCCCTTTACGCTGATCGTAAACACAATAAGTACCGAGAGAATATGCTTAGAGACTTAATAATTGTGAAGAAGGTTTGGAGTTTGATTACGAACGCCAAATACTTTAAATCCATCCTGTGATCCCGCAGATATACATACATACTTTTTTCTTTTGCCATTTTTCCAGATTCCGCTCAGGTAAAAAGTTATAAGCATTTAAATATTTCTCAGTGTGCTAATACACTGCTGCACTTTCTTTGCAAGTTCACCACAGATATCTCTTACGGTGAACTCTTTACCAGAATAACCAATCCAATGTTTGAATTTCAAAGAAACACGAACGAAAAACTCATATACTCACTTAATTCTTATGATTTGGTGCTTTTCGCGATATTATCGCAAGGTAAACACTTCACTACACTTGACCATGGAAACAGTGATTTTCCACTTGATATTCTTGGGGTACTCAATTTCATTCCACTATAAAATTAAACACAATTCCATCCTCGCCCACTGTCATATTCAAGACTTCATAATTATTCTTATTTTCATCCAATTTATACATAAATCATATTAAATCAATCAACTAAAGTAAAAACATTAATTGAACTCTAGGGAAAGTCATGTTCATAGAAATGAACACCAATTCAATATGTAAGTATGCTTTCATCATGCACCTATCCTCCATATCTGTGGCCTGATCACGAAATAGCATAGACCTAAAATAAGTACATTAGATGCGAAATAGATAAATATTTCTGTGTATTCTATGGTTCGGATAGGAGTAGGCTTATCTCAATTTACCGCCTTAACTAGCTCAGGGACGGATCCAGAAAAATGAGGTAGTTTCTCGAATTTTAATCAGATTTTATAACATTCAACGTTGAATATCTCCAAATCGATGCGTTTAAGGAGAAATTATAAGGAATAATTAAGTATTTTAAAATAATTGAAGATTCTTATTATGACATAAGATAAACTTTATCTGCATTCTTCATGCTAATTTCGTATAGTGTTATGAATCGGCGAGTCTATAACTCGGAAACTGTTTGAAGTAGGATGAAAGTGATTACCGAAGAATATGTGTCATATTTATAGAAAACTTCACACCAAAATTCATCTCATTCGGAGTTAGCATATCAAAGCTAAAAAGAACTGATTTTTTTGGAAATTTAAACATCCTGTATCTTTTTACTGGAGCCGAATCTGGAAAAATGTTGAATGAAAAAAGTGTTTTATTTGATGAGAGAAATCTACGGTTGAAATTAATGTACAACTTGAAGACTCACCGTTTATAGGTATTTTTTGAGTTATTTCGGAAATAATTAACAATGATAGCGATGATATAAATAAATTTCGAAAGTTATGCGTTGGCATTACTATTAAATTTAATTTTGAAAATCTCCCTTCATTTCGAGAAATTGAGGAAATCATCTCAACATTTGAAATAGCCAAGAAATTTGACATATTCTTTCCAATTTCTCTGCAGATGAATGTTCGCTAAAACTGAAATTTGAAGCCCTTTTATTATATTTTGACTCCAAGGTCTGTGCCAATTTTCATTGCATTGCATTGATGAGTTTTTTTTCGGAAAAATTTTTTTTTCAATCCATAAAGACCATTTTCGGCTCAAAAAATCACAGACACTGGGCAGAACTATAAAGCTTTTGCTCCCTAGAACAAGCGCGAAATGGAAGAAAATAACCTTCTGCTAAATATGTTTCATGAAATAAAATAAATATCGGATCGAGTTGAAAAGTTATTAAATATTGACTTCAAGGTATGTTCCAAATTTCATTCAGTTCTGATTAGTAATATCTCAAATAAAAATGTTTTCGAAAAACATTCGTTTGTAATTTTTTTTTAAGATTACGTCATCTCGAAATTATGAACAGGTTTGTTGGTATTCTTCAACTTGTTACGAAGCACATATCTGATCTCATCAATCATTGAAACAACTCCTCAAAGTTTCAAATTGTTGTAACTCCGAAATCTAAACCGAAAAGTTTATCCCAATAACGAACTCAACCGAGATTTCCAGACTCAGAGCATAAACTAAAAATTTCAAGAGTCTAGGTCTGTTTCTTAGAAAGTTAGAGCACACACGGTCGGCAGAACAGAATTGAATTTGATCACGGAAATGAATATTTCCAGTGCTAACAGAGGACAAAGTTTCTTCAACATTCGCCAGTTCTTTGGAATTATTGAATTCACATAATATTTTCTCAAATTCATTATTTTCCCAAAGTGAATTCACATTTCGAAAAATACGTAATTACTACGGCCTCCTTATAGAGACGACAACGTTCTGTAGTTATCTGACAGGAAAATGTTTATAAAAGTGAATGGAGTATTGTATAGCTTATTACCATCGACTGTCAGGCAATGCCTTAACAGTAGCTGTACTATTTTGGATTCATTATTTGCTTTCTTCACAAACAAAATGATAAAATAAACTTTTTCTATGCTAACTAAAACGTAGATATCGTTATCATAGCCATATGGTAATTAACAAAGAATGGATTTCGCAAAATTCTTCGTCCTGAATTTTACGCATTTAATGACACTATGAATGTTCGTGTTTTTATTAATGTTGCAACAATGTCAAAACTGTAAGTATTTGGTTCATTATTTCGTCTAGGAGACAATCTAGGAAAGCACTGAAGGGAAGGGAGAATCTTTAGCACGCTTGTTCTAACTGTACGTCAGGGTGTTTACCCATTTAAGAATTGTCACCGCCCAACGTAGCTTGCCTTGGTGTTATTCCGAATCCAAAACCCTCAAGACTTTCTCGGGGCACCTTTCTACTTTCTACCCAACATTCAGATGAATGATTCGGAAACTTCGTCATTTTGTCTTTTACTATTACTCATTATTACTACAGCGTCTAATCTAATTACTAATCAACTTATGTTTTGGTTTTGTTCGAATCGATTTCTGTTTTCATACTTTGATTCCGTGTTTTAGATATCTCTTCTATGTCGTCTGGTAGACATATTCCAAATGGTCTTCCAAAAGATAGATTTCCATGTAAAAATAAATTCTCGTGGTCGAAATCTCAAGAAAACCAACTTGGAGGCGCTTTTCTTTGGTTAGGTTTCTAGAGAATTCCATTACATATGCCAAGTTGATATTAGTCCTCATATTTTCTGTGTAAACTTATTCAGGCGAGAAAGACAAATATCACTGTCTGCCATCGGAGTATAAAAGAGCTTTACAATTTTTCAGACAGGTTGCCAGCTTGCAGGTATAGATACAAAAGAGAATTGGTCCAAGTATTGAGCCTTGGGGTAACCCAATCCTATTAGTTTGAGTAGCCGATGATCGCATCGGAGTCTGAACAAATTGAGTCCTATATTCTTCAAATCAAATTAAAGATTGGGTGATTGATTCGGTCTTTACTTAGTGAAAACTCATTTTGAACAAAAAATAATGGGACAATTAACATGAAAGAAGTTTAACCTCATTAGAGTCGAATCCATGGCGATAAGTAATCAATGATTGATACTCTGCCTTGCTATACTCAATCAAAATAATTGCAGTCGCTCTATGGCCGCCGCCTTGATATGTTTAAGAGCGAAGTTGTACAGCTGAATCTACTGATCAACTTGTCGGAAACCTGGTTTGGATGTATATATCACCTTGGATAGGATTGTGCATAAAGCCGTTCATACATCCATCTGCATTATATGTAGATTTCTCCCAATTTTTACTGATAACATTATCTTCACGCTTGAAATTTATGCAACTGGTATATAGATATGTTCTTATAAATTGTAATGTTGGAATCCTATTTCAACCAATCTAGCTTTATATGTATTTTATGCCTCTACGAGTTGCATCCACTTGGTGTCGATAACTACTTACTTTGGGTTTTTTCAACAAATATCCTCACTTTGTTTTGATTGAAGTAAGTTCCTTTTTCATCACAGTTTTCTATTTTCTTCTTTCTTCCTCTGGCATTACCACAAGTTTTGATAGGCGTACGTTCATTTGATATCCCTTTATATCGTACGTTTGTGTATTGTTCATATGGGGCCAGAAATGGTCGTTGGTATTGAGTGCTCTTCTTCTTTCTGTTCTCCTATTGAGATTCGAAGCACATATGTTCGAATTAATTTCGTCTTGGTCATTTTCATTTCCTTCCATCAAATATTACATTTCAAGCAGTGATTATTTCTTCTTTGTGAAACAGACAGCATCCATTAGTAGTAAATCTCTTCTGAGTGACCTTGGAAAAGATATCATTGAAAAATCTATAAAAACCAATAACAATCTATTGTATCACCTCAAAAACTGCACTTCAGTTAAACTCGATTATCTCTGAAAAACAATAGATAAGTAACCACCAAAAATGTGTTCCAATTTTGATTGATGATTAAAATATCTCTCTCTAATATGAAGTACACTTCATTCTCCGATTAAATTGCTTTTCAAATGGAGATAAAAATATTTACGTGCAAATATTATCACTGGAACGTTTGTACTAGAACGTTTATATAATTACTAGCAGTTGGATAGAGTCGGTAGTACTCGTTTATTCCGGAGTATCAAAAAACGCTACCTCCATGATTATCTTGCGGTTGAGTATTTTAACATTTCTCCTAGTTTCAACCTTATCGGTTCCCATACACCAAGGGGATCAGGACTGGTGGAAGCATGGTGTATTTTATCAGATATATCCAAGATCCTTCAAAGATTCGGACAACGATGGTAATGGTGATCTCCAAGGAATCTTACAAAACTTGGAACACTTCGCAGATGCTGGCATTACGGGCGTCTGGCTTTCACCAATCATGAAATCACCACAGATTGACGCAGGATATGACATCAGTGATTATTATTCCATAGACCCAATGTACGGATCGATGGATGATCTCAGGAAATTGATCGAAAGAGGCCACGAGCTTGGATTGAGGATAATTCTTGATTTTGTCCCTAATCATACCAGTGATCAACACGAATGGTTCAAGGCTTCCGAAAATAGAACTGAAGGCTATGAGGACTTCTATATTTGGGTTGATGGTACTCCTGATAAACCACCAAATAACTGGGTAAGTAACTTGATATTCATTGTAATCGATTGAAAATGAGCCAAATTTCAAGTATAGTTCACTTGGACAATGAACAAAGCTCACTTGATTTAATTCTAGAGAAGTGTATTCAGAAAATCAGCATGGGAGTGGTCTGAAAAGAGAAACCAATGGTATCTTCGTCAGTTTCTGGCAGCACAACCTGATCTCAACTTCTGGAACCCAAAAGTACGGCAAGCTCTCTGGGTGAGTACAATCAAGTTCTTTTGATTTCGACTAATAGCACTTAATGAAGGCTTTACTCTGGAATGCTTCAAGAAAATGCTTGTCGTTTTGATTTTTGACACATGAATGCTTCTATTTCAGCAAGTTTTGATATATTATATGGACATGGGCATAGATGGTTTCCGAGTTGACGCAGTGCCATACCTTGTGGAAGATAAGATGTTGAGGGATGAACCTAGAAGCTACACTCCTAATGTAGATCCTGATGACCATGAATATTTGGATCACATATACACAATGAACACTGACGATACTTTCGATGTAGTCTACGAAATTAGAGAAGTTGTAGATAACTACACCAGAGATCGTGGGGGAGATGCCAGGTATTCATTTTTGATAGTATGTAGGGATTTTGGGGGTAATATACTACAACTTGTAGGATTCTGATGTCAGAAGCTTATGCTCCTTTGGATAAAACCATGAGGTACTATGGCGAAGCTGACGGAAGTCGATTAGGTGCTCATTTCACATTCAACTTCTTCTTTGTTAGTGTGAATCTGAACACCAGTAATGCTCATAGTATTGAGAATCTTGTATATCAATGGATTGACAACTTACCCAGCATTTATGTTTCAAACTGGGATGTGAGTAATCCTTAATTAAGTTACTTGAAACTAGCTACCTACCTATCATCAGAAATACTGAAGCTACAACCCCGTTCCAGTGTGCTAGTAAACTCCTATAGTAGCTAAAAAAGTTGATCTTTGATCTCCAGAACCTTTGATTCTGGGTATGCTTTCTTTCGAAAACTTTTGGGTGTTTTAGAGTGGACATACGATTGTAAACATTGCATTCCTTTCAGATGGGAAATCATGACAACCGAAGAGTTACCACCAGATTTGGTGTAGAAAATGCTGATGGTTTCAACATGCTCCTAAATTTGCTACCAGGAATTGGTGTTACCTATTATGGAGAAGAAATAGCTCAAGAAGATGGGGAAGTAACATTCGAACAAGGACAAGACCCCGTTGCTAAGAACAGGTCAACATTCGACAAAGTCAGTAGGGACTTTGAAAGAACCCCTTTCCAATGGGATGATACCATTAATGCAGGTTTCAACGAAGGCCATGAAACTTGGTTGCCTGTCAGTGAAAAATATCACCAAACGAACTTAGCAGCTCAGAAGAACGCTACAGGTTTAAGCCACTACAAAATATACAGAGAAGTATTGAGGAAACGACAGGAGGATCCAGCCAGGATTGGAGACACGAATATTTGGAGTATTTCTGAGGATGTCCTTGTCCTGAAGAGGAGTCATGAGAAACAACATATAGTGCTGGCTTTCAAGCTGGGATGGCACAATCATACAGAACCAGAGACTGCGTATGTACCTGGAATTAGCTGCGATACTGCCACAGTAGCATTGACCAACGTTAATTCAACGTATCAAATTGGGTGAGTTGAATTCGAAATAAAGAAATACTGAGTCCTGCAAAACGACACCTCAGATTTATAAAACATGAAGCATTCGATTATCTCTCGCTGTCTATTGGCAACGTTGCAACATGCAGAGAATAGGTGTGTGTCTGACCTTGAGATGTTCATGAAGTTTTATGAATCCTGAATGAATATTCAGTCAATATTGAAAATAATTTAATGAAAGGTTTAAAATTGTTTTCTGTTTCAGAGATAATTTGAATCCAATGAAGTTCGTTCTCCATCCACATGACAGCATTATATTAGATATTGAATGTTGATACCATAAGTCTGATAAAATAAACATGCCTCATAAATTCAATATGTACCAAATTGTTATTATTACATTAAGACAATAATTAAATTATTAAGAAGAATTACTCTCATTTTCCATTGCATCATCGTATACTTACAATGTAAATAAGGGCAAATTAATACAGTGCACGTTCCTACATGTCATTCACATAAAATTACTCATGTTTTCACCGGAAATACATATATTATAGTTTCCTGTTTTCGTAGAGTTGCAACAAAATGAGAATGACGATTTTTTGACCTTGTCAGAGAGTAAGGAAAGCACAATCTACTTCTTGCTCCAAATGAAAACTAAATGTAGAATTCATATGAATTCATATATCAATCGGATACTGTCTCTGTTGAAATTTAGAAACTAATTCCTCGCCTTAAGGTCCATTGTGCCCCCACGCCAAAGCTGTTTTTGGACTGTGCCAGCTATAGCTCGCCCTCCAGCTCCAGGGCTCGAACCCCCTATCTGTGAGGGCTTCAAGGAGGCTAAGTTATCATTTCTCCTGTAATTCTCCTATCCAAGACATTCCTTTCTCAGGCTTACAATGGCGAGGCATTCTGTAATCAGGTGAACAGGAGTTTCTGCCTCTCTGCTATAGATTGGTCAGGACTGACAGGACTTGGATTTGGTCCTGCCATAGGGATTCTTCGTCAGTTTTAGTTTCCAGCTCATCTTCAACCTTCTCAACATGGGTAGTAACCCTGCCACGAAACGGAGTTCCAGTCCCTAAGGTTCAGGACTCATTACAGTACTACATGCCCTCACACCGCGGTAAGGTGCTAACTCTAGTGAAGGTAATCGGAGGTGTGTTGCTAAGTTTTTTCTCAATGGAAAAATCCCTAAGATGAGGATGTTTGTGACTCAGGAGCTGTAAACACATTAAGTTCCGTAGGAAACGTCCAAGGAACACAATATTTGTAGAGCAAGATTAAGCCTCCATTACGAATGGGTTGAATCCGCCCAATGATTCCGTAGATATATCTAGTAGAAATTTCACATTCGTTATATCTCGAAAAATACAGCTCTGACCAAATTAAAGAGTGAAAAGAGGACGGCGTGGATGTTCATGTAAAACTTCGTGAGGATATGGCTTCAAAATTGAACGAGCTCGTCAAGGCTACTGATTTCATGTCAGTGATTTTCTAGGGTGCTTTTTCAAGCTTCTGCTGAGATAGTTCCATTTACAATGCAAAATTTGAGACTCTTATTTTCAATATTTTCATCTCTTGTGGAAATCACATATTTGCGATGAGATCAGAAAATTGTGACTTGTGGAGAAAGTAACTGACATAGTAATACATCATTAAGTTTTATAACGTCAGTCGGTCGGAATGGGTTGAATCCGGCCAATGATTCCGTAGATATCCAGAAAAACTTTCATACTCGTAATATTTCCAAAAAAGCTATAGCTTCGACTAAATTGAAGGGTGCAAATTAAATTACGATGCGGAGGAACGTGTACATTTTTTGAGAATATGGCTTCCATTGGCAATGCAGAATTTGAGATTCTTTCCTTCAATATTATTATCACTCGTGGAAATCACACTTTTGGGATAAAATCAGAAAATCTGGCAATAATGAAATGTCTATGGTTTGGTTCAGTTACAATGTATTGTTACTATGAGCTTCGTGTGGAACGGACAACATTGCAAGGTTATCTGACAGAAAAGTTACTATAATAACCTTACATTTTTTAATTATAAAAAGTGGAATTTCATGGCCTACCTGCCGACTTTATAAAAGTTAATTGAGTTTACGAATCTGCCACGAGAAATACATGCATCGAATACATGTTGCGGACACTTTTTGACATATTTTGGGTTCCAAGAGCAGTCCAAATATTGTCAAAATAGAGCGCCGATAAACGCCGCCATCAGGAAATCTTCCGTATAAATCTGAAATATTTACGAAAGTTACCAACATGTCATATAAAACTAGTCAAATCTGAGCTCTTTTTGATCTTCCGAGTTGGATCATACGGCATTATCAAGAATGTAATGAGTAATTCAAATTTTATTACAAATGAACATTACCAACCTCGAAATATTTTCAAAAGTATGAAACAAATTAATAATTTTTCAGTTCAAGAATTAGTTGAAGGTAGGTATAAAATTTATGAACAACATTTCATGACATTTCTTTTCAGGGGATCTAAACTATTTTTACAAATTCATAAGTAACTCCCTACTTCGTAATTGCCGTTGTTTTGGCTTCGAAATTACTTCTTGTTTCCATGAAAGTTTTCTAGAAATAAATCCCATATTCCATATTGTAAATCAGCAGATGTTTTACACTTTTAATCTTATACAGTGCGCGTCAAGATTATGGAACAAATTCATTTCCCCAGAAAAAAAATATTTGGCAACAAAATCCTGAAATTTTTGTTTCACTTTTACCAAATTTTTATGCATTTTCGAAGAATTTTTGTTGCACCCTGTGCCATCCCCATCAATCCTCCAAATTTTTTGAATAGGAAAAGTGGGTCATGTGGTACTTTTTTGGCAAATTCTTTGTATCTTCTTTACAGGCGTGCAGAAATTTTCAAGATAAAATTTTTTTTTTGCAGTATTAGTTATTTCAAAGAGGTTATCAGTATGTGCACTTTGTCATTTTTTCTTGAAAATTACTGCCTGCTTGCAAAGAAGATACAAAGACCTTGCCAAAAAAGTACCACATGACCTACTTTCCCCATTCAAAAAATTTAGAGGGTCGATGGGGATGACACAGTGTTCAACAAAAAATCCTTCAAAAATGCATAAAAATTTGGTGAAAGTGAAACAAAAATCGACCTGTTTCAGGATTTTGTTACCAAATATTTTTCTTCCTAGAAAATGAATTTGTTCCATAATTTTGACTTGCACTGTATATAAGTAAGGGTGAGATTTGAAAATGGGAGCTATCAACTAATCGTAGCAATAAGACAGATCAATCATCCTGAATAATCAATACCTTTTTTCAAAAATGTTCCATCAGATCAACCAGATAATATTAGTTCCGCATTTTGGACCCAAATTTTTACCGAGTATGAATGACTCGACACCTAATATTATATAATTATTTCACGAATATTGAAGGCTGTTGCACATTCGGCAAATTCCTTCCATTCTAAACCATACATTCTTCATCAAACTCCACACACAATCATTAAAACGAGATCATATAAAATTCCTCAATTCTCTCCCAAATATCCACCGAATCAAAAAAATTCTGATCAAACAACATTGAAAGCATCTCGTCATTGTTTCGAAATATATCGATTGAGATTAGCTCAGATAGGTACTTTTTGTATAAATAATTCCTCTCTAAAGATAATGGCTTCCGATAAGCTTGGTTGGTTCATTATGGAGGTTCCCGAATCAGAAAGGACTTTTACAAGGGTTCGATTTCTTGTCTGTCTGTTTTGCCAGCAAGAAGGTAGGACAGCGGCTAGCTCCCAAGTCCATGAATAATGCATACCGCAGATGAGGAAAACGTGTAGGGACCCTCGGTCCCAACCTTTTGCTCCTTGCCCCGTGGCTAACTTACCCCTTGCCCATCAGGGGCTGTAACTCTCTGGGTCTTAGAAACTAAAATCAATCTATTCTATATGCATAAAATGGAAGTTGGGTAGTTGCGATAAATTCGGGGGTTACCCGGGTCTGCTGAATTTGAAGGTCGTCAATAGGTCTTCCATAGAAATAAGCACATTCAGACTTGATGAGAACAAGACATGACGGCAATAACTAAGAATCCATCAAATTCTTATGTAAAGAAATGTTAGGTATGACTTATGCAGAACAGAAATATGATAATGGGGGTTTTTCCTTCAAACGAAAATGCAGTTATTTTCATGAAAAATTTTTAGAACATCACATTTCAAACATATAATTTCAATATTATATTTTTAAAAAAATGTTTGATCACCTAAATCTGAAAAATAAAAATGGGGATTTGCATTTAAAGAGATTTGTCATGAGTGCACGATATGGCAACGTCGAATTCAGCTTTCTCGAAAAGAAAAGGACGTCAAATGTGTAACTTTGCTTAGGAAAACAGAGATAGCTATACTTCGATCTGATGAGAGTAGAAGACAACGACCAAGGAATAGAAAGAGAAGAGCACAGACTGTCATACTGAAGAAGCAATACTACTAAACAACGTTGTCACTTCGTGCATGCATGACAAATCCCAAACCCCAATTTTGAAACCTGATTTTGAATACTTTCTGAAGATAATTTGGGAAAATGATGAATCAAACCCATGATAATTATGTTCAAATTTGCATTTGCAGTAATAACCCAAATTCAGGAAAAACCCCCATTGTGTTTATAGAATTCCCTGTATTTGTGGAAAGACATACAGGGTGTCCCACGAGGAACTTTATAATCTTATATCACATATTTATCGCCAGCTTCACGAAATGGCCGCTTAAGAAAATATCTCCTATCTTTCCTTACCCATATAGAGGTATTCATTCTGACCAAAATTTGATTTGACTATATTTCTGGTACTGTAAATCAGAATTTGTCTCCTCTTTACTTTAAGGACGGTGCTCGATTTTGATCCTGATTTTTTTGTAGATGCAGTTTTTCATGAAACATCGATTGGTTCCAGTCTCAACTCCGGCAAACTCGTAGTTTCGGAGTTATTAATTTCTGAAAATTGCAATTTTCTCCCATATTTTGACAACACATATGCATTTTTTCTTGGTTATGTCCATCAGAAATATAAATCGATTTCAAACGATGAACCAAAAGCTCCGGTTATAGTTACGGTTATTCAAACTGAGATATAGGCAAATGAAAATCTGTCAATGGGGATAACCGTAACTATAACCAAAGCCTATGGTCCATCACTTGAAATCAGTTATGGATTGTACAGAATACAAACATAAATCCTCCCAAAATGTTTAGAATTCTATGCATCTAAATCCTATTCGACACTCGATTGCGTTTAGATCCTGTCGTCTTTTAATTTTCACATTTTTGGATTAACGGTTATTTTACTTTCAAATTTTTGATTCGGAAGGCAGTAGCAACAATACGCGATTCTGGGTTTGTTCCGATTTACTAGAAGAGACATGACAAAATATAACAAAGGCACCAGTGGTGAGACTAGGTGCAATAAGTACACAAAAACATGCAACAGTCCTCTTCAGATTCGTTTTTCTCATCGAATTTCGATATCGTATTATAGAAATAATGAAATATTCAATTAACTACAGCTTAATGTATTTGTTTACGGAGGAAGGTATAGTTATCCTTTTTATTGGCGTTTTAAAAGATGATGATATTGACCAAAGTTTATGCTCGAATACGATAGCAGCATGATGAGATTTCGATGAATCCTTTCAATAATTGATGTTTCATCTCAAATTCAGTACAAAAAATCAATTTCCAAAAAATTTCTCCTAAACTACGATTCTACCGGATTCGAGACTGATACCGATCGATATGCCTAGAAAAACTGAATATATTTAAAAACCGATCAAAATACGAACACCGCCCATAAAATAGAGTATGGTTAAGTTTAATTTTGTTGTCTGGTTAGTTAGGTAAGGTTAGTTTAATTTAGGACAGTGCCAGTTTGAATCAGAAACGGAAATTTAATTCAGGATTGTGACTTGAATTTCGTGTTCTGAGTTGTTGAGGTACTTGGTTAGGTCAGTTTAGTTTAGGACAGTGCCAGTACAAATCTGAAGAGTAAATTAATATAGAATAGTGCCCTTGAATTTCGTCCTCTGAGTTGTTGAGGTTTTTGGTTAGGTAAGGTTAGTTTGATTTCTTATAGTGCCAAGTCCGAAGAGGGCGGTGCCCATCGATCTCATCTTTAAGTTGTTGAGGTTCTTTGCTAGGTTAGGTTACTTTAGTCCCAGAAAAGGAAGTTGAATTCAGGAGAAATCAAGGTCTTTGGCTGAGTGAGGTTAATTGGATTTGGGACAGTTACAGTCCAAATCAGAAGTTGAAGTTAAGCTGCACTATCTAATAATGAAATCATAATGGTTTAGTATTTTTGCAAGTTTACCTGTGGAAAATATGGGCGGCCGCGCAATTGTGAGTTTTCGTCACTGTGAGTTTTCTGAGATTGATATGTTATAGTTCTCATAATCTCATTACTTTAATATGAGACTAAATACTAAGTATGCGGATTTCAATATTGACATGAAGCTCCAGGCTCCAGGAGATTTCAGACGTTCTAATCTGTGATTTCGGAAAAGCCACAAGTGGGTGGCCGCCCTAATGCTCAGAATATTCTTCTATGATTTATCTCCGAATATTTCATGGCTCTGCTAGACAAATATACGCCAACCATAGAAAATATTGTCTTTATGTAATAAAATACGTCAAATTCAGTACCAAAAAATGTGATTTCAATAATTAATATCTTCTAAACTAAGAGTTAGACGGGGTCGAGACTAGTATCAATCGATTTGCTACAAAAAACTACATCTATAAAAAATCAGGATCAAAATCGAGCACCGTCTCTAAAGTAAAGTTTTACCTAAAATTGTTTTTTTCATGAACGCCCTTGCAGATTGCAGTACCAAACTATTTGTCAAGGGCAGTTTCTTGCAGAACAGATTGCCTAATGAACAATACAGGAACAATACTGTGAACGTGACGTTTCAGAGTATACATCTGACTCTTTCATCAGACAAAGCAGAAAATTTCAAGAATTATTTTCTTTCGATTTATCGTTTCGATTCGAGGCTTTTGTCAAATTGAAAGTTTTGAGAAAACACAACTACACAGATTCATTTGGTTTGAAATTTTCTGCTTTGTCTGATGAAAGAGTCAGATTTGTTCTCTGAAACATCACAGTTCGCTTTCTTCATCGTTTGTATGGTTCCTGTATTGTTCATTAGACAATCTTTACTGCAAGAAACTGGTTTCAGATATTGGGAGTGAAAACCTATAAAAAAACGATGCAAAATCCTCCCAAAATAAGCTTTCATCGATTTTTCTTGAATTTGTAATACTTTATAGCATCTGTTGGATTATGTTAACGGAATATCATATTTGCAGCGCCGTACTCGGGAAAGTCAGTTTTGACTACAGATGTTAAAGTGACCACCCTGTAGGCCACTTTCTGGATTTTTTTTTATATTACCTTGAGCTGAATAATCAGGCCAATGGAATGCATGCATTCAAATTTTGGACACACACCTTAACGTTTCATAATGATCTAATAAATCTAAACAAGTGATCATATCAAAATTGTCTTTTTTTGAGTGTGGAGCTCTGAAAAGATGAAAATTGGTGACAAATTGATTCGTTCAGTATCACAAATTCAAGATTTTGTAGTTTTATGATACCATTCATGATACAAATACATGGTATGCTATTGCGCATGGGAAGAGAGATAGAGAATGATTTCGCTCGCACATTTCCTAAGTAAATGCCTTCTCGTCTCGAACAATACGTCATATTCATTTCTTTCCATGTCCAATAGTATACCGGGTATTTGTATTGTGCCAATCGTGGTCTCTAGTATGACTACGTCATTTCGAGATGCGCAAATCTGACGAAAATAAGGAAAGTTAGTAGCATACCATGTATTTGTATCATGATACCATTCAATAAACATGATCTTCCGAATTGAGATGGAAATAACCATTTTTGATATGTTCACTACTCCTTTAGATTTGTTAGAGCAATATGAATTTTTTAAGAGGTGTAACAAGAATTTGAATGCATCTATCCCATTTGCCTGATTAGGCTGTTCAAATAAATGTAAAAAATTCTAGAAAATGGCCTACAGAGTGGTAATTTCTACATCAGTAGTCAGAATTGATTTTCCTGAGTACGGCACTGGAAATATGATATTCGACATAAATAATCCAACAGATGCTATAAAGTATTACGAATTCTAAAACAAGCATTCAATACAGTACCAGAAATATAGTTAAATGAAATTTTGGTCCGAATGAATGAATCCTCATCTAAAGGGTGTTTCAAATTGCGCGATTTTTTTAAGAATAAATAAAACACATAATTTGCATTCATTTTCAAAAATTTTTTATTGGTAATTGAAGTATCACTTATGAGATTTATATACGAAAAATAATATCTGTCAAATGGCTTCCTCTTGCAGCTCTATAGACGTCCACTCTTTTGTTGAAATATTCAATGACATTTTGACATAATTGGGGCTCTATCTCACTAATGACACGAATAATTTCATCCTTCAGTTCAGGAATCGATTGCGGATTATTCATATAGACCTGGCTTCTCACATAGCCCAAAAGAAAATAGTCCATCGGTGTCAAATCACATGATCTTGGTGGCCGATTGACATCGCCGTTTCTAGAGATTATTCGTCCAGGAATTGTTTGATTCAATAAATCAATTGTGTCATTTGCAAAGTGAGGTGTTGCGCCATCCTGTTAAAACCAAATGTTGTCTAGATCAATATTCATTAATTCAGGACACAAAATTCGATAATCATCTGACGGTATCGACCACCATTGACAGTTACAGCTTCACCAGCAGTATTTTCAAAGAAATAAGGTCCAATTACAGCACCTAACCATAATGTACACCAAACAGTGACTCGATTAGGATGCATAGGTTTCTCATGAATAATTCGTGGATACGACAATTTTGTTTATTAACAAAGCCACGAAGTTGAAAATGTGCCTCATCGGAAAACATGATTTTTTGAGAAAAATCAGCTGGTTTTTCATTGATGAAATTGAGAAATGAACGATGTTTTAAATGATCTAATGGCTTCAGTTCCGGTGTTATTTGAACCTTACATGCCTTCAAAGCTAAATCCTTGTGTAAAATACGCCATGTTGTGGACCCACTAAGTCCAACTTGGTGTGAACGTCGTCTAATGGACATTCCAGGGTCTTCAGCAACACTTTCACGAACTAAATCAATAGTGTCTTGTGAACGACCGCTACGACTGTATTTTTCACTTTTTTGATCTTCCGCCTGAACCGGTCTCTTGAAATTTTTTAATAATTCGACCGATAGTGCTTTGAGATGGTCGATTATGTAAACCATGAAATTCACGTAATTTTCTAAAAACACTTTTCACAGAACGCTGATTTTCATAAAATAATTCAACAATTTGAATGCGTTGTTGTATCGTGTACGAAGCCATTTTTATAAATTTCATACATCACACTTCTTAAATGTCAAAAAACCCAGACGAATTCAGTGCGGCATCTATATTTATTCTTAAAAAAAAAACGCGCAATTTGAAACACCCTTCATATGAGTAAGGGAAGATAGGAGACATTTCAAATTGGTCATTTAATGTCATTATCCTGTCATCTTTAGATTATATCATTGCCTTCAACGTACTACGTATGAATGACAAATTCAATTATTTTATCAACTGAGATGTAATGATTGAAGTAAAAAACTTGTGTGTATGTGTACGGTATATCTCCTGAAGAAAGAAACGTGCGTTAGACGCATAAAGTGTAAGTGGATTAGAGAGTAGTTACATACTGTTTTGTTATCAGTATTCTATCCACAATGAACTCAAAAGGTTAATCTCATCTATGTAAATAATGTTTGTTTGAAATATTTCGACATTGTATCTTGACTACACATGATCATCGACTGGAGCAACCGATTTTTCCCGTTTCATTATATCACATTATTTTTCAGGATTTCCATTGGTTAATTCGTACCAAAAAAACTTTCGAACAAATTGACAACCAGGAGTCGATTTTTGTTGATAACGAAGGTGAATATGAACTCAGCGGACAATTACGTCGTCCACAATCTAGGTAATACTGCATTAATGTCATCGAAAAGAGAACAACCCTTGTAAAATTGCAAAAGAAGATGATAATGCATTCAATGAGATATTCGATTTTGAATGAAGCTTTTAAATATCAGAATCGAATAGTCATTAACATAGATTATATCCACCTGATAAATAACATATTTGGAAGACCACAATCATTATAAATACTCATTCGAGCTCCGATATCTCACAAACAGTTTCAACTTTCGAGTGGTTTGAGTCATTTAATTGTTGTTATTGTTCGTATAATCGTCAAAATATGATGTGGAAAACAGTTCTTTCATTAACAGTGTTGGCTGTTTTGGTAAACAGCAGAAGTCTTAAGGGAGATCAGGATTGGTGGAAACATGCCACATTCTATCAGATTTATCCGAGATCATTCAAGGATTCAAATAACGATGGTATCGGTGATATTCCAGGTATTATCGAGAAACTACCCCATCTAGTAGATACTGGAGTAGATGGCATATGGTTGTCACCAGTCATGGAATCACCACAAGTTGACCAAGGGTATGAC
The DNA here is from genome assembly GCA_958510865.1 of Myrrha octodecimguttata. NCBI lineage: Eukaryota > Metazoa > Arthropoda > Insecta > Coleoptera > Coccinellidae > Myrrha > Myrrha octodecimguttata. The sequence continues at coordinate 64,340,289 of OY294058.1, forward strand.
ATCAGCAACTATGAAGTTATAGATCCGATATTTGGTACTATGGATGACTTAAAATCATTAATAGAAAAGGCTCATGAGCAAGGATTAAAAGTTATAATGGATTTCGTACCCAACCACACCAGTGATAAACACGAATGGTTCAAAGCATCCGAAAATAAAACAGAAGGATATGAAGATTATTATGTTTGGGTGGATGGTACTCCAGAAAAACCTCCAAACAACTGGGTGAGTTTCAATATTATGAATTTTCTAAATTGTTTCAAGTTTGCTGATGAAAACTGATAATTTCAGTTGAGCGTGTTTGGTGGATCTGCTTGGCAATGGTCAGAGAAACGTCAACAATACTATCTCCATCAGTTTACTGTTCAACAGCCTGATGTAAACTACAGATGTCCAAAAATTCACCAAGAAATGAAGGTAGGAATATTGAGTTAAATTCTCAAGTAATATCACTTTTAAGACTATATACTATTGTCCTAGGATGTAATGAAATATTATATGGATTTGGGCATAGATGGCTTCAGAATTGACGCTGTTACATTTGCTTACGAAGACGAAAAATTGAGAGACGAACCAAGATCTGATGCTACTGATGTAGACCCCAATGTTTATGATTACTTACACCACATCTATACTCTCAACCTACCAGAAACTTATGATCTTGTTTATGAGTGGCGGAAATATGTGGACGACTATACAACTAAAAATGGAGGAGATTGCAAGTATGTTACTCTTTCTCATAGCGTAAGCATGTATTTACTGGACTCATATCATACATAACTATTCCAGAGTTTTGATGACCGAAGCAAACACGGATCTTGACCTAACTATTTCTTACTATGGGACTCCCGATGGAGGCACCCTTGGAGCACATTTTACCTTCAACTTCCTCATGGTTAAAGACTTTGATCTAAACATTTCTGACGCTCATGATGTACCAAGAATTGTCAACGAGTGGATAGGTGCAGTACCTAGTATTTACACGTCAAACTGGCTTGTGAGTAAATATCTAATTCATTTGTAAACATAAGATTACTCTAATCATCTTCGGCGATCTGGTACACTCATATATTAGCTTAATTTGTGGCATGCCCCGAAGAGTTCTGTGAGACTTCCAGAGGTTGGAAGCTACCCTACCATCAACAACGAAAAGCTTCAGTTGCAACATTTCAGGAAATTCATTAACTTCGACCTCAAACCAATTCTTTGTAATATGTTAGAAAAACGAAAATAGTCAAAACAATAAAATGATTTTGTTTTTACAGGTAGGAAACCACGATAATCGTCGCTATCCAACTCGGTTTGGCGTTGAAAACAAAGATGGATTCAACATGTTGGTCACTCTTTTACCTGGAATAGCGATCACATACAATGGTGAAGAGTTCGGACAGGAAGACGGCGAGGTGACCTACGAACAAGGTCAGGATCCTTCCGCTAGAGATCCTGCGAAATTTGAAAAGTTGAGCAGAGACTTTGAGCGCACTCCGTTACAGTGGGACAATACCACAAATGCAGGTTTTAACGAAGGTGCCAAAACTTGGTTGCCTGTAAGCGAGAAATACCACAAGTTGAATCTAGAAAGTCAACTGGATGAGGGAGAGGTCAGCTACTATCAAAACTACAGAGCGTTGATCAAGAAGAGGCAGGAGGAACCTGCAAGACTTGGTAGTACCAATATAACTTCGGTGTCAAATGATACAATCGTTTTAAGGAGGTCTTATGGGAATAAACATATAGTTCTTGCCTTTAAATTAGGATGGCATGGTAACACTGAAGCAGAAACGGTTTCAGCTCCTGAAATCGCTTGCGTAAATGGCACAATTGCTATTTCTAGTGTTGGATCACAGTACAGGAAAGGGTGAGTAGGAAGCTTTTTTCAAACTTTTTTTTTTCAATTAACTACTTGATGCAAGATATTGGTGACATTTTTCTTTTTTACAGGGATCAAATATCTGTGCAGAGCATCGTCTTGCAACCCCACGAAGCAGTCGTCATAGACATCACCTGTGGAAATTAGGATACCTGAATATTTGAAAAAATTGAATACGCTTATTGTATATATGATAGTTAGGATTGAAAAAAAAATTCTGTATTTATTTTCTGAATTCATAGTGATATTATAAATTTAAGTCGTAACTTATTCCTTCATTGTGAGATTTCGTTACCCTTCCAAATATATTTTTTGAAAGGTTTGGTGAAATATTTTGAAGCTATAAAATTCTTGATTTCAGATATTTGTAGAACTTCTTTTTATGTTTCACGAATATCCTGTAATACGGAGGAAAGAAACAATAAAATTTGCAATATCCTTGAAATCTCGATAAAAGTTTTGCACGCATGTTCAGGGGAATTGAGTAAATCTGGATTTTTTCTAGTAAATCGGCCTCTCGTGCACACATTGACTTTCGAGAGAAACTACCAAGAAACTCAATGTTCGTAGAGTAGTTTTAGGGCTCAATAGGCCTCTTGCATATAACACGAAATATAATATTTTATAAACTAACATCAAATATTCTACCTTGATCTGAGCTAATCATCCAGTCAACCAAAACATCTACACAGAAGAACCGATATCGAAGGAGTACGATTACTGCAGTTTTACTGTTCTAATCGATCATCAGAACGCCTTACCTTGGAGACCCCAGATAAGACTCTGGATACTTATACAGGGTGATTCATGAGTGACCTTACATACGACGATGGCGGATAGAGGACTTCAAGGCGAGTCAAGATCCAGCGAAAAATTTTTTTTGTTCATTGGTTACGAAGGTACATTCCGTTGACTTATAATATCTTATGCTTCTCTCAATCTATTCCGATAGAAGATCATATTGTATGCTATCACACACTTTCATACATGTATTTCGAATAATTCGGTATTGAAAATGCTAAAATCGAGACGCAAATCGGGTGGAACGTGATGAATCGTCTTCTATGTGACACGTCACAGCACGATTCCATGATCGCCAAATTCGACGCTGTCCATTGGGTTGGTAGAATGGAAGATACATCAGAAGAAAGAGAATGGATTTGACACGTTACGTCTGAAAACGCCGTAGAGTTTCGAGCGTTTGGACATCCAACATGTGTAACCAAATTCAAAAGATCGTTGGCTTGAATTTAAACGCAGTACCTGATTGAAAAATGACAGCTTGGAGGCTTTTTCAAAATTTTGCGACGATAACATTAGAATATCGAGAAATCTTTCCCTTAGGAAGTAAAGATGTGTTTGGCAGGGTCAATACGTGAAAGGATGACTGTTTCGCCATCGAATTGAACACAAAAGCTAAAGCTGCTGAATTTACGTCAGTGCTTTTCTTGAATTTTGGATAGACTATAGATTTGTCGAAATGTTTTGGAGAATAACCAATCCAAGGTTTGAAATTCAAAGAAACAAGATTGGGAAAACTCATTTACTCACTAAATTCTTATGATTTTGTGCTTTTTGCGATATCATCGCAACTTCATCTTCAACTTGATGTTCATGCAATATCCAATTTCATTCCACTGTAAGATTATACACAATTCCATCTTCGCCCATTCTAATATTGAAAACTCCATAATTATACTTTTTTCACGAAATTTATGAGTGAATTATATGAAATCAATCAAATAATCTGAAAATATTCTCTAGAATGTTATCACAGACTTATAATAACGTGTTATTCCATCCGTGGGTTTCACAAAGCTTAATTCTCTGATCAACGCGTTCATATTCTGTGGTATTGCTAAAAATGAACTGAAATTGAACATAGAGTTGTCTTGATCAGAACAATCAAGTTAATCAGAGCTTTGTGAAACCCGCTGCTAGTCTATGAATGTTATGATTAGGTCTGTGGTATGGTCAAAAATTGCATACACCTAATATTAGTTCTATGCGGAATGGATGAATATTTATGTGTATTTTATGGTCCGGATAAACGTAAACCCAGCTTAACTTACTTCCTTTACTAGATCAGGGGCGGATCCATAAATATAAGGTAATTTTTCGAATTTTATCCGATTTTATAATATTCAACGTTGAATATCTACAACACGGTGCGTTTATAGAGAAATTATAAGGAATGATTAAGTATTTTAAAATGATTGAAGATTCTTATTATGACATAAGATAAACTTCATCTGCATTCTTCATGCTAATTTCGTATAGTTTTATGAATCGGTGAGTCTATAACTCGGAAACTGTTTGAAGTAGGATGAAAGAGATTACTGAAGAATATGCGTCATAGTTATAGAAAACTTCACACCAAAATTCATATAATTTGGAGTAACCATATCAAAGCCACAAAAGAAAAACTGTTTTTTTTTGGAAATTTAAACAGCCTGTATTCTTTTGCTGGAGTCGAATCTGAAAAAATGATAAATGAATAAAGTGTTTGGTTCAATGAGAGGAATCTATGGTTAAAATTAATGTACAACTTAAAGACTCACCCTGTATATGCAGAATCATTCACGAATTCGGCCTTCGTAATCAAGGTCCGAACCTACTACACAGATATCGAGTTTCTAAAGTGTTTCTTTCGGAAGTTATAGTGTTAACGATCGGCCGTTAGACCGACAGAAACAGCTTCTCAGTAACAATATGATTGTAATATCGTCTATAAATAATGCATTTTGTTCCTTCAATATATTCAATGTTTCACTTCACCGAAGAAGGGAAGAGTGAATAATAACACAGGAATCGAATATGTAGACAGAAATATTATAATTGAATAGGTCGAACCTGTATAGGCCGAATATTGTGCTGGGACGAAGGGACCAGAATAATCTTTCCCCTTTGGTGTTATATCGACAACCCCATGATGAAAGTTATCCAGTAAAAAAGGAAACTTGGAAACAATTTATCGAATTTTGTTCCACACCCAAGTGTTTGCGGTATATTTTTTATTTTAAATATCTGGTGTCACAAGAATCAGGTTCACCCTCAAAAAAATCTCAATTTTTCAAAGTATAGGATTAAAATTTTGGACATTGATACCTCAAATTGCTTTATATCGATTGAGTGGATAATGTGTGTATCATTACTCCCGGTTTGGACGGAAATGGACAAATCTTTTAATTTTTTCATGTGAACTAAAATATACAGGGTGGCCCAAATAGTGACGTCAATGAATTTTCTTCAGATTCCTCACTCCTAGGGATATCCAAAAATACCCCATGTATGTTACGCGATTTTTTGTGGTTTTCGAGTTATACCTTTTTTTGTGTTTTTTCAATTTATTATTCCAGTGAGGTTTCATAAATTTATATCTATTTATATGGTAGGGATTTTGCAGATTTTTTTTTGTCACATGATTTCTCCGAATGTTTTTTTGATTAAAAAAATATCTCAGCCTCCTGAAATTACTCAAAGCTTTCCAAAAAAAGCTTGAAAGTTAGAACTTCAGTTTACAGTAGGATTCACTCTCACATTCAACATCGATTTGAAAATACAAAAAGAAGTTTTCATTGTTTCTGGCTGAGTTTGAAAACTTTGCACAGTCCTGAACTTCCAGAATCATAAGAAAACAATAGTACTGTATTGGCCATTTTTTGTAATGGGCCATCGAAGGCGGATAGGCATTGAAACAGGAGTATAGATATTTTTCTACTTTTTATCATTCTCGAGTCCTTGAAAATATGACTTCAGACTGATTTTAATTGAAATTCCTGTAAAATAATTGTGGTTCATGTTATTTTTACACTAAGATGGATTAGGGGTGCAGGGCCGATCGAATGGCCTGCACGTCCGCCAGACCTGAACCCCATCGATTTTTTTAGTTGAGGATTTTACAATGAGCTGGGTAAGCGATGAAAAGCAACAACAAAACAGAAGTCAGACAAAAACTTTTAGAACCGGAAAGAAAAATAAAAGAAAAAACGTTGACGATAATGAATTCAAAATGGAGAAGGGGATTTTGAAGATTTATTGAAGTAAGTGGTACTTTTTTAGTAACTTGTGCTTTCATTTCCCATCCAAAAACAAGTAATTTCATAACTACCAATTTCGAAATATACTCACATTTTCAGTCAGTTGTGAGACCAAAATAATTGTGAAAATTACACGAGCTACAGTTAGTTTACAGGAATTTCAATTAAAATCGCTTCAGAAAAACATTCTGGAGTTCAATTCACCCGCCTTAAAAGGCCAATTACTTTAAAAAAAGGCCCATAAAGTACTATTTTTTTCTTATGATTTTGGTAGTTTAGGGCTGTGCAAGGTTTTTAAATTCAGTCAGAAGCTATGAAAATTCCTTTTTGTATTTTTTTAATTGATGTTGAATGTTTGAGTGAATCCTACTGAAAACTAAATTTCTAACTTTCAAGCCTTTTTTGAGTAACTTTGAGTGATTTTAGGAAGCTTAGTTATTCTTGCTATCGAGAAAACATTCAGGGAGATCATGTTACAGGAAAAAAAAATCTGCTAAATACCTACTACATAAAAAGATGAATTTTTGAAATCTCACTGGCATAATGAGTTGGAAAAACACAAAAAAAACTATAAATCGAAAACTACAAAAAACTGCATGACATACATGGGGTATTTTTGGATACCCTCAGGTGCGTTGGAATCTAAACAAAAATTATTGACGTCACTACTTGGACCACCCTGTATATTTGCACATTCGAATTCTTCGCTGAATTTGGAGTACAGTTAGATGCATGTAACAATTTTTACCGATATTGCAAATCATTCAAATCGATTTAGAGAAGTTAAACGTTTTTTTTACAATTTCTTGAGATAGTTGAGGTTAAACTTTCTGCTTTAATATACTCATTATACTGCGTCATGGTTCCTGAAGTTTTGTACGTATATATTCTGATCAGTATCTGAAGAGAGACATAATTTAAGTAGTTTGTCGACCATAGAGCAGTATCACAGACGACATTGCATTTGTAACCTGTTCCAACAAAAATGTTATTCGAAAATTACCAAAATTAAATCTCTACCCAGTTATTTCATGATCAGCAGTATGGCGGAATATTCCTTTCTTTAAAATTATGCAGGGAAAATATTGATTGCTTGAGAAAATATATAGAGAAGTCATTAGAGAAGAAATGTGTACTATTCGTCAAAAGTCAAAATGCAAACATTTTAAATTTCAAGAGAAAAATCCTTTTCTACTCCAACGAAATATCTTGGATATCTTCAATTCGACTATTACTTTATTTGTGTAAACATTCTGAAATTATCTGAAAAAAGAAAATACTTATGATCTCTAGCAGATTCTTTAACTGCAACATCTGCCCTCTCAAAGAATTGCTGGAAATGAAATATGATTTTTTATTTGCGTGAAGTTTTTATTCCCTTAAAAGCCATCTCGGACCTATCCTAATTTTCCACACACCTCAATTCTCAAAATTCAATATATTAAGATACTGTCGATATGCAATTGAATTCCATGAAGAGATTACAATCTCAAGTATCATATTCTTATCAAAATTCTGTTGATCCAACGTTTCATCAAAATGCCCCAATTTTAAAAACAATATTAAATCTGATATTTCAATGAGATACAGATATATATTTTAATTGAATGTTTAAACATATGGGTGGATAGGTTTTTGTTTTGATTAAACTGTAATTTTCCAAACGAATTCACGTGAAAAACCAATTAAATAAATTATGATTCACTCTAATCGATCATGCATTGATTTTTTAGTGCATTTTGAGATAGTCACGAACATAATGGAGGAGTAGAATCCGAGAAAATTATATCTCAATAGAATATCATTTCCTGATCGAAAAGATAATTGTAAGAATGTGGTTTTGAAACCAAACCGAAAAAAAGAAAATATAAAAAGGAGAATGCTTCAATTAGGAGAAAAAAATAAAAACAAAAGCAACTTAACCAGAAAAAACCATCAAAATCGAATTTGAAAGTTTTGAAGAAACAAATACAGCCTATTTCGAAAATGAATCGATAGTAGAATCAGAATATCCATGCGTGTTTTTTTTTTGTTTATGACACCATTTTGGAAATTCTGAACGAACTGAATTCTCAGATACTTGCAGTTGAAGATTTTTGAATTTATTCGAATAAAGTTTGAAATGGAACTAAAATATAGGAGAAAATATTTGAATCTTCCTGTGAATTTGAAACTAATAATTGAAGTCTTTATCAGTGAAAAAATTTTCCAAAATTCGAACTCATCTTTACAGTGAAAAAAATTCACCTAAAATTGTTGAAATCTTTCGAGGTTTAACTTACCTTCATTCAGAATGAAGGCGAAAACAGAATGAACAAATATCCATTGGTTTTCATTCTATAGCCCCCCAGAGACCCCACTCGGAGTACTTTTTTGAATTTTTATTTAAGAAACTGGTGACCCTACGGATGCCAAAATTATGCTTGTATGCCTCCAGAGTGACCTGGATAGAAATATGAATTTATCAAGAAAAAAATATTTTCTGAAAAACTTCGGTAGGAATCGCACTCTCTCCGCATTCGGAAAATAGGGTCAAATTCGATGAACTACCGTTGCTTGGTAACGGACGTCATTATAATTAGAATAAATCCAATTTATACGCGACCCTATTCTCCGTAAGTGGAGCGAGTTCGAATTCCATCAAAGTTTTTGAAAAAAAATTTTTTTTTTAAATTCATATTTCTATCCAGGTCATTCTTGGCGCCTATAAGCACAATTTAGGCCTACGTAGGGTCACGTGTTTCTTAAATAAAAATTATTTAAGTACTCCGAGTGGAATCTTTGGAAGGCTATATTATATATTCAATCTCGAAGGGTTTCAACAATTTTGGGTGAATCTTTTTTTTCACTGTTGACATGTAAAAAAAAGTTGCGTTTGAATTTTGAAAATATTTTTTCACTGAAAATCTTAAAAAATTTAGTATATTGAAATAATGCTATCCAATTTGGCAATCGAAAACAAAAAATTCCAACTTTGTAGGTTTTCCGCTATTTTGAATTATTTTGTCCAGAATTCTACACAACAATTAAATTGATCACCAAAAAATACTAAGATGTGACCAAAAACCGTTATTTCAAAGGTCACGCATAAATCACCACAGTAATCAGAGTATTGCTCAGAGTTGACATTAAACACCCTGTATCCCGCTTATGCTTCGAAAACGGGGTATATGGCATAAGGCAAAAATGACTTTCCCAATGTCATCTATACGGCTATATATGTTTGACCAGTTTATGTTGAAACACCCTGTATTTTTAACTAGCACATATATGCAGAAAAAAAAGATTCTGAAGTATGCGAAATGGTGAAATTCATAATCATCCTACTATTGATATTTTGACATTTATCGAAAAACACCACAAACTGATCATTTCACAGCATCTGAACAAACAGAGATAAAAAAATATAAAAATTTTCAATAGAATTATTCCTTTCTGATTTTCATTTTCTGTGGAGAAAATCACCGAAATTATCTTCTTAATCTGATAGATAGAGCACTCGTACTTGAAGAAGATATATAATCTTCCTAGTGGCGAATCCAACAAATAGTTTTATTTGGAATTGATCAGAGATATTTCATTGTAAAAGTGTACATCTGGCATGAAAATACGATGATTTGGAAAACAATATTATCGTTAACATTGTTGATTGTTCTAGTGAACAGCAGAAGTGTTCAAACAGATCAGGATTGGTGGAAACATGCAACATTCTATCAGATTTATCCAAGGTCCTTCAGGGATTCCAACAACGATGGCGTTGGTGACCTCCAAGGTGTACTTGAAAAATTACCACATATAGAAGACGTCGGAGCCAATGGTATTTGGTTGTCTCCCATCATGGAATCTCCACAAGTCGACCAAGGTTACGACATTAGCAACTACGAAGCTATAGATCCCATATTTGGAACTATAGAGGACTTGAAATTATTGATAGAGAAAGCCCATGAAAAAGGTATAAGAGTTATTATGGATTTCGTACCAAATCACACCAGTGACAAACACGAATGGTTCAAGGCATCCGAAAACGGAACGGAGGGATACGAAGATTTTTATGTTTGGGTTGATGGTACCCCTGGTAAACCTCCAAATAATTGGGTAAGGGTACTTTGAGTATAGGGTCAATGTAGGGGAATACTGTTTCATCTGTATGAATATGTACATAGATGCAAAAAATTGATCTTAACTTGAGTTGCATTGAAACACTTCTTTTTCAAACTTGATGAATTATTTCTGTGATCCCCTTAGTTGATGAGTAACAATTTCATAGTCCCCCAAGAGGGAAATATATCCGCAAAGTACTCAGACAGTGTGAATGATCTACATTTTTTCCGGATGAGACTGCTTCTCAAACTTGATGGATCAATTCAGCCTTTATGACAGTTGATCCATGCCACAATTGAAGTGTTTCGGACCTCATTATCCAAAGTGGTGAAGATCCTTTTTTGATCATACTAATTACCTTGCATTAATTTATATATTTGTGCAAATACTGATATAGTTCAAATGTGAAAAAAATACAGACTTGAGTGAAAACAATGCATTCAAAAGCTGTAAATCTTATTCCATTCATCTGCATTAAAAATATTTCTTCTGATAAAGGAAATATTGATTTCAGCTGAGTGCCTTTTCTGGATCTGCTTGGCAATGGTCAGAAAAACGTCAACAATACTATCTCCATCAATTTACCATTCAACAGCCTGATCTCAACTACAGAAATCCAAAGGTTCAGGAAGCAATGAAGGTAAGAAATTTTGGCTTGATTAATTCCTGGTATCAATTTTTTGATCCAATTCAACACTGCGGAAAATGAACTTTTTCACAAATAATTGGGTCGAGCTAAAACTGGACTACATGACTATTATCTTGATCAGGACTGAAGTTCTATTTAGTTCTCTTTTGCAACATTATCAAGGTGGTGAGAAAGTAGGGGGAGCAGCACTAGGCAAAATATTGGACTCCTTTTGGTCTGAACGACCAAATGTTAAAAGAAGACAAGACTCAGGCAAGAAGCGTTAGACTCAGGCAAGAAGCCTCAAAGGGCCCTTATTTAAAGAAGAATGCAGGATTCTGATACTTCGACATATATGGATTGCTCTCAAGAAACCATGCTAGACCATTTCATAGTCTTATTAGCCAGACATGATGGTCTTAGAAAGCTTTCAGTGAATTTTGGCGAAGCAAAGACCAACGAAGGCTGAAATTGAAACCCATAAGCACTTTTAATATGTTTCTCTTTTGAATAAACATAGAAGTAGTATGGCCTCATCGATACTATTTTCAGAATGTGCTGAAGTTTTACATGGACTTGGGAATCGATGGATTCAGAATTGATGCAGTTCTGAACGCATATGAAGATGAACAACTAAGGGATGAACCTAGATCCAACATACCAAATGTGGATCCAAACGATGCTGATTACCTGGATCATATTTATACCGCAAACCAACCTGAAACTTATGCTCTTGTGTATTCGTGGAGGAAATATGTTGACGAATATTCTGCTGAGAAGGGGGTAGATTCGAAGTGAGTATTTCAAGAAATTATAAGTATTAGACCGACTTCATTCCAAAATCGATCGTTATTTTTAGTTTTGACCCAAATGAGGGGTATATTGTTAGGCTGCATCTTCCAACTATCCCAGATCTAGCGAATTGGAGCAGCTGAGGTAGCTTTAAGAAGGTGTTTTCTCATTCTTTCATGATTTCAGAGCTCAAGGTCTCTTGGTATTGGCACTCAAATGCAAAGTATTGCCTCTCCAGGTGTTCAGGAGGTTTCCTTCTTATCGTAGTATCTTCATTAAATTTTTTGCTGAACCAAGTTCTTTCTGAGGAGAAGATATTGTATGTTTTATCCAAGTTCATCATTAATCTGTTTTGGAGGTGTTTGAAGGATAGCTTCGAAATTCTTTCGAAGATATCACGTTTCGACCCTGAATTACCCTCACTTGTCAGAGGATTCCATAAATTGAGCCTTCTTTATAACGTGATGCACTGACAAACTAAAGATAATATTTCTAGTCCATCAGAAACGCTGTGGAAGTGATAACGTTTATGAATTGAAGGTCGCAGAGGTCATACGGTTCTCAATGATTTTCATTGTTTTCTCTAATGTGTTCTACGCTTGTGTCCTTCACCCCTTGGACTTATATTTTGCGAGAATAATGGCTGTGTTATAACAACTATTTGCTTCGAAGTACCAATGCCTTGTCTTCTTCAAATTCAATGAGGCCTTGTTTATTCAGCATATAAGACAGCCTCATTAGCTCTTGTGTGACCTCAGCCTAACTTCTGCTAATTATCAGACAATTATTGAATTCATTTAAACTGCTTTGAATGAGGGCACAAAACACTGATGCCATTTCTTCAATAAAATTTTCGAAACATCAACGTATCAGCAATGTATTCAGGCACCATAATGTAAAAAATATTTTCAGAGTATTAATGACTGAAGTCTATGCTGACCTTGAAAAAACAATCCCTTATTATGGATCATCCGATGGAAGCACCCCTGGAGCACATTTCACCTTCAACTTCTTCCTGGTACGAAACTTCGATCTCAACATTTCTGATGCTAATGATCTACAAAGAATTGTTAATAACTGGATGGATGCCTTACCAAGCATTTACACTTCAAACTGGGTCGTAAGTATGATATTAAGAAGGGGTTCGATTATAGTCATTGAAAATTATGAATTGAAGTGAGTGACAGGCTCTCTACTCTGCATTAACTTCCTCAACAGCCTTTGATTCGTGCCGATCATCTCACTTAGGGATTGGTCCATCAGTTGATGTTTTCGGTTGTTATAAAAGACTTTTTTTGAACCTAGTTCCATTCACTGATGGACATTCTGAAACGATATTTTGGTTTCTTCTTATTCATCGGATAGGCTGATTTCTTGCGGTTGGGCCTCCAGCCTATACGTCGGTCTGTCAGAATGCCTTTCATTGTTACTTGAAAATTTTAGAATATTTCTTCGATATATCGATAACTTTTGACGCGATCAGATTGAAACTTCAGATATGCCTTGAAGCCAATATTTGAAAATAGTTTTCATCATTTCAGTTTGATCCGATATTTTCGGAGATATTGAAGGATTGAGGTTATTCCCTCAGTATTTCAAGAAGAATATAAGTGATCAGATTTAAGCTATGTAGTGAGTTGAATATACCAACCCACCACTCAGTATTTCACAACTACAGGTTTATTCGTTGTACCTGCATGAACTACACTATCTACATTCACTGTGTTTTGTTGTAAACTTGCACTCTGTCCGTTGCGGAAATGTTGGAAGTTATTGTAGTCACAGATTACGTGTGCAGTGCATATAGTGAGGTTGTCTTCTATGATGGTTATGCGCATGATATAAAAAACATGGTGTGCTCACCTGAAAGGAAAGTGACGTCAGCAAGATTAAGATACAAGGAATAATATATTCGGTGCTTTGAATTTGAATGAAAACAGTGACTTCATCATTGGTGAATCGATCACAGATGAGCACACCATGTTTTACTTACATCATGATTCATAATCATAGACATCTGTTGTTGTCTCTGTTGAACATCACATCGGAATGGTAGCGAAAACAAAAGAATCATAGAATTCTGTCATCTTGGGTTTGCAAAAAAGGATCTATCATTCATTTGTATTCTGTGGGAATCATAGAACTGATTGAACTACACTAAGTCCACTCATTCTGTTATCTGTGACTACAGTCAACTACACCCAGCTACACTAAGTATTTGTAGTCAGTGGAGTTCGTGTAGTTAGTGTAGTCCATGCAGGTACAACGAACAAACCTAGTATTTCGAAGGTGAAATAACGCACCGTTCCCCAGAACAAGCGCGTAAAATGGGTCAAATTTTTTGGTCATTTTCTCGGTATTTTACTATTCACAGAGTAACTCAGAAAATACTGAAATAATGAAAATTCAATTGGATATGTATGCGGAATCATTGAATGATTTTAAAATCTCGAATTCGGCTTTCGTGATTGAAACGGTTCAACAAATATCATGTCTCTAAATTGACTCTTAGCTTATGTTATTATTACGGTTGGCAGTTAGACCGACCTTAACCACAATAACATCCGAAAAAACGATTGAGAGATTCGATATGTTTATAGTAAGTTTAGGGGTTTATCAAGAAGTTCGAATTCATGAAAACTTGAAATCCCGCCAATGCTTTCGTAGATATATCCATTCGAAATTTTATTTTTCCAATATTACCAATAATGCAGATCTGATAGAATCGAAATTCTGCATTTGGCTCAAAACGACGGCGTAAAGCTCATCAAAATGTCTTGTCTCTTTCTGAGTGGGCTATTCAATGTCAATCACGTGAAAATGATTTGTTTTTGCAGTTAGGAAACCACGACAATCGTCGCTATCCAACTCGTTTGGGGGTTCAAAACAAAGATGGCTTCAACATGTTGGTCACCCTTTTACCTGGAGTAGCGGTAACATACAATGGAGAAGAATTTGGACAAGAAGACGGTGAAGTTACCTACGAAGAAGGTCAAGACCCTTCTTCCAGAGATCCTGCAACTTTCGAGAAGAAGAGCAGAGATTTTGAACGTACTCCATTGCAATGGGACAACTCCACAAATGCAGGTTTCAACGATGGAGCTGAACCTTGGCTACCTGTAAGCGAGAAGTACCACGAATTGAACCTGCAGAGTCAATTGGATGAAAGTGAAGTCAGTTTTTACCAAAATTACAAAGCGTTGATCCGGAAGAGACAGGAAGAAACCGCAAGGCTTGGTAGTACACACTTCTGGGCATTATCTAATGATGCAGTTGTTCTGAGGAGATCACATGAGAATAAACACATTGCAGTTGCTTTCAAATTGGGTTGGCATGGAAACAGTGAACCAGAAACTATTCTGATACCTGGAGTCGCTTGCGAAAATGGTACAGTAGCAATTTCGAGTGTTGGATCTCAGTACAAGAAAGGGTGAGTTGATACAATCTTGCTTTAAGAAGTTTCATCACTCAAAATGATTGGTATTCTTAAATTTCTTTACAGGGATGTAATATCTGTGCAGAGTTTGGTCCTACAACCTCATGAAGCAGTAGTGATAGACATATCGTGTTGATTGAAACCAACGTGATTTTAATATTTATTTATAATAACACTCTATTTATATTTATATGACAATTGAATAAAAAAAGAGATCATGATCATGAACGTGTATTATTTACCATCTATGATATCGATGGATATTCCTTTAATGGGAATCTGGTGTCCCTTGTTTTGTTGTAGTGTTGTAGTTTTTCATAAACGAAATAATAGTTTCAAAGGATATTGCTCTGTTTTCTTTACCATGAATTCTGGAACAATGAGAGCTAGCACAAAAATATGGAATAGTTTTCAATAAATCAAGATTTAGCAATAGCATTTTTACAAATGAAAACAAGTCTTTTGAATTCGTCTTGAATACTCTTTCAAGTATGGAGTTTAGGACAACGCTATTTGATTTTGTCTTCGATGACGACTCATGAACTGAAGTAACCTCATTATCTCTAGCACCTGAGCAACTCGGAAGATAAAATGAATAGAGCCATTCTAAGTTTAACTACATAATGAAGAAGACAATATTCAAAATGAATTCCGCTCACTTTGTTTGATGCTGTATGTAACTTTGTTATTCGAAAGTGTATGTTTATTCAGAATTTTATGGATTTGTCGCTTGCTGCTTGAGGAAAGACTCTTTCTGACCATAAACCATAATCTGCATACTAAAAATGCAAAGACCATGTGAAAAAAAAACGTCTGATGACGAATTGCGTCAACTTGAATCTCTATGGATATCCTTGACTATCTGTCAAATATCGAGTGCAGATTCTGTGGGGAAAAGGAGAAAGCTCAGGTTCACTTGATCACAGACTGCCTCGACATTGTGAGCCTGCCCAAGAAATACCTTGGACAGGGAAGTATAGGAGGAATGAGAACTTAGCCTCCTTGAAGCCCTCACATATATAAGAATTCATCAGAGTTTCAGAGCTGGAGGGCGAGCTCTAGGTACCGCAATGCGAAAACAGCTCCGACGAGGGGGCACCATAGATCTTAAGGTCGCAGTGGAACGTAACCCCTTACCAAACATTAACTATCTGTCCAATATGCATCTTGAGTGTGGCCATTTTGTATTTTTTTATGTTCTGCCTGAAGTTCGATCCTTTATCTATGCAATAAAACAGATTTCATCGTCCTACTCTCATCGAGTCGGTAATAATGATTTTTTGAAAAAAGGTCCAAAATTTTGGAACTTCAAGGACCTCTCACGTCCAGGACGATTTTTTAAAAAAATATCTGACCTTATATTCTTGTTCTACGCCCTCGAATTAGTGAGTGTGCCAAATTTCACGGCGATAGGAGTCGGAAAATTATTTTTCGAAAATTGAGATTTTCTTAAGGGTAACCCCTTAAAATTTTACCAAAAATCGAAAGTTCTACGATCGACCTGAAATTTGAAACATATACTAATTCGAGGGCGTAGATTAAGAAAATCCAATCAGAATGTTAGTGGAGAGTCTGGTTCGTTTTTTATGGCCAGAAGAAAATCGAAAAAATTGGACCTTTTTTAAAAAAATTATAATTTTCCAACGAGAGGACCTTCGTCTATAAAATAATTGGCTACGTACTCACAAAGGACCCAGATATAACCAAAAAAATTCGATATTGTCCAGCCTTACGCGTTTGATCTGTACGACGGCCCAAAGTTGACCCAAATTTCGAAAATTTCTCACCAAATCCGGAATATTTTCCAAACGGAATCAGGTACGCAAAATCTAATTATAGATTCGTAATCTACGTGTTCGAATCCATAATATATGATGTGCATATTGTCATAGCTTCAAAAATAAAATTTCGCACGGAATCGCTAAATCTTACCCCCCACCCCTCTGCGCTTTGATGTTTATTCGCGGTTCTTTATGAAAAATTTTCTAAGTCCCAAATAAATTTTTTTCTTCGAAAATCGTCGACCTTGTTATCGTTTTCTATTAAATCGAGGTCGTAGATCACGAATATGTCATTAGAAATCGTCCAGTGACAACCGTTTAGAAATTATGGCGGAAATAGTGAAAAAATTTCGAAATTTTGGTCAACTTTGAGACGTCGTGCCGACCAAAATAATGAAGCTGGGTGATGTCGAATTTTTTACGTGCAGTTCGATCCTTTATCTATGAATTAAAACAGATTTCATCGTCCTACTCTCATCGAGTCGGTAAAAATGATTTTTTGAAAAAAGGTCCAAAATTTTGGAAATTCAAGGACCTCTCACGTCCAGGACGATTTTTTTAAAAAATATCTGACCTTATATTCTTGTTCTACGCCCTCGAATTAGTAAGTGTGCCAAATTTCACGGCGATAGGAGTCGGAAAATTATTTTTCGAAAATTGAGATTTTCTTATGGGTAACCCCTTAAAATTTTACCAAAAATCGAAAGTTCTCCGATCGACCTGAAATTTGAAACATATACTAATTCGAGGGCGTAGATTAAGAAAATCCAATCAGAATGTTAGTGGAGAGTCTGGTTCGTTTTTTATGGCCCGAGAAAAATCGAAAAAATTGGACCTTTTTTAAAAAAATCATAATTTTTCAACCAGAAGACTTACGTCTATAAAATAAGTGGCTACGTACTCACAAAGGATCCAGATATAACCAAAAAATTCGATATTGTCCAGCCTCACGCGTTTGATCTGTACGACGGCCCAAAGTTGACCCAAATTTCGAAAATTTCTCACCAAATCCGAAATATTTTCCAAACCGAATCAGTTACGCAAAATCTAATTACAGATTCGTAATCTACGTGTTCGAATCCATAATATATGATGTGCATATTGTCATAGCTTCAAAAATAAAATTTCGCACGGAATCGCTAAATCTTACCCCCCACCCCTCTGCGCTTTGATGTTTATTCGCGGTTCTTTATGAAGAATTTTCTAAGTCCCAAATAAATTTTTTTCTTCGAAAATCGTCGACCTTGTTATCGTTTCCTATTAAATCGAGGTCGTAGATCACGAATATGTCATTAGAAATCGTCCAGTGACAACCGTTTAGAAATTATGGCGGAAATAGTGAAAAAATTTCGAAATTTTGGTCAACTTTGAGACGTCGTGCCGACCAAAATAATGAAGCTGGGTGATGTCGAATTTTTTGCGTGCAGTTCGATCCTTTATCTATGAACTAAAACAGATTTCATCGTCCTACTCTCATCGAGTCGGTAATAATGATTTTTTGAAAAAAGGTCCAAAATTTTGGAACTTCAAGGACCTCTCACGTCCAGGACGATTTTTTTAAAAAATATCTGACCTTATATTCTTGTTCTACGCCCTCGAATTAGTAAGTGTTTCAAATTTCACGGCGATAGGAGTCGGAAAATTATTTTTCGAAAATTGAGATTAAAATTTTACCAAAAATCGAAAGTTCTCCGATCGACCTGAAATTTGAAACATATACTAATTCGAGGGCGTAGATTAAGAAAATCCAATCAGAATGTTAGTGGAGAGTCTGGTTCGTTTTTTATGGCCCGAGGAAAATCGTAAAAATTGGACCTTTTTTAAAAAAATCATAATTTTTCAACCAGAAGACTTACGTCTATAAAATAAGTGGCTACGTACTCACAAAGGATCCAGATATAACCAAAAAAATTCGATATTGTCCAGCCTCACGCGTTTGATCTGTACGACGACCCAAAGTTGACCCAAATTTCGAAATTTTTTCACTATTTCCGCCATAATTTCTAAACGGTTGTCACTGGACGATTTCTAATGACATATTCGTGATCTACGACCTCGATTTAATAGGAAACGATAACACGATGAAGTTGTGTTAACCTCTCAATAGACGAAAGATCACGTGGATCTCAGAATGATTTATGTTCAACATAAATAATTTCATGCCATGCTTTTACACGCATGTTCTGGGGAACAGCGAGCTATCGTTTTATCCAAATGTCTGTAATTTTTGAATATTTTCCCGTAAATGGTCTAAAACAACTAGGTTGGACTCACTGATGACGAATCCGGTGTAAAAATCGATGTCTGGACGCCTGGCCGAGGACACGGTAACTGTTGAACCGAGCGAGCGAGCGACTTGAAACTTACAGGGTAGTTCGCGCATCAGAATGCCACGGTTTATTTCGTAAATGGGTCAAATCGGCTGATCGGTTTCGGAGCTATAATCATTTGAAGTTTTGAGCTTATTTTCAGGTTATTTCAGGAACTGTTGGAGCGTTTAGATTGAAGCTTGGCAATTAGTTTGAGCATAACGACGCGCAACTTATTGCAAAATTTTGTTGAGATTGTATTATTACTTAATTTGAAAAAATAATTTTTCTGAAACTTTAACATTCAATAACTCGAATTCATGAGAACTCATGAAGTATTCTATTTATAATAATTGAAAATTATTTTGACTTCATATAGGCTTTATGTGCATGCTTTGTGCATTTCTTGTAGTTTCATGAATAGTCTAGAAGACTTGGAAAAGTACTAAAGTGAAGTCTGAAGCTTCAGCGCGCATGTTCAAATTCGTTGCCAAAGAGGTCATCTCCTTTGAACATGCGCGCAAAAGCTGCTGACTTCACGTCATTGCTTTTCTAGTTTTTTTCAGAGCGGATACTGGGCAATCCTCACTAGGAAAGGAAATTTTATAGATATAGTTAATAATAGAGGTCATCATTTAAAGAGATAAGGAATTATCGGCCTAAATGCGTAAGATACCTTATATGAATCATGTCGTATTTGAATTCGAAATTTGAACCTTGCTCATAAAATAGGATAGGTACCAATAGTAAGCGGAAAAGAATATCTACCTAATAGAGTTGCATTCCAAACTATCAGACCTATTGTGAATTTTCTCTCTTCAAAAACTTATATTGAATTACCTACGCTCACTTGAATGCAATCATTCAATTATGGAAATTTTAAATCTTGATTACTGTCTGAATCACAACTTTTGCGTCTTTGTCTGAGGACATGGCCTTTATCTTTGATCCTTTCTTTTTCATATTTGAATAATCTCGTCTGCTGACATTAGTATTTTCAAACTTGGTTATTGTAACATTGCACTGGTAATTGATGCAAAGATAATAAATGGCAATCTTGAGTTGACATATTGTATTAATCGTTTAATCCTTTTCCATTGAATTACTAGAAAGTAGTTCAAAATTCAAGATTTTCAAAACGATAATCGGATAACGAATTTTCGATAAGATATGTTAGTTGTATGCATGCAGCTTACCGCTTTTTTTTTGGGAAAATCGAATTGATTGTTAGTTTTTCCAATCAGAATTTCTATGGGTTATTGTGCATGAAATCTATGATTCATTCTAATGGGTATTATTTTTCGTACATGACTGATATGTAATTCTCAGGAACATGTTTATTTTTCTTCCATGGAAAAGACTTGAATTAATATTCATACTCGTTGCCACACCAGTTATATGTTCACATATTGACCCTGACAAACGTACGCACACATCCTGATGGAAATATTCGGTTATATTATAATCGAATTAACCTCACGAAATTCTGCATAAGGCTTTATGCTGTCAGTTTTCAATCAAATGCTGGATTTCTATTCAATCCAGGCGCTTGCGAACTTCCTGAAATATCAGGGAAATAAGCTCAAAATTTCAAATCGCTTCAACTCTGAAACCGTTCTGCCGATTTTGCCCATTTACGAACTTAACCGTCATATTTTGGAATGCAACAGACCTTGAATGTTTTAAACCGATAAAATTCACTATACGCCCATTATTTTTCCTACGGACGACCGGTCGAGAATTACAGACATTTAGACAAAACGATAGCGCGCTGTTACCCAGAAAAAAAATTCTAGAAAGTTGACCCAGCTAAACGCATCTTTACTTAGTGATGGAAAGATATGGCTGCTTCCATATGGTCCTTATGAAATTCTTCATGAACTTCAAGCTTGAATTTTTCTATCAAGAACTAGATTTCAATTGGATCCTAACTGGGTTTTCTGAAATATTCGAAAATAAAATCGCGTATGGATATATCTACGGAATTTTGAGAAGGATCAATCCTATTCATGAATTCGACCTTCGTAATTGAGCCCCAAACCTACCCTACAGTTTCTGAGCCTGACGGCCGATCGAAAACGCAATAACTTCCGAAAGGAACAACTCAGAAACTCAATATTTGTATAGAGTCTCTGCCATTATCCACAATAAATTCATGACAAAAGTAGGAACTCTTTTCCTCAGAGGTTTGGGTCCGTAAATGGCAGAGAATAATATAAAATTGTCTAAGTACAAGACGGCATATTGTTTTAAGATTATCACTGCTTCTTTCATTATTCCCTTCCTGGACAGTTTTTACATATACTTAACATCACCGCTTGTAGACTGAGTTAAAGCATGATTTGAATGATTGATTATCTTCTTGGATCTTTCTGCAAGTAATATTTCTTGTGGACATGCACAAAGCCCTTTCAAGAATTACATCTACTGCAGTCAACTTTTGAACATCTAAGCGATTGTTTTTTTTATATTTATGAATAATAAAATGAAAATTACCAAAATCTTTCCAATAGATCATCAGCATTGCTCAATCTTACGCAGCCAGGTAACTTATTGTAAATATATAGCATATAAAATAACAATTGATAATGTCGGTTAATTAATTATTTCAATTTCATGTACACATCTGGACCAGGGAAAAATATATTTGCCAAGATGTAGTAGATATCGGCGGTTTACATGTTCGTTCATTAAAAAAATATCACTGTGCCAAATCGTTTGTTGGACACTGTACTACGCCAACACTGGGAGTTACTGTGATCAGATGAACTCGTTGGCCAATCAAAAAGGAGACGCTGAAGGACAAGTGAATGAAGTAATCCAAATGAAAATAAATGATTGTCAAATCAAATATGAAACGGGTTTGGCTTCACTTTGTATCATTTCTGAATAAATTCTATTGAGAGGTCCGAAACATGATGTGTTCGTGCAAGAACAGGTAAATTTGATTTGAAATACCTTTTTTCAAGTTGATTTCTTGGCTATAGTCGCTGATTCATTCGCAATGAATATAGTAAGGGATCTTGCAGCTCAAATTCTCTTGACTTAAGCAATGTTTTCTTAATACTGTTATTGTATATACTGTCATTGATGTTAGCACAATGAATTCTGATAAAAACAACTTGGCAACTCGTTATTTGTGGAGTATACTTGGGAGTTAATTTCAAAGGCCGAATTTGTAAATGGGTGAAACCCGCTCACTTTTTTCAAGCACAACTTTCAACTCCTCCATTTTTTTTCTCCATTAAAGGGTTCGTAGGGGTTGAAAATTGTGCATGAACTAAACTGTAATGGTCGACTTTCATTCGGTGACAAATTTCATCAGGTACCATCGTCTCAAATTAATGAGCCATGACAGAGTGCACATACTGAAAACCTCTTTGAAGTAACTAATTTTTCAAAAAAAATTTTTATTTAGAAAATTTTTGCACGCCTGTAAAGAAAATACAAAGACCTTGCCAAAAAAGTACCACTTGACCCACTTTCCCTGTTCAAAAAATGTAGAGGGTTGATGGGAATGGCACAGGGCGCAACAAAAATCCTTCAAAAATGCATAAAAATTTGGTAAAAGTGAAACAAAATTGACCTGTTTCAGGATTTTGTTGTCAAATATTTATCTTCTGAGGAAATGAATTTGTTCCATAATTTTGACGCGCACTGTATATTTTTTTGCAAAAATATCACTGCCTACAAGATAAGCTAAACAGGAACAGTTCTGCCTTCCTATTCCGATGTAACTGTGGGTTGGAAAATATGTAGGGAAAAAGAATAAATTTTCATGTACTTGAGGCATTGTGTTTATTATTTTCCGTCAAAACAACAACAAAAATAAGGGAAATTCAGCGACTTGATACATAACGTCTAATCGACATATAAATCATCAAAAGCTTTGAACCTGAAGCAATAAAAAATTCTAACAATCGTTTCCGTTCCATATCTCATTCACAGATAATCATCAAAATTATTCCCATTATTTGTCATTATCATTAGAAAATTTCATAACATTTCCAATTATTTGCAATTATCAATTCCCACAAATTGAGAGAAAAAAGTACTGTATAAATACCATGATCGGTGCAGTAGTGTTCATTCACAAAATGTTTTTCAAAACTTCGTGGTTTATTTTCGTCATACTTCTTTCTTCTGATCTGTGCAGATCAGAAGATGAGTGGTGGCAGCATGGTGTTTTCTACCAAGTTTATCCAAGATCATTCAGAGATCTAAACAATGACGGAAACGGAGATCTTGCTGGTGTCATCGACAAGCTTTCCCACTTCAAAGACGCAGGAGTTGATGGCGTTTGGCTGTCACCCATCATGAAATCACCACAGGTAGATGCTGGTTATGACGTCAGCGACTACTACTCTGTGGACGATATGTATGGATCTGATGAAGATTTGAAGAAACTGGTAGCCAAGGCACACGAAATGGGTATTAAGATTATTTTGGATTTCGTACCTAATCATACCAGCAACTTGAATAAATGGTTCCAGGAGTCAGAAAATAACAACGAAGAGTATAAAGATTACTACGTTTGGGCAGATGCTAAAGAAGACGGAAGTCCACCGAATAATTGGGTGAGTTTGCTGCCAGCTGTATACACTCATGAAAACTTTTAAATTCCCCACTACAAAGGCTGTGTCGATAGATTCCATTCGTCAAATGAAACTCTCTTTTCATTTGCCACTTTTCCAGATCCTGCTATGAATAGTAAGGAATATATTTTCGAATGATTCAGTATCCTCTTGTCGGCCACATAACATAAACATACGTTAAGGTCTACCGGAGAAGTTGACTTGCGCAGATTTACCTGCACAGTTCAACTGGTAAGTGCATTGGGACATACCTGCACAGGCAACCGGAAAAGAAAGCGAAATTCGATTCTTTCTCTAAACACCCTACGATGAACCTGAGGATATGTGTGCGAGACCTCCTAGCATCCCATACATGTAACGGCGTTAGGACTGAAATCTGCACAGGTCAACCTCTCCAGTAGACCGGATCGTATGTGTCAGGCCTTAAAGATTGAAAGTTCTATTGACTTCAGATAAATAAATATGCTTTTTATGCTAATTTTTATAGTTTCATTTGTCGGCGAGTAAATAATTTAAGAACTGATTCTGTGGGGGGAAATAGAAACTGAGAAAATATTTATCAAAGACATCAACACTCCAAACGGAAATTTATTTCATCCGGAATAATCATGTCGAAGCTACAACAGACAAACTGAAGTTATTATTTCAAGTAAGAATAATTTTATAGTTCTTTGAAACTCTCGAAATATTTTCTTCAGATAAGTGTCTTCGGAGGACCAGCTTGGGAATGGTCAGAAAAAAGGAAACAATACTATTTGCACAACTTCTTGAAAGAACAACCTGATCTCAATTACAGAAGTCCCAAAGTTCATGAAGAAATGAAAGTGAGTGTACAATGGGCTTTGACTAGGAAGTGACCTATCATTATTTCCACATCCTTGTTTCAGAAAGTTTTAGTCCATTATATGGATCTTGGAATCGATGGATTCAGGGTAGACGCAATACCATACCTTGTTGAAGATGCTGAGTTAAGAGATGAACCAAGATCTTTCAATCCAAGTGCTTCAGAAATTGATAACGACTATCTAATACACATCTATACCAACAATCAACCTGAAACATACGAAGTAATTCGTGAGTGGAGAAAACTTGTTGATGACTACACTGCTACACATGGAGGAGATGCAAGGTAAGTTGTCAATTTCTGTTGGTGAGTGATTTGTCTTATAATTTATTTCTTCCAGAATACTAATGACTGAAGCTTATGCAGACCTTGAGCACACAATGCCCTATTATGGAACACTAGATGGTAGCGAGAAGGGTGCTCATTTCACATTCAATTTCTTCTTCATCTCTAATTTCAACAAGAATATTTCTACAGCGCATGACATCGCAAGAATCGTTTACATGTGGCAGAATGCACTTCCTTCGATCTATACTTCCAACTGGGTGGTAAGTTGAACATCTTCAGACTTCATTTATGCAACCAAAATGAATTATTCATGAATTTATCATCTCTAGCTTGGAAACCATGATAACAGGAGGATACCAACAAGGTTAGGTGTTGAAAATATCGATGGTTTCAACATGTTGGTTCAATTGCTTCCTGGAATTGCTGTAACGTATAATGGCGAAGAGATTGGACAGGAAGATGGTGAGGTAACTTATGAACAAGGAAAGGATTCCTCAGCACGCAATCGATCAACTTTTGAATATGCAAGCAGAGATTTCGAGAGAACACCATTCCAGTGGGACGATTCAGTGAATGCCGGTTTCAATACAGGTTGCAAAGTTCAAGATCTGTTTCACTTGGAAAAGACTGAACTCAATTTTTTTCACAGGTGCTGAGCCTTGGTTACCAGTAAGTGAGAAGTACAAGGAGAAAAATCTGGCCTCACAGCTTGATGAAGATGTCTTAAGCCATTTCCAAATTTACAGAAGATTGACGAGCAAAAGGAAGGAAGAACCTAGCAGAGTTGGTTCAACAGACATCTGGGCTATCTCTGATGATGTTATAGTTTTGAAGAGGAGTAGTGGTAATAAACATACTGTATTGGCCTTCAAGTTAGGATGGCATGGAAATACGGAGGAAGAAACAGTGTATGTCCCTTCTGTAGGTGCTAAGGAAGCTACTATTGCTTTGACTAATGTCGGTTCATCATATGAAATAGGGTGAGAAAAATATTTTGGATTCAAAAAGGTCTTGTTTTTTCTCATGATTATTATGAACGTTCAATCGTTTTTCTTTGTTACAGATCTATTATTAATCCACAAAGTTTCAAGTTGAAACCACACGAGAGTTTGGTTCTGGATATTGTGTCATAAGCAAGTGCTATCAACTAATGCCATTATAATTGATGTACATAAACAATGGTTAAATTATTTGAATATAATTTGTAGAAATAATCATTATGATTCATTCGTTTTTAAACTCATACAATTACGGAATAATTTCATCGAAAAAATTTTAGGGGGAAGGAAAAATGTATACATAAAGTTGGAATGGTTGGATTGTAATATTCGAAGAGTATCTCCTTGATGTACTCTGTGATGTTCTTCAGAATATGTGGTTATGTGTTCTCATTTAGGATAAATATAAATGTCTTCAAGCTTATGGGCATTATTTTTGCGTTTTTTCCACTGATAAATGAAAAGTTTGAATATAAGGCAAACGGCCGATTGTGAACACAATTAGTTTAAACCTTAAGTACGAAACCTTAATTCGTAAATGGGTTAAATGCACCCGATGATGCCGCAGTTATACTGATTCAAAATTTTATTTTCCCAATATTTCCAAAAATACAGGTTGAATCGAATGTGGAACTAGTACTTGGTTGAAAAGTGATAGTTTGAAAGTTCTCAAATGACTAGGTTGGACTCACTGATGAAGAATCCGTGGTCAAAATTAATTCTGTCCGTCCGGCCGTGTGCGCTGTAACTCTCGAAAGAAAAGACCTAGAGTCTTTAAATTTTCAGGTTAGGTTAAGATCCTGAATATCTCGGCTAAGGTCGTTAGTGGGCCAAATCTGCTGAATGGTTTTTGTGCTACAGCCATTTGATATTTTGATTTTTCAACTACTCGAAAAATTTTTATCTGATCGAAATGAAACTTGGTTGGAAGATGAACAGTGTCAATAAGAATAATTATCCATGGAAAAATTCAAAAAAATTTTTTTTAGAAAATCTCCATATTTCATTGAAATAGTTAACAATTTTGATCGTGATTGGCTCTCTGTTTTATGAATTATTCTAGAAATAACCAATTCACTTGGAAAAAAATATGAAACTTGAGATACTTTCCAGAAAAAAAATTGTTCGAAAGAAAAAGTTCGAATTTGTTTTGATGACGCTTATCACAGAATATTGCAGACGATGGAGCATCAGGATTTTTAACTACATTTGAAGTTTTATATCAGTAGTTTTCGAGATATTCTGGACATAATCGATTTTGACTGATCGCTCGCAATAAGATGACGCCTCGAAATTATCATCTAAAAGTTGAACTACCTCAATGTCAGGTTCACACTGAAGACGTTGCGGTGAGAAGGGACAAACATATGCGGGAAAAACTACCATAGAAATTTTGTTACTAGTAAGCTGAACACCCTGTATTTCAGAAGAGGTCGTATTGACTCTTGAGCTAGTTCGCAGAGCAAAAAATTCACACTCACAACACCACGTACTTCAATGATCTCTCCTTTTATGAATTCTCGAAATATCTGTTCAACAAAACTAAAAAAAAGAGTTATTAGTTCTTTTATCCCTTCTCTTATTTCTTTATGAACGAGAGTCATTTGAAATCTTGTTGTTTCGTCTTGAAGAGGATCTGTTTGAGCAAGCAGTCTGTGTTCCACTGAAATGTCTCTTAGACGCAGGGGTCAAAGAAAACTGTAATGAGTTTCCGATTCCCCAAGGCTCCATCGTGTCCATATTGTGTGTTTCAAGTTCGACGTCCTTTGTTTTTCTTTCCAGGATGAAATTACTTGCCGTTCGCTGCGACGTTGTGTTCTGTCTCATGCGGATGAACCCTGAAAAAATAGACAAGGTACTTTAGGAACGGAAGGAGTAGTTTGGGTTTTGATGAATTTTTAGCTTGATGCATTTAAATAAGGTCCAGTGACAAGAACCAAATGCTCTAAGACCTATTTTAGATACAGGTTGTTTGAGTTAGTAATGACAAGACTGAAGGGGTAGTTTCTTTGGTTGATTTCAAAGGAAAAAATCTAGAAAAGCACTGACGTGAGGTCAGCAGATTTTACGCGCTCAATTTCTAACGATAAGATCAACACGAAATTTTGCACCTATACTCCATTCACTTTTATAAAGTAGCCCGGTTGGCCATGATTTAGGTCTATCATTTTTTGTAACTAAAACCAAGGCAGGTTGGCGTTCTGAAATATCGACAATGTCAAAACAATTCGACGCGACGTTGCCAATTTCTACTCTCTTTCAATAACAATTCAGCTCCAGCCATAATAAACTAATAAATTAACATTTCGCATTGATTGTATTGTATTGAGCCTTAATTGAGTAGGTAGTCATGTTTGAATTGAACAAATTCCTTAATAAATAATTTCAAAAGTTATATATTTCGTGGAATTGTTTCGATAGGAAGTAGTAAATTGAAAATGAATTTGGTATATCCTATGTTGGCGGAACATTGAAATTTCATGTACGAAAATAACATGAATTATACAATATCTCATTCAATGGTTTTTTTTCTAATATTTTAGGAATTGCTTTTTTCTGGGAATTGAATATTTGAGTTGACTTCAAAGTATGTCCATAAAACATAATTCCATATCTTGCTTTAAACTCGAATGCTGCATGATAGGTAGTTTTCATGAACAATTTATCCAGATATCTTGTCATTACACCCAAAGATAACAGACTGAAGCTAAGCTGCATCCCAGTTTAGAAATATGTTGATCCCAATCCAGTGTATGTATCGTTCACGTAGATTCCCAAGAACTTTGTAAATGGAGTTAGTTCTTTTGAGGTTAACTGTGACACGGGTTTCGTAGTGCTACTACATTTTCATACTGGAATATTTCAAGTTGTGCAACAAGGTATTTAAATGACTTCTGTAGGCTTATTTCTCGAGAATTAGGAAAAGTAGGGGATTCGAAGTAACGGACTACTCTATCCATCATTTTTCAGTAAAATTCCAAAACACTCGATTCTTGATTTCCGTACAAGAAAAAAGCATTATTGAATCTTCCAACCATGTTTATATACGTGAAATATTTCAAGTATTAACAGAGACAAAAGTTTTAACATTCGCCAGGTCTTTGGAATTATTGAATTCACATAATATTTTCTCAAATTCATTACGTTCCAAATGTAGATTGAAATTTTGAAAAATAAGTAATTACTACGACCTCTTTGTAGAGAGGACAACGCTGTTATCTGACAGGAAAATGACTATAACCTAACATTTTCAAAATATATACGGTGAAATCTGTCAGGATGTAATGGCATACCGGGATACTTTATAAAAGTGAATAGAGTATAGTTGCGTGTTGGTAATCTCCGCCTGATTACGAAGTTTCAATCTGATTGCTTCAGTACTTCTTGAGATATTGCGGAAATAACGTTCAAATTCCAAATAACAAAGAAATTTGGCACATTTTTTTCTTATATCTCCAGAAGTAAATATCTGATCGAATTGAAATTTGGAACATTGTTGTTAAATAGTGACTCTAAAGCTTGTGCCAAATTCCATTGAAATCTAATAAATATTTTCACAGAAAAAAGCTTTCCAACAAAAATTATAAGAAGTTTCGAATAACCATTTTTTAAAATTTTCTAACAACTGGATGCACACGAAATTCTTATTCAAGTTGCGCGTTGATATTCCAAAACTGTCCACGAAGTTTCAATTCTATCGAGTCAATACTTCATTAGATATCCAGGAATTAACCTCAAAGTTTCAAATGGGCCATACTCCGAAACTATCCAACCTATTCCATCCATCAACGAACTTAACCGAGGTATTTGGATTCCAAACCTCATTTGACAATTTCAAGTCCCTAAGTCTCTTTCTTTGGTTAAAATCCACCCAATGATTCCGCAAACATAACCTTTTAAAATTTTATCTAAGCAATATTTCCAAGAATACAGATTGCATCGAATTGAGTTCGGTAATTCATTGAAAATTTACATTTTGAAGGTACATGCTGAATTTCATGCGGATAATATTATCAGAAGTTTGCGAAATGTTTCCATCAGGAAGTAAAGCTGAGTTTGAGTTCCTCAATCAAAGAGTAGATGAAAATTTTTGTGATTCTTCAGACAAGATATTCCTGTGAGAATTGATCTCGGAAAATATGAAATAAACATATAGTTCGATTGGTGGAATCCACCTAATGATTCCTATTTTATGTCCCAGGAAAAAACAATAGCTCTATCTCATCAGAATGGCATGAATGGTAAAATATTTAATTTTCAACCAAGTCCTAAGATCTTCGAAGAATGCTAGTTTAAAGTAGCGTGCAGATACTTGCACCATCTATCGATCCTGTCCAAACCAACAACCGAATGAAAAATCGACTCAATAAACCGAGTAGATTGAGCAGACCTGTAAAAATGACGGTGATTTCGCAGGATCTGGATCGAATATTATCTTGTTGAATTAGGTAGTCGCCCACGACAGTGACATATAAACTTCGGTGGGGTCCGCAAAAAACCAAATCCCATTCCCCGGAGTCGTCCTGAGTCCGGGCTTATTTGAATCAGGAGGGCCTTGGAGACGGCTGATAGCTTCTGACGCCACAATGCCACGCTGGCCTAGCCCTCTCTGCAAATATATACATATAGATATGACAGTCTGTTCAATTTTGAGTCCTCATTTCAGACCAGAACTGGTTTATTCTTCGATAATTCAATTTTCTGGAAGCAGGAAAACAACTCGACTGGAGATTGGAGCGCAAACCTTATTATTGTATCGCTAAGAAATTTGAGTTTTGATTTTATGCTGTGAATTGTTTGTTCGGAGAATTCGGAGCTAGTTTGAAAATGTAGAGTGAAGTTAAAATTTGAGATAAAATGATGACGTTGCTTCAGGAACATTCGCGTGCAGAGGTATCTGATTATTTTCAGTGTTTTCAACTCGTATCGTGGTCTATGATTCGACTGAAAACTTTGAATGTCATGGCAAATCCATAATAATGTTTGTCCACGACCACTGAATAATATAATGTATTTTGATGGCTCTTGTTGAAGGAAAATGAGTTGTTAATCAAGGCCGTGGATAATAGGCGTGTATAATAAATAATTTTCACTCCATGCACAAATCCATGATGTGAAAAACATGGTGTGCTCATCTGAAAAAAAAGTGACGTCAGCAAGATTAAAATACAAAGAAATATATTTTCTGTGCTTTGAATTTGAATGAAGAAATCATTGGTAGATACGATCACAGAGGAGCAGATGAGCACACTATGCTTTACTTACATCATGCACAAATCTAGTGAAAGTTTTGAAGTTTATCGTAATCTTGACAGTTTCCAGCAATCACAGAAAATGGAGTTGACCATCTTGACAACTCTATTGAATGTTGTTGAAAATGCAGAATTCAACCAATGAAGTCGTGGATAAACTATATTATTTAACTAGCATATAATTGCTATTATTCACTTGGGTGATTTGCGACACTAGCCTGCGTCTCGTATCACATACTTCGCCCTCGTTAATAATAGCAGTCATTACACGCTCGTTGAATAATATATTATCAAACCACTATCCTCCTTGGATATTTTACAAGTTTGTGCATGAACATTTGTCATCTAATTGCCAATTTTCATCTTGATGACATAAGTATTCTATCCTGTTATTGAAGAAATACTAACGAAATTGGACAAGTCTCATCCAATCTTTCGGAAATTAAAACACTGGTCCTTCTGAAACTTAGTACGCTATTGTGAAAAAGATATTCAAATCTCATGAATAGTTCACGAAAGTAAAATAAAAAATTTTAAGGAAAAAGCTCTTTTGACTTTTTGCGCGATATTCTAGGGGAACAGCGTGAAATCGTTTTGTCCAAATGTTTGTAATTTGCGAATTTTTCCCGAATTGTCTCTAACGACTAGGTTGGACTCACTGATGATAAATCCGGTGTTAAAATCGATGCCGGCCGGCTGTCCGGTCGTCCGGAGAATAATTTCGACCTGAAACTTAAGGAGGGGTTGTATTTCAAAAGGCGACGGTTGAATTCGTTAATGGTCGAAATCGGCAGAGAGGTTTCCGAGATAGAGCCCTTTGAAATTTTGTGGTTATTTCCGTGATAACTCGGAAACTAATGGAACGATTAGATTGAAACTTGACAGTTAGTTGAGGTATAACAACTTTGCAAAATTTTGTTGAGATAGTACTGGCAGCAAATTGAAGAGAAATTTCTTTCAAAATTTTTTGAGCGAAAATGTTTCATCATATTCGAAAAAAGTTTTGCTCGGGCCTTGAGCTCCATATTCAGCAGTAGAGTACTGAATTTTAGTTTGATCCGATAATAATTTTTGGAGATATTCCGAAAAAATAAATTCCGTGGTATTTTCCTCGATATCGTTGTTTTTCGGAATAACTCAGAAATTGCTGATTCAATCATGATTAAACTTGACAGCTAGTTCGGAAATGCTGATTGACATCGTTGTACAAAATTTCGTGATGATCGTGTCATTAAAACAATTTGAAGAAAAAGGATTTATTTGTTTTTCAAATATTCAATATTTTGTAATCTTCTGATCATATTATGCTCATGAAATTCTGTATAAACCTGCGAACTGTCATTTTCCGATATAAAGTATTTGATTTCTATTTTATCTAATCTGTATTTTTGGAAATATTGGTAAAATGAAATTTTGGAATGAGTACTTTATTTTTAGTCACAATGTCTGTAATTGTCGAATTTCGAGCTGAAATTGGTCTCAAGCGACTAGGTTGGACTCACTGATGAATAATCCGTGGTCAAATTTGATTCTGTCTGTCCGGCCTTGTACGCCCTAACTTTCGAAAGAAAGGAGTCTTAGGTTAAGTTAAAATCCTGAATATCTCAGTTAAGTTCGTAAATGAGCTGAATCCGGCAGATAGTTTCAGTGTTATAGCATTTGAAATTTTGATTTTCGAATAACCCAAAATCCATTATTCTTATAGGATTGTAACTAGACTCCTAGTTGCACAGTATCAACATAAAGATTTTCGCAAAGTTTCGTGTTGATCGTTTCAATAAAGAAATCCAATAAAAACGTACTAACTCAATTTATCTTGAATATGCATGAATTATCCACCCATTATTATAGGCGCTGCGGACAGATCAGTTAAGACGTGGACTTCTCATGCTAGTTTTTGGCAGCTGCCTGGATTGATTTGCAGTTGGTATTTGCAATTTTGTTTTCTCAATATGTAATCAACAAACAACCAATTTGACCATCTTTAGGCGATACATGCGTGTAAGACGAAAAACATTTTTGCAGGTTTGGTTTCCCAATATCCTAAGATTGACGATTAGATTGAAGGTTCGTAATAATGCGATCAGATTGATTTTTAGTAAATAAAGGGTTTCCAATAAGAGGTGTTATTTTGATATTCAAAGAAAAATGCCATTTTTCAATATAAATGATCGGATGTTTATTTCATTATAAAGGAGAAGCTATGCCGTTATTAGTGGAAAATAACACCAGGCAAATGACCACCACGACCACGCTTACAGGACCATATCCTTTCAATGAAATTTTCCATAACCAAATCGCAAAGTGGCTGCCCTATGTCCTCGATAGCCTCACGAATTCCATCTTTGAGTTCTTGAATCGACGCTGGGCTATTGGCGTAGACCTTCTCTTTCACGTGGCCCCAAAGAAAGAAGTCGCAAGGTGCTAAATCACAAGATCTCGGTGGCCAATTGTGATCACCTCTTCGAATGACTTTTCCCGCAAAAGATCAATGGTTTCGTTGCTTGTGTGGCACGTAGCGCCGTCTTGTTGAAAGTAAACGTTGTCCAGATCAATATCATCCAATTCTAGCCATAAAAAATCATCAATCATCTCTCGATAGCGCAATCCATTCACCGTAACTGTTGCTCCTGCCTCATTTTCGAAAAAGTAAGGTCCAATGACTCCGCCGGACCATAAACCGCACCAAACAGTCACACGTTGAGGATAGAGAGGCTTTTCAACAATAACTCTCGGGTTTTCCGAGCCCCAGATGCGACAATTCTGCTTGTTGACGAAGCCACTGAGGTGGACATGGGCCTCATAAGTCAAGATGATTTTTCGATGGAATTCCGGATCATTTTCATGCATTTCAACAACCCAATCAGCAAAGACACGACGTTTTTGATGATCGGGCGGCTTGAGTTCTTGTGTTAACTGAACTTTATAAGCCTTAAGACCCAAATCTTTATGCAAAATACGGTGTAGTGACGTTTGTGGAATGCCTAATTCCAAAGAACGACGAGGAATGGACAAACCTGGGTTTTCTTCAACAGTTTCGGCTACAGCAGCAATATTCTCGGCTATTCTTGAGCGACGTGCAAGGGTTTTATTCTTCACATCACTAACTTGTCCCAACAGCTCGAATTTGTCCACCAATTTCTTTTTTGCAGTCCGACAAGGGGCTTCACGACGACCCAAAAACGTTCGAGTTAACGAACCGTCTCTGCCAAATTTTCACCATTTTTATAGTGAATTTTAATAATTTCAATGCGTTGTTGAAGCCCGCTACTGAATTAGCGGGCTATTCAGAATAACACCTCTTATTGGAAAACCCATTAGTTTGAGGAATTTAAACCGGCAACTTAGAGCAACATTTCGAGAGGATACAACTGAGGATACAACAATTTAAACAAAATTATAATTCAAAGAATTTGCAAAGTTGAATTCCGATAAAGCTGGCACAGGTCTTTAAAATATTGAGTATTTAACAAGATTGTTTCTAATTTCAATTTTGTTCGATGCTAAATTTCGAGATATTGGAAAAAATACAAAGATGCCAAATTTTTCTCGGACAACGATCAGATGAAAATCATATCCGCCAACAAATGCTTCCACGGCTAATTCCGTGCTTACCGAAGGTCTGCCAGGAGCTAGTGCTATTAAAGACAGCCGTGACCGTTTGTCATCCGGGCCACGGAACGATCATTTCGTGGGTAGAGCACGGCCATTAGGTTAGCGGTAGGGCCGGACGTCGATTTCGACTGAACCCTCTCACCCCTCTCGGCGTCCCGACGCTTCAACCCTCCGTCCGTTTCGGAATCGACCATGTGCTGCCATGCCGGACACAAACTGAATCGCTTATTATAGTCTGGTTGAGCGAATGAAATATTCAGACGGGAGGGTTGGTTCACGTTTCTTGAACTGGTCTCAATGGGTTTCAGGTAGGTACAGTTTGATTGTGAGAGTATAACAATTCTTCGTTGATTATTTGTTTGAGGACTGCTTTTGATGTTCAGGGGGTCTTTGACACTGGTCTTGTTATGATACTCGATGAAGTAAACAACCAGAGTTTGTAACATTTTTTGGGTTTTCTTCTGAGTTTGCACTTTCAATATCTGAAACGAAACTGTTAAAATAAAATGAAAATAGCCTTTTTTGTGAAAAACGCCCTTGCGGATTGCAGGATTGAACTATTCGTCAAGGGCAGTTCCTTGGAAAACAGATTGCGCAATGAACAATACCGGAACAATACAAACGATAAACAAAGCGAACTGTGAGGTTTCAAACGTACATATCTGATGATAGAGTCAGATTTGTACTCTAAAACGTCACAGTTCGCTTTGTTCATCGTTTGTAGTGCTTCGGTATTGGCGTCTGAATTTAAGATTGCAGCGCACGGTGGCCAGTTTGAGAACCTTAGGTAGAGGGATGGGAGCTAGGTTTTCAAGTGTTTGCTTGTATATTTGATTGATAGGAATTCGATTTTACAATATGTTCAAAGACTTTTTTAGTTAACAGAAGTGATTCTGTGCATACATATTTCATTTTTATGACGGAGATGTGTACCATATATTCTAATTCAGAGTAGCAACTTACAATTACTGTTTGAAGTATTTCAGTATCAACTTATTTCAACTCTAAATGGCAAGATTCATTTTAAATTATTTGGAGTTTCTTGAAGGCACAGAAGCTAGAAGTGTTCTGGAAAATGCATTTGATATTAGGTTGCATATTATTTGCTAAACTAATAAACTTTCAACCTTTTTACCTACCCAACTTGATTATTGATCAAATATCCCCTCAGATCTATTGCTCAAACGTTGAAAAACAGATAGTATTGTGAAACATACTTTTTGGAATAATAGACAAATACTCATAACTTTACTATTCACATAGGGAAGGACTGAAAATACACATTATATTCTGAACGAAATGAATACATCCACACAAAACTATTGCTACTTGTAACTTAAGCCTTATTTATTATGGATTGACCAATACATTTTTCCAACCCTCATATGATTGGTCTTGAAAAAGCTTTGTACAGTTCTATCCCTCAAACATTTACGTTGTTCTTTAATGATCAGTCCAACAGGCAGATTTCTGGAAGGCATAGCATTCCTCTTAAGTAACTTTCTCTGCTTGGATTAGGGGCCTGGAAAACAATGGTCTTCATGAATGTGATCTAATATTTTATGAGCAATTCGTGCTTACCTCTATAAAAATGATCATCATCGGTGAAATGCAGGTAACAGACTCTCATAAATCTTGTTTGTCTGATTACCAATTTTGAGTTACAAGTTGCCAAGGTTTTTATTGATTCTTCAACACTTTCAGGCCCGACTTGCTAAAGGAAGTTTCTTCCACTCAAACTCGAAATTTTTCACTGGGCTGTAGAAATCTATGGAAAGGGACATTTGAGTTGGCTTTTTCTCAGTAGAAACACTTGTAAAATCACACAAACGCCAAGAAAAAAAAACATTCTCATTTTCTTAACATTCCTTTAAACTTGTCAATGATAATGTCTGTACCTCGGGTTACTCTGATAGCCACCAGAGGGAGTAGCGCTTATCTTCATTCGCCAATTGTTCATTAGGCAATCTGTTTTCCAAGTAACTGCCCTTGACGAATAGTTCAATCCGCAAGGGCGTTTTCCACGAAAAAACAATTTTATTCAATTATTCTATTTCAAATATTGGGAGTGTGAACCCAGGAAAAGACCTGAGAAATGATTTAAAATCCCCTCAAATTAGGCTTCAATCGACATTCAAAGTGTGTAAGTTTCCATTTTCAGTGTTTCAGCTATTTTATTATGTTTATTATGATAATAATAATGACAATTTTATTATCTTTTGAACAATGCATAGAACCGGCCCAAAAATAAAATATTCAATCATTTCGCAACTTATACTCATCACCACATTCAAAACACTGACTCAATAATTTGGACTTCACTTCTTTCTCAAACCAACTTACATTGAGTGACTATATTCTCAGAGGAAGATAATTGAGGAGTTGGACATCCTGATAGTATCGTGGTGACATTTGAAACTTGAAGGTTTTGAGTGAAGGAAATTCAAATTTTTTCTTATTTTTTCTGACAAAAGTCTGAAACAACGAGAATAATCAAAGGTAAATAATTCTATAAATTATATCGTTTGTCAGTCAGGTTTGGAATCTTAAACGTTATAATTTACTTTATTGATCGTTTGCATTGTTTTAGTATTATTCATTAGGCAAGTTTTTCCTCTTAGAAAATGCTATTGACAAATATTTAATGCGGAAAGGCGTTTTTCATGAAAAATCCATTTTACGGAATTTTTGATAGTTCTGTTTCAACTATCGGGAGTGAAATCTCAGAAAACACCTACAAAATGATGTGAATCCTCCCAAAATGAGCTTTCATCATTTTGGAATTAGCCTCTTTTAAATTTTGCTTCTAGATCATCAGTTATCTTGAATCAAACACGTTTCTTCAAATTCATGAGGAATGCATATTTTTGTTCTTTATAGTCACAATAGCATAGATAATATTCATTACAGATGTCGATTCATTATCCTCCATATAGAGATCATCTGGATGTAAAATTTCTGCCATTGTTTCTGAACAAAATTACCCTCGAATTCCACCAGGTTCACGGAGTTCCACCATACTCAAACTTTGACAAGATGCTTGAATAGTATTTATGATATATTTTTAAAGGAAATCTTATCCCTGTTTGTTCCGTTGTTCTTTGGAATTAGGATGTTTATCGACAGTTCAGAAAATATAGATTTCATCGATAGTTCAGAAAATATAGATGAATATTTAAATAATCAACAAAACGAAGCTACTAAATAGATGAATCAAAATATTTGTCTTTGACAGGAAACAGCATTCTCAAACTCAAATAATTCGAAAGAATATTGGATCTTCCGTTCGCAATGCGAAAAAAGATGGTTAGCTGTTAATTCTATGTATCGTCTAATATTTGAATTTCAGAAAGACTTTTTTCACTAGTTATCAAAACATCGTGCCAGTCAAAATGAAAACTGGTTTTACAAGTCTTTATTACTTACAACCTGACTAAATCCTGTTTCGATAAAACAAAACTAGCACAACTTCCATCATCCCATTCTACCCCTTAAAGAGTTAAGTGATGATGCTACGAACAAAAAATTCCACTCATGAGATATTTCATGCTTGACCTTGGCAAGGGGAAAATAACATGATCTGAATTTAATCTTCTCTCCCCTGCATTCCAAAACTACACTAGCTGGACCACAATGGAAGCCACTTGCTCCTCTCTGGACCGCAACATTGACCTCTGACATTGCCACGCTCCAATTTTGATCTTGCTTGAATGTACTGGTCTTTCAGGTGGTCATCACAATGGGATAAGGTTACAGTGGATGCTGAATTGAATTGTAAATTATGGAAATGGACTAGCGATGGTGTGGAATACCTGTTTTTATTCATGAATGAAATGGAATCATTCAATGGGTTTTTTATCAGTCAGAATAAAGGGACCAAGGTATATTTTGCAATGTCCTCCTTAATATCGCCTCGTCTTATTTGGAATTAATCACTAATCTTATTATTCCCCTATTATGTTGACTTGTTCCAAATAGACGACTTCGGTCCGAGTTGGCAACCAAAGAATTTCGTCGAATATACTATGATTGGGGAAGGGGAATTTCACAACAAATTCGACATGCGATGAGGTTCGCATTATTCGTAAATATCTGTAAACGGTGCTTCGACGCTTCAAACCAGATAGTTCTTTCCAAATAAAGGTTTTGTTAATATCATCTATGATTGGCTGATAGATGCATAGAATACATAAGGTGTCCACTCCTTGACAGATTTTGGGTCCGAAATGAGGTCCAAACGTTGTCAAAATACGGCGTTTTTGGCCTACTTCAGTTTTCGCCGATAGATGCCGGCATAGGAAAATCTGCCATACAAAATCTGAGATATTTACGGAAGTTACCGACCTGTCATATCAAAACAAGACAAATCAGACTTTCTTTCTGATTTTCTGAGTCGGACCATATATTATTTTCAAGAATTTCCTATAATAAATTCATTTCGGTGAATTTAAATTATGATTATTCATTTCATTCAGTCAGAATGGCGGTAATATCCTTCGTCTCCGAATACACAAATCTGAAACTTGGTATTTTTGAATACCTGCTTATCACAAAAGGTATTTATTACCTCAATGTTCAGTTCATGGAAGGGAAGTGTTCTAGAGTTGTGGTTTCAAAAATAGCACAAGAAATCATTTGGAACGATAGATACTACAATTAATTTGTCTGGTTTGAAATTCGTCTGATGAATTCGTATGAACATGAATAGCAAAGTGAAAATTCATATATCAATTTCAATAATAATAAACAGGAATATTTCCCCCAAATATTTGCATAAGTAGGTATGTAACATAATCCATAACTTTTGAATTGAATATGTATTAATAAATACATACAAAATTTAAAGGAGTTCTAAATTATCCAATAAAATCCATTAGTAATATCAATCTCCCTCATATTGCTCCTTATTCCCTTACACATATTTCATGTTATTAATGAGTAGATGTTCCACATTTGTTAAACTCCTCATATGTCTTAGTGAGAATCCATAATTTCAAAAATCTGATTCAGTTTTTGGGTAATAATTTCATCAGATTATAGCTCAATTCATTTTTATTCAGCGGAATTAAATGTATGCACTTGCCAAAGCGACGTAAGCGCCATCAGCCAAGTAGCCCAAGATTTGACAATTCTAGGACCGCGTTTTGGACCCAAAATTTTAGTGGTTAATAGTAGGAAAGTGTCGACACCTGATATATTCTATGCATCTATATTGGCTGGATATTAAGTTGGGATTTCTGATCTCTTGCCGTCAAGTTTATAAAGGATATGTTCCGCAAATCAATTCGGTTATTTCGGTTGACGATTTTCCGTTCTATAAAAATGGTTGGTTCTATGATGTGAAAAACTTGGTTGTATCCTGAAAAAAAGGAAATTACGGAATTTGATCGATGAAAAAGCAATCTTTCTGTCACCAGAAGGAAAGTCAATTTTCTATGGTAACATATCCATAGTATAGAACAATCTATTAATTACCTTATGATCTAGAAACCATAGTTAGTTATGTTTTCATTGTTGATTGTTGTTAAGGTGAAGGTGAAGCTCTGGATATAGTAACGGTTATCCAAATCGACTATATAAATACTTACATCATGGATATAAGGTAGAAAATATCTGGATGAATGAATTTTTACCATATTATGTTTGTATAACTTTCAGTGGAATATATTCTAAGAATTCAATATATACATTCCAAGATTTGGCTAATGCACTATCATTCGATGTTTTCCTATATTATAGTCAACGAGGAAGGAAATTATTAGTTAAGCAATGTGAAATTATTTTACAGAATCTACTGATATATCGATTTCATCTGATAGCTTGTTCAAATATATTCATATTTCCCCAGTTTGTGCACATTTACCTACAAAGGAATTTGGTGAAGCGGCGAAAAGATTATACAGTGTGTCCACGGATTGGGTGTAAATCACGAAAAATTTTCGAGTTAGACTCTGATATTCTGAGAATCGCTCCTGCTTGGTCTCAAACTAAGATGTTGAGAAAATGAGCCAAATAAATTTATATACAGGGTGGTTTAGAACTCATTCAATGAAAATTGTTAAGAATAAAATAACTTTGTTTTAAAAGATATCGAGATAGTTTATTGAGAAAAGTTGTTTGGAATGACGAGCTGCTGCAGGAACTCAAGTTTCAGATAACTCTGCCTACCTTGACTTAATTAGTTGGTCATGAACATTTTGTATACGTGGGATTTTTGTCATGACCAAAAAATTTAATTTCGAAACTATTTCCTCAGGGTTACGTGATACCGCAACATTTGGCCAGCGTCCATGAAATTGTCTTATTATTCTCTGATACGAAATGTCTGCATCTAAGCCGTAGCACTGCACAATAAACACTCTTTGTTTTATGGTCAGCATGTTTTTAACTGGAAAATTTCCGTTTATGACGAATAAAATTTACGTTTCAAGTCACGTCTGGCATTTGTAACCATGGATATCATCGAATATTTTCCTAACCTACTTACAAAATCAAAGTTGATCGATTTATCTGAGAATCGAGATTAAGCCGTATCTTTTGATTATAAACAACTTAAACTTTCTTGATATATTTTAAACCAAAGGTGCTTTATTCTTAACAATTTTCCTTAAAACAGTTCTAAACCACCCTGTATATTAATTGATCTGTCTCATTTTCTCAACATCTTAATTTGAGACCAAGCAGGAGCGATTCCCAAAATATCAGAGTCTAACTCGAAAATTTTTCGTCATTTACACCTTACCGGCACCCAATCCGTGGACACACTGTAGAAGTTGATCTGGAATGAGCATCATCCTTACTTCAAGTCAGACCGAGATCTATCAAGACTTGGAGTTTCACAGAGAATAAAAAAATATCGCAAGACCAGTTCAAATTGAGTTTCTGTCCATTTAAATTCATAAGATTTCCAATTAGAAAACAGGTGTTTTATTCAATGGTTAATTTCATTTCATCGGATTTGAAAACTGAGGTTTTCCAGTAGCACTTGATAGTAACATAAGTAAGTATATTTCAAGCGAATGAAAATTGTTGAATAATTTATATATATTCAATAAAGAACCAAGAAAAATACAGCACATTCAATTGTAAAAATAATCTGCTAATCTACTACCTACTCTACGAAATAGCGAATTCCC
Source organism: Myrrha octodecimguttata (assembly GCA_958510865.1). Lineage (NCBI taxonomy): Eukaryota > Metazoa > Arthropoda > Insecta > Coleoptera > Coccinellidae > Myrrha > Myrrha octodecimguttata. Next base: position 64,381,974 of record OY294058.1, read on the forward strand.
AAGTTTTTTTTCGGAAGTAATTGATTTTACGGTGGGATGCTCGGCCTTTTCCGAAAGAAACGACTCAGAAACTCGATATTTGTAAAGAAGGTTTAGGGATTGATTACGAAAGTCGAATTCGTGAATGGGAAAAATCCGCCCAATGATTCCGTAAATATACTCATTCAAAATTTTATTTTCTCAATATTTCCAAAAATACAGATGAGATCGAATTGAAATCCAGTATTTTATCAAAAGAAACCCAAAAAGCAGTGACGTGGAGTCAGCAGTCATCAGCAAAGGATATCATCGAAAGTGAACATGCGCGCAATAGCTGCTGACTTCACGTCACTGCTTTTCTACGTTTTTATCGAACACTTTGTATATGTATCCTCGAAAAGTAAAAAGAATACAATGACATTATTTTGCTCGCCAAAAAACATCAATATCGTTTAATAAACCATCAGCATCAGACCGAGGAACTCTAAAATTGTATTAAAATTTTACACCCTATAATACCGAAACTAGAAAACATAAAATTTTATACATATTGTTTAATAAAATTGGGTTTGTTTTCTCACCAGCGAGAGAGAATAGGAATATCAAGCGCGAACACATAATAAGACAGTTGTTGGTTTTTATTAGCGAACACAGTCCTCTATAATGTGGAAAGAATATGTAGGGAAACAAATCCAGGTTCTTTGACATTTTATAGGACATCTGTGATTCCATAAGGATGAAACTCACGTCGCCTGAGACCGTAAAGACTACTGGACCAATAGTTGTGAAGGTGGAAATCCGGGCATTAGGATTTTCCGGGTTTCCACTACCCATTGTTCTATATTTTCGCCTTGGTTAAGGCGTACAATGAAGGTCCGTTCCTTTTCTCGTGAATGGCTTTTTTCTGCTTCGGATGCTGAACACAAGAACATATTTCCTGTTTTTTTCTGGTGAAAGGGGCTCATAAAGACACATACTGGATGTTAGGGAACACGTTTCCGCAAATGAAGGATGCAGTTTTTGGTTTCGTCTCGTCGTTTGGTTCAAATGATGTAATTTTCAAATTTTGAGCCAAAAATGATCTCAATAAACGAATAGGTTGGACTCACTGATGACGAATCCGGTGTCAAAATCGATTTTCTCCGGCCGGCCGGCCGTATGCACGATTAAGAACGTATGGAGGATTTTATTGACTTGATATTTTCAGGGTTGCTTGCATTTTGAAATGCGAAGGTTGAATTCGTTAATGGGCAAAATTGGTCGAATGGTTTCGGAGTTATGGCTATGCGAAGTTTTGAGGTTATTTCCCTGTAATTTAGAGAACTACTGGACCGATTTAATTGGAACTTGGGCGGTTAGTTGAAACATAAGGAGTCGCAACTTCTCGGCGAAATTTTGTCCAGATCATGCTGTCAGTAAATCGAAAAAAATTTGTTCGAAAAATTTTTTTTTCTCGGGAACTATTTATTAAATTTGAAAAAATTTCGAGCATACCCTGAACTCTGTATTTCACAGCAGTCAGTGCTATTTTCGGGGATATTAAAGAACCAAAATTGAGAAAACTAATTTACTCACTTAAGTCTTATGGTTTGGTGCTTTTTGCGATATTATCGCAAGGAAAACATTTCACTACACTGGACTTGAATCACTAATCTTCAACTTGATGTTCATGCAATACCTATCCAATTTCATTCCACTATAAGATTATACACAATTCCATCCTCACCCATTCTCATTTTGAAAACTCCATAATTATACTTTTTTCACGAAATTTATAAATGAATTATATGAAATTATAGACCTATAAGACTATATGGACATAGCTTAAAGAGAGAGGAAGCGGGCCGACAAAGATGGAACTAGGGCGGGCCAAACCAGCATAGAATACGGCAAAATTAAGACAGATCAGTTTGAAACCATAGACTGTAATTATAAGTTTATGTTTGAAATACATTTTTTTTCGAAAGTTTTGCAAGTCGAAGTATTTCTAAGCAGATTTTGTGTTATTTCATTCTGAATTAGAATATAAAGACTGTATAGAAGATATGATTCCCATTTTTTTTTGTGTTTTCGTGAGCGTTTTGAATAAAATTTGATTTCCTTCATTTTAAACCGGGTTCACTGGTGAATAATGGTGAATTTGTGATGTGCCATTAATTGTACGAGGAGATATGAAATGAAAGTAAAATACAATAATTTGGAAAGGGAGTTAAAAAATCAAATGAATGTATAATTGCTATGAATCCGAGCGCAGAAATGAATTTCGCACAGGTTTCTTCACTATTTAGTGCATTCTAATCGTTTGAGACCATCTAACGCACAAAATTCAAAAGATGCGTTCACGCGAGCTGAGCGACTTTCGAGGCAATTTGATTCGGCTTCCTCGCAAGTTTGGACTGTGTTGAGTGGCTCGCGTACTGTTCAAAACACCGTATATACTTGTGAGGCAGCTCAAAACTCAATTAAATTGCTCCGGAAGCCGCTCAGCTCGCGTGTCTGTACACTGATAAGAAAAAAATCATTTGGAGCAGGGAATACCGTCCTGAAACAAGCGTCCCAGGAGAATTCATAATATATTGTTATTGATTAATCATTTCGAATATTCATATCGGAGTCATGTTCACATTCATCACCAATTTTCAAAACTTCAAAGTTATCTAATATACCAAGAAGAAGTCATTTCCCTGGAGATTCCCTAAGTAAATGCTTGATTTTATCTCTAGATAGGCGTCATATTGTGCAAATGAGATCATCCTTCATCTCACTCTCCATGCGCTATAGAATAATGGATATTGGTGTCGTGTATCTTGTCTATCGTCTGCCCGATCCAGGTCCATCTCTCTCTAGGACCTCTCACTTGCTTCATTATCCCCATTCGACTCTTTGGAAATGAATTCGTACGCCGTGTCCAGAGAGTTTAATATGTCTATGTATGAAATCAATGTCTAACCTAAAAATAATTTCTAGAGTGTTATGGAAAGTCTACTCCATAGACAGGGACTATGTCTGTGGTGTGGTCACGAAATAGCATATACCCATAGAAAATATAACTTAATGATATATCTATGCATATACCTAATATTAGTTCTCTGCGAAGAAGATGAATATATCTGTGTATTCTATGGTCCTGATGAAAGTGAACCTATACTCCATTCACTTTTATAATGTAGCCCGGTTGGCCATGATTTAGGTTTATCAAGTTTTTTCCCTTAAAACTGACGCAGGTTGGCACTCATGAAATATCGGCAATGTCAAAAGACGTTGCCAAATTTCAATTTCTACTATTATCAATATCAATCGATTCTAGATTTCTAAATCACAGCATAATAACGCTTGCAAACTAATAAAAATGCCGAAGGTAGTTTTGAAGAAGCGAGGCAAAGTATCAGGAAGTGCTATGTAGAATTGAAATCGGCTTTTTCTGATAGTAACCCTGATAATTCGGAATCAATAATTCAACACAAGCTATGCAACATTTTCGACGTATGTAACTGAAAACCAAGGAATTATATTTTATATGAATAGATATTTATTTTTTAGCTGCACATCAACACAATAAGGAAGATTTTAAGTGAAAGAGACGACAAAGAATATCCTTCTATTGGTGCACCCAAAAAGACTGAACTGAAGACTTTATTTTTGAAAAACCCGATTCTTGATTTCCTCACAAGAAAATAGCATCACTAAATCTTTCAACCATGTTTATATACGTGAAATATTTCCAGTATTAACAGAGACAAAAGTTTCTTCAACATTCGCCAGGTCTTTGGAATTATCGAATTCAAATAATATTTTCTCAAATTCATTACTTTATCAATGTAGATTGACATTTGAAAAATAAGTAATTACTACGACCTCTATGTAGAGAGGACAACGTTGCATAGTTATCTGACAGGAAAATGACCATAACCTAACAATTTCAAAATATACACGGTGAAATCTGTCAGGATGTCATGGCCAACCGGGCTACATTATAAAAGTGAATGGAGTATAGCTTTTCTACCTCCTTTACTAGATCAGGGGCGGATCGATAAATATAAGGAAATCATTCGAATTTTATCCGATTTTATAATATTCAACGTTGAATATCTGCAAAACGGTGCGTTTAAGAAGAAATTATAAAGATTAATCAAATACTTTAGAATGATCGAAGATTCTTATGATGACATAAGTTAAACTTTATCTGCATTCTTCATGCTGATTTCGTATAGTTTTATGAATCGGCGAATCTTCAACTCGGAAAGTGTTTGGAGCAGAATGAAGGTGATTACCGAAGAATATGTGTGATAGCTATAAAAAACTTCACACCGAAAGTTATCTTATTCGGAGTTACCATATCAAAGCTACAAAAAAAAACCTGATTTCTTTTGGAAATTTAAACAGCCTGTATATTTTTGCTGGAGCCGAATCTAAAAAAATGATAAATGAAAAAAGTGTTTCATTTTATGAGAGAAATCTCTGGTTGAAATTAATGTACAACTTAAAGACTCACACTGTATATGCTCGTAAAACTTCGTTTCAGAGCTCTTTCAAAGTTCAATATTCAAGTTCTGCTTGACATCAATTTATTTTCAAAAAATGTTGTCTCACTTTCTTTGATTTCTCTTCAAAATTCCTACTGTACTCTGTTACTCTGTATAGAAGGATTTCAATATTGCAATGGGTTTCATTACCGTCTGAAATCCTTCGAGTGTGGGTCGCTCGAAAAATGTCCTCGCTTTCATTGTTTAAAATGAGACGTGAAGGAAGTAGACGAGTGAAGCATTTGATGTCGGAACAAAGCCGCCAAATAATGTGGGCAGTCTGTTTAACTGAAATGAATAAAACCGTCTGATCAAATTTCGAAGGATTGTTTAGCTTGTCCTGAAAGGCTTATTGTGGAGTAGGCATTGTGAAAAGCCATTTCCTTTCTCTCGTTTCCTGGATACCTTAGATCACTATGAATAGGGGTAAGAACGATTCCACGAAATCCGTTCCAAAATTTCTATTCAAGACAAAAATGAGGTTTGGTCAATGTGTACCTATATCAAGTTAACAAGAAAACCCATTTGAAATAGCTCCAACATCTTTCATTCGACGTGAAAAGTTCAATTTCAAATTGCAATCGTAGTCTTTCTGCGCGCATTTTCTGATGGGGAACAGCGTGCTATTATTTTGTCCAAATGTCTTTGATTTTCGATTTTTCCCCAAAAATGGTCTCGAACAACTAGGTTGGACCCACTCCGGACGTCCGACCGTAGGCACGATTACCTGAACAAAGAAAAACTTACGGAATAGTTTGCATTTGAAAATGCGACAGTTAAATTCGTTGATTTGCGGAATATCGGCCAAACAGAGTTATAGCCGTTTTAAATTTTGAGGTTATTTTCCTGATATTTCACGAAATAATGAAGCGATTACATTGAAACTTGGCAATTAGGTGGACCACAATGACGTGCCACTACAGGCAGTATTTTGTTGGGATAATATTGTCAGTAAATTCAACAAACATATTCTTAATTTTTCCGAAAAATTTTTGTTTTTTCGAAAACTATCCGTCAGATTTGGGCAAACATTTTTTCGTATCCTAATCTTTATATTACGCTGTATTGTACCAAATTTGACTTCAATACGATAATAATCTTCGAAGTATAAGGAAAAAATACGATATCAAACTTGGTCATTAGTTTCAAAATGATAACGAGCAACTTTGAAACCGATTTCGTGATGATTATATTATTAGAAAAATTTGGACGAAAAAAATCTGTATGAACCTTTAAGCTGTCATTGGGAAAAAAATTTTTGAATGGGATTATCAGCGGAATCATTGGGTGGATTTTACCCATTCACGAATTCAGCCCTCGTAGTTATGATCTACACCCACTCTATAAATATTGAGTCTCCTATTTTTTCCGGCAGCTGTTATGTTCACGATGGATAGTTAGTATTTCGCAATTTAGAATAAGATTCACTTTGCCAGAATGAATTATTTTACATTCACCGCATTTTAAGAAATTTTGTAATAAGATTAAATTGAATTATTCCAGGAGAAAAATGTGCTAATTTCCGGAAATGTCCTGACAGGCATGCGTCTTGCACCGGCACTACGAACGGGAAGGTAGTCAAACTGGCTTTATCTTACTAACTCATTATGAAGTGACAGTGATTTTGACAGAGAATCAGCGGATTTTAAGAATTGTGGGTGGATGAAATTGAGGAAATAATACCGTTTCGAATTGTTTCTGAAAATAATGATAATGAAAAAGTTGCTCCGCTTACTTGAATTCAAGTTGAAAGATTGAGTAAAATTGAATAATAGTTTCAGGACATCTACCTTCATGCATTCAAAACTTTTTAATTCCAATTTTTCTGAAACTAACTCGATGAGGTTTGTGAAAAATTTCGTGAAGAAAGCACTATTCGACGATCGAAAAATTTGATCTTTAAACAAGATCAACATCTGTACACGGTAAAATCCGGTTATAGCGGCTCCGCTTGTGAGGAACTTTCGCTTATAAGGAACCAATTTCTAAGGTAGGAATGATAGTATCATCAAACATGCTTAAAAGAGTAAACAAGAGAAAAATGAGAAGATGAAAGGTTCACCAAAGAAAAAAATAAGTTCGCTCGTGGTGAAAAATCTAACCAGATCATAAGAATGGAAATCATTGATGATGGGGGTTTTTCCTCTAAACTAAATTGCAGTAATTTTCATGAAAAACCTTCAGAACATCACATTTCAAACATATAATTTCAATATTATATTTTTGAAAAAATGTTTGATCACCTAAAAATTAAAATGGAGATTTGCATTTAAAGAGATGTGTCTTGAGTGCACGATATGGCAACGTCGAATTCAGCTTTCTCGGAAAGAAAAGGACGTCAAATGTGTTACTTTGCTTAGGAAAACAGAGATAGCTATACTTAGATTTGGTTAGAGTAGAAGACAACGACCAATGAATAGAAAAAGAAGAGCACAGACTGTCAAACTGTCATATTACTGACAAATCGCAAACGGAAATTGTTTGGTTATATTGACAAAAAATACGTGTGTGCCACAGAATAAGAATAAATATTTCATTATTCTATAGCAGAAAAAGCTATTCTACTAAACAACGTTGTCACTTCGTGCATGCCTGGCAAATCCCAAACCCCAATTTTGAAATCTGATTTTGAATACTTTCTGGAGGTTATTTGGGAAAATGATGAATCAAACCCATAATAATTATGTTCAAATTTGCATTTGCAGTAATAACCAAAATTCAGTAAAAAACCCCATTCTAATTAAATAAAACTTTATCAGCGGGTTTCACAAAGCTCTGATTAACTTGATTGTTCTGATCAAGACAATTCTATGTTCAATTTCAGTTCATTTTCAGCAATACCAGAATATCCACGCGTTGATCAGAGGATTAAGCTTTGTGAAACCCACGGTATATGTTTCAAGAACGTGCCATAGTTGCCAGTACATTACATATACAAAATTCTAGAAAAGTACTGACTGGATGATTTCAGAGATATTCGAGAAGGAATAACGAAAATGGAACGATGAGTTACGCCGTGAAAATAGAGAAATCACATTTTCAGAAGACAATTGTCCAGCTCATCCCAATATTTAAAATTTGGAGTGGTTCAAGTTGAACTATTCGTGCCGTCAAATATTGGTTCGAAACTACAGCCTATAAATCAGGGTGTTTTTCCTAATCCTAGTTTGAATAGCCATTATCGACGCCTCTCTCCAAATAATAAGAATTCATTAATATCAGCAGTTCTCCTTCATTATTAACTTCACTAACTTTAACTTTATTATGTCATCCTTACATTTATTATTCTTCAATTTATTCCCGATATTTTGTTCGATTTCTAGTGTAAAATATCCAATTATGGATCTATGGGAGATGACTCCCCAATATAAGGGGCCTGTAGCGTTCTTCGTTGATCTGAGATCTAAAAATCATCACTTGGAGGACCGGACCTGGTCGAAAGACTCTCCCGGTCAGAGAGCAAATTTAGGTAATTTTGTATAATGCTTCCTGCTGGTTTTCTGTCCCTCTTTCTGTTTCAGATATTTTGTCAAGATATTTTGTCAAATTGAATTCAAGATGACGAAAAAAATTTTCCAATGAAAAAGATGCCATTCATGTTCTTCAAACAAATTACAACACTTATACAGGAAGACAGAGTTTTTGCTAAGGTTTTTATCTGTGCTCTTTTATCATACGGAAAAATGTATGGTACCCCGTTTACATTTCCTCTGCTAACACTGTGATATACCAAAGAATGTTATGCTCGTTCTAATGAGAATATATATATACAAACTTCACTTATAACAGACCGATTTTTTCAGTCCCTTGAAGTTCGTTATAAACGAACATTACTGTTTATGACCACTGACCACTCTAAACTTAATATTTAATCGTCTAAAGAACCAGCCGAGACCAAAAATCATCCTGGTAGATTCAGGTCTGCAGAGGGATTTTTTTTGCATCCTTTCCATATCTCAAGAACTGTCATAACTATTGAAATTTATGAAATCGAATTCCCTCTTTTATTAATGAACCCATTCAACAAGAAAAATGCATTCTATCCACGCAGAAACGCCATGAAATTCACGCGCCAAGAGTACGCAACTTCAATAAAAAACGAATAAAAGCTGAAAGAATGACAGTGTAGAATGCCACTGAAAACAGATCTGTTATAAGGTCAGTAAAAATGGTCTGGGGAATGGTATTTCTAGAAATCAAAGAACGTAACGCCCTTATTTATATGCTAAGGGCGTACCGAATGATGTGGCATACAGTTTTATTGCTTGATCAGAATATAACATTACATCGAAATGTTCCGGATATGTTATTTCAGCTATTCGACCCGATACTATAAAGAAAATTTCTTTTAGAGTAACTAAACTTTGTGGGCTTTTGTATTCCGTGCACGAACTGCTCGGAGTTTATATATTACGAATAATATCGAAAGGTCATGAATGCCTTTTATGGGATATACTGGAATGATATCCATAGTTTTGTGGACTGGGATCATGTGGGCTCACTTGATTTTCGGCTCTCGAACAAGCATTTGAACTGATAATAAATACATGCAGGATAGATTTCTTTTGTAGGGTCTCTCCTACTATTCAAAATGTTCATCCACTAGAACTTGAAGTTTCAACTATAATACTTCCAATTATCTCTCCAGATGATGATGGCACTACTATATCCCTGTCAATATTCGACAATACACTACGTACTACTACATACAATAAATAGAAATAAATTGAGATATAATCTGACTGATCTGGAACTTTTTTTTGGAAACTGAATTGGATATTTCAAATTATCGATCAGAGGCCCTATTCTTGAATGCGATGGTATGAACACGCTGATTTGATCTCTTCCCAGGATTCAAGAATAGACACCCTGCCTGGTTGCTTCGATTAGTTTACCGCTTTCATGTTAGATTCTACTCATATAGGATAAGTATTAACAACTATTAATTCTTCTATTTTACATGATGAATTGCATGGATACGAGAAGTAATTACAAAGTCAGAACAACAGCAATTTTACAGTGGGCCATTCATATTGATACGAAGATTCAACTGAGATCATGACATTCCAAAGCAATTAGTTAATTTCCAATCGTACGAGAATACTGGAAAAACGCTGCAAATTTTACACAAGGGTTTATTATTTTCTCAGTTAAATAACCCAATACCATTGATATCTTGAATGAAACTTATGTATTATTCATACCTCATTGGTTTTTTACAATACAAAAACCAATTCCATGAAAAAATTCATGTGAAACATAGAAATCTCAATAAATACTTTTGAACTTATAATTGAATAACATTTCCACATGCAGAACGCTAACTAAGTAGCATAATTGAAAATAATATTTTGAATGAGAAGAGAAGCTGCACATTCGTTTCACCTCTATAAAAATCTTACTCTTTTGCACACCACCGAAGAGGTAGAGTGAAAGGCAGGTTTTTTGAAGTGGCTTTCCCTGTAGGCTTAATCCACGTATTGAAATAAATATTTTCAGAAAATTCGGTTGATTGGGGGTTTCCCAGAATTTTGGGTTGTGTAGTACATCAAGCGTCAATATACGAATATCCTTTACTGGATTAAATCGAAATCCATTATTTTTCTTACAGAAACTTTGAAATAAGGGTGGATATAGAAAATAATAGATATGGATGATAAAATATGAAGCAATAAATACCAACAATTGATGAATTATCCGGTTTGTTATTGATTTTTTTGCATTTATCCTCCAATTTGTTTTATCATGCTCATTATCTTTTATATTCACCCTTATTTCAAACTTTCAGTACGAAAAATACTGGATTTCGATTGAAGCCAGTAACGGATATCCACATGTTGACGATTATTGTACTACTCAAACTAAAATTGATGAAAACCTCCGATCAACCGAATTTTTTGGAAATCTTCATTATTTGAAATTACGCTTCTTAGTTCGCGTTCTGCATGTAAAAGTGGTATTCAGTTATACAACAGTATTTATTGAGAATTCAATGTTTCAAATGAATTTCTTCATGGAATTATTTTTTTTGTGTTGTGAAAAACCAATGATTTGTGAATAATATATAAGTTTTATTTAGGATATAAATGAGCATCATGAAGAAATTGTTAAATCCCGTAATCCGCAGGGGGATTTTTATAGATTCATTTTTTTTCATCGATCACAAATGTTTATCATTTGCTTTTATCAAATAATAAACCAAAATGCTCATGTTTCCTTTATTCACGTTTATATAAATATATATTGAATGGTTCCATTCTATTCATAAATACGAAAAACAGGTATTCCCCATCATCCCTAGTCTCATTCTACAATTTACAATTCAAATCAGCATCCACTGTATCCTTATCCCATTGTGATGATCACCTGAAAGACCAGTACTTTCAAACAAGATCAAAACTGGAGCGTGACTATGTCAGAGGTCAATGTTGGGGTCCAGAGAGGAGCAAGTGCCTTCCATTGTTGTCCAGCAATGGAATTCTACTCATTCCACAATTTACAATTCAAATCAGCATCCACTGTAACCTGTATCTTGTTGTGATGGTCACCTTATGACCAGTGCATTCAAACAAGATCAAAACTGGAGCGTGGCAATGTCAGAGGTCAATGTTGCGGTCCAGAGAGGAACGAGTGCATTCCATTGTGGTCCAGCTAGTGTAGCTTTGGAATGCAGGGGAGCAAAGATTAAATTCAGATCAGGTTATTCTCCCCTCAAATAGGTCAAGCATAAAATATCTCATGATGACATAGGTGCCGAGCCTGTCAAAATGAAATGCAATGTTGGGTACGTTGAAACTGATTATGTGAAAAACAGAAAAGGGTTTGCTTTGTGGTGTAAATTGGACTAGAGTACTGGATAACAGGAAATATTGATTGTCACTGCGTCTTTGATTTCTGGTCAAGTATCGAGTGAAATATTGGGATGAAAAAGTGGAAGAGAAAATTGTTATTTCTTTATTGCAGAATATTAAGTTCATTGTGAGCGAAATAAGCTGTTTTGAAAAATCATGGGAATTTGAACATCCGGATGAATAAATAATGAATTTATGAAAGAAATATAAAATAAATTGTTTTTGATTTTTAGGCGCTTGTTCTGGGGAACAGCGCGTTATCGTTTCGTCACAATGTCTGTGATTTTCTAATTTTGAGACGAAATTGGCCACACACGACTAGGTTGGACTGATGAAGAATCCTTGTTCAAATTTGATTATGTCCGTCCGGCCGTCTGGACGTGTGCGCTCTAACTTTCGAAAAAAATATCCTTGAGTCTTGAAATTCTCATGTTAGGTTTAGATTTTCAATATCTTGTTCGCTAATGGGCCGAATATGCAGAATGATTACTATTATATTATTCTGATCATAGTTATCATGGTGATCTTTTCTAACAGAATAAGATACTATACAAAAATAATTCTAGATATATTGTTCCATCTTTCTTCATGAGTAGTATCTATTCTATATTATATAAAAGTTTATATCGACTCTATAAAACTATTTGTTCCATTTCAAATATTGAATTCAAGCGAGTCTACTTAACAAAAATTACTAATACAATCATAAAAAAATCTAGAAAAGCACTGACGTGAAGTCAACAGCTTTAACGCGCTTGTTCGCATAGCAAAATGGTGAAATTTTAAAGAAATATAAAAATTTTCAAAAAAAAGAAAAATTGTTTCGAATTCTTCCATGGATAATTTTTCTTATTGACACTGTTCATCTTCCAACGAAGTTTTTATCCGAAAAGATAAATATTTTTCGAGTTATTGAAAAATCAAAATTTCAAATGGCTGTAGCACAAAAATCATTAAGCAGATTTGGCCCATTAACGAACTCAAATGAGATATTCAGGATCTTAACCTAACCTGAAAATTTCAAGACTCTAGGTCTTTTCTTTCGAGAGTTACAGCACACACGGCCGGACGGACAGAATCAATTTTGACAACGGATTCTTCATCGGTGAGTCCAACCTAGTCAATTGAGACCAATTTCGGTTCAAAATTTGGAAATTACAGACATCGTGACGAAATGAGAACGCGCTGTTCCCCAGAATAAGCGCGTAAAAATACAGATGTTTCTGTAATACATCAATAAAATTGCCAGTAGTTCTATACCAGATTAGTCCGTTTGTAATCAAATTTTAGTGAAAGCACTTGGTGAGATTTGGACACATTATATAGAATAGATACAACTTATGATTCTTAATGATGAAACACTGTGTCTAGTCCAATTATATTTGTATTGTATTTTATTATGTTTCTGTTCTCTCAAATTTTTTAGGGAATCATTGTATGCCAGTTGATATAATAATTAAATTTGTCATTTAGATCGTGAAACAAGGAAAGTATATCGTAAGATATCAATATCGAAAGATATTACGTAAAGGTATTTCGAAAAATTTTTTATTTTCAAAGAAAGCACTTAAAAGCTCCTGACCTCACGTCAATGCTTTTCTAGAATTTTTTGAAGGGGCGTTTCTCCCTAGAATTATTTTGTACCCCTCGATTTCAGAACACTCTTTATTGAAAGATATTATTGCCATCAAGCAGACAGTAAAATACACATTTACAGCTTCATACCTTCAGAAATCTTCAGAATTCTTCATTATTTCAAAACCCCAACTATGCTTTGTGTTCAAAATTAGTCCGAAACACATTAAGGCCCTTTCAGAGTTACAAATGGAAAACCTTTGAACCCAACCTGCAGAAATCCCTTTATAAATTAGTACGCGGTCGAAGAGCATACTAATCTATTCTGGACAATAAGGATGGAGTTGTGTTTACTTTGCGGTATTCCCGCTCTATTCCCGGAACACTCCGAGGCCCCGGAGCCTAGCCGGACCGAGATTGACGAGGTACATTAGCAAATGGACCCTCCCGCCCCTACCCAGGTTACCCCCCTGTCCCTACGCCATCCAGATCTAAATGGGCAGCTGATTTCGGACAATGAATTTTCCCACCTTCTCTCTGACAGTTCCACGATGCGTCATAGTGGAAAACGGGCTTTTAGGGTCAGGAAACTGCCATATTGATAGGGAAATTGATTATGCTATTCGAGACTTTTCTGAGTCGAGTAGGTCTGATGGATACCGTGTATCCTGGAAGTGACACGAGTTTGGTATGGAAAGGTTTGTATAAGTTATAAAATGTTTTGGTCCGAATATTCATAGATGCATAGAGTACACACTCTTTGACATATTTTGGGTCTGAAATTAGGTCCAAATGCTGTTGCAATAAGGATTTTTTGTCCAACTTCAGTTTTTGCCGATAGATCGAGAAATCTTCACGGAAGTTACCGACATACATATACAGGATGAGTCTTTAAGTTGTACATTAATTTAAACCATAGATTCATGTAATCAAACAAAATACTTTCTATCTCTGCCATATTTCCGGATTCGGCTCAGGTAAAAAGTTATAAGCATTTAAATATTTCTCAAGGTGCTAATACACTCCTGCACTTTCTTTGCAAGTTCGCCACAGACATCTCTTACGGTGATTTCTTTTGGAGAATAACCAATCCAAGGTTTGAAATTCAATCATTTACTCACTCAATTCTTATGATTTGGTGCTTTTTGCGATATTAACGCAAGGAAAATATTTCACTACTCTGGACTCGAAATACGGATCTTCAACCTGATGTTCATGCAATATCCAATTTCATTCCACTATGAGATTATACACAATTCTATCCTCGCCCATTCTGATATTGAAAACTCCATTATTATACTTTTTTCACGAAATTTATAAATGAATTGAATGAAATCAACCAAGTAACCTAAAATATTCTTCAGAATGTTATCATAGACTTATAATTACATGTTATTTTATGTCTATGAATGTTATGGTTAGGTCTGTAGGATGATCTCGAAATAGAATATACCTTATATTAGTTCTATGCGAAATAGATAAATATTTATGTTTATTCTATGGTCCGGATAAACGTGAACCCAGCTTAATTTACTTCCTCCACTAGATCAGGGGCCGATCCATAAATATAAAGTAATATTTCGAATTTTATCCGATTTTATAATATTCAACTTTGAATATCTACAAAACGGTGCTTTTAAGTAGAAATTACAAAGAATAATCAACTATTTCAAAATGATTGACTATTCTTATACTGCCATAATTTAAATAAGTGTCCTTATGTATCTAATAAGATGGTTGATTATTGGCTCTAGGACTAGATTCTTATAATGACATGAGATAAACATCTGCATTCTTCATGCTAATTTCGTATAATTTTATGAATCGGCGAGTCTTTAACTCGGAAACTGTTCGAAGAAGGATGAAAGTTATTACTGAAGAATATGTGTAATAGTTATGGAAAACTTCACACCCAAGTTCATCTCATTCGGAGTTACCATATCAAAGCTACACAAGGAAAACTGGTTTTTTTCAAAATTAAAACAGCCTGTATCTTTTTGTTCGAGCCGAATCTGAAACAATGATGAATGAAAAAAGTATTTAATTTGATGAGGGGAATATATGGTTGAAATTGATATACAACGTAAAGACCCACCCTGTATATCTTCAAAACCGGCATCGCATCTAGTGAGCTTGTCAATACTCATCCTTTGGTTTAATCCGAAAGGTATTATAAAAAAATCTAGAAAAGCACTGACGTGAAGTCGGGAGCTTTTTTGCGCTTGTTCCAATTCTAACTATAAGATCCACACGAAATTGTGTGTGTTGGTAATCCCCACCTGATTACGAAGTTTTAATCTGATTGCATTTGTACTTCTTGAGATATTGCGGAAATAACATTAGAATTCCAAATAACAACGAAATTTGGCACATTTTTTTCTTTATATCTCCGTTAAATACTGACTCTGAGGTTTGTGCGAAATTCCATTGAAACCTTATCATTATTTTCAGATAAAAAACAAATTTTCATCAAAATTTTAAAAATTTTCTAACAACTGGAGCCACACGAAATTTCGCTCTACGCTACGCCTTGGAATTCCAAAACTGTTCACGGAGTTTCAATTCGATCGAGTCAATACTTTATGAGATATCGAAGAATTAACCTCAAAATTTCAAATGGGGCTAACTCCAAAACTATCCAACCGATTCGACCCATTAACGAAGTTAACCAAGATATCCAAACCTAACCTGACAATTTCAAGTAGCTGAGTCTTTTCCTTCGGAAGTTAGAGCATATACGGACGGCCGGACGGACACAATTGAATTTGACCACGGCTTCTTCTTTAAGGAGTTCAACCCAATCGTTTAAGACCATTTTCGGCTAAAAATTCGAAAATTACAGACATCGTGACGAAATGATAACGCGCTGTTCCTTAGAACAAGTGCGTAAAAATAGCGTTTTGTAACATAAGATATTAGAGAGATATTGCAGTGTCAAATTTGTGTGACGTTATTAACGCAAAAGCTATTTTTGACATCTAAGCATGCGCAGATTCAGTTTCAGAATAACGCGACGTTAATAGCGTTAGCGTCTAACGTTATTTAAGGAAAATTGCGAGCCGCAATTTACGTTGCGCTATTCTATATCGGAAGGATTCGTTAAGCTTCGGGTCCTTCCGGCTCCGATCACTGTCATAGAGAAGCTGTTTGTTTATATGTTTTTTGGTGTTAATTACACAACTATCTCGGATTTTTTAAATCTATTTCATAATGCCTTCTACACATAACTGATATTAGACATAAAGATTACTAAGTGCTACCACAGCCATTTTTTTCATATATAGATATTTGTTATTTTTTCAAGAGATACTTTTGGAAGCAACATGAGGGGTTTGAAATTAGGAATAGTTTGAACAATGCCAATTATATTGTTTCATATATAACTAGTTCCACTTCTTCTGCAATAGCACCAGCTGAAATTACCGCTTCCGATTCCTTTTTCATTTAATCCAGAATCAAAAAACTAATGAAGCAATGCAAATTATTGAACTTTAGGAATTGGTAACACAAAAATCTGACGTTTCACATAACCTAAACAAACAAACTGATAACTAACGCAACGATAACAAAAACGTGTAGCAATATGTCTACTTTTTGAATGACCGTTAAAACCTAAACGTTATTTTTAGCGTAACCGTAATAAAATAACGCTTGCGCTATTCGAAAGTTGCAATATCTCTATTAGGGAGATGATATTGCAACTTTTAAATAGCGCCAACGTTATGTTATTACGCTGATTATTACGTTTTGGTTTTAACGGTCGTTCCCAAGTAGACTTATTGCCACACGTTTTTGTTGCCGTTACGTTAGTTATCAGTTTGTTTGGTTAGATTATATGAGACGTCAGATTTTTGTGTTACAAACTCACGTTCAAACTCCTAAAGTTTAATCATTTGAATTTATGCATTAGTTTTTATTCTGGACAAAATGAAAAAGGAATCGGAAGCGGTAATTCCAGCTGGTGCTATTGCAGAAGATGTGGAACTGGTTATTTCGCATAATATAATTGGTTCAAACTATTCCTAATTTCAAAGCCCTCATGTTGCTTCCAAAAGTATTTTTAATTCTGGTAAAAGTAACAAATACCTATATATGAATAAAATTTCTGTGTTAGCACTAATGAATCTTAATATCAGTTGTGTATAAAAGGTATTATAAAATAGATTCAAAAAAGCTGAGGAAGTTGAATAATTACACCAAAAAACGAAAAAACATAAAAACCAGCTTATCTATGACAGTGATCGGAGCCAGAAGGACTAGAAGCTTAACGAATCCTTCCGATATAGAATGGCGCAACGTAGATTGCGGCCCGCAAATTTCCGTAAATAACGTTAGACGCTAACGCTATTAACGTTGCGTTATTCTGAAACTGAATCTGGGTATGCTCAGATGTCAAAAATAACGTTTGCTGTAATAACGTCAATATCTCTCTATTTTTTTCCCAAATATCAATCAGATGATGCTTGTCGAAGCAAAAAATATTCCGCCAACAATCTATTTTCGAAGGTCAATACACGCAATCAACTCACGACGTAACGTACCTATCGTTAATGAGATTGAAACTTCTTATGAACTTCTCGCTTGATAGACTCGCTCAAAATTGAAATAGATGTTTGTCAAAGGCGGACTTCGGAAGAGGAACAACTCAGGCGGAGTCCATAAGCTTTTATATACTGCCTGAGATCCTGCCAATATTGCCTCGCCGTTCCAGACCGGAACTTGGACCGGGCCGGCCAACTTCCGCAACCGGAACGAGCTTCCCTCCATGGCCTGCTAACAAATAGCGAAACTTTTCCGAAGTTCCCGCATTTGTTATGCCAGTGGACTCAACACACACACAAATATTCGGGGGCTGTGCTGTTTGGCTGAAAACTAATAGTTTAACTTGACAGTGAAACTTTTAAATACGGGAGTTCAATTTAAAGTTTGATTATCCGTTATTCTTGTCCGGTTACTTTTTCTGAAGTCGATACCGGAATGGATGCGATCGTGGATTACATGGGGGTAATGGGTTATGTGTAACTTTCGAAATTTATGGTTACGAATTTCGTATTGATTTTCTGTGATATTGAATTGATAGTAAAAGGGTTTTCCTCTGGGGACTTTTTCTAAGTTTGACATTTGATAACGGCCATTCTGGAAAAGTTACAGCTATCTAAATTGTTTCCAGCTTTTCAGTTTGTTCTGCCACAACACCTCGGACAGATATAGCGTTCAGCAACACGTACAAATGATGACACAGAAAATTTGAAACCCTGTTGTTAAGAAGTAACGATTTCGATAAACTGCTCATGCGCTACGGGGAAGTACCGATAAAACTTCCTGGGAGTCGCCTCATGAAGCATATGTAGAACGTGACGAGACGCCTCTGTCCCGGATAATGTGACTGTAGGATCCAGTCAATGCTTCGACCATTCACCAGGAGATGCCGTGAATGGTCGATGTGAAGAAATATTCTAGACATTTTATGTTTCGGAAAATTCAAAGAATACATATCCTGAAACCGAGTCTTCGAGTTATCGTTGCCGATAAGAGTGAAACTTCAACGAAGTCGGAGATATGCCTCCTGAAATATATGAATTTCTAAAATAAATTTCCTGAATTTTTCTATTGATTTGTTCCTCAGATGAATCAAGAAATCTGATTGGGCTGAAATAAAGTACTTGGTTATGAAGTGACGGTTTGGAGGTTTCAGAGAAATTTGAATGGAACACACGACAGGATAAAATCAATCCAACCGCTCAAATAGTTCCTGAAATATCAGGAAAAATCCTCAGAATTTTTTTTTTAATTTTTTTCGAAAAAATTGTTTTTTTCTGAAACTATTTTTTATATTCGAGAATAATTTCAGTTATACCTTGAACTTCATATTTCACAGCAGTGCACCGAATTTCACTTCGATACGGCCATTAGTTTAGGAGAAATTGGAAAAAAATATGTAGAATTTCATGGTTTTCTTCTCGATATCGTTGTTTTTGCGCGCATGTTCTAGGGGAACAGCGTGCTATCGTTTTGATCAAATGTCTGTAATTTTGGATGATTGAGCCGAAAATGGTCTCAATCGACTAGGTTGGACTCACTGATGACGAATCCGGTGTCAAAATCGATTCTGTCCGGCCGTAGACACGATAACTGTCGAACGAAGTGAGCTAGCAACTTGAAACTTTCAGGGTAGGTCGCGCATTGGAATGCCGCGGTTAAGTTCGTTAATGGGCCAAATCGATCGAATAGTTTCGGAGTTATAGGCATTTGAAGTTTTAAAGTTATTTATTTTTTATTTCAGAAACTACCTGAGCGATTGGATTCAAACTTGGCGGTTAGGTGAAGTACAACGACGCGCAACTTTGAGCCAAATTTTGTCAGTATTATATTGTTGGTTATTTTTAAAAAAAATTTTTTTCGAAATTTTTTTCCAAAAAAATTTTTTTTCCGGAAACCATTCATCATATAAAAAAAAAATTATACTCACGCTTTGACCTTCTAATTTCACAGCAATGCACCAAATTTCAGTTCGATACGATCATAAGTTTTGGAGATATCGGGAAAAAATATGTCAAATTTCGAGGTTTTCTTCTCGATATCGTTGATTTTTTCGGTATAACTCGAGAAATACTGATTCAGTCCTGATTAAACT
This sequence comes from Myrrha octodecimguttata, assembly GCA_958510865.1. Lineage (NCBI taxonomy): Eukaryota > Metazoa > Arthropoda > Insecta > Coleoptera > Coccinellidae > Myrrha > Myrrha octodecimguttata. Next base: position 64,401,536 of record OY294058.1, read on the forward strand.
TCACAGCTAGTTTTAAGACGCTGAAAGACAACTTTATGCAAAATTTCGTAATAACCGGGTAATTAGAACAATTTGAAAAAAAAATTTATATGATTTTCTCATCATATCATCCTCATTAAATTCTGTATGAAACTTCGAACTGTTATTTTCGATGAAGTACTGGATTTCAATTCGATCTGATCTGTATTTTTGGAAATATTGGAAAAATAAAATTTTGATTGGGTATATCTACGGAATCATTGGGTGGATTTTACCCATTCACGAATTCGGCCTTCGTAATTAAGGTCCAAACCTTCTCTACAAATATCGAGTTTCTAAGTTGTTTCTTTCGGAAGTTATTGTGTTTACGCATTCGGCCGTTAGGCTGACCGTAAACACAATAACTTCCGGAAGAAACGACTTAGAAACTCGATATTTGTAGAGTAGGTTTGGGGCTTAATTACGAAGGTCGAATTCGTGAATGGGTAAAATCCGCCCAATGATTCCGTAGATATACCCATTCAAAATTTTATTTTTACAATATTTCCAAGAATAGAGATCAGATCGAATTGAAATCCAGTACTTCATCGAAAATAACAGTTCGAAGTTTCATACAAAATTTAATGAGGATGATATGATGAGAAAATCATATAAATTTTTTTTTTCGAATTGTTCTAATAACACGATTATCACGAAATTTTGCATAAAGTTGTCTTTCAGCATCTTAAAACTAGCTGTGAAGTTTAATCAGGACTGAATCAGTATTTCTCGAGTAATACCGAAAAAATCAACGATATCGAGAAGAAAACATCGAAATTTGACATATTTTTTCCCGATATCTCCAGAACTTATGATCGTATCGAACTGAAATTTGGTACGCGCGCACGTTAAAATTCGTTGCTGAAGCGGTCATCTACATTGAACATGCGCGCAAAAGTTGCTGCCTTCACGGCAGTGCTTTTTGAAATTTTTTTTGTATAAATCAAGAAATACTGATTCAATCGTGATTAAACTTAGTAGCTAGTTTGGAGATGTTGAGGGGCAACATTGTGCAAAATTTCGTGATGATCTTGTCATTAAAACAATATGAAAAAAAATTTTTTTTTCAAATTTTTGTGATCTCTTCATCATATTATCATCATTGAATTCTGTATGGATCTTCGAACTATTATTTTTCGATAAAGTACTGGATTTCAATGCGATCTAATCTGTATTTTTGGAAATATTGGGAAAATAAAATTTTGAATGGGTATATCTGCGGAACCATTGTGTGGATTTTACCCATTCACGAATTCCTAACATTCTCTACAAATATTGAGTTACTAAGTTGTTTCTTTCGGAAGTTATTGAGTTCATGGTTCGGCCGTTAGGCCGACCGTAAACACAATAACTTCCGGAAGAAACGACTTAGAAACTCGATATTTGTAGAGTAGGTTTGGAATTCGTGAATGGGTTAGGAAGGTCGAATTCGTGAATGGATAAAATCCGTCTAATGATTCCGTAGATATACCCATTCAAAATTTTATTTTTCCAATATTTTCAAAAATACAGGTTATCTCGAATAGACGACTTCGGCCCAAGTTGCCAACCCACAATTTACTTAGCAAGTTTACGTTCACTGGGGAACGGGAATTTCAGGACAAATTCGACATGATAAGGTTCGCATTATTTATAAATAACCGTAAAACATGCCTCGGCTCTTCAAACCAGATAATTCCTTCCAAATATAGGTTTTTGTTAAGATCGTCCCCGATTGGCTGAAATTTAAGTTGGGATTCCTGATTTCATGCAAACAGTGTCAATTTTCATAGGATACGTTCCGAAAATCAACTCTGTTGTTTCGGTTGCCGATTTTCCGCTCCGTAAATATGAAATATTCGGATGGTTCCTGGAACAAGCGCATGAAAAAGGTTATTTACGGAATCTGGTTGATGAAAATGCGGTCGATTTACTGTCACCAGAACGATTTTCTATGGTAAATATCCATAGCATAGAACAATCTATGTTTACTTTAGGTTTGTTTTGGTTCCGAGTTCAGAACCACAGACTATTGGTCTATGCTAGAACCATCCCGAACAGATCTGAACTAGGAACCAAAACAAACCTAAAGTAAACATAGATTGTTCTATGCTATGGATACTTACCACAAAAAATCGTTCTGGTGACAGTAAATCGACCGCATTTTCATCAACCAGATTCCGTAAATAACCTTTTTCATGCGCTTGTTCCAGGAACCATCCGAATATTTCATATTTACGGAGCGGAAAATCGGCAACCGAAACAACAGAGTTGATTTTCGGAACGTATCCTGTGAAAATTGACACTGTTTGCATGAAATCAGGAATCCCAATTTAAATTTCAGCCAATCGGGGACGATCTTAACAAAAACCTATATTTGGAGGGAATTATCTGGTTTGAAGAGCCGAAGCATTTTTTACGGTTATTTATAAATAATGCGAACCTTATCATGTCGAATTTGTCCTGAAATTCCCGTTCCCCAGTAAAAGTAAACTTGCTAAGTGAATTGTGGGTTGGCAACTTGGGCCGAAGTCGTCTATTGAAATCCAGTAATTAATAATAAATAATAAATAAATAATAAATAAATAATAAATGGAAAAATTGCAAAAAAAATCATAAATCGAAAACTGAAAAAAATCGCATAACATAGGTACATGGGTTATTTTTGGATACCCGGGTGTGAGGAATCTGAAAAAAAAGTTTTTGGTTTTTACTTGGACCAGCCTGTATGTATAAACTAGGCAATATTACAAGATATTGGACGCAAGAACTAAAAACACCTCAAAAACTATTTATAACGAAACTAAAATTTTATAAGCTTTTCTATCTCTTCTGTTGGTTTTCTCATGTAATGCGAGCTGACCCAAGATCCATCCTATATGTGTTCAAGTTTCCCAAAAGGTTTTTCCTCCGTCCAAGACCCGGGCACTTCGACGCTATAACATCGCATTTTATTGCCTACTCTACCTTTGAGTTCGACATCTAATGGATTTTTTCACATCTGTGCATAATTCATTACGCGGAAAGGTAAAGAGGGGATACAGTTTTATTTTTACTGACGTCCATGATCGTGTTTTAGTTCCTATGAAATATAGGGACAGTTACAGGGATGAGGGGTTTCTCTGGAGACATTTTACTGAGAATCTGTTGAACAGGAGATCAAAATATCAAGCCGAAATATCAAACATTCTAGAAAAGTCATCCTAATACACGTTTGTTGAAATTCGAAGCCTACTCTTGACTTTTTGTATGAAAGATCGAATCTGTATTTTAAGGAATTAAAAATAAAATTCCTAATGGATATAACTAGGTACAGAAATATTGGGCCATTGGGAAGATTTCATGAATTCGACTTTCGTGACCTGCTCTAAAAATATCGTGCCTCTATAATATTAGGTTTGTTTTGTTTCCGACATTCAGAACTGTCCTAGAACTGTTCTAGAATTGCGCAGAATTGATGCGCTGTGGAGGCCCGATTCTGAAATATCCTAGAACAGTTCTTAAAGCGATGAAACCAAAACACGAATTAAGTCAGGGTTCTCATCGGGATCGTAGAGGAAAAAAAACTTCCGTTTGAGTTGGCAGAAAAGAGGAATGTTAATCATGCCTTATATATTGTGTGTGGTTTAATTAAAAATATGCGGAAGTTCTTGTCGCACCATGTGATATAAAAATATTTTTGGGAATACTTGCTTCCACTTAATTTTTTTTTCTGAATTTTCTTCATTACTTCGATTATATTCCGAAATTAACCAACAAGTTATTGGTTTCTATAATAATGAATTTAATGACGAACGTATTTCAGATGCGTGCTTTTCAGAGAAAAATTAATTCGAAAAATTATTATTCAATAAAGGAATAGGATTCTTGTATTCGTAGATTTATTTAAGGAGTATACATCCCAGGTGTGAACAATAGAAATAAAGTCCATTAGATTATCCTGGTAGGTCGTAGCGAAGGAATTATCCTCAATAACAAAAGTTTAAATTTAACAGTTAACCGTTTCCTCAACAAATAAACAATCAAAAACCAAATAAATATGACGTCGAAAAAGTCAGGTTAACCATTTAAATCGTAGACAGCCACTCTACGCTTGTGCGAACTACCCAATTCTGAAACAGTTCGGACTCTCACGTCCGAACTCCTTTCACAGTTCTAGGACAGTTCGGAATCCATTCTGAAAATAACCAAAACAGGATTACTCAAATCCTGAACCGGTTCTGAAATGAACCAAAACACAGAATCGCAATGGCGCATGCGGAACCGTTCTAGAACAGTTCTGAAGTCGGAACCAAAACAAACCTTCAAGCTTTGTTTCGGTTCCAAGTTCAGAACTGTTCGGAACAATTCGAGCATGCGCGATTGAGATTTCGTGTTTTGGTTATTTTCAGAATCGATTCCGAACTGTTCCAGAACTGTGAAATAGGTTCGGACGTAAGAGTCCGAACTGCTTCAGAATCGGGTAGTTCGCACAAGCGTTGAGTGGCTGTAAACGATTTGAAAATAAAAATCTAAAAATGATTTTTATAATAAAAACAATTTCCTTCGTGCTCGTGGGTTGAATTTACTTTTCATGAATAGACATTCTTTCAACTCATTCGTTTTATAAATACTAAGGTTCACCTGAATCAATTCTATCGACTCGACTCGACAAATTGATCTTAGCGGCATCAACGCTTACAGAGAAAAATAGAACAATTTGACAGTTCTAGATGCGAGTTTTGGACCCGAAATTTTAGTGTTTAGTGTTATTATACTCTGTATAATTAGTACGTGAGACTAGCAAGGTCCAGACAACCTCGCATCATCCAAAATACCGATCAGAACAGAAGCTACTAATATTGAAATCCAACGTCTGTTATCATAATATGATTGTAAACACCTTGACCAAAACATATATAATATTTATGTTCATGTAATATGAAGGGAGACACAATGGAGCGATAGACCGCATTCATTGTTATGTCGTAGATAGTTACCGAAGTAATTAAACCCTTTATCGAGTTTGAGTGTTATTCCCATACCCTCTCATGTGCCATCAACTGGACAAACATATACCTTAAGCGGGGTACATCACAAGTGGGTCATCGTAGAAAAGTGTCTACACCTGGTGCATCTTAATACAGAGTGGAATGTGTCAAACTTTCATAGTCTACTCAATGGACTATAATAGTGAATTGCATTTGAAATAAAAGTAGATTGAAACTAGTGGAGGCCAAATATTGATTCTAGTGATAGATAACCCGATTCGGACCGATCCAATTGATATGTCATCGCGAAAAACCCTGTAGAAGATATCTGCACAGGAGGAATTACTGAGGTAACAAAATGGCGCAGGAGTCGGGCCAGGTTGCTTCCGATTTCAAGAATTTCTTAAGAATACTCAGAATAGCGAAAAATCACGTCTTTGCTAAGCTTGTTAGCTTCATCTTTCAACTTCCTCTCAAAGAAGTCGAATGTCGTCCGAATTCTTCTACCTCGAGTGCAAGCGCGTTATGAACAACACCGTGTTCAATTAGTATCGTATGAAGTACCTACTACAAAATTTTGCTTTGATATCAAAACATAATCCCGAAAACTGAGAGTAATTTTAGACTCAACCCAGACAAAAGTAATGCAATATCGCATTCCCAAACATACCGTGTCAGTCGCGCGAGAGCCTCATAAAATCCTGCCAGAATTCTGCAAATTAGGCACTTTTCCGAAAATATGAAAACATAAGCCGCCCTCGACCGTCTGCAGGGGTTGCGTGGCGTCTGTTTAGATACAGTTTTTGTTAAGATAATAGAGCGGTGGGCCTGGAAGAACGCAGCAACTCGTTCCACTTAAGTACACAATAAATATCTGGAAATAGGCTAGCCCCAACATACATCAGCCGTCAGGGAAAACGCCGCCTCCTAGCTAGCTACAGCTTATTTCCTTGGGGTCGCGGCGAGCTGTAACGCGAGCTGACCCAAGATCCATCCTGTGTTTGCAGTGGCGTAGCATTGGAGGAGACGGCGGGGGATTTTCGATTTTGAAAAAATCGGGTTTGATTTTAAGGGATAGATGGACATCGATGCAAAGAAACATAGTTTGGGTCTGAAAAGAGGTTGAAATATTGTCAAAATACAGAGTTTATGTTATACTACAGTTTTCGTAGAATCATGTCCTTTACGAAGTCAGGTTTGAAAGTGTTGAATTTTCGATTGAATATTTGGCAGTTTGAAACTCCAAATTGGTGAAAAAAATCAGATTCATGACAGAATGATACCTGCATTTTACCGAAGATGATCATTTTTATAGAGGTTAGCACTGATTGCTCATGAAATAGGTATCAGTTCATATTCATGGAGTCAATTGTTTACAAGCCTACAACCCAAGCAGACAAAGTTGAAAACAAACCAGATTTATGACAATGATACCTGCATTTCACCGAAGATGATCATTTTTTATATACAGTGGGTCCACGTATTTGGTGCCGGTAGGTGTAAATGACGAAAAATTTTCGAGTTAGACTCTGAAATTCTGGGAATCGCTCCTGCTTGGTCTCAAACTAAGATGTAGCGAAAATGAGCGAAATCGATTAATATACAGGCTGGTTTAGAACTGATTTAAAGAAAATTGTTAAGAATAAAGTGCCTTTGTTTTAAAAGATATCGAGAAGTTTGTTGAGAAAAGTTGTTTAGAATCAAAAGACACGGCTAAATCTCGATACTCAGATAAATCGATGAACTATGATTTTGTGAATAGGTTATGAAAATATTTGATAATGTCCATGGTTACAAATGACTTGAAACGTAAATTTTATTCGTCATAAACGAAAATTTTCCAGTTAAAAATATGTTGACCATAGAACAAAGAGTGTTTATTGTGGAGTGCTACAGTTTAGGTGCAGACATTTCGTATCAGGGAGTAATAGGAACATTCCATGAACGCTGGCCAAACGTTACGGTATCACGTAACCCTGTTAAAAAAATAGTGTCAAAATTCAAATTTTTGATCATGACAAAATATCTCACGTATCGGATTAACAAAATATTCATGAACTTATAAGTGAAGGTAGGCTGATTTATTTGAAAATTGGGTTCCTGCAGCAGCTTGTCATTCCAAACAACTTTTCTCAATAAACTTTCTCGATATCTTTTAAAACAAAGTCAATTTTAATTAAATCAGTTCTAAACCACCCTGTATATTAATTGATTTGGCTCATTTTTTCAACATCCTAGTTTGAGAGCAAGCAGGAGCGATTTCCAGAATATCAGAGTCTAACTCGAAAATTTTTCGTCATTTACACCTTACCGGCACCCAATCCGTGGACACCCTGTAGCTAAGTACAGATTGCTCATAAAATAGGTATAAGTTCACATTCATGGAGAAAATTGTTTACAAGCCCATAATCCAAGCAGAGAAAGTTAATTATAAGGATCGCTATGCCTTCCAGAAATGTTCCTGTTCAACTGATCATAAGAAAACAACCCAAATGCTCTAATATTAAAACTAACCGATTGAAAAAAAGTAGTCTCAACAAATAAATTGATGTTATTTAAATGCATTCAATTTATTCACAAGAAATTGTGTAAATTGGGTCCATCCCTATATAAATGAAAATGTTGATTTGACTATTCGTCTTTCTGTTACACATTACTATCTGATATATAACTTTTCGGGCTGTAGGTTTGATTGGGAATGTGCATGATCAATTAGGCTATCTTGAAAGTTGGAAAATTTCGAGGGAAATTTATTAGTTCTCCTATTAACATAATATCACATGCTTCTTGCTGACTACTTAAACATTAATTTGTTCCTTCAAGTTACTCCAAATGATTTGAAATTGATCTCGCCATTCAAAGTTGAAAAAAGTTGAATCAAAATGGATCTAACAGTTATTGAAGCATTTCTAAGAATTAGAATAGAAAATAGATAACTTCTTTATAAAAATTAAATATTTATTCACAGAACCTCTTCTGTTACCTTAAAAAATTTCCTGAATGAATTGTAATATCGAATTTTAATCACTTAAATACAGGGTGTTCTACCAGCTCTATTACAAACTTTGACAGATGGTAGCTCTGCTTATTCTGAACATTTTTTTCCTATATAAGTTACAAGCATTTGAAAAAATTAATTTCCATGTTTTGATCAAGTAGACCGACATAAAATATCGGTTGATATGGTAA